>OY743168.1:48786450-51186450 GCA_963555705.1 Ligustrum vulgare
TGTTATCGCTCAATTCTTTAGTATAATTGTGATGAAATGTTGAGATTTCCATCAATTGTTTGAAACTTCCTTGGAAAGTTCTGCAAGTTGTTCAATTCCAAGCTTTATATCTTCAACTTCCTCCATGAGGAAGTTCATTCGCTTTTTGGCATCTATCAGAGATTGTTTGATATTATCTATCTACAAATTCAATATTCCTGCTTAAAAAGTCCGCAAGATAATTATTAACACCTTTAATATGAACTATATCAAAATTATAAAATGCCAAATAGGCTTGCCATCTATGGAGCCTTCTATATTGAGGTTCTGGTGGTAATTTATTTTTACTAAACCTGCAACTTGAGAATTATCAGTTTCAACAATGAATTTCTTAGATAATAAAAATAATGAAAGCTTTTTTATTCCTCTGATGATTGCTAACGGTTCTTTCTCATGAGTAGTATAATTTATTTCTGCTTGATTAAACGTTCCACTTGAGTATCTACAAATTTCATTAAGATCTGTTTTTAATATTGCTGCGCAATACTTATCTGAGGCATCAATATTAACTATTAGATTATCTCTTTCATTTGGTAATCTTAATTTTGGCAAATTTTTACATTCTTCTTTTAGTGATTTGACAATTTCTGTATGTTCATCACTCCATCCTTTAGTATTTATTTTTCTGAGTAAAATCTGAATTTTATGTTTTTTTTTTTTATAGATTTTCAATAAATCTTTCTGCATAATTTAAACATCCTAAAAAATTTTGTATTTGTTCTTTTGATTCTAATTTGTCTGGAAAACTTTCTATCTTTTTAGATATGTGGGTTTGTAATTTTATCCCCCTTTTATCTATTGATAATCCAAGAAAATCAATTTCTTGTTTTTCTATTATAGCTTTATTTTTTGAAAGAACAATTCCTTCTTTTTTGCATTCATTTATAAATTTAATTAAATTGTTTCTATGTTCTTCTCTATTATTAGAACATATTAATATATCATCGACATTGACAATTAAGAATTCATTAAATTTTCTAAATATGTTATCCATTTTTCTTTGATATATTTGTGGTGCATTTTTTAAACCAAATGGCATAACCATCCATTCATACTTACCTTGTGGTGTACTAAATGTTGTGTATTGAATACTATCTTCTTCCATTTTTATTTTCCAAAATCCTAATTTGCAATCAAATTTAGAATAATATTGTTTTCCTTTTACAAGATTTATTAGTACTTCTTTATTTGGTAAAAAGTATCCATCAAATTTAGTATATTTGTTTAACTCTTTATAATTTATCATCATTCTAGCTTTTCCTCTTTTTTGCTCAGAATGTTTCATAACCATAAAAGCTGGACTACTATGGGGTCCATTACTAGGTCTGACTAATTTTTGTTTAAGTAATTCTTTCATCTGAGTTTTAAATTCTTGTGTATCCTGTATAGTATACATCATTGGTCTAACTCTTATAATAACATTTTCTATTAATTTTATTTTAGCTTTTGGATGATGTGGTTTCCAAAATAATAATGGATTTTCTCCACAATTTTTTTATAGTTGATCAATGATTTTTTCCATATTTGTTTGTATGTTTGTTTTTAAGATTTTTTTATACATTATTCTTTTATTTTTTATTTCATTTTGTGTAATTGGTTTTTTCTCTCATTTATCACCACTCTGTGTTGGCTGAACTCTGTAAGGTCTAAATTCTCTTGGTATTTTTAGTAAATGTGCACAAGGTGTTTGCAACATTATCATGTAATTATTTTGTTTATAATATTGAAATTGTTGTATAAAGTCATTTCCTAGTAATATATCACATTCTAAGTTGTTATAATTATATATTTTATTTATAACTATTTGTTTACTCCCAAGTATTATATCAATTTTATCAGCACTATTAATTATATTGGTACTTTCTCCTGTTACTCCTGTAATTTTTATCTTTCCATTAGTATTCCATGATTTTATTAAGAAACTTTTGAATATTGTTATATCACTTCCCGTGTCAATTAATGCACATGTTATATTTGTTTCAACAATTGTAACTTGTATATAAACGGTTAATGGAAAACTTATTTGATTATTCATTTATTCAGTTTTTCTGCATAGTATAGTTTGGCCATTGTGAGTTATATATAATCCTTCACGTTTTATACTATAATCTTCTAGTCCATCTAGAAAGCTCATTCCTAATAATACATGCGGATTTACCATACTAATATCTACATGACATGGTACTAGGAGATTTATTCCTCCTATTTTTATTGGTACTTTTACTTCAAGTTCAGTCATATGTACTTGTCCATCAAAATTTATATATCTATATGGATCAGTTCTATGAGATATTAGTCCTTTATTTCTATTTGAAGTTATATGACATTCACTAGCTCCTGTGTCAATTAATATATTTGATCCTTTTATATGCTCTATTCCATTAAAATATTCACCTTCTATTTTCATATATCCAGCATTTCTATTAAGTTTTATTTCTTTTGTATTACTAGTTTCTCCTAATTGTTTTCTATTAGGTAAACTTGCTGATCTCCTAATTAATCTGTCATCTTCAAATGTTATGTTATTATTAGGGTATTCTTCTTCTCGTAACTCTATGATTTCTGGTTTATTTTTTGTTATAGTAAGTTCATAGTTTCTTGGAACTAAACTTATTTGTTTATCTGGTTCTACAGCTTTACTAAAATATTTACATTCTTTATGAATTTCAATATATGGTTTTTTAGAATAAATGTTTCCATAATTAGAATTAGTAAATGTGTATAATGCTCTGTATTCTATAGTCATAATTTTATCTCCTGGTTCCATTATATCATCTTTATGTAATTTGAAGTGTAATCCTAAAACTTCATTAAAATTTCTATATTTTAATGATATACAATATTTTGTATAGCATGTAAATATTAGTTTCTTATATGCTAGATTTCCTTCTACTGTTCCTAAATGACTGTCTTTTAAATTTATAATTCTTCCATCATGTAAACTTACAGTTAAAGGTGAATCTAATCATTCTCTAAACAGAGATTTAAACATTATTTGGATACCTACTAAGTAAACATATTGAATCTTTTCACTTTGTTTTCTATTGATCTTTGTTAATAATTCTGCAACTGTATTTTTTGTTAAAAGATTTAATTTGTGTGTTCCTTGAGTGGTTCTAACATCTATTGCCCTTTCAATTTTATGATATTCATTTATTGCTACTTTTTCTCTTTTCCATATTCTATCTAATATTTCCCATTTTCCTATTTTCAAATCTAAAGATAATTTTTGTATCTTCCTGAACTTGTTATTATCAAAAGTTATCTTTAATCCATAACCTTCTATTCCTTCATATTCTTGTTTATTTATGTTATTATTTGCTTCTATTTCTTGTATTTCTTTATTCTGATTCTGATTCATTACTTTCTGAATCTGTTTCACTTATATAAACTTTTTGATCATAGTATTCTTCAATGTCTGATATTTCACTTAGTTCACTTTCTATTTCTAAATATTCTTTTTGTAATATTTTAAGCTTCTTTTTATTACAATCAGGGCTTATATGTCCCATTTCTCCACAATTCCAACATTTACATTGGCTTTTGTCTTTCTTATAAGTTTTATTTTTCTGTCTTTTATTTCGATTATATCTTCTTTTGTAATATCTTCTCTTAGTTTTTATATATTTTTTTCCTGAAGTTTCTGAATTTTTTAAACTTTCTATTTTTATATTTTCTTTTATTATTATTTCTTCTTCTTTCAGGGTTACATCCCCATTGAGTAGATTTTTCCATATTTTCACAACATATTCTGGTTAATTTTCCTGATTTCTTTAATAATTGTGTTTGTTGACATATATATGTTGATCTTTCAAATAGAAATTTTATTCTTGATCCTAATGTTCTAGGTGTTCCAGGGTTATCTCTAATAAGTTTTTCAAATTCTATTTTAAAGTATATTCCCCATGAACGTGGTAATTTATTGTAATACATATCTCTATATACTTCTTGATTTTCATTACTATAGAATTGGACATAATAGTATTCTTTAAACTCACAAGTATATTCTTTGATTTTACACATATCACATATTATTAAATTTATTAATCTTACTCTTGCATTATCTTTTTCTCTTATTGATTCTGCTTCAGAATTACTTGTCCAATTTTCTCCTAAAAATTCATCCGTAATATAATCTACTAACTTTTCTATTCCCTTTCTATCTGATTTTATTAGTTCCGTGTGTACATTTCTTCTTATTAATGCTTTCGTATCACTACTTATTCCTTTCCACCAATTTCTAATATGTCCTTCAAAAGATGCTATTAAAAAATTTATCATTCTATCAGTATTTTCCCATGTATCATCTTTATTGTATAAAAAGAATAGTATCATTGAATCTGCCCAAGTTAATAAGACTTTTTTAGTATCTATTTTACAATCCAAATATAATTTTGTTCCTCCATGATTAATAGGTTTATCATAATTATTATTTAGTTCAAACCTATCTTTATATTTATTTCCCCTAGGTGGTTGTCTATCTCTAATTCTATCATAATATTGCCGGTGTGATTTACTATATAAGGGTGCATAACTTTCATCTGGATCTGGTAATTCTTATTTAGAAGTTCCTATAGGAGCAGGGTTAGGTGATCCTCCAGTATTCATTAAAACTTGGTATTCATCAAAATTTTCTATGCTTAACTGGTCAAAATTTTCTATAAGCAAATCTAATTCTTCATTCATTTTTGTCTTGGTCTTCTTCAATTTTTTCTTCAGCTTTTAATTTTCCTAAAGTTTTTTCTATAGATTTTTGTAATTCTAATTCTTCCTCTAATATTTTTGGTAATATGTTTCTCCTGAATTCATCATCCATACTTCCTACTTCTATTATAATTTTTTCTTGTTCGAAATGTTTTTTTCCTATTCTAAGTATTTCTTTTTCTATGAATTTTTTATCTATTTTCTTATCTTTGGTTTTATTATTTTCTTTGAATTCTCTAATTTCTAGTTTTAGTATATTTATATCATTTCTTACTTCTTTTAATTCATTTTTTACTTCTCGAACATCACATATCAATAATTTTATTAATATTTTTAGATCTTCAATATATTCGCTTATTGACATTTTATACTCTTGGTTTTTGAGTTTTTTGTACGTTAAATAGTCTGTCATACATATCATCTATTTTTATTTCTATATTTTTTATTTTTTCTTCTATTAATATAATTTTTTCGTTTTCATTCTTTCTTATATTCTCATTTAATTTATCTATTTTTTCTATAATTATTCCAATTTTATCTTGATTAATTAATTCTCCTGACTTTCTTTGAAATTCTTTTAAGATTTCTTCATCTATATTTTTAACTTCTCGTATTATTTCTTTTAATTCCTTAAATTGTATTGTTAGTTTATTTTGAATATTTTGTAATTTTTCTTTGATATTCATATCCGGTATATTTAATTGTTGTAATTCTTCAATGGCTAATTTATCTTGTAAATTTATGTTTTTATATGTTTGCCATAAAAATGCACTTATCCAATTTAATTGCATATTAAGAAATTCATCGGATTCTCCCCATGAGCTTAATGGTTGAAACATAGTTGTATTGGCTCCTTTTATTTGGTAAGATCCTACTGGTAGATTAATATTTTCTATTATTTGTTTTTCAAATTTTATTTTTGGAAATTCTGTCATTAAAATTTTCCTTTGATATGCTCAATTTCTAATCTTAATTCTATATCATATTTTACTTCTTTACATATCATTATATTATATTCACAAAATTCTTCAATTGATCTTAACATCGTTTTTCTTTGTTGTTCTCTATAACTTTTTATGTAATATTTTATTTTTCCAGTTATATCATATTTTTTCATATTGATTTTTTCTTTGTTATGTATGATCATAAGTATATTAGGTAATTGTTTTAGAATTATATTAAAGTATTTTCTTTTACTTTCTAATGATTTTAGTCTTAAAAATCCTTTTCTTTTTATATTTCTTTCTTCTATCATTTGGTCTAATATATTTCCTCTTTGTTCTATTATTGAATCTAATTTTTCATTTGTTTTCATATCTAGATATTTGATTAATAAGGGTTCTCCTCTATGATAATCCATTTCTATAATCTTTGTATAATTCTTCTAGTATATCTTTGTGGATTAAATATAATATTTCGTTTATGATAAAATCTTCTTTTATTATATCGAAATTTATTAGATCATAAATGTATTTTCTTATATCTTTTTTTAAGTCTCTTAAAGTTCTCAGGATTTCTATTTTATAATTATCGGGTAATATTAATGTATGCATAATCATAAATCTTGATGTATATATTATATATTTATTTTAATTTGTGTTATATAATATTTATTTTTTAGATCTGTCATATGGCTCTGATACCAAAGTGAGGGGGTGCTACTATGAGCGAACAAAAATCAAATAAAATCATATAAACAAATTAATTAAAAATATGTAAAGTTTTAAAGACTAAGTTGTAACTTTTCCAAAATCTAAGAGACTTGGTTGAAATATGATATTTAAGGGTATTTGAGGTAGTTTATAGTATTTAAGGCCATTTTGATGAATTGATAAAATTTTTGGCTATTTTTTCAATTGACCATTTTCATGTGGCCATTTCTATATTATACCACGACCCTATACTGATATGCCCTCCCTATAAGTAAACAAATGAAGTGAAGATATTATTTGCTTGCGTGATTATGAGCGCTTTAACGTCAATAAGTGATAGATACACCATAGTCGGGGGCGGACCTACAGTGGGTCCTTGTGGGACACGTTCTTCATTAAAAAATTTGATTTTTTTTCTTTTTTTTTTCGTTTTTAGTGAAACTAAAATTTGAAAATTTGAAATTTTAGTTTGTTACAAATTTTGTGTTTAAAAATAGTTTTTTATGTTTTCAATGTAAAATATGTAGTTGAAAAGTGGAGAAAGAAAATTAGTGAAATTAAAAAGTGATTTGAGAAATTGTATTGTTTAAAAACATGTTTTTTTATAATTTGTCAAATAGAGGTTAAATTATATATTTTTGTTTGAAGTACTTTCAAATTAATATTTTGTGCTATTGATCTCATTTGAAATTTAGTTTTTGGGGATTGAATATATTTTTATAATTGTTTATTTGTTTGATTGTATCAATTATAGATAAATAAAATTTTAATAAAATTTCAAGTGTCGATCTTTTCATTTTTCGCAACATTTATACAACTTTGATTGTGATGATTGATATTTGTTGAATATTTGTTTACAATTGTTTATTTGGTTACTTGCATTAATTATAGATAGATATTTGAAACGTAAATCTACGTTTTCTAAAGGCTCTTCCTAAAAATAAAAATAAAAAAATTCGGGGGCAACCCCCGTAAACTCTGTCGCAAATAAGATAAATTCATCTTTGTGTCCTACTAAGATAAAATGTCTGCGTCCACCGGTGACCATAGTACATATATTAAGTAATGATTTTTGCCTACATTAAACACCCTAATGTATAACTTTAATTTGTTAGAGATGGGATAATTTATTTATTTAAATTATTTTACCCGGCTCTTCCCAAGTGACCCGGATTATTTTACTTTCGTCAAACGTATAATATTTGTAATTATTTTCTTCATTGGGTTACTGAAACTTGATACCAAGACTTTTTCTTTTCTATAAATCATAAAAATATATTCAACCACTCGGGTTCTTGTACTTCGTACTAGAGCTAATTCAATTACTTGTTAACCAATTAATATTTATGTAGTGTATTGCTACTCTGCTAGTGCATAAATTCTTAACTGGCAATAAATTAACTAGAATAAGAATGTCCATGTCCATTAAAAAATATGGGACTTTATTAAAAGATGCAAATCTAATCTAACCCAGAAATGCAATCGAGCTTTACTAGAAAATTGTCGCTACTTCTTTCAACAAGTCATCATTAAGATCTTCATGAATATATTAAGAAAGGGACGTAGTTGCACAGATCATCATGCATACATAGGAAAAATACAAAAAGAAAATATTTTGTACGTATCTGTTTATTCTTCCTATGTACAAAAAACCAAAAACGAAGAAGTCCCACATTTGTAAGCATTTAAATAAATTATTGAAGACACAATTTATTTATGCTGAAAATGAATATCAGCATTGCTTAGGTGAAGCAGAAGAAGAAAGATGATTTTTGACCAAGTGTTGAGAAAGTGTGTCAGTGTTTTGGCTTCAAAAATAGTAATTCTCAAAAGTTGTTATTTACTTACAAAAACGTAATACATACCTCGATCAGCAAGTCGTGGTTTAGCTGAAACGCGCGTCTTCTTCTTCCAACAGAGCCATGTGCGGACTCTTTTAATCTCCACGTTCTCCTCCTGATAATTTGTATAGTAGACGTAAATATGAAACATATGTCTTCCGCTTATTGGCTGGATAGGAATCAGGAGGTTAGACATTTTTTCTAATATCTTCTTTTAGCTCTATAAATTCATGTAAAGTTGTATGTAATATTTAATCAGTTTTGAATACAAAATTCTTCTTTTGATAAAATAGTGAGATTTAACTTGGTATTATGGCTCAAAATGGAAAACACCGACTCAACATCCAATACTCCTCAAACAACCACAGCTCAAGCTGATAGCATTCCACTACTTACGTCCTCTCTTGGAAATGGGTATTGGGTTCTCATCTCCCTTTGGAATGAATTTAACTCAATCCCCTTCCTGTTATAGCAAAACATGTTGCTATCGATTATATGACATGTCCCGCCCCGAGTAATACTAGTGGACCCGAAATGTGACGTGCGGCGATGATGGATACTAACTATCAGTTGGACCCACCATCAAGGCTTCTAAAAACTGCAACTTTAGTTATCTTATATTTAAGAAAAAATTTGGCATTATCTCCTCTATAATATGGACTAACCAACCTGTAATCAATACACAAAATCTCAAAAAACTCATTATAATTTCCATCAAAGTAGAGATAAGCCAATTTCTCAAACTTTCATTATGAAATCACATAAACTGTACATATGGACGCAAAATGCAAAGTGAGTCCCGTAACTATTTAAATGTGACGCACACGTGCAATCCAAAAATGAACACGCGTCCCAAAACACTGACTACATTCTCTATGAAATGAGTCATACTAGCTAACACTGTCGTGTGGTTATGACTCCAAAATCAAAGGCTCAACTCCAAAAGTTGCTCAGAAACTCAACTGCTACCTGATAAAAAAATCGTGGGAAAATATATAAGTTGATAACTCAGTAAGTGGAGAATTTCGAAAATAATTATACTTTCTCATTTATGCATTTTTATCGAAAATCAACTTTATAGCATTTATTGATTCACCTAATAACATAGAATAAAAGTCGAAATGTAGGACATTCTCTTAATACTGATAAATATCAATCTCTAGTCAAAACAATGGCATAGAAATCATCATATCAATAAAATACTGTCATCACAGTCTGTAATCTCTATGTATGGTCATACCATATCAAATCAACCAAAAAGGTACCATCTGATTAACATCTGTAATCTGGTCATACATGTATAGACTGCCTCTCAGGCTAATCTCAAAGACTTCTGATAATCAATTCTAGAACACGGCCATATCAACTACCTCAATAATTGATAAAGGCAATAATAAAATATAATCTTATCATTTTTAGGCAAATTCCCTTTTGATAAAATTAAATTTAAACTAATAATCTAACAACCCTAAATTTGACAAAATTTTGAAATAAATAAATATCACTTGCCTTTCAAAATCAACTAACAAAAGCTTAATAGAATAAATCACGTTGTCGACAACACCTCTCTTTTCTTTTTTTCTTTTTCTTCCTTTTTTTTTTTTATTATGGTATGACACTATTGACTTTTCAACCTTAAACTTGGTCATGACAAAACTCACCTCCTTCAAATAATTTCGTCCTCGAAATTCGGTCTGCTAAGTACCAAAGAGTCCAGGATACTGAGAACGCATCTGATCTTCACTTTCCCATATTGCCTCTTCTATCGCATGATTCCTCCAAAGAACTTTAACAAATGGAATAGTCTTATTGCGCAAAACTTGTTCCTTTCTGTCCAATATCTTAATTGGTTCTTCTTCATAGGTAAGATTCTCCTTCAATTCCACTAATTGTGATTCCAAAACATGAGATGGATCTGGAATATACTTACGAAGTATAGAAACGTGAAACACATCATGAATTCTGGAGAACTCGGCAGGCAAAGCTAATCGATAAGCAACTGGACCAATACGCTCGACAATCTCATAAGGGCCAATATATCGAGGACTCTATTTCCCTTGCCTACCAAATCTGATAACACCCTTCCAGGGCGATAATCGCAAGAACACTCTATCCCCAACTTCAAATTCAAGATTTCTTCTTCATCTATCAGCAAAGTTCTTCTGCCTGTCTTGAGCTGTCTTCAGCTTTTCTTTGATTATTTTTACTTTCTCAGAAGTAATTTGAATAAATTCTGGACCCAGCAATTTTCTTTCACCGACTTCATCCCAACAAACTGGAGCTCTGCATCTTCTACCATACGGTGCTTCAAAAGGAGCCATTTCGATACTCGAGTGATAACTGTTATTATAAGCAAAATCCATTAAAGATAAATTAGTATCCCAATTCCCTTTAAACTGCAGCACACAAGCTTGCAACATATCTTCTAAAGTCTGTATAGTTCTTTCTGATTGACCATCTGTTTGGGGATGAAAAGTTGTACTGAAATGTAGCTTAGTACCCATAGCTTTTTGCAAACTTGGCACAAAATTTAGAAGTAAAATGAGAATCTCTATCTAAAACAATAGATATTGGTGCTCCATATAAGCTGACAATCTCATCAACATATATTTTCGCCAATCTGTTTAGGGAGTAAGTAACTTTAATAGGCAAAAATCTAGTAGTCTTCGTTAATCTATCAACAATGATCCAAATACCATCATAACCACTCTGTGTACGAGGAAGTCCAAATAAGAAATTCATAGTGATATGTTCCCATTTCCATTTAGGAGTAGGCAAGGTCTGTAATAACCTAGTTGTTCTCTGACGATCTGGCTTTACCTGTTGACAAATAAGACATTTGGATACAAATTCAGATATTTTTCTTTTCATTCCCTGCCACCAATAATGTTTTTTGAGTACACGATACATTTTAGTACTACCTGGATGCATAGCATAAGCTGAATTATGTGCTTCTTCTAGGATCTCTCTCTTTAACTTTGAATCATCAGGAACACATAGTCTTTTTCCAATAACCAAAGCTCCATCACCTCGAATGGTATAATATGTATGCTTAGCATTGCTAACTTCCTCCTTCAATTTATTTAATACTGAATCTTAAGTCTGAGCTTCGATAACTGCGTCAATCAAGGAAGGTCATACTTGAAAATTAGCAAACAATGCTCCCAACCTGGTCACTGACAACTGAACATGTGAATTTCTGAACTCACAAAACAAAGAAGAACGAACTGCATTTGTCTGTGTCATAGAACTAGATGTCTTTCTACTAAGAGCATCTGCAAATTGGCTTTCCCCGGATGATAATCAATCTTGCTGTCGTAATCTTTTATCAACTCTAACCATCTTCTTTTGTCTTAAGTTCAATTCCTTCTGATCAAAAATGTATTTCAAGCTCTTATGGTCTGTAAATACCTGACATCTCTCTCCATACAAGTAATGCCTCCAAATCTTCAATGCTAAAACAACTGCGGCAAGCTCTAAGTCATGTGTAGGCAGGGGCGGAGCCAGGGGTGGGCCAACTGGGCCCTGGCCCAAAAATTCCTTTTAGAAAAAAAAAAAAAAAAAAAAAAAAAAAAAAAAATTCTTAGGCAAAGTCCATCCCAAATGAAATTTGGCCCAGCCCAAACAAATGGGCTGGTTCCGCCCTTGTGTGTAGGCTAATTCAATTCATGCTTCTTCAACTGTCTAGAAGCATAGGCTATAACCTTACCATTTTGCATCAACACACAACCAAGGCCCTGACGCGAAGCATCACTATATATTACAAATTCTTCTCCTGGAGATGGAAGAGTGAGAACTGGAGCTGAAACTAATCGATTCTTCAATTCTAGAAAACTCTTTTCACATTCTTCTATCCATATAAATTTTGCATTCTTTCTAGTTAGACTAGTCAAAGGAAGAGCAAGTTTAGAAAATCCCTCCACAAAACGACGGTAATAACCTGCTAATTCGAGAAAACTCCGTATTTCTATCTCACTAGTAGGTCTTTCCCATTTCACAACTGCTTCTGTTTTATGTGGGTCTACATATATTCCCTCAGCTGATATGACATGTCCCAAAAATACCACTCTGTCGAGCCAAAATTCACATTTACTGAATTTAGCATATAACTTCTTGTCCCTCAAGGTCTGGAAAATAACTCTGAGATGTTCTATGTGCTCATCATGATCTCAAGAATACACCAATATGTCATCAATGAATATAATCACAAACATGTCTAAGTATGGGCGAAACACTTTGTTCATCATATCCATGAATGCTGCTGGAGCATTGGTCAACCCAACTGGCATCACAAGAAATTCATAATGGCCATATCTTGTTCTGAAAGAAGTCTTCAGTACATCACTATCTCTGATTTTTAGTTGGTGATATCCAGAACAAAAATCAATCTTTGAAAATATTGTAGCCCATGCTGATCAAACAGATCATCAATACGTGGCAAAGGATATTTATTGTGGATTGTCACCATGTTCAACTGTCTATAATCAATACATAATCGCATAGTACCATCTTTCTTCTTCACGATTAAAATTGGTGCTCCCCACGGAGATACACTAGGTATGATAAAACCTTTGTCGACCAATTCCTATAATTGGACTTTCAATTCTTTTAGTTCTGTTGTAGCCATTCTGTATGGTGCCCGTGAAATAGGTGTAATTCCAGGAATCAAATCCATAGTAAATTCAATATCCCTATCTGGTGGTAAACCTGGCAATTCTTCGGGAAATACATCCGGAAATTCTTGAACCACTGGAATGTCTTCAAGTTTTACTTTGCTAACACTTGTATCAATAACATGAGCTAAATATGCATAACAACCTTTGTTGAGAAATCTTCTAGCGGCAATAGCAGAAATGACACAAGATGGTAAAATTCTGCGTTGTCCACTAAATATAACTTTAGGCTGTCCTGGTTGTCTAAACACAACTTCTTTTCGGAAACAATCGAATGAAGCATGATTTACAGATAAAAAGTTCATACCCAGAATAATATCAAAATCATGTATGCCAAGAGGTATCAAATTTTCCTTCAACTCATGTTCATTCACTTTAATCCCACAATCTCGATATACACTATCAGCCAAAAGTGATTCTCCTACTGGGGTAGCAACAACCAAACAACTATATAAAAATTCTGGCTTTTGGTTCACATATATAGCAAGTGAAAATGAAATAAAAGAATGCGTAGATCCAGGATCAATCAATATACGAGCATCTCTATCAAAGATAGATAACATACCCATAATAACATCTGGTGACTCCTCTGCTGCATGCTGAGTCATAACAAAAACTTTTCCCTAGGTCTTCGGTCTTCCTAGTTGGCCTTTTTGTTTAGTACCGCTACTACCCACTACATTAGACTGGACCCCGCTAGTTGTGTCTGCTTTATTATCAAAAGTATTTCTTTGGACTTGACTATGTCTTATGCCACCAACACTTTGCTATGGAAACATCCTTTGTAACATGCCACTTTCTTGTAATAAGTTAGGACAATTCTTTCTAATATGTCCTCCTTGACCACAATGATAACAAACACTAACTCCCTGGAATTTTAAGCACTCACCATGATGAGATCTTCCGCATACTGTCATTGAGGAAATCTAACACTGTTGGAACTCTCATCTTGTCTGAAAGTGAATGGTCTCTGGAAAGAACCTTGAGTATGAGGACGATTGGAGATAGGTTGTTGTACAGTACTGTTACTGAATCTGGACCCTTACTTCCTCTTGATTTGGGTTTGAATTGGCCTGAAGGGGACACACTTGGTAAAAATCCCCTGCTATCCCTCTGAGGTGGTCTATAGCTAGAAGTGGCTGGCCATGTCTGTCTGCCACTTGTTCTGAAATGGGTCTGCTCCTTTCCAGTTGATCTCTCTGAAATGCTCTTCTCTACTCTTAAGCCCGATTCTACTAATTTCCCAAATTCATTCCAACAGAGGCTATCACTGCTGATCTGATCTCTTCTTTTAGGCCATTTTCAAATCTTCTGCATTTGTCAATTTCATTGCTAACCAAAACTTTTGCATACTTTGAAAGTTCAATAAATTTAACCTGATATTCAGCAACAGTCATGTGTCCCTTGACTAACTTCAAGAATTCTTCTTGATTTGCATCTTTAAAGGTACGGGGATAATAAGCATCGTAGAAGACACCTTTGAAATCTGCCCAAGTAATAATAGAAGGATCCCGATATGTGTTGCGTACTGACTGCCACCAATTATAAGCCCGCTCTTCTAACAAGAAAGTAGCAAGCCACAATTTTTTATCATCTGGACGACCCATAACATCGAAAACTCTTTCCACTTTGATCATCCATGCCTGAGCAACTACAGGATTAGCTGTGCTGTAAACAATTTAGCCCCTAATTTTGTTGCTCTCTCAATACTAAAATTTTTGTCTATACCACGCATGGTTGTAACAACAGCAGTAGCAATCCTTTCAACATCAATAAGGTCATTCCCGATACATTTCCTTGTCCCAAATGTTCAGATGAACAAATTTTTCTATCCTTTCAGGCTCTCTAGGGTCATCTCTTGGCTAATAAATAGATTTTTCTACCCTTTCAACAGCAATAGGATCATTTTCAACTACATTTTGTCCTTGACAAATAGGGGGTAGATATTATGATGGCTGATGGACTGATTCTCCTACTCTCTCAGCCTCTCCAATATTACCTCTATCAGGAGCATTGTGAGTCTGGGGTAATATATCTTGGAGCCTTCGAGTTCTGCCACCACGAACCATGACTCACCTATATGCATGTTATGCAAAACATCAGAATGTGTGTACAATGGAAGCATATGGACTCAAACCATGCTCTGATACCAAACTGACACGCTCCGCCTCGAGTAACACTAGTGGATCCGAAACGTGACGTGCAGCGATGATGGATACCAACTAACAGTAGGACCCACCATCAAGGGTTCTAAAAATTGCAACTTTAGTTATCTTACATTTAAGAAAAGTTTTGGCATTATCTCCTCTATAATATGGACTAACCAACCTATAATCAATACATAAAATCTCAACAAACTCATTATAATTTCCATCACAATAGAGATAAGCCAATTTCTCAAACTTTCATTATGAAATCACATAAATTGTACATATGGACGCAAAATGCAAAGTGAGCCTCGTAACTATTTACATGTGATGCACACGTACAATCCAAAAATGAACATGTGTCCCAAAACACTGACTACATGCTCTATGAAATGAGTCATACTAGCTAACACTGTCGTGTGGCTCTGACTCCAAAATCAAAAGCTCAACTCCAAATGATGCCCAGAAACTCAACTGCTACCTGATAAGAAAATCGTCGGAAAATATATGAGTAGATAGCTCAGTGAGTAGAGAATTTCGAAAATAATTATACTTTCTCATTTATGCATTTTTATCGAAAATCAACTTTATAGCATTTAATGATTCACCTAATAACATAGAATCAGTCGAAATGTAGGACATTCTCTTAATGCTGATAAATATCAATCTCTAATTAAAACAATGGCATAGAAATCATCATATCAATAAAATACTATCAACACAGTCTGTAATCTCTATGTATGGCCATACCATATCAAATCAACCAAAAATGTACCCTCTGATTAACATCTATAATCTGGTCATACATTTATAGACTGGCTCTCAGGCTAGTCTCAAAGACATTTGATAATCAATTCTAGAACACGGCCATGATCGCCTCAGTGAACTATATCATACACGATCGACCTCCTCAAGGTAATATCATACTCGGTCAAGACCACTCAAGTGCAGTATAGAACACGACCAAGGCTGCCTCAATGAACTAGAATAAGTATATAATCACGGGTACTTTTCTGGCCGATTTCAATTTCACATATCCATTTCACATTTCATTGATTTCCATCACAAGTCTTATATTTCTTTCAACATATAATCATTTCACAATCTTTCCAATTCCAAATAAATCTCATTTTCTCGTAATATTTCACAATAATCACATAATTAGGCATATAAATCACATAATCAAGTTTTACGTAATTATATAAGCAATTTATCAATATTTGAAAATAATTAAATTTTTCCACTCATAGTCTATGTACGTGCAAACTAATTGGCTGGTAAGCTGTCACAACCGATTCGTTACCGCCTGAAAATGATATAATATCTAAATCAATGACTAATCATATCAACTACCTCAATAATTGATAAAGGCAATAATAAAATATAATCTTATCATTTTTAGGCAAATTCTCTTTTGATAAAAATTAAATTTAAACTAATAATCTAACAACCCTTAATTTGACAAAACTTTGAAATAAATAAATATTACTTATCTTTCAAAATCAACTAACTAAAGCTTAATAGTATAAACCACGTTGTCGACAACACCTCCCTTTTCTTTTTTCTTTTTTTTTTCTTTTTTTTTATAGTATGACACTATTGACTTTTCAACCTTGAACTTGGTCATGACATTATAAAAGGCTACAATCTGGATGACTTCATTCTAGGGACTAAAAAGTGTCCATCGGAGTTTATTGGTGAGCAAACAACAAATGATAAATGAGTGACATCTCAAGTCACTCCTAATCCTGACTTTCATCTCACGCCGCGTATCCACCGGCCCTTCACCATTCCTCCTTCGATCCTTCACCAACTGATCCCACCAATTAATCGCATAGTCAGTGAACTCAACGACCGCTAACTTCACCTTCTTTCCTTCAGAATAATTGTGGCAATCAAACATCAATCCTACCTTCTTCTCCCAATCTAGGTAAGCCTCCGGATCACTCCTCCCATGAAAAGGTGGAATAGACATTTTTATTTTACCTAGATTATCATCTATCTCATCCCGATCACCACGATCTCTTCTATTATTCGCCCTTTCATCCCTATCTCCTCTACCCCTTCTCCTCCTTACACTAGCCACAGGTGATTGGACACTGCTTCCTTCACTTGCAAACTCTTCATCATCAAACTCGTATCCATCCCTTGGATTATGCCTCCCCGTAGGATCTCTCCGGTCTTCCCTCCTAGCTCTAGGTCCCGCATGAGTTTGTTCCCTACGCAACTTGTTAATAGTTTCCTCCTGCCTATCCATCCTAGTCATCAACCTCTCAAATTGCTCATGTAAAGTCTCCATCACACCTACAACATTATTATTCACCCTATTCATACCTTCAGGTCGTTTGTTGTGACTCGTTGATGAGGCTGCTGGCTCCCTTCTATAAATTCCCTGGTTGTCCCCAACTGATGAAGATGATGAATCCCGTCTCCTAGACATTATTAGTCTTCACAGAAATAAGTAGAAAATTCCTCACAAAATATATCGCTCGTATATCACTCAAAAATAATCCCCCTTCCAAGCGCTTCAAAAACAATTCCAAAACTCAATCAAGGGTAGGACACGATAGACACGAGTAAGAACAAGAAAACTTGAAAATTGAGACAAATCCGGAATATTCGGGGATAAATATGAAATTTTCGGACTTTTTTTTTTTTTTTGAATCCAAAATTCAACTACAAGTGCAACGTAACAAACGGAATTGAATTCGGATAAGAATTGACTAAAAGAAACAAGATTGGAATTTTTGTGGAATTTTATATGAATCAAACAAAGGAAAAATTTACTGGCACGAAGAACACGAAAATCAAGAACTGAATCTAGATCCAAGCTCTGATACCAGATGATAAGATCCCGGGAGGGGGTCACAACAAATACGCGGAATTAAACAAAATAAAGATAGGAAAGATCCAGATTCAGCCAAGAACACAAGATCACAATAATTAAAAATACTGGAATAAATAAAATTGACGATAGGACCTGGACCCAACAATCACGAGGCAATAAATTGACGATGCGAATTGAAGAACCGAGATTTTCGAAACGCCACAAGGGATGCCAACTCCTTGATAAGTTTCTGATTGGAACGCCACAAACATTCAAGAAAATATTTGATAAGTTCTAGGAATTGTTCTTCAAGAACAAGAAAAAGGAATCCTCCTTTTCGAGAGAGAAAATTCTCACATTCATTCAATAATGTCAAAGTTGTTGTTTCATAATGAAAAACAAAGTTATATAATGTAGAAACTGACCTAATTAGGGTTTGCCACTAATTTGGGCCCAAAACATAAAAGTAATTAATAAAAACGGAATTAAATTAACAAAACGCGAATTCTGGAAAATTAGGTGTTACGGCCGTAAAAATGTCACTTACGGCCGTAAGTGACTTTCTGTTAGTGAGTTACGGCCGTAACAAGAATTCTCACGGCTGTAAGTATCAATTTTGCTGAATTGCTCAATTCCACCGGAGAAGGAGTTACGGCCGTGAACTGTAGTCTTATGGCCGTAAGTAATAAAATCCTGGAATTCTTGCTTTTGACCCGAGGGAATGTTACGGCCGTGAACAACAGACTTTACGGCCGTGAATGTGTCATTGGCCTCCAAACTTTTCCCCTTTGATTTGGCTCGACCCCTTTGTCTTCTCGGCTCGCTTCCAACATGAAACTTGTGTCGTTTCCCGCGTAGATAACTGTCACATTGCTCATAGGTCGACTTCTCCTTTGGTCTCCTACTTCGAATCACATCAATATGATGATGATGTCACTTTACGATTGCATAATTACGTGTTCAATTATTCTGTAAATTAATTATTGACGATGAGTCTAGTGAGTATTTTTCGAAATACTCATTCTATTATTTTAACAGTTTTTGCAGATCTCGGAAATGGCAGCGAATGAAATGGAAGCGTTGAAAAATTTAATAAATGATGATATTTTAGTCAATTTTATGAATGTTACTAGTTTAAATTACTTATCGTTACTTTCATCCGAACAATTGAGATTAAATTTTTATGAATTGTTCTATATTTCAATTAATTAAGTTTCCGCTGAAGTTTTCAAATGATAAATGTGATGTTTTGAATTAAATTTATTTTCCGCAATAAAGTCAATTTTAAAGGACGACGTGGCGTCCCAGGCTCCACAGAATTCAGGGCATTACAGTGTGTATATTTGGGAGTAGGCGATTCACAAAAAGATTTTAAATGTTTTGAGTCCTGCACGAAAGATGTATATTTCAAGGTATGTGATCTTTAATGAACATCAGTTCCCCTTTAAAGTTGGTTTCCTACATAAACATACCAATGATCCACATCAAATCCCTATACTTGGTCTCATAGTCCCTTCCTTAATCATGAAAATTATCCAATAATGGTCAATCCACTAAATCCTCATACTTCAGTTAATATTGTCAATCTTGATGCTGAAAATTTAGCTACATCTTCTTTTCCTTGGAGAAGAACAACATGTTAGTAGAGAAGGTGATCCTAGTGACAATGAAGTAGACAATGTTGATTAGCCTCAGAATAACAGTGAGCCTCAGACTGATCAGATACACAGTCAAGCAATAGAATTAATTCCAAGTCATCCCATGATCACCAAAGGGAATCGGGTATTTTCAAAGTAAAATCCTATGTTGGAAAATCTATGTAAATAGGGCAAATAAGTTTTTAGATACCACTGAACCAGTTGATGTTTATGACGCACTTCTAATTCAAAATGGAAACCATCTATTGAAGAAGAGTTTGAGGCACTCATGAGAAACAAAACTTGGAAATTAATTCCTTCCTCTACTAACTACAAAATTATTGGAAATAAGTTGTTTTTTAGACTTAAAACAAAACGGTGAAGTGAAAGTGTTGAGACATAAAGCTAGACTTGTAGCTAAAGGTTCCTTGCAAACTCCTGGGGTAGATTTTTATGAGACCTTTAGTCGTGTGATAAAATTATCTGCTCTATGAACTATCCTCGCTCTAGGTGTCTCCAAAGAAGTTGATGTCAATAAAGCCTTCTTGAATCAAAAATAGGAAGAGGGTGCATAAATGTCTCAACCTGAGTGATTTGATTCACTAACCAAAGCAAACAAAATCATATATGCAAACTAAACAAAACTTTATATGATTTGAGACAAGCCCCAAGAGAATGTATGAAAGATTAAGATATAAATTGTTAAAATGAAAGTTTAAACAATCCAAGGCTGATAATTCTTTGCTTTTTGTTAAAGGAATTGATCGTATTATTTTCAATCTCGTCTATGTAGATGATATAGTTATAATAGGAAATAATAGCCAACTAATCCAAAAGTTCATTGACAATCTTCATTACAATCTCTCATTGAAAGATATGGGCTCACTTCACAAGTTCATAGGTGTTGAAGTCCATAGAGACAGCAATAGCTTGCACTTGAATTGGACTAAATACACTTCTAATCTCTTCAAAAAGTTTGAATACTCATGCTTAAAACCCTGCATTACTCCTGTGGTATCTGGCGGATTGGTTTTAAAAAAAAAATGGGAACCAAATGTAGATCCCTTCATTATACAGGAGTGCAATTGGTGGATTACAATATTTAACTCACATTAGACCTGACATCTCTTTTGCAGTGAATAGAATGAGTCAATTTCTTCAATTACCTAATGATGAACATTGGAGATGTTTGAAAAGAATATATTGATATTTGAAAGGAACAATGGAACATGAACTTTGGCAACAAAGAAGTGAAAATCTAAACATAAATGGCTTTACTGATGTGGATTGGGATTCGTGTCCTCATGACAGAAGATCCACAGCTAGATATTCCATTTACTTGGGAGAAAGTTTAGTTTCCTGGTCATCCAAAAAGCAACATGTAGTAGCAAGATCTTCAACTGAATAAGAATATAGATCATTAGCACAAGCTAATGCTGGAATATCATGGAAGCAATCCCTCAAGGAACTGAGTATACCTCTAAGACAATCAACTACCTTATGGTGTGACAACATGAGTGCTAGAACACTAGCAGCTAGTCCAGTATATCATGCTAGAACTAAACACATTAAAATAGATATTCACTTTGTATTCTTGAAATAAAAGCTAAGAGTAACAAAAGTGAGCTTCAGCTTGAAGGGGAGTGTGAAAATGAAGATCAGCATTGCTTAGATAAAGCAACAAGAGAGCTGATTTTTGACTAAGTGTTGAGAAAGTGTGTTTTGGCTTCAAAAATCATAATACTCAAAAGTTGTTATTTACTTACAAAAATGTAATACTTATCTCAATCAAGAAGTTGTGGTTTAGCTTAAATGCCCATCTTCTTCTTCCAATAGAGCCATGTGCAACATCTGTCTTTCGCTTATTAGGTGTATAGGAATCAGGCTGTTAGATAATTCTTTTAGTATCTTCTTTTAGCTCCATAAATTCATGTAAATTTGTATGTAATATTTAATCAGTTTTGAATACAGAATTCTTCTTTTGACAAAAAAAAATGAAACACTACAAGAAAAAAGAGCAAAAAACGAAAAATTAGAGACGACACGAAAAGTCGTCTCTATTGGTCGACCAATAGAGACGACTTTTTAAGTTGTCTCTATTAGTTGTCAATCAATAGAGACGACATTACAATGTCGTCTCTATTGACTGACAAATAGAGACGACATTACAATGTCGTCTCTATTGGTCAACTAATAGAGACGACTTTTTTGTCGTCTCTATTGATCGACCAATAGAGACGACATAATTTTTTTAAAAAAAAAATTCTTAGTTTTAAAAATTTTGCTATTTTTTTGTTGAACTTTTTAATTATTTACATTTATATAATTAATATTAAAGTTAATTTGTTAAGAAAATATTATTAAGTTAACTAATATATATTATTTAAAACAAAATTTAATACAAGAATTCAATTGCCTTAGTAGTTGGGACATCACCACCCAACACTTAGGTCCCGAGTTCGAATCCTTGTCATGCACGATTATCATATGAATTAAAGAAAATTCATGGGTCGACGGTTCAGATCGAGATTTGGGTCGGGTTAAAAAGGGATTGAATCGGGTCAAAATAAATAAATAGAAAATTAATTAAATATTTTCACAAATAGAAACGACAATGTCGTCTCTAAAGGTCGTCTCAATTTCCCCGGATGAAACAGAGACGACAGAGTCATCTCTAATTATCTTCAGTTACGGACGTACAGAGACGACTTTGTCGTTTCTAATAACCAATAGAGACGACTTTAGGTCCTTTAGAGACGACTTTTGTCGTCTCTGTTGGGCCGGATTCTTGTAGTGAAATTTAACTTCTAATTTATTTTTTACACCCATCTTCACATGCATTTAATAGTTTTGCCTCTTAAAAAGCAAACAATTTTTTTTTTTAAATTGCTAAAAAATTAAATAACTTCGTGTGCAGGTGAGATTATTTCTTCTAAAACTATATGAAGACAAATACACTATACATAACTTTTGTTCCAATCACTAGCATATTTTTTCGCCCACCCTTTTAAAGACTAGCCCTAGCTTTTATACAAGAATTGGAAGAGGCAAAACCTAGCTAAATGAAGACTAATAAATATGATGTTTTTATGCACTAGTGCGTTAATTGTCTCAATGATCATTAAATTTATGTTCGTGTCTTCGATCGATCACTGAGATTTAAAATGTTAAGTTTTGATTACTAAACCCTTATTTGAGTCTTAAAATGATTTTTGTAATAGTGAATTTTAGGTGAATGAGTAGTTAAAAAGTGAGGAAATTTTTTGAGTTTACGTGTATATTATTTTATTGATATAATCTATGGTTAAAAATGAGTTTCAAAATATGAGGTTGTCAATAAGGCTAAATTTATGTCTATATCTTTAACTGCTCACTAAAATTTCAAGTGTCAAGTTTTGGTCATTAAACTTATAAGTTTATTGTTTCAATAGTCACTAAACTTATTCTATGTCTTCGACTAATAATTAAAATTTAAAGTGACGACTTTTAGTTACTAAACTTATCAAAATATTGAACTTTAATGATGACTTAACTTTCGCAATGGAATTAGTAACGAGACAGATGCAATGTACATGTGGCACCGCCACGTCACCTTTAAATGATCAATCACAGTACACCAAATTGCCACATAAAAAAAAAAAAAAATTTAAAAACTTTTTGATTGATCATTAAACGTTTAAAAACATCTTCAACTATTGATTTTGTTTTATGAAACTAATAATTTGAAAGAGAATTTACAAATTTTCAGGTTAGTTGTGTCATTTACAAATTCAGTGACAAAAACTTGACAGTGTTAAAATTTAGTGAACAATCAAAGACGTTTTTGTGAATGAGACCAATGCAATTTACGAATCAATATGACTAAAATTACGAATCAATACGACTCATATTTTCCTTACAAGTCCATGTAAACTTTACAAGAGTTTTATAAAATATTAATATTTACCAAATTTTAAAGAGGTGAATAGGGAATACAGTTTTATGTGGGGAATAATAGTGATGCTTTGTTTATAACTGCACAAAATATGAATAAAATTTGTCTCCATCTGTTTTAGCAATTAATGTAAAATGTCACACATTTGCTGAATTTAGTACCGACAATTTTTCCTCAATCTATCCCCATCATCCAGTTGAGTATTGTGGGTAGTGGGTAACGAGAGACGCTATGTCCTTTCATACCACAAACTAACGTAAATATTGACTCAAAAAAGATAGAAACTTAAAGATTAAAACTAGTGAATCGCCCATGCGATGCACGGGAAGAAACGTCTGAATAAATATAATTCAATGTGAAATTAGATGAATTCTTTAGATAAAATATATAAATTTCACAAATAAGAGATAAGATAATCATTTATTGATTTTATATGACTACAAATTCTAGAATACTTCCTTGTACACAACATTGTTTGTTGATTTTGTTGGTCTTCCATTCTTATCACAAATCAACATCTTTAATCCAAAACGATTTGTCACCTTAGAAATCGCAACATAAAGTTGTCTATTTGTAAACATCAGCCGTTGAAGAAGAAGTCCCACATGCGAGAATGATTGTCCCTAATCCTTATTGATAGTCATGATGTAGGGCACCATCAATGAAAATTGTCTTCTTTGAAATCTAATAGGTATCCTAGAATCAAAAGGGCTCAATAATGTCATTGGAATAAAGAACTTGTGTCCTGTATTTATGCCATAAAGAATTTGACCTTCTAGAACATGGTCGCCAAATTTTGTAACTATCAATATTGTTCCATTGCACAATCCCTGTGTATGATTAATATTTCTCAGGAAGAACTTGTGTCCTTCACTTATCCACTGCAACGGTCCACCATGTGATGCAATAATGATATCCATTTAATAAGTGTATTTTATACACTTATTTCTATCCTAAAAGTATGATTTTATTCGTTTGTTTAAGAATATTTGCTATTTATTTTGTTATTATTTGTTTTCTTTCAAAAAGTACCCCAAAGTCGAGAAAACAATGAAATTGAAGCTAAAATCAAGAAATTGGATGTAAAAAGTATCAAAGTAAGCAAATCAAGAATTGATGCCGTTAATTAAAGTGCCAATTGGAAGAAGAAATCAAATTTGGAAGAAATTAGAAGTTCAGGGGCTAAATTGCAACATTCAGAAGTTGGAGGACTTGATGTGCAATTAAAAGATAGGGGGACCAACTTGTAACATTTAAAAGTCAAAAAATTGCCTTAAACCATAATTGATGTGATCCGGACCTTCGACAATCGGAGTCATAGCAGGCTTGACGGAAAAATATAAATATTCAAGCCAAAACAAGAATTCAACAGGTTCGACGAACTTTGAAGATCAAACAGTGTCGAAAAGAACCGAAAAATTAAGCAGCTGACCTTTTACGGCCGTAAAAGTTGGAATCACGGCCGTAACGCAGCTATCGCAATTTTTGGGCAGAACATGACTTACGGCCGTAACAAATTCTTCACGGCCGTAACTTCGGTATCAACTTTGGACCAGAGAAGGGCTTACGGCCGTAAGCCTGGTATTTACGGCCGTAACGTATTAACGGATCAGATTTTTCCCAGATTTTCGTATATTTTATTTCCTTTTCCTGTTTTAGCTATTTTAGGTTAGTTAGAATTCTATTTTGAGTAAATTAGCGATTAGGGTTTTATTTTGCTTATTTATACGCCTTTTTGATTCATTGTAAATAAAGACTTTGATGATTAAATAAAAAAGAGATTGAATGTTTTTCAATTGTTTAATGTGTGGATTCACATTACAAACCCAAACTTATCAAGATTGATTATCTTGTGGCGTTCATCCAGAACTTATCAAATATTTGCTAGAATATTTGTGGCGTTCAAATCAGAGACTTATCAAGGAGATTGGGCAAATCCTTGTGGCGTTTCGAAAGTCGTGGTTCTTTATTCCGCATCGTCGAGCCATCGCGTCGTGAATATCGGGTCATGATTCATCCGTCCGACCACAACCTGGGTTCGGAACTTTCCGGCGTTTATTCTGCGCTTCGAACCTCATCATTTGGTATCAAAGCTGGACTCTGAATTCAGGTTTTTTCTATCCAGTTTGATTTTTATGTCTATCATCGAGTCCCATAAAAATCATCCATATCTTGTTGTTGAGTCTTGATTTTCTTGTTCTTCGTGCCAGTAAATGTTTTCTTTGTTTGATCCATATAAAAATCCAACAAAATTCAAAAGTGTTTGTTTTACTTAATTCTTATCCGAATTAAGTTCCGTTTGTTTTGTCGTGTTCGTTGTCGAATTTTCGGATTTATAAAAAAAAAAAAAAAATTATTATTATTATTTTTTATTATTATTTATTTATTCCGAAAATTCATCATAAAATTCAAAAAAAAAAAAAAAAAAGAGTCCATTCAAGAACCACTTTCTTGAATTTCTTGATCCTTTGTTTTCATTATTCTTTTTCTGTGTCCTTCCACAAAAAATTTTCACAATGTCCAATTCCCATGAAAACGCCAAAGATCGTATGTGGAGATTTTTAAATGAAGCTTTGGTTAGGTTGGATAAATTAGATGAAAGGGAATGGAAATTGAAAAAGGGGCGATCTCAAGCAAATCGTAGTGATTATAGACGTGATCCTAAACCTAGGGATGGAATCGTGGTTAAGAGAAGAGCTGAGATTGATCTAAAAGTAATTTTGAAAATTCAAAAAGAAATTTATGAGGAAAGATTGAGGTGTGAACGGGAGGCAGAAAGAAAAATATTTGGCTAAATTGCGAAAAAAGGAGGAGAAACGAAAGACGGTGATTAAATAGCTAGAGGAGAGTGAAATACATGTTATAGTTGAGCCTCGGGATATGAATGTTGAAAAGAAGGAGGGAGGCTTGAAACATGAATTAGAAGTAATTGAAGAGACCCCGGACTTTGTGGTAGGAGTTGAAAACGTGGAGTTATATGAACAAACTCCAAAATATGATGAGGAATTAGAAGTTGGGGTAGAAGTTCAAATTTTGAGATTTGAAGTGGTAGATCCACATTTGAATACCGTTGGGGAAGTGCATGAAATTAGTGATAAAAATCTGGAGGTAGGAGATGTGGTCGAATTTGAAAGTAAAAATTTTGAAAATGTTGTTGAAAATGCAAAGGAAGAACGAGGTGAAGAGGAGGGCCTCGTGGTTCTTAAAAATGAAGTGGAGATGGTGGTTTATCATGAATACAAGGATCCATACCTTGTACCTCAAGAAGCTAACATGTCCCTCCCCATTCTATTTAATTCTTTCTTGCAGATTTCTTACATTTGGGAGCTTGAGTCACACCAATCATGGAAATTCAAGCTCGAGCTTCAATCCATTCATGTAACCCAAGTTACAAAATACTATTGGTCATCCCACTGGCATGGAAGCAATAATTTTCCGTTTGATCCAGGGGGAACAGTTGCATTCATGAACAAAGCTATGATTCGGGACGAATCATCCTAAAGAAGGAGGGTATGATGTGATCCGGACCTTCGACAATCGGAGTCATAGCAGGCTTGACGGGAAAATATAAATATTCAATCCAAAATAAGAATTCAACAGGTTCGAAGAGCTTTGAAGATCAAACAGTGTCGAAAAGAACCGGAAAATTAAGCAGCTGGCCTTTTACGGCCGTAAAAGTTGGAATCACGGCCGTAACGCAGCTATCGCAATTTTTGGGCAGAACATGACTTACGGCCGTAACAAATTCTTCACGGCCGTAACTTCGGTATCAACTTTGGACCAGAGAAGGGCTTACGGCCGTAAGCCTGGTATTTATGCCGTAACGTATTAACGGATCAGATTTTTCCCAGATTTTCGTATATTTTATTTCCTTTTCCTGTTTTAGCTATTTTAGGTTAGTTAGAATTCTATTTTGAGTAAATTAGCGATTAGGGTTTTATTTTGCTTATTTATACGCCTTTTTGATTCATTGTAAATAAAGACTTTGATGATTAAATAAAAAAGAGATTGAATGTTTTTCAATTGTTTAATGTGTGGATTCACATTACAAACCCAAACTTATCAAGATTGATTATCTTGTGGCGTTCATCCAGAACTTATCAAATATTTGCTAGAATATTTGTGGCGTTCAAATCAGAGACTTATCAAGGAGATTGGGCAAATCCTTGTGGCGTTTCGAAAGTTGTGGTTCTTTATTCAGCATCGTCGAGCCATCGCGTCGTGAATATCGGGTCATGATTCATCCGTCCGACCACAACCTGGGTTCGGAACTTTCCGGCGTTTATTCCGCGCTTCGAACCTAATACTGTGCGATCGCACAGCAAAAAAATCAGCGACTGAAACTTACCTGCAGCGTCGTGCGATCCCCCGCACTTTTGAACCGTGCGGTCGCAGGGTTATTCGACTGGGCCGCAGCTGGACTTTTTGCACGGAATTCAGCAGTTTTTCTCATCAATTAACCTAGACTTCGTGGAAATCTATAAATACATGGCATAAGGCACGAGATGAGGGGTTCCCAACTTGTCAAAGGTGATCCCGAATGGCTGTCGAACTTTCAAGGAACCAACTGGCACATGATTGAAGATTCTTCTACAACATGGTAAAAATGGTGATGAACTCCAATTATCATAGTTGTAATTTATCTTTTATCATGTTTTTAGGTTAGAAATCTTGTGTTAGAATTGTGATGAAGTTTTAACTATTTGATTCCATGTTTTTACCAATTATTTAATATATGCAGTTTATGGGTTTGATGCAATTAAATAAGTGTCTTTATTATTATGCAATTGTTTGGCCAGCTTTTGTTTGATTGTCTTCATGATTTTCTATGTTCGAAAGAGTAGGATTTCATTAGAAGCTATTTAATTGCCACATAGTCCGATAGGGGATAAAAATATACCCTTATGCTTTGTGTTATCCTATATAGTGTTCATTGACCTTTAATGCTTTTCTAATTGGTTAATTGTCATAGAAATATAGTCAATTGACATTTAGAAATAAGTTTTTATGCATCGCTCGCAAGAGGACTTAAAACATTTTAGGAACATGGACATTCAAAACCCCATAAGTTGTATTTAAATGATTTGGTAAAATACATGGATGATTTGGTTAAAATGGATTCACAATGTCCACGCACTACGAACATTCAAACAATAGATGAAACAATTAATAATATAGATCATGCGTATAAAAGATAAGATTTACTATTTTGACCATTGACAATGAAAAATAACACGTATAAAAAAAAAGAATTCAATAATCATAAAAAAAAAAAAACTACAATTGTGAGATTAACAAAGATGCATCAAATTCATGGTATTATAAGTTTTTGCAATATTTATACAACGTAATTGTTTTCTGATGGAAATTATAATATAGCATTGATTATCTCAATTTTCAGTTAAGTCAATTGTGAGACAATTTACTTATTGTTGTAGAAATTTAAGAATCATAAATATTTAATTAAAATATAACAATTAATATCATGTCATAGTTAATTATGTTTTAAAATTTAGACTTAACAGTTAGCTAGGATAAAAACCATTAATAACTATATAATTTCAAAGCAATATAAATAAATTTGTTAACCGTTAATGTTAAAAAATGTGATATGAGACTTTCTGGAATAAAAAATTAAATAATAATTAAATGTAATTGTAAATAAAATTATTTTGATAAATAATCTGATATAGAAAAGAAGGTTATTATGTATATTTAACAAAGAACTTAGAAGTATGATTATTTATAACAAAATTTAATACTACTTGATTAAATATTCAATATAAATGAAAATGAAAATTAGACATTAGATTTGTATGATCGAACGAAATTATTCATCCATAAGACTTAGGCAAATAAAATATCACAATTATTGTAAAAGTTTATTTACGTATTAAGTGTAACTTTCTTTAAAAAATACAAATTAATTTAATTAATTTAATAGAACGCAATACAAATGAACTCGAATTTTTAGATGTACTAACTAAAGAAAAAATAAGATTATTTATAAAAAAAATTATACGGTAAGGTTTATTTAGTATTAGATGCATAATACAACTTCAACATAATTTTGAAGAAAATTTTACATTGAATTTGTATGACTGAACAAAAATACTTATTTTTAAGATTCAAAACATTAAAAGATCAGAATAATTTTCTAAAAAAAAGAGGTTTAAATACAAATAACCAAATATAAATAAGCAAAAAAAATTCTCCATAAAAATACTTAAGTGGAAGTAACAGTGTAAACACAATAAAAGCTGATTTTGGAGTGTAAATACAATAAAAACTGAGTTTTCCCGTCAAAATCCAACTGCTTTTATATATTATATAGATATAGATATAGATTAAAAACAATTTTTTATAAGTAATTTTTCAAAGTATAAGACTTGCCTAGGTATTAAAAAAAAAGACATTTAAAAATATTCAGTTTTTGCAAATTAATTAACATCGAAAATTACAAAGACTTACAAAACGTGAATTGAAGTTATTAGAAATAGAATTAAAAAATTTTGTTTTGTTTAAATTTATTTGATATTTGAATAAATTTGCAAAATCAAACATCCAATTATTTAAACTTTTGATGGTCCATTTAAACTCCGTATGGTTTATTTCAATTGAAACTGTAATATTTGTTACGAAGTACATTTAGTAAACACACTAAAAAAACATTTAAAAAATCAGTTTTTGCAAGATTAATTAATATTGAAATTTATTAAGAATTTTAATTGTATTATAATAAAGGAAAAACGTCTTTTAATTTTTATTTTTTCATAATACAAAAAGTGATTTGAAGTTATTAGAATTAGAATTAAAAATATTTTTTTGTTAGTAATTTTTCATAGTATAAATAATCAAAGTATAATTTTTTATTTATAAAAATAAACTTAGGTTGAAGATTCCGATAAAAAAAAATTATTCCGATAAAAAAAAAAAAAAAAAAACTTAGGCTGAATTCAATAAGTATAATAATTAATAGTTGTAGTGTACACCAAGAATTGGGTCCCGCATAGAATTGCATTCGTTGTTATCTAGGAATTGCATTCATTGTTATTTATTATTACTAAATATATATAGATTTAGTGTAGGCACAATTAAATATGAGTTTAGGCGGGAAAACATGAATTGGGATCCACACAAGCTCAACAAGTTTAATATATAATAATAGATACCGAGAAAATTATTAATTAAAATAAAGGGGAAAATACATAATTATAAAGTTTAAAGATCACTTCTTAAAATTGACAAATTTAAAAAATTATTGTAAAAATCAGGTGGTAATTAATAAAAATAGGCAATTAAATATATTTTATTAGCGTCTCTATGACCTTGCCTCACAAAAAACAATCGGGTCATCACTGGAGCATAACATGGGAAAGGAGAAATCACTAATGGAGTATCGAAGTGAGTGAAATATACTCTCAACCACAATTGAACGATAAGAGTAGTTATACCCATATAAATGGCTGCTAAAGTAAAATAGCACCAATCCATACTTCGACCTGGGCAATATCTCGTGACAAAGGGAGGTAACTGCCTGAAAGTTTGATACTAGGAGTACAAATGATGTACTTACATAGCCAAAAATAAACAAAGGCAAAACGTTCAAACAAAGAAGGAGGTTTGGTGAGGTCCTTCGGACTCATTTTTGTGAGGGCAGAATAAGAACTAAGGAGAGGATTGGAAAATGAAGGGCTAGTAAGAGAAGAACTGAAAAGAGGAGAGATTATACGCCCCGTAGGTGCTAAATCTAGCAAGGTGCAGAGAGAGTGCAGAGTAATGATCAATGAACCCAAAGGAAAGATAAAAGTATTGTAATACTAGACCAGAACTGTAGTGCCATGAAAAATAGCATTGGGTCTAAATTGGGAATCTTTACATAAGCTTCAATGGTACTAAGAACCCCAGCCCTTTTAAGGTATCCTTAAAATTCATGTCTCTTAGCATCACTTTCGCCTAACTCGAAAAAGACATAGTAATTTCTATAGTTGTAGAGTCTAATGATTTGGGTCATGTACGAATACCACCAGAAAAGAGTGGACTCATTAGAATTGTGACAAAGAAAGGCAACCCGAATGAAGGGAAAAAGCTTGCACTATTGGTGAAACCTTAATTTTGTCAGCATCGGCCTAGACATACATTCAAATATGATGTTGAAGTAAACAAAATGTTAGATGCAACATGGGATGAACCGAGGATTTTCTAAAAATCCTAAAAGCTAGAAACGGACTTGACGAGGAAGATGAAGTTCTTAGTGCCATGATGGATAGAAGAAAGGAATTGTAAGGAAGAAATCGCGGGAAATGACATTGAAAAAAAAAAAAGCGATGGTAGTAAAAGGTGGAAGAAGAAGAAGGGCCACTCCCTTTTATAGGACAAAGGAAAAACGTGCAGAGTAAAATTTAGTATCCCGAGAAGTGGTATGTGATACTTGGATGACAGTACACGACGCTTAGTGATGGTACTCGACAATTGGATAATGGACCACCAAGCGTTGCCCAAAAGGGGCATATATAGTATGTTCATGTTTTATCTTTTTTTTTCCCCTTGTGTTAAATAGCATTGAAAAATAAAGTAATGACATGCATAATACTTTGAATATGGAAAAATAAATGATTGCACATTAATCGAGCCATATTGGAGTAATTGTTGACACATAAAAATACACAATATAAAGCCCTAATATAAGAGTCTGAACACATGAGAGCACATTAAAATTAACAGGGCAATGTGAAGGGAGTGGCCCTTCTTCTTATCACAAGCAAGTTACAAAGTTATGGCAAAAAATCAAAGGTTCAAAGTAATAGGAAGTTTTATACCAATTTGTATATATAGTAAAAAGTTAAACATGTAGAAGGACCAAAAAATCAAAACTCTCAAAACAGAGATGTAATTTTCTTATCATAGATTTTAGAATTATTCTAATTTAATTTGTGTACTTGTGCCTTGTGCTCCTTGGAGGCATCCTGTTAATTAAGCTTTTTTTAGTGCAAATACCCTTTTTTGGAACATTGTATCAAGAGGTTTGTCCATTGCCACTTTAATCTCTCTCTCTCTCTCTCTCTCTCTCTCTCTCTCTCTCTCTCTCTCTCTCTCCAATTGGTCATTACAACCCCCTTACTTAAACTAATCGTGTCCTCAAGGTTCAGAATCTGGAAAGCTTTTTGCAATGCCTCTACATTCTCCCAAGTCGTATTAGTGATGACAACGGGACGAGTATGGATCGGGGACCTCATTCCCATCTCCATTTTCATTCCCGTTACATGCGGGGTGGGGTGGGGTGGGGTGGGACGGGGCGGTGCGGTGCGGTGCGGTGCGGTGCGGGGGTTAAAAATTTCCCGTTTAAATCATCATTATTATTTTTTTGGACCAACCTTTTTATTAAAAAAAAAAACGTATTATCCCATGTCTTTAAATTAGTAATTTAGGTTGGAATCATCCGACTTGGTTTAAAAGAATAAAATCATTACCATCTCTAATAAGTTGGGGAAATTGTCATCTCTAATAAGTTGCATATTCCTTAATGTTGTCACTCCATTGGATGAACCAAGGTGTCATTTTTTTTTTTTTTTCATGAAGAGGTCTGATTTAAAGAATTTTGAGAGGGCTGAATTGGTGTCCTCCTAATTCTATATTGTTTGGTAACTGTGTAGTTGTCAACATCATCACTAATTCTCTTTTTGAGTAGTAAAACATGAAATATTGGATGTATCTTGAATCTCCTGGACTGAACCAACCCCTTCAGTAATTTGGAATGGACCATATTACTTTGGACAGAGTTTCTGGTTCGCTCTCATGACTGGTTTATTGTTGATGTGGTTGTGACTTTCACCTACCTCAATATTTTGTTCAGTCCTGCCCTTATCTATATAAGTTTTCATTCTAGCTCGTACTTGGGCTAAATTTTCCTTAAGATGCTGGCCCATTTTATGCCTCTCTTGGATAATTTCATGGACTGCAGCTATGCTGGTTTGTTGGTATGGACCAAAGGCCAGTTGAAGTGGCTGAATACCATAGAGAGCTTGAAAATGATGAGTCATCTATATTGCTAAGTGGTAGGTGGTATTAAACCACCATTTTGCCAAAGTCATCCATCTAACCCGCTACTTGGGTCCCTTGTGGTACATACAACTAAGGTACATTTCTATGTATCGGTTAAGCCTCTTTGTTTGCCCATCCGAATTCAGGTGGTAAGCAGTACTCAATTTGGTCCCATAAGACTTAGAAATTCCTGACAAAACCTGCTGGTAAATACCTTGTCTCTATTAGTGACAACACTATGTGGCATTCCATGTAGCTTGAAAATTTGATCTAAGAATGTTTATAGCTATAAGCCATAAAGTGCCCATATTTTAAAAACCTATCTACTACCACAAGGATTGCATCTTTCTTTTTAGATTTAGGTAGGCCCCCAATAAAATCCATGGAGATATGACTCTAAGAGCGTAATGGTTCGGGTAAGGGTTGTAATAGTCCTAGATAAGGTATGTGCTCTTCCTTTCATCTTTGACGGACTTCACAACCTAGCACTCTTTTCTTGATTTCTTGAACCATACCATGCCAGAAAAAAAGTGTTTATTAGCCCTGAAAATGCTAGCTTGAATGCCAGAATGTCCACCTTCGTGTAAAGCATGAATGTTCTCAATGAACTTTTTTCTTACAGTACATTCATGTCCAACGTATAGTTTTCCTTTGCATTTGTTCAAGTAAAATCCCGTAAGCGCACGGGATCGTTGAAAAGTAATAATTGTGATGAGTTAAGAGTATCGTTCCCACGAGAAATAAGTTTAGTCTTAATTATTAGTTTATCGTCGATTACATTAAGTGAAACAATAAATAAAAAGATGATCTTGTTTGTCTATCCTAAAAATTGTAATGAATAAAAATTAAATAAAAATAATTGTTTGGGAGTAAAATATGAATGGGGAGCATATATTGAAATTCGAATCCACTTGTTATCACCTATCTCAATTCAACAATTTATAGTTTAAAACATTCATGTGTTGCTTGACAATCGATAATTTACATGCAATTAATTTTCTTTTCCAAGACAAATTAAATATATCCTAAGTATGACCCGAAATTATTCATAGTCTGAATACAAATGTTTAAAAAGCATTAAATCACACAATTATCCATTAGATTGCACATGTCATAGTGTTATTACTAACATCTAGTATTTATGTGTTGATCATGCAACGTTCCAACTTATTGTGACTTTTTCAAGACTACAACAAGCAACGATATATTTAATTAGTGGTCAATCAATCAAATAATAACAATAAAATATGCAAGATCAATCAAGACAACAAAAGAAATTATTAAATTACTAGTTATAAAATTGAAATAAACTAATAACAAATTTCATCTTCATCCAATAAATAAAAGAGATTAGCCTAGCATATTAATTGATGAATATTCAATAAAAAAAGTTGATAAACATCAACCGGTTGAATGCACGAAAGAAACTGAAATTTTGCTCCGTTTGAACCAATCTGCCGACTCCTTTGTGTCCGCCGACTACCTTAATTTCTCCCAACTTCTTTTGCTTCTAATCCAGTCGACTGCTTCTAATATATATGTATATATTCTGCCTTTTCTCCTCAATTCAAACTCCCAAAGCCGCCAACTTGCCTTCAATTAATTCCAACAGTTAATTCCATGTCGTGTCTCCTCTTAATTCAATTCTCTCCCCCCCTCCATTGGAAACCTCCACTAACGTGTGTATTTATATCCTCAATTCAAACTCCCAACCAACTCCTTTTATTTCATTATCAGCTGTGCCCTACTTTTTTTTTGCCAAAAGTAGAGCTTTTTTAGTCCACTTGAGGCCAACTAATATTAAAGTAGACTTTACCATTCAGGCTTCAATGTTCTCAAATAATTCAAGATGATCCTTGAGTATTTAATTGTGCAATTAAAGCCTTGTCATTTTAGTTATTCATTTCGTCGCTCGTCTCATCCATGAATTATTTGCAATTTATTCCTCTATTTTCTTTGTTTTATCTCCAATTGAATCCAAAATTGAGTTTTTCCTAAAACAAACAAAATCAACATATAAGTAAGCAATATCACATTCTAAAACACTTACAACTGTCTAAATTTAAGACTAAGATAAGTACGAAAATGTACTTCAATGGTATAAAACATAATGTTGAACCCTCATCATTTGCTTTGACTTTATACTCAAATTCTTCCTAAAATTCAAGATGTTGTGCCACTTCAATTTTGGAACAGTTTTCAAGTTGTGGATTGTGGTGCTCCAATTGAATTAAGTTGAATGTTACCTAGTCATCCTCGACTCAGAACATTACCTCCTCCTTTTCCACATCAATTAAAGCTCTTGTAGTAGCAAAAAAGGGTCTACCTAAAATTAGTAATGCATTATTGTCCTCCTCCACATCCAGAATCACGAAGTCAGCAAGAAATATGAATTTGTCTACTTTAACCAACATATCCTCAATGACTCCATATGGGTCTCGAATGGAGCAATCAGCTAGTTGCAATGTGATTGGGCTCGACTTTGGCTCCCCTAATCCTAGCTTCCTATATACCAAAAGATGCATTAAGTTTATACTTGCACCAAGGTCACATAAAACTTTATTAAATTTCAAGTCACCAATGATTCAAGGAATTGTGAAACTCCCTGGATCTTTTAGTTTGGGTGTAGCTTCTTTTGCAAAATTACGCTACACTCTTCTTTCAGAGATATCTCTTCAAGTTCCTCGATTTTTCTCTTTGTTGACATCATCTTCTTCAAAAACTTGGCACAGCTAGGGATTTGGGTTATGGCATCTAAGAAAAGAATGTTTATGTGCAGTTTTCTGAGTATGTTGAGGAATTTGTTGAACTGCTGATCTTCTTTCGTCTTCTTCAACCTTTGCGGGAACGGGATAGGTGGATCATAAGGCTTAATTGTCAATTTCACCTTATTCTCCTCTTCTTTTAAATCAAATGATTTCTCAGGTGCCTCAATTTGCTTCTCCTTCTTTTCAACTGGCTTTTTAACATGAATCTCAGGCAATTGAACTCCACTGCATGTAGTTATTGCATTTACTCATCGTTTCTCCAACCCTTCAATCTTTGGAAAAAAGTAATAGGAGGTTCATAAACCCTATCACAGAGCAAAAGTGATCCTCCAGGGCACAAAAACTACCTCTTTTCTACAGTTTTGATAGCCATTACCTGCTCCTTAGAATTAACCTCAGTGTTACCAGGCAGTGTGCCTTGAGCTCTATTTGTCAACACTTGAGCTATATGTACAACTTCAAACTAGAAGTTTCTAATTGAGGCTTGATGATTTTGCAGTGTAATTTATGTCTTTCTCATGAATTGGTTAGTTTTAGTATGAATTGATTAGTTTTAGCCATATACTGATATGTCTTGCTCATGTACTATGCGATCATCTCCATTAATTTCATGACCATCTCTTCAAGTTGAGGCTTCTTCTCTTCTATCTAATAGGGCTGCACAAAAAAATCGAGAAATCGCAAACCAAACCTAACTCATTGGTTTGAAATCGTTGGTTTGAGACCGCATCAAACCCGTAGTTTTTATGACAAATCCAAACATATAGAAAAACATTATAGTTTTGTGAACACTTTTTGAGATTACATAAAATATAGGGGTATATTTCTATCCCCTATCGAACTTTATGGCAATTAAAACATGTCTAATGAATTACTAATCTTTTGAACTCAAGAAAACATCACAGCATTCATACAATTAATGATCAAGTAATTGTAGAAAAATAAAACCTGGAATTAATTGCTCAAACCCATAAAAAGCTTAATTAAATTAAATAACAATTCATAACATGGAATCCGAAAAAAGGGGCGGACCCATTGAGGAACTAGTGGGTGCAGTGGCATCCACTAGAATCATAGGTAGTATTTCATTTTCTCTATCTCATGCTTGCTTGTCCAAAAAATTCAATCTCGAGATTCCAGGTTTAAGATTGAATTCAAGGTAGTAAATGATGTCAAAACCTTGAGTTTTTGGTTCTATTTCAAAGTACTCACGACATAATTTCACGTGCAATTTACCACACTTGAAATGGCTAATCAAGAAAGAAGTTATGTCTTATCAAAGTAAAGTCACTCAAAATTGTTTTTCTTTACCATTCGGTAAAGCTCCAAGTTTAAAAATTCGTCGAAGGCTATCAGTTGATCAAACTTAAAAACGGATTTAATATTCTTGAAGCTCGTTTTGAGAATTTTTCATGCATACATCACATGCAATCAACAGAGTTCGAAAATGATTAAACGACTCTTCTGAAAAGAGGCGTTTAAACACGTTTTTCTTAACTTTTCATTTTAATAATATTTCTATTTTCTTTCTTTAAATTCCATAAAAATGGGATAAATTCTAAAAATACTTTTATTACTTCATCATTAGTAAATTGAGACATCATAAGTTTTCGGGGGTGTTACGCCTTAATTTTGATTAATATTCTAATGATTTGACATTTTGGTATTATCTTATTTCGTGTTCTGATTTGGATATTGACCGTGTTGTTTGAGTTATTTTAGGAAAGAATATTGGGGATTTCCTAATATGAAATGGACATAAAATTATGAGAATTTTTTTTCCCTATTCCTTCATTCAAGAATTTGGTCTGATATGTATTAAATGAAATAATGTTCAGTTGTCGATGAAAGCTTTTCGATCTCTAAAGAAATCTTGGAAGATAAAGTGGGTAATCTTGATTTGTCCAGTGAAAATTAAAATAATGCTTCATCACTAAATGAGAAGCCATAAGGAACCATTGTAAAAGGAGTACAACTATTCTGAATATTATCACTGTTGTATTCTATGAAATGGTTTTTTACGCAGTACTATTTCACCCCCACTCAACTAGAATCATGTGTTCGCCCCTATCCGAAAACTAAATCATCATTACAAATCTGAAAATAAAAACCTAGTCTAGAAACATGATTGAATATAAATCACAAGAAATATAATTGGAATTTATCACGAAATTCATATTCTTGATCTTTGGTCTTCAATCTTGGATTTGGCGTATATTGGTCCCTCGATGAATTGATAGCCCTTCAGGATGAATTTGAAAAGTTGGGAATGTAACACCCCAAGTTAAAAATCTTAAACCTAGGCATGTTAACTTTTCTTTACTTAAATGCGGAAACAAATCATTTAAAAATTTCAACATTTTCATTTTCTATTATAGAATTTTACAGAAATTTCGGCAGAGTCTCCTCTATAACTTGGACATAACCAACCTGTAGAGGGACATCATACGTATATATATATACAATTCTCAACTCATTCAACCCAATATTCAACATCCAACCACAATTCCAAAAGCAAACTTCAACATCGATTCCCAAACTCCTCAACAATATCATCTTAAAGTAAATAATTTTTAAACTTATGAAATATGATATAGACTAATCTCAGAATAATACCATAACTTGTTTTAACTAAAATCAACAAACTCATCAAAAGAATTTATCAATAAAAGAATAACCAATATAAATAACTTGTAAATGTCCTTGATTCAATCTTTAAAGAAACTAAATTATGAGTATTGTCTGAGTCTGCCGCCAAGTGCTCTTCTAAGGTCACCTAACTTTCATCACCTAAAATGTTGGGGAGGGATTGGGGTGAGCTAAAGCTCACTTCATTTCCATCGTGAGCTCACTTAGTGTATCTTCTAGCCAATCAAAATGCAGTGGGCACTTTTCTTTATTTGGAATCAGGTTATCACTTTTCCACCGCATAGCGATTTAATATTTTTCACCGCCAAGCGGTTTAGCAATCGTCACCGCAAATCGGTTTAATAATTGCCATCACCAAGCGGTCTAGCAATCGTCACCGCCAAGCGGTTTAATATTCACCGCTGCAACAGCGGTTTAATTCGGGTACGCTGGTCCCTCGCGCCCCATTTCCCACTCGCACCTTTCATGGCTTAGAATCACACCCATTCTTTCTTAAAAAAAATCTTGGGATACATAACTTTTGAACAAACTTGCACCTTGACACATTTCTATCATTTAAAAAAAAAACATTTGACTTCCCAAATTTCGATGCCAATGCATGCTTGATGATGCAATGACATGATAACGTGCATGCTCGAACATTCTTCTTAATAACATATACTTTCATCAAGTAAACGAAATTCATCAAAGCAAGTTGCAAGACAGTCATTTACACATTTAACATTTGCATTCAACTTTTATAAAAATAGGGGGAAGTTTACTTACCTGACTTCTTTAATATTTACCGTCTTCTTGAATTTCAAGTGGAGATTCCTTGGTTGCCCGTGACGTCAATGTCCCAAGATCCTAATTCATTACCATTCATCAAGAATTACAACGTTAACTTGAAAATACATAGTTACAATTCCTTTTAACGCTAACCAAATCCCAACGGAGATCAAGACTTCTATTTGATTTACAATTCAAACCAAGTCAAACCTTAAATCATGTCTAATACATTTAACAATATATATGAAACAAGAGATCCATTTCAATCCATATAAGAAAGTTTTCTCATATTTTAATTCAAACTCAAACTAAAAATTTCAGAACTTTAACTAACTTTACTAAATCACACGATTAAAACTCCAACTATTCACTAATCTGAAAAATACACAGTTTCATGTACAAATTAAAATTTAACCTAAAATATTGAAATCTGAAAAAATGCACATTGTAACTCAAACTTTGTCCAAACATTTAATTAAGCCACTAATTCAAGATTTTCGAAATCTGTAATTAATTTTATAAATTTGAAAAATCTGGAATTTCATCTATATCAATCAAAAATCTGAAATTTATACATGAGGGAAAACACATATACATCAACATATACATACAATCACATATATACATACACTAATTACATGTGTGTGTTCAGCAATGGTGGCGTGCGGGTGTGTTGAGTTCCGTGTGTGCGTGCGCGGTCTGGGAAAGAGGGAAGATAGAAGGCAAGGAGGTGCCTTACCGTGGTGGTGACCGGCGATGTGGTGGGTGGTGGAGTTGTGTTCGGCCGAGAGTGATGGAGGCGAAGGAGAGTCGAGGCACTGAGAGTCGGGTGAGAGGATGGTGAGACTGAGGGATAAGGTAGGTTTTGATATAACTTTTGTTAATTTGCAAATTCAATCCCTAACTCTCATGAATTCGAAATTTAAGTCCACAACCTCCAAAAATAATGCAAAATGCCACTAAACTTGCTCAACTTCAATATAATGCAACTTACTACTCAACTAAAATAGAAATTTGCAAGTAACAATTAAAATAAACAATTAGACATGGAATTGCATGTAATTAATGTATAAACTTTCTAATGTGGCACATTGATCGAGACGGATTTCAAGTCCTTCCACTGCACAATATTCAAATTATTAAGATTAATAAATACAAATTAAATAATTCAATATGGTATCACATAGAAATTTCATGTGAAATCCAAGAAAGCACGTAAAATTAAAAGTGGTATTACAATTCCTTACCCCCTAAAGACAAATTTCGTCCTCGAAATTATAACTTGCCAAAAAGATGAGGATACTTGGCACGCATTTCTCTCTCGCCTTCCCAAGTGGCATCTTCTACTGAGTGATTCCTCCAAAGAACTTTAACAAGTGTTATCCTCTTTTTCCTAAGTTCTTTATCTGCCTTCATTAGGATCCTCATAGGTACTTCCTCATAAGTTAGGTCCTCATGAAGATCCAATGCTTCATAGCTCAGAATATTAGAGGGATCCGAAATGTACTTCCTCAACATCGAGACATGAAACACGTTGTAAACACCGGATAGTGCTGGTGGTAATGCAATCCGGTAAGCTAGGTCACCTACCCTTTCAAGTATTTAAATGGGGCCAACAAATTGCGGACTTAAATTTCCCTTCTTCCCGAATCTCATAACTCCTTTCATAGGAGCTACCTTCAAAAAGATCATATCTCCTGTGGCGAATTTCAAAGGTTTTCTTCTCCTGTCCGCATAGCTTTTCTGTCTATTCTGTGCAGTTTTCATCCGTTGACGAATCTTTTCAACAACTTCCGCTGTTTGTTGTACTATTTCTAGACCCAATAGTTTTCTTTCTCCGACTTCATCCCATTCAACTGGCGATCTACATTTCCTCCCGTATAGTGCCTCATATAGGGCCATGCGAATAGAAGCTTGATAGCTATTGTTATGGGAGAACTCGACCAATGGAAAGAATTTGTCTCAAGTACCTGGAAAATCAATAATGCAAGCTCTCAACATGTCTTCAAGGATTTGAATGGTCCTCTCTGAGTGCCCATCCATTTGTGGGTGGAAGGCCGTGCTGAATTTCAATTGAGTACCCATGGCCTTATGTAGACTCTTCCAAAATGATGAAGTAAATTTTGGGTCACGATCAGACACAATGGATAAGGGAATTCCATGAAGACTGACAATCTCTGCTACATATAACTCCGCGTACTTCTCCATATTATAAGTGGTCTTCACCGGCAGAAAGTGTGCTGACTTAGTAAGACGATCAACGATCACCCATATAGAATTATAACACTTCTTCGTCTTAGGTAAGCCAGCAACAAAATCCATTCCTATTCGTTCCCACTTCCACTCCGGAATCATAAGAGGTTGCAATAGGCCAGAAGGTTGTTGATGCTCGGCCTTAACTTGCTGACAAGTGATACAATGCTGAACATATTCTACCACGTCCCGACTCATTCCAGTCCACCAGAAATGTTTCCTCAAATCCCGAGCCATCTTAGTACTCCCAGGGTGAATCGAGTAAGTAGTATTATGAGCTTCCTTCATAATTTCTTGCTTCAATTCCTAATTTTTAGGGAGTACCAATCTATTACTTTTCCGAAGAGCACCATCTGTAGTGATAACAAAGTCGGTCTGGTTTCCGTCAGTTAGAACTTTAGAAGTTTTGGGGTCCCCTAAATGAAGGGCCTTGATTTTCTCCAACAATGTCGGTTCTAAAGTCATATTGGCAAGATAACCTGACTTGGCTTTTGGGACTATCTCCAACTCCAACCCTTGGATATCAATCAGTAGTTGTCTTTGAACAACTTGTATGGCATTTATTGTTCCATGACTTTTTCTGCTAAGTGCATCAGCTACCGCATTAGCCTTTCCAGGATGATAATTAATCACACAATCATAATCCTTGAAAAGTTCCAACCATCTGTGTTGTCTCATGTTTAGTTCTTTCTGTGTGAAGAAGTACTTGAGGATTTTATGATCGGTGTAGATCTCGCATCTAGCTCCGTAAAGATAGTGCCTCCATATCTTTAATGCAAATACGACAGTTGCCAACTCGAGATCATGACTTGGGTAATTCTTCTCATACTCCTTCAGTTGCCTTGAAGCGTAAGCAATTACCTTTCCATGCTGCATAAGGACACAACCGAGCCCTTTTAATGAAGTATCACTGTAAATGTTCAATCCTTCATTTCCCTGTGGAATGGTTAAAACGGGCGCAGTTGTCAACCGTGTCTTTAGCTCCTCAAAACTTTGTTCACAATCCGAATCCCACTGGAATTTTGTATCCTTTCTGGTCAACTTAGTCAAAGGAGAGGCAATCTTGAAAAATCCTTCCACAAATCTTCGATAGTAACCCGCTAACCCAAGGAAACTACGAACTTCCTTAACATTAGAGGGTGTAGGCCAATTTCGGACTGCTTCAATCTTACTCAGGTCACTTCAATACCTTCCCTTGATATAATATGCCCCAGGAATGGTACTCTGTCCAGCCAGAATTCACACTTCTTGAACTTAGCAAATAATTTCTCCTCTCTAAGCTTCTGAAGCACGATCCTCAAACGTCTTTCATGTTCTTCCTCAGACTTCAAATAGATCAATATGTCATCAATGAAAACTATAACAAATTGATCTAAATATTCTTTAAATACCCGATGCATTAAATCCATAAATGCTGCAGGAGCATTGGTTAATCCAAATGGCATAACCAAGAACTCATAGTGTCCATATTAGTTCGAAAAGCTGTCTTTGGAATGTCCCCTTCCTTGATCCTCAACTGATGGTAACCAGATCATAGATCGATCTTAGAAAAATACCCTACACCTTGAAACTGATCGAACAAATCCTCGCTCTTCGGTAACGGGTATTTATTCTTTATTGTTACCTTGTTCAATTCTCTGTATTCTATGCAAAGTCTCATAGAACCATCTTTCTTCTTCATGAATAACACAGGATCACCCCATGGCGAGAAACTAGGTCGAACAAAGCCCTTGTTCATAAGATCTTGTAGTTGCTCCTTGATTTCTTTAAGTTCTGCAGGAGCCATCCAATACGAAGTCTTGGATATTGGAGCTGTTCCAGGCACTAAATCAATAACAAAGTCAATCTCTCTTTCAGGTGGTAGATCATAAAGATCGTCTGGAAACACATCCGGATATTCTCGAACGATTGCAATTTGTTCAAGAGAGGGGTCCATCTTAAGCACTTCGATTACGATATCCAAGTAAGCCTTACAACCCTTTTCATCAGTTAAAGAGCCTTCATCACCGACACTATCGGAATAGATGGACTTATCTCAACCCCAACAAAGCAAAAAGAGGTTTCATTCGGAGGTTTAAACACCACCTTCTTGTCACGACAATCAATAGAAGCATGATACTTAGATAACCAGTTCATCCCCAAAATGATATCAAAATCATGGATATCTAATGTTATGAGATCTGCCAACCAGTCGTGTCCTTCCACTGCTATTGGGCAGTCTCTCAAAACATAATTTGAACTCAATAATGCCCCAGAAGGTGTTGACACGACAAATTGAGTGTCCAGTTGTGGAGATGGATGGTTTAGTGGTTCAGTAAATGCGAAACTAACAAAGGAATAAGTCGCCCCTGAATCAAACAAGACACTTGCAAGCTTTCCACACACGTATACAATTCCTGACACAATAGGTTACACATCTGTATATGTATGCATGTTCATGAATTGTATTGAATGACGTAAAAATAAATGCCATAAAGTATTATATGAGTACCTGACACCACTGTTGATGCATCTTTGGCTTCCTCCTTGGACATTGTATAGACTCGTGCCTGAGTAGTCTTCGTTTTATCTGTGCAATCCTTAGCTATATGTCCCGGCTTTCCACAATTGTAGCAAACACCCTTACAATCATTTGCAAGGTGTCCAGGTTTCCCACACTTAAAGCATACTCCTTTGCCCTGAAGGCACTCACCATGATGTCCCTTGCCACACTTCGAGCAAGCTACTACATGTTGCTTGTTTGATTGGTGATACTGCTTACTCCCCTGATCACTCCTCCTTTTTTGGCCGTTATTCCATCGCTTTGGGTTTCCACCCTTGAACTTCTGGTTAGAAGATTGAGTTTTATTTTCTTCTCTATTCGTGACTAGTGTCTTTTCCACTAACAGAGCCTTGTTGACCACCTCTCGATAAGTGGTGAGTTCAAAAGGAACTACCATCTGTTTAATTAGAGGTTTAAGTCCTCCTTCAAAGCGTCTAATCCTCCTCTCTTCAGTAGTCACCAAATCTGGAGCAAACTTAGCCAAACTAGCAAATTCTGCCTCATATTTTGTAACTAATCTATTCCCTTGTTCTAATTTTAGAAATTCATCTTCCTTCTCCTTGCGGAGACTCTTGGGATGTAGTAAACATCTCCTAAGTAAAAGGGTCGTACTATTTTCATGCTGGCGCTGAACCATTAGCCACCAATCATAAGTGCCGCCTTTAAGCATGTACGCGGTAAAATTAACCTTCTCTCCATCGGTGCACTCCATAACCCTGAAAGCTTTTTCCATTTCGATTAGCCATTTTCTGCCTCCAAAGGGTCAGCACTTCCAGCAAATGATGGTGGAGACAGCCTCTTAAATTCTGAGATCCTCCCAAGGCCTCTTGTATCATTACCTCTATGTTGATTGGCTTGTCCCAACATAGCCAATGCTTGAATGAATGCTTCTATGATCATAGGAGTGCCAGAAGGGACAGTGTTATTATTATCCGTCCCTCCATTCTGAGTTTACAAAATTCCCCCTTGAGGGTTATTATCCACCCCTCCGTTCTGAGCTTGAGAAATCCCCCCTTGAGAATTGTTATTGACCGTGCCCCCGTTCTGAGTTTGGGAAGTCCCCCCTTGGGTGTTGTCATTGTTCGTGTCTCCATTCTGAGTTTGGGAAGTTCCCCTTGAGTGTTGTCACGTCTAGTCCGAACCATTTCTAAATGGGAGGAAATGAAATATCTTGTTCAAAATAATATAACATATCAATGTGCAAGAAAGTTCGATACTACTAATAGCAAATCACATTCGATAATTTAAGTAAACATTAACCTACCAAATGATCGAGGAAGAAGCACTTGAGGTGTGACTCAGTACCTGAACATTTTCAAGTAAATATTTTAAAGTCTGCATAATCGCTTTTAAAACTCTTAGCTCTGATACCACAAAATGTAACACCCCAAGTTAAAAATCTTAAACTTAGGCGTGTTAACTTTTCTTTACTTAAATTCGGAAATAAATCATTTAAAAACTTCAACATTTTCATTTTCTATTATAGAATTTTACAGAAATTTCGATAGAGTCACCTCTATAACTTGGATATAACCAACCTGTAGAGGGACATCATACCTATATACATATACAATTCTCAACTCATTCAAGCCAACATTCAACATCCAACCACAATTCCAAAAGCAAACTTCAACATTGATTCCCAAACTCCTCAATAATATCATCTTAAAGTAAATAATTTTTAAACTTATGAAATATGATATAAACTAATCTCAGGGACATACCATTTTTTGTTTTAACTAAAACCAACAAACGAATCAAAAGAATTTATCAATAAAAGAATAACCAATAAAAATAACTTGTAAAACTCTTTGATTCAATCTTTAAAGATATTAAATTATGAGTACTGTCTAAGTCTGCCGCCAAGTGCTCTCCTCAGGTCTCCTAGCTTTCATCACCTGAAATGTTGGGGAGGGATTGGGGTGAGCTAAAGCTCAGTAAGTAAACTATGCACGTGAAGCATGCTCATGACATGAAATGCTTTAAACAATTTGAAATATGTATCCCCATTTACTTTACTTTTCAAGAATTTAATACTTTTCAAATTTTCACTTAAAACATTTCCAAAACTTTAACTTCATTTCCATCGTGAGCTCACTTAGTGTATCTTCTAGCCAAGCAGAATGCAGTGGGCACTTTTCTTTATTTGGAATCAGGTTATCACTTTTCCACCGCATAGCGATTTAAAATTTGCCACCGTCAATCGGTTTAGCAATTGTCACCGCAAAGCGGTTTAATATTTTCCATCGCCAAGCAGTTTAGCAATCGTCACCGCAAAGCGGTTTAATATTTTCCACCCCCAAGCAGTTTAGAAATCGTCACCGCAAAACGGTTTAATAATTACCACTGCAACAGTGATTCAATTCGGGTACGCCAATCCCTCGTGCCCCATTTCCCATTCGCACCTTTCATGGCTTAGAATCACACCCATTCTTTCTTAAAAAAAATCTTGGGATACATAACTTTTGAACAAACTTGCACCTTGACACATTTCTTTCATTTAAAAAAAAAAAAAAACATTTGACTTCCCAAATTTCGATGCCAATGCATGCTTGATGATGCAATGACATGATAACGTGCATGCTCGAACATTCTTCTTAATAACATATACTTTCATCAAGTAAACGAAATTCATCAAAGCAAGTTGCAAGACAGTCATTTACACATTTCACATTTGCATTCAACTTTGATAAAAATAGGGGGAAGTTTACTTACCTGACTTCTTTAATATTTACCGTCTTCTTGAATTTCAAGTGGAGATTCCTTGGTTGCCCGTGACGTCAATGTCCCAAGATCCTAATTCATTACCATTCATCAAGAATTACAACGTTAACTTGAAAATACATAGTTACAATTCCTTTTAACGCTAACCAAATCCCAACGGAGATCAAGACTTCTATTTGATTTACAATTCAAACCAAGTCAAACCTTAGGTCATGTCTAATAAATTTAACACTATATATGAAACAAGAGATCCATTTTAATGCATATAAGAAAGTTTTCTCATCTTTTAGTTCAAACTCAAACTAAAAAATTCAGAATTTTGACTAACTTACTAAATCAAACGATTAAAACTCCAACTATTCACCAATCTTAAAAATACACAGTTTCATGTACAAATTAAAATTTAACCTAAAATATTGAAATCTGAAAAATGCACATTATAATTCAAACTTTGTCCAAACATTTAATTAAGCCACTATTTCAACATTTTCGAAATCTGTAATTAATTTCATAAATTTGAAAAATCTGAAATTTCATCTATATCAATCAAAAATCGGAAATTTATACATGAGGGCAAACACATATACATCAACATATACATACAATCACATATATACATACACTAATTACATGTGTGTGTTCAGTAGTGGGGGCGTGCGGGTGTGTTAAGTCCTGTGTGTGCGTGTGCGGTCTGGGATAGAGGAAAGATAGAAGGAAAGGAGGTGCCATACCGTGGTGGTGACCGGAGATGTGGTGGGTGGTGGAGTTGTGGTCGGCCGAGAGTGATGGAGGCGAAGGAGAGTCGAGGCACTGAGAGTCGGGTGAGAGGATGGTGAGACTGAGGGATAAGGTAGGTTTTGATATAACTTTTGGTAATTTGCAAATTTAATCCTCTAACTCTCATGAATTCGAAATTTAAGCCCGCAACCTCCAAAAATAATGCAAAATGCCACTAAACTTGCTCAACTTCAATATAATGCAACTTACTACTCAACTAAAATAGAAATTTGCAAGTAACAATTAAAATAAACAATTAGACATGCAATTGCATGTAATTAATGTATAAACTTTCTAATGTGGCACACTGATCGAGACGGCTTCCAAGTCCTTCCACTGCACAATAATCAAATTATTAACATTAATAAATGTCAATTAAATAATTCAATATGATATCACATAGAAATTTCGTATGAAATCCAAGAAAACACGTAAAATTAAAAGTGGTATTACAGGGAGCTTCCAAAATCGTGCCTCAAGTTAGGTATAAATAGGCTTAGTCAAAACCTAGGAGAAAAGAAGAGAAAACCCGAAAAAAATCGCAAAAAAAAAAAAAAAAACCCAGCTACTAGATCAAATCAGATAACCGTGCAAACGCACGGTTATAAAACATGCGGCCACATGCTTATCTGTTGAGTGAAATTTTAAATTTTTGAATTCAAATAAGTTGGTCCTCATATTTTAATTGCACAACAAGTCATTCATCTTCCGATTGTAGCAATTTAGTCCCTGAAATTTGGATTTCTTCCCATTTGGTTATTTCTTCGACTTTTCCTCCAATTTGCACATTTGAATACTTCATTTGCATAATCCATATCTTTATTCATCCAACTGACTTGATTATTGCTTCAATTCATCTATTATCTCGACTTTGGGTTATTTCTACAATATAAGCAAATAATAACAAAATCAATAGCAAATATTCTAAAAACACAACAATAAATCCTATTTTGAGGATAAAAATAAGTGTATAAAATACACTTATCACTCACCACCACCACCACCATCACATATCAGTACTTAATATCTCCAAACACCACCATCACACTGGACAGTGCACACACAACACAACACAACACCACCACCACCCCACCACCACCATCTTACACACCACCACACCCCCACACAAAAACACCACCACCCCACACACTGCCACCATACCAAAAAGAAATGAAGAGATTAGTTTCCGATGACAACACAAAACATATTCTGATGGCGCATGGCGTCACCACAAGCAGCTACTCACATCTTCTAGAGGTTGTGGTGTAGTGTGACTGCAGTCACACGACGTCGCCACAAACCTCATAACGCGGTTGTGGCTTCGCGGCAAAGAGTGGGAGCAGAGTGGTAGGAGGAGGAGGGCAGGAAGGGTGTAAGCCGGAGGAGATGGTAAGGCAGGGCAGTGACAAGGACATCTTTTGTTCTGCAATGGGAGCTCTGTTGAGCAGAATTAATTCGGGTTGAACCGTTGAATTGAATCTGGGAATGGTTTCAGTGGGTGGATAATTTAATAAGTTTTATAATTATTAAAGTACTTTTTTTTATGTATAAATAACTTGTAAATCTTAATTTTGGATTATGAAGTTAGAAAACATATCCTTGTTTAATTTCCTATCAGTTTTGCTCTTTAAGAAAACCTATGTATAAAAGAGAGAGAGAGAGAGAGAGGTTATTCGGGCCTGCCATGGGCTTCGCTTTCAATAGACAAACCAGCGTGGCACTGCTCTTAATTCAAAGTTCTAAATTTAACCTCCAAAATCATGATATATATATTCAGACGTGACTCCTATACAAGTGCCCTAACTTGACACTCTTTCACAAATAAAATATTATGCATTAGCATGTTTTTAGTAAAGGCATCTTTTTAGTTTATATATCAATTTATAAATTATACAATCTTTCAAATCGTTTTTTAACTATACACCTTTTTCACAATTTACACTTTTCAATCAAACTACGTCAATGACTATTGGCTCTTAAGTAATTGTGGTAATTATCATTGAAGTTATTTATTATAATCATGATTGTTGGAAATGAGTTGGAATTGGGTCAATTTTACTAAATAATCGAGTGGGTCTCGATATCCATTTCATGCGGGTGACGAGTCAAACTTACTCTACTCCAAGAGTACATAATCGTAGTATATTTGAATTCCTAAAATCATTTTCACCCTAAGAATTCTTATATCACAAGGTATTGGGTTCGAGTTCCCCTGAGAACGCGTCCACTTAAAAATGAAACAAACCCACTTAAAAGTGATTAATTTGTGTGTTGGTAGCCCGTGACACTCACGCAGGCCTCGAGTTGTAAGTCTCACGAGCTAGGTACCGCCAACATAAAAATGCGCATTTTATATGTTATAGTATTTTTTGTAGCAGGTGGCATACTCCATAACGCACGAAATGTTTCCCTTTGAAGGAGATTTTTGTCTCATCTAGCTGGGCGCGTCCTCAGAAATTTGAACACTTGACCTCATGATATGAGGATTGTGAGGACATCCCTGATACCACTAAAGCAAACAAGGAATGAGAAACCGATTGCCAAAGTGATGATATTAAAATAAGTTTATTACCTTCAACTTGAACACTTGATTTGAGTCCCAAAGGTACCAATAGCATTTGAAGGATGGATTACTTGGATCATATTGAAAAGAAGTCAAAACCCACACACTCGCGCTGCTGTCGAGCTGGCCGAGTTGTGGGATCGAGAACTAGCTCACATGCATTCTTTTTAGAAAAATTAAACATATATAGTTATTTAATTTTATTGAGTTTTAAATCCGGAATATTCCAAGAATATATAGACCGCTCGAGCAGTATTCTAGCGTTCCGTCTTGGGAAAAAAAGCTCAAGAGAATTTTGAGTAGAAATCAAGCGGTGCTTGAAAACTGCTCGAGCGTCCATCGAGCGAAATTCGAGCCGTGCCTGGCCTTTTTCAGTCATTACTTTTCATGAACTTGCTCATTTTTTGAGCGTGTCTTTCTAATCACAAACACTTCAACATCTATAAATCAGAACATCTATGCTTGTTTTATTCATTCCATCTTCATTATGCAAAAGCACTTTGAAAATCTTCTTGCATTCTTCAAAAGTCATTTTCATTTAAGAGAGTATAAAACACTTCTAGCTCGTTGTTGTTAGTGTTACTACCAATTGAAGTAGATCTTTGTATCTTGGGAGGCATTTGCTATAACATTGTTAGCATCATAGTGAGTCAGTTACATCTTAAGGAATGATAGTCAAACTCTAACCTCGATCTTTCATTTCGCATTCACGTTTCTTGGTTCCAATTTCAAGTAACTAGTTATGCAATTTTAATTTTCATTTGTTTGGGCCCCAAGGGCTACCAATAATGTTTGAAAGGGGGAGGACTTAGATCTTATTAGATTTAGTCTAAAGCCCACCCACGCGTGCCCCTGCCGCCATCTAGTTGGTTAGCTTGGCACGAGCATGAGTCGTGGGATGTGGAACTAGCTTCCATGTAAATTTTTTTGGGAAAAATAAGTATATATAGTTATTGAATTTTATTGAATTTTAAATTCGAAATATTCCAAGAATATATAGACTGCTTGAGCGGTAGCGTTCAGTCTCAGGAAAACACGCTCTAGCGAACTTCTAGCAAAAATTAAGTTGTGCTTTAAAACTGCTTGAGCACCCGTCAAGTGGAATTCAAGTGATGCCTAGCCTTGAGCAGTTATGACTTTTCATGAACGTGCTGATTTTTTGACGTGTCGTTTAGAACACAAAATGCCAACATCTATAAATTGAAACCTCTAGGCTTGTTTTGTTCATTTCATCTTTGTTGTGCATTACTTAAAAACTTTGAGATTTTCCGTGCTTTACTCAAAAGTAATTTTCATTTAGAGAGTACAAATCACTTTGGACTCATTGTTTTTTAGGGTTTGTAGTGCTGCTACTGAAAGAAGTTGATTGTTTTATCTTGGGAGGCATTTTCCATAACACATTTGACACCGTAGCGGGGCAATTACGTCTTAAGGGAAAATAATCGAACTGTCGCCTCGATCTTTCATTTTGCATTCACTTTCTTGTTTCTAATTTCAAGTAGTTTAGGCCATCTCCAACCCAAAAACACTAAATTTTCACTTTTACACTAAATTTAAATTACAGTTACACTATTTCAGCTTTTCTGCTCCAACCTAGTAACACTAAATCTTACACCAAATGTACATTATTCATTTTTTTCTTTATTTTTTATTTAAGAAAATACAATTTCATTAAATTTAATTATTTCGATAATTAAATACAAAAAGCTTATTTATATTTTAATAATTAATATTTTATAAAATTAATTTATTTAATTTTTAATTATTTCGAACACTTAAAAAATAATTTTGTCGTAAACAAATTGAAATTAAACTTTTTATTAGCTGAAAATTCGAAAAACAAACATGAAAATTTAAAACATGGGATATGAAATATGTAGCAATGACACAACTCGAAATAACATAAAAAATTTAGTCTTGGGAGTTGCTATGTTCCTCCCACAAGTGCTCAATCAATGCATTTCTTAGCGCAATGTGTGCTTCATGTCCTTAATCTTTCGATGTCGAGCAAGAAACTCTCGAAAGCGTTGATTCTCGTCTACCGCGACCTCAACTGTTGGACTTGGCGCTTCCACATATGCGCCAATTGGTGCACTGAGGTCTCGTTCGTCCTCCACTATCATGTTATGCATGATAATGCATGCTGTCATTATATCATGCAACACATTTTTCTTCCAAGACTGAGCAAGTCCACTGTAAATTTAAAACCTTGATTGAAGCACTCCAAATGCGCGTTCAACGTCCTTTCTACAACTTTTTTGCCTCATTGAAAAATATTTTTTCTTTGGAGTTTGAGGATCATGGATCGTCTGTACAAGTATTGACAACTTTAGGTATATTTTGGGTATATTCCATCAGCTCGATAGTATCCCATTGTGTATTGTTTTCCCTATATGACATAATTTTCCGGTGGAGTTATGTCTTCTGCCAAGTCAGAAAATAGGTGAGACGACTTTAGCACATTAATATCGTTGTTTGACCCTGGAAATCCAAAGTAAGCATGCCATATCCAAAGATCATAATCGGTCACAACTTCGAGAATTATTGTAGGGTTGCCACTACGACCTGTATATTGTCCAGCCCTGTAGTGGGACAATTCTTCCACTTCAAATGCATACAATCAAGGCTACCTAACATACATGGAAATCCACGTTGTTGCCCAATGTACAATAATCTCGCAATGTTTTCGGCATTTTGTGCCTGCAGGTATCGTGGTGAAAATACCTCCACGACAGCTCGACAAAATTGTTGCAAACTCTATGTTGCCATTGACTCACCTATTTTCACGTACTCGTCAATGGCGTCTGCTGCAATACCATATGCTAGCATCCTCATTGCAGCCGTGATTTTTTGGATAGGAGAAAGACCTAGCCTTCCAAGACCGTCGCGTTTTTGCACGAAATACTCATCATGACTTTGCAGCACTTGAAGTATATGCATGAATAGATTTCGGGACATGCGATAGCGTCGACGGAACTTTGGTTCATCGAATTCTTGATTTACATAGAAGTAATCGTTCCACAAGCGTTGCACTATAGCTTCGCGATCGCGTTCGATCACAACACGATCGACGATTGAACCTCTACGAGGTGCATCATCCATTCGGTTCTCAAGTAGATGACTCCGACGACGTATGTTGTTTTGTCTAATGCGAAGCACAATCTCCTCGTGCTCATCAATCTTGTTGATATGTTCAACAAGATCTTCATCACTGTCGTGGTCGGGCAAGGTAGATGAGGATGAGTCGAAATTGAAATTCATCTTTCTTAAATGTTTGATTTAAACTTGGTGTTTTGATAAGTTAGTGTCTTGATAAGTTACATTAGCCTCTTTATACTGTGAGTTTTTGATACTTGGTTTACATAAAATATATGGTTCTGCAAGAGAATCATATTACTTTGTACGAAATATATGCTTTTCTGAAACTTTGCAAAGAATAATACACCTTTTTTTAAACTTTGCGGAGAGTAATTTGCTTTTTTGAAATTTTGCAGAGAATATTATGCCTTTTTTGCCACTTGGTTTTTGAATAATATGCTTCTTGTTAAACTTTTCAGAGAAAATATATGCCTTTTGACACTTGTGAGACTTTGCGAGAATATTTTGATTTTTGGACACTTTCTTTTCTTTTTTTTTGAATAAAATGCTTTTGTGAAACATTTCAGAGAAAATATATGTTTTTTTGCCACTTGGATTTTAAAGAATCTGCTTTTTGTTAAATTTTTCAGAGAAAATATATTCTTTTTTGAAACTTTGTGTGATTCTCTGCATTTTACACTTTGTATCGTTGTCTTGCAAGGAATGAAAACGTTTTTATCAATTATCAAAAATTGTGTCATTTTTTTTTTTTTTTTTTGTCTACAAATGGTGGTAACCCATTTTGAACTCGTAAATCAAAATTTGGAGAATCAAAAATTGTTTGTGCAATTAAACTTGAGATCAAGCAAAAGATCAGCTAACTATACATTTGATGAGGACATACTCTTAACTCATGTTTACTTGAATATATCCCAAGATCCCATAATTGGTATTCGACAAAAAGGTTCAAAGCTATGACAAAGAGTTTCTGAGGCCTACAACAACACTAAATCAACCCATATGAATCCTCAACCAGAATGGTCCATCTCAACGCGTACGAGTGAAATTATCAAGCCCATCTCAAAATTGCGAGATTGTTTGCTTCAAGTGGAAAATTTGCATCCAAGTGACGCATCAAAGCAAGACATTGTAACCATTCGTATGTAATATATATCGTTATTTTTGTTTCACATTTTACTGATAAATAATTTTGTAACATGTCTTGCAGATGGACAAAGCCAAAATGTTGTACATACAAGACCCTACTAATAAGGGCGTTTTCAAATTTGATCATTTGTGACCCTTATTGAAGGGCATTGATAAATTCTCCCCGATGCCAAATGTGTCACGCCATGATTTTCAAACCTCCCAAAATGCATTTGGATCTTTTGAACAATACTGCCCACTTGCCAGCTCTTCCACATCCCCTGGAATTTCATCATTTTCTGTGAACATTGAGGACGTTGTTGTTGGGGGTACCTCATCTGAATGGCCAATGGGTGTTAAAAAGGCCAAAAAAAAAAAAAAAAAAAAAAAAAAAAAAAAAATATTTGAAGACGTCTCTAAAAAGAATTGGATGAGATCAAAGCGGAAAACAAAGAACTCACGGAGTTGGTAAGAAAATGAGCGGCTGACAAACAAAACTTTTATCAGTTGCAGATATATAAGGAGGATAACAAGATTTTATTGACAAACTTGGATTCAATAGAAGATCCGATGACGCGTGAGTTCATAAGGGGTGAATAACAACGGATCATTCGAAAAAGGACCCAACAACAATTGCATGAAAGTCAATCTGACTCAAGCTCGTTCAGTTCACTGTTCAATGGTCTAGGTGGCTCCGGAGCAAATTTGCCTAATTATTGAGAACGACTCAGCGTGCCGTTAAATGATTTTTTTATTGTTTGTGTTGTGTTCTAATTTAAATTCAGCGTTGTCCGGTTATTAGAAGATTTTCCTCATCTTTGTAATGCAAGTGTTTGTTTCGCCAGTTCATCAAACTTTAATGTTTTATATTTTGTTGTCAAAATTTTCTATTTGTTACTAATTCATTAAAAATATAATCGTTAACTACGTTTGAATAAAAAAAAAATACACTACAATTTACTTGACTAGATAAATTTATGGACAATTTCAAATTTACATGACTTTTTTTAAACAAACTAAACAAAAGTATAGGGACCAAAATGGAAAAGAAAAAATGAAATAGGAACAAAAATTCAAAAACAAAAGTTAAGGAACCGAATAAATAAATAAATGTAAAAGCAGCTTACCGCTTCAACGGTAAACTGCACAGTACAGCACCAAATCTGGTGTTGCACTATAGCGGAGCACCATTTTGTTGAGCAAAACGGAGATGGTCTTATGTTATTTTAATTTCATTTGTTTGGGTTACAAGGGGTACCAATAATGTTTGATGGAGAGAGAAGTTAGATCCTATTGAGATTAGTACAAAGACCACCGACGCGTGACGCCGTCGTCGCCATCCATTCGGCTGGCTCAAAAAGGCAAGGCAAGGCAAGGCACGACATGAGCACAGGTTGTGGGATGTGGAAGTATATACTTTTTGGGAAAAATAAGTATATATAGTTATTTAATTTTATTGAATTTTAAATTCGAAATACTCCAAGAATATAGACCGCTCGAGAGCATTTTGTCTCTATAAAACATGCTCAAGCGAACTAAGCAGAAATCAAGCGGTGCTTGAAAACCACTTGAGAGGGCTTGGTCAAGGGAAATTCCAGCGTGTTTGGTCTTGAACGAACTTTTGATGAACATGCTGATTTCGAGGCGTCTTTACAGCCATACCACTTAAACATCTATAAATTAAACCCCCTAGACTTATTTTATTCATTCCATTTTCATTATACATTGCATAAACACTTCGAAAAATTTCTGACATTCTTTAAAAGTCATTTTCATTTAAGAGAGTACAAAACACTAGGGGCTTATTGTTCCTTTGAGTTAATGCTAATAATACCGAAAGAAGTTAATCGTTGTATCTTGAGATGCATTTTCTGCATCAGAACGAAACAATTGTCTTGAAAAAAAGAGTCGAACTCTCTCCTTCACCTTTCATGTCAAATTTACTTTTCTTACTTTAAATTTCAAGTAGTTATATGATTTAATTTAATTTTCCATTTATTATTAACATATACTTTACAATAACCACAGTCAAAGCACAGTTCCAACAATGATGACTCATAAATAAAGAAAAACAACACTGTACGTGCTAAAATATCTTCAAATGACGTAATTTTACACAAAGTTGGCAAAATTTGAGTATTAAAGAATTGTGAATTAAAAGCACTCATATGACGGTTTGAAATCAACTACTGTGTCTTTGCAAAAACGTACTGCTTTGGAAAAAAAAAAAGATAGTAGTACACTAGAATCATTTTCATACGCATATTACACCTGTAGAAGTCTAAAAATGATGGCTTAAATCGATAATAAGCCTATTTGTTCGCGTGATTATTAGGAATGAGGAAAAACAAATCTTACAACAAAACTAACCCAAGAATTTATAATACTAAATCAATCCTATCATTTACCATTCCATCTTCTACCTTCAATTACCCTCCTGTTTTGGGATAATATTATTACGCATTTCGAGGAGACGATGTTTTCGTAGAGTCACCTCCAGTAGGATTTACTGTCGACCCACTAGCAACAGAACTATTGCCTCCATCTTCATTTTGAGCAACAACCGCGATCTTGACAGCTGCTCTTTCCATTTCCTTCTCGAGTTCTTCTTCTTGGCGCAGTGCAGTAAACTGGCCGTCTAAAGACCTGGCCGCTGCTAGCCATATTAGAACAATCACTAGGAGTACGCCTCCTAGATACGGAGTTGAATTCGCAAGTGATCCGAAGGATAATATCATGAACTGTTGAATCAGAGCGCCTCCCGACTTCCCCAAAGGATTGCAGACGACATCAATTGCTGCTTTCCCTTTAACCTGATCCAACCGCTCAAAACATTAGTGGGGTTTTCGACATAAGGTCGAGCATTCTATTAGCATCTAAAATTTCTCTAAATACAAAACTTGTGCAATTTCATTATCTAAAAGCTTAAATTGTTGAGAAAGAGAGAGGGTGAATTCACTAACCGCTTGGTAAACCTACTTTTTTGGTTTATAAACCAGTTTATAAATTAAACAATTTTTCAAACCACTTTTTAATCACATATTTTCTCTCTTTACTTTTCAACCACATATTTTACCTCAAAAACATAAATAAACTAATTTATAAACCACATTCTTTTATCAAACACAGACTAATCAATATTGGTCTTCAAAGTGCCCTTACTCGTGTAGGCCGAAATAAGTTTTTTAATCAAATTCCTGACAAGTGCATAATAAATGGGTTGTAATGAGACTTGGACTTAAGACCTCTTTGCCTACTCTGATATCATGAAATAGTTAATAACTTTGAATGCATAGTTCAAATAACAAATATATCATAAAACTATGACATATCGAGATGAAGTGAGGTACAATTACTAGGCGAGTAAAGTATCGAACCTTGGTGTCTTCGTCCAAAGGTATGTAAGCCATTTCCTTGCATGGATCAAATAAGCTGTACTTCGCACTCTTACTGAAAATGTTCTGCATAGCTCCCACGTAAACAGCTGCTAAAAGTGGAGTCATCCCGAACTTGGCAAGAGCAGGAGCAAAAGGGTCACCGAACAAAATCAGGGAGAAGAAACCAACTCCCGTGAGAAGCAAGACTGTGGGTGTAATCTTTGCAGCCACTCCCCAACCATATTTGTCGAAAATCCATTGGCTCAGTATCATCATCGTGAAAGTTGCTATTCCGGTAGCAGTCGAGAAGTCGCCCATGAAGGATGAATATTCATTTGGCGTTGGAAACTACATAATTTAAATACAACGAGAATTAGAGAAATTATATAACAGACAGAAGTCTAAAAAAGTGCATATTCAAAGAGGCCTAGTTTAAATTCACCTGAGCCTTAAGCTTTGATTTCCATGTAACTTCAACGAGATTTATGCTAATACCATATGCTACCACCAATGTGGCAAGATCCCTAATGTATCTTGAAGACAATAAAAACTTTAAGCTCTCCATTGTTCCCATTTTCACCTTTTCCTGCAAGAAGATTAATGATAAAAGTTAAAAATACAGTGGACGAACGCCAGCAAACTTCATTTCCTAATAGTAGACTATTAAACAAATTCAAAATACTTGGCATTACTACAACTTTTTTCTGAATGCAGCAAAACAATGATATATAAGTGTGTACAAACTTCAAATTGTTGGAAAAAACAAATCTGTGGTGAATTTCAGACAATTCAATTTTGTAAATGCAATTTTTTCTTTGTGGCCATTAAATAAGAGTGTTAAGCCACTGTTTACAAACTTCTTCCTTTGGAAAACAAAATTACAAAAGACAAAGCATTTGAAGATAATACATAAAGAAAAAGCATCGATGTGGTTGATTTGATTACCTTCTTCTTCTTACTACGTGCAGGAAGAGGAACGTTATGATTCACCCACCAATAAAGAGAACAGATAGCGAGACCCATCACCACCACAATACTCATCATTCCTTTCAGGGAGACAGCCCAACCATCAACACCGGGGCCGAGATTTTGTCTCAATTGAGAGAAGTATTTAACAGTACGGCCAGAGAAAATAAGGGCGACGTTAGCTCCAAGTCCAAAAAGAGGATAGAATCTTTTGGCTTCATCAACAGTTGTTATCTGCAACATAAAACGTCGAAAAATGGTCAATGTTTCTCCAAATCACATTGTAATTCCACATAAATGTGGTTAGCAGGCAAAGGCACAATAAACATCCCAAAATGATATTTTCTTTCTTCATTCTCTCTCATGGCTGAGTGCAAAATCAAATGTGACACTAAAAAAATGACTTTTATCGTGGGAAACTAACATCATATAACTTTATAATATATAAATAAGCAACCATTAGGAATGAAGAGAAGCGAAACCTCTTTTGGCAAAAACAACTAGAATACACACATTAGACTATACCAAGTACACAAAAAAATTAATTAATTAATTAATTATTAATAATAATAATAATATCGAAAACATATTTTTTTTAAGAAACAAAACCTTTTTTTTTTTTTGGCTAAATTAATTGAAATAAAAATTACTGTTTGCTGATTCCAATTCAGCTCAAAAGTATAACGTTGATTATCCTAAGTTGGGAATCACTGGAATATGAAACACAAGATAAACGAGAGAATAGTTATACATAGACACAGATGCTGATATATCATCAAGAATATGTTTGTATCTCGAACAAATTCTACCTATCTATTTGAAGAACTTTGAATTACTTACAAAAGGAAATCAACAAGACAGATGATTGAAAACATATATCTATATGCATAGATGTAATATGGGGTGAGTCAATTACCTGATTAGCAAATCCCCAAAACAGCACAGAGATCACCACACTTCCCCAAAGTTCAGCCATGACATAAAACAAACAGAAACTCCAGATCCTCATAATTGCAAGTGGCCCAAGAAACCTTGGACCCAAAATATTCAGAAGCTTATCAGCAAGAGCTGTGGGGTGGAAATAGTTACTGAGAGGGTACAACACAAACCCAAATGCACCAAAGAAGGCTATAAATGGCAAAATAACTGTAAAAAAAAGAGCCTCTTTTGACAGCACATTCGCCAATTTTGTATACAAAATCATGAACCCGACGGCCATAGGCAAATTCACCCATGTTTTCAAGAAAGGTATAATTTCAGCACTAGAACCTTCAGCTGTTACCACCAACACATCCTTAGTGTCCCTAAGAATTGTATAGTTGAACAGAATACAAAAAAACATCAGACCAAGTGGTATAATTTTCTTATAGGTCACAAGCTCCATACCCATAAACTTGGGCGACTCTTTCTCTCCATACCCAGGTTGCCCATCACCCGCTGCTGCAGCTGCCTCAGCCCTGCAGATAGGGAAAGTTCTGTTCTTTTGACCAACCAATTGGGGTTTTGTCAGAAATCCTTGAAATTTTGAAAACCCATCAAGAGATAAAGAGGATACATTAAAAGATTTGTGTTTTAACAACAAGGGATGCAAAGGGTTGAATCTATGCCTCAATCCCTGTGATGGTGGTGGATGAAAAGCTCTGGTTCTGGGGCTTGAAGGTAAAGAAAGATGCCCTTTTGTCTGTAAAACAGCTTGCATTTTTCTCTATGCACAGAAGTTCCTCAACGATACAATTTTTATGAACTGAAAATAAGAGAAGGAGATAAGGTTGGGAGACGAACGAAGGAGAAGATGTTCTGTTGCTCCCAAGAGGGCTGACGAAGATACACAAATATCTTTATATATACCACTGGGAATTGAAACCCTGAATTCAGATTCTTGAGTACACCAAAATAAGGAAAAATAATAATATTTTTTTTCTAGGAAACAAAATACAGCGAGGAAAATCTTGTTTTTCAGAAAGAAAAAAAATGATATTTCGAACAGTGCAATTTTATTTTCTTTTTTATTTAGCCTGTTTGGCCCTCATTTTTTCACAATAAAATTTATTCAATAGTCAATTTCAAGATTCTCAACCATCTATTTTAGCGAAGTCTATTATTTTTTACTTTTCAAATATTTTTTAACCATTAATTCTCCCAAAAATATTATTCATAACCACAAATTTTTTTAAAAAAATGGAGGACAAACACATATTATTAGTAAGTTTTAGTAAGATAAGAATATGTTAGGTAAATTTTATTATAAATAAGTTTATTTTTTCATATTTTCCCTGGCCATTTTTTAATTATTATAGATATATTTCGAAACTTTTCAATCGTTTAATTTTCTTAAAAAAAAAAAAAAAGAAATATTATTTGCTTATAAAGAGCAAATGGGCGGCCTAACACAGAGACAAGTATTTTTGACCACTAATTGCAACAAGGAAGTTTGTGAAAAGGGAAATAAGAAGAAAAGAATGGCAATCAATAATCATCAATCAAGGCAGGACCTTGGAAGGATTCAACTAAAAGTGCAAGAGAATCATGTGAAGAGAAAGTGCTTTTCATACCTACCACAATAGACGTGTATAGGTAATCTATATAAATACTTCGTTGGGATATTTTTTTTGTTCTTTGGACTATTGCATTGTAGTCAATTTTGGCACAAAAATGAAAATTCCAAAATTGGGATATTTGTTATAAATATATGGAGAAAAGGAAAAGAGAATAGAGAAGTGAATATATATGTGTATTTTATTAATATAAACATAGCCTCATATATATATATATATATATATATATATATATATATATATATATATATAATTACTGGGGTAACATAGGTATAAATGTCATTTACTAATAACATATTAAAAGTTTATTACATGTTTATCGAATCAGATTTCAGAACTTTAAACTCTGCATCTTCTACTACATATATCAATACATAGTATTGATACATGAAGGACAATACTTAATATTTGAATTCTTAAATATTGGCACCAAAATATGTTAAACACAAATAATCATATGTATCAATACATGAAATAAAAGCAATATATCATAACATATAATTTACATACCGAACTTCAAGTACCTGTTACTTATTCATAGGACTACACGTATTGGATTTCACATTAACAAAATTAATCCCAGACTGCAAAAGCTTTATTCAAAAACGAAACATACTATGTATTAGTAAAAGTATATTTATTTGTATACAAAATGATGCGATCCCCCTTCAGTATGTTGACCAAGAATTCCCACAACAATTTAATACAAAATCCAAGAAAGCTAAAGTGGTAAAATAAGCGATAAACACCTTAACCCAAGTTTAAATCTAATCCAAAATTCAAGGATTAAACTAACCATAGCCCAATGGTATCAATCAAACAAATTTCAAGGTGACGGAGATAAACAACAACACAAAAATAATAATACTCAAGCAAAGTTGATTAATTTTCAAGAAGAAAACAAGAATAAAGGAGGTTTAACCTTACCTCAAAATGAGTCTTTCAAGATTAAGCTCTCAAGAGCATTTCTTATGAACAACCAAGTTATCTATGTTTGAAATGAAAAATGTGTATATAATGTACAAAATTGGGCAAAAGATGTAATTTCAGAATTTGCAAGAAAAACCCCGTTTTTGTGAAACGGAGTATTTCGATCGACCGAACTGGTCAATCGAAATTATTTCTGTCGATCACAGGGTCGACCGAAGTGGGACTTTTGGTCGACCAACCCTCAGCCGAACGTGACTGAGGATGCCTTCAAAATTCTCTGCAGAGTTTCGGTCGACTGGAATGACTTTCGGTCGATTGAAATTGGCTGAGTCCAATTTCTCCTTATTTTTTGCTCCAACTTGATTCTTGGCTCGTTTTTCTTGACTTTAATTACTTGTTTAGCCTCGAATCTTGAACATCTTCGGTGTCATATCTCGTCATGGGTCTCACGGGCACGCGCATCGATGTTTGGCTTTCTCGGTTCTCATCATCCTCTCCCTCTTGAGAATAATTCGACCTCGAATCTTGCTTGAATGCACTGTCGTGAAACTCCTTGAACTTTAATCTTGTAACATTGTGGGTCACAGGTTCGTGCAATGAAGTTTGACCTTTGCGATTCTCATCATCTCCTCCATCTTGAATGAGATTCGACCACGAATCGACACCTACAATAAAAATAGAAAATTCAGACACAATAAATGTAACTGAAATTTCATACTCACCGTGCAAAATCAAATTGTAGGTGTTGCCAAGAGCTTGAAAGGTGCCAACACCGCAGAGTAGTAATTTGGATTTTATTTGATCGGGGGGGGGGGGGGGTCGCTCCTTCCCCTTGGAGGCTTCAATGTTGTCTTTAAGGGGCGTTTTATCAACCTTATCACTCCTCTACTTAGACTTCCAAGTGGAACTAGGACCTCCCAAAAAAATTTTTTGTCCCTTTCTTTTAAATTGCTCCTTCTTCTTCAATTGAACCTCCACTTTAATAACCACGTGTATCAACTCCTCCATCTCCACATAATGGTGTAATTCCACCACATTGGCTATCTCCCTATTCATTCCACTCATAAATCGAGCCATGGTGGCTTCTCTATCCTTCTCTATGTTAGCCCTCATCAAGGCCTTCTCCAACTCCTTGTAATAATCTTCAACCCCTTTAGTTCCTTAAGTAAGAGTTTGTAGTCTTTTATAGAGCCCCCTATAGTAATGACTTGGTACAAATCTTTTCATCATAAAACTCTTCAATTCATCCCAAGTATCCACACTACCTTCTAGATTCCTTCTCCTAATGAGCAATAAATTATCCCATCAAGCTAAGGCATAGTCGGTAAACTCCACTACCGCTAACTTAACCATTTTAACCTCAGAGTACCTACGACATTCAAAAATCAATTCCATTTTCCTTTCCCATTCTAAGTAGGCATCCGGATCACTCTTCCCATGGAAAGAAGGAATTGTCATCTTTATGCTTCCAAGATTACCATCCACTCCATCCCTACCCCTAGGGTTCCTTCCATGACCTCGACCAAATCCCCTCACGTTCCTACCTCCTATATTCCTACTCATGTTCCAATTTTGGTCACTACCCCCTTCACTCTCTAATTCATCATCATCAACATCATCATCCTCATACTCATCTCTAGGCCTTCTCCTATCACCCCTCCTAACATTATCATCCCTTGGGGGTGGAGCTTCCCTCCTAGTCTCCAACCTCGCTAATCTCCCCTCTAATCTTCCCCTCATATCCGCCATGGTAATCGTGAGAGCTTGTATCATATCCCTCAACTCTTGAGTTTATGCATTAGAATCTTGTCCACTTGAAGTATGTGTATTAGCCATGGAGTGTAAGTGTGCAAGTGTCCTCACAAAATATTTTTGCTCGTGTTTCACTCAATTAGGCTTTTTCCCCTCTAATGAGCTCACCACTCTTGACTTTTACCACTCCTCACTTTCTTACCCAAACTCTCCAAGGAACGTAATTCAACTAAATTGAGAATTCAATTCTTGTGTAGCACAAATTCCACAAAACAATAAAGGAAGCAAATGAAGGATTGACACAATAGCAAGTAGAATTTAGAGCCTGTTTGGTAATGTGAAATGTTTTGATTTTTGTAGTTTTTTTTTTTTTTGATAGATGTGTGGTTTAAAAATGTTTAAAAAGTCAAAAATGGTGGGCTTGACTAAGAATGGATGATTGAGATTGAATTTGAAAAGTTATGGTAAAAGTTTTATCATTTCCAAACAAGCTCTTAGTTTCTTGCTATTATACAAGAAAGTAAGGAATTGAACTTGATCGACAAGATTTTCAAGGGTATAGTCACAATAAGCTTGATGTAAGACACAAAGAATTCAATTAGGAATGTGTTTGTTAAATGAAAGGTAGGATTCAATATGGTAACACTCTTTGAAACATTTTGTCAAACACTTAGGATGCAAACTTGAATAGTTTAGGATTTTCAAGTGTTTGTTCAAATGTAACCCCAACAACTTTTCAAATTGATAATAACAACAATTCACAATATGTAGGAATCATGAAATACTCATGGGCATACAAAATTTCCAAATTTTCCTCAATTTTCGTTTTTTTTTTTTTTGAATAACAAGAACAACAACAAGAAATGTAAATATAGGACTACCAATTTTTAGAGCCAAGTTCTGATACCAAATGATGCGAACCCCCTTTGATATGTTGACCAAGAATTTCCACAACAATTTAATACAAAACCCAAGAAAGCTAAAGTGGTAAAATAAGCTACAAACACCTTAACTCAAGTTTAAATTTAACCCAAAATTCAAGGATTAAACTAACCATAGCCCAATGGGTATCAATCAAAAAAAATTCAAGGTGGCGAAAATAAACAACAACACAAGAATAATAATACTCAAGCAAAGTTGATTAATTTTCATGATGAAAACAAGAATAAAGGAGGTTTAACCTTACCTCAAAATGAGTCTTTCAAGATTAAGCTCTTAAGAGAATTTCCTATGAACAACCAAGTTATCTATGTTTGAAATGAAAAATGTGTATATAATGTACAAAATTGGGCAAAAGATGTAATTTTGGAATTTGCAAGAAAAATCCCGTTTTGGTGAAACGGAGTGTTACGGTCGCCGAACTAGTCGACCGAAATTATTTCGGTCGATCACAGGGTCGACCGAAGTGGGACTTTCGGTCGACCAACCCTTAGCCGAACGTGACTGAGGATGCCTTCAAAATTCTCTGCAGAGTTTCGGTCGAACAAAATTTGCTGAGTCCAATTTCTCCTTGTTTTTTGCTCCAACTTGATTCTTGACCTTTTTTTTTTTTTTTTACTCTAATTACTTGTTTAGCCTCAAATCTTGAACCTCTCAGGGGTCAGATCTCGTCATGGGTCTCACGGACACGCGCATCGAGGTTTGACTTTCTCGGTTCTCATCACAAAAGTTCAAAGGTACGGGTGTCGTAAAATTTGTTTTGACCTTTGTACAAGTTGTAATTTCTCCCTATCTTTCTGAAGTTCCTTGGATCAATTTCCCTTGGTGGGTGTCTTTCAGCTCAAAGCATCAACTACCAAATTAGCTTTTCTTGGATAATAATTGATTCCACAATCATAGTCTTTCACTAATTTCAACCATCTCCTTTGTCTCATATTTAAATCTTCTTGAGTAAAGAAGTATTTGAGACTTTTATGACCAGAATAAATCTTGTAAAGCTCTCCATTGGTGTCGCCAAATCTTCAAGGCAAAAACTATTGCAACAAGTTCTAAATCATGTACTAGATAGTTCTGTTCATATGGTTTCAACTGACGAGAAGCAAAAGCTTCACTTTTCCTTGTTGTATTAATATGCATCCTAGGTCATTCTTAGATGCATCACTGTATATTATAAACTCCACATCTCCTTGTGGAATTGCTAGTATTGGAGCTGTAATCAATTTCTCTTTCAATTCTTGGAAACTTTTCTAGCATTCCTCTGTCCATTTGAAAGACACGTTCTTTCGTGTCAATCTAGTTAAAGGAGTTGTTATCTTGTAAAAATCTTGAACAAATCTCCAATGGTACCCCGCTAAGACAAGAAAACTACGTACTTCTGTTGGTGTAGTGGATTGATTCCATTGAGATACTGCTTCAATTTTACTGGGATCTACGGAAATTCCTTCTTTTGATATCACATGTTCCAAAAAGATTACCTTGTCTAGCCAGAACTCACATTTAGAGAATTTAGCGGAAAACTTCTTTTCTTGGAGGATTTGTAATATTGTTCTCAAATGTTACGCATGTTGGTGATGATCCTTTGAATAAATTAAGATATCATCTATGAATACGATGACAAAGTTTTCCAAAAAAATTCGAAAAATACAATTCGTCAAGTCCATAATTACTGTTAGGGAAATTTTCAATTCGAATGGCATTGCAAAAAGCAGATTTCAAAATATCCTCAGTTTTAATCCTTAGTTAATGTAGCGCCCCGAGTTCCGTATACCCGATTCACTACGTCATTTTCTGTCTAAATTTTTCGAATAATATTTTTGCGGAAGAAATAATTGAAATTCATTTTTGGCAACATTAAATAAACTGTAATGGCCGATAAAATTTAAAACATTTATGAAACCATTTGAAATAGTAAATCGAACCATTAATTTTGTAAAGAAATTGACAATGTCATAATTTCTCAAATAAATGAACTTCTCTAAATTATTCGATGTTTGGAAAATACGGAAATCATTAACGTCAAACTTTCAACCGTTTAACGATTATTGCCACCATCATTCATCGCTCGCCACCGTCTCCGAAATCTGCAAAACTGTTAAAAAGTAGGGTGAGTATTTCATGGGGGAAATACTCAGTAGACTCATCGCAAATTAATTTAATTTATAAGATGATTAAACACATAAATCCCGGCTCTTTATAAAACGGGCATTGATAGAGCTTCTTTATAAAACGGCTCTTGATAAAACTCATATTGTGCATTACAGCACGGGACATATTTTGCAAATCATAGGCTCTTTGAAATTAGCTCTTTGAAAACAGCTCTTTGAAAACCATATACTTATAAAAACATTTTAATTATGCCAAGCATAATTTCTTTTGAAAGCATAACATAAGATAGGATTGAAATCCTCATAAACATAAAGAGACACAAGAACTTTACCGAACTTAGGTGGCAAGAATTCTTATGCAGTAAAATCATAATAACAGTAAGATCATAATAACAGTAAGATCATAATAACAGTAAGTATACCAAAACATAATTCATGAAATTCATAGGGATCATTTCCATCATAACATAAGATAGGATCGAAATCCTCATAAACATACGCGACAGGAATTTTACCGAACTTAGGTGGTAAATCCTCATAAACATATGGAAAGACAGGAATTTTACCGAACTTAGGTGGTAAATCCTCATAAACTTATGGAGACACAAGAATTTTACCGAACTTAGGTGGTAAGAATTCTTATGTGCATAGCAATGATCCAAAACATATAAAACATTATCGTAAAAACATAGGGTATACTTACTTTTCATAAAAACATAAGGTATATTTACCTTTCATAAAACATACTTAATTTTCTTGAAAATTGACTTTCACAAGTCACATGACATTTATATGAAATCATAATTTAAATCAATTAATAAGTGCGAGTCTACCTCAAATCCGACGAGTGTAAAGTTGAGCGGGAATGACTTCAATTTCTTTGAATTCTCCGTACGCTTCGTCTTAGCCAATAAGTCACTTTAGTCTATCGAATATATAGTTCAAAATGATAAATTATAATTTGAGGACTAAAATTGATGTTTTGAAAGTTGAGGGACTAAAATGAATACTTTTGAAAGTTCAGGGACTAAAATAGATATTTTGAAATTTGAGGGATTAAAAATGAATACTTTGAAACTTGGGCTTAAAATCAAATAAAGTAAATCAGTAAGGACTGAAATGATAAGTTTAAAAGCTGAAAGGACTGAAATAAAACCTTTTTAAAACTTGGGGACTGATTTGAAACATTTCAAAACTTGAGGACTGATTTAAATCATTTTGAAAACGTAGGGACCAAAGTGCAACTTTCTGAAAAGTTAAATATTAAAATCAACCTTTACTTTCTGTATTTCATTATTCAGCGTTAGAGAGAGAGACTAGAGAAAGGCAGAGGAGACTGGGAGAGCAAAGCGAGAGGGGGCGGAGAAGTGAAACGAAAGCTGGCGACGCAGTGACTATTCCGATCTTATACCGGCGGTTCGCCGGCGCAATACCGGCGCTGGGTGCGGCAAAAGGTGGTTAAATAGGGTTGTCAAGTTTGGGTAGATTTGGTACAAATTTTGGTGCGAAATCGAAGAGTGACCCGAGGCTAGGGTTCGCGATTTGGAGTTGCTGATTCACAGTGAAACTGAGGTTAGAGTTCACGGTTTAGGTCGTGATTTCTCCGGCTACAATTCCGGTGTTGGTCGAAGGTAAGGTTCTGGGTTCACTTATTATTGGGTTTGAATATGATGTGAATATGGGAGTTGGGCAGTTACGGCTTCGAGTGGCGGTTCTTGGGAACGAAGGGCAGCTGCAGGTTTTTGGGTTGGGATTGAACAGTGATGGTGATGGATTTGTGCGGTGATGGTTTGTTGTCCGATCGTGGAGGTGGGGAGTTGGAGGTGGCAGTAGTGTCAGATTGTAGGTGATTGCAGTGAGTGTGTTGAGATCGATTTTGGAATTGGGGTGATGATGATGGAAGTTCATGGCTATGGTTGAGGTTGAACTGTGGTTGCAGACGGTTGGCGATGGCTGGATTGAGGAGTGCTGGTTGACCGTGGCTTTATGAATTGGCTGTGAATTGATTTCTTGGAGGTGTGACTGAGTTGTGTGATGGTGATTGAGGGTAGTGAACTGTGATGGTGGCTATTGTGTGATCGATATTGGAGGTTGGTAATGGAGCTGCTGGTGGTTCGCTGGTGCTGGTGATGGGATGATGAAGATGAGTTTGGTGATGGAGCTGCTGGTGGTGATGGTGATGATGAGACGGTGATAGTACTTAATTTGGTGAAGGTATGGAACTGCTGAAATGGTTGTGAGTTAGTGGATTGATATAATGATGGAAAAGCTGTGGTTATGGATTGATGATGATGATAATGGTGCTGTAAAGGAATTTGTGGGGGTATGAATGATATTGAAAAATGTTGTAGTGGTATCAAATGGGTGTGTGAATTATTATGTCTCAAAGACATAATAATGTTGAATGGGTGGATAAGAAAAGAAAAGAGGTGATGATAGATTAGATTATTGTGGAAATTTTATATAGTAGGGATGCTTTTGGTGTTGTGTACGTAAATTGTGATGAGGGATAAGAGTGTATGTATTGATTAGGGATTATAGTATAAGATAGTGTAGAATTAGGTATGAGATTGGGTTTTGTTATGGTTTAAAGGAAAAGAAAAGGAAAAGGAAATGATTAAAGGGGAGACATGGGGAATCAAAATAAATAATAGAATGGAATATGGGTTGTGCCATGATTTGAGGCGGAAAGGAGAAAACACGTGGGAGGAAAAGTTTGGTTTAGTTTGATATGATAAATATTGAACTAACTTCGATTAAGAAATGAAATTAAAATTGATATATTTTGGTCTGAAAATACTTTTGAGAATAAATAAATTTTGATATAAAAATTGAATTACGTATTTGGACTTGAAATAATTTGAATAAGGAAAATTGAGATATTTTAATAAATTTGGAATTCAAAATGATTTTGAAAATAATATTTTGAATAAATAATTAAAATAACATAATTTTAGAAATTCGAATTTTAATTTAAAATCGAACAAATTCGATATTTCTTGACTTGGCTAGACGAATCCGTCGCGGCATTAATTTCAAAACAATAGCGACTCAATTTTCTAAATATTAAAATAATTATTTATTGCATAAAAATTCTGGGTCGCTATAGTTAATGATAGGAAATATAGTTGATCCTTGTAGTTGATCCAATAAATCATCAATTCTCGGAAGAGGATAATTGCTCTTGATGGTAACTTTATTTAGTTCATGATAATCAATTTACAAACGCATTGATCTGTCTTTCTTTTTCACGAATAACACTGGTGCTCCCCAAGAAGATGTACTTGGCCGAATAAGTTGTTTTTCTAATCATTTATCCAATTGAGTTCGTAGTTCCTTTTACTCCATAGTGGCCATACGATATGGAGTTTTGGATATTGGATTTATACCCAGAATAATTTCGATGTCAAATTTAGTTTCCCTTTCCGGGGATAGTCCAAGTAGGTCTTTTAGAAAAAACATCAGGGATGTCTTGAACAATGGGAACCATGGATAGTTCAAGAAGTTTATCAATTTTGACTTGATATAAATTGATCCGGTATCCAACATGTCCCTAGGATATTAAATTCATGGCTTTGACTAGAGAAATAATTATCTTTAAGGTTTTTACTAGAGGTGGAAATGATATAGGCCCATTTTCAGTAAAACATAAAGACTTGGTTTTATAATTTAGGACCCCGTAATTGGATTACCAATCAATTCCTAAAATGATATCAAAATATTTGAGATAAAGTATATGTGTCGGTTTCAAACTCAAAATTGATGCACAAAGTAATGCGGTAACAAAAGGGACCGATGCGTTTGGTCCTTACGAAAGTTTTCACAACAAACGCTTAAACAAAAAATCAAACTATACGTATCGGTTCTTTAAAGAACCGATGCGATGCATATAGTTATGCGTTCATTTCACCAAAACCAAAACCCTAACTCCATTTCTCTCACAAATTTTCTCCCTCTCATCTCCTCTCTCAACCCTTCACCATCGCCGCCTCCTCTCTCTACTCCGATGCTACTGCTCTCCTCTCACAACGTTTCCACTGCTCTCCTCTCTCAACCATCCCCCAACTTCTCTCTCAATCTAGATGTTAGACCCCTCCTCTCTCCACCGCCGCTGCCGCCACCTCCTCCTCCTCTCCCCTTCCATCACTTTGTAAGCCTCTTTTATCAAAATTTCAATAGTTACTTTAAATTTTGTATGATAAATGTTAAATTATGATTATAATGTTATTATGCTTTTATGTTTTTTTATGTGTGTGTGTGTGTGTATTTAACTATGTGTTAGTTTAATTTTGAGTTTATGATTTTTATAAGTTAATTGGTTTAATTGAACTTTTTATTAGTTTAGTTTAAACGTTAATTTTAGATTGTTGATTTTGAGTTAGTATATATGGATACATTGAAATTTATGATTTTTAGTTGTTGGATATTTTAAGGAGTTGAGGTGATTATTTTGTGATGATTGGGAGAAATGGGCATGAACATATAGAGTGAATAAGAGGCTAAAAAAGTCATGTAGCCTAGGTGTTTAATAAATTGTATTAATGACATTTTGATCGACATTTAGGAAAATAGAACTTTGGTGTACCTTGAACATAAATTGGATATCATATGAGATTAATCTTGCACAATTATCATGTAAAAATTCATCGAAAACATTGATAGCATAGGATAGAAGCTCATTGCTAGGCCACTGCATGCTACGACTAGGTTACTGCAGGCCATGTCTAGGCCACTGCGTGCTACAACTAGGTTACTACAGGCCATGACTAGGCCACTACAGGCCATGACTAGATTTTTGGAAAACTTAAAAATTTAGGTTGTACGTTTAATTTCAGATTTTAGGATTTGTAAATTTGAGGTATCATGAAAATTTTTAACTCAAAACTAATAAAAAAAAATTGCAGGTCTAAAGCTTGAGGTTGAGGTGAAGTTCGATTGATATATTATTAAGCATTAGGTTCGAATATTTTGAGGTATATATCTTTACAAATTTTATTTGAGTCGGAGGCATAACCTGAATGTAATTTTTCATGTAAAGAGCAATTATGTGTTTGAGTCGGGTTGTAGTCTGAATGTTATTTTTATGTGTGTTTGGGTTGGGGGCGTAGCCTAAATGTTATTTTTTATATAAAGAACAATTGATTATAGACTTTCGATGTTGAAGAGTTGGGAATTGATTTTGTATTAATGTTGGAGTAGTTGATGATGTTGAAGTTTAAATAGAGTTGTGTTTGAGTTTTAGATATGTTGAGGTTAAATATTTTGGTTTTACTATGGCATTTTGATTCCCCCTACAAGTTGGCTAAGTCCAATTTATAGGAGAGATTCTGCCAAAATTTTCGAAGGATTTTATATATAAAAACTAATAGTTATAATTAAAGATGATTTCATTCGTTTTAATACACTATTAATATCTTGATATATATAGGTCATTAGATATGGATCAGAATTGGATGTATAGAAGACATAATACACATGAATATGTGAAAGAAGTTGAATAATTTATGAAATGTGCTGAGGAAAACAAAATAAAGAAAGGGAAAGAAATGATTTTGGGTCATTGTTGTAATTGTAAGAATTTGAGAAAGTTTCGTAGCTTTGAGCAAGTGATGAGTCATTTGATTCGTCGTGGGTTTAAGGAAGGTTATACGGGATGGATATGGCATGGTAAGAGGATACTTCCTAGGATGAGCACCGGTGACAGTAAGGGTGATCAGGAGGAGAATAATTTAAGCAATAATGATGAGATTAATGAGAAGAATAATGAGAATAATGTGGATAATGATCGGATAGATGAAATAATTCGTGATATACAAGAAGATTTCATTGAAAAGCCTCATATATTTGATAGCATGTTCAATGGTTCTGAAAAACCTTTGTTTTCTGGTTGTAGTAAATTCACAAAATTGTCTGATGTGTTCAAATTGTATAACTTGAAAGCAAAGAAAAAGTGGAGTGATAAGAGTTTCACAACATTATTGGAACTTTTATGAGATATGTTTCAAGACGATAACGAGCTTCCTAGTTCAATCTACAAGGGAAAGAAAATGTTATGCCCAATGGGTATGAAGATCGAGAGGATACATGCATGTCCAAATGATTATGTATTCTGTATCGAAATAAGTATAAAGACTTGTATATGTGTCCAAATTTTGGGGCTTCGAGGTATAAGCGAAAGCACGACATTGATAATTGGGAGGATAAGAAAGGCTTTCTGGTAAAGGTGTTATGGTCCCTACCCGTTATACTAAGATTAAAATGTTTGTTTGCTAATGCAAAGGATGCTAAGAACATGTGGTGGCATGCTGAAGGGAGGAAAGAAGATTGAAAACTAAGGCACCCGCCCGATTCTCCGTAATGGAGGAACATTAATTGGAAGTTGCCCGAATTTGGTGGCGAAGATAAGAATCTTCTTTCATATGTATAGCTCTTTTACCGATCTTGTGCCATTTTCATATGGATCTTAATCTTTTCCACACTTTTAACATTTCTTGTAGCATATCGGAATTTATTAATGAACGTTCTCCAGTTTCATTCCAATTCAAGGTGTTGACACGTTCTTCCATATAGGGCTTCATCTGGTGGCATCTCTATTGACCAAGGTTCTAAAATGGTTAATGCGTAGCGCTGAGTCGAGGTCGAGAATCAAGAATCACAAGTTTAGGCGTGTCTTTGCGAAGAATAGTCGTCATAATGTGTTTCATACTTTTAATAATATTTTAACTAATTTTAAGACATTAAATAAATTTTTATATGAAAAATAGATTTTATTACATAAAAACTAAATACACAAATAATATAAAATATATAAAAAAAAAATTCTTTAATTTTAGAATTACTAACTCAAAAAATAGAGATTTATGGTTAATGATTTTATTTATATTATACTATTTGTTTCAAAATGTCAAAATATTTTAATCCTTATAAAATAAGAAAAATAATATTTAAATAATAGTTTGGAGAGAAAAGTCAAACAAATAATGGTAAGCAAAAAACTATTAAAAAAAATGAAGCAATGCTATTTAAAAAGAAAATAAGAAAGAGAAAGTCTATCAGTTCCCATCCCACATCGGATGTTGATGTCAGATGGGAACACCTATTCCCCTTATAAAGGGGTTGTTCAATGGTAAGCTGAATTAAGTTTGCAAAGGGATTGCATATATTTAAATGCAGCCCCTGAGTGTATAACTTTTTATTATTATTTAAATAGCACTGGTTCAATTGATTTCTAATTGATTGGATTGGAAAAGTAACGATTTATTATTGATTATTGACCATTAATCATCGATTTTTTCGATTTATATTCAGTAAAAAGCATTATTCCGAGCATATGGGTCATGCGAGGAGTTTTCCTCACGCATTGCACTAATGCACGCCTAGGCGGCGTTTATTCCCGCATTTTAGAACACTACTATTGACACTTCGTAGTTGTTATTGTAGGAAAATTCGATCAAGGGTAAGTAGTGATCCCAACTTTGTCCAAATCTAATACACATGCTCTCAACATGGCTTCCGATGTTTAAATCGTTTGCTCCAATTGTCCATCTGTTTGCAGATTGAAAATTTAAAGTTGTCTAATATTTACTACGGCGAGACTGACTGTCACAGATTTGTATGGACAGTAGAGTATTAACAGAAAAAGAAGTTTTGTTTAGCGCAGATCCAGATGAATCTTGTTATCGCAGATCCATCTAGATTATAAAACGTGAACAGGTAAAATATACGATGCAGAAATGTAATGTAAATGAACACAATATTTAAACTTAACTTGGGAAAAATCCTAACAGGGAAAACCCACGTGCTCGCACCCTGCGGACAAAAACCAATCACTAATAAGAAAAGAGATTACACAGTTCAATCAAAGCTACATGATAAATTTACACATAAACTTATCAAGCACTCAAGAATTATATGAATCACTCCCTGATTTTTCTATAAGGTGTAATATTAGCTGGCGTCCCACCACTCTTCAGTAGCTTTCCTTGACACTACAACAGTACTTCAGCAACTTCAAACTCTCGTTCAATCTTGATCCAAACTTCCCGTTTGATCTTTGCCTAAGGTCTTTTCTTCCCTTAGTGATTGATTACTCCTCCAGGAGAACTGCTTTAGTTTGATGTTTAAAGTCTTTTTTTGGTATGAAAGAATAGGCTCACATTCTTTAAGATGGTCGTGCAAAGAGGAGAAGTCTCTAGAGAAGGAAGCCATTTATGTATTCTGCATAGCACTAAATTTTCGGCTTCACTGACATGAGAGAAAACGTCCAGTCTTTCTCTATATATAGGCACACGAGTTTCTTGTCCACCAAGAAACCTAGATATGCACAATCTCTATTTTTAATCAAGTGATATAAACAAACTTAGACTCCAAGAAATAAGGCCAAGATTTTCTCTATCTTGAATTCTTATCATGAATAATAAGTGATAAGATAGAATTTTAGCCCGAATAAAACATTATCACAATTATCTTATCATAAAAGATAAGTGGCACAATTTATCTCCAAACATTATCAATCAGCACGAGATAATTATTCCAAGAATTTAGGAGATAAATATAATTATAAGTTCAAGTAATTATCAAGTGTGTTTAGTAATAAAATTAAATTTACGAAATTACAAACATGTAGGAAAATAGAAAATGCTAATAAACATAACTTAAAATAAGTTAATAATCTCCCCCTTTTGTTTTTTCTATTTTTCCAAAACATAGTCATATTTTCACAAACATGTGTGGAAGTAACTAGTAACCATACACCATACTGCTCCCCCTATCAAAATTCTCCTCCCCAAGTCATACACATAATAAACTCACTTCAACTAATACATGCATGCAACGAGAAAAATAATAAGCACATAAATGAGCATCCAAATAAACCGAAAGTTACTTCAACATTCAATCAATCAGAAAAGATGAGAAAAAAATACTACTCCCCCTTTTTGGAAGAAATAGGGGAAGCATTCCACGTCTTATAACCTGCCAATGTAAGCAAGAGTAGACAAAAATAGGCAAAAGTCAGTTACAGACGATATAAACTGGAAATAAATGTTGAGTTTCCGAAAACTCAGAAAACACAATAAATGCTCCCCCTTACTGCAACACTAAGAATTTTAATGCAGTAGGATATAATATCTATGTCTCTCCCCAACGACCCCACAAACATAGAATTCATGTGAACATGCAAAATAGATTTTTCTTCCAGTTAGAAATTATTTTTGGACTTGGTTCGATAGCATGTTTAATGGTTCTGAAAAGCCTTTTTCTGGTTGTAATAAATTTACAAAATTGTCTATTGTGTTCAAATTGTATAACTTGAAAGCAAAGAATAGGTGGAGAGATATGAGTTTCATGGTATTATTGGAACTTTTACGAGAGATGCTTCAAGATGATAACGAGCTTCCTAGTTAAATCTACGATGCAAATAAAATGTTGTGCTCGATGGGTATGGAGATCAAGAGGATACATGCATAACCAAATGATTTTTTATTCTCTATCGAAATGAGTATAAGGACTTGCATCTATGTCAAAAAAATGCGACATCAAGGTAAAAGCCAAAGCACGGTAATGATAATTGGGAGGATAAGAAAGGCTTTCTGGTAAAGGTGTTATGGTACTTACCCGTAATACCAAGATTTAAATGCTTGTTTTCTAATACAAAAGATGTTAAGAACATGCGGTAGCATGCTGAAGGGACGAAAGAAGATTGAAAACCAAGACACCCGGGCGATTCTCCTCAATGGAGGCACTTTAGTAGGATATTTCCTGAATTCGGTGGCGAAGATTGGAATCTTAGGCTTGGACTATGTACAAATGGGAAGAACCCTCATGGTAACATGAGTTGTCGACATAGCACTTGGCCGGTTCTTTTGGTGATTTACAATATTCCTCATTGGTTATGTATGAAGAGCAAATACATCATGTTGTCGTTGCTAATATCAGGGCTTAAACAACCTGAAAATGACATATATGTTTACCTAGAGCCACTAATTGAAGATTTAAGACTATCGTGGAATGAAGGTTTGTCGGTGTTTGATGCACATAGCCAAATGAATTTCACCTTACGTGTTATGATATTTGCACCATAAATTATTTTACAAGGTTGATCTTTGGTTGAAAAACTGTAAAAAAATATATATATGTTTATAGGTCATCAAATCTTTCTCCCTGTTCACAACCCTTATCGAAAGATGAAAAAGCCCTTCAACGGAAAAACTGAGAATCGAGTTTCTCGCTTGCTATTAATAGGAAATGAGATTTATGAACGAGTTAAAAATATTGATGTCGTGTTTGGAAAACCTTTTAAACCTCCTTAGAAGAGTCTTTGTAAGAAGAGATCCATATTTTGGGGTCTACCCTATTGGGAACATTTGATATTATCTTCATGTAATGCATGTAGAGAAAAATGTATGTGATAGTATCATCAGGACATCATTGAACATTTAAGGAAAGAGGAAAGAGGTATCAAATTCAGAAAAAGACATGGTAGAAATAGGGATACGAGATAAGTTAGCACCGCAAGAGTTGGAAAAGCGTACATTTTTACTCCCAGCTTGTTATACTTATTCTAGAAAAGAGAAAACAAGCTTTTATGAGTGCTTAAATGTTTTTAAGATTCCATATGGATACTCATCAAACATTAAAAGTCTTGTGTCGATGAAGGACCTGAAATTAGTTTGTATGAAGTCTCATGATTTTCATGCAGGCCCGATGATTCCAGCAGATGATCGAGTGGGGTCGTGTCGGTAGATGTGATTAAGGATATGATCAAGAAGGAGACCGATTGGGTCAGGTCGGAGTGGCAGTATAAGTTCAAAGGTGTGCAGCAAAAATACGATTCTATCCTTCGGCACATGGGCGTAAATCTTGATGTTGAGGTGGATATAACTCTGCCTCCCCCACCTCTAACTCTCAGCAGTTGCCACTCTCAGATCTCTATGATGAGCTTCAGGTATCAATTGTTAATTAAATTATTTGAAGGTATAGAATATTATTTTATTTTATTTTATTTCAACTGTAAGGTTTAATGTTGATTTTCAATCATGTTGAACAATAGAAACCGATTCCTTGTCATCTTGCCATAAGTTGTGATGGTGAGTGTCAAATATTGGCGAGAGGGACGGTGTTTCCATCCGGACCTGAAACTGTGGTGCACCATCAACCACTCTTGACCGATCATGTTAATTTTTGGTTGATGATGTTATGCATGGTGCACAAGCGAATCTTCTTCCAGTGTCATCTTAACATCACACCACAGTGGGGGACGCTATTGGAAGCTTCTATCAATGACCTCAAAATTTGGTTATTCTAGGAGAGGTAGTTATATAAAAGCTTCTTTCAACATTTATTACTTTTGTATTTATATGAGACGTGTTATGATAATAAAAATCTTCTAAATGTAGGAAAAGTCACCAAAATAAGCAAAAAACCTGAAAAACAAAAAAAGGCCCAAAGTGATACACTCTATGGTCCTTAAAATGCATGTTAGTATTGACTTCTTCCATTTTCCTTTAGACTCAAATGTGTTTCATCATACGGATGACACAAGTATTTACGTTACGATCGACGACATCGCCGACTTGCTTAAACTGGAGTGGTTAAATATATCTATCATACAAGTACATACAATGTAAGACTGCTTAACAAAAATTTATAACTTTCATTTAAATTTTCATTATTCATTTGTTTATTTTTTTTAATTATTTTTAGATACCTCCATGGGTTATGTGAGCAAATAGGTGTCACGTCGATTGGATTTATATGTCTGTCACCGATTGCATCAATTAAGGTAAAAACTAATGCAGACGGTGTTATTACATACATGGCTAAAACTATGAAGAGACTGCAATCCAAACAATACATTCTCGCACCGTACTTTCAAGAGTAAAACAATTAATATTATTTCTTTCTTACTTACTTAGAAACAATTAATATTCTTTCTTTCTTACCTACTTAGTTTGAATCATTTGACATTTAAAGTTGTATTTACACGTTTATAATACGTAGGAATCATTGGATGTTGCTTGTTATTTGTTCTCAATCTAATACGTGTACTTCTTGGATTCAACACAGTCAAATAAGCATAAAATACACATCAGGCCATCATTAAATGCGCAAGTAATTATTGCCTTAATCATGCATTTTTGTTCAGTGCATGGTAGAATGATTGTGGAGAGTTTGATATGAAAATTGATGTGTTTGTACCTTATGTGTTTTTTTAACAACTGATGCATATTGTTCACACCTTATGCATCTATGCCAAACGTGTCACTTTTACAACCGACGTGTATTGTCCTGTACAACCGACTTGAATGACTCAAACTATATTAGTGGATTTGATATATCCTTCCGTCCGGTAAAGTGATCTCATATATACTAGATGATTTCTCAATTAGAATTTGATGGAAATGTACAAATTGATACAAGGTATAATAGAGAAAAGGTAGATCTAACCTGTGATTAATTTATTATTTTCTGACACTTCAAGTTGAAACACAGCATACACTCTACCTGAATGTGGTAAAGGTTTGGCTTGAGTAGCCTTCTGCTTGGGGTAGTCTCGTACTAAATGGCCTTTTTCTCCATATCCATAACAAAATCCCAGCTGGGTTCGACAAGGGACTCTATGTGGTTTTCCACAAGCCGAGCATAAAAGTGGATTAACTTCTGGGTTTTTCATATCCGGATTTTTGATCATAGCCTGAGGATAAAATGGTCTTGGAAACCTGTTACCAGTATTTCTAGTATTTCAGGTATTCCATCGATTCATCGATCATCGGGGAGTTTGACTACAAACTTCCCGAGCTCTCAAATTTTTAGTTTTGGCCTGTTCCGCTATTAAGGCTCTTTCTACGATACTTGAAAAAGTTGATTTGCTAGAGGATGACATTTAAACATCTCTACTTAACTCAAGTTTCAATCCCTCGATGAAGAGATCAATTTTATGTCGACGTTGATTGACCATGTGTTTAGCAAATCTGGATAGTTCTTCAAACTTCTTAACATACTCAGTTACTATCACAAATCCTTGCCTGAGTTGAATAAATTCATTAAGTTTTTGGTTACGCGTGAAGCTAGAAAATATTTTTTGCAAAACTTTTCGCAGAATTGTCCCAAGTAAAAGTTACAGCTCCTTCAAGTTGAGTTAAAGTATCCTACCAATAACCAACACTTTCCTGTAACATGAATGTAGCACAATTCACCTTTTCTTCATCATGCGTATGTGCATACAAAAATATCCGTTCAATCGTCCTGATCTAATTTTCAACTTCAATATAATCTTTAGCATCTTCCAATACTGGGGGGTTTCAAGCATTGAGATCTTTCTGTTATTGCTCCACTATCACTAGGAATTTGACTTGGTTGACTTTCACCATTATGGTTTTGTTAAACGTTCATGGAAGCAGTTGATTTTTCAAGTCGTGATGAACTCATATGAGACATGACTATTAACCTTTATATGTAATAGCATAAAATTAGTTCTCTCAAGACAAAATGTAAAAATCATAATTTAATAAATAATTGCTAGATGTATTGATACATTTGACTTAATGTATCGGTACATAAAAGGAAGCAGAAACTGTTCATGGTTTCAATGTATCGATACATATAAACAATGTATCGATGCATGGTCATTTTCACGCATCCAACTTTCATTTTCTTCCCAAAACGCTCCCAAACTTATTCAAACTTAAATTTCGAAGTTTTTCCCGTTAAAATTTCATTAAAATGAGAATCAAACAAGTGGCTACAAGCAAAGGTAAGGATAGAGGAATTCTTCTTGATGAATCTTATAGTAGTTCTGAATCTTCCTCTAAATCCCTTAAAAAGTCCAAATCTATAATATAATTAGTGGAGGAAAACAATGGCTCTTCTACTAATTCTGAGTCTACAAAAGAGAAAGTTCTGCCTTTGGAATCGAGGACAAAACGTCGCCATGATCCAAACCCGAGGCCTCCACAACGTGCAACACGGACGATTCTCAAGTCATAGCTTCTTCTTATTCTTCTAGAGGAAGGGGTAGGGGCAAGGAGAAAGTAGTGAAATCGAGTGACTCGGGCGATAGTGAATTTGAATTAACCACTTTTCCAAATACTTTCTTTTTAAGTGCGGAGAATCAATCTCAACTCCTTTCACTTTAGAAACTATCAATTGTGCCGGGAAGAGTGTTAAAAATTTCTTTCCTTCATTCATTTCACTTCGAGTATTTATCATATTTTGAACGCTTTAATTGGTTTAAGTTTATGGAGAATGAGAAGAAGGTGTGTGATAGATTAATTCAAATGTTTTACGCCAATGCTAAGGTGAAAACAGGGTGTGATGAATAAATCGAAAGTGAGCAATGGCTCGAGGCGATGCGGTTTTTAAGACAATGGTGAAGGGGAAGGCCTTTGGGTAGGTCCTTCAAAGATTCGAGAGATTTTTGGGATGTACGAGGATGGGAAGACTTATGATCCTACATTTGAGAGGAGGGATGGCAATGGGTTGGGTTCGGGGCAAGTCAAGGTGACCCTTCCTACCCTGCAGATCTGAGTTTTCAGAGTTGGTCGCCCTTAATGGGATCTAGTCCCCGTGAGTCTCGAATCCGTCGAGTTATTTTGCCATCCCTATTTGAGAGTGTAGGTGCATGCAGGTTCTTTTTTTTTTTTTTTGTGATCTTACATTTGTATATGTTTCCAACCATGCACCACTTTTTCCATTCCATAGGAGGTTTCTACACCTGATGTTCACACATTTGATCAAGCCTCGTCGCTATAAACATTCGACACTGCAGACCGAGGACTTATGATTTTTGGAGATGGTTTGCATGGGGAGACAAGTTGATGTGTTAGACCTTATTTTAGGCAGATTCTTGGAGAGTGTGGGTACCCGTAGTAGTTGATTGTTAAATGGGCGGGTGGTGATGGTGATCTTAGGCCATTAGGGAGTTAGTTTTAATGGGAGTTCTTGCGGTCAATTCATTTGAACCAAACATTTGGGCCAGTTACTTTGGCCAAGATGGGTTATATAGAGTCATTCCTGGGGAATCGATGCCAAAACCTGGGGCAGGAGGATGAGCTAATGGAGTTTGATGTGCAAGAGGTGCGGCTAAGTGTCAGGGTGCACATACAGAGGGCAAGGCTAGCCGAGCTAGGGAGGATGTCAAAATTCAGACTATACCATCCCGGGTACCAGACTGGGCTTTATTCATGGAGGAGTCTAAGAGGACATAGAAGACTATCCAACAGTTGCTCCAGTATTTTACTGATAGAGTTGGTGCGATTGAGTGAGACTTAGCACTCTAGACTCGTGCTTTCAAGGCTACTAATACTCTTATGAATCCCATGGATCCTAAGGCCTAGTTTTGTTCCCACCCCATCTTCTATGTATCCCATGGGCTACTTATGATTTTGGAAATGTAAAACAATACTTTTGACCTTCCATGTTTCTAAAATACATTTTATGAATATATGACATTTACTTCTATTGTTGTTTATGCATGTCAAAATAAATATTTACAATCATACCTAAATAGGTTGGAACAGGATGTCAACATGTATGTATATTACGGTGTCTACAGAATCTACAAACCAAAGCTCTGATACCAACACTTGACTGATTGAGTTGGTACGATTGAGCGGCACTTAAATTTTTTTATTTTTATATATAATATACAAATATACAAAGGAAGGTAATGTGGAGTCGAGTATATAGTATAGAACTTAATTTCTACAACCTGACATGGTGTGTATCAATACATCTATTATATATTAAATGTGTAGATGGGGGAAACTTTTATTTTCCCATTTCACCCTTAATTTTTTATGTTTATGATCAATGACACCCTTAGAATTCAATTTATTCTCATCATCATCATCATCATCATCATCATATAATTTATTATCATATTATATTATTTGAGGGTTATCTTGAACTCATAAATGTATAAAGAACATCCGTTCATATTTTTCCATGAAATTGATATGTAGCCTCTGTTTGGTGGTGATTAAGGGTGTGTTTGATTACCTTGAATTTGCAATGGAAAATCAAAACATTTTTCACCTTTCCTCTTTTGCACTTGTTTGACAATAAAAAATTTTAGTGGCAAATGTTACTTGGCACTACTCCACGTGCCTTATTTGACTTGATTCTAGTGAGAGAAAATGTTTTCTAGGTTTTCAAAGTTTAATTTTTAGTTACGTTTGATCAATTTTGTTGTTGTTAATTGACTTTTTTTTTTCCAAAAAATAACAATATTAATATCAAGTACAAATATGCTAAAAAAGTATATATATATATATATATATATATTGATTAAAATAGCTATATTTTATTTTATTTTTCATGAAAAATAATGTCAATCAAACAACAAAACTTGAAAAATTCTTTTCTTTTTCCGCCTAGAAAATTAAATCAACCAAACACTTTCAATTGATGTTTTCCACGAAAATATTTTCCAGACAAATCAATTCCTTGAAAAATATTTTCTTTCCACCTATTTTCCACCATTTCAATCAAACGCACTCTAAAATCAAAATTTTAGTACATCTTTATAAAAGTTGATGAAATGTGTAGTTGAGATGTTGTCCCATGAAATATGTAGTTGAGATTGATTATTGACTTTAACCTAATTTTAAAATTTGTATTTTAATTTATACCAAACATGAACATAATTTTCTAAACTAATAATAGTCATAGAAGCAAGAATAGTATAATGACAAGAATAAATAATACAAATTACTTTCCAACAACAATTTTGGTGATGCAAGAGGATTCATTTGGCATTAATTTTTTTTTTTTTTTTTTTTTTTTTTTTTTATCAATTTTGGCATTAATTGATGTTAGAATTTATTTTAGTTTGCATTTATTCATTCATAAATACAATGATATTTTAGCTACCTAAAAAAAAGGACATTTTATTTTTTGTCTAATTTAAGAATTCAAATCTACAGTAAGATCTCCTAAGCACCGTGCTTAGGTGGCAATTACATGGCATAAACCACTTATTGCCACCTAAGCATGTTGCTTAGCATAAAACTAAGCACGGTGCTTAGGAGATTAAAACTGTTCAAATCTATTGCATTTTTTCAAAGTAAATGCTTAAAATAAATTTGATATGAATGTATGTCTTTTGCTTATTTCCACTGCTAACTCTTCTGCATGTTTTCTTAAAATTTGATTTTCTCATTATTTTTGTATTGCAAAAATTCTTAATTTTCAGGTTGGAGTTCTTCATTTCAAGAGGTCATAAAAATATGTACCAATAAGTTAATCTTGAAAATAAATTCTCCAGTGATGCTCTTAAGGAATCTAGACTCATCCAACGTTCTTTGTAATGTGACAGCAATGTGATTTCAAATTATGTATAATCCATGCAAAATTAATCATTGAACAACATGCTGAAAAACAAGATTTTATTTCACGTATCATATTAATTTCAGCAAATGATGAAGGATGTTAATTCAAACTAAATAAAGAATTTTCAATATGTCTATATATTGCAATAACTATTAACTAGGCTTAAGGATAAATAATTCTTACTGTTGGAATATATGTTTCTGAACATGCATTCTCTCATGGTAAATTATATATAACGCTTTCTCGCGAAATTTCAATGCAAACTATCAAGGTCTTGGTAAAAACAAAAAATAAAATTAAGAAAAATTGTGAGAAATTGACAAAAAATATTATGCTCAAAGAAGTGTTATTATAATCAACATTACATTTCGGGTTGTTCATCATTTTACACTATGTACATAATTTTATAAAAAAATGATTGATCTATAACTTTTTTAACATTTAAAATTTTTCATTTTAGTAATATATAATACTTCAACTACTTTCAAAAATAAAATTAGTACTTTAAAACCATTACGCATCTCATTCATCCTATATATAAGACGTGCAACGCACATGTTTACTACTAGTTAGACTTAAATAATGAAAAATGGAATTCAACGTATAGCTTCTTTTATAATTGAACCGTTTAAGAAATTTCCTGCATGTAGTATCGATACATGTGGTCCGACTTCACAATGAATTGAATGTCTGTATTCCATTTTCATATGATATAATTGTTATCAAATAGATAAATGAAGGAATTATCACTTAGTTATATAAGGTCATGCCATAATTTCATAAATTACATAAGTCTTAAGGAAACACAATATTGGTCTATGAAAAGGAAATAAGGAACTGAAATATCACATAGTTGAGTTAAAGTTTATTATATGTTTTTCAAATTAGATTTCAGAAATTTAAACTTTGCATCTTCTGCTGGATAGTATCGATACATGAAGGACAATACTTAATACTTGAATTCTTAAATATTGGCGCTGAAGTTTGTTAAACACAAATAATCATATATATCGATACATGAAAGAAAAATAGTATATTATAACGTATAATTTACATATCTAATTTCATGTACTTATTATTTATTCATAAGACTAGACGTACGGGAGTTCACATTAACAAAATTAATGCCATAACTTGAAAAATATTATTCAAAAACAAAACATACTACATATTAGTAAAATTATATTTATCTGTATACAAAAGCTCAAATGTACGGGCGTGTAAAACTCTGTTTTGACCTTTTTATACTCATAGTGATAAAGTGTGGGATGCTTAGGGGGATAACTCCATATTTCTATCTCCACAATATACATATATGTTGATACATCCGTCGACAACGTCCATCCTCTTGAAGTAAAAGACTTGCCTATCCAACATCTGTAAGTTTAAAGCTTGAAAAACATGAATACATTGTATTCAGCAAGTAACAAGTTTCCTTTTTAAAAAAATGGTTTCAATAAGGCCCATATTACAAGTCAAATGTTATCCTGAGAGCGCAACATAACAACCAAGGTAAAACTCTGTTTCAGGCGTGGTATTTCACATGTATTTCAACTAGGGAAGATTCCCCATAATCCAATTCTAACCATAGCATGACATTTATGTCAAAACAAGCATTATGGGATTAATATCAAGCGGGATAACATAATGTTTATAATAATGCAAGAAAACTTTTATCGAGGTGTGAACAAGTGATAAAATATCAAGGTAATTGCACGAAGTAGCATCTAAGACCATTTATACAAAGTGCAGTGTTACTTACTTTGATCGAGACCTGAAAATGATAAGGAAAATCAAAAATCAAACTTGTGCTTTCTGAAAATGGGTTAATGCATTGATACATATTTAGATACTTGTTCTTCATGTATTGATTTGATCTCTGATTCTTTAAAATCCTATAGATTTCTTTGATATAATAACACGAGATCATTGCTAAACATTATATAACATAATTAAGATCACAATACAACCTGAACATGCCTTATTTCAAACTGGAGATCAAAAAGAATAACTACCTTTAAAGAACTCGAAGTTGTATTTGATCCTGCGTGTGTGATTTTGTTTTTAACTTATGTCTAAATACCACTATGACTTGAGAGGGAAAACATGCCTTTTATAACCCAGCTTCAGTCCTCGAGATCCGATTTTAGGAAATTAAAAAAATGAATTCTAGACTAATCATTCCCTAAACTAGCTTGGGGGATTTATACAAGCTAGAAGCAGGTGGTGTTTTCCTGCATCGGGACGGCCTCTTCATGTTTGACAAGTGTCTCAAGTTAATTTGGATGAAACCAAACAAATTTCAGCTTTCCACTTGCAAAACCAAGCTGGGTTCGTCTACGTGTCGATACATTAGTTAGGGTTTCCATAAAATTAAATTTAAAAATTGGGAAAATTTATGAATCATTACTGATTATACTTGTATATTCTAGATATTTTTTATATCGCAATTGTCAATTTCCTGGAGTATAATCAATCATTAAATGTATATTATTTCTCAAAAATATAATTTGTAATTATTTCACTTGAAATTTCAACGTACCGCGATCAACTGACACATCGGAGAATACTCCCAAAATACCCACATAGTGGTATATCAAAGATCTCAAAGCCACTTATTAACCACATATTTTACCTCGAAAACATCACTTTCTTTGTTTAAGAATAAAAAATATATGATTAAAAAGTGATTTGAAAAAATATATGTGATTGAAAAGTGATTTGAGCAAATCTGTTATTTATAAAATTGCTTATAATGGTTTACCAAACGAGAAATGTTTTCACTTTTCATTTTAATTATTTATTAAAATTTATTTTATTTAAGCCATGGTTTTTAAGAATAAATTTTATAAAAATGAATTTTCGATAATGAATATAAAAAAATAAGGAAAATTATATAAAGTGGAAATTACACCTACCCCTACTTTTTAAAATTCAAATTCATAAATAAGATCAAATGTATGTTATTTCAAAAATCAGGTCTTAATTTAAAATTTAATTAATTATCCAACTATATCCCAATTTTAAATCGCATCAGACCACAATACACTACTTTAAACCCTAATTATATTTTTTTCTTTCTCTATAACCCATTCCTCTCTCCCAACCCAATACAACCGCATACGACACACCACAATCTCAACGGGTCAGCCACTTCCTCCCAGCGACCACACCCTCACATCCGACGAGATCCAACCACTTCTTCCAACGTTGCCAGCAAATCGTCGCTGGTTGAGAAGATTGCAAGGGAAGCACCGGTCACAACTTACAACCGCTACCTCAATCGATTGGCGGCGCCACTGCATAGATCTACACAACCATTTCTTTCCCCCAAAACACCACCAGAAGTAGAGCAGCGTCCCCAGCAGGTTTGCTTGACGGCAATGGTGATTTGGCGGTGGTGTTCATGGTGCAGGCGACGATGGTGGGTAGGTGTTGTGGTCTCAGGTCACATGTGGGTGCGGGTGAGCTGGTCGGTCGGATTTGCTATTGTGGATGTGGCGGAGGCGCGACGGTAGTCATAGACTTGAATTCAGTATTGGTTGTGGCATAGAGTGTTTGACTGGATGTTACATGTGTGTAGATCGGTGGGGCTCGACGACGATGGTGATTTGGTGTTGTCGATGGTGTTCATGGTGCAGCCAGCGATGGTGGGTAGGTGTTGTGGTTTCAAGTCACATGTGGGTGTGGGCGAGCTGGTCGGTCAGATTTGTTGTTGTGGTTGTGGCGGCGCTGTGGCGGTAGTCATGGACTTGAATCCAGTAATGGTTGCGGCGGAGTGTGTTTGACTGGATGTGTAGGTCCGTATATTGATGGGTAGGTTTTCTGGTCTCAGGCCACATTTGGCTGGGGGCGGGTTGGTCTCGATATTGTTGCAGTGGTTGTGGCGACGGGGACCATGGACTTGGTGGTCTTTGGAGATTGTGGTTGTGACCTACCATTTTTACTTTGTGACCTTACCATTAGTCTTATCTGTGACCTTGAAAAAGTTGAGATGTAGTGGCTGCAGCGGTAGCGGTCAGAGGAGGAGGTGACTTAAGTCTTTCTTTGTGACATAAGAATGGTTTGTTGTGTCTTCATATTTGAGTTTTATCTTGTGGTGGTTTTGGGTTGTAGTGCAGTGGTGGCGATGAAAAATCTTTGTGTGGAGGTGAATGGGGGTGGGGGTGGCGGTGGTGAGAAAGAGAGTTTTTGGTTTTGAAATTTGGAGTGCGTCTGGAATTTCCCTGGTGGTGGTGGAGGTCGCGCGGTGCCGTTGGCGGCGGCAGTGGCGGTGACGGCAATGGTGGTGGTGGTGGTGGTGAGGAAGCTGCAGGTTCATTGTTCATAATGTTGACTTGATAAATGTGACTTAAAAATAGTGACCTAATGATTTATAATTTGTGACAAAGAAATTATATACATGTGACCTAATAATTTGATAATTGTTACATAAAAAAATTGTGACCTAATAAACTAATACATTGTGACCTAGAAAAAAGTCGAGATTGACTAATTTGACATTTGTGTGACCTAATGATTTAGTAATTTGTGACCTTGACATCAGTTGTAAAACTTATGACTAAAAAGATTTGAGTTTGTGATATCAAATTATGTAATGTTGTGACCTCAATATGTATAATCTAATACATTGTGACCTAGAAAAAAGTCGAGATTGACTAATTTAACATTTGTGTGACCTAATGATTTAGTAATTTGTGACCTGACATCAGTTTTAAAACTTGTGACTTAAAATATTTGAGTTTGTGACATCAAATTATGTAATGTTGTGACCTCAATATGTATAATTGATAAAATATTTTTAATTATTTAACATAAATAATTAATATTAAATACAACCTGATTTTTGAATATATATATATATATATGTTTGACCTTATTTTTGAAATCTATATTTGTAAACCCCTTAAATATATATTTTTCCCTTATATAAATTATTTTATTGTAAGAACATGTGATTGAAAAATATTTTCTAAACAATGTAGGCTCAAATAAGGCCTTTATAAGTCCATAATTGGGCTCCATTCTAATGAATTTTGAAAGGAAAAAGTACATAACTACAATACTTTCAATTTCTAAAACTAACAAACTTAGTGTGTGTTGGTATTGTTTAAAAAGATTTTTTTTGAAATGAATATTAATTTTTAAAAGAATGAATGATTGAGATTTGGTTGAAAAGTCAAATATTGTGAGCTTGACTTTTAGTGAATGGTTGAGATTGAATATTGTAGAAAAAAAGAAAATTTTGGTGAGAATCAAACAAGGACTTAACATTTTTTTTAAAAAATATCAAGCGTTTAATAATTAAAAATAAATATAATATTATATATATTATAACCATAATTATCTATTAAAACTTATTATGTTATATAAAAACTAATATAATACTAATTCAAAAATTCAAATTTTGACGTGACAACATTCTTTAACCCCGCCCCATCACCCCACCCCATCCCACCATTCTACCCTACACTACCCTACCCAAAAATAAGTTTTTTTTCCTCGATGTTTTCCCACGCATCCACATCCCACCCAACCCTGACCTTACCCCCACCTCACCGCAAAGTGACGAATTTTTCTCACCCCAACCACAGCCCCCTACCCCACCCCACCCCACCCCACCCCAAATATTATTTTTTCCCACTTTTCCACACTTAACCCACCAATCCCCACCCAACCACACACTACCCCACGAAAAAATGATTTTTTTCTTCTACTTTTCCCAACCTCAACCCCACCGTACCCACGCCGACCCCACCTCACCACCAAAAAATAAATTTTCTTCTTCTACTTTTCCCAACCCAACCCCTACCCACCCACCACCCCAAAAAATGATTTTTTTCATCTACTTTTCCCAACCCGACCCCAAAAATTATTTTTTTCTTCTACTTTTCCTAACCCCCACCCCACCCCAACCTTGACACCATCCAACCCACCTCGACCCCCAACTCGACCCCACCCTACTTATCCACCCCACCCCAAAAAATAATTTTTTTCTTCTACTTTTCTCAATCCTACACTGCCCACCTACCCAACCACACCCAAAAAATGATTTTATTCTTCTACTTTTCCTGACCTCGACCCCACCCACCCCAAAAAATTATTTTTTTCTTCTACTTTTCCCAACCCCCACCCCACCTTCCCCACAAAAATAAGGATTTTTTTTTTCGTCTCTCTCTCTCTCTCTCTCTCTCGATATTTTCCCACCCTCATCCCACCCCACTCGACCCACACCCCACCTCAACTCACCTCACATCAGCTCACTCATAAAGTGACAATTGATCACACAATCACAAATCACAATTACAAATTTAATAGTAAATTTCACCCCAATCCCACCCCACTCCACTCCACTCAACTTCAACCCACATGTAAAGTCACATTTGATCACACAAACTCACAATTCGATTACAATTACAAATTTAGTTGCAAAATTTAACCCACCACACCTCACCCAACATGCAAATTCATAGCTGGTCACATAAAGTCACAATTGGGTCAGAATTACAAATTTAATTGCAAAACCTCACCCCACCCCACCCCTCCCCACCTCACCCCAAAGTCACAATTGGTCACACAAGATCACAGTTCGATCATACAACGTCGTAATTAGGTCACACAAGATCACACCCCACCCCTAAAATGATTTTTTTCTCTATATTCCCAACCCACCCAAACCCAAAATGATTTTTTTTCTCTATCCCACCCCCACCTCACCCAACCCGCAAAGTCACAATTGGTCAAACAAAAGTTAAATTTTAGTCACAAATCAGAATCGCAAATTTCACCGCAGCCCCAGCCCCACCCCCACCCCCATCCAACTCTACCCCACATGTAAAATCACATTTGGTCACACAAAGTTACAATTCGATCAAATTACAAATTTAGTTGCAAAATTCACCCTACCTCATATGCAAAGCCACAGCTGATCACACAAGGTCACAATTTGATCAAAATTACAAATTTAGTTGCAAAACCCCACCACCCAACCCCCAAAGTCACAGTTGGTCACACAGTCACAATTCGGTCACACAAAGTCGCAGTTAGGTCACACAAAGTCACAGTTGGTCACACAAGGTCACAGTTTGTTCACACAAAGTCACAGTACAGTCAGATGAGGTCACATTTCGCTTATATATAGTCACAATTAGATCACACGAGGTCACAGTTAGGTCACATAAAGTCACAGTTCGCTCACACAAATTTACAGCTCGATCACACAAAGATCACATTTGACACAATTGTAGTTCACATCACGTCCTCATCCAATAATTATACAAATTCACAGTTGGTCACAATCTCTAATATAATTGATCACAATCACCCACAATTGGTCACACAATATTTATTTATTGGTCACAACTTACGTTATATTTTGTCACATCCTGCATTTATCAAATTGCACAAAGTTACAATTAATCAATATTTTGGTCACATTTAGTTAATATTTAGTCACATTTACCTAATAATTGGTCACAATTGTCATAATTGGTCACAATCACTTTCCAAGACACCAAACCCTAACCCCATGCACCACAAATCACAGGTCTACCACCACCCACACACAAACACTGTCCTGCTGTCGCCATGCTAGCCACCACACCACCACCACCACCACCACCACAATCACAATCACAATCACAATCACCAAATAAAAAATGTTGTAATTTCCCCTTAAAAATCAAATTGTAGCACATAATAATAAGAAGCGAGGAAAAAATAATGAACCATTTTTTGCTTAATGTTCTGACAAAAGTATCAAAAATCAAAATCATGACATCCAGTTAACTTCTTGAAGGCAATCTTCCAAGGGGAAAACAACAACACAATGAATTACAGGTAATTAATTTTCTTCATCTAATGCAAGGTGAGAAATATTGGCTAATTAAACCATTCTGCAACTCAATCCGTGAAATCATACTATTCTTCTGAAACTTCAGAAGCAACATTTTTTCCCATCTTCTTTATCAGCCAAATCAAATTTCTGATCCTTATCCCTTTTCTCAGATAACGTACCACATAACACTGCAAATACTGCCCAGATCGGTAGCACAGATATTGCAGATCAGCCACCGTCTCAACCCACCACTTTACACCACCACAGCATCCTACCACAAACTAAACACCACTTACACATCAAAGTCCAACATACATCTCCCATCGTCTCTGTTCAAACTGCATTTGTGCAAAATGTAGCAATTATGCCACATGTGGTGTCACAGCTTCTCCATCTGCCTCTTCACTATTGATCTGCTCCGCTCCCAATATACATCCTCATCATCTCCTTCAGCGCCTCCACCCCAAAAAAAATTCCAACACGGCCAATCACCACCATTCATTACTTATTCGTCTGTTGTTGGAGCTACTATGCATCATCGTCATCTTCATTGCCCACAGTCACAACTAGTGCTTCTGCCTCCTCAACCTACGTCGCTGCTAGAGGCGATCTCACCGATGAAGATCGCACATGCAACGGTGAACTCGCTGCTGGATCGACGCTGCTACACCTCCTTTCGTCTGAGTGGAACGAGGGTAAAGAGACAGTAGAGAGAGATGTCGCCAATCGTCGGTGGAAACGTAGGTTAGAGAGAGGGCCAGGGTCGATTTCTCGAATTGGTATTTGGTGGGTTTTTGATTTGGTTGATTTTCTTTTTTGGTTGATTTGATTATGATTATAACTTAATTAGTTACTAGGATATTTAATTAATAAATTTTAATTACGTATTTAGCACCTGATTTGTAAAAAGAATTTTATCTATACTTTATTTTTAAAATAGGAACTTAGAATGTAGGGTTCCATGTAATTTTCCCAATTTGAAATGTAGTTTTTAAGAATGTGCAATTGAAAAATAAAAATCTTTACTTACTTTTAACATTGTTTTATGAAAGAACGCGTGATTGAAAATAAGTTTTTAAGAAAATGTGTTTTTTGAAAAAATAAATCACAAATAAGGGCTAAATACGATTTATAAATATAAGAATAAAGGTGTGTTTGAATCACCCATTTTTCATGAAATTTCATAAATAGTCCGTTTAATGACGTTTTTATTGGGTGGAATTAATTTTCGATCTTCTCTCGATTTTCATAATTTCTTTGAAAACAAGGAAAATATTTTTCTTGGAGGGTAGATAATTCATTTATCACATTTATCACACTTTCAAATGTCAATTTCAATTAATTATGACCAAAATTTTTGAGTATTTTTCATGAAAATAAAATATTAACAATTCAATCCTCTAAAAATTATTTTATTTTCAATCAAATTTCAAAGAGTGGTTTGTATGCTCAAGTGTAGAGATAACAATAATACTCATGGACCTGATACGCGTTAGAGACCGTACATAAACGGGCGAGGATTACCCAACAAAATAGGTTTGTGGGTCGGGTATGAAGGTAAATTTTAAAACTCAATATGGGTATGGGTCGGATGTGGATTTTACTACAAGACACATACTCGATCCGTATACCTATTAATTTCCTTGAGAAATTACTGAATTTGGCATTGTTAATGTTTAAACCTTAATATATTTAAACTATTGATATTTTTAACATCTAAAAATATTGTTTAAATTCGTTTGTTTAAATTCAGCTTAGAGCAAGTTATTTTCGAGCCAAATTGAAGTGAAACCTAACATTTAACCGATTCAAGTTAATTCAGACAACCTCTAACCTATAACCTATCTACAGCCATCAAAAATATAATTAATAAATAAATAATAGATACCCCTTGTTTGGTATTGATAAAAATCAGATTTGTAGTAGATTTTGATAAAAATTGATGAGATGTGTAATTGAAAAGTTGTGAACTCAACAAAAAGTGTGATTAAGATTAAATATTGACTTTGAATTAGATTAAAATTTAAAAATGTAGTACTACCAACATGGTCATAATGAGTTTCAAATAGATATAGAAGCATACTCGCTTTTAACCCGTACCTGACCCGTTTTTCTTAAATGAATAGGATATAGAGATTGTAAATCTCTAATAAATAGTATATGAATTTGACAAATCTAATTTATACTCGATTCATTGTTATCCCTACTCGAGTGCCTTTGCCGGACTTGATCCAAGGTTGGAAATGACACTTGTTTTATGACAGATTCACTGGTACAAGCACGCGAGGGAAACGAGCGGAAAGTGGACCGAATGAATTGACGACCAAAACTTAGACACGTGGAACAGGCCTCATCGCCGAAGAATAATATCAGCGGCATGGGGACCCAGAAAAAGCGAGCTGTAGACAACGCGTCACGTCATCTCAAATTCGCTTTGGAAATTGGAAGGAAAGTGAAAGTCCGTGTACTGCTTTGCCTCTAACAAACAGAGCCGTATCAACTTTTAATTTTTAATTATACATTATATATGAGTCATAATTAATATTCTCCACTCATTTTTATCACGTTATAATTTCAACAACTTATTACAAATTAAAACAAACACATAATTGTTTGAAATCGAGAAATACATTGATTGGTCAATTCATAATGACCAACTCCAATTCTTCCACTCTTTTTTTTATTCGATGCTTTTCAACGTCCATTTTGAAACTGACCTCAAAAAAATAAAAAGACGAGAATCGAATAGATTTCAATGTCAACCAACTTGTTTTGAGGTATTTTATCAAATTTTACATTTTTGTTTTTGTTGACATAAAAATACTAATTTTAAAGTCAAACATAAAGGCCCAAAAATGAGAAACTCAAAGTGCGGGGATCAGAGCGAATGTCAAAGAACTCGCTCATAAAGATAAAGATTTAGGGCAATTGGGCTAGTAGAGCAGTATTTGGACGATTGGAACATTAGACAATGTACAATTAAAGGTATAGTTTTTTCAACTTAACCCACGATAAAAAAATAACTGTAATGAGTCATTATCGATAGTTACTAAAAACATGAGCAGTTAAGAGTGGTATCGCGAGAGGTTATTGAAAAGAGCTATTGATACAAGGTAGTGGCGGTTACCGATAATTATGAAAAGAGAATCATGCAAGTATAAATGATATGAAGCAACATGAAGACATGACCACATAATCAACTCTCAAATATAGATTATGTAATTTTCTTATCTTAGATTTTAATAGGTTTTTCTTAGTTAACTTTGTGTACATACGCTCCTTGGAGGCAATTTGTAAATTAAATATTTCTAATAGAATACCCTTTATTGAGGTTTTGTCTCAAGACATTTGTCCATTACACATCGTCTCAATCATTTTTTAATTGTTAGCACGAATCATCGTGAAACAACTTGGCATGCCCAATAGGATAACTTGGTGTAAGAAAGATTTGAGGCATCAAGTCATTCAAAAATTCTGAAAAGTAGTAGACAACTCAAGCTATATGTTCCTTCTATAATCGAGCAATTTGAGGGTCAACAAAGTACCCCATAAATAGAAGGATTAGATCACAATCGTTATGAACAAATGACAGAGTTAAGCCCACTACCATATGCACTATTAGGATAACTCACTCAAGTTATTATTGAGCATGTAATTTACAAAATACTTATACTATTGAAAAACTTGTTCAAATTGAAAACATGCATTTTTACAATATGACCAAACAATTGGATACATTGAATGAACTCATGAAAAACTGGTAGGCCAAATTTGTCAATCAAATCCTATGTGATGGAATAATTATTTCCAAACTAAGAGTTTAATAGGTAGTGACTCACCAATTGCAAACACAAACAATGGTTCACCAACCATAAACACGATCCAAGGACCACATATTGGATCATCCAACATGACATAGCTTAGACCTTCCAATGCAGGGGGTGTTGGAAGATCTAAAGTGAGGGTATCCCTAATATAAGGAAAAACGTCTAAAATGTAGGACCAAATGTCACATGTACTAATGAAGGAGCAAATCCATCATTTAATGGTAACAATGAACCAAATAATGGTGCAATCTTGACTAATATCAGGGTTAATTTTGTTAGGCCTCCAGCGATACCTTATGTACCACAGGCCTAGGAGCTCCTTATGACCACAATGCCATTTTGTGGGAGCAAATAACATTAATCTTACAACATCAGTTGGCCTTTTAAATTCGGCCAGTAGTTCGACCAACATACAAATTATCTTATTTAGATTGGGTATATCAAGCATATCATTATTCTAGAGGGTATAGATGCCTAAATTCTCCTTGTTCATTGGTCTAAGAGAGGTTTCCACTTTAGAGCATATATGGCGTTTTACTTTGCAATGTGGCGAAGTTACCGATTACCATAAAATGAGATTGTTTCCAAATTCACTCACTGGGGTTGCTTTCTCAAGGTTCATTAGTTTTCTAGAAAATTCTGTCTGAATTTGGAAGCAGTTGAAGCAATTATTCAATGCTCAATTTTAAAAAACTGAATCAGAAGTCACTCTAGCGAATTTAGAAAATTTACGTCAACTGCCAAATTAATTAGCTAAGTATTTTCTCCAAAAATTAAAAATGGCCAAGAGCAAGTATTTTATTCCATTGCTGAGAAAAAAATTGTCAGAAGTGTTCAAAGTTGCTTCGGTTTTGAATTGAAAAAGAAGTGTCAAGATAGGAAATTTCCTGATCTCTTTCAAATTAACGCGAATGTCATTAGATATGGCAATTATTAAGAGAAGAAAAACTAATGAAAAACTCTAGTAAAGAGACTTGTTATAAAGACCCTAACTTTGACATCCATGCAATTGACACTGGTCAAGAAGATGCTAGAATATGTTTGGCAGAATTGCTCAAAGGGGATACCTATGAATACCCTATATTGACCAATTAGAAGTGCAATTAAAAAGATCCAACAAAAGAAGAAAACAAAAAGATTAGAGTATTCTCATTTGATGTAACAAAAACCAATGTAATAGTCGACGTGTAATATAATGACAAGCAAATAAAACCGAGCGATAAGCATAAATCGTCAAACCTTGAAGAAATTAAGGGTAAAAAAATTGCAAATGGCATAATGAATGGTCTCAAATGACGAGTAGTTGCTTGGTTTTTCTTCATGTATTGCATGATGCCATTGAATCAAGAAGAATCACCTTTGAGTCAAAATAGAAGATGAGAGTGGACAAGAATCGATTTCCATAGCTAATGGATGCTAACATGATCATCCTAAATTTAAACAAGATTGGTCTCCCTAAGTTCAAGTTGGTGGTGGATAATGGAAAAGACAAACCATGTCCTAATGCCTTTGAGAATTTGAAAGGAAAAGCTATAGAAGGAGAAGGGAATTTGTGTGTTAACTGCCGAAAGGAAGTTGGAAAATCCACGAAATAGGTGAAAATATATGGGCAACTATTTTGCCCGATCAATGTCTCTAATTCTCAACCAGTTAGGGGACAAATGAAGAGATCCCATGGGAGGCAATATGGCCAGTTTTAATACGCTAAGACATTCAGACCACAACCTTATCGTCCAAATGTTTAGCACTCATTTATTCCCAAAGTAGGGAAGGTAATCCCATTCAATGAAATGATAAGGACACAGAAAATATGTTTTCAAAGAAATTCTGAGCAAATGATTAGGCAGTAGCAGGGAGTTGAATGCTCTAGGGTTATAAGTGAGATCCGAGTAGAAAATCAAAATGTGCTTGAAGTCAAGGTAAGAAAAATGCAGAGGGATCAATAGAAAGTCCACCAATAGGAAAGTGTGTTGGGAAATCAAATTTTGAACAAAGAAGGGAGGATGAAGATGAAGATGAGGATGATTATGGGAGATCAACCGCCATCTAGTTTGGTACATTTCCCTCGTCATGGCTAGCAATTACATATTGGCCCATTCTAAGAACAAAGAAGATAATGAAGTGACATTGGAAGAAACAGAAGAAGCAACATGCACATTAAAATGTGAAGGTAACAATTCTAATGAGAATCAACTCATTATAGGCATTGATGAAGGCGAGATGATTTCACAAGCAGAAGGACTATACGAGATAGAAGATGATGAGATGGCTGATATAGAGGAAAATATTGATGTAGACGCAGAAAGAAGAGTATCACGCAGCAAACTCCTCAAACAATTGTATCAAGAAGGTAATCCAGCACATTTGATTATTACGTTATGTATAGAACACCAAAGAGAAAGATATTAGTGCCTTGCATCGAAAAGTATGGACCACTCCCAAAGATAATGCTTCCACCCACAAGTTGGGAGAATCATCAAATCAATAAATGATGATTCCTCCTACAGTTTGGAAAAAAATCTCCAAACAATTCCATGAAATTAGAATGAGTTAAGAAGGTTCAAGGTGAAGAGATATTAGATGTGAATGTGTCAGATACAGATGAATTGGAAAAGGGTAAACATAAGGTTGAGATAGATGCAGTATAAAAGGTAATATTCAAGAAACCTTCTTTGAAACTGACCAAGCATTTAAGGTCCTTTTACGTGAAGGCCTCAATTAATGGTATCTATGTAGCCAAAGTGTTAATTCATAATGAAGCTGCTATAAACACAATCTCTTTGAAAATGATTAAAAGGTTCGCGAAGTTTGAAAGTGATATAATCCCAACTAAAGTGGTTTTGACTAACTTTAATGGAGGAGCAACTTCAGCCAAATGAGTATTGCCTTTGGATATAATAGTGGGAAGTACAGTAAGGACCGCAATTTTCTTCATAAAAGATGGTCCCACGAGCTATTAAGTACTATTAGGAAGGGATCTAATACATGGAATTCAATGCATTCCTTAATCTCTCCATCAAAGCTTGATGTTTTGGAATGATAAAGGTGAGGATAGAATCGTGCAAGCAAATCAAAGACCTTTTATTGTAGATGCTAACTCGATTAAGGATTTATATACAAAGGAAACTATGAACCAATCAGGGTAGTTCAAGAAAGGGAAGAAACACAAGCAATGACAAAAAGAGAGGATCCATACTCAGTGGAGGCTCTGACCGAATTGTTCATTCACTCAAATAAGGAATATAGTAGCATTTGAGGAACCGGTAATTGGCAAGAATATGATCAAGGAGATATGATGGAAGGTCAACCATAAAACAATTTGGCCAGAATACGGTCCTTAAAGCTAAATTAATGACTTAAATTGAAGAGTTTGATGAAAAAACAAAAGAAGAAAAAGCACTAATACTACTGAAGAACAAAATGGCCGTATTGAGTGTTCGCTAGAAACACACCGCAAGTGCACGAGTCACATATAAGTGATAGTGGACTAATTGAGTCCGGTTTATCGATCCCACAAGGATTGTCTATTTCAACTACACTCTAGTATACTTAATTTTAACATGAAACACACACAATAAAGGTTTGTTTTGGGAAAGTTTTCGTACTAGAATTAAAGTTGCAATTATAAATAAATAACTAGAAAAATGGTGATGAATAGATGATAAAGGAGTGTTGGGATTCTTGATTCCACTTAACCATTACCTAATTGAATTATCAACAAGCAAATAGAAACGCAATTCATTAATCATGTTAGACCCGATTTTTCAAGCTTAGCCAATTACCTCTCTCGAGTGAAATTAACCCTAACTAGTGGCATTAACCTACTAAATCTCTATGTCGATTAAAAACACACCAATTGTATTAAACCTATGTGAAAATAACTCAATGGGTCATCTAGGGTTTTAGGTATATCTCTATCCTAAACAAGAACCTAGAACAAATATTGTATTGATCTAGAATACACAACAATTTCTCAATAATTGCACATTCCATGAAATCTAAGCATAAATGTGGCCACAATAAATGCTAGTCAATAAATACAACAATAAATGCACAAGATAATAAAAAGCTTAAATTCTTAATACAAGCATTAAACTCAACTAAGCTAGGTCAAGCTTTATCAACATCCCAACACAAAATAGTTTAGCCCATGATGAAATAACAATGAAATCCAAGAATTAAATACATTATTTCAACAATGGATTAAAGTAAATAGAGAAAGATGAAGATTAAGCAATAAATACTTCCCTCAACCAATGATTCAAGCTTCAAAATATCACTATTCTTCCACAATAATGTTGGTATTTCTCCCCTTAATCAATATTCATCAACTAAACTATACAAAATCAAGAGAAATTTACAAGATGAAGAGAGAAAAAAAAAGAGAGCTTAGGGTTTCTTGTTGAAGAATGTCAAGAATGTCTCCAAAATACCCAAAATCACTCAAAAATACACCCAAATCGAGTAGATCCGCGTGTTTCAGCATTTGGGCCGAACCGGGTCGGCCCAGATTTTCTGTCAAGTTTTTGACCACGCGATCGCGTGGTTGTTTGACTCGCGATCGCGTGGTTGTCCCTTTTTAGTCTCGGGTTGAATTTGTGCATGACTTCGCGAACGCGACTTGCGCATGACCACGCGATCGCGTGGTTTCAGCTTGGTCCTCAAACTTTGACTCTTTGATAGATTTGACTATTTTCTCCTCAATTTCTTCAAGTATTCATCCATTTAGCTTCTTTCTTGTGCTCTCTCCATGAAGTTGATAGTTAAACCTATTTAACCACAAAATATGCACAATTAAGTAGGTATTTGTCCAAATTACTCAAAAAGTATTACTAAAAATATATGAAATATGCATGTAAAATGCACTCAACATTGAACTTGGAACACGATTGAGAAAAGTGAAATCAACAAGGTGGATTGATTAGAAGAATGAGATCCTACAAAAAAAAAAAAAAAAATTGGGGGTAATTCGACTAGAATTGCAAAATCAGGATATGCTCAAGTACAATACCCTTAAACTAATGTGAACATTGGTGACGAAGGAGAGAGTAGTCCAACCTTTATAATAAAGATGCTTTATGAAGAGGTAAGTAAAAAATTAATCTCTTTGTTAAATGAGTATAAAGATTGTTTTGATTGATAGTATAAACAAATATCTGGTTTAGATAGAAATTTAGTAGAACATAGATTGGTCACCAAGTCAAATTTTAAGCATAATAAACAACCATCTACATGTTTTGCACCCAATGTGTTGCCTGAAATAAAGAAAGAAATTGAGCAATTAGTAAGAGTAGGTTTTATTTGAACATTCAAATATGTTGAATTATTGTCTATTATTGTGCTCGTATAAAAAAATGTTAAAATGATGGTACGCATAGACTTCATAAACTTAAGTTTGGCAAAACCTAAGGACGAATACCATATGCCAACAATAGACACTCTTTAGTTGATTCCAATGCTGGATACACAATGTATTCTTTTATGGATGTGTATTATGGGGACAATCAAATATATATAACTGAAAAAAATGTGCATAAAACTGTTTTTAGATGTGCATATGCATTAGGATGTTATGAGTTGGTAATTATGCCTTCAAGAATGCTAGGGCCACTTTTTTTTTTTTTTTTTTTTTTAAATGTTGGGGCCACTTATTAAAGGGTAATGAACCTAATCTTTCATGCTTTAATTGGTGAATTTATTGAAGTGTATGTAGATGATATAGTGGTCAAAATGATCAAAGAAAAAGATCATTTTCACCAACTAAAATGGAGTATGAGTTCTGCCCAAAAAAATGTTAATTTTTGTTAGATAATATCTGACTATTTTGTGTGATTGACTTGTGTGGGATTTTCACATATTTTCTAATCAACAGTTCAAACTTGACAGTAAAGTCTCGTCTTGACTAACTAAAGAGAATTTGGATAAAATTCTATTTGGAATTGAAGTCTTAAACGGGTTTAAAGAGGGTCACGATATTTATCTAGGATTAAATTAAAAATTGGACTATGGAAAGTGGGTAGTTATTTTATAACTTATCAAAATCAATTTTTGAAAACTGCCTTATGCACATCTCCAATTTTTGATTATCCTTCAATGCAATTTATGAAAGTTATATTTTCTTCTCTTTTAAATTCACTCGTTAGGGTTTTCAACTTTATCTCACTACATTCTTCTCAGTTACTCTCAAGTCTGCTCTCTGCATTTAATCTACTTATTTTTGTTGAGAAATATTATTATAGAACTTCAAATGGCTAAAACTAAGAATTCAGATGTAACAAAGAAGAAGAAACCTTGTGGGGGCACTACCAGTGTTGGAAGAGGATTAAGTCACAGTTCACAAAATTATTTCCCTTCAGGGACAGTAGGTTCTAGGATTGGAGTGTCTAGGGAAATTGTACCATATAGAGACCTAGATCAGATGCCTAAGCACGTGTCATCAGATGAGTCCAAACTGCCACTAGTTCCTCAATGCACTATTGATAGGAATGAGCTAGTCTCCTAAACAAGTCGCAAGGTAAAATTAGGGAAAATAAAGTAGACAGTTCAGAGGAAGATGTTGCTGATAGAGGAAGTACTAAAGAGAAGATAAACCAATATAAGAGGTCTAGTGTTAAAACCCACTTTTGATTTTACAAGTCAAATAATTATTTTAGAAAGTCATCATTTAATTTTGACTAATTTAGTCCAAGTGGGGAGAATTTTAATTAGTGAAATTTTTGGGGATCATTTAAATTTTATTATAAGTTGGAGGTTTACTTATCATTATGTATAGTTAAGAATTAATAGGTATATATACATATATAAATGGAGGACCAACTAAGCAATTTTCATCAAACTTTAAAATGTCTTGATATGGACAAAACATAACCAAACACACAGCACACTCAAACCAAATACACAACAGAGGCCGAGAGAGAGAGAGAGAGAGAGAGAGAGAGAGAGAGAGAGAGAGAGAGAGAGAGAGTCCGAGAAAAAAAAACTGTGGAAAAGAGAGAGAAAAAAAAAGGAAAAAGGGGGGATTTTCATTCAACCTTCAAGACTTCATTTTCACTTTCAAGAGGTAAGGCAATACCCATTTATTGAGATATGGTGTTAATTTTAGGATTTTGATTTTTGAGTTAAATGTTAGATTTTTGGATGGATTTATGGTTCACTTGAAGATATTGAGCTAAATATTCAAGTTTGGTTGAATACATTGTGCTTACATGCTAGGGTTTGTAATAATAGTGGATTAAATTAATGATTTGGGCAAGATTAAGTTATTGGAGCCTATGTTAAATTATTTCATGCTTAAATGCTTAATTTGGTGATGTTTATTTGGAGATTAAATTACCCATGTAATTAAGTTGAAGATTTTGTCCATTACTAGTTTCTATGAAAGGGGTTTTGGTGTCAATGAGCATTCCATTGAGATATTTGTTAAATAAAGGATATATTAGTTATAATGAAGCTATATTTCACATAAGAGAAGGTTTGTTGGATGTAATGTTGGAGGCATATGAAATTTGTGGTTATTGTATAGGATGTTATTTCATTTTGGGCATTTGTTAAATATTTGTAATTATTAGAGTTGATCCAAGGTTTTAATTTAATTTTCAGGAGGCGACAGGGAGATTGGTCAGGCCTATCAGCCAAATTAGGTTTCAGTCACAATCTCTGTGAGTGGAAAATAATTTTCTTAAGAAAATAAGTTTTTGTTTAATGTATATTAATTCTAAAAGCATTATGAAATATTTATTTATTAAAGTGCTCGTACATAATTATATAAATTGCAGAACTTGATTATTTTCAAGTGTTAAGTTTACAGCATGATTTTTAGAATAAAGTGAGGTTTATTATAATCAGCTCTTTTTTGAAGCTAGAATCAGTTCAGTTTAAGGATTTCATTGACATTCTATCAGCATTAGATATTTCAGTATATTTAAATTATTTTAAAAACCACCAGAAAGTACCCAGGTGATTTTACCCGCTCTACACTGATGTGAATCCGTTTCCACAGTGTATGACCAGATATAGTGATTTTACCCGCTCTGCACTGATGTGAATCCGTTTCCACAGTGTATGACCAGATATAATGATTTTACCCGCTCTGCATTGATGTGAATCCGTTAGATGTAGAGGTAGTTCCCACTATTTGTGAGATATATGTATGTTTGGGAAATGTTGTTGTTGTTGCTATTCAGGTGACTTTAGTCTAATTTATAAGGGAGGTCATGTCAAATTTTCAGAAAATTCTTTACAGTCAAAGAAAAGTCAATGTTGTCTTGGTAGTAGGTCCAATATCTAGCTGGCACCTGCTATCGGCACACGTCACGTTCTGAGTCTAATAGGGTGATTCGGGACGGGTCATGACATCTAGTAACACTGAGGAACAACTTGAATAGGCAACAAATAAGTGAGTAAATCTTGACCCAATCAAAGAGGTTCATAAGGAACTAGAGCCTAAGGCATCTGGTTCTGAGTTTGAAGCATTTGGTTTCAAAGAAGAAGAACATCCGAAGCCACCCATCTTCCATGAAAGTAGGCGACTAGGTAGAAAAGAAAGCAAGAAGTTGGAGAGGATTATGAGACACCAATAACAGCCTGTCAGGTCTAGACCTCCTACCCTAGTCAGTGTTCTGGGAACTCCAAGCTCAGACCCTGAATTAATCAAGTTTGATTAAGGGACGCCATTTTTCTAATCCCCACAATTACTGACTTACCAGAATGAGACTCTATATCTTTTATTTATTGCACGTCGAAAGTTTATTGAGGAGTTTAGAGTTAAAATTGAAGAATTATGCGAAGTGGTCTTGATGAAATTATTGGGTTTCATAAGTTAGAGAAGTAGTTGATCTTTGGTGTTAAATTTTAATGAGACTATGGTGAAAGAAATTCATACAAATCTGCCTAAAAATATTCGGAATGCTGGGAACATTTTTTGGTGGAAAATCTATATGAGAGGCAGACTAGTTACCTTTAGTCTTACTTTGTTAAGGGTCTGTTTCGGGATGGATGAAGTTATAGAGTCAAGTGATGAGGAAGTGAATAGTGATGTTGTGGCAATAGAGATGACTGGTATGAACTGGCTTGAGAATGTTGATAACCTGCCTGCCTCCATACTAATAGCAAAATATAATATTCTGCATAAAGTTTTGATTCCAACATTGATCTTTTGACTCCAGTTCTAAGAATCTCCCGTCACCTCTTCCATGCTTCTGATAAGTCAAAACATCTGGACATTCTTGGATCTCATCTTCGTGAGGTTAAAAATCAAGTAGCCCAATCTTTGGTTGTACTAAAAGTTTTTCGAATGAGTTTAAATCATACGTAAGGTACAGGAAGAAATAGATTTTTTGGGTAATCTGTGCATGAAAACTTGTTGGACGGTATATATCCAGTTCTCCTACCCGCCGGAGGGTAAGATATCCTTGGCAGATTTCAAGCGTTTTTCACCTCCTTTAACCCTTACGGATTGTGAATTCATTATTGTACTAGTGGTGTCGTGAGACCCCTCCCTAGCCTCAAAGTGTGGTGGAATGCTCCCTTCGGCCTCGTTGTTCTCCTTGACCGTGATTTTCATTTATCTCATTCTTTTGAGTACATAATTGATTGAAATCTGCATTAATGAAGCCTCCTATGTAACACCCTGAAACCTATGTCTCAAAGGTTACTCAAATCATTCTTTCGTTCGTAAAAACATTGACTTGAAATAGGATTTAATAACAATTTAAAAGAATAATAATGCGGAATAACATAATTATACTTTATGTCTAACAAAAATATCAAATAATTCAACATCATTTTTGAAATCTAAATAAATAAATAATACTTTGATTTGCAAAACAATTGTCTAATTAAATATTGAAAGGAAAAAAAAAAATATTTCTCTTGATCCATTGGCATGGGCTCTGTCAGCAATCTCAACCTCCAACTCCGATCGATCAAGCATCTGTAAGATATTTTAAAATATGGAATGAGCATACGAATATACTCAGTATAGATCTCGTGCCAGTATTCTCACAATTTAATATAAAAAGCAAGTAAATTACGCGCATAACACTTTCATAGTAGAATAGAAGCCCGATCATCTCATTCTTGATTTAGGTCATACTCATTATCAATCTCAATTTAGGGTCTAGTCCTATGACTGATTTCTGTAAATCTACATAATACCCTTTTGATATTACCCACAAGATCATCATTACTATTAATTCGAATCACATAATAACGCATAAATTACTCAGACTAAAAATATTAAAAAGCAAAAATACAAACCACTTGATACATAAAGAAATCCATACCTTATTTTTTAAATTGATCGTAAACTTGAGTAATAAAAAGTGAAAATATAGTCGACGGATCTCGAACGTGTGGAAAAACTTTTATTTAGTTTCTTTAACTTTTCTCTCTGACTTTTCTCTCTCGTTCATTCTCCTTTCTCTCTCTAATTCTTCCTATACGTGTATATCATAAACATGCACAATCACAATCAGTGATGTAGCGATCGAGAATTTTCCATTACTTATTTAAATAAATAATTATTTTTAAAAAGTGTCGCTACGACTTTGTCCATTTATTTTAAAACACGTGTTCGTCTAGCCAACGAAGTAAAATTTTATTTTAAATTTATCTTAGTCAAATTCCAGTCCAATTAAAGTGAATCATTTTCAGTATTTATCCTTAAGTCCAGATTTCAATTTTTAAATAGATTATCCAAATTATTCTGATTTTATGTCCAAGTTCGTTATTTAATTTAAAGTCAAATCTTATCAAAAATATTCTAAGATCATTTAATTTTGTTTATTTTGTCCAATTTTCAATTTATTTGGATTCAAATTATATTAAGTCCAAATTTCGACTGTTTTAATCCAATCCAACAACTCGAGCCCAAATGTTTTACCGATCATTCAAGCCCTTTTAACAACCCAATCAATAAATTCTTGGACCAACTAAATCAACAACTTATTTTCCAAGTATTTCCTTACACAACCATATTCACTTCCCAAAATTCTCACAATTTTCCATAAACCAAGATTTAACCTAAACTACCATGTTTAACACCTAAATCAACCATTAAGTAAATCCCTATCCCTTGCATTCACGACACACACACACACACACACACACACACACACACACACAAAAACAATTTGCAGCAATACAATTTCACTCTGGTATGAATCTCTTTTTCTCAAACTGAAAATTTGTGTTTAAGTAGTGCGTCATTCAATCCCAAACCGCAGGAAAACCTTCATCATCTCAACCCAAAAATCAGACGACCACCTACTATCCAGACCACCAGCCGCCACTGCCCCTTCACCACCACGCATCCAACCCAACCGAGAAGGCCCATTCCCAAACCAAAATCTAGCACCTCATCACACAAACCAAAATTTGCAGACACCAACTTCCAAACGACAGCCCTTCACCATCACACCACCATCATTACCGTATTACCCAACGCAAGCCGCCACACAAATTCGAGCCTCCAAGCCCCGGTTTGCCTCAGTTCTTCGCACCCCAAACCACCCAATATATCTTCTCCCTTTTTCTCACACACCGCATAACGCCACTCAATCCTCCATCAACATAACACACAAATCAACCCAAAAGTCAAAGAATGAACCCTCCAAATACCTTACCTTCGACCGCCGCCTGGTTGGTCGAATCTACGACCGGATTGATCACCGGAAAATTTCGAAACCCAAACTTCCCGTCGCGGTTTCTTGCACCCAAAATCAGCCCCAATAAACCTTATATTCCGCAATGCCCTACCCATGTCCGTCGTCTTCAAGTAATGGCGGCACTGTCGCCGCCTGCGAGCCGGCGTAGGGACGCCGGTGGGCGTGACCGCGAAGGGCCTCGTCGCCCTTTCTTCTTTCCTCTCTCTCTACCGGTTGTAGAGAGAGAGAGAGAGAGATAAGATATATTTGTATTTTATATTTTTTTTGTTTGTAAAATTTCCCTTTAGTCCCACGATTTTCAAAGGAGTTTAATTTAGTCCCTACAGCTTAGTTTCGATTTTCAGCCCCAAGTTTTGAAAAGTATTTATTTCAGTCATTTTGGTTTAAAAATCGTTTAGTTCAGCCCACTAATTTTGAAAAGTCCATTTCAGCCCCTACACTTTTAAAATTCATGCTTTCTTTAAAATTTCAATTTAACCCCAAGTTTTATTTTGTCACTTTAATAATTCGAAATACTAAATTAATTTAATTTTCTTTTGGCTAGGCGATACATTTGGTGATTTAGAAGATTGACGTGATTTCAGCTTTACTTTCAAACTCGTGATTTAAGGTAGACTCGCCCCCACTAATTAATTTAAATTATAATTTATGTTTCTTATGTGAAATTACGTGATTTATATGCTTGATGCATGAGATGAGAAAAGAATATCTCTTATGAGATAAATGAGAAATGATGATGTTATGCATAACTTACTTGCTTAAATGCATGAGACGAGACTACCCACACCCTATAATTTTTAAAGAGCCTTTGATTTTATTAAAATAGCCTATGATGATGATGATGATGATGATGATGATAATGTCATTGTATGGTTGCATAATTACATGTTAAATTATTCTGTAAATTAATTATTGGCGATGAGTCTACTGAGTATTTCTTTCGAAATGCTCACTCCATTTTGACAGCTTTTGCAGATCTCAGAAATGACGGCGAATGAAAGGGACAGCTTTGGCAAATTGAATAAATGATGATGTTATTAGAAAATTTTATGAATTTTACTCTTAAAATTATTTATCGCTAATTTCATTTAAATAATTGGGATTAAATTTTTACGAATTGTTCTTTATTTAAATTAATTAAGTTTCAGCTGAAGTTTTCAAATGATGAATATGATGCTTTGAATTAAATTTATTTTCCGCAATAAAGTAAATTTTAAAGGACGAAGTGACGTCCCGGGCTCCGCGAAATTCGGGGCGTTACAAGTGAGTTAAATAATAGAATTGGCTGTAAAAGATCCGTGCATAAGCAGTGTTCTAAAATGCGGGAAAACGCGTCGCATAAGCGCGCCTAGGCACGATGCGTCCCCCAAACGCATCGCACAAGCCAATGCGCGAAAAAATGCGTTTTTCACTCAAAAAACCGGTCCAAACAGGTAAAAAACCTCTTTTAGACTGACAAAACCGGTAAAAAACCGGGCCAAATCGATAAAAAAAACCGATTTAGACTGTAAAACCGGTAAAAATCGGTCGAAACCGGTTAAAAACCAGTTCAGACCGATAATAACCGATCTCAAAAAAAAACAAAACAAAAAAACAAAACTTATTTCTAAAATTAAATGGCCAGGCCCCCAAAAATAGGCGCCAGCCTTTGGAATTAGAGGGGAACGCATGCTGTGTATATATAGGCATTTTAACTTAACATTCAAGAGTTTCTAACCGATGTGGGATTGGTGCACCTTTCATTTACTTATCTTATTTTAATCTGCAGTTTGATAGAAAAGCAAAACACGGTCACTAGCTCAACTGGAAAGTAGTGTCCTCTCTTATACCAATGACCCAGGTTTGAGTCCAAAGTTTGTGTTTTGCATTTTAACATTTTGTTTTGTTTTTTACTTATTTCATATTTGTACTGCTTTTCCTTTTTCTTTGTCTTTTTTCCTTTTTTTTTTTTTTTAAAGTCCCTCTATTTTGAAAATTATTTTTTCTTTACATTCTCTTTTATTTATTCAAATCTCCAAATGTATAAAATAATCTAATTAGTAATTCTGAAATTTAATAGTTTTTATATGAAATAAATCTAATTTTTGTTAAAAAATCTAATTAATGCCTTAAAATAATCAAAATAATATTAATAATACAAAACGCATTATGACGCCTATTCTTCGCATTGGTACGCCTAAACCTATAATTCTTGATTCTCGACCTCGCCGCCTCGCAACGCATTACGCCTTTTAGAACATTGTGCATAAGTCGATGTCTAATAGAATTAGTGTGCATAATCGGAGCATAAAACCATAGATAAATTTATTTAATTAAAACAATTGACTTTGGCCCAAATAATCCCGATACAAACAGGTGAATAATTATTTAGTAGATAAGGTTAATCACATAATTTGAGTTCTAACAGGACTATTAATTTAATTGTAATGGAATTTCAAATAACAACTAAAAATACATAAAATTCGTATTTTAGAGGAATTCTAATCTGGACATGTGCAAATTATTTAAGTTTTATCCAAATACTTATCCGATAACTCATGAAAATAAAAAATTAAATAGTGCATGAATATTAAAATAACTCAATAATTAATAATATTTAAAATCGATCTATTAAATTATATTTTCGTGCAAAAACTCATATTACCAATTATTATGACTATTAGTACAAAGCCCAAAGAAAAATTCGGGTTGTTACATCCTCGATCAGGTCATTAGACTCATGTCTCAAAGTACGAAGTCGTGAAGCAACTGAGACTTCCTTGGTGAATGTCTCCATGGGGTCAAACACAAGATTCGCTTTCGCATTCTTCGTCCACCTGGGCATAATGTACATTTGAGGCAGAAGTATTATATCTTTTTTGCTCAACATGGGAAGAATGTGACGATGTGGATAGCCAGTAAACTCGAACAACATGCAACTACAAGTCATGAATTCCATCTAAGGATGGTAAACAACGTCCCTTTGACGATCGTAATCCCCACCTGATGTTGTACGTTGAACTGCATGAATTTTCATATGTTCATTTCTTGATATCCTCATTGTAGCGTAGTGCGTACTCTGAACGAGTTCTTCTTGAAAGAGTCGAAAAATTGCTTTGGTGTAAACCTGGGACATTTGTAATTCCACATCGACCCCCGTGATCATTCGTGAGCATTGGTACAAATCTGTATGAATTGCCATGAGTACCTCATGTCTTTTGTGATCAACCACTCCCATAAATCTGGAAATGAAATCCATCAACTCATTTCGTCTATCCACATAAAGCTTAAAGAAAGCGTGGTTTTTCTCAATACATTGGCTCTATAAATTCCCGGTACAAATATATGTTTCACGTAAGCCAGCACCCACTTTTGTCTAATTTCGTAAATAGTTTTCAACCATTCATTGGAACCCAAACTAGTGTTATGCATAAGAACTGCCCAACATTGCTCAAACTCTTGTGCCGTCTCGAAATGCCAAATGACATTCTTCAAGTCTCCACCATGTGCATTGTAAAGAATCGGTCCTACCTTTTCAGGAAACTTGTACATGATGTGCCACAAACAAAGCCGATGGAATGTTGTAGGAAAAATACTTTTGACTACTCAACAAATATCTTGATCTTGATCAGTGATAATTATTTTCGGGCCCACATCCAAATAATATTGTTTTCCTGTGGTGATTGGCTTCTACAAAAGGAGCAAAAATTCTTGAGTACATGTTCGTGTTGTAGGTAGTGTCGAACACAACAACATCACCAAAAAATGTGTAGTTGTTTCTTGAAATAGAATCTTCCCAAAAAAAAATGTGTAAAAACATCATTCTCAAGCTCATGTGAGAAATAAAAATTGTCGTCCATTCATTTTTCATGCGCCGTATGTCGTATGAAAGACTTCGCGTCACGTCCAATAAATTCCATGCGCTTATCTCTTTGATGATTTCTTAAATCTCTCTCAGTGTGACCTAGAGATGATGGACCACCAGACTCGATCTCAAATAAACACATCTGCTGCCAAGTCGGAATAATTGCCTAAGAAAACTGTTCGGCCATGAATTTTTCGAAGCAGAGACATTACAATGGGAGCTTAGCAAGTGAACTTTGCTTGGTGTAGTGAGGGGATGATTGTAAGGTTCAACGAAATGGCTAACTTGCGATGTATCACCCGAACGATTTACGACTGACATTTTAGTCTCTCACATAGACCGGATGTGGTCTCGACTGTGTTCTCCAGACCTCTATTTGGAGTACTTAATTTCGTTCTGGTACTTTTCATCTGTTTTTCCCTATTTCAAACATGTAAAAACCTTCCAGTAAAGTTCATTGGTGCCTTTTCTTCGCTTCGAATTATGAATGTGAATGCTGAAATTCGCCTCCTTTGCATAGGCATTGTAAAAATTAAAAACATCTTCTTTTGATTCGAATTCGTGGCCAACGACTGGAATAAAATCCCGAATACTTGAGGCACAAATATATTATCATTCATTTCCATCATTGCATTAATAAATGAAAATAAATTAGCAAAAAATTCATATTTGAAATAAAAACATTTGAGAAATTTACATTTAGAAAAAATATTAAAAACAAAATACATACTTACCTAACTCAAATATTTAGTAATTTTCAAAAAATTATTTAATTCGCACTTGTCGAAATTGTTTCTTAGTATGCACACTCTACTCTTCTTCATTTTTTATATAGATGAAAAAATATAGTAATCTTGTGCGAGGATGTTATAAACAATGACTTGAATTGTTTTGGTTTATATAGAAGAAAAAATGATCATTTTTTTAAACATTGGATTATTAACGTTACAATTTGAACGTTGCACTTACAGAAATATGCAAACAAAGTAAAAATAAAAATAAAATAAAAAAACGGTCAAAAGGCTACAGCAAAAGCTGCAGCCATGTTGGAACCGCATCTGGAGGGTAGGAGAGGGTAGGATAACACGAGGCTATATCTGATTTTGGCATGTCCAATATAGATAAGGACAATGTTGATGAAGCTGAATTGGCAGGTTCTAAGGCACGGGGACCTACCGACCTAATGTATACAGTGCTTACCAACTATCTATTGGTGCAAGTCAGGCTGAGGCAACTGATATTGCTGCATCATCTTCCTTCCCTAGGAGGAAAATGATTGATGATGCTTCTGATTCTACATAGAAGTAGGCAAAGAAGACCATGAAGAGTGAACATTAACTGGTTCTTACATTATTTTACCCTTTAATATTTTATGGAAAACTATTTTTATTACTAACTATTTGGATGAATGTATTAAAATACTACACTGCTTAAATTTACTGTGTGCTCGTCCTACAACTCGTGTGTTTGGCTTTGCTTGAAACAAAAGGAAGAGTAGTTAGTAAGTACAGGTTTTTTTGGACAGTCTGTGTAGTTGCTGCTGTTGGTATTATTATGTGAATGACCTACGGTTTTTTAAATGATAATCTCATATTAGCCACATCAGCAATAGATAGTTGGTCATTTGTTTGTCATGTGAAGCTAATTAACTACGTACTGTCTATACTGACTAAGAGGAGTAGTATTGACTGAGGGGAGCAGACTATTTGGCCATACCCACTTACACTTCACGACATTAGAATGTCCGTGGAATATATTTTGTAATCGAGTATCGACAAATGGAGATATTGTTGGAAAACAATTTATGCAGTATTTTTACCATGTTTAAATATTGACTTACTTAATTCATTTTTTAATTTTAATGGTCGGAATCTTGAAGAGAAAGGAGAATTACAGGTATTGACCATGTATGGTAAGGACCATATATGGAAAGTCTTTGTAGAACCAAGTATTGTATGTTCTGGTAAGTACTGTGTATGCAAAGTCTTTCCAGAACTATGTTCTATTGTAAGTCATATGAAAAATTGGGGATGGTAAGTTCATGCCATGCCTGGGAGATGCTAATTCATATTGCATTCCATTTATGACAAGATATAATTTTTAGCAATAATTATCCACCTCATGTTTAATTGATTTCTTATCATTCTAGATATTTCTGTATTAGTTCAATTTGTAATAATAAAGTTAGATTAATTACATATCATCTTTCCTTGTTTTAGCTTTGAAAATCTAGGAAATATTTGCTTTATTACCGTAGTTATTCTTACCGTGTTTAACGCAAATCTTTAGGTAAGAAAATAATTTCTTACATAACTTACTTGATGTATAAGTCAGAGTAATAAAGAACTGACATAATCAAAACTTCTAAATAATTTTTTTGCACATTCTTGCCAAAGAGGGTTCATTGCTAACTATCGACTTCTTACTTATAGTCACCATCTCAATAAGAGTGGGTTGTATGCGGTCGCCTTGAGGCATAACCTCTGGTGTTCCAGTTTCTTTGGAAGCTCGATGTAGGTTGTGCTGATGGAGGAATTCGATAAGATCATTTAGTTTTTTTTTTTTTTTAAGTTCATTGAAGGCTCCACGACTGATTGGTTTTTTCTCCAGTAGGGCTTCCTGAGCTTCTGTTGTTTGGATATCTTCGAGAGGGGGAAGGTTATCCTCTTCTGTCGACGTGTTGGCCATAAGGGAAGGTTCTGTAGATGTGGTAGGATGAGTTTGCCCAGTATTGGCCATTGTTGTTTGTATCATTTCCACAAACGGTGCCAATTGATGCTGTAAGAATTAGTGACCTTGACATGGAAAGGTCAAAAGCTACGAAATTGCTGGAAAAGATGATTTAACTAGTCTTTAATAAACCTGCAAAAAAGACAGTGAGAAAATTCCTCTCTGCCCCTCTGATGTAAGAATTAGTTTTCTAGAGAAGGAAAAATATTAGAGAGAAAGTATTCAAGAGCTTATGAGAATATAAATTTGTGTGTTTTTTTGTACCTTAAAATATGATTAAAGGGGCTCTAGTTACAAGGCTCAGAATGAGTCCCCTTCTCCTACTAGGAAAGAGAACCCTTATGGAACAAAGTTACCTTATGCGAGAGAAATCCTTTTGTAATTTGGACTCTCTTTTTAGGCAATTAGGACTTTTAATTAGGAGTCGGTTAATAGGTTAGGCCCAAGACATAACCCATTAACCGTCATCCATGAACAGGGAAGGTCCATAATAAGACCACGAGGGTCATACATACAGCTCTGCCCATAAGCAGTCCAGGCTTGAACATTTGTCCGAGTAGTATTTTTGCGAAGTATATCGATTGGATGTGCCAACATAAGACAAGTGTGTGCAGGTCGACCCATGGGCCTGACCTCAATTATGAATTTTGTAACGACCCGGGTCCCACTTAACGGGCTATCCTTGCCGTTGATCAACAACGTACTATCTCTACAATACCAACATTAATCTTTTCAGCATGCTTTGTCCTCACTCGCATACTCCCCGAGAAAACTTTCCAGTAGGTCACCTATCATAGAATTGCTCCAAGCCAATCACGATTAACTGTGGAGTTTCTTACAATGGACTTCTAGTAAAGAAGGTGTACCTTGTTGGTATGAGTAGTATCTATCAAATCTTTTAATCATGTGCAGGCATTCCATTCCATAAGTTCCCATTCTCTGATAAAGAACATTGCTTACCTTACTAGCTCTCTTGTCTTGTTATGAGCATGGCCCACTAGTGTAACATCCAGCCCAGGAAAGCTTAAAAGATTTGATAGTTACTACTCATACTAACAAGGTGCACCTTTTTTTCTCAAAGTCCATCGTTAGAAACTCCACAGTTAATTGTGTTTAGCTTGGAGCAATTCTATGATAGGTGACCCCCTGGAAGTTTTCTCGAGGAGTGTGCGAGTGAGGACCAAGCATGCTGAAAAGACTCATGTTGGTACAGTGGGGACAATACATCGTTTATCTAATTGTCGGGACAGTCCGTTAAGTGGGACTCAGATCGTTACAAATGATATCAGAGCCGCCATCAGTCGAAAATCGGGAACTAAGTGCTACGCCATAGGGCGGGAGCCATCTCTAGAATCTCAATGCCTGGAAACAGATCCTCAGATGAGTTAAGCGGGACGAGGACGTTGAAAGTCTAATGAGGGGTGATTGTAATACCCAGGCCAGGAAAGTTTAAAAAATTTGATATGTACTATTCATACAAACAAGGTGCACCTTCTTTTTTGGAAGTCCATCGTTAGAAACTTTACAGTTAAGCATGTTTGATTTGGAGCAATTTTATGATGGGTGACCTCCTAGAGAAGTTTTCTCGGGGAGCGTGTGATTAGGAACAAATCATGCTGAAAAGATTCATGTTGGTACAATGGGGACAGTACGTCGTTATCTAACGATCGGGACAGCCCGTTAAGTGGGACCCGGATCGTTACAAATTTGTTCATCATCATTCGAACTTCGGAACATATTGGGATTTCATCTCGATAAATGTGGAAAAAAAATTCAAAAGAAACCTAAAATTGCAGCTTAAACACTAGCTTCCAGTTCAATACACTAATATTTGAAAAAAATCACAATAAATACAATAAAAGTAACTTAAATTTCAAAAAATAAGAGCTAAGGAGATACAAACTTTAAAAGAATGTAACGGTCGAGCTCCGTCTTCAATGGAAAAGCCGCCATATAGTTATTGCTAGGCTGTGTTTGATACGCCTATATTTGCCCTGGGACCTTTTGATGTGTTTGATTGCCTTTTTTTGCTATAGAAAATATTTTCTATCTTATCTATATTTTCATGATTTGCCTTAAAAATAAGAAAAATATTTTCTTTGGGTTTAGTTGAGAAAGTATTTTTCACCTTACATGGAAAAAACTTTTCACCTCTTTTGTTCCTAGTTATTTTTGTTAATTAACTTATTTTTCTCCAAAAATTAATATTATTATTATCAAGTATAAATGTATTAATTTATTTTTATTAAAATAGCTAAATTTTACTATATTTTTCACGAAAACTAATGTCAATCAAACAACAAAATTTGAAAAATTCTCTACTTTTTCCACGAAAATATCCAGGCAATTCAATTCCTAAAAATTATTTTCTTTCCACCAATTTTTCATCTTTTCAAGCCTAAGATCTTCTTCTCCATATCCTATTCCCTCTCTTTGTCCTAATCAAATACACCATATTAAAACACCAAAAACTTCATATCATAATGAATAAATGAATCAAAAGAAAAAATAAATTAAAAAGGTGCTGGGTAGATTCAAGGGGTGAGATCCAATAATATCACTAGTGACGCCATGGAGTCCAATTTGGAGTGGATCGTTTCTCAGTCCTCCAATTTCGTGTGGGATTGCCTTTGGCTATTCCATTTGATAATTACTCTCATTGATTTTTCTTGTCCGTGTGAAAATGTAAATGATGTCTGCTTAAATCTTCTTTGACGGAAAGGGTTGTAGCATGGTTGGTTACATACAGTATGGAGCAGTGACGGATCCAGGATTTCCAATTAGACCGAGCTGAATTCTAAAAAGTGTAATGTAACAAAAGTTATATGTATTACAAAAATAGTAGTTACATCGAAATGTTCAACGAAATTTTGAACGACGAGGTTTCAAAGCATAAAATTCATCTATAATAAATTCTACATCTATTTTCTTAACTAAACATCGTTCGATGTGGATTGACAAACAATCTGCAAGAAAATCATCCTCCATTTTGTTACGAAGTGCCGTCTTCACATGTTTCATTGCTGAAACTAAAAATCACATTCTATTATTCTAATATTACAATTTCAATTCAAAGTTTAAAAATAAATATCACATTCTCAAATTATCTAATGATTATATTCACGTTCTCAAATTAAAAATCTGATTATCTGAATATCACATTTGATAAGTGTATTTTATACACTTATTTCTATCCTAAAAGTAGGATTTTATATGTTTGTTTTGGAATATTTGCTATTTATTTTGCGTTATTTGTTTACATTTCAGAAATAATCTCAAATTCGAGAAAATAAAGGAATTGAAGCTAAAATTGAGCAATTGGATGTAAAAAGTGTCAAAGTGAGCAAATCAAGAATTGATGCAGTCAATCAAATAGCTAATTTGAAGAAAAAATCGAATTTGGAAGAAATCAGAAGTTCAGGGGTTAAATTGCAGCAATCAGAAGTTGGAGGACTTGCTGTGCAATTAAAAGACAGGGACCAAGTTGCAGAATTTAAAAGATAAAAATTGCAGCCGGCGTGCGGTCGTACGGTCAAAAAATTCGGCGACTGAAGTTTACCTACAGAGTCATGCGACCGCGTGTTTTTGAACCGTGCGGCCGCACGGTAGTCCTGACTGGGCCGCAGCTGGGCCTTTTGCGCGTAATTCAGCAGTTTTCTCCTCACTTAACCTAAATCTCGGGAAAATCTATATATACCAGACCAAGGGCACGAGATTAGGGGTTCCCAATTCATTGAAGAGAGGCCAAAACGCTGTCGGATTGCGGAGGGATTCACTCCAAGCCAAGACACAATTGAAGAACGAAGATCAAGGGCATGAATAGGGTGACATCTATCCATTCCTTTTGTGATTTATATTCAATTATGTATCTAGGCTAGATTTTGAATGTTAGAATTGTGTGAAGCATTTATTTCCGGATTTTATGTATTGATTATCATTTAATTTCATAGTTCATGGGTTTGAGCAATTGATATATACTGTTTTTATCATACAATTACTTGATCACTAGTTGTATGATTTTAGGTTGTGATTTCTTAAGTTCGAAAGATTGAGATTTCATTAGACTTGTATCAATTGCCACAAAGTTCGATAGGGGATAGAAATATACCCCTATGCTTTGTGTTATCTGCTATAGTATTCACTAAATTTGTAATGCCTTTCTATACATTTAGATTCGTCATAGAAATATAGTCGGATTGTGTATAGAAATAGATGTTGATTCTTGTCCGAAAGGGAGTCTTGACAATATTAGGAATATGAATTTTCAAAACCTCGTGAATTATTGTTAGATGTTTAATTTAATGTGTAATTAATGGAATAAATGTGGATTCTCAATTCTAGCATGTTTTTATCATATTTTCTCTAAATTAAATTTCCTCGTTCTTTCTAGTTTAATTTTAATTTAAAATTTCCAAATCCTAAGCTTCTCTAGTTCTGGTTAAGGTAGTAGTCTAAAATACGATTTAAAACAATCTCTGTGGGAACGATATTCGGACTTAAAATCCACTTTATTACTTGCGCAACCCGTGCACTTGCGGAGCGTTATCAAGTTGTTGGCTCTCAAATCTCAAATCAAAAATTCAAAATCACAAATAATCAATATCAAATTAAATTCCAATAACATTATCTTATATGATTATATCTAAGTAATCTAACAATAACATCCTTACATTCATAGACTCACTCACTAAAATTAAATCAAACGGCTTATGGTTATGGATGTAGGCACTAACCTTTTATGATATTTATCAAGCTCAGCAACAGCAAGACAACAACTTTGCCTAGTTTGAAATTTCTAATTTCTAATTCTTCCTGGTCTTTCCAGTTCCTGCTGCCTGCAATTTCAATTTGCAAATTGATATTAACATAACATTAAACTTACAATTACAAATTATTTATAATATTGAAGCAGTGAGTTCAGCAACAGCAAAAGTCAGAAGAAATTTAGTTAACTAGTTTAGTTCTAACTTAAGAGTAGAACTGTAGAAGAACTGAAGAAGTGAAGAAGAGAAGAAATGAAGAAGAAGTAAAGAACTTAACCTTAAGTCTAATTTGTAATTTCTAAAGAACTAAAGAAGTGAAGAACCTCAGGTCCGGCGGCGCCACTGCTACAAGGGGAGGAAGAGGCGAGGCGACTCGAGTCCCGGACGAGCGGTGGAGAGTTGAGCTGCGCTGCTGCTGCCTGCAACGTGCTGGTGCTGGAGCTGCGCTGCTGCTGCAGGCTGATTGTTGGAACTTGGAAGCCGAGTGGCGCTACGGAGGACGGCGGTGGCGGAGCTGAAGGTCGAAGGAGGGGTGAAGGGCGGAAGGTTTAATACTGATTGGGTTGGGGAAATGGGGCGGATGAAGTGAGGAAAATGACAAAGAAAAGGAAGAAATGGACTCTGGGTTGGGAGTTGGGCTGCTTCACTTGTTCAGTTGTTTGGATAAATTTCAAATGGGTCGAGCTGGGTAATTATTTGGGCCGAACTATTAACATTTTTTTTTTAAACGGCATCTGGTCCATACAAGCACTAGGCTTCAGCCCAGTACGGGCCTATGCTAAATTCGCCCCTGGTATGGAGTACAAAATTCAAGTAAAATAACGAGAAGTGGTACATTAAAAATAAATTGACGAAATACTGGAAATGTTGACACGTGTCTTGGTTTTCCTCAGCCACTTTTATATTATCATTAGATATTATATAGTAACTAGTAATGGTGACTATGATGCCACCACAAAAATTATTTTTTATACTACAATTTTAAGTATTTTCTTTATTTACAAAAATAGGTAAAATAAAATTACATAAATAACCTTTTAATTTTCTCTTACTAATTTTTATCTGCACCACAATTTCTCAAATAATCTTTTCTCTTTAGTCTTCTCTACATTTATTTTCTAAATCATTTTGTTCTTGTATCTTCCGTTAGTATGGCCTAACTCCAAGTTCTTTCGACCCTTTTCTAAATCATTTTGTTCTTGTATCTTCCGTTAGTATGGCCTAACTCCAAGTTCTTTTCGACCCGACTGTAGAAGCCATGGATATATGATACAGCTCTAATTAATTATACGATATCTCCTGTATATATCATCTTCATGAATGATGATAAACATCTACTCTTATTCAGTTCCTTCAGGGTTCAATCGAATCTGTAGGTAAACCTAGTTTTAATTGAATTAGGGTTCTAGGGCATGATTTGAGTAGTCATGGAGGGTAGAGAGTTTTGGAATTTGAAGAAAAAAAAAGTGTTTGTGGATGGCTTTTAAAGGAAAAATTTTTTGGCAAATGATGGAGAGGGCTACAAGTAAATTTTCTTCTCAGTTTCAGAATTCTGATACCAATAAAGAACGTGTGAAGAGAATGAAGAAAAGGTGTACATATTTTATCATATATTTTTTTTTAATAATTAAATATGGGGTATATTTGTATATGTATTGTAGTATATTTATAAAAATTGTATTTTATTAGTGGTGTTAATATAATGTGGGGTATTGAGTAAAATTTGTAATGGTAATATATTTGGCCAACTAGTAATCATACCCGTGCATATATAATTGACAATTATTTATTAAATCTTTTCTTTATAATATATAAAAGTAACGTAGTTTTTAAAAACAATTTTTCGCCCATTTATCTATTTCTATAAATAGTAAGGTCTCATAGAATTAAATAGTGTGAATGCAAAGTAGTTTAGTGTAAATGCAAAATTGATGTAGGTCAAATGTGAATGCAAAATCTGGATAAATGTGAACGCGTTTATTGCATTATATATATATTATGATAAATACTAAATAATGGTTGATATTATTAAAACTAATACTGAATGAGTTCAATTAATATTTTTAGTTATCAATATTAAAAGTATCGTTTAATTATTTTATTTATTTATTTGTTGTTCTTAATATTATAAATTCTATTTATAGCCATCAATATAAAAATTGTGTTTTAATTATTAATGGTCAAATCATTTGTTATCTTTAATATCAAAAATCATATTTTCTGAAATATATATGTAGTTGAAAAATTGCGCTGCTTATAAATAATTTATAGAAAAAGTTATTGAACGAAGGCTAATATTGAATAATTAATGCTTTGGTTTCTTTTTATTTAATAATATCAATAGAATGATTAATATTTTTAATCATTCTTAATTTTAATAAATTTTTAAAGATTATAGGGTATAAGATTATTTGTATAATTTTTTGATCTCCAACTTTAATCTGTTGTCGTATCATGATAATTGCGAGATTTTTAAATTATTATTTTGACTACTTGACTTTGAATTTTTTAGAATTGTTGTGAAATAGTGTTTTTTTTTAGAATGTATAGTTAAAAGTAGTATGAAAAATTGTAAAATATACTTTTTTAAAGAATGTGTGATTGAAAATGAATGTTCAGAAAAATTGATTCTTGAAAAAATCAATTTCATATGAGTAAGTGATAAAATATTATGTCTTGTGGATTAAACAGCAGTGCCGCTTTTATGAATCGAGATGCATAGGTGATTTCTTAGTAAATAAAGTTAAATATATTTACGATATACGTTCGTTAAAATTTAATCAAAACTAACATTTCCTGTTGCATAATATGCTACATTTATTTAAATATATGACCACGTCTGTTTAATTTGTAATATTAAAGTAAATATGAAATGAAATATTTGTTTCATAAATTTAAATATAAAATATTGTAATAAGATAGTACCAATTCTAATAGTACTATTCGGATATTGATAAATTATTTGTAATAATCTAGAAATTATATTTTGAAAAGATTAATAATATTAATAATCATTAAAATTGAATAGTTATGCAAATGGTCATTGAAGTATTTTTTTTTTTTTTTTAAGTAGTAAGTTATTTAAGTTTCTAAGTATTACAATTGTGGCAACTTAGTAAAAAAAATAAAATTACCCCAATAATTTACATATAAATTAAAAAAAAAAAATCATACTTTTTAACAGTTCATTGTACCAAAATTTACTGTTACGAACTACATTACTTGAAATAATGAATCTCAAACAGATGCTTAAGTATACATTCTCTACAAAATCATTATTATTAAACTCATTTTGTAGATAATGAGGGTTCAAACAAGGACTAAATATGCTCATGAAAGAAAAATGTAATATGTAAAGAGAGAGCACTTCCCAAAAACAGGTATTGACCAATTTTTCTGTCTAAAATACATTTTCTAAAATGGTAATTAGTAGTAGTAATTCACTATTAATTATTCATTTCGGAAAAAATTCATATTTAAATTAATTCAAATGAAAGCAGATTTTTAAATAGCTGCAATTTTTAGGTCCCGAGATTTCTTTGTCCGTCTTCCCCTCTTGAAAATCAATTACATTTTTTTAAAATTTGTAAAAATAAAAAAATAAAAAATTTTCAATATCACATAAATATTTTTATTTAAAAATAGAAAACGAAAGATAATGAAATAAGAACATTCATCAATCTATTTTTCTTTTTCTTTTCATTTTTCATTTTTCATTTTAATAAAATTCTAAGCGTATAACACAGATATATCGATTTTTTCTGCTTATTACAAATTCTATTTAAATGTAATTTTTCTTTTCCATTTAAAGTTTTAAATCAATTCAAATTACAATATTTAAAGAAATTCCTGGAACGATAAACATACGAACCGTAAAAATAATTAAAAAATAATTAAGGTATGTGTAATGTACCTTTGTAATTAATTATCTTCATTTATTTCTCATTTTTAATTAAATATTCATTTCATATGTTAAAATATAAATTTGATGTATGTAGGTAACAAATGACCGTGCATCGCACGGGTGTAACACTAGTAAGTTGTAAAAACATAATGTCCGAAAAAATTAACGCGATGAACAACAAAAGACATTACTTGCATACACAAATTGTGAATAATTTATAATTTTCCTTTCTCCCTATAAGATTTCTTACTTGGTCTAATTAATATCCTTGTATGAACATAAATTTTCTTAACACAAAATAAAATAAAAAAAGGCAAGTAATTTGTATTCATAAATTATGCATTCATATATAATAAAAAATACTCAGAAAAGTAAAATATAAAATTGTGACTTCCATATTTATTTTAATATATAATTGTTTATTCTCTAGTTTTCTTAGTCTATTTAGGCGAAGTAAGATATGGACACGTTACATATTCTATACTTTACAATTTTGATTTAATGATTGAAGTCGAGCTTACGGTTAACTGATTCCTAAAATTTAAAATGTTTACAATTTTAAAATTATAAAATGAAATAAAGAGGTTAATAGATATTCACGAAATTAATTAATCGACTTCCCGAATAGTACTATAAGAATTGGTACTAATTATCTTAATCCGATAATTGATATTTAAATATATTAAATAAATATTTCATTTTATTAAATGTAAAAAAAGCAAATACATTATGACAAAAATTTACAAATACAATTAACTTTATATACAAAAAATTAATCTATACATCACAATTTATAAATGGGAGCTTAACCTACAAGAAATAAGATTTTATCATTATTCATATTAAATTGATTCTTCAAAAATATTTTTTTTCAATGTTCATTCTCATCTACACATTCTTTAAAACTCAATTTTTACAGTCGCACATAGGGTAAACAACACATAAGGTCCCTAACATTTGCACTTCTAGGGGAAATCGTCATTGACGTTTCAGTTTTGGAATTTACACTGTCAAAATCACATTTCTCTGCAAAAATAATTCTTCCGTCAAGCACCGTTAAATTCATCCGTTAGAAAATATGAGTAATTTGCACATTTGGTCCCTGACATTTAGATGTTTTGTGGAATACACCACTCTCATTTCATTTTTTGTGCAAACCACCCCTAAATTACTCAATTATTGTTAAATGCATTATTTTTATCCATATAAAATGACAAATTTACATTCCTCCTTTAAATAAAAAAAGAAATGTAAAAATTAATTACACACAACATCAAATTTTTCAAAAATTGCAAATGGGTTATAATTGAACAATTAAAAAAATAATATGTATATATAGTAATAAGGTATTTACATATTATAATTTAAGATCATTTAAATGTAGTAACAAGATGATTAATTTAATAAAATCATTTATTTCATTATCTAATGTAACTTTGAAATTCAAAAAACTTTCTAATAGACCTTTCTTCTTATTGAACTTGACATTAATAGATCAAATCCTGATTAACATGTAAATTGTTATTGATCGAATAATCAATTTCGGATCAATGACCATTAAATTCAAAATTGGTTTGATTCTATGATAAATATAAATTATATTTGAAAATTATCACAACGTTAAGTTCATTGAGAATAAAGACCCGCTAGAAAGCTTTTTGAATTTCAAAGTTATATTAAATAATAAAGTAAATGATTTTATTAAATTAACGACCTTTCTAATACATTTATATGATCTTAAATTAAAATATATAAATATATTATAGCTATTTTTCTTTATTTATTATTTATTATTTTTGCAATTGTTCAATTATGACTCATTTGCAATTTTTGAAAAACTAGTATATAACACGTGCGATGCACATAATCTTGTAATGATATATTATGATATTTTTATTCAAGTACATATGTTTTCGAAATTGAGTAAAAATTGTCCAAATTTCCTTACATGTTATACCGAAAAAATATTCAAAGTGTTAATTTAAACAATCTCAATATCGAACTCAGTTTATCCTAAACATTATTCAATCTATGTACGCAATACTCTTATCAATAATACCCTGATCTTTCTTCTAATTACTGATTGCTGACTTCTTTAAATTTTGTATCTCCTTAAATGTATTCTTAGGCCTACATTACTGCAGTGAAAAAAGAATGATAAACATCATTTGACAATTTATCGAGATTTTAGAATCAAGATGAAAAAAAAATCAATTGTAATCTGGCGTAATTTTTTTTTTTTATCATGCATATGAAGTTAGAACTCAGAACAACATTTGATCATAAATGTCTGAGAAAAATAGAGATATATCTAATCTAGGTTTTCCTACTAAGGTATGATTATTCAAGACACATAATATATTATATTTAATTAGAGTAATATTTGATCAGGAAAATTATGACTTAGTTGTCCCATTCATAGTTAATAGAGATTATACCTTTCGATATTTACTGTTTAATGGTATTATGTCTCCGACGGATATGTCGAGACTTGCTATTATACATACTATTTTGTGTCATTCTATTGCCGACTGATTATCGCAATGTATGTTAATCGCATAAACCGGCTTTTCCCAACACGTAATTTCCTCAAGGAAATTACGAAGCCATTCTACTTCTTTTGCGGCTTTGTCTAAGGCAATTGACTCAGATTCCATTTTGGATGAGCTATACATGTTTGCTTAGACGATTTCGACACTATTTCACCTCTAGTGCCAAATACATAACCACTTGTGGATTTTGAATCCTTAGTGTCGGATATCCAATTTGTATCGGTATGTCCTTCTAACACAGCGGGATATTTTGAGTAGTGTAACCCATATTCAACCGTCTATCTTAAGTATCTAAGAACTCGGTTTAACGCCTTCCAATGTTCAATATTTGGATTACTAGTGAATCTACTCAACTTGTTGACTATGCTATAGCCGGTCTTGTACAGTTGGTAATGTACATTAAACTGCCTATGACACGAGAATATTCCAATTGAGACTTGGGTTCACCAGTATTCTTGGCTAAGTGTATACCTAAGTCAACTGGTGACTTAATTGGTTTGTCATCATATATGCCTTAAACTTTTTAAGTATAGTCTGAACATAATGTGATTGAGATAATGACAAACCATCGGATGTCTTAGAGATTTAAATCCCTAATATTACATCCGTCACTCCCATATCCTTCATATCAAAATGTTTTGTTAACATTTTCTTAATCGAGGAAATGACTTTTGAGATATTTCCCATAATTAACATATCGTCAACGTATAGGCATACGATTACATATTCGTTTGGTGTGGTTTTAATGTAGACACACTTGTCACATTCATTGATTTTGAAGCCATTTGACAACATGGTTTTATCAAACTTTTCATGCTATTGTTTCGGTACTTGTTTCAATCCATACAATGATTTTACAAGTTTACACACCTACATTTCATTTCCTAGTGCAACAAACCCTTCGGGTTGTTCAATGTAGATTTCTTCTTCTAATTCACCGTTTAGAAACGTAGTTTTAACATCCATTTGATGTATTTCAAGATTATACAATGCCGCGATTGCAATCAAGACAAGTATAGACGTGATTCTTGTGACAAGTGAATAAGTATCAAAGAAATTCAATCCTTCTTTTTGTCTATACCCTTTGGCTACTAATCTAGCCTTGTATTTATTAATTGATACATTCGACTTCAATTTCTTTTTGAAGATCCATTTGTAGCCTAGAGCTTTGTTTCCCGGAGGGAGTTCAGCCAATTCCCATGTGACGCCTCGAACTTTAGCTTCGAGTGTCACGTATTAAACATAACTAGTATATACCCGTGCGATGCACAAATGATATTATCATTATATTTGCAATGCACAGACATATTTCAATGACAACGTATAATTTATTGACACAAAATATTGGAAAAAAATCAATAAAAAGTAATAATTGAGAGTGTCAATTTAAATAATAATAATAATTATTATATTATAAAGAGTATTATGATTTTGAAAAATTTCTTTATGTACAACATTTGTCGTCACATTTGTTGAGTTCAAAACATTGTAACTATAAGAAAATAAATTAAATAAATGAATCTTGATCATCATCATCTTTCAAACTCTAAAGAAATAATGATTTGGACCCAAAACTTTTTCTGGAAAAAAGGCTTTACATGTCCAAATTTCAGATCGATCATAAAATTAAAAATGAATAAAAGGGAATACAAATTTAAATCAAATGAAACAAAACTGAATATCCCAAACAAACAAAGAAAAAAGGAAAATGACCTAATTTATTGTAGAAAAATCCTAAAAAAGAAAAGATAAATAATTCACTAATTTCACCACATTTTTCTAAAAACTCATTAATAATCGAGGCTTCAGTATTAACAGCACTTCATGAAACTTTAAAAATCGAGTTGCAATCACAAAGGCACATCACTCCATTTTCTTTTCCTTAATATTATATATCTATTAGATAATTAGATAAACATGATAATATATTCATTCACATCATATAAAAAGAATAACATTTTTATTCTCAATTAATAGTTCACATAAATAAACAATAAAATATTTTTAAAATGTCAAAACATTTAAAATAAAAGTAATGTCTTAACAATAAAGTCTTATAACATTCCTAACCAACTATTTAAGAGTTAATCTCATCATGTCATTGAAAAATACTTTAAATTAATACTCCTCTTCGTGCCAATTCTTCTACTAAGAACCTGAAAAAAAATGATTAAAATTCTTTAAAAAATGAATAAAGAAGGTTAACTCTAATCAATTAGTAAAAACCTATTAATAAAATAAACAAAGTTTACTTTTTATTCCATTTCAAATGGTTTGTCAAATGGCCATACATAAGAATTAGATGCAAATTAGACATTCATGTATAGCAGCCATTTTACCTGAATAGTACTACTTATATTATGGCAAAAATCTAGAATAGTTTCACATATAATTTAAATTTTATTTCAGCCACATGCCTTTCACCAAGAAAAATAATTTCAATAAAAGACAATAATAGAACCAAAAGGTAAAATTATCAACTAAAAGATTTATGGGAAGGCAACACTTTAACAAAAAAATATGACTATACATCTTGATATTGGATCAGGGATATGATTAGATTACCTTCAAAGAACGGTTTTCCCAATCTTTCCCCCTCTTTGTGTCCTAAGCAGAAATCAACAGAGAAATAGATATTAGTAAGTCCACAAAACCAAGAGCTCAATCAACATAGTATTTATGCAAAAGTTTCTGAGAGTGTGATGTGTGATGTCTAGCTCTGAAGATAGTATTTGAGAAGCAGCTTTTTAGCATGGCAGCACTCAAACTGGTGTTTGGCGACATATTAAAAGGTGAAGTCCATCCTAAAAAAAAGACATGAAATAAATCAAATCTCCAAATTTCCACATAAATCTAAAAATGCGTTTCATTATCTAGATCATTGTTAACCTTCATCAATGGCAGCGGTTGTGGCCGGCGAAGAGAAATGAAACTTGTCTTCATAGGAACACACTTATGTTCTACGATTCATTAGCAATAGCATGTCAAAGCTCAAAAAAAATGAAAAAAAAAGCGAACATATATTTAACAGGTATAGCTCTCATCAAGAGAATCAAGCTTTAATCCTCTTGTATGTGATGTCAAAGGATATTTAAACCCACAACCTTGATGTTGGACATTTGCATGATTGTTTACCATTGTTGCCTTCTCTTTATCAAGGATACCCTTTTTGTCCTCCTCAGCCTCTTCAACTTACTCCACTTGTGTATGTACCAATCAAAAATAGTTAAATAAGCAAATTATGAAAGATATTTATATTTAAATAAGCAAATTACAAAATGTTGTTTTGAAACATAAATAAAAGATTATTTTCCTTTACACACTCCATTAAAGTGCAAGGAATTCAAACTTTATTTAGTCAGAATATTAAGTCGATCTACAGTCGAGGGAAAGTGTATAGTATGATCAACCTCCACATACAAACTATATTGGACTAAGAACAAAAATTCCTCAGAAAAGTACAGAAATTGGTAAAAGTTCACAATATTCTCAAGATTACTAAACCACCCAACCCAGCTTCTTCTCACATTGTTCACAACAAATACAATACAGTACATAAAATATATTTAAGGATCACAGTAGCACAACAATGTGAGAATTAAATTATACAGATTGCTCAAAAAAAGGGTCAACTAAATAAACTAACCTTTCTTTCTTGTCACACTCATTTTCTAAGACCATGAGCTGACCTGAGATTCAAAACAGCGCGTGGTGCATGATTTCTTTGGGTTAAGCACTTCTTTGCAGGAAGACCATGTCAATGAAATTTCCTGAATTTATAATGACATGGATTTGCATTTTTTTTGTGTTTCTTGAAATAGGTGCTAGTTCAGCATGATCATATGTACACTTGCTTCAAAGAGGTGAAAAATCCACTATTGAAGTGGGTCATGAAAATCTTAAGCTTACATTTTCAGCTGAGGAAGGGATACTTACTCATTATATGACCAGCAGAAGTTTGGTAGGAATTTCACATGATTTCTTTTATTTCACCTCTTTCCTTATGCTTAAAAACATAATTCATGTCCTCTAGGTTTATTCTGCTATGCAGCTATCCTTGTTATTCATATATAGCATTGTTATTTTCCCTGCATGATTGATACCTTACTATTGAAGGTTAGAGAACGTGTTTAGCAGTCTTTCAGCTACTATTCTGGATATAATGGAAGTGATGAAAGTCCTCAGGTCATCTAAATTAACTTCCACACACTACCTAAGCTTCCCAGGCTTCCATTGTTGACATCAAAATATTTATTGCCACTGGTTTTCCATCAGGAAGAAGCCCTTTGTACACAGAGTTACACCCTCCTTATCCAATAAGATTGGTTGCAACAATTAAAAGATATGTAGTTTAAACTTGTCAAAAGGAGAAGTTAAAAAGGAAAATGAGAGAGCCTGAAACGGAGACAGAAGGTTTACTTAACAATCTAACTTGAAGAGACTTGAGAAGATGACATTCTGAGCAAATCATAGCTGAACTATTTGCAGCTATGTTTATTTGTTTTGAGTATCAGCTCCAACTATGTGCAGGTCTTTTCTTGCTTTGTTCAACCTTCATTAGAATAGAGAATTGCTAATAGGTAAATGAAAACCTTAAGAAGAACATGAAAGAAAATCAAGGAAGAAATTATACACTACCTTCTTTGATGTATCTTCGGCACTTTCTTCATATTCATCAACATATACAAAATTGGTAGTATTTGAGTAGGACATCAATCTATTCGCATAATAATAAAAAGTTATGCAACTGACGGAATAGAAGAGCTTCACAGTATAAAAATTAAATTCTTGATTCCACGCTCCTTACAAAATTCAATTGTTATCTTCACATTACCACCTGGTTTACAGGGTTGTTACATATCTCAAATCAATTATATCGAAAGCAAACATTAGAAACATCACTGCTTGTAACTAAAGTATTTAAAAAAAATAAAAGTGGATGGCTCAAAGAAAAAGTTTCATTTCCTATTTTCCTAGTAGATTATTTGCAAATTGACCTCGACTGGAATTAAATACCAAACCTAACATATTGATAAATGAGATCATGTTCACTTACTTGTCCCAAAAGGCTTCAATTAAAGCCGCTGCTTAAGGATTCACAACAGATGGAATTTCAAGTCGTTGTCCCTTGAAACCAACAGCTGCTACAACCTAGAAGATTTAATAACATACATTAAAATCTCTTCATAGAAATGAGCTTGAGCAAATAATCAAAAGAAGACATTGTAAGAACCTAGACTAACCACAAAATTGGAATTTTCAAGTGCCAAAAATAGTTATGTAAAAAACTGGAAACTCAACTTAGTCCAATTGCAATATTTGAGAGGAAACTGTTGTTTATCTTGTTTCCTCAAGTCAATATTCTCAAAATCAATCTACCACAGCAATGGCATTTGTATAGGATAATAGCATTAGATTTAGGCGAAGATGTTTTCGATAAGCAAAATCCAGATATTGGAAGCAAATCACATAAACGAACAATTGAAACCAAATATTTTTCTCAATAATGGTACATAAATAAGAATCGGAATTCAATTATCGTATTCAGCACTGCATCGGGATTCAAGGTTCATTACCAGTACTCGCAGCAATCAGATAAGATAGTAAAAAAAAATGCTATGCTAAGAAAAATCCAAATCTATCATCTACCATATGGAATTGGTAAAGTTCAAATATTTATGGAATCCAAAATCACAGAAAAGGAAAAGAATTATTGAATTGAGCTAACAGAAGGATCGGAGATCTAAGAAGGAAACTTACCCTCCGCTGTGTGCGTCCAAACTCTGACTGGCAAATGGGCAACGATGACTTCGTCTGCGATTTGGGCGAGGATTGGAATGAAGGATTCAACTTTCAAGGAAGGAGAGAACACAGAAGCAGCACTAGGGTTGGAATGAAGGATTCAACTTTCATCCCTGAAGATAACACAGAAGCAGAGCTAGAGTTGGGTTGGGTTTCGAGAGAGACGGAGAGATGGAGGCGTCTAGGTCACGGGAGGAATCAGGCTGGGTAGAGGTTGATTTTTTTTTTTTTGCACATTTTTTGAGGCGTATGGAGGCGTGTCCAGAAAGATTTGTATAAATTCATTTTGAATTTTTCTGTACCTTACTTTGGGAGGCTGTCTTGGGCGGGAGATTTTGAGGGGAAAGTTTGGCCAAACTCTCTTCCTATTAAATAGATTAAATAGATAACTTCTGCTTTTGTTACATGGAAAAACTCTTAAATAAAATGGAATATATACGGGAAACTTATTTTCATCTTATAGTAAAATATCTCTATAAAATTTAATGGCCAGCAAAAGTACATGCTAACCTGAAACTTTTCTTTACATATACGAACTTGGCGCAGTCATGGCTGGTTGGGTGCAGCGAGTTCAAACATTTTTATAAAATTCATCCCAAATCCATTTTCTATGAAATCTGTGGCATTAGAATGATATTTCCAAGTAGTTTTTTATGCTAAAATATGGAAAATTTTCAAGATCATATGATATAGACGTTTTACCAAAAATAGTGAGGTACTGCACAGAAACTTCAGATTGACCTTTTGACGCTTAAAAATTTATATCTCAGGCCACACAAATCCAAATTGAGTGATCCTTGTGCTCATATAAATAAAACTCAAATAGGAACGCAATAGTATTTTTAGAGTCTCAAATAGGTGTCTATAGAGTTAGTAATAGCATTTTGAATTGACCTTAAAAACCTGTCCAGTTTCTGCCTCTTTTATCATTGCGGGAGAAGGTCTATAAAAATGTCTCTTAGCATAACATGAAAGATATGATTACAAAATTTACTTCTAGTACCATATTACATCATGTATTATACATGTTTATATTTAATACCACAAGAAAATCATATGGAAAACAGTCTTTGAACAAAACATACGAAAATGAAATTGATACAAAACAACTTTGTCCTTAATCCATCATCGAGTATGCCGACTGACTTCCACCAACTCAACGATCATGGATCTGAAAATTTAGTATAAAATCCTATGAGTATAAATAATACTCAGTAAGATACCATGCTTGGATTTAACATGTTAATATTACACAAAAGAAAGCATTCAAACACATACTTGCACATTCCGGCTTGTCGGTGCCCTTCGAACTTGTCCTATGGTATAAATAGATATCTAACTTTGTGGATTTGTCCACATCTTTCATATTATGGTTTTTAATGCATAGCTTAAGCATAAATATTACCATGAAATCTTACCACTTGAGCATAGAAAGTATCTTACCTTAAAACTTGGAGTAATTTGGGTGGAAAAGTGTACTTGAAAGTGCTAGCCTTTGTTGTTCTTCTTCTTCTATTCTTACTATATATTTTCTCTTTACTCTCTTTCACTAACTCTTGCTATTGGTTTTTCTTTTGAAAGTAGTTTTTGGTTGCAAAGACATTTGCAAGAAATGTCCCTCAATAATCCAAAGGAAAGAAAAACCTATGAACTAAGGCAAAGATGATAACTATTTCCTATTGGTGTATCCACATGCAAGATTTATCTCCAATAGCTCTTGCATGCAGTCCATGCAATTACCTCATATATCTAACTAAACACCTCATGCTTAAGTTGTACACCTCATGCTTGCCATGCTAGGAAAATTTCTTCACTATTAAGATAGCTTGCAACTAGTTGACACCTCATGCTTGCTTATACATTAAACACCTCATGCTTGCTTAAACATTAAACACCTCATGCTTGTTTTTTACTTGCATTACTTCACTACAAAGATAACTCTCGGCCAAGCGGATAATAATGAAATGCTCATCTACATTAAATAGGTATAAAATTTGAAATTTATCCCAAACACCTAATTAACTAATCTTGGCAAACTTTTAATCAACCAACAATGCAAACTTGGAAATCACTAATTATTTTGGCCATATAAAATTTTGAAAAGTTAAATTATCATCCAAAAAAATTGAGTAAATTAAACGAGCACAAAATTTTCGGAGTATTACATCCCAAGTATAGTTGGTTACTCATGATGGATTCAATTTTATTGCATACAACTTCTTTCCAAAAAGGAACTTCAGGAGTGAACATTGCTTCATCAAATGTTCTTGGATTATTTTAAAGTAAATTGGTTACGAATTCTGGACCAAATGTCTTTGGAATTCGTTTCCTTTTACTACGTCTCAAATCTTCATTTACTTGAAGATTGTCGTCATCCATATATGTTACCATAAGTTCGTTTATTTGAACTTACTTCATTTTCTTTACAAGGAAAATTTTCTTCAAAGAAGATCGCATTTCTTGATTCAATAATTGTACCTACATGTACATCAAGTACTTCGGATTTATGAACCAAGAACTGTTATGCACTACTATTGATTGCTGCATATCCAATAAAGACACAATCAATTGTCTTTGCTCTAATGTTAACTTTTTTAGGTTTGGGTCTTTGTACTTTTCCTAAGCGCCCCAATACTTTCAGATATTTGTAGGAAGGTTTCTGACCTTTCCATAATTCGTAAGGTGATACAACCTTATTCTTGTGTGTTATTTTATTTAGGATATGATTTGTAGAAATTATAGCTTTCTCCTACAAGTTCTGAGGTAAGCTTGAACTTATCTGCACATTCATCATTTCCTTTAATGTTCAATTCTTGCGTTCAAAAAATCCCATTATATTGAGGTGAATGTGGTGTAGTAGTTTGATGAATGATTCCAGATTCTGCACAAAATTCTTCAAATGGTGCAACATATTCTCTACCTCTATCACTACGAATCATTTTTATTCGTTTTTCAAGTTGATTTTCAACTTTGTTTTTGTAGTGTCTGAACACTTCCCAAGCTTCATCTTTACTTTTCAACAAGTATACATAGCAGTACCTTGTACAATCATCTATGAATGTGATAAAATATTTTTTACCACCTCTTGTTTGCACGAAATTTAAATCACACACATCCATGGGAATTAGTTTTAAAGGTGTTGTGGTTCATTCAACCGAATGAAAAGGTGTTTTGATCGCTTTTGCCTCTACACATGTCTTGCATTTTCCATTATTAAAATGCATGTTCGGAATTAAACTTAAATTCATTAACTTGCGTATTGAATTAAAGTTTGCATGTCCTAATCTATGATGCCATAGATTAGATAACTTAAGAATATAAAAGGAAGATGATGTTTTATTGTTCATATTATTCGGTACAAAAGTTAGGACATTCATTTTGAATAGTCCATCTTTTACATAGCCTTTGCCTACATACATGTTATTTTTGGTAAGTACGAACTTATCTGAAACAAAGACTAACTTAAAGCCATTCTTGCATAACAAAGAACCCAACACAAGGTTCTTGCAAATATCCAGTACAGGAAGAACATTATTGAGGCTAAGTTCCTTTCCCGATGTCATCTTCAATATCCCTTTGTCTAGTCCGTTCACTTTGGATGTTGAGGAGTTCCCCATAAACAATGTTTGTAGCGACCGAGAAATTTCTGAATTTATTATAAATAAATATTTTATTTACTAAAAACCGTGTCGCTATAATTCAACCCATTATTTAAAATTCACGTACATCGTTTAGCCAAGTTATAATTTTGAGCCGAGAATAATAAATTTCAGTCCAATTTGATTTTACGTCCAAAAATTCAAAATCTATTTTTAAAATCCAATTTCATTATTTATTTATTTAATTATTTATTTATTCAAATAAAATCACCAGATAATTTTATTTCAAATTTGGGTTTATCATTATAATTTCACTTCAAAATTTAAACTCATCACTTATCTCTACAAATCATGATCACCATCCTATCCAACTTGCAAACAACCAATTCTATCACAAGAATCTATCTGCAGTTACAATTTGAAATCCAAACTAAAGATTATCTGCCCAACTATTTTAATCCCCATTCTGAGATCATAATTCTTCACGTCATTTTAATCCCCATTCTGAGATCATAATTCTTCACGTCACCACCCCTGAGTTCAGGTATCTTCATCGATAATTCCTGTTTCAGCATCATCACCTTCGTCCACACAGAGCCCAATCCACCACTGCCTCTTCACCACCGAGCCAATCATCAATCTGCCCAGTTTACTACAAACCCAACCACCGTCTATAGCAACCGAACCCAAGCCTCACACACTACCGCCCAACACCAATTTGCAACTTCACACGCAGAGCCCGACCAAACTGCCATTTCCAAATCACGGCCACCTCAATCGCCACTGGCCGACCATGCCCACTATACTCACCGACGAACCATCATCATCACCATCAACCAACACCTGCGGAACCATTATCACCACCGAGAGCCACCCTCATCGAGACAATACCTCGACCGCACACCACAGCCCACCTCCCAAAATTCCTCAAAACTCAAATAAAAAGCCAAACATATAAACCCACAAATCCCAGAAGCCTATTACATACCTCAATCATAAATTTTTCGCCAGAGAACCCTCGAGCATCGCCTCGGTCTCCCTCGGATTCGCACCCAAAAATCAGCCCAAAACTCCAATTTGATGGCTCACCCAGGTTCCCCACTGCCGCTGCTCTGCGCCGGCGGTATTATCGCCGGCATTGCAGCCGGCGATCGATTAGAGAGGAGGGCGTCCCCCCTCCCCTCACTCTCCGTCTCTCTCTCTCTCTCTCTCTCTGTCGTAACATAGAGAGAGAAAGGAGTGTATGTATATATATATTATATATATAACCTTGTTTTCAAAATTTGCTCTTTAGTCCTCAGATTCTTCGTTTTAATTGTTTCAGTCCCCAAAAATGTTTTAAGTGTATAGAGTTCAGCCTCAAGTTCCAAAATCTTTATTCCAGTCCCTGATTATTTTAAGCAGCATTTTAAATGAGTCCTCTAATTTTGGAAAAACTCTATTTTAGTCCCCAGATTTTAAAATCATTCATTTTAAGTCAAAACTTTAATTTTATTTCAAACTTTGAATTTCTAGAAACTAATTTAAATTTTATTTTATTTTTGGCTAGACGAGACGTACGGAGATCTAGAGAACTGAAATATATTTTCCCTCTCAACCACACTCGTAGAGAATTGAGGTAGACTCGCCCCCATTAATTTGTTTGCATTTTAATTGCACGTTATATGCTTCATGTGACTTATGTGCATTATTTGCATAAAACGAGACGAGAATTTATATTTCTTATGAAATATTTGATGTTATGAGCATGCCATAAATTATATGCATTTCTAAATGCATGAGACGAGACGAGATTATGATTTTGTTATGCTTTGACATAACTTATGTGCATTTATTGCATGAGACGAGACTACCCACACCCCATGTTACGAAAGCCTATTATTATGATGAAGTTGTCACTATATGATTGCATGTTTATGTGTTCAATTTTTATGTAAATTTATTAATCGGCGATGAGTCTACCGAGTATTTCAATGAAATGCTCACCCTTTTTTAACAACAATTGCAGATGTCGGAGATGGAGACGAATGATGGGCAGGCTATGGCATTAATATTTGAATAATTAGATTTCAGTATTATTTCAGTTGAATAATCACATATTTGAGAAATGTTGAGATTTTGAACAGTTGCTTTATTTGGAAATGTTTTAGTAAATATTATTTCCGTAAATTGGAGAATATTTAAAGTTTGTCAATTTTTGAATTTATTTAAATAAATCTTGCCAATTAAAAATTTTTATTTTCTTCCGCTTAATACTATTTCAAAATTTTGACGAGACGATGACGTGACGAGTCGGGTGATTAGAACCCGGGGCATCACAACGTGGTATCAGAGCCAGTGTGCGTTTTTGTAGACTGGCAAAATTTTCAAAAGAGAAATTATTTTTTTAAAAAAATTAATTTACATTATTAAATGCCAACTGCCATCATTCGATCCGCCACTTCGAGGTAAAGAAGTTTATGAGTTTATGTTATTTTATTTTTCGGATACATATTTTTAATGATTTATGAGACTTAGAAGAAAGAGAAAGATTTGTATCCGAAATAGAAAGAAAGAAGAAAGAACGATTTTTGAGCATAATGGGAATAACTAGTAATTGATTAAAGAATTGTTTTATGATAATTTTGTCCTCAAACTTAAAGAATAAAGAACCCTAACTGGACTTTGTATAATTGTTTTAGACATGGCACCATTCACAAGACAACAACAAAGAAAGTTAGATGGATGGGCCTCAAAATACCTATCATTCAAGAGGGGACATCACAAGAAGATAGATGAGCATGTAAAATACTATCGGATAGCACGAGAGGACGCAATAGAGCATGGCTTTAAGATAACTGTCACACAGACTATTGGTCACTTTTTGTCAACTTTCTCGGAGGATGAGCGTAAGTTGGCAAATGAGTTTTACGAGGATATAAAAAGAACTCTGGGAGAAAATGCGAACTTTAAGACAGTATGTGATGAGTTTATAATGCTTTGGGATCTTTTTCGAACCCCAGCATCTGCACCAGCACCAGTACAAGTAATGATACCCCGAACCGATAATAAAGATCGGCTAAATGAGATATCTGATGCTGAGTCAGGCATCTACGATTATATGCTGGGTTACAAGGTTATGTTTCAGAATCACCAGATTACTCCCCAGGTTCACCAAGTGTCACACCCAGTGCCCCAGATTATACACCTGGCACGCCCGGGACTACCCCTGTCAACAGTCATATTTAGTGGGATAAGACTAGTGATAGTTGTTTTGGCATTTTTTCCCTTTTCAACAGTTTTTCCCATTCCTGAAATAATAATGTATCCTCATTGAGGAATTTCAATTATTAATAAAGATATTCATTTATTTTATGTCACGAGCTATGTTTGACATTGTTATTAAGATTGATTGTATGAGATGATTGGTTGTCTGTATTTTTCCTATCGAGAAATAATAAACCTATTTGTTTTACTCAATAAAGGAAAATGTCTCGGCGCCTAATCAGAGATGCACCGAACCAGACCAACCAAGGTCAGACTGCTCCAAGGCAGGATCCCCCAAACCAGGCCAATATCATTAGGGATCTACTTCAAGCAGTTCAGGACTTGAGACAGGCCCCTACTGGTTCCTCAGTTCCAATAATTGAGCAATTCTGAAGGTACCGTCCACCTACATTTGACGGTGGTAACGACCCTTTAGCCGTGGAAGAATGACTGCAGACGATTGAGAAAATCTTCAAACACATCTCTTGCCCGGAGGACCGGAAAGTTGTTTGTGCAGAATTTATGCTGATTGGTAGGGCTGGATTCTGGTGGGAATCAACATCCCGAACTAGGTCCCTAGAACAACATGCAGCTTTAACTTGGGAGGAGTTCAAGGCTGAGATTAGAGATAAATTCTTTCCACCGGCCCTCAGAGACCACAAAGAATCTGAATTTTTACACTTGGTTCAAGGCGATATGGATATAACTGAGTATGAAAAGAAGTTCAAGGAATTGTCACGCAATGCTCCACATCTGGTGGAGAGGGAGGCTAAGAAGGCACGCAGGTTTTAGAGGGGTCTACGCTCGGAGGTTAGACAGATAGTCAGTTCGCATGAGCTGCCGACCTATTGAGAAGTGGTAAAGAAGGCCCAAGTTGTAGCCTATGCGGGAGTAAAGATTGGAAACCAAGGCAATCATCATGAACAGAGATATCAAGGGAAAAGAAAGGGCAAGGGCCGAATCGCAGCCAGAATCGAAATCAATCATTTAATAAGAGATAGAATTCAGGAACCCCAGGAGGACAGGTGACTAATCATACTCCACCCTGCCCTAAGTGTCAGAAATTGTACAAGGGAGAGTGCCTTTATGGTAAGGGAGTCTGCTATAAATGTGGCCAGCTGGGCCATTTTGCATGGGATTGTCGTGCTCCTCCGGCACAAGGCTCTAATCAGAAGAGGAACACAGATCAAAACAGGAAAGGAAAAGTGAGAGTATTTTCCATGGATGCAGCAGAGGACTCGGACGTGATCGCAGGTATACTAATTATCTTAGTATTCCTATGCATGTCCTAATTGTTGTCCTGCATTGTATATCTTTCCTATTTTGAAGCATGCTTATATGATAACAGGTATATTATCTGTTTCTGGTATTCCCGTATGTGTTCTGATAGACTCGGGAGCCACACACTCATTTATATCTGATACATGCTTAGAAAGGTTGAACTTAATAGGAGATGAAACTGGTAGTATACTTGAGGTTAGTTTACCATCAGGAGGAACAATTGATATCGATATGATAGTCAAAGCAGTGCAAATTGATTTTGATGGTCAAGTATTGGAAGCAGACCTGAATATAATTCGAATGAAAGACTTCGATATTATTCTGGGTATGGATTGGCTCAGCACCAACCGTGCTGCAATTATGTGCCATGAGAAGGAGGTTATTTTTCGCAAAGGTGGTGAAGAAGTATTTAGATTTTATGGGACGAAGATTAAGGCTCTTCCCCGTCTTGTATTAGCTTTGCAAGCCGAGAAGTTATTAGCCAAGGGCAATTGTCAGGGCTATTTGGTTAGTCTTCAAGAAAAACCATCAAAGGAGATCACTTTCGAGTCGGTGCCAGTAGTATGTGAATATGGTGATGTTTTTCCAGATGATCTACCAGGTACCCCGCCTGATAGACAAGTGGAATTCACCATTGATTTGATACCAGGAGCTGCCCCAGTATCTAAAGCTCCATATCGTATGGCACCGAAGGAGTTGCAGGAATTGAAGGTTCAGCTAGAGGAATTGTTAGAAAAGAGTTTATCAGACCGAGTGTATCTCCATGGGGAGCACCTGTGTTGTTTGTGAAGAAGGATGGAAGCATGAGGATGTGTATTAATTATAGAGAGCTGAACAAATTGACAATAAAGAATAAGTATCCTCTTCCCAAGATCGAAGACTTATTTGATCAGTTGAAAGGTACAGCTATATTCTCGAAGATCGATTTGAGATCTGGCTATCATCAGTTAAAGATTAAACCAGATGATGTACCAAAAACCGTGTTTAGGACGCGATATGGGCATTATGAGTACATAGTAATGCCATTTGGTCTCACGAATGCACCCGCAGTGTTTATGGATTTGATGAATAGAGTCTTTCATCAGTATCTTGATAAATTTATTATCGTTTTTATCGATGACATACTGATTTACTCAAGAGATTCTGAACAGCATGAAGAGCACTTGAGGATAGTATTGGAAACATTGAGAGCAGAAAAGTTGTACGCCAAATTCAAGAAATGTGAATTTTGGCTTGAGAGGGTAGCCTTCCTGGGTCATGTTGTTATAGTAAATGGTATTGAAGTTGATCCGTCTAAAGTTGAAGCTGTAATGAATTGGCCAACACCTGCCAATGTTGGAGATGTAAGAAGTTTCCTTGGGTTAACCGAATACTATCGACGATTTATAGAAGGCTTTTCTAAAATAGCAGGTCCTATGACACAGTTAACCAGGAAGGGAATTAAGTTCCATTTGACAACTCAGTGCGAGCAAAGTTTCCAGGAACTGAAGAACAGACTTGTATCAGCACCAGTATTGACTATACCGGATGGGTCAGATGGTTATGTTATTTACAGTGATGCATCCAAACATGGATTGGGTTGTGTATTAATGCAGAATGGAAAAGTAATAGCATATGCTTCAAGACAGTTGAAGCCATATGAAAAGAATTACCCGACGCATGATCTAGAGCTTGCAGCTGTAGTGCATGCTTTAAAGATCTGGAGACACTATTTGTAGGGGGTAAATGTGAGATTTACACCGATCACAAGAGTCTCAAGTATTTCTTTACTCAGAAGGAATTAAATATGAGGCAACGTCGATGGCTAGAGCTCGTGAAAGATTATGACTGCACTATTCTTTACCATCCTGGTAAAGCAAATAAGGTTGAAGATGCTTTGAGCAAGAAGAATGCTGGTCAGTTGTCAGTTTTGGGAACAACGCAAGACCAGTTGATTCGAGACTTTCAGAATCTGAAAATTGAAGTGCGAGCTACATCAATTCGAGGATCTAGCAGATTGACAAATCTGACTGTTAAGCCAAATTTGAGGGATAGGATCGTGACAGCTCAGGGAGGTGATAAATTTTTGGAGAAAATTAGATCTGAAGTTGGGACTAGCAGGAGGATAGGTTTTGAGATTGCCTCTGATAATGCACTTATGTTCAGAGGGCGTATTTGTGTGCCGAAGGATGAACAGATTAGGAAGGAGATTTTAACTGAAGCTCATTCAGCACCTTACACAGGTCACCCTGGTGGGATAAAAATGTATCGCGATTTATGCAATATTTTTTTGTGGAGAAATATGAAGGGTTGTATTGCAAGGTTTATATCTCGATGCATGACCTGCCAGCAGGTTAAGGCTGAACATCAGAGACCGTCTGGATTGTTGAATCCTTTGGACATACCAGAATGGAAATCGGAGAAAATTTCCATGAATTTTGTTACTGAGTTACCAAAATCAGTTAGAGGAAATGATGCTATTTGGGTTATTATGGACCGGCTTACAAAGTCAGCTAATTTCCTTCCGGTCAAAATGACCCTCGGTATGGATCAGTTAGCCCAGTTGTATGTAAGAGAGATTGTTCGACTTCACGGGTACCAGCTTCCATTATCTCAGATAGAGATCTGAGGTTTACTTCTAGATTTTGGAAGAGTTTACATAATGCAATGGGTACTAAATTAAATTTTAGTACTGCATACCATCCGCAGACAGACGGTCAGTCTGAGCGTACTATTCAGACACTGGAGGATATGCTTAGAGCTTGCATACTAGACTTGAGTGGTAGTTGGGAGAATCACCTACCATTGGTGGAATTTGCCTACAATAATAGTTTTCAGGCTACTATTGGTATGGCACCATATAAAGCACTGTATGGACGACGATGTCGATCGCCACTTTATTGGGATGAAGTAGGTGAGAACAAATTGTTGGGACCAGAATTAATTGAAAGAACAGTTGAGGCTATTGAAAAGATTAGACTGCGAATTAAGACCGCACATGACAGACAGAAGAGTTATGCAGATCAGAGAAGAAAAGACTTGGAATTTCAGGTGGGAGAGAAAGTGTTTTTGAAGGTAATCCCAATGAAAGGTACTATTCGCTTTGGGAAAAGGGGAAAGTTAAGACCTCGATTTATTGGACCGTTTGAGATATTAGAGTAAGTAGGGAATGTGGCATATCGTTTGGCATTGCCACCCGAGCTTGCAGCGGTTCACAATGTTTTTCATGTTTCCCTATTAAGAAAATATGTTTATGATCCTAGTCATGTGGTGAATTATCAGTCAATTTCAGTTCAGAAAGATTTGTCTTATGAGGAGGCCCCATGTGCATTGTAGAGAGAAAAGTCCATGTCTTAAGAAACAAATAAATTTCCTTAGTCAAAGTCCAGTGGGGTAGACACAAGGATGATGAGGCTACTTGAGAAAGAGAAGATGATATTTTAGCCATGTATCCAAATATCATAGATCAAGTGAGTTTAATTTCGAGGACGAAATTATTTTAAGGAGGTAAGGTTGTAGCGACCGAGAAATTTCTGAATTTATTATAAATAAATATTTTATTTACTAAAAACCGTGTCGCTATAATTTAACCCATTATTTAAAATTCACATACGTCGTTTAGCCAAGTTATAATTTTGAGCCGAGAATAATAAATTTCAGTCCAATTTGATTTTACGTCCAAAAATTCAAAATCTATTTTTAAAATCCAATTTCATTTTTTATTTATTTAATTATTTATTTATTCAAATAAAATCACCATATAATTTTATTTCAAATTTGGGTTTATCATTCTAATTTCACTTCAAAATTTAAACTCATCACTTATCTCTACAAATCATGATCACCATCCTATCCAACTTGCAAACAACCAATTCTATCACAAGAATCTATCTGTAGTTACAATTTGAAATCCAAACTAAAGATTATATGCCCAACTATTTTAATCCCCATTCTGAGATCATAATTCTTCACGTCACCACCCCTGAGTTCAGGTATCTTCATCGATAATTCCTGTTTCAGCATCATCACCTTCGTCCACACAGAGCCCAATCCACCACTGCCTCTTCACCACCGACCCAATCATCAATCTGCCCAGTTTACTGCAAACCCAACCACCTTCTGTAGCAACCGAACCCAAGCCTCACACACTACCACCCAACACCAATTTGCAACTTCACACGCAGAGCCCGACCAAACTGCCATTTCCAAATCATGGCCACCTCAATCGCCACTGGCCGACCATGCCCACTATACTCACCGATGAACCATCATCATCACCATCAAGAAGTTTAAATATTTCGTTGGATGTAATGTGAATCAATATGGGGAGAGTCTTCTTGTGGTAAAATATATTTTGATTTTTTGTGCGTTAAAAATTGTAGAAAAGAACTTGCTAAACAGTGAACTTAACCAGTATAAGTAATAAAAGAAATTTTAGTGAACAAAATACACTTAACTAAACGGAGAGTGAGCAAATTACAAGTTAACGTCTGGATTCGGGACCTGTGTTCAACACAATGTCCTTAAAAGAGTGTTCGCTCTTTCATTGAAGTAACTCGAGCACTTGCTTACAAAGATATAGCGGTGTGAACTATAGCTTTGTAGTCTAACCAACCCGATTGGAACAAGATAGGATTTTGACAGATTAGTTGAGGAGGAAGAGAGATATTTCGAGCTATGATTGTTTTGTAGACTGAGGGAGACAACTGTTAAATATATAGGCATGTGAGGAGCCTCTAAACTTACTACAACCATTGAATTGCCATAAATTCTGCCATTGCACACCCTTTAAATTCAGGCATTTCTGGAGTTACGGTTTCAAATGAAGAAAAAATGTAAAAGAAAAGTTTCAAAACGTGGCTGGCACTTTGTGGTTAATTTTTTATCCATTTGGTCCGACATTCGTGTACGCAAGTTATGCCCGCACAAAAATTCAAGACTTGAAAGTCAAGTTGGTCCAAAGTTTGCACCCCTGCCACGCATGAGTCTCTGTGCAACAAATGGTTATAACTTACAAATTGTTAAACATATTTAATTTGGTCTGCAACCACTTATTCTTCCTATGTAGGATAGCTATCTAAGTTTTCCCCATATTTCTACATTTTATCTATTTTCTAATGTGGGATGACTCACTATTTATAGGCTCCATTTACTCCCATTATATCTTCATTTTCCAATGTTGGATTATAATCCCATTTTAAAGCTGCTCTCCAAATCCTACCTCTCTTTTCAATGTGGGATTAATATCACATTCACTAGTGAGAATTTCCTTGCAAACCATATATTATATTTTCCAACAATCTCATACATAAATGGGAATTGATAGAGACATGAAATACTTGGTGACAAAATTTCACAGTAACATGCGTAGGATAGGAAGGTGTTCCCTTTGAACCTTTCCTTGTAGAAATACATTTACTTTACTAGTTGATTAGTAGACGCGATGTCTTTGAATTATTCTACCTTTTCTATAAACGATGATGTACCTAACACATGCTTCTTACTAATACAATTCAGTTCTAATGGGTATGTTCATTTGTGGCCATGAACATATACTTGGTTCAATGAGAGTTATTAAGAATTGAGCCACACAATTCCCTTCTAAGCTACCCCACTTCTCTCTCATATAGGTGATTTTTTATTTAAGAGTAACCAGCATGACTTCGCTTGAATTCTTGATGCATAAGAATAATTAAAACCTTATTTCTTATTCTCTTCTCATGGGCATCATTGTTATTATAGGAATTGACAGGAGATAAACCCCACATTGATCTTATTACGTATTTGCAATTAGGTTGTCCCGTTGAACCTAGATCTTGGGATCTCATTGCAATAACTTAATCTTTCAGAGGCTTAAGTCTCAATCCTCTTGATGACTTTCCAACTAACTCTCGATTCAACCTTTTGATTAGTGATCTGCTAGATTATCCTTTGACTTTATATAGTCAATAGAGATAACTTCAGTTAAGAGTAGTTGTGTTATGTTATTATGTCTGCAACGTATATGTCTAAGTTTAGCATTAAACATATTTCTCTGTGCCCTTCCAATTACTGATTGACCATCGTAATGTATACAAATTGCTGGCATAGGCTTCGTCGCAACTACTCTAGCGATGACCCTTAACACTAGAGATTGCAACTGCAATAGAGATCTTGCAGCTGAAGATCACCGCTTGTACCCCTTGAAAGTGGTGATCTCGCCATTACGTCATTGGGGTGGAAGGAATTGAGGTTCTATTGTGCACGTATTCAAAATATATAATCAAAAATCTGTCACTGAACAAATACATGTAAAATTGATACTGAAGCTTCCATTCCAACAAGAATGTATAACGAATAGTAAACACAAGCTTCTAATACGTATAAGAGCCTTTATGGCCTTTAAATCATCGATATAAAGAGACCATTCATTCCCTGAATGTTAGTTCATACCATATAATTCTATGTGTGTATCGATTAATTGTTGGAGAATTCTATACAGCATTCCATCCAAGGTTAATATTTCTATGGTAAAATTGTGATTGTGTTGATCGTTGGATTTCATCCTCATTCTAACTTTGTCCCAGTACAAAATGTTGGATTTCATCCTCATTCTAACTTTGTCCCAGTACAAAATTTACATATATTAAAAGCTTGAGGGGTAGATGCACTTCGTGTGAAATTTGTTCGACAGTTATACTTAATAATTATCAGGTAATTCTTTTTTTCATCATTCATTTTCTATCTTGGGTGGTTTTCATGGTGCATTTTTTTCGTTTAATGATTCAGCCATATTCGGTCGTCATCTAACATTTCATATATTAGAACAATGAAGCATGACCCCGCTCTGAAATCATCTTAGATGTTTATATTTTTTTTTAAAAAAAATAGACAAACGTTCATAGTTAGTTGATGCCGCATAATGCAGGTTTCATCATTGATTTTCTAGTTTTTTTCTTCCTGATGCATTCTAATGCATAATGCTGCAGCCCTAGTTAGACATCTTTTTTTCTAGTTTGTACTCTTGCTTTACTAATCTTAACAAGGCAGTTAGAATTTATTCTTGTTGTGATTAATGGTTGCATTTGACACATTATTGTAAAATACTAATATCATTCCTTGTAACAGGATATGTCAAGTTTAACGGTGTTTGTACACTTTGGAGGTGTGTGGGATAAATCAAACAAGTATATTGATTATTATGTACAGGCTATCATTATACCATTTGATTGCTCATATGCTAATATAGTTACAATGATTGTTGTTTAGCTCAGAAAAGATTAAGGAAATAGTAATTTTCAAGTTGCAGTAGCAGGTTAATGAGCAAGGTTCCTGATTCCAGTTTGTGAGGATTCTTCGCTGGTATTTTATGTGGAACTAAAGAGAGGGGAAAATGATAATCGCACTTTTCCAATATGTGTCTATGTCAAGTTTTTGCCTCATAGTCAAATTGTTATTGCGAGCGTTGATGCATTGCATGAAAATTCTGATAACAACCACTCTCATTCACTGAGTCGAATGCCTACCTAAGACTTTGATGCATTAAGTTATGGCATGATGGTCGAAAACCCAACGTTGGAAGAAATGGAAATTAAACTAGCTGAATACGTGAACATAAGCAGGGATGATGATGAAGATGCATAGCATGATGTTATAACAATGCCCACAATTGAAGGGGTTAAAAATGGCACTGTGTTTAAGAATAAGGAATAACTTGTCACGAGCGTGGCAATGTTGTAGTTGCAATTGCAAACAACATTGATCCACTTTTGGTTATGCATAAAAAAATTATTGTTTTTAAAATTATAGAATTTCCCCATAATGTCACAAACATATTTAATTCCATTACAAATTGTTAGCAAATATAATTGTGAAAGTAAAATTCGTTCATTTACTTTCGATAATGCTAGTGTAAATAAAGTCATCGTAGATAAATTATGTAGAATTCTTAATCGTGAATTTGGTGATTTTTTATTTCATGTTAGATGTGTATGTCATTTTAATTGTTCAAGATGGGATGAAACATATTAAAGACCAAATTGATAGAATTATAGATGCATTAGTTTACATAACTATTTCACCAAGTAGAAAACAATATTTTGAAGAGTTATGTCTACGATATGGTAAAGATGTTAAAAACTTATCACTGGCGTAGGGCATAGGTGGAACTCGACATATTTATTACTTAAATCGTGTGAAGATTATGAACACATAATAACCGAGTATTATAACGGTAAAAATGTTAGAAATGAAAATGAGTCTGTATTTGTTTGCTAAAAATTATGTACCCCAAGCCCACGGGTCGCTTCAAGTAATAAAGTAGACTTTTCGAGCCCAATTGTCAGTCCCATGAGGAATGTAAACTCAATTACACCCTATTTAATTCAATTTTAACAAAGACACACAATAAAAGATTGATTTTTGTAAATTCAAAGATAAACCAACTTTAAATTCTAATAAAATAAGGAAAATGAAAGATTAAATTGTTGGGATCATGATTTCACTTAACTTTTGCTTAATTAATTTCTTAACATACAAATTAACAAGTTACTCATGAAAATGAAAGATTAAATTGTTGGGATCATGATTTCACTTAACTTTTGCTTAATTAATTTCTTAACATACAAATTAACAAGTTACTCATTCACAATGTTAGATCTGATCTTCCAATTTTAGTTAACTACCTCTCTCGAGCGAAATTAATCCTAATTGATTGGTTTAACTACTATATCTCTATGTCGATTAAAGCCAAACAACCACATTAAATCTTTGTGAAAATAGCTCATTGGATTACCTGGGGGTAGGAGTATATCTCTATCTCCTAAATTATAACCTAGAGCATTTGTTATTAGGTCAAAAATTACACAATATCTCTCGATTATCGTACACTTCACAAATCATATATTTGGTGATAAATCAAATACATGGAACAACTCAATAACAAATACACTTAGAAATAGGTATTTAAATTCAATAAGAAAATATTAAAATTGCTCAAAACAAGTCAAGCTACATCAATCATAAAACTAGCATTGTATAAATATTGCACAGAAGGTGATGTTTATGAAAATACATCACAAAGTATAGAAATTAAAGAATAAAATACAAGAAAATAAATTAAAATAAAGAGGCTAGGGTTTTGGGAGAGAATAAATGGGTTTTATTATGAAGTGGAGAAGTGGGAGTATATATACTCCCCAAAAATTAGACCTAAAAAGGTCCCAAAAATGACAAGAAGTTGAGTCAAACACATCCTTAGGTAAAAATAATAAAAAAGAGAAAAATAATTTCGGTTTGGGCCGAATGGCCTACATGATCGCTTGGGCCATCAATTAAGCCACTACCTAATTCATGCACCGAACCGCGATCAAGTATGATTCGAACCCCGCAGTCGCGTGGTTCAACTTTTGTAGCTCAAGCCATTTTTATTTATAGTTGGGTCCTTCATCTTCTCATCTTGTTAATTTTGGTCCCCCATTTTGAATTTTATTACAATAATACCCCTAAAATATTTTTGCAATTCAGTCCTCAAACTTTGATTTCTTTCAATTTGGTCCCTGAACATTAAAATTGCTCTTATTTTATCTCAATTATCTCTTCAATCTTGTCAATTCTCTTCCCACTTGAGTTTGCACCTAATTGTACAAGATAAACACAGTTTATAAATAGAAATTTACTCGATTTGTCAATTAAAATGTTAATTTAAGACCAAAATAATTGTGTAAAGCACACTTATCGGTATTAATAGAGAGGGTTGGAAAATTGCATTTAAAGTCAAAATATTTTTGACTAGTTTTATGATTCAACCAACATATTATCTGGATCATCAGATCCACTTGCAATACTTAAAGAATTGAAAAAATATGTTAAACAAGAAATACTTAGGAAAGTAGAACCTACCGATTCTTTACAATTTGATTTACTAGACTTTTGGTGAACAAACGAATAGAGATATCTAATTGTTTTCTCCATGACAAAAGATCTACTAATACCTCTAATCAGCACTGCAGCTTCAGAGTTCGCTTTTAGTGTTGGTAAAAGGAATTTATCGGAAGTAAGGAGCCGACTCAAAGAAGACATTTTGGATGTGTTAATTTGCGTCAAAGATTTGCAAGGGGCTCATTCTTGCATGCAAAATAAGTATGCCAAAATTGCATGTCGTCATGTAAATGATTTTTAATTTTAATAACTTTACTTTACATAATCATCTTTTTATCTAAATACTGTTTTATTTCAAAACAAAAATTGTAAATGTAACAAGTTGTTCATGTACAATTTTAACTCCTCCGACTAAAAAAATCAATTAAGTAGATGTTCCCAAGCCCGAAAAATGAGGAGGGATTTCAACTAGTCTACATGTTTTTGATTTTTGCTCTTATAATTTTATTGTATAAAAATACTTAAAACAAAATAATAGGTAGGCTCATGGGCCAAGCTCGGCTCGGTCCATGATCTACGAGCTCGTGAGCCAAGACGAGCTAACCCCTAGAAAATGAGTCGATCATAGGCTTGGGGCAAACCCTACTCGGCTCGGTCAATTACCACCTCTATACATCAGGTGACACAATTGACGATATGTATCATACATATGACATTGTAGTTAGTTATGATAAAGAATGGCATGGGCGAGATCATGTAATACAGGTGATTTGAGGTTACCCATACAAGTCATATGGAAATCTTCCTGCGTACATGCATAGATTGGAAGTTGCCAACCTGGGTTCTAATACTAGGATTGAGTTTGATGCGGAAGGGAGATTTTTGTACAGTTTCATAGCTTTCGGGGCATCAATAGCTAGATGGAACCACTGCATACCTGTCATTGTTGTCGAAGGGACATTTTTAACGAGTAGGCACAGTGGTAATATACTAAAAATGCGAACAATAATACATTCATACTAGCTTTCAGCATGGAAGATTATGAAAATAATAATTCCTGGGAGTGGTTCTTGTTGATGGTGAAAGAAGTATATTGTCATCAAGATGAATTTTTCATCGTCTCTAACCATCATAAAAATATATCGCATGAGGTTGATAAGGTATTCCCAGATGTTTTACACGGAGCGTGACATACCACTTGCTCCAAAATTTAAATAGAGAATTTGGTAAGAAAGGGAAAGGAATGAGAGTTCTATTTACTGCTGCATCGAGAGATTACACAATAGCAAATTTCGCAACCCACATCTCAAGATTGAATGCAATTGACCCCGACATCAGAGGTTACCGGTAAGCTTTTTTGATATTTTCATTTTTCATTTTAGTAGGATGCAGCAAAAATAAAAGAATTAATCTAATGATATTACTCAAAAGTAGAAGGATGTTGGATACGAGTGCAAATGAGAAAAGATATATAATCCACCATGATGTCAAAAATTGTAGAGTCGGTGAACACGGTGATTCAATATGCAAAGAACTATCCCATTGAGGCACTAGTTGAGTGCTTAAGGTGCACAATACAAAGGTGGTTTTCTCAGAATTTAAAGGATGTCATGTGAACCTTCACAAGGCTTTCTACCCGTCGTGATAACATGCTGAAGGAGATGATCTTCATGTTGAGACAATTATGGGTTAGACCTGTTCTACGTGTTTAAAAGTTTATTTCTTGTTTTGTATTTATTTGAAACTATCATATTTATTTGAACCATGTATCAAGTGAATAAATGCTTACATAACATAACATCGTTGATTTATTCAAATAGCATATGTAGGTGTGCCCTTCTAGTGACACAATAGATCAAATGGATGACGAGACTTCAAAATTTGTGGTGAATATGGATGAAATGACATGTTCATGTAGAAGGTTTCAGTTCGACCACATCCCATGTCCACATACAGTTGTTGTCATAGCTATGAGAAACTATTCATTGTCCGACTACTGTTCAAAATATTTTACAAAGGAAAGTTACATTGCAACATGCCAATTATCTTTATACCCACTTGGTAATAGAGAGGTCTAGCACATACCAGATCAAGTGAAGGAAAGGATAGCACTTTCACCAAAGTTGAGACGTGGACTTGGGAGGCCGAAGGAAAATAGGTATAAGTTATATCTTGAGTACAAGAGGAGAACGCAGTGTGGGAAATGTAATGGATTTGGTCAAAACAACACGACTTGTCATAATCCAACATCCATGGTCGATCAAAACACTAATAAGAGGAAAAGAAATTCTACAGGGACCTAAAAAGGTAATTTAATATATTTGTCAACTTACGAGATTCTCTGTCTCTTGTAATTGATCAATATGAGTAACATGTTTTTATATGTAATAGGTAGGTGAACGTTGTCGTGTTGGAGATGTGGTCAATGAATATTACCCTTCAAAATGGAATGTGTGGATGGGAACAGTCTAGTCATAGTATTGTAGGCACCGCATGTTATTCTTCACAATTTAGAATTTTTATCTGTTGATTTTAATTGTCAAATACATTTATCATTTCTTGATAATGAACAACATACTTAAGGATTATGTTGTTCCACTTTTGATCTCATGTGTTTAAATATCATAATTTGGCAATTTCTTTGTTTGAAGATGGGATTTTGGAATTTGAAATTTTCATTGTGTAATTTGCCAAGTCCCAATTTTGCCCAATGCTATCAGTATAGTAATCCTAATTTCTATATGAAACATGCTATGTATGAGTCTCTAATGCACTAGACTTAGGGATGGCAATAGGGAGGGAAATCCCAAAAAAAAAGGAGAGAATGGGGATGAAAAAGTATCCTTGAATCGGGGATAGGGCGGGAAGGGATGGCGGTCCTCACCCCAGACTCGTCCCTGATTAACAAAACTAATTAAAAAAAAAGTCCAAACAAATTAAAAACATCATAAACCCAAACATGAATTATTATTCTTAATTATTTATCTCAAAAGCCAAATATTTAATTTCAAACCAAACACTACATTCCATTCGAAATTTTAATTGTATTATTAGATTCTCTTGACTAAATGACTCATCATCTCTTTATCACCTATTACAAGGAATTCTAATTCACTTTTCATAAATATTTAGACTTTATTCTACTCAATAAATATAAGCTCTCTTGTATGAATTGTATCTTTTAGGATTATATTACATGAAATTAAGGTATGAATAATAGAGTAGAACCATGGGTGCGTTTTTTGTACTTCAATTCCATCTATTTTATATATCTGCTTATATTATATACACCGGGGATGATTTTAAATATTTGGTGAAATATGCTAGTTTGATTTTAGCTATGAGGATATATAAAAGAGAAGATTATAAATTAAAAGATTAGTTGCTTGAATAAGAATTAACTTAGATTAATTTTATTTTGAGTTGTTACTTGTCAAATATAGTTGGAGCTACATAGATAAAACGTTTTGATATTCTCACAAGTATTGATTATTTGCTTGAGCATGTTTTAGTTTAATTCGATTAAGTTTTATTATATTATCTTATATTGTAGAAGCAAGTGGACCGTTTCTGCAGCCCAAAATAATGAAGTCCAGTCCAAAAGAGCTGAAGCCCAAAGCTGTTGAACTCCAGCCATTTGAAGATTACAAGTACAAGATCAAAATTGCTTTGGTCCACTTAGTGATTCAGCCCAAGTCCAGTAAAACCGGGTCTGAGCCCAATCGGTGTAACCATTCACTTGATCTCAATTGTCGCTTTTCAAGCTTACATCTGAGCCGTTCACTCCAGATAATAAGCTCCGATATTTTCTCACTTTGAGATATAGTCTCTCTCTCTCTCTCTCTCTCTCTCTCTCTCTCTCTCTCTCTAGACGATTCATCTCTCTCATTCTTAGTGGTTCTCTTAGAGTTTCTCTTCCTCTCGCATCTTGAGTTGTTCTTTTCTTTGATTCTTCGTGTAATATCAAAGAGTTACTTTGTGGTATTTTACAGTGTTGATCTGTAACCTCTTAGTATTTCTTTGTGGTATATTGCTGCGAGTCTTTGAGTCTAAATACTTTCAGATATCCATTTTATTTTTGTATAAACTTTTGAGTATATGTTTTTATTCTTTGATTAATAAAGTGTTTTGAAGTTTTTGTGTTTAAACTTCATTCTTTGTAGTGATTTGGTTCAAAATCGTAACAGTGGTATCAGAGCCTTAGGGTTTTTGTGAATACACTGATTTATGACTTAGATTTTTTAGATCCAGAGTCTTGGGGGTTAGATCTATTGTTTCTCTGGAAGTTCTTTATGGTATCTTAATGAACATTTTAAGGTTTCTGATTTCTTGGTGGTTTTTTAAAGAGATTTTGTATGATTTCTTAAGATCTGAAAATTCGAAGTTGAAACATTTTGATCCTTTTTAAAATCTTAGCGAAAAATTCCAGATCTGAAATTTTTTTCAAGATTTTCTCTCTGAAAATCTTCGTGGTATTTTTACTCAGAAAACCTTTTTTTTTAAGTAACCCTAATTTTCTAAAGGGGGGGGGGGTTCTATTTCTTAGTGTATGGATCTTTTGGCTTTTGAGTCAAGATTAAAACGATCCTAGAACTCAGTATAATCCTTCTGATATACTGAGAGTTCTAAAAGGGAATCATACATAATCTTGGTGGCTGAACTGCGTGAATGCAACTGGAACTTTGTGGAGTTGAATCTTCGTGAAAAATCTGTAGTAACCCTAATCTTGCAAAGAGATGATATCTTTACTTACTGCACATTTTAAGTCTTTTTTTTTTTTTCCAAATATCGTGTTCTTTCCAAAATTCCTCTGTTTTTGAAGCCTTCTGTTAGACCCCTTTACTTTTCTTTGTCTAGGATTTCTTGAAAATTCGGAAATTTGAGGGAGTCTAAGGCTGACAAAAATTAGGTTGAGGGATATACTGGAAGAACGTTATTTCTTAGTGATTCCGATTCTTAGTGATTATTCCTTAGTGTATTTGTTTCTTTGTGCATTGTGATCATCTTGTGATTACTACACTACTTAGTGTCTGATCTTGAATATGTGTGATATATAATATCTTTCTTGACTTAGTGAGTTGCCTCTAATTACTTGAAATACTTTGTGAAAATTGTCGTGTGTTCCTCTGCTTTGCTTATTTGTAGTCTTTGAAGAAATAAGGCTTCTGATTACTAAAACTTTTCAAGTTTTTAGTCATTTTTGCAATGGCTACTATTAAATTGATGTTGAAATATGGAATGGCAAAGGAGACTTTAGTCTCTGGAGCCAGAAAATGAAAGCCTTATTACTTCAAATGAAATGTGCTAAAGCCATTGATGCCTCTTGGCCTGCTACATTATTTGAGATAAGCAAACTGAAATGGATGAAACAGCCTGGAGTACTTTATTTCCTCACCTATCTGATAATGTCATTAGACAAGTAGGTGAGACTAAAACTACACAAGAACTATGGGAAAAATTATAGGAAGTTTACCACACAATTTCATTACCTAAAAAGTGTTTTCTGTGGAAACAATACTTTAGTTTTAAGTTTCATCTTTCCATAGATGTAGATGAAAACATGAGTAGGTTAAATAAGATCACAAAAAGCTTAGTGAATTTTGATAAAAAAATTATCTAATGACCAGAAAGTAGTATGTCTTTTAAATGCCATGAGTGATAGGTATAAAGACCTTAGAAATGCATTAGAATATGGTAGACAGAAATTGATTTCTGAAATATTTCACACTTCCCTTAAGAATAAGGAGCTGGAAATGAAAAATGATCATAATAAGCCTATAATGTGATAGGAACTTCTAAGAAAAGGAACTCCTTTAGGGAAAATAAGACTTTGAACAATTTCAACAAAAGTTGGAATATTCCTAACAATAACAGGAACTGGAATAATTTGAATAGTAAGCCCGCTAGGGAAAACTATCAAAATAAAGGCAGTTTTAATAGGTCTAAGGTTAATAACTACAATAATCAAGATAATTCCCTTAGACCTAGAACATGTTACTATTGTGGTAAACCTGGACATCAAGTTCAAAATTATTTTAAGAAGCAGCATGAAACTACCACTACTAATTCCTAAAAGTAGGATTTCATTTGTTTGTTTAAGAATATTTGCTATTTATTTTGTTAATATTTGTTATATTTCAGGAATACCCCCAAAGTCAAGAAAATAATGGAATTGAAGCCACAATAGAATTGAAGCCAAAATCAAGCAATTGGATGATAAAAATGTCAAAATGTGAAAATCAAAGAGTGGATGAAGTAGATCAAAGGGCCAATTGGAAGAAAATTCGAAGAAGAAATCTAATTTGGAAGAAATCAGAAGTTCAGGGGCCAAATTGCAACAATCGAAAGTTGGAGGATCTACTCTGTGACTAAATTAGGAGGACCAACTTATAGTAACTGCAAAGATGAAAATTGCACAGCAACCGCAAAGGCACGCGGTCGCGCCTAGAAGAAGCATGCGGTCGCATGGAGTCGTCTGCAGAAAACTGAGGCTGAATATACAAAGGTGTGCGACTTTATACGATAATGTTCTGGGCCGACTTGTTGGGCTTTTGCGCAATTTTCAGCATTCTTTCTCCCCAGGTAACCTAAGTTTCGAGCATATCTATAAATACCAGACTTAGGGCACGAAATTAAGGGTTCCCAATTGCTTGAATTGAGGCGAAAACGCTGTCGAATTGTCGAGGGATCCATACAATGCCAAGAACACAATTGAAGACCAAAGATCGAGGGATGAATAGGGTGACATCTATCCATTATTCTTGTGATTATTATTCAATTATGTATCTAGGCTAGATTTTAAATGTTAGAATTGTGATGAAGCATTAAATTTTGGATTTTATGTGTTATTTGTTGTTTAATTTAGTTAATTCATGGGTTTAAGCAATTGATTCGTGCTTTTTCTTATTGTGAAATTACTTGATCACTAATTGTATGATTGTTGTCATGTTTTCTTCAGTTCAAAAGATTAGAAATTCATTAGACTAGCTTCAATTTCCACAAAGTCCGATAGAGGATAGAAATATACCCTTATGCTCTGTGTTATCTACAATAGTAATCACAATTCTTTAATGCTTTCCTGTACATTCGCGTTCAACACAAAAATATAGTTGGGTAGTGCGTAGGAAAATGTATTAATGATTGTCCGAAGGGGAGTTTTAGCAACATTAGGAATATGGATTTTCAAAACCTCGTGAATTTTCATTAGACAATTGGGGTAATGCATATTTGATGGAATTAATGTGGATTCTCAATTCTAGCATATTCATTTTATAGTTTTTACAAAACAAATTTTCTCATTCTTTGTAGTTAAGTTTAAAAGAAAAACTTCCAACTCAATCAAATTTCTCGTTCTCGTTAAGGTTAATAGTCTAAAATATAATTTACAACAATTCTCGTGGGATCGATACTTGAAATCACGTCCATTATATTACTTGTACAACCTGTGCACTTGTGGTTCACAACAAGTTTTTGGCGTCGTTGCCGGGGATTGTAGTTTAAATTTAGTTTTAGATTATTTTCACTAATTTGGACCTTTTACTTGCTTTATTTTTATTTTTAATTTTTAATTTTTAGGATTTTAGTTTTAGTTTGGTTACTAGTTTCTTTACTTTTCTTGTAGTTGTGTATGCTATGTTCGAAAAATGAAGATCTTTTCGAAGCTGATCCGGAAATAGAACGTACGTTACACCATAGGTTGGGAGAAGTTAGAGAGCTAGATAAATTAAAAAAAAAATCAAATGTCAAACAACAACAATCTTCTGTCCCCTGCTGATCCAATCGATGAAGATGACATGTTGGTTGGTGACTTCATGACAACTCAGGTGGTTCAAAGCCAATCCAACATAGTTTATCCATCATTTGGGTAGGCAAACTTCCAACTAAAAACCAATGTCATCAACATGTTCCAAAATAGAAAACAATTCCATGGGAGACCTGATGAAAACCCACACACACATGTTTCTAAATTTTTTGACATGTGTCAACACTTTCAATATCAGGATGTATCTGATGATGCTATCAGACTCAGGTTATTCCCTTACACTCTAAGAGATAGAGCAGTTGATTGGTTAGATTCTTCCCCCGCTACGAGTATAACCACCTGGAACGATTTTGTTCAGAAGTTTTGCACTAAGTTCATGCCCCCAGCGAAAGTTCCCAAATTAAGACATGACATCATTGTGTTCCAGCAGCAAGATGCTGAATCTTTTAATAATGCATGGAACAGATTTAAGGGCATGCTGAGAAAATGTCCAAACCATGAGATCTCTAGAGGTGATCAAGTGAAGTTTTTTTATGAAAGACTACTTCCACACTTTAAAAACATGGTTGACTCCTCATCAAATGGTGCTTTAGGAACAAAGACCATCGGGAAAGCATTGGAGCTTTTTGAGAGAATTGTAAATACAAATGTCATGTAGGGATCGGATAGGGTGGCTCCAAAGAAGACATCGGGAGTCTATGAAGTGGATGCTTACACTGCCTTATCAGCTAAAATTTACTCCTTTGCTGCAAAAGTAGAGGGTATAGCACTGTTGAATCATTCATCAAAAAGTGCTAAAGTAACTTGTGAAGAATGTGGTGCAAACCATGTTACTACAGATTGCCCTATTCTGTCTTGTCTATTGGAGCAAGTTGACTATGTACAAGGGGGTCAATGCCATAACAATCCATACTCAAATACCTATAACCCAGGTTGGTGCAATCATCCTAATTTTTCTTAGAAAGATCACTCAAATGGACACATTGCACCCCAATTCAACACTGAGGAAAGAAAACATGCATTGGAAGAAATGATTGGGATTTGTGGAAAAGATAGAACATTCATGTCTAAAATAGATCAGTTTATGAGAAAAACTGAAATCACAATTCAAAATCAGCAGGCATTACTCAAAAACCTGGAGCACCAATTACCTGCAACCACTGAGGTAAACCAAAAGGAACAACTTATGGATATCAATGTGGTACAAAATGAGATATTTGTAATCAAAAAGCCAGCGCGAGTTCCTGAAAAGATTGTGGCAAGTGGTGAAAAATGGCTGAAAAGGAAGATGGCCATGAGGTGAAATTGACAATTAAACCTCATGAGTCTTCTATCCCATTTTCACAGAGACTGAACAAAACAAGAGAGGATAAACAGGTCAACAAGTTTGTAAAATATGCTTAGAAAACTACACATAAATATCCCTTTCTTGGAAGCAATTACACATATCCCAAGTTATGCCAAGCTTCTAAAGAAGATGATGTCGATCAAGAAGAAGCTCGAAGAACTTGAGGAGGTCACTTTGAATGAAGAATGCAGCGCAATCCTGCAAAACAAGTTGCCACCTAAGCTTAAATACCCAGGGAGCTTTTCTATACCTTACATCATAGAGGATTTACAATTCCAAAAGTTCTTATGTGACCTAGGTGAAAGTATAAATCTGATGCCCTTTTCTGTATACAAAAGTTGGGGTTGGGTGACCCAAAGGATAGCAACATCATTTTGCAATTGGCTGGTCGATCTATTTATTACCCATATGGAGTTGTGGAGGATATGTTGGTAAAAGTTTACAAGTTCATATTCCCTACTGACTTTGTCATCTTAGATATGGAAGAAGATGAAAAAGTCCCCCTGATACTTGGCCGACCATTTCTAGCCACTGCATGAGCACTGTTTGATGTAGAGAAGGGAGATGTACTGCTGCGTGCTAAAAATCAGGAGGTAACCTTCACAATGATGCAATTCAACACCCAAGATCCACAACTTGAAAATTGTTCCAGGATCGATGTGGAAATGGACATTAGATGCTGGGAGAGGTATGAGTACAAGGTGAGAAGAGATGAAGAGGTCTCACCATCCAATATAAAACCACCTTTAAGAGTTTGCAAAAATGTCTAGCCCTAGACTTTAAATGAAGCGCTTGTTGGGAGGCAACCCAACTTTTCCAACATTTTTCTTTAGTTTTTCTATTTATTGCTTTGAGTTATTTATTTGCTTTATAATTGTTTAACTGTTGGACATTGCATTTAGGAGACCTAGGATGTTTAGAATCCATGCATTTAGTTGTTATGTGTTTTAAGTAACTCTAGTATCTAGTTTGCATAAATCATTTTAGAATTTACTTGATTTCTATTTGTTTTGTTGTTTTTCATCACAATTTTCAACTAGATTATCTAGCTTAGGACATGCACATATATTTTAGAAGTTGGTTGCATGCATTAAAAGGTATTTAGGGGTCCAAAACGGGGTCCAAAACCCAAAATTTGAAGAAATCTGTTCACTGCCAAGTAATACCGTGTGGTCACACGATTAACTATTGTAGAACCGTGGAAGAATGCTTTAAAATGCATATTACTCTCATTTTAACCACTTTACACCCGTTTTTCCTCCCACAAATCATGCCACATTGAGTCCACAACCACTCCCCAATGTTTGCATACCATATTGACTCAAATTCATGTACTAAAACACATCAAAATCATTCCAAAGATATGAAATTTTCACACTTTAATGAGATTGAGCATGATTTTTGATGTTTTGCATATTTCTTGTGACATTTCATGTTGTGAATTGGTTGGAGTTGGGATTAAAATAGACTTTGGGTTTATGGATTGTGATTATTTAGGTAAAAATTTTGGTTTGATCCATAAATTTAACTCTATGTTCTACATTGATTTCTTCATGTGCATGTTAGGTGCTCGATAAAGTGTTTCAATGAGTGTTTTGTTGAATTTTGCAATTCTTTTTGGATGATCAGCTTCACCACATGTTATACATCATTTGTGCATCATCTATTCATTATTTACACTGATTTAAGACATATAATTCAATTTGAACATCATTGCACTCCAATGCACCTCATTGCAAGGCCATTGCAGGCACCACTAAACCACATCCCCTATTTTCAGCTTCACTACAAAACTTTGTCAGATCTTTTCTTGACCCAAATGAACTCTAAATGTGCTAAATTTTTGACATGTTGTAGACCAAGTTATGTACTTTCATATGCCAAGTGACATGTCTCGGGAAATTTTCACTTTTTCGAGGGGATTTCAAGGGCTAAAAGTCAGTGGTCAACCATTTTTCAAAAATTTCAAAATTTTTCCAAGCCCTAGTTTGGGTGTGTTGTGTTGATTTGTTTTAATTCCTAGGTGATATTTATGCTTCTAATGACAATTGTTTCTTGTTTTCAAGAAACGTATTATCATGGGGCTGCTCGATCCAAACTTGGATAAGAAAGAAAAGGGTTGTTTCATCCAACAAACATTGAATTCCAAGCCTCAAAATGGAGACACCACCTCTCCAAACCCGGGAAGTACCTAAACCCTCCTTGTTGTTTTATATTTAATTGATTTATTTGCTTTGAATACATTGAGGACAATGCATATTTATAGTTTGGAGGTGGGAATCTCATTCATGTGCTTTTATTTGAACATTCATTTGATTTTAGGATATTTTGGGATAGAAAATCATAAAATTTGAAAATTTTGAATATTTTTGTAGACTTGTTTATTACTTATGACATGATTTGAATTGACTTTTGTGCTTGAGTTAGGAAATTGGACAACGTGTGAACTACATTTCTCTTAAACATTCATCCATGTAAGACTTTAATCAAACTTAAGCACATAGCCATTGTCAAATAATAACTTATGTAAGGTGATGCTTGATACATGTGGGGTAAACTTATGCAATTTGAACATAGAATTGACTGAAAAATTCCAAACCTTAAGAATTTAGATCCTGACCTAAAATTTAGAACCAAAGTAGTTTGGGAGTGGAAAGGTTAGTATGAGTAGGCATTGATGGATTGAGGGTTTGAAGTTCTTGATTTTGCATTTTTGGTTGAGGGGGTTTTAATCAACATGTATAAACCACAACCAGCATGAAAACAGAAAAATGCTGAATGTCTTATTCCACTCTTCAAATGCCCTTTTGACTCGAGCAATTAAGTTTGAGGGGTTCTCTGAACCTGGTATCCTAAACTCAACTGAATTGGGAGCTATCGACATAAAGCTCGCTACAGGGGTCAATTAGAAAGTAAGTAAGGAGAGTGGAGTTACACATAAGATGCTAAAACATCTTTAACTTATCTGTTAAGCCTTTACGACTCGGGTAATTAAGTCTGAGATGTTCTCTGAACCTGTACCCTAAAGTCATATGGCTTGGGAGTCACCTCCCTAAAGCTCACTACAGAGGTCATATAGAAAGTAAGTATGAAGAGTTTTGCACAAAAATGGTAAAAGACAAGGACATAAAAAGAAAAAGTCGTCCAAATTAAAGAAAGAAAAATGAATGAAAATGGTATAAGCCTTGTTGATTGAAATTTCTAATGCTGGAGTGTGAGATTGGGGATGGATTACTTTTGGTCTATTTTGGATACTTGTCAAATCCTGACTACCTTGTGTGGAAAAAAGCAATTTATACATATTTAGAAACCACATCAATAGGAAAAACCTCAAAAAATAAGAGAAAGTAGTAAGGTTGTAATCATCCATGAGAGTGCAAGAAAACCAAAAGAAAATTATTGTTGACCACATGGGATTCAGGCTTATTTTTGCATAATCCACCACACAGTATCAAGTATATTTTTACATGAGTTTGCATTTGATTTTTGGCTATTCACCCACACACAATGAAGTTGAACATCGGATGAATGAAAATATTTTGTGTTCATACTTTTTTCTAAAAGTGAATTATCAATTTGGATTGTTGAAGTGCGTGGTAAATAAGTTGACAAAAAAAAATTGTATTTCTATTTTATTGTTTTGTTTTGTTTTTGTTCAAGGACGAACAATAGTTCTAGTTAGGGGGTGTTCATAAGTATATTTTATACACTTATTTATGTCCTAAAAGTAGGATTTTATTTGGTTGTCTAAGAATATTTGTTATTTATTTTGTTAGTATTTGTTATATATTAGGAATACCCCAAAGTCGAGAAAATAATGGAATTGAAGCCAAAATCAAGCAATTGGATGATAAAAGTGTCAGAGTGTGAAAATCAAAGAGTGGATGAAGTAGATCAAAGGGCCAATTGGAAGAAAACTGAAGAACGAATCAAATTTGGAAGAAATAAGAAGTTCAGGGGCCAAATTGCAACAATCGAAGATGGAGGCCCTACTCTGCAATTAAATTAGGAGGACCAACTTATAGCAATTGCAAAGATGGAAATTGTACAGCAACTGCAAAGGTGTGTGGTCTCCCTAGAAGAAGCATGCGGTCACATGGAGTCGTCTGTAGAAAACTGAGGTTGAATATACAAAGGCGTGCGGCGCAACACTTTATATCGTGGGATCGCATGGTAATGTTCTGGGCCGACTTGTTGGGCTTTTGTGCAATTTTCAGCATTCTTTCTCCCCAAGTAACCTAAGTTTAGAGCATATCTATAAATATCAGACTTGGGGCACAAAATTAAGGGTTCCCACCTGTTTGAATTGAGGCCAAAACGCTGTCAAATTACTGAGGGATCCATGTAATAGGGTGACATCCATCCATTATTCTTGTGATTATTATTTAGTTATGTATCTAGGGTAGGTTTTAAATGTTAGAATTGTGATGAAGCATTAAATTCCGGATTTTATTTGTTACTTTGTTGTTTAATTTAGTTAATTCATGGGTTTGAGCAATTGATGCGTGCTTTTTCTTATTATGCAATTACTTGATCACTGATTGTATGATTGTCGTCATGTTTTTTTAAGTTCAAAAAATTAGGAATTCATTAGACTAGCTTCAATTGCCACAAAGTCCGATTGGGGATATAAAAATACCCCTATGCTTTGTGTTATCTATAATAGTATATTCAATTCTTTTATGCTTTCGTGCACATTTGCATTCAACATAGAAATATAGTTGGGTTGTGCATAGGAAAAGTTGTTAATGCTTGTCCGAAAGGGAGTTTTAGCAACATTAGGAATATGAATTTTCAAAACCCCTTGAATTATCGTTAGACAATTGGAATAATGCATATTTGATGGAATTAATGTGGATTCTCAATTCTATCATATTAATTTTATAGTTTTTACAAAACAAATTTTCTCATTCTTTGTAGTTAAGTATAAAAGCAAAATTTTCAACTCAATCAAATTTCTCATTCTCGTTTAGATTAATAGTCTAAAATACAATTTACAACAATCATCGTGGGATCGATACTTGGACTCACGTCCATTATATTACTTGTGCGACCCGTGAACTTGTTGTTCACAACATTTATGTTACAACTGAATCTGATACTAAGAATGAGTGGATTCTTGATTCTTGTTGTACATTCCATATGTGCCTTGAAAGGGATTTATTTGCTAATTTTAGTGATGATTCTTTTGGATCTTTTAATCTTGGAAATAATTTGACTTGTGATATAAAATGTATTGGTAAGGTTCTATTGAAACTTGAAAATAATAGAACACTTATTTTAAATCAAACAAGATATGTTCCTGATTTAAAAAACAAAATTAATATCTTTGGGCATTTTTGATTCTGAATTGTAAGATATTAGATTGCATAAAGGTTACCTATGTATTTTTAAAGGTAACTCTTTACTACTATGTACTCCCAAAACAAATGGTATATATGTTCTAAAGTCTTATCCAATTTGTGCTAAGTCTTTAAATACAGTTTCTGAAATTGATAATTCTGATTTATGGCATAAAAGGCTTGAACATTTGGGTGAAAGGGGTTTGAAATTACTTGAAAATAAAGGAGTTTTGGTAAAGATGTCATACAAAAACTTAATTTTTGTGAAAAGTGTGTTTTGGGAAAACGGAAAAGAAGTTCTTTTGGTAAAGATATTCATAAGTCAAATAATATACTTGAATATTTACATGTTGATCTGTGGGGTCCTGCCCCAGTTAATTATGTTTCTAGTTTTAGATATTTCATGCTTATAGTTGATGACTATTCTAGGAAAATTTGGGTTCATTTGTCGAAATCTAAGGATGCTTCTGTGTGAGTTTTTAAAAACTGGATTACTTTGATTCAAAATTTGAAATATAGGAAGGTTAAAGTGATTAGAACTGATAATGGTCTAGAGTTTTGTAATCTAGACCTTGATACTTTCTGTAGTAATCTAGGTATCCTTAAACACAGGACTGTTACATACAGTCCACAGCAAAATGGGGTTGCTGAGAGGATGAATAGACACTATTAGAAAGAACTAGGTGTCTGTTGCTTGATTCAAACTTACCAAAAAATTTCTGGGGAGAAGCAACCAAAACTGCTTCATATCTGATCAATTTATCTCTTTGCAATGCCATTGCTTTTAAAATACCTTATCAGATCTGGACACTTCCTGACTTTTCAAAACTAAAAAAATTTAGGTGTGCAACTTACTTACATCAAACTGAAACCAAACTTGATGCCGATCTTTAAAATGTGTATTTCTGGTGTATGGTGAAGGTGTCAATGGTTATAGATTGCAGGTAAAAGAACAGAGAGGTTACATGTTTATTATTAGTAGGTCTGTTGTTTTTAATGAAATGTTTTTCCCAGTAAAGATGAAATTTTAGAAAATCCTCTTAGTGAAAAGGATTTACTCTCTTCTAAGCTAATTACTGATCATCTTATGGAACAAAATGATCAGCCTAATACTCAGTTTTAGGTGGAGCAACCCCCATATTCTCCAAATAATTCCTCTGATAATGAGTCATCATTTCTATTCATGTTCATCATCTTGTTTCTAAAACTGTTCTGAAACTGAAGCTGAAGTTGAAGCTAAAATTGAAACTAATTTCAATCTTAGTGATTACCAGTTTACTAGGGACAGAACTAGAAGAGAAATTAGACTTCCATCTAGATATGAAGATCATGATTTTGTTTCTACTTTCGCTTATTGTGGACCTTTACAATCTGAGCCTAAATCCTTTGAAGAAGCTATTTCTTCAACTGAATCTAAGTTCTGGCTTGCAACAATGCAAGATGAAATTAACTCACTTTTGAAAAATAAAACCTGGGTTCTTGTGCCCAAACCTGATAAGCAGAAACTTATTGATTGCAAATGGATTTTTAAAATAAAAGAAGGTCACTCCAAAGACTTAAAACCTAGATATAAGGCTAGGCTTGTAGCTAAAGGAAAGGAAGGAATTGATTATAATGAGATTTTTCGCATGTAGTCAAATATACTTCTATTAGAGTTTTATTTGCATTAGTTGCTCAATACAGTCTTAAATTGGAACAAATGGATGTGAAAACTGGCTTCTTATAGGGTTCACTTGATGAAACTATATATATGTGTTAGGCTATGAGCTTTGAAAAACCTGAAAATCTTGCATGTTTACTTAAAAAATCTCTTTATGGCATGAAATAGGCACCTAGACAGTGGTATAAAATATTTGATACTTTTATACAAAGTCTGAAATTTGTGAAAAGTCAATATGATCCATACTTTTACTTTAAATGTTTAAATTCCTATTATATGTACCTGCTCTTTTATGTAGATGACATGTTAATAGCTGGACCTAATTTGAATGAGATTGTGCTTCTTAAACAAAAACTTAGTTCTGAATTTGAAATGAAGGACTTAGGAAATGCTAGAAGAATTCTAGGAATGGATATTTTCAGAAATAAAGAAATAGGCACGCTGATTTTAAATCACAAATCTTACATTGAAAAGATTTTTAAAAAGTTTAATTTCTTTAATTCCAAACATGTTTCTTTATGATGAGAATCGAGAAAGTCAAACCCCGATGCACGTGCCCGTGGGACCCATGACGAGATCCGAAGTCGAAGAGGTTCAAGATTTGAGGCTAAACAATGTGAATAAGTCAAGAAAAGCAAGCCGAGAATCAAGTTGGAGCCAAAAAGAAGAAGAAATTGGAATCAGCCAATTTCAGTCGACAGAAAATCATTCCGGTCGACCGAAAGTCTGCAGAGATTTTTGAAGCCAGCCTGAGTCGCGTTCGGCTGAGGCTTGGTCGACCGAAAGTCCCATTTCGGTCGACCATGTGATCGACCGAAATAATTTCAGTCGACCAGTTCGGTCGACCAAAACACTCTGTTTTACAAAAACGGGGTTTTTCTTATAAATACCGAAATTGCACAATTTACCCATTTTGTACCTTTTAAACACATTTTCTTGTCATTTGTAACATAACTTGGTTGTTCATTTGAGCTTGGTCTTAAGAGAGACTCCTTGAGGTAAGGTTAACCTCCTTTGTCTTGTATTATCTTTGGAATTTCTTCAACTAAATCTAGGGTATTATTATTCTTGTGTTTGTTGTTGATTTCCGCCACCTTGGAATTTGTTTATTTCTTTCCATTGGGCTAGGATTCGTTAATCCTTGAATTTTGGGTTAGATTTAAACTTGGGTTAAGGTGTTTATCCTTTATTTTACCACTTTAGCTTTCTTGGGTTGATATTAAAATTGTTGTGGGAATTTTCGGTCAACACACCGAAGGGGTTCGCATCATTTGGTATCAGAGCTTGGCTCTAATTTGGTAAACATATCTTTACTTTCTTCTTGTTGTTCTTATTCTTGAAAAAAAAAATCCGAAAATTCAAGAAAAATTGGGGAAAATTGATATGCTCATGTGTATTGTTGATTCTATGTATTGAGTATATTGATTGTAAGTTTGTTGGGGGAATTTCATATCCATTCACTACAAAACCTACACTTTCCAAATTGTGTATTCAAAGTGTTTGATAAATGTCCCAATGAAAATTACTCCATTAGTGCTTTATTGTTCAATTCCCATATATTGCTAATTGCTTGGGGCTATCCAATTCCCATTATTGAGATTGTGTTATCAACAGTGTATCCCATATATTACTTGTTCCATACATTGGGTAATTGTTGATCATTCATTCCTTACCACATTCTATTTGTTGGGGGCATTCATATATCCACATTATACACATTCAAGGCCATTCAAAATTGAGTACAAAATGTTTGACAAATTGCCTCATTCGAAATTTACACTTTTTGTGCTTATTGTTCTATATCTATGCCTTGTCTATTCTTTGTGGTTTGTCAGTCCCATTTCCAAATTGTGTTCCTAACATCCTATCCCACATAAATATTGTTCCTTTTGAGTTTAGCAAGCACATAAATTCTACTTGCTATTTGTATCTACTTGTTATAAATTCATTCTTCATTTGTTTGTGATTTCCTTGACTTCACAAGAATTATACTTTGTGGTTTAGTTGATTACCTTCCTTGGAGAACTTGAGAAAGGAGATTTTGAGTGGAAAAAGGCAAGAGTGGTGAGCTCATTAGAGGGTAAAAGCCTAAATTGAGTGAAACACGAGTGAAAAATATTCTTGTGAGAACACTTTCACACTTGCACACCATGTCAAATTCCAATGCTCAAATTCAAGATTTGAAGTACTTGTTACAAAATCTTTCAACCACCATGGGTAGACAAATGGAGAAGATTGGGGGTGGGTTAGAAAATTTGGGAACAAGAGGGGAGAGTACATCAACTAATAATGGAGTAGAGGGAAGAGATAATAGAAGGATGAGAGATAAATGTGGAGATGTTTCGGGGGATGATGGGAGAATGGGAAGGAAGAATAGGAAAGAAATTAGGGATAAATTTGGGAACATTGTGTATAGGGATGGAAGTAGAAAACAAAATGGGAGTTTGAATAGGAAAATTAGAAGGGATGCTTGGGATGATGAACAAAATGGGAGTTTGAATAGGAAAAGAAGAGAGTGGTTAGAAGGTAGGAGAAATGGAGTTGATGAAAATATTGATAGTGCGAGAATGCAAAATTCATCACTCCATGGAATGGGTAGAAGTGGAGAAGTGGAAGAAGATTGGAGAATGGATAGGAGACAAAGAGAATGGATAGATAGGAGTGGAGATGGGATGAATGAGAAGGTTAATATTGAGCAAATGAAGACTTCATCATTCTATAGGAGGGACGGTAGTGGAAGTAAAGAAGTAGTGAAGGAGATGAATGCTAGGCCACCACAATCTTTGGCCCATGCTAATGAGATGGAGGAACATGGGGAGGATAATTTCTACACTAGGTGCCTAGTAAGTGATAAACCATGTAGTCTCATGATAGATGGGGAGGTTGGCACTAATTTGGTGAGTGCTAGTAGAGTTGAGAAATTGGGGTTACCGGTTATGAAGCATCCTAGTCCTTACATATTGCAAAGGTTGAATGGCTATGGGAAGGTGAGAGTAAGTGAACAAGTTCTTCTTACTTTTCACATTGGTACTTATAGTGATCAAATATTATGTGATGTGGTTCCCTTACACACTACTCACATAATTTTGGGGAGACCTTGGCAATGTGAGCGAAATGTGAATCTTGATAGGAGGAGGAACCGGTGTAGCTTCAAAATGAATGAAAAAAAGGTCGTGATCCTATCTTTGAGCGGGGAAGAAGTATGCAAAGACCAAATGGAGCTCAAGAAGGAATTCGAGGAAGAAGAAGAGAAGAAGAAGAAGAAGAAGAAGAAGAAGAAGAAGAAGAAGAAGAAGAAGAAGAAGAAGAAGAAGAAGAAGAAGAAGAAGAAGAAGAAAGGGGGAATAGGGAAATAACAGAGAATTCAATTGAGCAAATTGAAGAAAGCAAAAATAAGAGCATGAGAGTTATGGCCTCGACCCTAGAAAAAGGTGAGGAATTGAGAGTTGGAGCCACCACTCCAGAAAAAGGAGAGGCGAGAGAAGAACTGAGAGTTGAGGTTCCTACCTCAAAAAAAGGTGAGGGAGTGATGAGTGCCACCAAGAAGATTGAGAGAAAAGATCACCCAAAATGTTCTTTACTCTTGAATATTCTAACACTTCCCTCCCTAGTTTGGTTATTTCTTTGTTGCAAGAAATTGTGAGGCCAACTTATCAAGGCAACAAAGAACTCCAAAAGCATGCCTTATGGAAGAAATTCATGAAAACATTTTCCTACAACAACGAGTACAACCGAGGTAAAGAAAATGACATAACCGATGCAACATCTAGGAGGTATGCTCCTAACATTTCTTTGAATGCAAGGTTATTGTGTTTTGAATATATTAGAGGGTTGTATGATCTTGATGTAGATTGGACAAGTGTGTTGTTGGCTTGTCAAAATGTAACATGTGGTAAGAATCATTGTCATGATGAGTGCTTAATTTGTAAATGCAACTTTTTGCATGTGCCCAATTTCATAAGTACCAAATCTTTTTGTGAAAATGTTGCATTTAGTACATATCATTGGCATGATAAATTCTTATTTTGTGAAAATATGCTTGTCATGCATATTGACTCACTAAAGGAATTGCTAGTTAGGGGGAGTCCATGGGAGAGATTTATTGAGATGTCTTGATGATAAAAGGACTTCGCTTCTAACATTTCTAGATGCTCCCTCATTTCGTGTTGAACATAGTAAGAGCGTGCATGTTAAATATCCGAATTTGTTAAACATTTATGAATCATGTTGTGAGCAATATTTTGATGGATTCTATGGGCGTGATGATTATTTGTTTTGGAAAATTGGATTGTTTCCTTGTAAAAGTGACATGCATAAATTGCTAGTGGGAGGAGCACATGATAGTTGGTTGATGGGGCGATTTAAAACTAACGAGGTCTTAGGGGTATTATGTGATCAATCTTATTGACCTACTTTGAAGCTTGGTGTTGAACATATTTGTACTTGTAGTAAATGCCGAACTTGCAAACTGGCTAAACTCAAGTGTTTGCCCCAAGAATTCCATGCATATTTGCCCATCCTGAGTAAACCTTGGACTGCTATTTCTATGAATTTTATAGTGGGTTTACTTGGAATAAAGAAAGAAAATGATGATATTTTTGTGATTGTTGGTAGGAGTATTAAAACGTCGCATTTGATTGCATATAACGAAACCAACAAGGTCATCAACATAGCTAATATTTTCTTTCAGGAAGTTGTGCAATTGCACGAAATTGGTGCTAATTTTGTGGTTGTTAAATTTGCTTATAATTTAATTGTTCATCATATTAGCAAGTTTTATCCACTTAAAGATGCTTGTGACTTTATCCTATTAACTCTATTGAACTTTATGCACATGTTTATCGAAGAAAGAGTTGGTTTAGGTGGTCACGAGAATGCACCTTTGGTTAAGCCCCTTTGCAGGAGGATCGAGCTTCCATTTAGGGGAATTGGAATGCAATATACTTCCAATTCCAACCATGGTGGGAAACATATTCTGTTTGATCCAGGCGGCCGGATGTATTCCCATTCGTGGAAGGAGCGACCCCCCGATCAAATAAAATCCAAACTACTACTCTGTGATGTTGGCGCATCTCAAACTCTTGGCAGCGCCTACAAATTGATTTTGCACGGTGAGTATGAAATTTCAGTTACATTTATTGTGTCTGAATTTTCTGTTTTTATTGTAGGTGCCGATTCGTGGTCGAATCTCTTTCGAGATGGAGGAGATGATGAGAATCGCGAAGGTCCAACTTCATTGCATGAACCTGTGGTACACAATGTTGCAAGATCAAAGTTCAAGGAGTTTCATGACAGTGCATTCAAGCAAGATTCGAGGTCGAATCCTTTTCAAGAGGGAGGGGATGATGAAAATTGAGAAAGTCAAACCCCGATGCACGTGCCCGTGGGACCCATGACGAGATCCAAAGTAGAAGAGGTTCAAGATTCGAGGCTAAACAATGTGAATAAGTCAAGAAAAGCAAGCCGAGAATCAAGTTGGAGCCAAAAAGAAAAAGAAACTGGAATCAGCCAATTTCAGTCGACCGAAAATCATTCCGGTCGACCGAAAGTCTGCAGAGATTTTTGAAGCCAGCCTCAGTCGCGTTCGGCTGAGGCTTGGTCGACCGAAATAATTTCGGTCGACCGAAACACTCTGTTTTACAAAAACGGGGTTTTTCTTGTAAATACCGAAATTGCACAATTTCCCCATTTTGTACCTTTTAAACACATTTTCTTGTCATTTGTAACATAATTTGGTTGTTCATTTGAGCTTGGTCTTAAGAGAGTCTCCTTGAGGTAAGGTTAACCTCCTTTGTCTTGTATTATCTTTAGAATTTCTTCAACTAAATCTAGGGTATTATTATTCTTGTGTTTGTTGTTGATTTCCGCCACCTTGGAATTTGTTTATTTCTTTCCATTGGGCTAGAGTTTGTTAATTCTTGAATTTTGGGTTAGATTTAAACTTGGGTTAAGGTGTTTATCTTTTATTTTACCACTTTAGCTTTCTTGGGTTGATATTAAAATTGTTGTGGGAATTTTCGGTCAACACACCGAAGGGGTTTGCATCACTTTACCTCTGCCTAGTCACTTCAAATTATCTGTTGAGCAATCACCTAAGACTAGAGAAGACGAAAATAGGATGATTGATATTCCTTATAAAAATGTTGTTGGCTCTGTTATGTATCTTATGGTCTGTATCAGACCTGATATTGCCTTTGCAGTCAGTGTACTTAGTAGGTTTATGAGCAAACCTAGTGAAACTCACTAGGAAGCTATGAAGTGTTTATTCAGATACTTGAAAGGTATTTTAAATATGAGTCTTGTCTTTGAAAAACAAAAATGTGATTTTTGTCTTAAAGGTTTTGTTGATTCTGATTTTGCTGAAAACTTAGATAATAGAAAATCTTCTTCAGCTTACTTCTTTGTGTTAAATGGTACCTGTGTGAGTTGGAAATGTCCACTGCAAAAATTAGCTGTACTTTCTTCTATAGAAGCTGAGTTTATTGCTGCTACTAATGCCATTAAGGAATCTATTTGGTTAAAGGGTCTGTTAGAAGAATTAGGACAATTTGATGATCATGCTATTAGTATATGTACAAACAGTCAAAGTGCTTTATATTTGAGTAGAAATCCTGTATTACATAATAGATCTAAACATATAGATGTGAAGTTTCACTTCATTAGGGATGTTATTGATAAAGGAACCATGAAACTTGAGAAAATTTCAACTGAGTATAATTCAGCTGATGTTGGAACAAAAGTTATCCCTTTTAAAAATTTAAAAATGCTTTAAGGTTTTTAATTCTCTTAGAAGTTTGATATTGCTTTGTATGCTTTTACAGGTGCTACTAATCCAATTGAGGTAGAAATTGTAGAAGCAATTGGACCATTTCTGCAACCCAAAATAATGAAGTCCATTCCAAAAGAGCTGAAGCCCAAAGCTGTTGAACTCTAGCCATTTGAAGATTACAAGTACAAGATCAAAATTTCTTTGGTCCTCGTAGTGATTCAGCTCAAGTCCAATAAAGTCGGGTGTGAGACCAACCGGTGTAACCGTTCACTTGATCTCAACAGTCGATTTTCAAGATTACATCTGAGCCATTCACTCTAGATAATAAGCCCTGATATTTTCTCATTTTGAGATATTCTCTCTCTCTCTCTCTCTCTCTCTCTCTCTCTCTCTCTCTGTGGCTTCTTCTAGACGATTCATCTTTCTTTCATTCTTCGTGGTTCTTAGTGGTACTCTGAGAGTTTCTCTTCCTCTCGCATCTTAAATTGTTCTTTTCTCTGATTTTTCGTATAATATCAGAGAGTTACTTTGTGGTATTTTACAATGTTGATCAGTAATCTCTTAGTGTTTCTTTGTGGTATATCGGCGCAAGTCTTTGAGTCTAAATACTTTCACATTTCTGTTTTCTTTTTGTATAGACTTTTGAGTATATGTTTTTATTCTTTGATTAATAAAGTCTTTTGAAGTTTTTGTGTTTAAACTTCATTCTTTGTAGTATCTTTGTGGTGATTCTGGGTCCAAAATCGTAACATATTTATTTAGTGTTGTTATGTTGTTGATTCATTATACTCTTATCTAGATATAGTATCTAAATCATAATAATTTAAGAATTAAAAAATATATAATGATAAATGGGGATGTAAATGGAGAATTTGACTTCCTTGCCCTAAACCCGCCTCGTTGCTATTCCTAACTTGACTCGTGGTCAGTAGGCTCTACATATGTCTGTAAATATCTTTTAGTTTGCGAATTACCAACAGAGGTTAATGATTTTTTCTAAACAGGTGATGCTGACGTGTATCTGATATCAGTTGCAGATTCTCACATTACAAAACTACATTATTAATTTCTCCATTAATTTGAGCATCTAACAGCATCATTTACGAGACAACTCGCCCAAGCCTATAATGATAGTATATCAGTTGATAAAGGGGGACTGTGAAGGTCAAAATTTGATTATCTCGTTATTATTCTGATCACAGACTAAATTTCATATCATACTCAGTGCAGCGAGTGTTCATCAGGAAAATAGGATCTTTTGTTGATCCAGCCATGTTACACACACTAATATGCGAGAAATAGCAAACAATTATATGGACCACCTGATGCCACACGTACTAGTGATGCTACATTTAGGTGATGTGTGTTTTTTGCATGGTGAAATATATTTCTAATCTAGATGGCCTATATGGTATGTACATCGATCCACGGTTGAGGGCACAACTGATCAATATGATTAAGTTAATAGTCTAATTATACAACAAATATGTATAAATCAACATCAAATCCAGATAAGTATTTTTTTTAATTTGCGAGTAACATTGATAGAGTTAATCTTGACACATTTATAGGATAGAAGAGATAATGCTAGGTGTGTTTCAAATTCTATAGATAGCGTTTAATGATTTCACATTTTCCTTGATTTTTTGTATATTTTTTATACAAAGCAAATGTGCTAGCTGAAGTTATGTTGATTGCAGATCTGTTGACAAATTCGTCGGGAACTGAAGTTATGTAGAATTCACGTCAGAAGTTTTTGTTCAAAATAATGGAGGTAGGTAGCAACAACAGATATATTGGAACTAGAAACACGACAATGTTTGTGAATCTAACAAGTTATTTTATCGGGAAAATTGAACCAATGATTCATTAGTCAACTGTGCATGTCAAACAACAAACATTAATGTGACATTAATGTGTTACTGAATTGGTTTGTTTAGAACAATAACAAGATACTTTTCTCGTAAGAATCAATGATGTTAGCACTAGTACTTGCAAATTTGACTGATGCTTGATCATGTGTCATGAACTCCAAGCAATGCTTGATATTTTACAATTCAAACTGATGCTTCAGCTTCTCATGCCAATTCCTATATATAGACTCTGCAATGGCCAAATCCTGCTCTCCATGGGCAACTAAATGACAATTACAATAATTAAAATTCAAATGGTACAATAGTTCTTACCTTTGCATTACCTGATCATGCTTCTATGGAGATCTGAAACCTTTAGAATACGTTAGAGGTGGAATTGAAGGTTCTATGGTGGTACCACCAAGCAAGATCGAGACCATCCGTTTTAATTATATTTTTTATAATGATGCTTTAGATGTTTTAAGGTTTCATAATATTTAATACCTAAACGATTAGATAATATACGATTCACAGATGATTCATTCTCTATGTCGTGGGTCTTTACATAATTCATTATTAATTTCAGTTTGAATTGGTATTAAAGTAATTGCTTATTTTAGTTCCCCTATACGTTTCTATATACCTCGGCTTTATGAAACTAGACTTGAAGCGAACATAATGGTTAAGGATTCATGTCATCAACCTTGAGTGGTCTTGTTAGAATGTGGGTATCAGTAGTGAGCTGAATCAGATGTACATCATGTTGAAAAATGGAGCTAAATGTGGAAAATAAAGCCAACTTTGTTGAAATTGGCAAGCCACCATTAATAGTCCATGTTCACACCTATTTGGTAAGACACCATTAGCCTACAATCCTCATATGTTCACACCTATTTTATTTCTTCCATTGTTGATTCTTTGTCCAAACTTTCCCTATAAATAGAGGGCAAAACCTCAATGAAAAATACACCACCACAACAAAGAGTGATCTTGTGTAGAGAGCAACACAAGAGAGGCATTTCACAAAATAGGGAGAAAAGTGAGTTGGAGAGAATAGCCTTTGCATAGGCAGATAAAAATACAGTGTAGTATTTTTGTACTCCTCATTTTTCCGAGTTAGTGAAATATATTGGTGTGGGTCCGTGGACGTAGGCAAATTGCTGAACCACGTAAATCTTTGTGTTTCGTATTTGCATTTTATTTTTGCGTATTTATATTTTCTCAGTCCAATTAATTTGTGTCACATCGATCCTGGGCGGGATTAGTTGCGTCCTAATTCCCAACAATTGGTATCAGAGCTTTGGCTCATTGAGATCTTTTGAAATTCTTAGTATGCTCTGTGGTTGCAGCTTTGACTGATCTTCCACATCAGAAAAGATTTCTTTAGACTGTTTTGTGATTGAGTGTGAACAATGTCGACAGATGAGAAAATATCCAAAATTGACAAATTTGATGGTTCAAATTTTGGATTTTGGAAAATGCAAATGGAGGACTATCTGTACCAGAATGATCTATACAAGCCACTAAAAGAAAAGCCAGAAGATATAAGCCAGGGGGATTGGGAGTTGCTTGATCGAAAAGCACTCGGCACAATCAGGCTGACGTTGTCAAAATCAGTGGCCTTCAACATAAAAAATGAGAAGACGACAGAGTCTCTCATGGCAGCCCTTTCTAGCATGTATGAACAGCCATCTGCAGCAAATAAAGTCCACTTAATTAAAAAACTGTTCAATATGAAGATGGCCGAAGGCGGAAGATTTGGGGAGCACCTAAATGAATTCAATGAAGTGACGGACCAGCTAAACACAGTCGAAATCACTTTTAGTGATGAAGTTCGAGCTCTGTTAATTCTTGGGCAGTTGCCAGACAGCTGGAATGGTACAGTCACAGCAATTAGTGGCTCTGCCGGAAAGTCAAAATTGAAGTTCGATGATGTCGTAAGCATGATCTTAACGGAGGAGATCAGACGACAGTCAGAAGGTGTCTCAACTTCAGGATCGGCGTTGAACGTGGAAAGCAGAGGCAGGAGTTCCAACAGAGGAAATGGGCGGGGTAACGGCAAATTCAGAAGTGGCAGATCGAGGTCCAGAAATCCAAACAATTCCAACAAGACAAAGGTTGTGGAATGTTGGAAGTGTGGCAAGACCGGTCATTACAAAAATCAGTGCACAGCACCTCCAAAAGAAAAGGAGGACAGGACAGAAGTCAATGTTGTGGAAGAGGAAGCGGACGATGCTTTGATATGCTCTTTGGAGAGAAAAACGGAATACTGGGTGATTGATTCCGGAGCATCTTTTCATGCTACCTCAAACAAGGAGTTTTTTGTAAACTATACGCGGGGTGATTTTGGTAGAGTCTATCTCGGTAATGATCAACCGTGTGACGTGGTCGGAAAAGGTGATGTACAGATCAAGATCAATGGATCTGTGTGGAAGCTGAAGGACGTGAGACATATTCCAGAATTGAGGAAGAACTTGATCTCCGTCAAGCAATTGTCGGGAGAAGGACATGTCACCACCTTCTCTGGTGATAACTGGAAGATCACCAAGGGCGCCATGATTATCGCTCGAGGCAAGGATACTGGCACCCTCTACACAACGGCGGACGCTTGTGTGACAATTGCAGTTGCTGAAAGCAAGGAGGGCCCAAACTTGTGGCACCAGAGACTTGGGCATATGAGTCAGAAGGGACTCAAGTATATGCATGCAAAGGGGAAGCTACCAGAGCTTCAGTCTACTGATATAGACTTATGCGAGAGTTGCATCTTTGGGAAGCAGACCAGGGTGAGTTTCAACACTAGTGGCAGAACTCGGAAGCAAGAGAAACTTGAGTTAGTCCACACAGACGTCTGGGGACCAACCGCAGTTTCATCTATTGGCGGAAAGTCATACTTTGTGACTTTCATTGATGACCACTCGAGAAAAGTGTGGGTTTATTTCTTGAGACACAAGTCCGAAGTATTCGATGTGTTCAAGAAGTGGAAAGCCATGGTGGAAAATGAAACAGGATTGCGAGTAAAGAAGCTGAGGTCTGACAACGGAGGAGAATATACGGATATGGCGTTCAAGAAGTTCTGTTACCAGAATGGCATCAAAATGGAGAGGACGTTGCCAATGACTCCACAGCAAAATGGAGTTGCAGAACGTATGAACCGGACATTAACGGAGAGAGCCAGAAGCATGAGGTTACATGCAGGCTTGTCCAAACAGTTTTGGGCAGAAGCAGTCAACACAGCGGTGTACTTGATCAATCGAGGACCCTCGGTACCGTTGGAGTACAGGATACCGGAGGAAGTATGGAGCAGAAAAGAAATAAAACTTTCCCACTTGAAAGTTTTTGGATGTGTCGCATATGCACATATTAGTGACCAGGCAAGGGGCAAGTTAGACCCCAAATCACTAAAGTGCACATTCATTGGATATGGCGGAGATGAGTTCGGCTACCGCTTATGGGATGACCAGAACAGAAAGGTCATTAGAAGCAGGGATGTCATATTCAACGAGAAGGTTATGTACAAGGACAGAAATGCAGTGCAGTCCAATGACACAGTACATGATGATCCAACATATGTTGAGTTGAATGATGCTCCAGAAAGTAGTACGTCGCAGCAGACAGAGGAGGATCTGCAGTTACAGGAGCCTGTTCTAGAGACTGATGCATCACAGTCTCCAGTTCCTGTTCTTAGAAGGTCAACCAGACCTCATGTTCCAAGTAGAAAGTACATGAGCTACATGTTACTTACTGATGCAGGTGAACCTGAATGCTATCATGAGGCATGTCAGGTCGGTGATTCTGGCAAGTGGGAGCTTGCAATGAAAGATGAGATAAAGTCTCTCATCTCTAACCAGACGTGGGAACTAGCCGAGTTACCTACAGGAAAGAGAGCTCTACAAAATAAGTGGGTGTACAGAATCAAGGAGGAACATGATGGATCAAAGAGATACAAGGCGAGGTTGGTGGTCAAAGGTTTCCAGCAGAAAGAAGGAATTGACTACACGGAAATATTTTCGCCAGTTGTGAAGCTGACAACAATCAGATCAGTCTTGAGTATTGTTGCAGCAGAGGGTTTGCACTTGGAGCAGTTAGATGTAAAAACTGCTTTCCTCCATGGTGACCTTGAGGAGGAAATATATATGCAGCAGCCAGAAGGCTTCTCAGTCAAAGGAAAGGAGAAGCTCGTTTGCAAATTGAAGAAGAGCCTGTATGGCTTAAAGCAAGCCCCGAGACAGTGGTACAAGAAGTTCGACGGATTTATGCAGAAAAATGGTTACTTCAAATGTAATGCTGACCATTGTTGCTACTTCAGGAGATTCGAGTCCAGTTATATAATTTTGCTACTTTATGTCGATGATATGTTAGTAGCAGGCTCAGATATGGACGAAATCAAGAAGTTAAAGATGCAGCTGTCAGCAGAATTCGAAATGAAGGACTTGGGTGCAGCAAAGCAGATTCTCGGAATGAGGATTTTCAGAGATAAGCAGAAGGGTATCTTACAATTATCTCAGGCCAAGTACATTAGTCAAGTCCTGCAGAGATTTAACATGTGCAGTGCGAAGGCTGTCAGCACGCCACTAGCTAATCACTTCCGTCTATCTAGTGATCAGAGTCCTAAGACAGAGGACGAGATAAACTTCATGGCTAAAATACCATATGCCTCAGCCATTGGAAGTTTGATGTATGCCATGGTTTGTACCAGACCAGATATTGCTCATGCAGTGGGAGTTGTGAGCAGGTTTATGGCAAATCCAGGAAAGCAGCATTGGGAAGCAGTAAAGTGGATATTAAGATATCTACGGGGAACTACTGATAGATGCTTATGCTTTGGACGAGGCGAGGTGACTCTACAAGGCTTTGTAGATGCAGATTTTGCTAGCGAAGTAGATCGCAGGAGAAGTACTACTGGTTATGTTTTCACAGTAGGTACTACTGCAGTTAGCTGGATTTCGCAGATACAGAAGATTGTTGCTCTATCCACTACAGAAGCAGAGTACGTGGCAGTAACCGAGGCTAGCAAAGAAATGATGTGGTTACAGGGTTTGTTGGCAGAATTGGGATTCAGTCAGGAGAAGAATGTTTTGCACAGTGATAGTCAGAGTGCGATACATCTGGCAAAGAATTCAGCATTTCATTCTAGAACCAAGCACATTGGACTCCGTTATCACTTCATCAGGTCTCTTCTAGAGGATGAAGTATTAACACTAGAGAAGATCCAGGGTAGCAAGAACCCAGCCGACATGATGACCAAGACAGTAACAAAGGAAAAATTGGAGCTGTGCTCAGCTTCAATTGGTCTTCTGAAGTGAAGACAAAGGAAATGACTCACACCATATTTCACAAAGAGTTGTAAGAAGGAGATATCTCAGGGGAAGCCACATTTATCCCCAAGTGGGAGATTGTTGAAAAATGGAGCTAAATGTGGAAAATAAAGCCAACTTTGTTGAAATTGGCAAGCCACCATTAATAGTCCATGTTCACACCTATTTGGTAAGACACCATTAGCCTACAATCCTCATATGTTCACACCTATTTTATTTCTTCCATTGTTGATTCTTTGTCCAAACTTTCCCTATAAATAGAGGGCAAAACCTCAATGAAAAATACACCACCACAACAAAGAGTGATCTTGTGTAGAGAGCAACACAAGAGAGGCATTTCACAAAATAGGGAGAAAAGTGAGTTGGAGAGAATAGCCTTTGCATAGGCAGATAAAAATACAGTGTAGTATTTTTGTACTCCTCATTTTTCCGAGTTAGTGAAATATATTGGTGTGGGTCCGTGGACGTAGGCAAATTGCTGAACCACGTAAATCTTTGTGTTTCGTATTTGCATTTTATTTTTGCGTATTTATATTTTCTCAGTCCAATTAATTTGTGTCACATCGATCCTGGGCGGGATTAGTTGCGTCCTAATTCCCAACACATCATGCAGGTCACATGATGACAACTCAGTATTGAGAACATTACAGATTGTCCATTTCACTTAATCAATTAGTGATTAGTTTTCCATTCTTCCCTATTCAAAAGTATTTCCAAGTAAACTACTTGTAGTTTATAGTCCAAGTTATTAGGGGCGGCTAATAGATGCATAATTTCTTGCCTTGTGTCTACCTGAAAGATCATCATTGTAAGAAGACCAAGTCATGGGGACACTCTGATAAAACTGATATTATGTAAGATATTCTAATAAGACGCTATGAAAAAATAGAATTGGATTATAGTCGAAGAATATATATTTGTACAATGAAGGAAGCCATGCCTCAAAACATGCATAGATGCTCCTGTCTGATGCCATAAGTGGTATTGATGTTCCGTTAATGTGACAACCCAAATTTTCCACTATTTTAGAGGTTTTTTACTCATGTATCGATACCTTTAGAATATGTATCGGTACATATTGGCAGTAACTTAGGGTTTAAGATACACTTTAGCTTAATCTGTGGATAAACATTGGCCAAAACATTGATCAATCACCACCTATCACCTTGCTGAGTCAGAGTTGGCAAAATTACATGCAAGAAACTACCTCTTGGTTCCAAAGTGTGACTCCCCTAAGCTACCGTAGGTCAATCATGGTAGTAGCCCTCCAATTAACTAGTAGCATGATGAATTTTGGGCCCACAACCATGTCCTATAAATAGAATTCATATCTGACTACTGAAAACGTATTAAAATCCAAAAATAAATCAGAAAAGCTTCAAGATCCTAAGGTAGTTAGTTTAACTCTATTTCAAGTTCATTCAAGGCATGCTAACGTAATAGCATGACTTTTACTCAAGTTCTGTAAAGATTATGCATCATTGAAATATCAAGAAATATTCAAAATCAGGCTTAGATCAGAATCAGTTATAGAAATAGATCTGCAAATATCAATACTATGTATTGATACCTGTAGTTTTTGAAGAACATGTATCGATACCTATTCATAATGTATCGATACTTTGAGCAATTTATTTCAAAAACAGTATTCTGACTACATCTCTTTTGTCGTTTTTACACACATGTTAAGTTGTGCGTAACTTTTGTTCCTATTCATATGAACCTAAATGCTATCCTGTGATATTTTCCAGTTGATATGATATAAAATTACATGAACAAGATTTTATGCATTGATATTACATTCATTTTGTATCTCTCTTGTTAACTCTCCTAATGGCATTTGTTAATTAATGCTACAGAGTTTAGCAATTGATTTATGATGTGTTTATGCCTATTAATGAATTTCAGGGATTTTCCCCTGCCTGTTATATGCGTGCTTAGAATAGAAGTTGATTTGTAACACGGGCCCATTAAAAGTCATGATTTTGAAAATACTATATGTTGATCGTTGAATACTTTGCATTCATAGTTTCTATGTTTTTAAACTTGTAGATGTTGGGCAGACAAGTTTTTAAGGCAACTTTAACTAGGTGGCAGCTTTCGAAGGATGGGCAGCAATACACGTATATAAAAGAAACAGAGTTTTGGAGTTACTTGCTGGAGTTTCCTACCTTTCATCGTTATGAATATACCTATAGTCACACCAAATTTTACAATGTTGATATATACGGGTTTGTGTACTTTGATAGTTATGCCTTTGAGTAGTTAATAATATATGTTATGTAAAATATAACTATTCAATTTGTTTTATTTTGTATCAGCCCTACTTTTGTAAACGACTATATAAATGGTATCTAAAATTTGTATATTCTTATTTTCTAATTCAACATTTATTACCATATATCAATACCTGAGATTGATGTATCAATATTTGAAAGATTCGGTCTTTGACGCCAATTTTCAGAACTAAAATATCAATATAGTACTGAAAGTATCGATATATAATAGTAATGTATCGATACTTACAGATATCAATATATAAGTTTTTGTTTTAAATGTTATAATTATGCTAACTCGTGTATATACGGATGTGGTATGACCCTGTGCCAATATAACATCATTTACTTATCTTGCTACTAATATATATTTATAAGGAGAGAGGTATGACCCCAACATTGAATTGACATATATATTTGTTAAACGACGTATTTATTTGATTTTATGAAACTCCATTTATTCCGCATCTTGTTACATTATATATGCTTTTTTTTAAAAAAAAAAAATGGTCTAGAAATTTGTAAACTACAGTTAAGCTGTTGTACATTTTTTGCATGGTATAGGAGGACATGACTAAGTAAATTAAGGCAGTAGTTGCAACCACCTTATGTTGTCTGCATCTCCTCCACTATTGGACATGATTGGCATACTTACCCCAAATGCAACTTGTCTTCCATCATTACCAGAATCTACGTCGTTCTCACTGATACCAAATAATATCTCGTACGCATTAAAGGCGTTGCAAACAATCTGGTAAGATTTTTCAAAAAGGATCAAAATTCAATTACACCATACATTTACAAACGACAAGAAATCAATCAACTTGGTCTCAATGCAAAAAAAAAAAAAAAATGATCTTATACTTTGGATCTTCCCATGCTGAAATATAAATATACTTAGCTTATTATCGAGTTAAACTTACTTTGGATGAAAGGAATATCCATAAACGCTTCCTTCATCGCTTATAGAAAATGTACATTTTTTCTAAACCATTTGTATTAAATATGAACGCAACGGGGAGCACCCGCGTGGGATGAAATAAACAGTTGAACGAACATCACTTGTGTTCATTAGCTACATCGAACGTTAATTAGAGTAAGCACATCATTATCTATAATTTTCCAGTAGAAGATCGAAACAAATTTAATTCCTAAATTCCAGTTGCATTGATATTCTCTATCAGTTTACATCACATTATTGTATACAATTTCAACGATAAATGAATTTTTCATTTATTAATTCAAAAAACTTATTCTTCTACTGTAACATTTTTTGTTTAGAGGTGACAACGTGACCAATAGAAACGATGCTATGTAAATACACAATCCATCATTATTCGAAATCATTTTTATTTATGGTCAAGTCCGGAAAGTAAACGGTCCAATTTTTATTCCAATACTTGTTTTGTAGTTTACATATATTAAAAAAACCATTGGGAGGATTTCTCCACCCATTATAACCTGAAGTACCAACATTAATTAAACTACAAGGACTATTCTGAGCTTCACTCACTGAATTCGAACTTGGCAAATTTCTACATCTATAGTAACATCGCTCCTAGAACATTGAACCAGATTATTTGAGGCTCTTCCATCGTGTATTTGTAGAGTTGTGTAGCGATGTTTGACTGAGTACACGAGGTATTGAATTGTGATGGTATGTCAATAATCTTTCCTTCTATCAAGTATTCGGTATACTTTATGACATATATTCCGTAGTCACCTCTATGCAAATGGTTTTAATAAAGTTACCGTTAGTCCAACACATTTTTAGTATTAAAGAATATTAAATAACACACAATATCAAATTAAACTTAGGGTTTGTAGAACAATACTCAACAGCCAACCTCCTATAAGAAGTTATTTATTATAAACATCAATTGTATTTGGACATGAAGGCACAAGTTTTAGCATACTCTTTCTGAAACAAATTTCATCATCCAACGGTATCTATCTAATTTGACCTTCTCAAATGAACCCAAAATAGCTACTTAGACCTAGTGGAATCAATTTCATTCCACGAAGAAACTTACCTATTTTGTTGTTGGGGGCATTTTTCAATAATTCTACATTTCCAGTGGAGTTTTGGAGAATGTCCAGAGGCTAGAGTTCAGTGACCTAGCCAGTATGGGAATTACAATGCGTATAGAAAATCTGGATGAATACACCACACCATTCTTTATTATTTTATTATATGAGTTGTAAACATCAAGCCGCCATTCCCGAAGATTGTATCCACATCGGTATCAAGACATGATCTACTTGTGTCCACGATATATTGAAAGGGATCTTTCTTCCCTTTGTGTAAGCGAATAGAGCTACATCATTGTGTAATGCTTGTGTGTCTATAGCAAGATCCTTGATATTACCTCGGATTTTAACATCAAAGTTGCAATCCATTGTCGAGGCTCTTATGTTGGCTTTACTCCTCAGCTTTAATATAATTCAAATGAAATAGAATGCTTCATCAATATGGTACATATTAACTTAATTACGTGATGTGACTGATGCCATTATTCAAGTTAGTGGATTGGAAATATGTAAATGAAGCCGTTATATGGAGCCAAAATTATACTGTATCATTTAGGGGACGTGCGACCTCATAAAAATCACGCCACCACATGTTCGAGTGAATGGATATCCTAGCCGCATTGGCTGGAAGATCTCAACGACGTCAGTGTCGAAGGTAATGTACCTATGGGAGGAAGACATGTCCAATTGTTAATAGTTTTAAATTTAAATAACTATTGAGCAAAAAAGGCATAACGTACATTGTAGAAGAATTAATTACTCGTTGTTGAGATTGAAACACTCTCAGTAGGAATGATTGAAATTATCAGTGTCCAATTTTCAATGGCAGGCAGTTTGACGTCTGATGGAAATGAAAGGGTAATGGCATAACATCAGATGTATAAGATTATGCGGTGGAGTTGTCTCATGTTAGATTTTTACTGGATACACAAATAGATAAGAAGTCGATGAAAAAGATATCATCATACCATTTCCTCTACAATGTCATCTATTTCCTTCAAATCCTCTTTGGTCAGCACAAGCTCATTATCCAGAACTATAAAACCTTCGTTGATATCCCTTGATTCCTAGATCAAAGGTCGGCAATGTAAATATGGGTGGATTGGATACATATACAAAAATTTTATTCACGTTGACCCATGAAGTGCTTCCAACTGATGACTGCCAATATTCAAAACAAACTATTGTTAAAGGTTGCGGGTTTGTGAGCATGATTGAGAACATATTATAAAATAACACATGAGACCCCTCATTTTCCCTTCACAATATAGACACGCCTTTGCTTCCGATGAGTCACCCGATTTAATTTACCCTGCTTTATTTGATAGAATGCATGAACATGTAAAAAATAAAAGCATAGATAGTTTTCGTAATGAATCAGTATATTACAGGGATAGGGGATGGAGGGAATGAACCTTGTAATATACCTTGTTACACGATGGGAATCTATCCATTATCGGAGAGACTATATTTGCATTTATTGATGAATCATAAGAATTCCCCAGTTTCTTTGATGCATCAAGATTTCTTTTTTGCCCATAATAAGCTCATCATTGAAGACCATATATGACAAATACTGGTATCGCACAAAAAAACCATGAAATTACAAACCGAACCTAACTCGTCGGTTTGAAACCATTGATTTAAGACCGCATGGACGTGTGGTTTTTTTCTCTCAAACTGAACAAAACCGTTTCAAAAGGTTTGGTTTAGGTTTTGATTTTCAAAAACCGCAAAAAACCGAACCAAACTGCTTTTTTTAGTTAAAAATTAATTTTATTAATTTGAATTTACCATTTTTTAGCTAAAAAAATCAAATTTAATTATGAAAATAAAATTCTCGTGTATATCTTTTCTCATTTTTATTGCATTAAGATGATCCCAGAAAAAAATGTATAGAAATTTCCTACCTTGCAGTTTGGGCCATGTATGCACTGAAGGTAAAAAAATTGTATTAAGTAAGAAAATTGACCAAGATAATACAACAATGAGTTGTAATTACAATGAACTGCTGAAAATGAAGAGGAACTTAAATCCTTGACTAGAGCTATCAAATCTTCAAATGATATATAGTACATATTGACAATTGACATTCTGAAAATCATGCTCCCACATTTCAACGAAATTATTCACTCATCATAATGCTTTTATTATCAATCTAGTGCAAGAGTAACGAGGTAAAGAATGAATCAAAGAATGTTAACATATTTTAGCTTATAATAACTTATAATTTACCTTTATATATTATAAAATACAAATTCATTCGACATCTAAAATTTATTATATTATATCGATAGATAAACCGTGGATTAAAATCGAATCAAATTGCAAAAAATGGTTTGGTTTGGTTTGTAAAGTGAAATGGTTTGGTTTGGTTTGAAAAAATGTCAAACCGCTTAAAGTGGTTTTGTTTGAAAATATGTCATAAACCCCTCAAATCGGACCGCGTTCACCCCTAGGTATCAATATACTAAATGATGGAGGCTAAATCATTTTTTCACATAACAAGAATTAACTTGCCTTCGAATACTGATCTTTTGAGTTCCATATAGCTTCAGGTGATGACCCTTTTACCTGACTGAGATGGCCATGTTCCTCTCTAGTGCATCCCCCATGAAGCTGTCCTTTCTTCAGAATGCAATAAAAGAATCAAGGAGATGCATGTGGTCATCCCAATCACGTTAAAATAAAAATTAAATATCAGTGTGTTGGAGTTCACTGAGGTTTGTGGTCTGCATATTTTTTGGTATTGATGAGAAGAAGTTATTCCGAACTTGATATTTACACCTGCCAAACAATCATTATATGTCTGTTTCATACTTTAATAACCTCTACACGTCCATCTTCAGCATGAAGTTATCTTCTGCAAACTTTGATGTTTCCCAAACGAGTGCATAAAGTCAGTGTACATACTTGCCAATGCTTCGTGTTGTACCATATGTCTGTGTGGCACCTCATTCTTTTTAGAATCAAGGGACGAATGTTCACAACATTTTTGAATGAATTAAAAAATGTAAAAAGAAGCATGGCATACCATTTTCATTTTGCATGGTGACACATTCACAAAAACCTGAGACTTTTTTTTCCTGTGTATTACAACTGCATTGTTCATTTCGCATCTTGATTCCTAAACTAGATGTGGGGTCTTGTTGGTGGTTGAGCTGAGATAAGGAATCATTACTATACAGGTTATTTATGTAGCCAGTTAAACCAATGTCATCAAAATAAAATAACAAAGTAGGGCTTACCACATTCTCTTTGTTGTGTGAGTCAGTCACAGAATCATGAAACTCTCATTCCTACTCACTCATGGTGACTTTTTCAGTTGCATGATGATCTGATTCAAATGAGATTTGGTGTCTCTGTCGTGGTTGAGCTGAGGTAATCTCTGGATATTACCCATGTTAGGTATGAAGCCAGGTGCATCAATGTTAGTGGAGGATTTGGGTGTAACATTGTCGATAGGACGAACCAATTATACAATTCCAGTGAACTGATAACATAAAAGGTCAACAACTGGATTTTTTAATGATTTCCCAAGGAAATGCCACTGTACAGCATGATAATTGACCTCTTCCGTGTTTTCACATTCATCATCGCTACAGTCCACGTCAATCAGGATTTCTTTTCCTTTCAAAGACCTCAGATTCATTTCAACATGATCAGTTTGAAGGTTATCATTCATAACCACTGGTGTCGGAGACGTCTTGATAGAAAGGCACTTTTTGGAAACATACAGATTACACTCCTCGAATCAAAGGAATGGGTGGTATTGTAGGTTCATTGAGAAATTGGTTGCATGTAGTTCTTGGAGCTTTTAAATTCGGTTGGAGTTCTGGAAAATATGTTGGGCGACAAGGATTGGGATGGTGGTCAGTTGGTATTACGAAATCATCATCGTCGTCTATGTGAATGCTTGGTGTTGCCTTAGATTTACCACACCTCGATGAGCATAATTTTTGTTTCATTGTGAAGTAAATTGGATCAAGTGCCTCTGCAACCTGTACGACAATCTACACAGCTCGTATTTTTATCAAAATGAATTGTAAATACATATGACAATTATGAGAAATGTTGATCAACATTCAAAAGCCATTCATATTTATGTAGAGATAAATGACCTAATAAATTTCAACAATCATGAAAAATACTCACGTCGGGACACTTGAAATCATCTATTGCATGACTAAATTGAGGTACATCATCATCAATTTTGGATGCTTCATTTATTATGCTTTCGTTATTGCTTTACTAGTAGTTTTAGAGTTTTTATTGAATTATTAGTTTATTTCCATATTTTCAGCATGTGTGAGTTATCAATTAGCATAACATTCTTGGCACCACATTGAGTAGTTGATAAGTGGCAAGTGCATGATCCTAGCTTAAGTATGTGCATCATGATCATCATCAATTTTTGGCCTAAAACATTGAGTCATAGTTTGGTGCATTTGAGTTTGCATAACATGATCATTTCACGAAATTTTGATCCTAATTGCATGCTTGAATTGTAAGTTTTAAATCATAAACACAAACATGACTTGATAGTTTAAGACATAAACAAAGTTTAAGTGGTTGAGTGCATGGATCATGAGGTGTTTTAAGGTCAAAAATTGAGTTTGAAATTCAAAAGTTCAAAATTTTTAGGTTTCAGTCGAGTAACCAAGGGACCACCACCTTTCAAACCAAGTCGCCATGTGTTGGACATTAAAATCAGTGGCTCGCCCAAAATTCAACCACGCGGCCACCATATTTCCTACTGCGTGGCCACACAGTTGGCTGGAGCACAATTCCGACAGTTTTAAACTTAAAAAGGTATTTTTCAATAATCATAACTTCAAACACGAATTCTCTCCCCCCTAAAATTCATCTCAACTTCTTGTACCACCTATAGTGCACATTTTCACATGGAATTGAATAGCATACACGTTTACGTTACATTTAAATTCTCTCAAGAGGTATGAATTTCTTCATTCACTTGGAAAATTTCAAATTTTAAGGGTTTTCATACCTTTGTGGAATTTTGATTGTATGCATAATTGAAGCATGTGCTAGGCTAATGATTGGTATATGTCTAGAGTAGGTGAAAAATTTTGGGAAAATCCAAGTGTCCCAACTCTTTGATTTCTATTGTTTTGCAATCATGCATACCAAGTATTTGATTAAATGCCACAGTGAGTTTTTTTCAAGTTTTTGCAAATATTTTTAAATGGTCACCTTAAGTACATGTTATACATCCTTTTTGTATCATTAATTCATGGTTTAGATAGACTTAGGGGTCAAGACTTGAATTGAACATCATAGGCACTAGAGTGCACTCACTACAAGGACAATGCGGGCACATTCCTAAATTTTTAGTTGTGGGTCATTTCTTTTCCATGTCTTTTCATGAACCTATTGAACTCAAAATACCCTGAATTTTCGATATGATATAGACCATGATGTATACTTTCATATGCCCAATTATGGCTTGGACAAGCATCAGTGGTTGACCATTTTTCAAAGTCTCAGATTTCTTCTAAGTCCTAGTTTGGGGGTGGTAGTGTGATTTGCTTCAGTGCTTCTTCAATATAGATGCATTTTAATGTTATTTATTTCTCTTTTGCATGGAACATAATTTGAAAACACCTTGTCCTAACATGGACAGCTGGAAACTGGTCAAAACTTCTAAGGAAAATAAAATAAAGCTTCAAGTAATGATATTACCTCTCCAAACCCAAGAAGTACTTGAACCCTTATCCTTATTTTGAGCTTAATTGTTATATCTTTTCGAAATACATTGATGGCAATGTATACTTCTAGTTTGTGGTGGGAATTTCGTTCTTTTGCATTCACTCGATTATTTCATCCTTTTGCATTTATTTAATTAGATGGGATTTACAAAATAATAATAATAATAATAATAATAATAATAATAATAATAATTTGAAATTTTGAAAATTTTTGTTGCTTCATTTATTGCCAAGACATAGTTTAGATAAATTTGATGCTTTGGTGAGAATAATAGACAACATAAAACCTTGATTTTTATTAACTAATTATCCATGTTATATTTTCATATTCTTGCACACATAGCCATTGTTAAATTATGACTTGTGTAGGAGTGTATTTATTATTGGTGGGGTATATTTATGTAACATGAACATAGGAAAGACTTTAAAATCCTAAAACTTAGATCTTTAGACATCCCAACCCTAAACTAGAACCAAATCACTTAAGAAAAGAAGCAATTTGGGGATGGAAAGGTTAGTGCATGTATGTATTGATGAGTTGAGGGTCTGTAATTCTTGGTTTTGCACATTCGTTTGAAGGGGTTTAGTCAACGAGTATAAGCCAGCACTTGCATAAAAATAGAAAATGATAAATGTTTTATTCCACTCTTCGTAGCCTTTGTGACTCGAGCAAGTAAGCTTTTAAGGGTCTTTAAAACCTGACACCCTAAATTCAACTGAGTTTGGAGTTTCAGTCCAAAGTTCATTACATGTGTCACTTAGAAAGCTTAATGAATAGAGGGGTTACACATAAGATGCATAAACTTCTTTAATTTTTCTTTTTGACTCGGGTAATTAAGTCTACAAGGGTTCTATAAACCTGATGCCCTAAAGTAGTATGGCTTGGGAGTCATCGACCAAAAGTTTGCTAAAGAGGTCACATAGAAAGCAAATGAGAAAAGTATTGCACAAAGCTGGTAAAAGACAAGGACAATAAAAATTTAAAAGTCATCATAAATAATGATAAAGTGCTTGATATTAACTTAGTTGACTTGAACTTTGGAAATTGGAGGTGTAAAATTGGAGATTGCTTGCCAACAACTTGATATGCATGCTTGTATCTAATTCTAACTATCTTGTGTGGAAAAATAAATTATATACATGTATAGACACCACATTTGAGGGAACCTTGGGAAGTGAGAGAAAAGTAGAAAGTTGTGATCATTCATGAGTGATATAAGGAAAATCATTATGAAATCTTAGTTTGACAACATGGGATTTGATTTTACTTTTGCATAATAAGAAACACCATATTAAGTATGTTCTTACACAAGTTTGTATTTGACCTTGGCTATTCACACACACACTTGAAAGTCTAGCATGATTTTGATCTCGAATTTTGAGGCATATGGTAAACAAGTGACAAAAAACAAAAATAATTGTAATCTGCATCTTTTCTTTCATAGTTTAGTTTTACTTTGTTCGAGGGCGAACAATAATTTTAGATTGGGGGTATTTATATATCTAAATTAGAATTATTTATTGTCATTTTAGAATAAAGTCTACATAATTTTTTGCTATTTTATATATTTCAAGAAATATCCCAAAATTGAGTGAACTATGCAATTAAGGCAAATAATGTGCATTTGGGTGATAATTGGAGCTAAAATGGACAAATGGAGGATAATAATGTCAAACGGGAATTAGTTGAGGTGCAAAGTGCTAGAAATCAAAGTTGAATCACTCAAAAGAAGAGGAAGTGGAGTTGGAAGAAAGATTTGAAGATATTTGAAAGTATAGGGACTGAAAAGCAACAATTGGAAGACGAAGGACATGGGGACAATTAAAGACCAGGGACCTACTTAAACACAATCGAAAGATGAAATTTGATCCGAATAATTAGCATGTGTGGCCACGACTTTTGTACCTTGTGGCCGCACTTTCAGAACATGAATCAACGGATCTAGAATTCGATAGCCTGCGTGGCCGCGCTGTTATCCGGCGCAGCTCGAGTTCAAGCTCATACGCGATTTCTTGTGTTTATTGCCTAGGTTTCTTCAACAACCTTTAAATACTACTTATCATGCATAAAAAGGGACCTCAGCTAGACTTTTACACACATATTGAAGAGGCTTAATTGGGCGTTTATCATTCAAACTCTTAGAGGATAATTGGAGGCAAAAGAAGAGGATTGAAGATTATCAACGGGGATCGAATTTTGGGGCAAGAATTCTATTCTCTTGTTAATTAGATAAACACGACGTGTTTATATTATATTCATTCATTTTTAATTATTTTTTGATAAGTAGCTAAATTATTAGTTGGGATAGTTGATGTAGCATGAGTTTTATGCTATTAATTTCATGACTTGAGTTTTACATAAATCTGCATGTGTTGATTTTATTTTCGTATTTAATGCATGAATTGAATTGATTACTTGTTCATGATATCATGAGTGTTTTCATAATCAGAGAAGTGAGCTAACACTTAGATCTAGGAATAAAATTTGGTAATTTGATAAACGATAGAGATATACGTTTATTATTATTGCGATCGTTACATAATTCTTATGTTTCGTGTACCTAATCATTATGATCTTCTGTCTAGAAACACAATCGACTAATTAGATAAAGTTGACTTAAACTCGAGAGAGAAATTTCATATACATAAGTGAATTCGATCAAGCACATAGATAGGAGTAAAACTTGATGATTGGAATTAATAGTATTGACTAATGTGAAATTGAATGTCCCGACACTTTTAAACATCACTTAAGAAAATATTAAATTGAATCCTTTTTATTTGATTTTATTGGTTAGTTTAGTTTAATTCTAAATTCTAAATCCACATCAATTTTCTAGTTCCAGTTAAGGGTAGTGTTTTATAATACAATTTACTCAATCCTGGTGGGATCGATATCTAGACTCTAAGATCACTCTATTATTTGTGTGACCCGTACACTTTCCATAAGCAATAGGCCTGCCCTCGCCCACTGCCCACTACCGTAATTTGCTTATTCCTCAATGCTTGCTGTAGCGATGTAAGAGTCTATTTGAATATGTCATTTCCCCATGGATATACTTTCATGTCAACTGAATTGACTAGGGAAAGAAGTGTTTCATCCATGAAATGCAGTGTTAAACATCAAATGCATGACAAGGAAGAGTATACCCCTTAGAACAACATCGCAGGTGTTCCATTCAGACATTGAAGTAAACACTTCGATATTTGTGATGTTAGGTAGATGGTTGAAATATTCATACCTCAATTTTCAATACTTTAATGCATATTTTCCATGGTTCTCGTCGTCGGAGCAATGAAGACCAATAATCAAGTAGAAGTCTTGATCCCGAATTTTACATTCTCGATGCCAATACAAAACCAAATATCTTGATCATTTGGTTGATTTACCTCCCTCAACAGAACTTGATGAATCAACAATGGGTTTATTGTATTTCCTTTCATATCTAGGAAACATTAAAATAAGTCGATCTAGACATCCTTTTTTGCTCGTTTGTGAATTGAATGTTCTGAGTTGTTACAATGAGATCTGATGGCTTAATGCTAACCATGCCCTTAAACCAATCACAAGGATTCACCTTCAAGTCCCATTGTTGTATATCATGTAGGAAAAGAAATACCATTTAAAATATGTTAAATAAAGGATATTATAAATAATATCATGTGTTATCAAAAAGGTCCAGTACAAATAACATCTTTCGAAGATCAAGTAACATCTACGTGAGTGTATTGTGTGTTGGACACTTGGATCAGTTTTCAACTAGCATCGTGTGGTAAGATCCCAAGCCGCCATTTTCAAGTTTTGCAATTTTAAATAAGCATATGGATGTTATTTCGAACAGATCATAGAATTGATGATAGTTCACAACTGTATAATGCATGCAAACCTATATAATATATAAATAAAATGACAAGAAGTGGTTTGGGGAAAAACTAAATATTTACCATCTCTAAATAAACGAACATGTTCTTGGACCTGCAACATTACATAATCAAATAGGTAAAAGTCTATCATGAGTAACTGTGTATGCATGGTTGATGCAAATAGCAGATCATGTGTATTGCTTTCCCATTGATAGTAAACCTGGAACTATGGTTCAATATGATTGTAATAATACGTAATACTTCGTATGCAACCATGCAAATACACATTTGACAAATAAAACAAATGCTTTTGTGGGCAGATGATTTAGAACTTTGTCAATACTATCAACAAACACCCAATACACTTTAAATCACAATTTTCACTAAAATCACACTGCAAGTGTATGGGTCGTGTATGGGTCGTGATATAACACCCATACACTTAAGTTAAATTTCTTTAAAGTTTAGGGGTCAATTAGATGTTGACCACTAATTAAAGATCATGGGTAAAATTAATTTTGGAACCAAAATCATTCCATATAATGAACACACAATTTTGGCCAAAATGGAAGTAATATAATTTGTCTTGGCATAAATAATATTATTTCCATATGAAATCATATAGAAATTCGTTTAACAATAATATAGAAATTGATATGGAAACCCCTTATCTCTTCCTCTTCAATTACCATTACTTTGATATTTGTTTGGTGAATGCTAACTGCGATGGAGGCTATCATAATTAATGACATGGACAATAATCTGGGACGTTACATGAGTGCGATTTTCTGTGCCGTTAAATTTTAACTAAATCAAAACTTGAATACGGCAAGACGGAGTAGGAGGTGGTGGATCATATGAAGAGGCACATGATTTAACCGAAAAAATGGCTTAAACATGACTAACTTTAGGGAGATTGGGGCGAGAACATGATGCATCAGTTGGCGGCTTGAAGTCCGACGGCAGAGATAGCATCTGTCAATGGCAGTTTCAGGTGCAAGAAGAAGAAGGATTTCGACCGGAAAAGGAAGAAGAAGAAGAAGAGGCTTTGACTGGAATTTGACCCACCCACTTCCGGTTAACAAATTTCTTCCTTCAAGACAAAGATTATCACTTAATTTCCAGAAAGACAATGATTTCCATTGGCGATGAGTCGACTCGGAGAATTTTTGTTGACCGTTTTTGCTGTGACAGAGAGATTTGGAGACAGAGAGATCTAGGGGAAAAAGGAAGTGGGTTTGGGAATATCACGCTTGGTTCTGTTTTGCTGGAGGAGGAGTTGTAGTGAAATGCGGGAAACTGCCCACTAATTTAACTGCACTCTAACGTGAAAACTGTTCACCATATTCACATCTTCAATAACCGTGCAGAATTTAAATTTTTTGCAAATATTCAATTCACATTGTAGATTCTCCAAATTGAAAATTGAATTGAAGATTCCCAGAATCTCAATTGTTTTTATTAATATATAGATATGTTTGATTTTTATCAAAACCAAACAGGGGAAAATATTTCACTAACTATAAACCTGCCACAACTCTTATTGATTTGGGTATGGAAGCAAGAAGAAACGTGGAAAAGGATAGGTAGGCCAACAGTAATGGGTTCTTGTATAGTTAACAGATCTAAAAACACAATCATTTCAACATATAAATAATTTCTGGTGCCATGTATACCAAGTTTTTTGGCTCCACTAACTTAATTTATTATGTCTTGCCAAATACTAATCAAGAAGAAAGTGGTGATGATTCAGTTTCTGATCAAGCTAACGTTACAAAAGTATATCCTAAGGACTAAATCTATAGCCAACAAAAGAGAGTTGGGTCATATCAGATATCAATATAGTTTGTGCTTCTATGAAGCTAATATAAACAATCAAACTTTGTTTTGGTAGAATTTCTCTATTTCCTACAATTAACTCATCATTTTAAAAGAAGTCAGTGTAGTGGCATTAATCGGACAGATAGAGAATTGCTAGATGAAGCTAAAATTTTGCATACAAATCCTATTTTCCCGACTCTACAACTAAAAAAATCTATAATTTCATCTTGTACAATAAGTGGGATTCTCATCCTTTTTTTATTTTTTTTATTTTGGCGTATGTGCTGACCTGATATCCAAAATTCCAGTAATAAGAACAAATCAATCTCGAGGCTTCAATTTTCCCAATCGGCAAGTAACAATTTCACCACCACTTACTTTGAAATCTGCAATCTGCAATTCAAGAAAAAAAAATATTGGAGCAAAAATGAAATTTCGACCTAAAGCCCACAACAAAAAATCGCATCATTTTAGCTAAATTAGGCTTTCAGACTAATTGAGAAACTCAACTGAAATGTAATGTCAAAACTCAAAAGCTTCATCGCATCGATATGCCCCAGAAAGGCGGCGCATGCCAAAATTGCCCGCTCGAGGTCCATGTCGTTCTTTGAGTTGCCGCTGCCATTTAACTGGATAACGGTGAGAGTAAAAGAGTCAATACAGTTTTTCTCCTTGCCGTTCTTTGACTTTCAACGGTTAAAGTATTTGGAGGTATTTGTTCGGCTGCAGTCAGAAGACCAACGGTGAAGGAAGAGCTTTGTTGGCTGTTTATCGTGGAAAGGAGTGGCGGGGAGAAGGTAGAGAGACAGAAACGAAGAGGGAGAGGGAGAGAGAGAGACGTGGTTTGGGTTAAGGAAGTTTCTTGCTATAAAATTATTGTGCAAACGGTTTTATTCAACTCCGTTTTTTCCCATTACGCACTCTTATAAGTTATATCTGATATAACCGCCCACTAAGAAAATTATCCCCATTTTGTATATTAACTCCCAGAAATTATGAAAACTATCATAAAATAAAATTTAAAAAAATATAAATTCAAAATCTGTTGAAAATTAATTGAAATTAAAGATTCCCAGAATCTCTTCTACTTTAATTAATATATATCTATAAGTTTGACCTCATTTTTTAAATTTGTATTTTAAAATACCTTATTTATATTTTTCCCATAATTTATTTCTCTCAAATCAAAATTTCTCATCTCTGATCTTAATAAGAGAGGCAGTGAAGAAAATTCTCGCGACAATGGTTGGATCGTCGAGTTCATGGTCAACTGCTTTGGTTCAGATCTCTCCGTACACCTTCGCCGCCATCGGAATCGCCATATCTATCGGCGTTTCCGTCCTCGGCGCTGCCTGGTATCTATCTATTCTTTCAAAGCCTGTTGTGTATTTCTTTACTTTATATCTGATTTCTTCAAACTGTGAAAAAAATGTAGGGGAATATATATAACAGGGAGTAGTTTAATCGGTGCCGCAATTAAAGCCCCTCGCATTACTTCCAAAAATCTCATCAGGTGCTATTTTTTTTTCCCTTACATAATACGTTCGAAACCTGAGCTCTTGAAACACAATTATGTAAATTGCTTATTCAATTTTATATGAACATATTTGTTATTCTTTTAATTGAATCGAATTTTCTGTTCCGGTGCTTGTTTCATTTTTAAATGGGTGAATCTACTATGCATTTTTGTTACTTGTTGCCACATTCTGAGTCAGAGACGCTTTGGTTGCGGAGGAAATATACTGGTGGAATGAAACCTGACCAGTCCACATTACTACATTAGTCATCTGGGAACTAGTATACCGCGATACCGCTATGGGGTCCGACCTTAGGGGAAGACTACAAATTCAATGAAAAGTAGATATGAGTAAGATTTGTGCAGCAAAATCGAAGAATTTTGATGTATTTTGAGGGATATGTGGTGATTTTATGGAGATTTTGAAGAGAAACCAATTTTTTGCAGACAAACATTCATGTTCTTTTATGGTGCGTAAGGGAGAAAGACCTCCTTACGGTTGGTGATTAGATTGGCTATTGGATGCAATTTTAGATGGTGGCTTTCATCATAGTTGCTGCTTCTGACACTTTAAAGACTGTTAAGGGCAAAATCCCATGGCATTTAATTATATAAAATACAGCATAAGCACTTGAGCTACTCCTTTTAATAATGTTGACTTCTAGATAAGTCTCCACAAACGAGGCAATTGTTGTCCCAAATTGCAAGTCTACGATATCACAGCCAAGTAATAAAGTAGACTCTTTGACTCCCAGTTATCGTTTCCACGAGATTTGTAATTAAGTTTCAAAATATGTTAATTATCGTTTTATTTGAATGGTCGATGAATTATTTAAACTAAAATATCCTAACTAAAAAGCAAAATAAAAGATTACACATTTAGATTTCTAAATTGAAGTTTGTAAGTGTAGGGACATCCTATTTCACATTAGTCAATACTTTTAATTCCATTTATCTAGTTTTATTCTTATTAATGTGCTCGATTGAATTTACTTATGCATATAAAATTCGTCTCTCGAGTTTAAATCAACTCTACTTAATTTAGTCAACCATGGGTCTCTACAGCGAGTCAATAATTAGGTACATGAAACACAAGAATTCATGTAGTGATCGCAATGATAATAAAATTATATCTCTATCTTTGATCCAATTAACGGATTTTATTCCTAGATCTAGGTTGCTAACTCACCTTTTCAGGCCATAATATCATGAATAAGTGATTAATTCATTCACGCATTAAATACAAACTAAAATCAACGCATGCAATCATAAATGCAAAACTAGAATTATAGAATTAAAAGCGTAAAATTAAGCTACATCGATTGTTCCAATTAAGAAATTAATAGTTCATCAATAAAGAAATAAAAATGTAAAAATTTAAATTACTACGCATGTAGAGTTTATCAAATTAACAAAGAAAATGAAATCTTGCACCAATTATTTCGCTCTTCGATGATAATCTTCAATTCGTCAGGCTTTGTCTTTGATTTTCTTCCAAGATCTTGATGATAGAACGTTGAATATAGTCTCTTGAATATATGTGCAAAGGTCTAATAAAAGTCTTCATTTCATTCATGAGAAGTTGTATATATAGTTGTAGAAGAAACCTAAGCAAACAAGAAAGAAAATAGAACAAAACGCGCATTGGCCAAAAACTTGCCACTGGGCCGGATAAAGGCGAGGTCGCGCAGGTCTTAAAGGCGAGGTCGCGTGGTTTGAGAAATAAGATTTTGCCCGTTCTAGTTCACGTCGCGCGGCCGCTCAATTCACAATTCCTATGCAATTTTCTTCTTTCAAATCAGTGTAAGTCGATCGTCAATCTTTATTTGCACTTAAGTCCTTCGATTTTCAATTGTAGCAATTTGGTTCCCAACTTCTTGATTTCTTCATTTAACTTCATCTTGTCCTCAATGTCTTCATGCACTTCTCCAATGTGTACAATTTAACTCCAACAATCATCTATCGCCTTTATTTGCTTCAATTTCTTCATTCTGTCAACTTTGGAATATTTTCAGCAATATAAACAAGTAAACAACAATGAGGTAGAATTTATTTTAAAACTACAACATATTATTCTAATTTAGATATATAAATAAGTGTATAAAATACACTTATTAGCAACATCTTATTTGGAAATGTTAATGGTAAAATCTGACACCCGTCACGTATAAAAAGTTCTAACCAACATACCAGAGCTTTTGCTACTTTTCTTAATATATGGTCGGTCTTTTAAGATTGAAACCTGAGTTTCAAGAAATATAGTTTTTCTAAGGACTGGATATCTCTCTATGTGTATTCGAGTATTAGTTATCAAATGCTTGGATGAGTTCTTTGCCCATCAGGCCATCACTTTTGCAATAGGCCAGGGGGATTTTTTACCTACAGCAATTCTTTGAGTGGGAGAAAATTTAGATAAGTGACAATAAAAGTAGATTTAGATCTTATTTCCATTCCTGCACTTTCAGTCACATATTTCTTCCTATTTTTTCTCTTTACTTATTCTGTGTATAATTTCTAAACTAAGTATATAGATGTATATGTCTGACTTACAGGTCTCAAAACGTAGTACTTGAAACAATTATTCAGATCTTAAGTACATGAACTACATAACAGTAATTCATCTAGCTGAAATTTCGTAATGAAAAAAAAATGCTGCACTTGGCTCGGTCAATCTGTATCCTATATTGATTGACAGTGGCTGAACCATGCTTGTTGAGGGTACATCACCAAAACATGCTTCCTTATGTTAGATGCCTGTACCACCGAGGAAGTTGTTAGCATGAGGTTGTAAGTATAATGATTAGCATTAGGATGAACAAATGCTAAATTAAGCATATTTTCAGATGCCAGTAATAACCATATAAAGGCCACCTATCTTGATGCGCTAAGGAAGAGTAAGAATGAGGTTCTAGTCCCACAGCATGTAGATCCTGTAGGATCAGTTTTTTTTTCCTCCAGCTTTGGAGGGATATAAGCTGGAGTGGATGCCTTTTTTTCCCAATATTTTCCTTGTCTTTCTTTCGTCTAGTATTTTTTAACTTTAAAGTGGTATTTTTAGCATTAAACTTTTGCTTATTCTTTCTTCATCTAGTATCTATAGTCTATTAATCATTAACTTTAAGAATGGTAAAGAATTCACTTGTTGTCAACATACTAAACTACGTTTTGCTCCACTTGGAAAAATCAAAAACCTGAATCCACCACTCAGCACAAAATTGACACGTCAGGAAGATTTCCACCCATTCTCGAATCAATTAGATCTAAGCAGCAATAGAGTTCTGTATCAATCTACCAATATGCTTTATATACTAAGATGCTGAGTCAATCAAGGATCCATGTAGTGAGTTTCGAGAATTGTTTTAAAAAAGTGATCAATAAATTGAGAGCTCAACTCCTACTTGGGCAATCTGATTAAATGTGTTGTGAAATTTTATGTAAGTTCATTTTCAAAACTAATCATTCCTAGGTAGGCGCTTGTGCTTCAAAATAGGTTATGATTGCTTTAGTGTCCTTTAGGTATATATAAAAGAAAGGGGGTGGAGGATTTAAGTCTTACATTCGAGCAAACTATTGAGGTATATTATAACTGTAGTTGTTCTCTTCTTCTTTCCTTCCACTAATTTTGTTCGGGAAATATCTTCCCATATAATATTACCATCACTGGAGAGAAGATCATGTGAGAAAAACTGAAAAAGCTAGAAGAAAAATAACATTTTTCCCTCAAGAGCATGGTCATTAAATGGACGAAGTGCTCCGAGGTGACAATCTGTTCAGTAACATTAAGCAGAAAACAGAAATCAGGTTCTTGAAAGAGCAAGTACAGCAAAATGATGAATAATAATAATAATAATAATAATAATAATAATAATAATAATAATAATAATAATAATAATATACAGTTAACTTTGAAATTTCAGTTTTTTCAAGTCGATCAAACAAATATCTGTAAAATTCGTTATTAATTTGAGGGAACTGATCTGTAAAGTTACTTGACTTATTTCAGAATAAAGTTTATATGTATTTTAGCATGGCCAAAATATCAATAGATGTGACCAAATATTGTGGAATCAAAATGATTTAGATGAAAAATGACTAACAAAGCATAAAATTTCACGAAGTGCATCCTTTCGCACTCAAAGACTCGTTAAAGTCCCCAGGCTCAGTGTGAATCTCGCAGTTAGTACTTTGGTGGAACCTATGGGCACTTTTAGTTATTGCATGAGTGGGGATTTTCTTAACTGAATGGAAGGAAATGGTTCTGTAAATAATTGAGTTAGTGATTCTTATTATTTTCTGTGATAATTATTTTCACATTTTGCTAGACACACTAAGCATTTTGGGAAGTGTTTATAAACTGGTGTAAACTATAAATATATAGAAACGAGTGGTGGTTATGTGGGTAGTACTTGTGGATCATATGACACACCGTTCGGCGGCTATATTTTTAATTATAAACATTTGCTTTTTCAAATCTCGAGGTAAATAAATGGTTAAAAATTGGAGAGAGAAAATATGTGTGGTTAAAAAGTTGTATTGAAAATTGGAATGATTATAATCAAAAAATAATCAAAAATGCCGGACACATTGTGAAATGTGTGGATAAGTCTTTTAAATAGTGTATAAACATTAGCCAAACATGGACCAAGTTAGAAAATTAAAGAAGACATTTCTTGCAAAAAAAGACCCAAGTCTTTGGTAATGCTTATAAATATGGGTCCTATAAAATTTGTTGATAATAAATGGGTAGTAAGTTGTGGATTTTAGCTTAAATAATTATTTAAGCTTTGCCAAACATGATCTGATTTGCTAACCTAAAGGAAAAAAAAAAATCAATGGATAACTAGCTCATCGCTTTTGTTTGTTTATCCTATCCAAACATAATATGCTGGTGGGAATTCCTGGTGAGCATATGAGAATTCTAGATACTCCTTAGGGTTTCCAATTTAATAACTTGAATCCTGGAACTCCTACTTAGCAAGTTTCTCTATGAGCCTGTAGCCAGTAGGTTTCCAATTTTGGGAGATGAGGAAGGGGCCACGACTAGAAAATTTACCAGTTTTTATTTCGATTCTCATAATATTTTTCTTTCCCCATCTTTTAGCGCACATTCTTATATAGGTTGTCTATTTAATTTCATGTCACGCCTGTCCCTATGATTGACTGCCTCCTATAAGTTCATGTGAAGATTATCCATTCACCGCTATGCATAACATTATGTAGTTGAGCTGAAATGTGATAATTCGAATTGATCTTTTTTGACCTGTGTTGTAAATTCTTTTCTAATTTAACGCTCCTGTCAGTGTGATTTTCTGTGAGGCGGTCGCCATATATGGAGTTATCGTGGCTATCATTCTTCAAACAAAGCTGGAGAGTGTGCCTTCATCAAAGATTCATGATCCAGAGTCCCTTAGAGCAGGCTATGCCATCTTTGCATCTGGAATAATTGTTGGATTTGCAAATCTTGTTTGTGGGTTAGTTATCCTGCTCACTCTTTTTACGTGTAGTTATTTTAATATCTACTAATTCTTTGGCACACCTTTCTTTGACGAAGACTGTGTGTGGGAATAATCGGCAGCAGCTGCGCTTTATCTGATGCACAAAACTCTTCACTCTTTGTTAAGATCCTTGTTATTGAGATTTTCGGTAGTGCTCTTGGACTGTTCGGCGTGATTGTAAGCATTATCATGTCAGCTCAAGCAACATGGCCGTCTAAGGGGTGAGTTCTTATTTTATACGAACTGTTTTTTTTTTTTTTTTTTTTTTTTTTTTTTTTGGTCTTCATCGATAGCTTGTAGTTTTAATGAGTATTTTGTATTTTTGTCATTGTCATGCCTTTGGCATAAACACGGTAACCAACAATCTCGTACAGCATGTAATTTATTCAGTTAATAAATTTGTTTTGAGTTCCAACGAAATTGTGCTGTGATCATGTATATATTCATGAGGTAGTCGAGCACATGGTCCCCGTATCCGTCCTGTCCATGCCTCTTAAAAATTCCCAACGGTGCAGGGTCGGGGAGGGTCACCCCATTGTCATTCCTACCTTCACAAAAAGAAAAAACACACTATCTCTAATTTTTTCATTTTGCTTTTGCTCAAAAGCAAATGAATTAGAACTGACAGCAAAAAGGTATAATCCGCACTTAATTCAAAATTAAGGGGCTCAGTGCAATAACCTTTTGAAGATATTCTCTTAAGGTTATTATCAAGGAAGGGCTGCAATGTCTTCTGCTGGGCCCACCAAAATTTCATTTTCACACACACACACACAGAGAGAGAGAGAGAGAGAGAGAGAGAGCTTTATTTGGAGGGAAGAGTACAAGTCGGGATTATCTTAACGTAGACTCAATCGAAATAACCAATGGAAACCCCCTCTTTCTTGTATACACTTGTGGCTATCGATGATCCAAAGAAGATTACTATTTACTATGCTATTATTATCATAAAAGGAAAGTTAAAAGCAGTGTCCATTAGGATGTTGGGGGAAATGTGTGACATTTAGCAAGATGTTGACATTGGAATGACCTTATTGTCAAACAAAAATAATGCAACCTTAGAATCTCAATACTACATAATATTAATTAAGATTTGACGTGTACCAAATTGGCTTATCTACAACTACTTCAAGATATGATATTCTTATAAAAATAAATAAATAAATAAATAATCAAACTTTTTTGCACCACCTTAATTTTTTATCCCTTCCAATTCCAATTAAAAATGGATAACCACCTCTAAGGGTGAGCCTCACATGCCATATGCTACAACAAAAGTTGACAGTGGAACAAAATCAGTGGATGAAAAGAATGAAGAAGAAAGTGACAAAATCGAGAAATGGTGGAAAAAGTATCTTGTGCAAGGAAAGTGACGACATATGTCGAAATTGAACTGAATTGACGTGATTGCGTTGATTAAAATCGACAGTCGGCAAGCTCAAGAAACTGAGTATGTCGATCGAGTCATATTTCAAAACGATGGCTAAACCATAGAAAGACAATTCTCTCAGGAGCTACTGGAAATTAGGAGTTCTAATTCTAAAATAAAGAACACATCATTATAGATGATCAAATACTCCAAGCAATATTTTTACAACAATTCTGAAACCTCTATCAAATTCTTCTCATAATCTTTGTTGATTCAGCCTTCGTTTGGCAAACAATTTTTTTTAAACATATTTTTTTCTACACAATTCTTTAAATCACTTTTTAACTTCACACACTTTCTCTCTCCATTTTTCAATCACACATTTTACCTAAAAAAAATAAAAAAACATATTTTTAAACAAAAAAACTTTTAACAAAAAGAGGCAGACATCTGAATCTAGAGAAACCAATTGAGCATTTTGCCAAAAAAGTAACTTAAACTACTTTTAAATAAAGCCCTTGTTTGTTAGTAATTAAAAATTAAATTTTAATATAAATACGTCAATAATTAATTTTAACTGCATATTTCATGTGATCTACAACTTTTAAATCACACATTTAGAGTCTGTTTGGTACAACTGTTATGAATAGAGTTTTTTACAGTAGAGCTTTTTTTAAAAGTACTGTTAACAAAAAACAGTTGACTGTTTGGTTATCACTCCAAAAAGTAAATTAACATTAAATTGATTATTTGGTAGCGCAAATATAAAAGTATTTTTGTATAAACTAACACTTACATTATATCTCATAATTATCTAAAAATTAAATAATTATTTCACCTCAATATTGAAATATATATTAAATTAATTCATAAAATATAATATTTCACTATTTTCAATATATTCCATATTTTTATTAATTAATTAGGAAAAATAGATTTTTTCAATTTATTTTCAAAAAATTTCATATTTTATTAATTAATGAATTATAATATTTCAATAGATTTTCCATAAGAGTTATAGAAAAAATATTTTGTCAATAAATTTCATATTAATCAATAAAACACAATATTTCAATATGAGTTATGAAAAATAGTATATTTTCAACATATTTCAATTTTTATTAATTAATAAAATAAATTTTTATTAATCAATAAAATAAAATATTTTAATACGAATTATGAAATATAAAATATTTTCAATATATTTCATAATAAGATATTTTAGTTTTTTATAAAAGTGTTTTTTTTTAAAAGCTACAAATTTGAGATTTTCTAAACAGCTTAAACTTTTTATCCGATCAAAAACTACTTTATCAATCACAGTTAAACACCTATATTTTTTTACCGAAAGTACTTATTACTTTTAGAACATCTCCAATGTGACAATGTCTATTATGTATATGTGCCAAAAACATTAACATTAATATTAAAAAACTTCTCAAATGTAATAATGTTCATTTTATATACTGGCAAATTTTTATTAATTTTCAAGAAAAATGAAAAAGAGATAAATATTTTAATTGGATAAAAATTATTAAATCAATGCAAGACATTGTACTAGAAAATGCCAAGCATTAATTATGTCACGTAAGTCATTCTTGCCATTTATCAACAAAAAAAAAAATGGCTAAACATTATATCTAGACAATGTCCAATTGAAGATGCTTTTAGCATCTGTAATGATCTATCAATTGGAAAAAAATACATTGTCACATAGGAAAAATAAATAATGATATGAAAATTTAATCTCCAATGGTTGGTTTGCATGCGACGTGGTAGGGACATTATCTGGTACTATGTCCAGATATAGATAACTTGCTAGACAAAATATTGAAGACGCATGTATACACAAAAAATTGTAGATAATGACCATTGGATATAAGTTTTAAATCCTACTATCAATTTTGTCAATATGAGTAGGATAATTATTTGCTTTGTAATCATGTGGCACTTAAATAGATAATTATCTCACCCATATTGATAAAATAGATAGTTAGATTTAAACTTTATCTCCAATGATCATTGTCTATAATTTTTTGTGTATACATGTCTTCAATATTTTGTCTAACAAGTAAGCATCTCTAATGATTTACGGATATTTTGTATCTCTTTAAGACCCCTGTGTAATCTTTCACCTTTAGGTAAACCCATTAATTAAGTTTTCTGCACATTCCTTAAAATAACGTAAGTCAACTCTTTCGATTATAAACTAAAAAACTTAAGACGGATATATCTAAAATTATTTAACTGTGAATATCTTAATCTGCAAATGTCTTATATGATGGTTTATGGGCATTCCATTACCCTCTATTTTAAAGCAGGACTCTGGCGGCAACTTCCCTACACCATTTGATTATGTTGAGTTTAAATTGAAAATTGAAATGATAATATCTTTATTTGTTCAAAAAACTTGTTGATTAAAAAGTATCAAGTATATATGTCAAGGCATATCACGCACAAAGATCCAATTGCAGCCCAATTAACATGAAAGAGTTATTAAACACCATACTGTATTAGATATTTGATTAGAATTTCGAAAGAATATTGATTTTGTTTTTACTTTGCGTCCAAATATTTTATCTTGAAAATGAGTTTCATAACGATAAGTGCAAGTAAGTCTAATATCATAGCATCAATGACACAAGTACAATAATCTTACGAAATCAGAACTTTGCACGCTTCTTGGAGACTAAAAAAATAATTTATCAACCCAAATAAAAATAAAAACAGTGCAAAAAATGAAATGAAGATAATTGAGGAAATGAAGATAATTGAGGATACGTGGAATGATGGAGATAATCAAGGATACATGGAATGATGGAACCATTTATATATATTGCATTGAAGTATGAAATAAAAGGAGTGCGTAGATGAATAGGCGTCGATTAAAGATTTAAATAAATAACATTTTCAAGATATCAAAAAAAAAAAAAGAATAGTATATTGATGAAGTAAATCAACCCAAATAAGAAAAACTGAAAACAATGCAGGAAATGAAATAAAATGAAAATAGTAGATGATATATGGAATGGAGGAACCATTATAGTATGTTACATTTAGGTATGAAATGAAGGAGTGAAATAGATGAATATGTGGAGTGTTTTATAGATTTAAAATTAATAACTTATTCCAAATATTAAAAAAAGAATATTATATTAATAAAGTAGTGTGAATGTGGACTTATTAAGCCCATGTTTGATTCTATTTATTTCAAATCTATTTTGTCTCATACTCATATTCAGCTATACATTTAAATAGTAAAATATTTTGCACGTAAACTAAAAATTTTTCCTACTTTTAATCTTGCATTCTCTAAAAAATTACTATTTAAAAACTAACTCTCTTTAAAATGAACATCAAACATGTGCTTGAAATTACTAAAGATATTACGATTCAAGAATATTTCTTTATTCTTGAGCATTTTATAGGTTGTATGGATCATTAAATTTTTTGTTAAAAGCTTTTTCTTTATTTTTGTGATAAAATATGTTGTTGAAAAGTTATTTGAAAAAATATGTATGAATTATTAAAAATGATTTGAAAAAAAAAATATTTTTTATAAATGTGTTTATTAACAGTTTACCAAACAAAGGATAAATTATATATCAAGGCATATCACACGCTGATCCAATTGTAGCCCAATTAATAGGAAATGAGTATAAGTCAAATCTATTTTTTTTAATATTCATTTTCAATTACACATCTAAACAGTAAAATATTTTGCACGTAAATCCAAAAAATTTCTCTACTTTTTAATCTTGCATTCTCTAAAAAATCACTATTCAAAAAATAACTATCTTTAAAATGAACATCAAACATGAGCTAGAAATTAGTAAAGATATGATTCAAAAATATTTCTTTATTCTTGAGCCTTTTATAGGTCGTACGGTTATAGATTTATAGGTAGTATGAATATTTTGTTTATAAATAAAGAATGTGATATTTTTGATAAAATATTTTGTTAAAAATAATTTGAAAAAATATATATGGTTGAAAAGTGATTTAAAAGCATGTTATTTAATATTTATAAATTTATTTATATCTTTACAAGATAACACTAATGCCCTATCCCCCCACCAAAAAAAAAAAAAAAAAAATAACCTAGAGAATGTCCTTAGAATCTATTATCACTTTTGTCTCACACCACCACCAAATATTCTATTTTTTTGGATTTGATCCAACTATTTCAATAAAGATGGACCCAAATATCAAAGCGTAGAATCTATTGTGCTTTTTTCCGCAGCTTGGGATTTGTTTATAAATGGAATTTTGTTGATTTTGAAATAAAATATGAAAAGCAATTTGAAAAAAATATGTTATTAAGTCTTTTTTTGGTCCTTTATAATTTTGTTAACTTTTTCCTCAAATTCATTTTCAATCACACATTTTCATAGGACACGTCACTTTTTCAATTAATTTTCAGTCACATATTTTATAAAAAATTCAAAACTTATAATTGTTATAGTATTATCCAACGGAGCTTAAATTGTAATATGACGTTAAATAACAAAAGATAAAAATCCTTCAAGAAAAATGTACATTACCATATTACGCTCCACGCGTCCAATTCTGCTGTGTAAATTTTTATTTACAAATCAAATAAGGATTATAAATATCAACTAAATTAAATAAGAATTGAAAAAATTGCAATTACAGAAATCTGTTTGGCAATCCGTTTACATGCAGTTGTTTGCAAATAGCGATATGACTATATTTCGTTGGTCCATTTCTTTGAAAATTAACCTATGTTTGACAACTTTATTTTGTTTATAATTAAAAAAATTATTTTTTTAGAAATAAAATATGTAGTTGAAAAGCGTTTGAAAAATTGTGATTTATAAAATGATTTTGAGAAATGTATTGTTCATAAACTTGTTTTCCAATTTAATTTTTAATACACGAATATTTTCAAGCCACTTTTCACAACATATTCTATCTCAAAAATATTATATATTATTTTTATATAAAGAATAACATTTACCAAACTTATGCTAAAAAATAATGGACATAAATATTTGACTAATTAGAACTGTTAATTTTTTTTTCTTTTAAAAATATCCAAATGAAATCTTATCAAGTTTTGCCTCTGGTAGAAGTTTTTGTTTATGAATAAAAAAAATATAATATTTTAAGAGTAAAATTTGTGATTAAAAATTAATTTTAAAAAATGTGTTTAAATTGAAAAAATATATTATTTATAAATAAAATACCAAACGAGAAACAAAATGTTTCCGAACAGAAAGTCAAACATGTGTATCTCAACTAGGGATGGCAACGGGGCGGGGAATACCCGAAATCGACGGGAACCCGCCCCGAACAGGGTGGAAAATTTCCGACAAAGAAGGGGATAGGGCGGGGATGGAGATGAAAAGACATTCACGAACAGGGGATGGGGCGGGGACGGGGATGACCTTCTTAGCCCCTTCCTCGCCCCGTCCTCGATCTCCATCCTCAATTAACAAGTTCCATTAAAAGTAAAAAAAAAGTCCTATATTATCTGTACAAATGTCCTATGATGTCAAATTTCTTGCACCAAAAATTTAGTACTTATCAAGTTATAAACTTTAAATGCTTATTTTGAAAAAGTTACTGATTATTAGTTATTGACCTTATCGAGTTGTATTTTCTTATCTAATCAAATATAAAATAACGACACAAACAAAGATATATATATATATATTAGATGAATGTCCAAATAATGTGTAAAGATTATTTGATTTACAAAATGTTAGGGTTATCCCCTACATGTTTCCTTATATTGTCGGTATAAAATTATTTTAAAACTTAAAAAAAAAAAAAAAAACAAATGAGGATGTAAACGGGGATTTTTCCATCCCCGCCCCGTCTCATCCCCGATAAAATGGGGACGGGTCAGAGATGGAGATGGTAAATCATTAACGGGGCGAGAACGAAGAAAGGCATTCCCACCCCATACCCAGACATTCCCACCCCATACCCGTCCCGTTTGCATTCATAATCTCAACCCACACCATATTCATGCAGAAGAGTATCCATCCCAGCTGTAAGATATTGACACGTGGATAAGCAACATGTATGGGACCCAAATAGAGGCGTGACCCAGCTTTGGTAAATTGTTAGATTTCTGGTCCCGACCACGATCTTGAATCTTCTTATGTTCCTATCAATTATCATCGTCGTATTATCAAATATATTAAATATATATATTCAACGGTCTAATTTTTGGGATTTATAAAAGGCAAATTATGCCCATTCTCCCCATCAAGTGGCAAACCTTTTTTACGGCTTATTATTACGTCACCAAATGGTTCGATATATATATATATAATATATATAAGACTCGATAAAATATACATTAATATTTAGATGCAAATTACATGTTCAAATATTTTTCAAATAGACGTATTTTCCATAAAATAGACATATTTTTTAAAAAAGTTTTAACGTATATTTTTTTAATTGTTTACATGATATTTTGGATTTTTCTTTAGAGTGACTCGATAAAATAGACATATTTTTCAAATGCAAACTAAATTTACAAATCATAATTCTTAAATTCAACTGGTACTGAAGAAACATCATTAGTATCCATGAATAATTTTAGAAATGTTATATATTATTAGGAATGACAATGGGACGGAGAATCTCTTGACTCAACGGGAACCCGTCTTGAATGGGACGGTGTTTAAAAAGTATCCCCGATCGAGAATTGGGTGGGGATTGAAATTGCTATCAAATCCTCAGACCCGTCCCGAATCATCGTCGATTAATAATTCCAATTAAAAAAAATCCAAACAAATTAAAAATGTAATAAACCACTCAACACAAAATTATATAATTTTAAAATCAAGCCCTACGTTTCAATTCTATACTACTCTTCATCTCACTCTCAAGTCTCAAGTCTCATTTCATTCTCTTCAAACATATTTCTTAACATAATTAAACTTGTACTATTCTATAAAAGTTATTATGAGGTTTTTTTTTATTAATGTTAATCATTATTTAGAGCTATTAAATGAGAATTTTGTAAAATAATCACACTTTAAGAAAATAATTTGTATAACTAAGAAATTAGATAGTCATTATAAAAAGACATTAATAGATAAAAATATATACTCCCTCTATCCCGTGAAAATATGCTTACTCCTATTTTCAGAATAGATTAAGAAAATGTCAATTAATGTAGTTGAAAATATAAATTTTCTTACATTTTACTAATATATCCATACATTAAATAACGTAATAAATATGATTGTTTTATATTTATTGATAACAATGGATATTAAATAAGAGTATAATAGAAAACTTAAAAACATATTGACTTTCAATAAGGTAAGTGACTTTTAATAATTTGGGACGGAAGAATAAGGAAATTCGAGTCTATCTTCATGGAACGGAAGGAATATATATAAAATAATAAATGGAAGGGTAATAAGCACAAATGGTCCTCAACCCTTAGGTTTCTTGTGAAAATGGTCATCAATGTTTAGGTTTTGGCATTTATACCCCCAGAATCATCAAACGTTGCGAAAATAGTCCCTACCGTTAGATTTCGTTAGTTTCCACCGTTAAAAACGTGTAAATAGCACAAATGGTTCCTAACCTTTGAGTTTCTTGCGATAATAGTCTCTAACATATTAAAGTCATGTTTGACATATTAAATCTCCAAACGTTTGGCGTATTTAATCCCTAACAAATCAAACCCCTATACGTTTAGCGTATTTAGTCCCTAACATATTAAATCCCTATTTGAGACCAATTATTTCAAATAATATGGTTTGTAATTGTAATTTTTTAAAGAATTTGTGGTTAAAAAGTAAAAGAAAAAAATTGAATTTATTTGTAAATTATTTTACTGATAGAATGTGTGTTTGAAAACGAATTTTTAAAAATAAAGTCTATTCTAGATTTTTAAAGTGTACAGTAAAATATTTAACAAAAATTCACCACATTAACATTTCAACCTATTGATAAAAAATAATAAATTTATGAAATATAAACAAACAAATACATTGGACATCATTTTAGAATTGAATAACAAATATATTTTTATTAGTTCTACTTTCGATTTCAATTTTCAATTTTGAGAATTGATCGATTTGAAAAGTAAGTTTGGAGAATTTTGGTTAAAGTGTAAGATTTTTTTTTATGCATAAATTAAAAAATATATATATTAATAGAACGTGTGGGAGAAAATTAGTTTTGAAAAAGAATAAAATTTCGAAAATCGAAAATAGAATTGATAAAAACATATTTTTTATTCAATTCATAAAATAATGTCCAATGTATTTGTTTGTTTATGTTCCATGAATTCATTATTTTTTTTTCCAATAGGTTGAAGCGATGAATTTTTGTTAAATATTTTATTGTTCATTTTAGAAATTCAGAATAAATTTTATTTTTCAAAACTCGTTTTTAATCACACATTCCATCAATAAAATAATTTACAAATAAATTTAATTTTTTTAACAACAAATTCTTCAAAAAATTACGGTTACAAATCATATTATTTGAAATAATTGGTCTCAAATAGGACTAAATATGTCAAACGTATAGGGGATTTTTTTTATTCAATTCTTAAAATAATGTCCAATATATTTGTTTGTTTATGTTCCATTGATTCATTCTTTTTTTTTTCAAAAGGTTGAATCGGTGAATTTTTGTTAAATATTTTATTGTGCATTTTAGAAATTCAAAATAAATTTTATTTTTTAAAACTTGTTTTTAACCACACATTTTATCAATAAAATAATTTACAAATAAATTCAATTTTTTTTAACAACAAATTCTTTAAAAAATTACGATTACAAACCATATTATTTGAAATAATTAGTCTCAAATAGAGGCTTAATATGTTAGGGACTAAATACATCAAATGTTTGGAGGTTACGAACTAAAAATGTCAAACGTGACCTTAATATGTTAGGAACTATTATCGTAAAAACTCAAAGGTTAGTGGCCATTTGTGCTATTTACACGTTTTTAACTGAAAAAATTAACGAAATCTAACGGTATGGCCCATTTTCGCAACGTTTGGTGATTTTGAGGGTATTAATGCAAAAATCTAATCGTTATGGACCATTTTCGCAAGAAACCTAAAGGTTGAGAACTATTTGTGCTGTTTACCCTAAATGGAAATATAAATGGAGATTATGAACATCCCCTCCCGCCCCGTACCTATTTAGATGAGGGTGAGGCGGGTACGAAAATTTAAAATTTTTGACGAGACGGGGATGGGGATTGACATCTCCGCCTCGTTGTCATTTCTATATATATAAACAATTTTACTATTTTAGAGATATTTTATTAGATCAAATGCATTACTATATTTATTTTCTTTGGAAATGTGTGAGAATAGGAGGTGGTGGGTTTTTAAAATAATGTTAGTTGAATTTGTGCTTAGGGTTTGGTGCAATAGTAAAAATTAATGAAATGATAATTTGACCAAACTCAACAATAGTACTAGTAGTGGACTAGTGCATCAGTTTAAAATCTCGAGGATGTTGATTTGATTCTGTCTCAACTACCATTATGTAATAATTATTATTATTATTATTATTATTATTGACCTGTTCCGTAACTGTTATAAATAATAATCATTAGTGTTATTTTTATTTTTTAGATAAGATGTGTGATTAAAAATTAGAGAGAAAAAAAAATGTGCGATTAAAAATTGATATTAAAAATTGTGTTTATTATAAACAAAGCTGTGTGATTAAAAATTGAAATTGTTACTCACAAAAGAAAAATAAAATAATTAAAAATATTTAAAAAATAAATTAGTATGACAAACATGTAATGTATAAAATATGAAGCTTAGTCAGCGCCCTTTTTGTAACTATCAATCAAAGACTTTTTTCGTACAAATCTTTCACTCGGGATTATATCGTTCAACATTAGTTTATATATACTCACTTATGCGATACACGACATCATGTCGAAACATATAATTACGATTTCAATATTTTTTAAAATTTTTTTATATGTCAAACATGTGTATAACGAAATAGATAGAAAAATAATAAAATGATATTGTAATTAATAGACTTGCAATGTTTTCACTATAAATTTTGAAAAAACTTCTATATAAACTACATTCGTAGTTGAGTTTGTTTTATTTCCATCTTTGTCGCAAATGATCATTTTCAAACCACTTCGATTCGTCACTTTAGAGATTACAAAGTACAATTGTCCATTGCTGAAAACTGACTTCTTTAAACAAAGACCAATCTTGAAAAGTGATTTCTCTTAACTCTTATTGATATTCACAGCATACTAAGTTATCAACTGAAATTGTGTCTCTTGAACTTGAAAGACAATCTTGAATTTGTTTGATTAAAGAGATGAAAAATTGATGGTAAGAAAATATTTTCTAGGAATTGATTTGCCTAAAAATTATTTTCCTGAAAAATGTCAATTGGTATTGTCCGGCGAGAAAAAGTAGGAAATTTTCCTAAATTTATTGTTTGATAAACATTATTTTTCATTACAGATAATAGGGGTGGACAAAAAAATCAGAACCGATATGATTGAACCGGAACCGAAAAAATTGGAACCATATGGTTTTAAAAGAATAAAATAGGAAATTGATTTTGATTGGTTTTCGGTTTGGTTCGGTTCTTGGTTCCGCCTTTAGAACCGAAAAATCGAAATTAGAACCGATCTTTGATTCTTGTTTATTTTTTTTATGATCTTAATTGGTTGTTCTAAAACTAAAAATCAAAAGAATTTATAAATTATTTGGGTAAAGTGAAAACGATTAATTTTTGTTTTAAGAAATTTGTTACGTTTCTACATCATTGTAACATTTAACTTCATACTAGGACTGGAATTCTTAGTAAATGAAAATTGAATAAGATTAACTTATTAATGAGCGAAGTTGTAAATGACAACGATGGAGTTAATTAAATATTTAAATACAAATATAAAATAATTAATAATAATGTATTTAAAACTCATTATTCATCGCACAAGTTTACTATATTGCCATCCTCGAAAAACCTTCTAAATGTTGTGAAACTATCAAAATCTAAGAACAATATTATAGAGAAGTAGAGAGAAATATTAGAGAGAAAGAGATTGAGAGAATTTCTTCATTCCAAGAGGTGCATTTCAAATGAAGATTTAAGCCCCTATTTATAGGAAAAATATAGGGGCAAAACAAGTCATTCACACAATAAATATTAATATAAATTAGGTAGAAGTTAGGTATGGGATTAATTTACAATTTTCATAATAATTTATAACACTCCCCCTTGAATGACTTATTGCTCAATAGCTCAATTGTCTACCTCGTTAAAACCTTGCTAAGAAAACTCGATGGAATAAAACTTGAGCGAAGGAAAAATAGTACAGTTGCTCCCCCTGATGTTGGTCATCATTAATCATTGAGTCCAATATCAAAATGACATCAATGATAAGTAGTAAAAATTATGTACTGAAATTTGAAGTTCTGAAGTGCTTCAGTACTGCCTCGTTAAAACCTTGTCAGTAAAACCAATGGGACAAAATCTGAACGAAGGAAAAAGAGTATAGCCGCTGCCTCGTTAAAACCTTGTCAGGAAAACCTAGTAGGACAAAACCTGGATGAAGGAAAAAGAGTACAGCATGATTCTCCCTCTGAAGTGTGCAATCAAGTATTCATGAATCTTTTGAATAATGATATCATCTTTCGTCTGGAATATGAAAATCTTCTTGTGTGTAGCCGATATCATAACATTCTTCATAAGATGTCTATGATTTTCTTCATTTGTTGATACCATTTCAGATGTCTATGATTTTCTTCATTTGTTGATATCATTCCAGTACAATTTAAAGAAATAGCTTGTTGTTGAATTATTACTTGCAGATAGCTGTGACAATGTCTCAAAAACCTTGCTAGGAAAACCCTGTGGGACAAAACCTTAGCGAAGGGAAAAAGAGTACATTATTCTCATTGATACGCCCTAATTGATGTCTCATTAAAAACCTTGCTAGGAAAACCCTGTTGGACAAAACCTCAGCTAAGGGAAAAAGAGTGCAGCGCGTATTTGTTCCCTTCATAGGAATATCACAAGTATATTAATGCAATCTCAAATCATTTCATCAAACATATAGTTTGTGATGAACTTTTATAAATAGTTTATAACTCATTTATAATGTCATAGCTCATTTATGATGTACTGAACATGCTATACCAATCAATGTTTAGTTAGTTGACTGATTGCATTACTCAGATCTAGAATTGATTCACTTCTATCAAAATCTAGAATTCACTTTTGATGAATAATTAAATATTCATTTTCAAATTCACTTCTGGTGAATATTCATTTTCGGTGGATAATATAATTTTGCATATTGAAAATCAATTGCATGCCCAAATATTCAAATATATAATAATAGTACACTCCAATTTCATTTTCAACATATTATATTATGGGGTCATATGTATCATTCTTCATGTGATTTTATTTTAAGAATCACATTTCATTCTATAATGATACTATTTTGGGCAAATTGAATCTTTCAATGATTTATACATGTATGTTCTTGCACTTTATAAACTGCAATTTCTAATTTGCAAGAGTATAATCAATCATTGAAATAGATATCAATTTCGACATATAATCTATAATCATTTTGCTTGAAATCCCAACGTACCGCGATCAACTGGTACATCAAAGAAAACTCCCGAAGTACCGAGATGAGAATCACACTTTTTGATCTCACTCATTGGTATATCAAAGAGCTCAAACTAGTGATCTAGATTATAGTCACATCCACCATATGTCATGCCAGTTCTTTGAAAAACTTCGCGCGCAACGAGTCGTCGTTTACGACTGTGTAATATTTTTCATTTGTACAAATAACTACTGGCATTACACATTTAAGTGTTTTGGACTTCAGGTCCTATAACAATAATCCCTACATTGGGATTTTTATATTTGGCCAAAGTATTTTAATTTCAAAGACCTCATTTTCATAAGAGAGTTGTGTGTAGTCGACTTATTTATCGATTCTATTTTATGTCAATATAAATATAACATAGAGAGATCTCTTTGTATATTCTATCATCAGGCCTGAATCTCTTATCATTTAACTATGTCTATTTTACTCACTATAAGTATTTAGCCTCAAAGGGATCATCTCAATTATTCAAGAGATATTTGTTTTTGAAATTGATTGTCATTATGCTTCAGGCATAATTACGCTTTAAGCTTGATACGCTTCATGCGTGTTATTGTTTCATTTCCCCATAATATTCAAGAATCTTATAGTATATCAGTCGGCTAAAAATGTCTCAACACGTGTCATTCATAATTATGGATATAATCACAATCATTTATCTAAGTGCGTTTTGTTGGAGTGTATATAGATATCGTACTCTTTAGAAATCTTAAAGCTTTACAAGTTAATCTTTATTTCATCTTATTGACATGTTTGTATGTAAAATATTGCTGCATGAGAAATATTTATATTCAAATTGTTCTCATAGCAAATAACTTGAGGCTTTTAATCTGCTAAACCATTAGCAATATAATATTCTATTATCTCAACTAATTCGTAAAATCATTAATGACTTTAAGATATATTCATGCTAGCATTTATCACTTTGCTTGTAATATCATTACTTGAGCAAATAATTAGTCATTCATTTTCTTAGTGAGATAATTAATTTGCTTTTGAGAACAAGCAGCAATGATAACTTGTTAACCTGAACAATCTTCTGGTTCTTTAATGAATGTCATTTTGCATTCTCAATAAATCTCATTATTGAATTGGAATATAACCAATCATTATAGAATTTCTGGTTCAGCAAGATATTTCACTTGTACATATGTATGAACTTCTGGTTCAATACAATATTCATTTCATCAGTACGTATTTCTGTATAGTTCAAATCAGTATACCTTTATTACTTTTAGTATACCGGAAAAATCAGGTACAATATCCAAGAAAATATCTCATGTTCTCAATCTTGTCGCCAAATCTTCCATTATATCGAAAAAGGTAATGACGCATTATCTCATTGTTCCCACATTTTCAATAATTTATTCCATTATTTCTTGATGAAATCGATATCACGCAGAGCGCTCCTTTACGCGTTTAAATAATGCATTTAAATAGATCATTTGGGAAGAGATTAGATCCATAAAAAACGGATGTTATATTATCAAATATTCGCAAATATTATTCTAATCTTCGTTTAATGTTTTGAAAAATATTTACCGAGTTCAACTTGAAAGATTGAGGCTGCTGATGGATCAAGGTATCCCAGAAGATGTTCGTTGGTTGATCGAAGCAAAAGTTCGTTTAGCTGGTGAATTACCAGATTCATTTTCCAAGCACAAGCCTAACTTAGGTAAGAGTACTTTTGCGAAGAAGCGAAGAACAAAAAGATTAAATAGTTGCTACAAATGTGCTCGATGGACATGTGATACCCGTTGTAAGTCAGTAGGATATTCTTCCATAAATCGAGATGATAAGATAGACTTCATTAAGGGTGAACTGAGTAAGGAGTCATTGGATGATATACGATTTACTTTTGAGACGCACCCTAGTGGGTATGCGCTGCGTGAGCTACTATCTTTATGGGATAAATTCATCAGCGATAAAGAGCGTTATAGTCTCAAAAATATAATAGCAAAAGATCCTGTTTGCCAGACTGTTATAAATAATGATGTTTTGGCTATTCAGCATTGATACAAGGTAAATCAGTATATTGTGTGTATATATTTGCACATATATTTATAAAATATTTTCATGTTTCATTTCTCGAGCATTGATAAAGTGTATTGAAAAATCACCGAAAGGTAAGCTTTATAAAAAGTAGTGTAATTTAGTCAGAAGTAGGTTTTCACTTTTTCAAAAGACGAGCAGTAAATAGTGAAGTTTTTCAAGTTTAAAAAGCCAATGTTTTTCACAGTTTCATGCATCCCAAAATATTATTTTCTCATAAGTTTTTCCTTCCTTATACTCTCAAAGATGGAAGGACCAAAACTTCGACAGATCAAAACTATCTGTGTATTTTGTGGATCAAAAGTAAGGAAAGGTTTTGGGTATCTAAAAGCAGTAGTGGATTTAGGAAAGAAGTTGGGAGAGAAATGTATCAATCTAGTATATGGAGGGGGCAGCAGTGGGTTCATGGGTTATGTTTCACAATCCGCTCAGGAAGAGAAAGCAAGAGTGATAGGTGTTATACCCGTTCCTTTAGCTGATATCGCAGGAAAAACACGAGGACATGAAGTACAGACGTTATCTATCCATGAACGCATAACTTGCATGTTATATGGTTCTGATGCCTTCATAGCCCTACCCGGAGGTTTTGATACTTTAGAGGAAATCTTTAGTATTACCTCATGGGCTCATTTAGATCTCCATACCAAGCCTATTGGGCTTTTAAATGTTAACAACTTCTTTGATGGTTTGCTAACATTTCTTGATTATGCTGTGGAACAAAGATTCATCTCTCCATTTTCTAGGAGAATCCTTATTTCTGCTCCTACTATCGAGGAACTGCTGGATAAGTTACAATCATATATTCCAATACAAGATCCAGCATGATTAAAGATAGATTGGTCGCAAGGAAGGGGAATCAAGCGAAAATGGAGTTCGGTTAATGTAAATTTATCCTTGTAAATCTCAAAATATTGTGGGTGGTAGAGTATGGGTATCTTTACTCTTGAGACACACCTCTAATGTTGATGAGTATTTGAACTTAATATTGTGAACCTCAAAAGGATTTGGAGTGGTGGAGTACAGAGTATTCTTACTCTTGAGACACACAAAAAAGATTAGGGGTGGTAGAGTATGGAGTATTATTACACCTGATGCACACCTCTGCTTTTGAGGATCATAAATGTTTCCCCCTTTTGTATTTTGCATGTATGACTTGTTTATGCTTCTTCAGGAGCAATAATAATAATATCATTTCAGTATATTTAGATGATAATTTTTACTTCTGGAATACGTAAGTGTTTATGCAAGAACTTTTCCAGATTTTTATCATCTAATATTTATCTCATAATACTGATGAGATTATTTTCACATTAGCTATATCGTGCTATCATGTGATATTATCTTATCATACATCAACATTCTCTTGTTGAATAATTTTCATCTACCATTTCAAATACAAATATTGGTAACTTCTGGTACCATTGGATAAAATATTTTTATCAACATTCACCAACTTTTTGGTAATGATAACTTCTGGTATCATTTGATAAAATATTATCTAACTTTAGTATTGATAACATCTGGTATCATTTAATGAAGTATCAAATAACAATAATATTGTATATATATTAACAATAATAATATTGGGGTTATACCACCACGTATATATGTTGACAACAACCTCTAATATGTTAAAATTAACCAACAACTGAGGTATTTCTGAAATAATATAAAATATGAATATATGTAAAATATTCTATATATTCAATTGATAGACCGACCATATAGTCGGTGTCAATATAATGAAATAATTACCTTTCATGAGTGAGTGAGTCATATCTTCAAATCCAGTCAAGGTATTTATAATAGTCCAATCCGTTACGATAATGAGTCATATCCAGTTAAGGTATAAATCTAGTCCATAATAACTCAATTCATTACGGTATGACAATAATTATATTACTTATACCTTTTTTTAAAAATTTTAATTTATCTTGTTGATCACGTATTAATCGTTAATTTACGATTAATATACTTTTATTTATTACCAAGGGTAAAATGGTCCATATTTTAATATATTGCTCATATGGATAAATCGAAAATGTCAATAGGTTTGAAATTTAATTTAGAACAAACTTACTTTTGGTCCGAAATTCAAAATCCCTTCGGAAGTGCTCCAAAAACAATTTTTAAGAAAACTGCCACGTTCGACCGCCGAAAGTTTCAAAACTGCACAAAACAGAAAAGTAAAATTATAGAAAAATCTAAAACATCAAGACGAACAAACTGTCTGTTGACGCCACCGCCGGATTCTTCTTCACGCGCCATCACGCGCCACTTCGACATGTGCGCGTGGTATTCATGCGCCTCACACGCCACCACGCAGGTGAATCTGCCGTAGACACGCGCCGATGCCGGAGGATCATCCTGTCGCCGTGGTCATGAATCTGGTTTCCGATCATCGTTTGGATATAGGTTTGGCGTGAATTTGCTTTGAAAGTTTCGGATTACACATTTTTTCAATTTTTCTATATACTTGGAATTGATTTTCTAATTTATGATGTATAAATGATTTTCTAACACCAAAAACTCTAGATTTGGAAAATGAAATGTTGATTAATAATAATCTAGTTTCTGATACAGAGGTTCATCATTTAGATGCAACTGTAGAACATACTCCCGTCATATTACTCAATAGGTTAGAGACTCGTGCTGATAACGTGTTGTGAAATTATCAAAATCTAAGAACAATATTATAGAGAAGTAGAGAGAAATATTAGAGAGAAAGAGATGAAGAGAATTTCTTCATTCCAAGAGGTGCATTTCAAATGAAGATTTAAGCCCCTATTTATATGAAAAATATAGGGGCAAAACAAGTCATTCACACAATAAATATTAATATAAATTAGGTAGAAGTTAGGTAAGAGATTAATTTACAATTTTCATAATAATTTATAACACTAGATCATTTGTTTCCTATTTTTATTTATGAGTCTCTTCCATTTTATTGAGAATCCTATACTTTTCTTGGGGTGAAATGATTTTCGAAATTCTTGATCTTGGTATATTCGGTACAAGTTTATTTCAGGTTATTGGCTCACTTCCCGAGGACTGATGCTCCTCGATAAAGCTCTAAAAAAATTATTATTATTGTGGAACCGAAATCGAACCAAAATCGAATATTTTGGTTCTGACGATTCAATGGAACCGAATGGTTCCATTTTACAAGAACCGAAAAAGTATGATTCGGTTCCGGTTCTTGAGATACCCGAACCGAACCATCCGCGCCCACCCCTAACAGATAAATACAAAATTTAGCTATTTTAATTAAACAAATTATTATTATTTTTTATTTTTCACTCATTTGTACTTAATAATAGTAAGCAAACGTGACGAAAAATATATTTTCCACCTAAAGAAATGTTTTCTCACCAAATAGGTGAGAAAATATTTTTAAGGCAAATAAGTTAAGTGTGCTTTAATTAGTTGTACCTTGAAAAATATTTTTAAGATAAATTTTTCAATCAAACACCGAACAAATACAAGAGGGAGAAAACGTTTTCCATGATTTGACATTTTCAGACAAATGACAGTGAATCAAACACATCCTAAATTTTGTTAGTACATCCTCGAAATAAAAAAAATTGTACCTTGTAATATTGCTATCGAGAAATTTTTCTTCAACAATGTGATATCCAAGTTTTATAACAATTAATCTAGTATCATTACACATCCTTACAAAGTGATCAACAATCCGCAACAATATAAAGATAAAATCATTACATAATAAATTTGAAAATATTTTTTGTTTGTACTCACAAAAAAAGGAGAAAACTTTTGCAACAAAAATTACATGAACTATTTTATTTAAAAAATAAATAATAAGAAATTAATAAATATAAAAAAATTTAATAAACCTAGGCAAATACAGTAGGGGTCGAATGTATGGTATAAACAACATGTAATATACATATGCAACAGTCATACATGAATTTATAATTCGTTCAAAATTAAAATTTCTAATTACAAAAAGATACAAAGTACAAATAATGGTAAAAACTAATGTAAAAAAGTTAATTGAAAAAGTTGTAAACTAAAATAAAATAAAGATTTAATCATTAAATAATAAGTGTGAAAATATTTTTTTCCTTACAAAAATAGGAAAATAATTTTAAAAATATACATTCAATTATTGCTACAAAAATTACTTTAATTATTTAATTTAAAAAATAAATAATAAAAAATATTTTAAAAACTAAAAAAAGTAATAAGTCTAAGTAAATATAGTAGTGATATAAATATAATCCAAATGTAAACTAAAATAGTTAACACATGAATTAACCAAATAGTTAATCATATTGTAATCAAATATTTATTAATCAAATAGTTAACAACATTGTATTAACACGCTGTATTCATACAGAACCACTGCAGATTAACCAAATAGTTAATTATATTGTAATCAAATATTTATTTAATATGTTTAAATATCAAATATTGTATTAAAATAGTTATTACCATAACATTATTCATGTAGTGACAAATCAATTACTGATAATCCAGAAATTATATTTTGAAAAGATTGTATATGTCAACAATCATTAAAATTGAATAGTCATGCAAATGAGTTATGTAAATGGTCATTGAAGTTTATTTAATTTTTAATTTTTTAATTTTTTATAGTAAGTCATTCAAGTTCTTAACAATTACAATTGTAGCCACTTGGTAAAAAATTGGCCCCTATTAGGTACCATTTATTTAAAACTTCATTTATTTTAAAACTCATTTTAAACCAAAATTCTATTAATAAAATAATCTACATATAAATTCAAAAAAATTTCTATTTTTTAATCATCCACTCTTCTATAATTTACTGTTACAAATTATATTAATTGAAATAATAGTTTTCAAACAAGGGCTTAAGCACATATTTTTCAAAATATTACTATTATAAAACTCCTTTTGTAGATAATGAAAGCTTGAACAAGGACTAAATATGTTTACAAGAGAAAACGTAATATATAAATGGTGATCACTTCCCAAAAATAGGTATCGATCCATTTTACCGCCTAAAAAATATTTCCTAAAATAGTAAGTAATATTAATTAACTATTTATAATATAATTTATGTTGGACAAAATTCAAATTCAAAATAATATAATTGAATGCAAATTTCTAAATAGTCGTGCTTTTCAGGTCTAGAAGTTTCTTGGCCAGACTTCTCCTCTTGAAAATCAATTACATTTTTTTTTAAATTCGTAAAAATAAAAAAATTGTCAATATCACATTAATATTTTTTCTTTAAAAATAAAAATGAAAGATGATGAAATAAGAATATTTATCAATTTATTTTTTTCTTCCTCGTTAACAAAATTTTGATCGTATATCACATATATATCTATTTCTTTTACTTATTACAAATTTTATTTAAATATAATTTTGTATTCCATTTTAAGTTTTAAATCAATTTTTAATTTTTTTTAGAATGATAATCATAGGAACAGTAAAAAAAATAAAAAGGTATGTTTAACTATACATTGTTTTGTAATTAATTTCCTTACTTTTAATTAAATATTAATATGTTCACGTATAAATTCGATACATTTAAACATTAAATAACTGTGAATCACAAGAGCATAACACTAAGATTAATGCTACTTGTTCTTGTAAATAGACAAGGATGGTGATAAAAAAAAACGAGTTAGCAAGATTAAGTAAAAATTAATGTGATGTGTAACGTGATAGAATTGTGTTATATATATACAAACAAAACAGAAGGGCAGTTTTTGTCGTTTAAAAAGTTGCACGCGGCACGCCTAAACCAGAACGGAGGACGGGGACGGAATAGTCCAAAGAAAAAGCTGCCAGGCATGCAAAAGGTCAGGTTTAGCGAATCAACTATCAAGTGTTGTCATATTTTATTTAATTAATTACTCTAATTAATCACGCCTTTCATTTCCAAATTGTATTTTGTGTGTTAATTTCATAAATGATGACCGAAATTCAGTACAATTATAAATTCGGTCATCAAGATTTTTTTGTGATCAATTTAGTCACTAAAAAATAGTATTACATAATTGATCACTTTATTAGCGAATCACTGTTGATTCAACATCAGCTTACTAAATAGTGACATCGATGAAATGAGATTGAATTCACATTACAAAATTAAATATCTCAAAACAAGATGGCATTATAACACACTTGACAACAAAATAATCTTAAATCGCTTAAACTATATTTTCCATCGTTAAAAGGGCTAAAACACGAGGCTGGCTGGAAGGAATTTTTTTAATGGTTGTTAGTTCACATGAAGTTGTAACAACTAATGTGTTGAATATGACGTTATTTAGGACTCGGCCCAAATTCACGACATGAGTACTCGATCCGAACCAAATGTGGCCGGGTTGGATCGGTTTAGATATAAAATTGGATCTGGTCGATTCCAAAATTGGGTTTGGTCAGTTTTGTTACAAAAGAAACAATATTCTCCTCATTTCTCCTGAAAGGGAAGAGTTGGAAAAAAAATCAACACACAAATACGATAATCTCTAAAAAAATCATGTGTAATTACTTATAATTATCTATAATATAATATGGCTATGGCGTCGAAGTCACATTTGCCATCATTCCACCTCTCAACATCCGTCGTCGTTGTCGTTTCATCATACGTTTTCTTTCTTCACTTTTTTAACCATATATTTTACATCGAAAATATTACATTATTTTTTTTAAACAAAGACTTTTAACAAACAACGCCTTGATTTTTATTTGAAAAGTATTTTCTTACTAAAAGTGCTTTAGATTTTTATTTGAAAAGTATTTTCTTACTAAAAGTACTTCTAAAGGAAGTCATACCCCATCAACTTTCTCTAAAAGTTCTTCTAATAAATTAAAATATTTTTTGAAGGTCATCCCAAGTAGGCCCTAAAGATTTTTAAACAAGTTTATAAACAACAATTTTTCAAAATCACCTTTAAGCCACGCACATTTTTTCAAACAATTTTTCAATAATATATTTTACTTCGAAAATTCACATTCTTTGTTAATAAACATTTTTTATTTTTACCAAACAGAGGCTAAAAATGGGCTATATGTCACATTATTTAATTTCAATGATTAATAAGGGTCATAAAATACTTCAAATGACCAATTTATATTTTTGTTGAACTTTTTTTTGTGAAATCATATTTTTGTTGAACTTGTGGGTAACTAACTATTGATTAGCGTAATTTTTCATGGAAAATATGATTTTTCATGTGAATTTTTAACTTTGCGCTGTTTGGTTGCCTAAATTTTTCATGGAATTCATTCATGGAATTCATTTTTCTACTTGTCTCGAAATTAGGTATTTTCCTTATTTTGAATGAATTCATTTTCCGAGGGAGGAGATTTTATTTTTCAAGGAAAATTTTATACCATTTTCGTTACGTTTGATCATTTTTGTTATTTTTAATTGATTTATTTTTTTTTTAAAAATTAACATTATTATTATCAAGTACAAATATGTGAAAAGATTAATTTTTTTTTTATTGAAATGGATCAATTTTACTTTATTTTTCATGAAAAATAATGTCAATCAAATAACAAAAGTTGAAAAATTTCCAATTTTTTCCACCTAAAAATTTAAACTAATTAAACACATTAAACTTCTAATTTTCAAAAATTCAATTCCCTTAAATTCATTTCCTTTCCACTTAAATTTCACTTCCCACTCTTCTCAATAAAGTGTCGACAAAAACCAGACCCATTTCAAAACACGCACTGACACTCTGTTTTTCTCTCTCATACACATACACATACACATACACATACACGAGGAAATCAAATCACCAGAAGAGAGAGAAAGATAGATGATCCATGAAGAACAAATGAATTGAAATTCATTCTTCGTTGTTTTTGAATTTCGAAAACGGAGGAATTGTTGAAGAGAAATTAGTCATGATAAAATAGAGGTTGACGACGTCTTTTGTACAAAATCGCCGGCGCCGTAACTCTTCGCCGGGAGATGGCGGTTTTCACGCCGTCTCCTGCGGCTTCATTTCCATTTCAAGTTTTGATTTTTCTGCGAGCTTGTATTTTCCCTGACTCCACTTGAAACATTCAAATCCGAGGAACATTTGAATTTTTTAGTGTTTTGAAATAATTTTGAAATTTGAGCAAATTGTTGGGGATTATGATGGCAAAAGGGGCTTGGTGGTGGGAGAAGGTATCGAGGGTGGTGCGGACGGTGTATTTCATGGTGACGATGGTGGCGTCACTGTTGCTTGTGTCTTTGCCGTTAGTGGTGGCGATCGGCGATGTGGTGGTGCCGTGCTTGCTGATTCCAAGCTTCACATGCGTTAATTGCTACAGTTTTAGAGAGCATTTGCGTAGATACGCTTTCAAGAGCTCGCTTATGGATATTCCTCTGGTCTCCATAATCAGATCTCTTATCATCACCTGTATGATTATTATTTTTATTACCTTGTGTATTTCATTCTCTCCTTTTTCTTAAATTTGTTCATTAGTATTGGAAAAGGTGTAGTTATGATTAAATGTTAGACTTAGAAATAAATTAAAATTAAAATCTAATGTTTCCGTACATTTGGATATGCTTTTGCTTTTCTATTGTGCTTCCCTTTTTCCCCCCCTCTCTTTTTGCTTTGCTGAAAATACTGAAAACGGTTAAGCTCTTAAATAAATTACTGCGGAAACTCAAATATACATTTATGTAGTTTATGTTTGTGCTAGGAAAGGTGTCGAAAAGAGTGCATTTCTGGATTTCTAAATTTTTATTTCTTTGCAGGGAAGAGATTACTATCTTAGTTGGATATTCAGTTTTTATTAATTCATATTTGAACTTACATATCTTTTTTCTTTCCTTTGATTGGTAAAGCTTAAACTCAATAAAAAATAAAAGAAATATCTTTGTGAAACAAAATGAAGAACGTGAAGAAAATCCTATGGAGGTTAGATTTGTAAATGAAAAAGAATAAATTTGAGCTAGATGATATGACTTCATACACTGAAGCATAAGGGACATGAAATTTAGCAAGACGAATATAAAGTGAACAAATTAACTATGAAGACTTTCTTGTATCATCGAAAATTGATTTGGTTTTTATGGGTTTGTTTGAATGACAACAGGTGTATATTCAATGTGTGATGGGATAATGCTCTCACAGGGTCCATACCTTGGAACTGTAACACTCTGCTCTATCTTCTCAATACTTCTTCTTTCTGTCAAAGCTTGTCTGTTTGCTGTGAATTCTCAACTTGAGGCAGAAGCTTCAACTTTTCTTTCGAGGCGAAGACAGAGACTTCATTTGAAGCAGTCTTGGGGGATGCCCATCTTGTTTCTCTCATCTGTCGTCTTTGCTCTTGGGCACATTGTTGTAGCCTATCGTACAAGCTGCAGAGCTAGGAGGAAGCTCTTGTTTCACCGGGTTGATCCAGAAGCTGTAATTTCACGATACTTCTCAACCCTTTAGTTTATCAATTTTTATGCATTTACCTGCAATTTTAGATACTTTTATCTTACATAATTTATTAGGTCCTTCGGACGGGCATGTTATGAAATGCTAATTCGAATTTCATAAAAATGGGCTTGATTTCTTTAAAATCATACAGTTTAAATAATGCATATGTAGTCGTATCTGCACATTACTGTGCTTTTAGTGGTTACACACTGATTCACCGATTGCTTCAACGTAGCTTTAGATTGGTGAATTATTCAAAGATTTGATTGTGGTTTCCTTTTGTTTCTAGAACTTTATTATATGCTGAAGTATTTTATAAGCTTGGACAACGAGATTTCATATAATTTTAGGTTTTGACTGATGTCTTTACCTGCAGGCTCTTTCTTGCAAGATGGTTTTCTCTGGTTACCACAAGGTTCCACGATCTCCTACTCCATCTGCAGGGAAAACTTTCAGAAGTAATAGTGAAATGAGGAGAAAAGGATTAGGTTTTGCTCGTGATGATGGAGAACTTCCAATTAGTTTACTTGCTGATAAGGACAGCTTATTCATTTCTTGTGAAGGAGTAATGGTTCACTACAAGCTAAGCATCCCTGGGTCAATTTCCTGTTCCTTATCCTCGACTCCCTTTCTGAATGGGCCTGCAACAAACATTTCATTTAAAACCCGATACACTATCCACAGGAGCATCAGTAGTCAATTTCATGTTAGCACCTCCTCTCTCTATACTCCTTTGTTAGATGGTTCTCCAACATTCCCATTGTCTAAAGACATGCCGATTTTGAGCCTTGATGAAACCGGTGAGGGGGATGAAATGAGCAATATGAGATCTTCAATGTTGGAACAGGACCTAGAAGCAAATGGGCACTTTGGGATTGTTTTAGTGCATGGTTTTGGAGGGGGGGTCTTTTCCTGGAGAAATCTGACGAGCATTCTAGCCAAGCAGGTTGGCTGCATGGTTGTTGCTTTTGACAGGCCTGGTTGGGGTTTGACGTCTAGGCCACGCCGTAGGGACTGGGAGGAAAATCAATTGCCAAATCCTTACAAGCTTGATAATCAGGTGATTACTTTCTCCGAACGTATGTTGATAATGTCAATTGTAGACACGCAATTTCAAATTTGCATGGTTTATTTCACAATTTGGGAGTAATGTATATTTATTTGATGCATTATATATAGAGTTCTAGAGTAGATTATGAAGCTCTGGCACAGTTGTGGAATAAGCTGGGAATAATTGTACTCAGATTCGCACACACTGCCTCCCTTTTATATATAATATAATATAAAAGTAAGTGTTTATAATTTGCGTAAATCAACAAAGTAATTGCAAGGAATGAACAAGTTCTTTTTCATGTTCATCTCTGTGGCTTTACTGTGATGTTGAACTCCGTGATTGGTTGAAGTTGTAATTCCCCCATGTCAGCGCTTTTCTATCAGTTTGCAAGCTAACTCTTCATGTAAGACATTGAATGTGATCAAAACCATGAAAGATCTATTCTAACAATTCTTATAATTGTACGAGCATGTTTAGCTGTACTAAAATGTAAGACACAACATCAAACTCTTCATTCATATAAGACATTGAATGTGATCAAAACTGTGAAAGATCTATTTTAACAATTCTTATAATTGTAGGACATGTTTAGCTGTACTAAAAAGCAAGTCACAGCGTCAAACTTTTAAGTTAATTTCCAAACATGATTTTCAAAGCTACTTTTTTAATAACAAAACTTAATTTTCTTGAAAGAAAGTTTTAGTTTGTAAAGAAGGTAAACTTTTAAGGACAATCAAACTTTGTCTAGCTTATGTTCTTATGCTGCAAAGATTTTAGTTAGAGATCAACAAGTATTTGCTTAAAATCATCCTTAGTCACTGTCTTTTCAAACTTAATTCATGTAATTAATTTTGCCACACATGGTTAGAACATTTCATCAATGTAGATGAGTCTGACTCAACAGACTAGGCCCCTGCAATATCCAAGGGCCTTGCATCTGTTTATCTGTGCCTGGAATGAGATAATGCACGTGTTGCACTTTCAAATGTCATCTCCTGTACATGTGATTGGGTTTGTGTTTCTCAGGTTGATCTTCTTCTTTCTTTTTGTTTGGAGATGAGATTTTCTTCTGTCGTGCTAATTGGCCACGATGATGGGGGACTGCTTTCACTTAAGGCTGCGCAAAAAGTCCAATCATCAGCAAATTCCAAGAATGTGAGCAGTGTTTAGTGTATCCTAATTACTTGAAGCAACCTTGCATGTTACTGAAACTGTTTTGGAATTTGGAAGTTTGTTGCTGACTTCTATAAATTTGTCCTAATGGCATGTCATTCAGATTGAAATAAAGGGGGTAGTATTGCTGAGTGTAAGCTTGTCGAGAGAATTGGTTCCTACATTTGCAAGAATTTTATTACGCACATCACTTGGAAAGAAGCACCTGGTCCGTCCTCTACTTCGGACAGAAATTACCCAAGTGGTTAATCGGCGTGCATGGTATGATGCAACGAAACTAACAACCGAAATCTTAAGCCTCTATAAGGTATTTTTGCCTATGATTGATGCCTGAATACTGTTTTCTCTCTTCATACAATTATGCAGATTAGAATTTGCAAAAAAAAATAAAATGACGTGTATATATTTTATGAAATATGTTCTTCCAATTTGTTCAGCTGCTTCATCCAAATGTTTTATTTTTCCTCCATATTTGAGGCATTATGATAGAAACACGGTTGGGACAGGTATGCATGTTTTAGGAGCTTTTGTAGTATTTTGAATTTGAATTTTTTGTTGGATGGCAAAACTTAATTTTGCTAAAAATTATCTAAAATGTTGAATTTTATAGGTAAAAAAACTGTGATATCAAACCAATGGGTTAAGGGGGCCTACACCTCATAATAATCTGCAATTGTTTATTGATCTATCACCTACCGTCTATATATAAATAATCACGGTTCCCATGATGTTTCACAAAAATAAAGTCCCTTCGCTCCGAAATACTTGGCTGCTTTGTATAATCACAATTAAACCCCGATACTTGATTGTGCTTTGATCGATAGTCTACAAAATCATTTTGAAACAATCTCCGTGAACAAACTTGCCAAATAGATTCTCCGAGCCTGAGGTGATTTAATCAAGGGATAACTGCACTCACATCCTTTTCTTTTTCTGTTCAAACATAGATTCTCCGAGCCTGAGGTGATTTAATCAAGGGATAACTGCACTCACATCCTTTACTTTTTCTGTTCAAACCCTACAATATTCCCACCAACACCACGTCACCACCGACATGCCACCTCCATTTTCCTACGGCGATGTTCCAACGACCTACTCAGAATTAGTGTATTGTTGGAAGACAACATCATTGAGCTTCCATTAATTTTATAATGTGTTTTGAAGAACGTAAATTTCAGTAATAAATTTTTTTGAAATATTAATAAGTGATACTTAGAATGATGAAGTTTCAGTTATGATACCAAAAATTGGTGGTTGTGCAAATGCCCCTATAATCAATTTGGGTGATATAAAGGTTGAAAAGTCAAAATTTAACAAAACTTCTGTATTTTTTTCTCTGCATTCTCTTTTTCCATTCTATTCAGGCAATGGCTGATTTTTGTCAACCTTTTGTTAAAGAAGTGAATAATGAGTTGGTCCAGTTCATGCACATGAGTAGATGAGCAGCATCTTAACCAATTGCCCATCTTGATGTAGTTCATGTTAAAGAACAGCTTTTAAACTTACATTTATGCTCGTGCTTTTTCAAATCTTCAACAAATACTGGATTGTGGTAATGGATAATGAACACGTCTTTTTAATTGTACAACTTTACACTGTTTTGGCTTGGTTTTTAGCTGGAATTATATTCTGGCTTAGAGCTTGTTTGGTAATGGTGGTTTTAGAGGAATTTTGAGTTTTGGGGAGAATATATGGTTGAGAAGTGTGAAAAATTGACGGGTCCTATAGAAATATGTGGTCAAAAATGAAATTGAGGAGAAAAGTGAAAAAAACCACCATTATCATACAAGCTCTTAGTTTAAAACTTACATTTATGCTCTTGCCTTTTCAAATCTTTAACAAATACTGGATCGTGGTAATGGATAATGAACATGTCTTTTTAATTGTACAACTTTACACTGTTTTGGCTTGATTTTTAGCTGGAATTATATTCTGGCTTAGAGCTTGTTTGGTAATGGTGGTTTTAGAGGAATTTTAAGTTTTGGGGAGAATATATGGTTGAGAAGTGTGAAAAATTGACGGGTCCTATAGAAATATGTGGTCAAAAATGAAATTGAGGAGAAAAGTGAAAAAAACCACCATTATCAAACAACCTCTTAGTTTACCTGCTGTGATTGTTATCATGATGATATTTACACCAGCAGTGAGTGATGAGGATTAAGTGAGCTATGTGAAAAAATTTACTATCATCTCAGCTCACATCAATGCATGTAACCACATGGTCCACATCTAAGCAAGCAATTCATGTATCTACCAAAACATAAAACATTTAAATGTGCTTTTCCTGGCCTATTTGAATGTTAAAAATTTGTAGTTCAGTGAGGCTTTTAGGGGTTTAAGCTGTCTTAAAGATACCTTCCAAAAAGAAGATAATTGAAGGGTCTTAAGGATTATAACAATTAGATATAAGATATAACAAACTTAAGCTGGATAAGCATTCGCCTTTGTTGGTTTTCCATGTCTTGTTTTTGTTTGGCAAAATTTGTCCAGATCATCTCTTGTTCAAGAATTTTGAAATTTTGCTGCTATGGTGTATGTCAGGCTCCATTACATGTAGAAGGTTGGGATGAAGCACTTCATGAAATTGGGAAACTTTCATGTGAGACCGTAATCTCACCACCTAATGCAGCATCCTTGCTGAAAGCTGTTGAAGCATTGCCAATCTTGGTTATTGCTGGGGCTGAAGATGTCATTGTCCCTCTAAGATCTGTTCAAATTATGGCTTCTAAGCTTGTAAATTCTGTAAGTCCCCATGTTACCCAAGCTTTTACTCTCTTTGAGTTCTGTACATGATGTTTTGGATTTTGTTTTAATTTTTTTTACGAGGTAAACTATGACGTGGTACGCAACACTAACCAAGAATATCAAGGTTCTCATGTATTTAGCCAACTGCTTGAGACTCTGAATTTATTATTAGATATTTAAAATCCGAACACTGTTTTCAAACAAAATAACATTACGGTGTTCTGCATTGTGCCAATAGCAAAACTGAAACTGAAACGTGCTCATTATTTGCGTTTACACGAGTTTTGGTAGCATACTTTTATAGTAACTCTAGGCAGTTTGGTTTATGAATGGAAATTCTGTAAACGTGAAAATTTGAACTGCAGAAAGTTGAAAACAAAAATAAATATCTGATTCATCTTCTAATTTGTCTATATCTACTGTGGTGCAGAGACTTGTAGCAATATCTGGTTGTGGCCATCTTCCACACGAAGAATGTCCCAAAGCATTGCTTGCAGCGATATCACCATTCATTAGTAGGCTTTTATTAAGAACAGAAATACAAAACTGATAGAGCTATACATATAGAGGTATTTTTTGTTCTAGGGCTAAGGCTAATTTTCTCTTTTGGTTTTTCATTATGTTCTGGTAAATTATTTCAAGAGGAAGTCCAAATGCGTCTCTCCTTTTGAGTGTTGTTGATGTTGATTAGGTTGCAATTATACTATCAGCCAATTTTTCCTTGTTTTAAGAGTTATCTCAAACTTTTTTTTTTTTTTAACCCCTCTCTCCTTAATTATGTTTAAGTTCACTGTTATTTGCCAATTGTTGACTGGAAATAACATATTATTGTGCATTTCTTTTATGGACATGAGAATGCATAAAGCGAATTTTGCATATAAAAAAAATCCTTAAAAACTGAAGTACTAAGATAGTAAAGATGCTGTAAGGTTGAGTTTTATAAATTTATCTCGAAACACATGGAATGACACAGAATAATGAAAATTTTGCTTTCGAGTAATTGTGAAATATATTCTGGCTTTCTTTGTTTCTCTAGGTAATGCGAGTTTCATTAATATTTCTTATTTAGTTTCTTATATTATATCTCCCACTAAAATAAACTATATTTGTACTATTGATAAGACTATTAATTAATTAAGAAATTAAAAGAAGCTTCAATCTTTTTCATTGTATTGTCCATTGTACTAATGCAACGTGATTTACCTCCGTATGATGATTTCATTTTGGGGCCTGTTTGGCAAATTTATAAATAAACAGAGGAATATGATTGGACCTATAAAATGGTTGATAATGTGTAGTTATGAACGTGTAGTTGAATTCATGTTTGTTGACTGATGAATTATAAACTATTTATAAATTTGTTTGTCAAACGAAGACTTAAATAATTTTTGAATATTTTGTTGTGATATAGTAAAAGGTAATTTGTGATTGTCTTGTTTAAATTTTGTAAGAGGTCACTAAAGGGAGATGTAATAATTCTTTGGATTGCACAACAATAATCCAATTGAAGATCATTACTTGACGACCGTAAACCTTACTTTATATATTTCCTGGATGGAAAATGTCAGTATAATTTCTGAAATGATAGTTTTAGTAGATATGAAAAGCTATTTGTATATACCCCATGACTTTTACCAAAAGTTTGACACACATAATGTGGCGATTTTGTAATTTTTTATGTATTAAAAGTGATGTGATATATGAAATAACAGGATCGTACTTGTGTCAATATCTATGTATGAATAAAATAGAAAAAAAAATTTGTTGTCCACCATGGACAACATAACATTTACCCACATCTAATGTAAAGTGTTCTTAATATTTAAAATTCGACACTTGACTATTTTTTATTGAATGGTCAATTGTTATGTCGCCTATGGGCACGGGACTGGAGTAACATATCTCTTAGTGATATCTATTGTCCAGCAACTGAATTTCTAAAGCAAGCAATTCTCACTTTTCCCTTATTCTCCGGTCTAATACAAACTAAGCCCATGTTTGAAACCCATTATTTTGAAATAATATGAATTGTAATAGTAAATGTGTGATTGAAAAGTATGAAATTGTTTTGAATTTATGTATAGATTATTTTATTGATAAAATGTGGTTAAAAATGAGTTTCAAAAAAAAAAAACGAAGTTTGAAATAACAGGTACCAAACATGAACTAATTATGGTCAATAGCTATAGCCATTACCTGAACATATAGAGAGAGAGAGAGAGAGAGAGAGAGAGAGAGAGAGAGAGAGAGAGAGAGAGAGAGAGAGAGAGAGAGAGAGAGAGGAGGGGGTGGGGTGGGGGATGCAATCACTGATTATGAATTCTCTTCGAGAGAGAATCAGTGAAAAGTGTCCAACGCTAAGGCTGAATGATCATGTGCCGAAAGAGGAGAGTAAGTTAATAAAGCAATAGTCATGAAATCTTCTCTTTATTCGGATACGCCAAACAGGTTGAGTCCTGAAAATTATGCCCTTTTTACAACCTTCAGTGAGGGTAAACTATAACACACAAGACAAGATACTCCATCCTATTCAGCATCTGTTGCGTTTTCACTTCGCTCATTTTTCTCTTCTGCAATATGAACATTCTCAATTTGCTGAGTAACCTCATCAGCTGCATCCTTCACGTTCTGAGTAGGTCCATTAGAAAAAGTGTCCTGTTCATTATGAGTCAAGGGTCCGGTCTGCCATATTCTGACGGTCCCATCTTCAGAACCCGAAGCATAGGATTCACCTCCAGGAGAAAATCGAACACAGTGCACGGGACCATGGTGACCTTTGTTGCATCCTGTTACGAGAAAAAAAAAAAAAAAAAAGGACCAAGCAAGGGGCAACAGCTTAGGCTAGAACCTTTCACAAGGAAACCTTGGGAAATAATGAGAAGTCAGACCCATGAAGGGACTCACAAGTTCAGTATCACCCAAAAAAAGAAAGTAAATATCAATAATAGTGACGCTATAAAAATCCATTTAGAACACGAGGGGTGAAACTGGTATTTGGACCAGTGTAGTATTGAAACTCGTAAAAATAAAAGCAATAATAGCAGCATCAAGAAGATCGTGAAGATACAAATGTGCAACACTTGTATAATTACTAGGAAAACAGAAAACCCAAGTCTAGGCAGCAAGACTTTGGTTAAGATGCAACAGGGAAATATATTCAGCAGCTACTCTCCTACACCACAAAAATATAAACAAGAGCAAAATTGAAAAGTGGAGAAATGAAAACAAAAAGCTTCCAAAGGAAAATAAAAGTCCCAAGTCCAGGAAATTAAGGCACTAAGGAACTAAGGGTGTGTTTTGACTGCATCTGAATTCAGTGGAAAATGTCATTTCTGAAAAAAACAATTCCTACTTTGGCGTTTGACATGAAGTTGGAATGGAATTTGTTTCCATGGTACAAACACTTTAAGCTCATTTTTGGCCAATTCCATGGAAAATGGATTCCCAAAGGAGGTTTTGGGTGGGGTTTGGTAATTAGAATTCCATCTTACAATGAATTGATTTTTTTTTCCACCTTCCCCAATCAAACACAACCTAAATGATGTAGTACAAAAATTCAGATGATGAAAGGAATAAGTTAACTCACCAACTTCTGCTCCCGTGTGAAAATCAAAAACACGAACCCACATGTCTTCTCCTCCAGCAACGAACTTGTTACCATACTTTGGTTCCAATGAAGCTGATTCAACAATGCAAGGCATATTGTAGCTTTTCACCAGTCCAAAGCTGTTGAAAGATGACACATCATTATGGATGAAAACAAAGACACGAACATAAGCTATGCTCAGAGATTTGCTGATACAATTAGAAAGGGGAAGGAGAGGATGTTGGGTTTTTTGGGGTTGGGGGGGAGGGGGTGGGGAGATATACTGATTTGCATCCCAAAATTTGACAGTTGATCCATCAGCAGTTGTTATATAGCGACCATCTTGACTCACTTCAGCACTTGTTACAGAAGACTTGGTCTCAAGTGTTCGAAATATTTTGCCAGTTCTTGCATCCCACAACCTAAGCCATCAGTTTAAAATATTAGATTACAATAATATAAATACATGTACTCAGAAATTCCAGAAATCAATGTAGAAGTAACAGAAAATAGATGATTAGACCATGCACAGAACGTCTCTGGATATCTTGATCCTGAAGAGAAATCTGGAAATTCTTTAATCCAGGAGTTGAAGAGCGCAAAAATAATAGTTGGGAAGTTGCAAGTTACTAAAATTCGATCAAATGCTTCAATGAGCAAGGTCTAAATCTAGAAGTCATCAACAGTTGATCAAGAAGATAAAAATGTCCAATGCAAAACCACACACTATTAGACTGCATCAGTCAATCATCACGCACCAGCTAAATTCAGTTGGGGAAAAAATAACTTTACATGCCAAAAATGCCAAAAACTAGCACGGATAAAGCCCCTTTCTTTTATTTTCTGCTATAAAGCAGCCTATGTTAAAACCAAGCATCTGCAGACATAGTGATTGATGGTCCGATATCGTGAACATTTATACTAAGCTTCAAGCATCATGTAAGATTGGAGATACATCAGAGACCTGAATACTATCAAATGAACATATTGGGTATTATGCAACATAGACAATACTGAGATGTTTGAAACAAAAAGCAAGATTGAAAGAAGTAACTTAAACTACCTATGAGAAAACAAATGACATCAACAAATTGTGTACATACCTCACCCCGCCCATATCAGTACAGGTACTTAGGATAGTTTGGTCACTATGGAGCCAAGCAAGAGTTCTAACTGAACCAGGAGAATTTTCAACTTCCCTTGGAGGAGCATCCAGTCGATTTAAATCGAATATGCGAAGAACTTTTTCAACACCTCCAGTTAGCAGAAGCTGGGTATCCTGCAAAATTGATCAAATAATTTAATTCATTGATATCTGTCAAAGAAAAATAAAACTAACAAAAGCATAGATCCAATGCCACATGATAACTCAATAGTATTTATATGTTGAGAATGAATTGTTGGTTAGTAAAGTTTGTTGGTGAATCTATTTGTTTAAACACTGATTAAAAGGAAATGCACATGTTGACCTGGCACTAGACTTATTCAGCTAAAGCAGAAGTTTACATATGGCCCTAATAAATCTAGTATTTCTCAGCTCATACGAAATGAAGTCATTGATATCAACTTTACTAAGAGCCTATTTGGTAGGTAGTTTTTAGAAAATTTGGGAAATTTTTTATTTTTGTGAGAATGTGGTTGAAAAGTGATAAAGTGTGAAAAGTGGTGGATCCTATAGAAATGTGTTGTTGAAAATGAATATGAGGAAAATGTTGAAATATTTGTGTGAAATCAAACAGGCTCTAACTTGCAAAAATAGGAAACTAATACTACTAAAACACTTGACAAGTAGGAAGACAACTATCAAATAATGAAAATATGTCTAGAAAAGAACTAATACTACTCATATTTAAAGACCTTAAATTTCCATCTTCAGCAAAAGCAGATTATATTAATTTATACACCTTCATAAGCCATAACTGAAAATTTGGTATCCTACTTGCCAGCTTTCCAGATGGAAAAATAAACATTGGGGAGGGGAACAAGAAACACATGCATGTTCACCAACATGTTGCATACAACTTCCACAAAGCTAGCCTTGTATGCAGTGCATTTCCAGCAGGGGATATCAGAAGTGAGAAACCAAAAGTTTAAACTAGATAAAACTCATTTTACCTGAAGTGATGTTTAAACTTGATCAGCATTAACATCTTGAATCATTTTCAACTTTAATACATCATACAACATGATTTGGCTCTTCAATTCACTTATATTAAAGTTTATATTAATGTTTCCCGGACTATTTGACCACTCCAAAGGCAATGCAATTGAATTAATGAATATTTCGATGAATGATATAACGAGATCTGATATTCTCTTGCAAACCAACTGGTGCTGCAGCACATATATCTCAATTTATAATTTGAGCTCCTAAAAACTCCCAACCAGGTGAAAAGATTTGCATCATAATGTCCTCATAAAACTTGAAGAGACACTAAGCAAAAATCATCCAAACATTTAAAGTGAGCACCTCTGAGAAGGCACACGCACGAACTATATGCTTGTGCTCGAAAGAATGCAGTTCATCCCCAGTTAAAGCATCCCATAATTTCCTGCAAACAAAACCCACAAATATCAATAAGGATTAGAATAATCCCATTATTGTAAAATGGGATAACCCAATGACATGTGGACAAAACTTTACCATCATTGATTTCATAATAGCTTTTAACAAAAGTATTACAAACATAGATCTACAGATGGAAAATCTCAATCAAGAAGAAAGACAGTGAAAGAGCTAGACAATACGCTGAAAAATCAGCAGAAGCAGAGGCAGCACGGAGAGCATGTTTATCCAGGCAACAACTCCATACTGCACCTTTATGCCCTTGAAAGGTTCCAATCCAATCTCCGGTCTCTCCATTTCTTAACATTGGTGTGGAATCTGAAAAAACAAATACAATGCAAATAATTAGTGACTCGATCCATCACATAATAATTGAAAGTCGGTTCAGAAAAATCTTTCAAGACACTCACCCAAAATTTAAAAAAATAATATACGTTATTTTAGGTATTCTAGTATTTCACCTATGCGATGCATGAAAGTTTCCGTCCGCAATATCGATTTCAATAAGTATTCTTAAAATTTTAATGCTCACACATAATCAACACAAATAAAAAGGCATAAAAAATAATATTCTATTACAATAATTATTAATTTTTTTTAAAAAAAACACAACTAATTCAAATTGTTAAAAACTTCTTTGAAGAGTAAATGTCATTTCTATATTTAAATAATATGACTATTGATTTCAATAATTCTTATGAATTATTATTAACTTCATTGAAAATGTAAATTTAGCATTTTTTTTTTTTTTTTTTTTAAAAAAAAATTGTATATCTTGTTTGATGTAATATTATGGGTATGGATATTGATGCATGTAGAATGTATTAATAGTTAATACTAGATTTTCCCCCCGTGCGATGCACGGAATTTCTATCAATGAAAATGATTTTGATAAAATCTATAAAATTTATATTGATTATACAATCATATAAAAAAAATAGACAAAAAACATTTTATGACAAAATGTTATCAAATTAAAAAAAAAAAAAAAAAAAACCTTCATTTAATTAATGCATTGATAACAAAAACTTAATATCAACAAATTAATGATGGTAAATATAATCAAAACATACAAATAACAATAATATTAATCAAAACATAATTTTAATACGATTTATGATATAATTCAGAAAATATGATTTATGATATTAATGATAACAATAATAATAATCAAAATATAATTTTGATACTAACAACTACACGAATTATTTATAATATTAAGAACAACAAATAAATAAAATGTTTAATTAAATAATAATTTTAATAATGATAACTATAAATATTGATTGGATTCATCAATATTACCGCTAATAGTAAAAAAAATAGTCTAATAATCTAAGTGGAAAACTTATGAATCCAAAAATAAGGAATATTCCTAAGTTATTTAGACTAAAACATTTTCTGGTTAGCTAAATAATTTTCAACACATTTTATAATATAATTTTATATTCCTAAAACATTTTAATTTTTTTTCCCAAATTGGTTACAATATCATTATTGAGTTAAAAAAAAAAAAAAATATCAACAATACATTTCCCCAATAATACTTTTCAAATTAGCTCTTTACATTACTTTTTTAAATTAAACATGTTTTATACAACACATTTTCTCAAACTATTTTACCATTAATAATAAAAAAAATAGTCTAATAATCTAAATGGAAAACTTATGAACCCAAAAGTAAGGAATATTCCTAAGTTATTTAGACTAAAACATTTTTGGGTTAGCTAAATAATTTTCAACACATTTTATAATATAATTTTATATTCCTAAAACATTTTAAAAAAAAAAAAAAAAAAAACTTTTCAACAATACATTTCCCCAATAATACTTTTCAAATTAGTTCTTTACATTACTTTTTTAAATTAAACATGTTTTAAACAACACATTTTCTCAAACTATTTTATATTTCCATTTTTAAACAACATATTTTCTTGAAATAGTTTTACAAATTATTATTATTATTATTATTATTATTATTATTATTATTATTATCAAGATTCTATTACTTTTCCATTTGTGATGTGACATTTTTTGGGGGGGAAATGTTTGGAGGGAAAACTTGTTGATGCTATCCTCCTTTAATATATAAAATATAAAATATTAATAAGATATATCTCATAATTTCTACATTTACCTCTTGCATTTAACTTTTTTATTCCCGTTCAAAAACATCAATCACAATAATTAAAAACGAGAGTTTAATCCTAGCAAATATTTGAATTTAACTAATAAAGTTATAACTTTATTTACAAAAATAAGTAGTCAAAATAATAATTTAGAAAATCTCGCAATTATCATGATACGACAACCGAGCAAAGTTGGAGACAACTAAATTATACCGAAAATCTTATACCCTATAATTTTTAAAAAATATTAATCATTTAATTAATATTATTAACTAAAAGTGTGTTTGATATTGTTTAAAAAAAGTTTTTTTTTTTTTAAAAATGAATAGTGATTTTTAGGAGAATTGATGGTTGAAATTTGGTTAAAAAGTCAAATATTTTGGGTTTGACTTTTAATGGATGGTTGAGATTGAGTACTATAAAAAAAGAAAAAAATTTAGCGAAAATCAAACAAGGGATAAAGAGAAAATTAAAACATTAATTCTTCAATATTTGTCTTTGTTCAATAACTTTATCTATAATATGTCTTTTAGAAAATATGATCAGTAATATTAAAGATAACAAATGATTTGACCATTAATAAATTAAATCATAATTTTAATACTTATAGTTACACGAGATTTATAATATTAAGATTAAGAACAATAAATAAACAAAATATCAATAATTAACTAATAATTTTAATATTGATATTTATAAATATTGATAGAATCCATTCAATATTAGTGTTAATAATAATAAAAAATAATCATGATAATTATAATCAAAATATATAAATAACAATAACATCATGTTAATTATTTACTGTAATATAAAAACCTAAAAAAATTAAGAACTAAACTGAATAGGATTAATTATATAATTTAATCATGCTAAATATGATGCTTAAATCGAAACATTATTTTTATTCTAAAATTTATGAATAATGTAATAGATATACAAGAACCCCAAGAGAACAATAAATTAGAAATATAAAAAGAATTATTTTGCATTCATATCTGCCTAGATTTTGCATTCACAGCTGTCAGATTATCCTCCCTTTTTATATGCATAGATATAGATATTATCAGAACAAAATGTATTTCATACTAGAAAGAAAGTGTAACTAGTTCATTTATGGAAATTGAACAACAATCCACGAGTAAAATGATTCTAGCTTCCTCAGGACTCCCTCAAATCTTGAATGCTGGTACAACAATTGCACTATAATATATGTTAATGTCGTATTTATATTGATTTTCATCCAATTGAGGTTCTTTCATGTTTTATTTTCTTCTACAAAAAGGAAAAAAATAATACAAGGATTAATATGTATTATGTTGCTTCACTTCATGACGGATTCCTTTCCACTTCGAATAATTGCTGATACCTTTCAGTTGATCAGTGTGAAAGTTCAAGTTTATCCCCCCTTCTTAGAAAACTTCATTTATCATTTTTTTTTTTTAATTTGGAAAGATATAGGTTACACAAAGCAACAAATTGACCACTGGGAAGTCTTAGCATTCCAAATTTCTGAGCATTTTGGTGATGGATCCATGGCGAAGTCATCAAATCAACAATGTCATTTAAAGAAATCATTATTCACAAAGCCTTAACCACATCCAGGTGGACTGAAGGACAACATAAGTACATCCATTGATACAACTAGTGTCATATATACCTGACTTAGATCCCAAAAATCATCATGTAGTAATGCTTTGTACTAATCCAATTAAAACATACTTCTGTCGATATTACAAAGAGTGCCATCATTAATGTATCCTCTATTATATTTTTGCCTCGCAATGCCAGTTCAATTTGCAGGCCAGTGATCCTTAAAGAAAGCAACTTATTCACAATCAAGTTCACAAATAACTCATAATTGTTATACATCTACAGCTCCGTTCATTAAATCAATACAGCAAGTCTTAATATCATAAATCCAGAACAGTATTCAATTACAAATCATCAGCTTCAGTAGGCAAGAAAAACATCTGAAACCCATAAAATAAATATACCACGATCCAGCCAAAATAATAATTTTACCTTTGCTAGCACTGACTAGGAAAAACCCATCTGGAGTGATGGGGCTGTAAAACAAATCGACAACTGGTCGAGAATGCCCATGGCAAACTAGTGGCGCAACAACTTTCTTCTTATCCATTCCTCACCGTTTCCAAATCTCAGCAACTAATTAGAAAAAGCAATTACTTTCGAGATATACACAAAAGGAACTATCAAAATCAAGAATCATAGAAGTAATCTCCGATCCCATAATCAAGAGCCAGAAAAATGACAAATGACACCAAAAACACGGACAGTTGTCTAATTTTTCAGATCAATTCTTTTTGAAGTAGGAAATATCACAGTCTATAACAAGAAGTTTTTACAGATCAGATATAAATCAAAGGACTATGCATAGACGAATATATTGGCGGCAATGAACACAGGTGGGAAACCCTAGTTGTAGTAATGGTCGATGCGGATCCACACCTCCTAACCCCAGAATAGATCAAATTTTTATTTGGTGATTTGGTAAAATTAGAACAGTAAAATCAATAAAACCGAAAACTCCATAGCTACAAAATCACAAACAAAACTCAAGTATGGGGCTAGGCGCAGGGGAAGCTAACGCCATTTGTGCATTTATAGGTAGAGTTTCTCGATTGGATCATGCTATTCATAAATATAATAAATATAATTGTACTTACATAAGTACAAATAGCTTAATAAGGTCAAAATTATAAATAGATTTTGACAATTTTATTATTTTATCAAGTTTTATAGATTATTCCCTCGAGTTTTGACTAATTTCATGTTGTAATTCTTTATTTTATATTTTGTAGCCTATTTTTTAATAGATCTATTTTTTCTTGAATTTTTATAATATTCTCTCGATTTATTTTATCATTTTTAATAAGATAAATTATTTCATTCATTCTCACTTCAATAATTTCAATATCTCTTTTAATAGTTAATCCTGACATCTTTTTTTTTATTATTATTATTTTGAATTGTTTTGTATAAATCCATTTTTCGATCTTCAATATCAGAATAGTCTATCATAAGATGATCATAATTTTCTAAGAGTATGTAATATTTTTCAGATGATTCATTTATATTTCTTAAGTGAGATATAATTTTATCCATTTTTCCTAATACTTTTTTTAAAAGTTTGTTTAATCATTTAATAGTATATCCTGACATTTTGTTGAATAAAACTGTTCAGTTTGATTTTATAAAGTTTCAAGTAATTTTTCAAATTCAATTAATGTCTGAGAATTGATAATGTCAATATCAATTATAATATCTATACTTGGTTCAAGTGATATGTTATACTTTGACGTATTATATTTTTTCTTTTTTTCTAATTTATCTGTTATGTTTTGAATATCTTGTATAATTATAGATCTTATAGTTCCTACAGCAAAGTTTTCCATCATATTATTTTTAAAACTTTTAAGTATTTCCTGTGATGTATAAAGTTTTTCTTGATATCCTACTTTATTGATTTCATTTTTATTTTCAACTTTATATGTTCCTCTTTTAGATCTGAGTTTTTTTCATAATATAATTCCTTTTATTCATGATATCAATTTTTTTCAAAAATTGGTAAAGAATGATTCATCTCTTCCATCGCTATCATAATCTATTACTGGATCATAATCATTGTCACTGCTAAATACATATTCTAAATACAATTCATTATTTATATCAATATTATCACTATCAAGCCAAAAGTAAATGATTGACTTAGTAATTTCTATTCCAAATAATTCTTTAAATTTAGGATAAACAGCTAATAAACATGGCATATAAACATGGTATAACTTTTTTATTTCATTGTTAGGTCTGGTAAATTGTTTATGCATGAACAAAGGTTCAATTATGCTATGATATTTATCTTTGTATGGACTGTTTTGATAATTAAATTTAATAATCCTATGTTCTCCCATGATTTTTTCAAAAATTATTCTTCCACCTAATTCCATTATATTAAGAATACTAACCTCTTTTCCGTTTCTTTGTACCTTTGTATCTTTCTTCTTTTGTTAGTGACCTTCAGGCTTGCAGGTTTCTGCTATCACACCCTTCAACGGCCTCTTGCCTTCACGGGTAACTGGCCTTTCCTGACTCCATGCCTTCACTGTATAACAACTTAATGGAAAATATTTCTGGACAAAGTGTAGGGAGTTTTCTTAATAATATATCTTTTTCTAGGAAATAGGATTCAGAAGACAGAAATTTAGAAACTCCTAATTGTTTATGAAACGTTTGAAATTTTATTGATATCAAAAGTTTGGTACACAGATTGGTATGAGAATTTTTAAAGACAAAGAATTGGCTTTCTCACAGATTGAGTGCTCTATCAACTAACTCCTTTCCACTCTGCCTTATCATAGCCTTAAAGCCTCTATTTATAATATTTACATGAGACTCAATTATTTTCCTCTTACACCATTGCATACGTTACATAAATAATTGAAAACCTTTTATCACATTACAAAGGACTCCTGTCCCTCTATCCTATCTGCTTTTTTAAAGCGATCACATGGTATTGTCTTGACTTGTTGTAAAAAGTAGATTCCATTCTATCTTCATTGTTAGCATCCTCTTTGTTGATTCCAGCTGTCCATCATCTTTTTTGTTGGCATGTGGGGCAATTCCTGGCTATACACATTTCTTGTAAAGTCAAAAAGTTTCCATGGATTTGATGAATATCAAATTTGCTGATGTAATCCTTCAGAATTGTTGATTTTTCATATCCTCCATTTGTAACAAGGGTCCATCCTTCGTATTGGCATATGCATTTGAATTTTTTATCATACAAATTTTTGGCAATATTGTAAAGAACCTTAATTCCCAAAACTCTTCGGGATCTAAACCATGATCTGGTAATGTTTGGTACTGGTCTGGTATTTTTTCCAACTTCAATCTGAAAATTTCTTGCAACATATCCAATTGTAATAATGTGTTCATCAGGATAACACATCATTCCATCAATTTCAGAGCTGATTGAGTAAAATTTTAAATAAATAGGTTTTCCTTGAGCAAATTTTGATATTTCACATTTTAATAGATTGTCAAATTTATCAATTTCCTTTAAATCTTTTCCTGGGTAAATAAGATCCAAAAATCCATAATCAGCTGCCATCTTTGTCATAACTGGATCTCCTCCTTGGGTAACAATTAATAGTGGGTAAACGTGATCTCCTGAACAAATGTAATAACAATCACTTTCTTGGAGTTCATAAATGATTCTGGCAGTTTGCTTATATTCGTCTTCTCTTGGTAAAAAAGGAGAGTCGTCTTCCTCCTCAGCACGGATTTTTATAACTCTTGTATGTTCATCTTTAGTATTGATTGTCAATTTCCTTGGACTGGGTTCATTTATAGTAACATTCTTTGAACTTTCATCTCTTTTAATCAACGGTCCACCACTGCTTCCATATGATGTACTTGGTTGTATTGTACCTGTTTGTATTGTTGGTAAAACATGTTTGGTAAATAACGATTCAAACTGAGATTCAATCTCAATTATATTGTCTCTTAATTCTTTGGTATAATTATAATGAAAAGTTGAGATTTCCATCAGTTGTTTAAAACTTTCTTGGAGAGTTTCTCCAAGTTGTTCGATTCCCGTCTTTATATCTTCAGCTTCTTCATATAAGAATTTGATTCCCATCTTTATATCTTCAGCTTCTTCATATAAGAATTTGATTCGCTCCTTGGCGTCTATCAAGGATTTCTTGATATTATCCATCTGCAAATTCAATATTCCTGCTTAAAAAATCTGCAAGATAGTTATTAATACCCTTAATATGAATTATATCAAAATTGTAAAATGCCAAATAAGTTTGCCATCTGTGTAATCTCCTATATTGAGATTCCGGTGGCAATTTATTTTTGATTAATGTTGCAACTTGAGAGTTATCAGTTTCAACAATGAATTTTTTAGATAATAAGAATAATGAAAACTTTTTTATTTCTCTGATAATCGCTAGTAATTCTTTTTTATGAGTGGTATAATTTATTTCTGTTTGGTTGAATGTTTCATTAGAATATTTGCAAATTTCATTTAAATCTGTTTTTAATATTGCTGCCCAATATTTATCTGAAACATCATTATTTACAATCATATTATCTTTTTCATCTGGTAATCTTATTTTTGGTAAATTTTTGCATTCTTCTTTAAGTGATTTAACAATTTCTGTATGTTCATCACTCCATCCTTTAGTATTTGTTTTTCTGAGTAAAATTTGAATTTTATGTCTCTTTTTTGAAAGATTTTCAATAAATCATTCTGCATAATTTAGGCATCCCAAATTTTTTTGTATTTGTTCTTTTGATTCTAATTTATCTGGAAAGTTCATTATCTTTTTAGATATATGAGTTTGTAATTTTATTCCTTTTTTATCTATTGACAATTCAAGAAAATCAATTTCTTATTTTTCTATTATAGCTTTGTTTTTTTGAAAGAACAATTCTTTCCTTTTTGCATTCATTTATAAATTTTATTAAATGATTTCTGTGTTCTTTTTTGTTATTAGAACATATTAATATATCATCTATATAAACAATTAAAAATTCATTAAATTTTCTAAATATATTATCTATTTTTCTTTGGTATATTTGTGGTGCATTTTTCAATCCAAAATGCATAACCATCCATTCGTACTTACCTTGAGATGTACTGAATGTTGTATATTGTATGCTATCTTCTTCTATCTTGACTTGGTAAAATCCTGATTTGCAATCAAATTTGGAGTAATATTGTTTTCCTTTTACAAGGTTTATTAGTACTTCTTTATTTGGTAAAAAGTATTCATCAAATTTGGTATATTTATTTAATTCTTTATAATTTATTACCATTCTTGCTTTTCCTCTAATCTGTTCAGAATGTTTCATAACCATAAAGGCTGGACTGCTATGAGGTCCATTACTAGGTCTGATTAGTTTTTGATCAAGTAATTCTTTAATTTGAGTTTTGAATTCTTGTGTATCTGGTAAAGTATACATCATAGGTCTGACTCTTATGATAACATTTTCTGTTAATTCTATTTTAGCTCTAGGATGATATGGCTTCCAAAATGATAATGGATTTTCTCTATAAATTTTTTCTAATTGTTCAATAATTCTTTCCATACTAATTTCTATTTCCGTTTTTAAAACCTTTTTATATATAATTCTGTTATTTTTTATTTTATTTTGTATGATTGGTATTTTTTCCCATTTATCACCACGTTAGGCTGGCTGAACTTTGTAAGGTTTAAATTCTCTTGATATTTTTAATAAATGTCCACAAGTTGTTTGTAACATTATCATATAATTATTTTGTTTATAATATTGAAATTGTTGTATAAATTCATTTCCTAGTAATATATCACATTCTAGATTATTATAATTATAAACTTTATTTATTATGATTTGTTTACTTCCAAGTATTATATCAATTTTATCAGTACTATTATTTGAGTAGTTTCTTCTGTTATTCCAGTTATTTTTATTTTATTTGTATTATTTAATGATTTTATTAAGAAACTTTTAAATATTGATATATCACTTCTTGTATCAATTAATACACAAGTTGTTATATTTGTTTCAACAATAGTAATTTGTATGTAAACAGCTAATGAAAAACTTATCTGATTATTCATCCCATTTTTTACGTAGTATTGTTTTTCCATCTTGAGTTATATACAATCCTTCTCTTTTTATACTATAATCTTCTAATCCATTTAGAAAACTTATTTATAATAATATATGAGGTCTTATATCCATACTGTTATCTATATAATATGGTACTAAAAGGCTAATTCCTCCAATTTTTATTAATATTTTAACTTCAAATTCACTAGTATGTTTTTGTCCATCAAAATTAATGTATCTATATGGTTTGGTTTTATGAGCTATTAACCCTTTATTTTTATTTGCAACTATGTGACATTCACTAGCTCCTGTATCTATTAATATGTTTGGGCTTTTTTTCCATTAAAATATTCTCCTTTTATTTTCATATTTCCAGCATTTCTATGAAGTTTTATTTCTTTTATATTACTAGTTTCTCCTAAATATTTCCTATTAGGTAGACTAAGACTCCGTGATCTTCTAATTATTCTTTCATTTTCAAATGTTATTTTATCAGGATAATCTTCTTCTATTAATTTTATAATTTCAGGTTTGTTTTTTGTTATATTAAATTCATAGTTTTCTGGCATTAAAGTTATTTGTTTTTCTGGTCTTATAATTTTACTAAAATCTTTACATTCTTTATGAACTTCTATAAATGGGTTTTTAGAATAAATGTTTCCATAGTTTGAATTAGTAAATATATATAAGGCTGTATATTCAATAGTCATGATTTTATCTCCTGGTTCCATTATATCATTTTTATGTAATTTGAAATGTAATCTTAAAACTTAATTAAAGTTTTTATATGTTAATGATACACAGTATTTTGGATAGCATGTAAATATTAATTTTTTTTATGCGAGATTTCCTTCTACCATTCCTAAATGACTATCCTTTAAATTTAGTATTCTTCCATCATGTAAACTTACTGTTAGTGGTGAATCTATCCCTTCTCTAAATAGAGATTTGAACATTATTTGTATTTCTGCCAAATAAGTATATTGAATCTTTTCACTATGTTTTTTATTAATTTTTGTTAATAATTCCATAACTGTAGTTTTTGTTAATAGATTAAATTTATGTTCCATGGGTTGTTCTAACATCTATTGCTTTTTCTATTTTATTGTATTCATTTATTGCTATTTTTTCTCTTCTCCATATTCTATCAAAAATTTCCCATCTGCCAATCTTTAAATCTAATAATAATTTTTGTATTTTCTTATACTTATTGTTATCAAATGTTATTTTTAATCCATAACCTTTTATTCCTTCATATTCTTGTTTATTAATATTATTATCTTCTATTTCTTTTCTCTCTTTATTAGAGATGGCATAAAAATCCTACCCGACTCGAACCCAACGGGTACCCACCCCTAATGGGTGGAAAAAAACCCGCCCCGCGGGTTGGGGGGTGGGTTCGGGTTAAGTTTTAGCGACCCGAGCGGGTCGCGGGGCGGGTACGGGTTTTGGCCGCCTCGACCTGCCCCGAACCCGCCCCGATTATATTATTTTAAATAATATATTAAAGAAAAACAATAAAAAAAATGTTGAAAAAATAAAATAAAAAATTAAAAAATAGAAAAAAAAATTAAACGGGGCAACAGAGCCGACCCGCCCCGACCCAAAACTCGTGGGTCGCGGGGCAGGTTTGAGTTTAATAAAATTTGGTGGGGCGAGGCGCGGGTCGGGGAGACCCGACCCGTTGCCATCACTACTCTTTATTCTGATTCTGATCCATTACTTTCTGAATTTGTTTCACTTATATAAACTTCTTGATTGTAATATTCATCAATATCAGATATTTCACTTAGTTCATTTTCTATTTCTAAGTAATCTTTTTGTAATATTCTAACCTTTTTCTTGGTACAATCTGGGCTTATATGTCCTATTTATCTGCAATTCCAATATTTGCATTTACTTTTATCTGTTTTATATGGTTTATTTATCTGTTTTTGATTTGAACTATATTTTCTTTTATAATATCCTCTTTTAGGTTTTATATATTTTTTCTTAAATTTTTTAAATTTTTTAAACTTCCTATTTTTAAATTTTCTCTTGATATTTTTTCTTTCATTATGACATCCCCATTGTGTAGGTTTTTCCATATCTTCACAGCATATTTTGGTTAACTTTCCTGATTTTTTCAATAATTGTTTTTGTTGACATATATATGCTAATCTTTCAAATAAGAATTTTATTCTTGATCCTAATGTCCTTGGTATTCCATCATTATCTCTGTAATATTTTTCAAATTCTATTTTAAAATATATTTTCCATGTGCCTGGTAATTTATTATAGTACATGTCTTGGTACACTTCCTGATTTTCATTACTGTAGAATTGGGTATAGTAGTATTTTTTAAATTCACAAGTGTATTATTTGATTTTGCACATATCACAAATTGTTAGGTTTATTAGTTTGATTCTTGCATCATCTTTTTCTCTTATTGCTTCTCTTTCAACATTATTTATCCAATTTTCTCTTAGGAATTCATCTCCTATATATCCTACTAGTCTTTAGATGCCTTATTTATCTGATTTTATTATTTTAGTTTGAACGTTTCTTCTTATTAATGCTTTAGTATCATTACTAATTCCTTCCCACCAGTTATAAACATCTCCTTCAAAAGATGCAACTAGGTAGTCTATTCTTCTTTCAGTCTTTCCCATGTATCATCTTTGTTATATAAAAAGAATAATATCATTGATTCTGCCCCAAGCTAATAAGGCTTTCTTAATATCTATCTTACAATCTAAATCTAATTTTGTTCCTCCATAATTTATGGGTTTATTATAATCATCATTTGGTATAAATCTATCACTATATTTATTTCCTTTTGGTGGTTGTCTTTCTTTTATTCTATCATAATATTGCTTTTGTGGTTTACTATATAAAGGTGCATAACTTTCATCTGAATCTGGTAATTCTAGTTTAGCTCCAGAAGTTCCTATTGGGGCTGGATTTGGTGCTCATCCAGTATTCATTAAAATTTGGTATTCGCTTTAATTGGTCAAAATTTTATATTAGTAAATCTATCCCTTCATTCATCTTTCTTTTAATCTTGTTCTTCTTTAGTGTTTTTATCTATCTTTAATTTTTCTATGGTTTTTTCTATTGATTTTTGTAATTCCATTTCTTCTTCTAATATTTTTGGTAATATGTTTTTTCTGAATTCATAATCCATGTTTCCTGTTTCTATTACAATTTTTTCTTGTTCGATATGTTTCTTTCCTATCCTTACCATTTCTTTTTCTATAAGTTTTTTTTTATCTATTTTCTTATCTTTGCTTTTATTATTTTCTTTTAACTCTCTGATTTCAAGTTTTAATATTTATATCATTTCTTGCTGCTTTTAGTTCATTTTTAACTTCTTTAATATCACTGATTAATGATTTTATTAATGTTTTTAAGTCTTCAAAATATCCAGTTATATCCATCTTAAATTCTTCCTTTAATGTTTTCTATTTCAAGTATGAGTTCTGATTGGTACTTATCATTTTTGTATGTTGTTATCATATATTTGCAAACTTTTTTATCCGATTCTAACATTTCCTTTCGTCTTTGAATTCTCCAATATTTTCTTAGTGTATTTTGATTTTTGGTTTTATCATATAATTCTGAATAAATTTTTTCTTTGTTATTTAGAATTTCTTGTATTTTAGGTATTTGTTTTAGTATTATATTAAAGTATTCCCTTTTCTTTTCTATAGATTTTAATCTTAGGATTTCTTCTCTTTTTATTTTTCTTTCTTCATGAATAATTTCGTATAAGTTTATTCTTTGGTTACATAATATGTCTAATTTTTCCTTTTTTTTATATCTAAATGTTTTTCTAATATAGGGTCTGCTCTATGAAAATCCATATATCCAATTTATTTCTTCTTTATACAATTCTTCTGTTATGTTATATTCTAGTAAATCTAATATTTCTCCTATTATATATTCTTCTTTTATAATATCGAAATTTATTAGATCATATATTTGTATTCTTATGTTTTAGTCTAAATCTTTTAAAACTCTTAGCCCCTGTTCTCTTTGCTGTTTTGAGGTCGTTTTCTGTTTTTATTTTCGAAAACGTTAAAAACGCGTTCTCTTTACCATTTTTGAAAACGCATTTTGGAAAACAAAAAAAAAATTTGTACACAAAACGGAAAACGCCCGAAACATCGTTTTGGGCGTTTTGTGTGTATTTCGAGAAAAAAATGTCCAAAACGCGGAAAACGCGTTTTGGGAATTTTTTTTTTTTTATTTTTTTTTATTTTTTTTTTTATAGAATTATCTTAACTTAGAACTAAGCTTAATATAAAGTTTTTATTTATTTATTTTTTTTTTGAGAATTATCCTAACTTGAAACTTAGTTTAAATAAAGTTTTATTGAATTCAATATCAACATTACAAAAAAAAATTAAATGAGAATTCTTGTTGTTATATTTCAAAAAATGCAATGATAAATGGACTCTGGTGGTTTTGAAAGAATTTGCATTTTCTGGATTTTAATAGAAGTAGAGCTTTCTCAAGTCTCGAACCTGACCAAGCTGTGTTAATATAGACTCTTAATGCTCACATTAGTGTGTTGCATGTAACCATATTTTTAGTGTATTGTGAAAGGAAATTTGAGCTAGAATTAGTAGTATTCTGTAAGCAAATTAATTAAAAATAGTTTAAATAGTGTTTTGCAAAATTTCAAACAGAACGTGTTTTCCAGCTTTTCATTTTCAAAAACAGTTTTCAGAAATGACAAACCAAACGCGTTTTCAGCAAATTTGAAAACAAAAATGAAAACACAAAACACAAAACATTTTCGAAAATGAAAATACAAAATAAAATACAAACAGAACGCCACCTTAATATTTCTATTTTATAATTAAGGGGTAATATTAATCTTCTTATAATTATAAATTTTGGTGTATGTATTATATATTTGTTTAAAATTTTTGTTATATAATATTTGTCCTTAAGATCTGTCATATGGCTCTGATACCATTTTATTTAGGGGGTCCTACTAAGAGCGAACAAAAATCAAATAACATTATTAAAATATAAGGGTCATATATAAAATTTTATTTAAAGGGTAGTTTGGTAAAAATTTTCCATATGTATACTAATTTGTAGAATTCTTCTGTACAAGAAGCTTTTCCCTTCTCGATTTATCCATGGGTAATATATTGACCCCATTATTTTATTTTATTTTGTTTTTTTCAACCACAAACTGTCAAACCACATTTTAGTTGCAATGAATATCCTCAACTTTTCTTATCTTCACATTTATGTTGTCATTTTTTTTATAATTTTTTTTATCATCAATCCTCTATTTATTTTCACATCTTATTAGATACGATTTTCTTCCAAATTTTTTTATGAGAGCGTAAAAGATTATTATTTTGCGTATTTTTAAATAATAAAAATAATTCACTAATAAAAAATTTAAACAAAACATCTGCACATTTTTTTCAATGCGCATTAACACAATATTTGAATAGAAATCATGATTGAAGACAAAATATTATAATTAATTGAAGATTAGAAATAATAATACGATGAAAAAAGTTGAGGACATAAGAGTAAAGGTAAGTAAATATTGATGACCTTTTTTGCAATTATAATGTGGTGTAGATATAAGAAAATGTTTTGTAAATATCAATGTTTTAAAACTCGGTCTAAACATTAACTCGAAAAAGGGAAATAGTAAAGGGTCAGTGGTCGTCTCGGGATCGACCCGGTACATTAAACATAAGGGTAATTGGCACAAAACGTCCCTATCTTTCACCGATTTTGTGCAAATCATCCTTACCTTTAAATTTTTGGCATTTTCACCCTCAACTTCGCATTTTCTTGCTAAAAACATCATTGTCGTCTAATTCCATTAAAAACCCCGTTTGTTGACCTATAAATCACCCATTGACCAATTTAATTAAGGGCAAAATGATCTATTCAATCATCATTTTATTTAAAATTGACAAAAATAAAAATAAAAATAAAAAATTAAATAAAACTCTGTTCATCTTCACTCTCATGAGTCATATGGCTAAGATGATATAGGTCCAATAAGGCCATAGCTCATGCCGGTGGTGAAGGTGGGGCTCCGGTGATGATGGGCAGCGCTGACAGTGGTGGGTAGGGTTTGAGTTGAAGTTGGGGTGGCGATAGACTTGGGTGGAGAGAAGAGAAGACATAATGTGTTTTATTTATTTATTTATTTATTACTATTGTGTATTCTTTTTATTTTTATTTTTTTATTTGTTTAATTGGTCAATGAGCGGTTTATGGTCAATAAACGGATTAGACGGCAGGAATGATTTTTGCAAGAAAATGCAAAGTTGAGGAAGAAAATGCGAAGTTGAGGGTGAAAATGTCAAAATTTTAAAGGTTGGGATGATTTGCACAAGATCAATGAAAGGTAAGGACGTTTTGCACCAATTACCCTAAACATAATTATCTAAAAATGAAAAACAAACAATAGGAATTGAGAGCAATAATATATTTTTTTAAATTTTAGATTTATAAATGCTATTTTAATTATTTTTAAGACATTAAATAATTTTTTTTAATATAAAACTTGAATTTTCTCACATAAAAAAATAAAATATACACAAGATATAAAACATTATAGCAATAATATTTTTTAATTTTAGAATTACTAATTCTAAGAAAATATAAATTAATTGTTGTAAATTATATTATTATACTATAATTCATTTTGGAATTTTAAATATAAAAATATTTTAAATTATTACACTAACAATAAAATACAAATAGTTGAATAATTGAATAAATAAAAAAAAGATTGAAAAGAAAAACCAATTTTCAATATATATAACAACTGGCACAGACGCATGCTGATGAGTAGGATGTAAGGGAAATACCTGCAATATGATCATATCATTAAAGCACTTCATGGTAAAATAGGCCAATCGCCTAGCTGTTGTCGACTTGCCGAACCGAATGGGGAGATAAGCATTTTCACTACGTGACATTCTCCCCCATTCGAATCCGCTTACGTCCTTGGAGCGGGAAGTGATCTTCGCATCAACACGCACTCCTCAATTGCAGAATTAAACGACACCATCCCCTCATGGACGAGCATTCACATGGTTGTACTCCCACACTTGCCTACTGTAACTTGTACATACCGCCTCCGACACCAACCTTCACCATCTGACCCCCCATAAGTAGTAGTTCTTTGGTGGACCGTCTCCTCCGCAGTGCCTCCAGCACATGTCAAAGCACATACCCACTATATTCTCGTAGGCCCTGCAAAATGCGCTCCACAAAACTCCCTCAAAGGAAATCGCGCAACACTGCCCAGCACACACATCTTCCCCACAGCTTCATTCTTCGTGTTTCGCATGCTAGCCGACACGATCCGTGACCCAAAATCTTTTCTCAGCGAGAATTCACGTCATTGATCTCCACAAGACCAAAAATGCATTCAAGCGGTCCCACTCTGATACCAACTTTCACGGATCGTAGATTTAGCTCCCGAGGTTTCTCGCATCTAGGTAGCTTACCTCTCATTCATTGGCCGGCAAGGCAGAACAACTGGCACACATATACATTGATGGGTAGGATGCAAGAGAAATACCTGCAATATATGGGATTTAAAAGTGGTCAGCACCTTATGGTATTCATTCACTATTCAAAGTCCCTTAATCCCACATCGGGAAAACTGAAGTTGGAGAGTGAGATGTCACGACCCGGTTTTTCCCCTACTCATGTGGCACGACAAGGATCATACATCTTCGAACTATGCGGGATGTGCACTGACATGGCCTATGCAATTGTAGGTATATATCTATAAGCCCCTTCCCAGAGTTCTGTTATACATGCATCGTAGCTTGATGGCCAGTGTGTTGGGGAAGGCTGACCCGTATGCTTGCGAGCATCTCGGGTGCTGAACGGCAGGTCTGTTACAAGTTGGTATTAGAGCCCAGGTTTAGCTTGTGTATATCTTGACGTGATGTTGAGTGACAAAGTTTCTGGAACTACTGGGATGGAGCGTGGGTGAGAGGTTGAAGCGATGGTGGAAGGCAAGAAGTCTACGGTACGCATCCATAGTAAGAGCCGGTTGCGGGCTTCAGCAACGGAGTCTCTTGAAGATGTCTTCCTTAATATGGGAGAGCGCGTCGAGATGGTGGAGGAATCACTCTCTACCTTGGATACTCACACCTTAGAGAAAATTGATTCTCTAAAGGAAGGACAAGATGCTCTAAGAAATGAGATTTCCGTAGTGGAGGCAAGGGTGATGGATGCCGTCACGTCCATCCAAGCTCAAGTAAATAAGCTTTGCGAGGATTTAAGCAAGGACATGGCCTCCTATTAACGTGCCATGTCTAGTACAAGTGCTAACAATAATACTACACTGGTCCCAAGAATCGAGTACCCCAAGCCGAAGGAATTCGACGGCAAGAGAGACGCAAAGGAGGTGGAGAATTTCCTCTGGCGCATGGAGGTCTACTTCGAGGGCATTAACGTCATCGATGAGGTAACAAAGGTACAGACCACCACTCTTTACCTTAGTGATGTTGCAGCTTTATGGTGGTGTCATAAGCATGCCGACATAGAGCATGAGAAGTGCAAGATAGACACATGGGCTGATTTCAAATGGGAGTTGAAGTGCCAATTCTATCCTGAAAATGTAGTCTATGAGGCTTGAAAGAAGATGCATCTATTGAAGCAGAGGTCTAAAATTTGGGACTATGTTCAAGAGTTCACCACCCTAATGCTCTAAATCCTAAGCAAGGTGAAAGAAGACTTGCTCTTCCACTTCACGGATGGGCTCCAACATTGGGCACGAATGGAGTTGCTAAGGCGCGGAGTTAGCAACATTGATGAGGAAATTGCAGTAGTGGAGTCCCTGGTGGACTATTCAAGGGATGATGCCTCAAGATACAAGGAGCCACAAAATAAAAATGAGAAAGTTAGGGGAGACGAAGAAAAGATGTCACCCCACTCGAAAAGCGGTCATTTCCCTTTAAGAGGTAATCATTTCTTTTCTTGTAGTGGCAATGACACGAGGTCACAAGGTCGAAGGGACAATGAAGAGAAGAAAGCATCAAAGCCACAGTCAAGTGGATGTTTCAATTGTGGAGGGCCTCATATGATGCGGGACTGCCCCAAATTCAAGAATTTAGCAGCCATTGTAGAAGAACCATTAGGAAGAACGAGACATGGGCAAGGAGTCGCAATAATTGGGAGCAATTCAACAATTGAATAGCCTAAGGGACGAAATGAGTAAGTCGATTTTAGGACCTCATAAGGGGCAATGCCTTATGTTTGTAGATGGCCGCATTAATGGGAAGAGCATTCGTGCATTGGTGGAAACGGGAGCTTCCACCAGTTTCATATCTGAAAGAGAGGCCAAGTGATTGGACCTCAGAGTTACAAACGAAGATGTTTGGTTATAGATGGCGAACAAAGAAGCCAAACGACTCTCAAGCGTAGCCCGAGGCTTAAGGCTACGACTTAACACTTGGGAGGGCTGAGTGGATTTCTCGATAGCACAAATGGAGGACTACGACATTGTGCTAGGGTTGGACTTCATGAAAGAAGAAAATGTAATACCGATGCCTAGTAAAAAGGCAATGTACATCCCTGGAAGGGATGCAACATATGTCATTCCTACCGTGGAAGGACCGAAGGAGACGAGACTCTCAGGCATGCAACTCGTCAAGGGGAAAAGTAACACCATCGTGCATTATATGTCATTCCTACCATGGAACTGGCTAGATCTAGATGATTTTCATGGAAGAGACTTGAAGGAACTTTCTAGAAGATTGAAGAGAATTCTTAAAGAAAAGGGGATTCTAGAATATTTTACAAGTGTGTAGATGTAGGAATTCTCTAGATATTTCATGATGAATCTTTGTATAGATATTTATATAGATATGTGTAGAATTATCTAGGTTATACGATGTTGTAGAATAATCTAGAAGATAGATTTGTGGTAGTATAAATAGGGAAGGGGTCCTGATTTGTAACCATTCAAGGATTTGGAGTTTGCTAGCTTTCCTTTGCTATTTGTTTGTAAGCACTTGGAAGTATTTGGTCAAGGAGCGAGGTTGACCTAGCCTATATCTAATGGGAGGATTGAGAGCTAAGTTCCGTACGGAGCTTGAAATCTCCAAGTCCGTGATAGTTGGTATCAGAGCGGGATCGTTCGAACATTGCGTTGTTGGAGTGGCAGACCAATGGCGCGCGTTCAGTGGCAACGATTTTGGACCATCAAAGGCGTGACTTTTCCAAGAGCAAAATGGAAAAATGGTGTCAGTAAGCTAATCAATCAAGGGAGGAAAACTTTGGGATGGCGAAGGAAAATGCATGGTTAGTGTAGTCGTATTGCATGTTTGTTTCGTTGAGTGTGGCAGTGTATTGAGGGGAATCCACCAAAAGAGGGCAGTACATTGTGTATGCTTCGACATGCCGGAGGAGCTGCGGCCATGAGGAGAGCTATCCAACCGAGGGACTAGTGCAAAGGGCAGAGGGTGAAGGTTGGTGTTGAAGATGGTAAGTGCAGGGGTGCTGCGAGATGAGGTGTGGGGGCACTGTGGACTCTTGTCCGCAAAGAGGGTGGTATCGTAAATATGGAAAATCCGGCAAGCGCACTGCTGCGAGGATGCTAGCGGACTGGATGGGGGAGCATGTTACGGCCCGATTTTTCTCCTACTCATGTGGTACGACAAGGATCATACATCATCGAATTATTCGGGATGTGCACTGACATGACCTATGCAATTACAGGTATATATCAATAAGCTCCTTCCCAGAGTTCTGTTGTACATACATCATAGCTTGCTGGCCCGTGTGTTGGGGAAGGTTGACCTGTATGCTTGCGAGCATCTCTGGTGCTGAACGGGAGGTCCGTTACAGAGAGGACCCGTTGGACCCGAAAAATCTGGTTTTTGGTCGACGGCTTACTACCAAGTTGGTTGGGTTAACTGGGTAACGCATTTCTTAAATCTGCGTTTTTTGCGCTTTGTGATTCGATTTTTCAACCGGTTCAGTTCAGGAATTTATCGGTTGAACTGGTTGGTCCGGTCCAAATTTAACAACATTGGTAAATATAACTTCCCTTTATTCTTCTTTGCCTGTGTTTGGAAATGACATTTATACCACTTTTATAAACAACTTCTATACACATAAACAAATTCTTATACCACTTTTATAAACTAGTTTATAAACAATAACACATTCATCCAAATTACTTTTGATTACATACATTCTTTCAAATTATTTTTAACCGCACATCTTACCTTAAAAATCACAATTTTCTTGATTATAAACAACTTGGAGCTGCCGAATAGGAATTTGTAATCATTTTAAGCCCTTCTTTAATGCAATTTTTTTTTCTCTTAGTCATGTTTGGTTGACCAATATTTTCCATGAAAAATGAAATATGTTTTCCAATTTTCACTTTTGACTTGTGTGATATGTAAAAATTTCTATGGAATTTAATTTCTTGGCATAGGTCACATCATCTCTAATTCCTTGGTTTCAAGGAATTGATTTTCTTGCCAAAGTGGCGGGAAATTGATTTTCTAGGCAAAATGGAATTTACTTTATTTTCTTGCATTTTGGTCTTCAACTTTTTTATTGGCCTGATTTTATACTTGTTGTTCTTTCAATTTGATACTTCAACTTTCAATTGAGTTTAATTGATCCGTGGTCAAATTCAATCTTCATTCTTTGATTTGATTAAACTTTTGAATAGTTGCAATTTAGTCCTTAAATTTTCTAAATCTTAAAATTTAGTTAATTTTCACGACTTTCATATATTTTAATATTTTTTATTTATTAAATAATTTATTTATTACATGATTTATTATTAAATGATATTTCTCACCAATCAAATTACATGAAAAATATTATCAATCAAATAGCGAAACATGGAATTCGTTTTATTTTCATCCAAATTCCATCATTGCAATCAAACACTTTAACTTTCAATTTTCAAGAAAATAAGTTCTTAGGAATTCAATTCCATGAAATTTGTTTTCTTTTCACCCGAATTCCACCTTCGCAATCAAACGCAACCTAAGGTGAATGTGTTTTCCAATTTCCACTTCTTTCAGATACAGTTTTTTAATAATATAATATTATATGTAAATAAAAAAAAATCTTATTTTTCTAACCGCACATTTTAAAAAGAAATCACTATTAAAATACATTTTCTCAATTTTTCTTTTTTAATTATAATGGGATTCAAACAAGGCTAAATTTTATACTTTTGGATTTGCAAGAATAGACCCTAGTCTTGTAGAAAGAAAACTGTGAAAGTTCATTTTTTCTTTTTAAATGGCGATCAAAGTAAGTTTATGATAGAGTGCGTAATTGTTGGTTAATTTGTGATATTTCCTCTTAATCTAATGGCTTTAAATGTTTAATATGTGGATATTAATTATATTTCATGTTTTTTGGATTAGGTGGAGGATTTAGATCATTTTGGACTCAATATCTCAACTTTGAAGAAGTGTTGTTCTTTACATTTGATTTCGAAGTCCAACATGAAATTTTGTTTAGTGGGCTGATTATTACCTTAATTTGGGTTGGTTATGACTTGAAGTTTAACCCAAATGATCTGGACAATTGTTTTAGGCAGCAGCCATGTTTTTTATTTTGGAGGCCCAACAACACATTTGGATTGGAACTGAGCAGAGGACACAATTGGAGGAGACTTGGACCAAAAAGGGGGAATACACTTTGACCTAGGAGGGGATTAAAAAGTGGAAATTACAGGGAAAACGGTTTTACAAGATTGAAATTCAAATATAAGAACAAAGCTAAATATATTCACATTTCAGGTTGAAAATAGAGATTAAAAATTAAATTAAATTAATACAATATCATAATTTAAAATGTATAGCGCCAATTTCGTAACTGATCCCCCTAAATATCCGCAATTGAAATATACACGTTCAGCAAATCAAAATAAATGCATTTAAAACTCAATCACCGAATATTTAGGCTCTAAGATACTCAATCAAATGCAACCTCCAAAACCCCAAACTCCTAAGTCTGAAACTCACGCAACCCTCGCCGAAACCTCCTATTTCTGACCATAATCGAAGTAGAAAATTGCAGGGTGAAAATGATGAAATCCACGACCTCTGACCAGAAACCATCATCAGAGCGAGACAGGGAGAATGAATCAGTTAGTAATAAAAGAAAAAGAGATTCCGAAAAGAGGTAGAGGTGTTAAGACGGATGAGTCGACTAGACCCGTGAAAATCGGACCGGATCGACTAGGGACCACGGGCTGACCCGGGACCCGTGCAGGTGGTTCACGGGTCAAGAAGTTGTGAACCATGGGTTTCGCGGGTCAAACCTTCGCGGGCCATGGTTAACCTGGTGGCCCGTGAAAAAAAAACTGTTTTTATTAAATATAATAACATTGAAAATCTCCCTTCTTTTGCAAACTCTAATACAACTTTTAAAGCAAAATCTTATTTTTTCACCCTAGAAGCTAAGGAACGTAATGTTCTTTGATAATATTAATTAGAAATACATTTAGCATTTAATTGTTATTTATTTATGTTTTATTTAAATTTGCAAATTTAGGAGTAATTCATGTAACATAAAATATAAATCTAAATTCTATGTAAATATTTTATGGTATAAATATGAATTTATCATTTTAATTATTTTGTATTTAGAAATTTGACAAAAAAAAAATTGTTATAAATATGAAAAAATCCATGTTTTTATTCATACAAGTCAAATCAGAACTAATCGTGACCTGCATGGGCTCGACCCGGATGGGCCAATGAGCGGGCCTGGATTGTAATTCGAAATTTGTGGGCTGACTCGGAATTGGCCCGGAACCCGCGGCGGGAGGGCTTTTTTTTCAAGCGAGCCGTTACTGGACTTTTATGTTGGCGGGCCGACCCAACCTGGACCACCCGGAATGACACTTCTAGCAAGAGGCAGAGCAAGTCGAACATCACAACAACCCGTGAAACTGGTCAATCACATGATTCGAGTCAGGTATGTTGAAATTTATGTGTACTGTAACGTATAATTTTGTAGGAATAATGTAATGTAGATGAAAATTTATGCATTGTGACCTAGTTATGGTATTAACCTAGGGTATTGTATGTGACTTTTGGTATTTTACCAGTATAGAGATGTTATGTAGATTGTGACTTGATACCAACTTTGGTATTGTATGTGCCTTCGGTTTTTTCATGTTTGTGACTTGAAACCGAAATTGGGTATTGTCTCATTGTTTGTGACCTAGGGTATTTCACGGTTGTGACCTTAAACCAAATTTGGATATGGTATGTGACTTTGGGTATTTAATTAGTTGTGACCTCAACCTAATTATGATGTCAAAGTTTGTCTTGCATTCTGAAGGCCAGCTGCAGAGATATTTAGTATGTAAAATAACAAGTTAAAGATACCTAAGTTAGGGAAGGAAGACATGCCACGACTCTTTTACCTATGTCATCCCATTTAACTGAAGGGATCCTGTCCAGTGTAACGGAATTTATCACGTAAACTAATTTTTGTGTCATAGCCACTGCATGGGTTTTGAACTCATAGCACCATTAGCTGGACTCCTTGATGCTGAACCTTCTCTACTCTTTTCAAAAGTACTTTTGTACTCCCACTTTTTCTAGCCTAAGAAGTTGTAAGACATGTGTGATATGTGCATTAGGTTAGGTACTCTGAAGAATTGATTTTAATTCTATGTCCTGTGATAAGTTTTTGAGGAAAAGGTTAGAACACCACCTTCTTCCTAGTCCCCTACCCAATTTAAAGACCGATTTGCTCATTTTTAGGAAAAAGACTGATGTGTGACCTGAAGAATGTTTGTGTAATACATTTTCCCTATTACCAAAATGTGCTGTTGAGTGAAGGGGTTGGAGTTGAGCATTCTAGTTGAAGATGTTTGCTACCTTATTCTTTTGTTTTTTTTTTTTTTTAAATCTTCTCGAAATATTATACATGTAAGGAAAGATAGGTTGTTAGATCGTATCAATGACCATAACCAATTTAGAAAATGAGTAAATGATTTTATTTTTGCATCCATGATCAATTCTAAGATTATATCTTGGGCTGGATACTTGTTTAATTTGATATTTTCATCACTTTAATTTTGCAATTGTTTATTTACAAATTGATTTCGTTCTCGAAATTTAAAACCCCCTTATTTTTAATTTAATGTTTTAATTTTCTCGAAAAATTAAATCCATCCAATTTCTGTGGATTCGACATTGCTCATCACTATCACAATTTTTTAGAGCAAGTTATTATTATTTGTTGGATTCGACACACATCGGTTTAGCATCAATAAATCACAATCATCTACTATGTAATGTCATTCATGTGTAGTTTCGTGTTGTATTTGTATGATTTGGAGTTATTGTATTTTAAGTCTCCTAACCTTAGAAATCAAGAAAGTATGTTTACAATTTACTGATAATTCCTCGACTAGTTTACTCTTATCGTTCTCTTAACTCTGTAATAATTAGAAACCAAATACTAACGTGTGTTTTAGATTAGGTTAAAACCTTTGTAGGTATTTGAACTTGGAGCATAATTTCAATTTTGTAACTTATCTTCTTTTCTTTTCTTTTTCTCCACCCAAAATAGTTAGTGGATTTCCTTTTTTTTTAAAAAAATTAATCATTATATTTGTCATCGCAATCAATAGAATTGCTATCGTGCTTGTTAAGCATTTGTTTCCTCTATTGGTTTTTAGATTTAATCACAAGAAGAGATTAATTTCCCTTTGGATTTAATCTTTTTTAGATTAATCGTTAAATTTGTCATCACAATCAATAGAATTGCTATCATGCTTGTTAAACATTTGTTGCTTCCATTGGGTTTTAGATTTAATCACAAGAAGAAATTAGTTTCCCTTTGAAGTTTAAATCCAAGTAGATTATAGATATGAGATCTAATTAAAAGTTTTGGATTTTATTTTAAAATTTTATACATAGGGTTCATAATCTTAGAAGGGCTTTTAATGATCTTCCACCACCTAGCCAAAGATTCATCCTTCTGATCTTCCATCTTGTTCTCTTTAGGTGTCTCCCTTTGTGAGAAAAATGAGAATGTGAATTAACCTTTATGCTAGATAAATGTACACATAAAGGATATATTTATAATTGCATATTTTTGGTTTTATAATTGCACAATTCCACTTGGACTTCATTGTAGTAGGTTAATTCTCACACATATATTAAAAGCAAGAGAGGGACCTAACCCGACTCACAAAATTCGAGCTCCAGTAGATATTTCTAATTGAGTAACTCTCGATCAATTAAGATACATTTATTAATCCCGACTCATTCTACGAAAGAGCGAAAATTGTAATCTCAAATCAAGTGACAATTATGGGAGTATATCACGATTTGATAATAATATACTCTGATCATCATCAACCCTTAGTTTTACCACAATATGTTGGAAAAATGAGCGTTTTACCCTTTCTACATAAATAGCCCTCATTGTCACATTTTCATAAGGAAAATCCATAGAGTCCAACGATCTCATCATTAGACTACTGAGCTCACGTTCTAAAACATATAAAGAATACCTTGAAGTGACAATTGTGTGATAGTAATGATTAATGAATTTCTCAATTACAAGTATATGACCTATAACCACTTCATCTTGATTCTAAAAGTACTAAGATCGATCTTCAAATTAAGATTACACTCATTAGGGCCTCAAAAAACTCGAACTAACAATCGAAAGTACATTAATCGCTTGGAATTTAGGTGACTCATTTGTTAATCAAGTAGAATCTTATTCCAAGAGGTAAAAAATGAATCATTACATTGTCATATTCAATGTACACCAATCATACCATCGTTCTCATTTCAAAATCTAGAAAAAATCCTATAAGAATAATGCAATCTTATCAACGTAAAGCGTTTAACTTCATGTACTGATTGCGAAAGTTATATTTTGATCATGTCAAAAACTGTGTCTCACTATACTTGAACCATCCAATACAACTTGTAACATCTTGCATGACAATGTGACCTTAGATTATTATTGCAAATAGTCAAGTCATAACTCATAGTGTTATTCACAAAATACAACTCAAAGGACATCAAGCTAACAATCTCCCAGTTGCCCTTCAAAGATACGTGACATATCGTAAGAAGCTCATCAAATACAATATTGGAATAGATGGATTCAACCTCTCAGTACATGAAAAACTTCCACGATTTAAAGTCTAAATTCTCCCTCACTTTCTTAAACAAATTGGAATATTCCTCTTATAAGTAAAGGCCACCTGATAAGATTTTCCATAGAGTAACTATCTGGAAGGTGGTTCTCACGACCCTCCCACCATGAATTATGGTTAGAGGTGCATGCTCGTGCTAATATCCCATTCGACTTAAGGTTCTTCCTCTTCTAACACTACTTAGTCTTGTTTTTTTATTAGGATCAATATCCTTATTATCCCTATCGAGAGAGTATTCGAAGGTGGAACAATGGGTGCCTCATTATCTACTACCTTTGGTTCTGCTTTAATTTTGTGTCTATAGGCATAACTTGTTCATTTACCCCATTAGCAACCATTGGTTCTGTAGGAGGTTCCAAGTCTTCATGATTTCATTCTATGTGAGAATATAGAATCAAGTTGTTAGAATCATGTTCTACTAGTAGACTTGAGTTCTTCTATATACTTGTCCTTTAAGAAGGTTTTATTTGTGCTAAGAAACATATTCTTGTCTAGGGGACTCTAGAAGTAGTGACCGATCATTCCTTTTGAATATCCTACAAATAGAAAAATCTTTGATCTTGATTCCATATGCCGAACATTCTCATATCCAAATGTGGTGCAAATTATGCTCGCGTTAATTTTATAATTCAAGAGTTTACTTGAAAATTAACTTAGATGTTACAAGACTCAAGATACAACTGGCCTTTTCAAGTCCATATTCCTAAAAGAAAACGGGCAATGAGAAATAACTCAACATCGAACTCACCATATCTAAAAGAGTTTGGTTTTTTCTTTCTGAGATTCCAACCCGTTGGGGTGTTACTAGTGCACTTAACTGAGAAAATATCCCATTATTCATTAAGTAGACCATAAATTATTAGGACATATATTCGCAACCTCGATCAAATTGAAAGACCTTGATACTCTTACCTAATTATTTTTCGGCCTCCACCAAAAATTCCTTGAATTTCTTCAAAGCTTCAGACTTGTGGGACATTAGATAAACGAATCCTTATCTAATGTAATCATTTGTGAAAGTGATAAAATACTTATGTCCTCCTTTAGATCAAGTACTAATGTGTCCATAAACATCAAAATATACTAATTCCAAAAAATTCTTCTCTTTTAATCATTTAGCCTTAAAAGACTTCATCTTGCTTTCTATATGAGATTCACAAGTAGGTATAGATTCCACCTCTACACATTAAAATACTCTTACCTAATTATTTTTTGGCCTCCACCAAAAATTCCTTGAATTTCTCCAAAGCTTTAGACTTGTGGGACATTAGATAAACGAATCCATATCTAAAGTAATCATTTGTGAAAGTGAAGAAACACTCATGTACTCCTTTAGATCAAGTACTAATGTGTGCACAAACATCAAGATATACTAATTCCAAAAATTCTTCTCTTTTAATCATTTAGCCTTAAAAGACCTCATCTTGCTTTCTATACGAGATTCACAAGTAGGTATAGATTCCACCGGTACACATTTAAAGGTTCATCATTTACCAAATTCTCAATCCTATTTAGATTAATATAACCCAACCTAAGATGCTATAAGGGAGTTTCATTAGTACTGAATAACTCTTTCTTTTTCTACTAGGACTACTGTTACACAACTAATCATATGACTTAAGACAGATAGACTATTAACCACATGAATCAAACATATAACATAATTATTCATCTTAATAGCCACCACATAATGAGTAAAAAATATTGAATAATAATAATAATATAAGTTTGGGAATATAATAGCAGCTATCCAAAATAAACCACTTAGAGTGCCAACAACTTTACAACTTTGGGAGACACTATTGCTCATGTGCCAACACTTAGAGTATATTCCACTTCATTTACCAATTTTTCCCATGGTACTAGTTTTCTTCTACTTCGACTTGCCATTATTTTTGTTTGACCACTTTCTCTTGTGTCTTCCTTTAATACCAGAAGACTTAGCATGAGAACATTGACTGTCAGAATCAAAGCATCTCCATTTTTGGCCTTTAAAACAGATTTGACTCTTTGGAGCTCCTTTATTAATTTAATCAAAGACATGTTCATTTGTGTAGATTATAATCAACTTTGAATTGTGATAACATCTAAGAAAGAGTCTTTACGAACCATTTCAATTTTAGTCTCGAAATCAATGTTAACTCTTAACACCTTTGCAACATTAAAGTGACCAATCATGGTTAAAATATGGTACCTCATGCGTCTGGTTTCGTGCGTATTTTCATAATTCCCTTAATGCACTAGAATTGTGATTGCTTTTTAGGTCCTACTTCTTCCTACAAACAGAAAACAACATAGTACAATTAATATATTACACTTTCCTAGATATAGATGTATATATGGAAGTACCATATTACCAGATACTCCCTAATTTTCTCGTTCATTTTATCTAGTTGCATGTTGTATTTGAATTCTGATAATGTGTATGCGGGAAAAATTGATTTGAATTCTTCTATTATATTTTACCAGATCTACCGAAATATGTCTTCTAGTTACGTAGCAAGTGAGCAAGTGATGTGAACAAATTTCATGATAGGTCCTTGGATACAAAACTTCCGTTGTGTCTCAAATAATGTCATGTTCATCAAAGACAAAATAAAGTCATTCCTATATAGATAAACCTTCTCCGAGTTTTCAAAAAACTATGTCCAGGATATATCATTCTCATTATCTCCAAATTTCAAATGCAAGTATGAATATGTTATTATTTGCATTATGTGTACATCTAGTGAAAAGAATAACACCATACCAACCATTTAGGAACGAACCATCAATCACAATCACAAGCCTACAATGTTTCCATCTAATTTGATGAGCCAAGTTCCATAAAGAAATACTTTGACCTATTTTGACAATCTAGCTTTGTTCTTGTGATTGAGCCATGGTTTGCTATTTCAAGCATGAAAAACTAACTCGATATCGTCTTGTGAGACTCTGTTGGATCACTCCAAAACATTTTAATTTTTGCTCACAAGATCTCCAGGCCTTTACATAGTTAAAAAAAAAAAACATATGTATATGACAAGAAGCCGTGTTTCTGTCTCTGTTGTAGAAGCATGGACCATAATGATAACCAATATCAAATTGGGAGACTAGTTGCCTCAGCATACACTCCTACCAACACCACCTACCACTTGCTAATACAACAACTATAGTACCACTGGCTATATTGAAGAAGAAGTGGGTTCCTATCTCAGTAATTCCTCCTATATTTCCCACTACTACTACATTTCCTTTTGTCACACAAATTGCTCCAACAGTGACTGAACTGTCCCTAAATCCATCAGGACCATCAGGCTTTGACAGAGGCCACACCACACATATTGAGGTATCTTCTATCCCTACCACTCCTACATCTACTACTATTGCACCTTATGGAGGTGCCACCTACAGTTTCACACACTAGTACTTTCCATTCAATGAGCATAAGAGACTGCTCAATTGTCACATGGGTAAGGTCATACAGGGACAATGCTATGGGTGCTTGTACAAGGTCTTTTGGTAGAGATAGGTATAGAACATTCTGTCGTTAAAAAACTATTAGGAGATCACTTCAAGGGTAAGCATCGCTTAAAGGTCACATCTACAATGGGATTTTCCATTGAGGACTTGGTCCTCAAACTCTTTGGTGGGGGGATAGTCCCCAAGCCCTCTAGCACTCAGACTTTCATACCTTCATGTGTTCCTATCCAGAGTCAAGATAAGTTGAACGCACAGATCCAAGGTGACATTGGGGGGATGGGTCTAGGAGACTGGATGCAAAACACCGAGGAAGACTTACCATCAACTACTGGAGCTGCTACTTCTGGATCAAGCTCACTAGCCGTCCTCCCCTTCATTGGCTCAGCTACATCACTAGTGAGCACTTACTTGTGACCACATAACCTACTTTCTGCCCTTCATATGGACTATGAGTGGGTGACCGAAAAGCCCCTCTCCTCAAACGTCATCTTCTCAAGGAAGCGACCCAAAGTATCTACTATGATTAGGACAAGTTCTAAAGCCGGCACATGATAAGGTCTATGTTACACATGAGGGTCCAACCTCATGAGTACCCATGAGCTTTTTCACTTTTAATTGTATTTACTGCTTTCAGTTATGCTTGATATTTCTATTGTTGTTCTTTAATTTTCTGGAGGTCGTGTATACGCCCCCTCCTTTTATTTGTTTATTTCATTTTTATGCTATAAATAAGATACACTAGTCGTATTTTCTATATATATATATATATATATATATATATATATATATATATAATGATGCAAGATGAAAAAATGGATGTTGACACTTACCTATGGATCCTAAAATGAAGTTTGATGAACATGTGTGACAGTCAACCATCTATCTAATATTGAACAACGTTGTTTTCCCCAACCTTGATGATACATAATTACTTGCACTCGTCATGTGAATACTTAACAAGATATCCTTCTTGTATGATCAAACAATCATAAATTATAACACGTTTATATCGCAAAAAAAAAAATGACAATCTCAATTTCAAAATCTATTTGTTGTTGAACAACCTGTTTGTACTACCTCTCTAGAATCAGCAATTGATATAATTGTGACTACATTTTCAAGACTACGACCTGATTTATCAATGGTTGCTTCACATATGTTAGATGTTATTTTCTGCAATAAATATACTTCTCTACACTACTTTCTGTGAATTTGATCTAGATTAGTATATAGAAATGTATCACATGTTTGTCCATTTTCTGTATTGTGACATCAATGTATATGGGATATTTATTTGAAAGTGTTATAATCTATACCTTTCAGCCTCAAATATGTCACATTTTTTTCATTTATTATTCTGATCGATGGCAGGTTGTTGCTCAACACGTACCTTATTGATACTGTAATTTTCATAGGATCCAACATAAACTCGGACATCACTGTGTCAACAAGCTGTATCTAACAATAGTTGTGTTCAACTAAACCAAAAGATGAATGTGCTCCACGCAATAGCCTAACATGCAGATAATCAATCATTGCAAATAGGCATCGAAAAGAAATATATATAAGTCACCAAGATTAATTGGATAACCATATTCAATAATTGTGACTCATTTTCAGGCTATGATCTCAAATATGAACATAAATTTTAACAAAAGTTTTCATCAATGACTTTAGAAATTCATCAATTTAAATATTGAAAATAATCAACTCCAAGGAGCTATATTATATATATAAAAAAACTCATAGAAAACCACATACCCACGATAGTTGAGCTTTTTTAATTTCTTTCACAACAACAAATGATTGGAATGAACTAATCTTGATGAGAATCATAGGATGCTCGACAAGGGAAAATCAATCATGCGAGCCAAACAGATTTTAAGTACATTTTGAAGGACTCCCGAGACATCAAAGAATAGTATTCGAGCCTAAAACAAGTGATTAAATTCAAGAAACAAGTCAAGAATCAAGTTGGAGAAAAAAATCAGGAGTACTGGATTTTACCCCACGCGGCCGCGCGGTACAAACGAGGTGCGGTCGCGCGTTGCTGTATCGGATAGGCAGAGTGTGAAACTACTTGCTCGCGCGGCCGTGCGATATTACCTTGTGCGGTCGTCCAGGAAAATTGAAAGTCAGATTCGCGAGTTTTTGTTTTAAATCCGATTTTCTTTATTTTCAATTATTTTGTACTTTAAATACACTTCTCTCTTCAAACCCTAGATAGTTTTAGAATGTATGAATATTGAAGAATCCTTAGGAGCATTTTGAAGGTGAAACCCTTCTCCAATCTTGTGCCTCTTTGAGGTAATGTTCTCACTTCATTAAAAATATATTTTATTCTTGTATTGTTAGAAGAAACATTTGAACTTGTTTATTTTCTCTCCATTGGGTTAAGAATTTTTCCTTAGAATTTTGGTTAGATTAAACTTGGGTTTAGGTTTATTTTACCATTTTAGCTTTCTTGAGATGGTTTAAATTGTTGTGGAAATTTTTGGTCCAAACACCAAAGGGGTTTGCATTATTTGGTATCAGAGCTTGACTCTAAAATTGGTAAACCGAACTTTACATTTCTTGTATTGTTGTTTTTTTTCATATTCAAAAAAAAAAAAAAAAAAAAAAATTAGAAAAAAATTGAAAATTATTATTGTTCTTGAGCTTTGTTGGATTCCTACATATTGGGTATATTGATTGTTGAGCTTGTTGGGGGTTTCCATTAGCTAAACACTTACATTCCTACACTATCCAAATTGTACACACAAAGTGTTTGATAAAATGTCTCAATGAAATCTACACTATTTGTGCCTATGTGTTCAACCTCTATGTCTTGCTAATTACTTGTGGCTAATCAATCCATTGTTGAGGTTTTGTTTATAGCATCTTATCCCACATATCACTTGTTCCTTACATTGGGTATTATAGATCATTCATTCCTTGTCACATTTGAGTTGTTGGGGGGGGGGGGGGGGGTTTCATCTATCCACAATATACACTTTCAAGGCCATTTAAAGAATGGGTACAAAGTGTTTTATAAATTGCCTCAATGAAAACTACATTATTTGTGCCTATTTTCTCTACATCTATGTGTTCGGTGTGAATCCCGCAAGCGCACGGGATCGTTGACAAGTAATAATTGTGATGAGTTGAGAGTATCGTTCCCACGAGGAATAAGGTCTAATCTTAATTATCAGTTTATCGTCGATCCAATTAAGTGAAATAATAAATAAAAAGATGGTTTGTTTGTCTATTCTACTAAAAATTGCAATGAATAAATAAATAAATAAAAATGTTGGGAGTAAAATATGAATGGGGAGCATGTATTGGAATCCGACTTCACTTGTTACCATCTATCTCAATTCCACAATTTGTAGTTTAAATCATTCATGCGTTGCTTGACAATCGATAATTCACATGCAATTAATTTCTTTTTCAAGACAAATTAAATCTATCCTAAACACGAAACGAATATATTCCTAATCCGAATACGAATGTGTAGAACGCATTGAATCACACAATTATCCATTATATTGCACATGTCATAGTGTTATTCCTAACATCTAGTGTTCATGTGTTGATCATGCAATGTTCCGTGACTTTTCCAAGACTACAACAAGCAACAATATATTTAATTGGTGGCCAATCAATCAATCAAATAATAATAATAAGCATGCAAGATCAATCAAGACAACACAATAAATTCCTAAGCTACTAGTTATTGAATTGAAATAAATAAATATCAAGTTTCATCTTCATCCAGAGATTATCCTAGCATTTTAATATGTAAATTAAACACAAAGAATTGGAAAATCATCACCCGGTTGACAACGTGGTTAATTCACAAAATTGCTCCAGCCGACTAGCTACAAGATGTATATATTCTGCCTTCTTCCCCTAGTTTAATTCCTCAAGTGGCTGCCCCCAATTACTCTATTCGCAATATGTATCTATATTATCCTAGAAGCCGAGACCTATTCCTCAAAACAATATACCACCAGGCACCAGCCAACCACTTAATCTCTTTCTAATTCCCCCTTGTTTTTTCCCCCTCCAATCAAAACTCAACCTTTTAAAGCAACTAGTCGACACCTCTTCAAATTGATGAAAATATTCTCCCCCTCAATTTTTGTCTTCTAGCCGACCACAAGTCCAAACCAAAGCTGCCGAACCCTTTTTTAATTCCCCCCAGTCGGCTACTTCAATCTTGCACTCGGCTGTGTATATATGTATGTGTCTTCCATTCAATTGGGTTTCAATGCCCAATCACAAGTATATATAGGTTTTAATTTCAACCATCAATTTTCTCAAATAATTCAGGTTGATCCTTAAGTATTTAATTTTTCGGCCCATGTCTCCATTTATACCAATTCGAGTTCTTTAATTTTTGGAAGTTTTCACTTTAATCCCCACTTTGTCCCTTTTTGTACGGCTTTAGTCCATTTTTTCCGTTTCGCATCCAAACGCATTCAAAATTGGATTTTTCCTAAAACAAACAAAACAAACATATAATTATCAATATAATATCCTAAAACACTTACAATTGTTTAAATTTAAAGTCAAGATAAGTACGAAAAATGTACTTATCAAACCCCCCAAACTTAAACTCTTGTTCGCCCTCGAATAAGATAGAATAAAATTAATGAATCAAAATACCGAAGTACAAATATTTTTGTCATGTCAAAATGTTTACCATATGCCTCAATAAAACAGATCAATTTGTACTTCAGCAAGAGTTATGAACAATAAAGCAAAATAATTCTAGTTTCTCATGCCAGATTTTCAAGTGTGTGTATGAATAGTCAAAGTCAAACTCCTACTCATGTAAAGGATATATTTAACACTTTATCGCTTGTTATGCATAATCAAGCCCGAATCCCATGTGATCACCTTAATGAATCTAATGATTTTCCTTGCATCGCTCATAGATGATCACAACTTACTGCTTTTCTCTCGAATCCCAAGGTTCCTTCTATTCATGTGGTTTCTAAACATAAAAAAATTGCATTCTTCTATACCAAGTGGTCAGAATTAGCTAAGTCTGCTCAAACAATCAATGGTAAGCAGTTCCCTAATCCATGCCTTTAGTATCAAAGTCTCAATCAACAAGCTTATACCAATTTTAATTTTTTTTATGGACGACTTTTTATTTTTATATCCATGTCTTTTACCATCTTTGTGCAAAACTTTTCATACTTGGTTTCTATATGACCCCTCTAGCGAGCTTTAGGTCGGTGACTCCCAAGTCGGTCGACTTTAGGGAACCAGGTTTGAAAGACCCCTCAGACTTAATTACTCGAGTCATAAAGGCTTAAACAGAAAAGTTAAAGACGTTTCATTGTCTCATGTATAAGTTCACTCTCCGTACTTGCTTTCTAATTGACCCATGTAGCGAGCTTTAGGTCGGTGGCTCCCAAGTCAGACGACTTTAGGGCACCAGGTTTGAAAGACCCCTCAGACTTAATTACTCGAGTCAAAAAGGTATTTGAAGAGTAGAATAAGACCTTCAGTATTTCTCTATTTTTATGTTTGCAATGGTTTATACCAGTTGACCAAAACCTCTTCAACCAATGACACATTTCAGGAACTACTGACCCTTAAAAATTCAAGTCTACCTTCACCACTTCTTTCCACCCCCAAACTGCTCTTGAGCAAGTTTAGTTTCTAAGTGTTAATGGTTGGGATGTCTAATCATCTAAGTTTAGGGATTTACAAGTAATTCCTAAGTTCAAATTAAATAAATTTGACCTACAAGTGTTAAACAAATCCCTACACAAGTAATAATCCAACAATGACTGTGTGCAATGAAGATGAAATCTAGCAAGTAATAACTAGTTCATAAAATTCATGTTTTCATGTTGTCCAAAATTCAAGCCAAAGCAAAATTTGATCCATACTATATCCTAGGCAATACACATGTCAACAAAAATTTCAAAAATTTCATTTTTTTTTTTTTTTTGGGAGCATGCTGAATAAAAACGAGAATTTTGGTAGAAAAATGGACTACCCATCCCCAAAACTTAAATATACATTGTCCTCAATATATCAGATAAGCACATAAAAAGTATAACTGGGGGAAAGGAACCGTTTAAGGACTTCCCTGATCAATCTGAATGTAGAGGTGGAGATATGCATTCCCAAAGTTCATTGAGCATCTTCGTGTTGCAGATCAGTCCTATCAAGGAAAAAAATGAAATTCAGGCATTAGGCATGTTATTGGATGAAGATGCAAAAATAAATTAAAAAAATAAATAAAATAATGCAAATAAAGCTGAATAAATAAAATTGAAGAAAATTGGGCTGCCTCCCAACAAGCGCTTGTTTATAGTCATTAGCTTGACTTTGATGTTTTGGCTACTCATGGTGGCTTGAAAAGAGAGTTTTCAGCTCTACACTTTTTGCACATACAGACATTCTCTTGTTCATTCTTCAGCCTCCACACTATCAAATTGTCATTTTTATCCCTTCCAACCGATCCACCATATTCATTATCTCTTTTTCTGGTCTTGTGAAATTTCCAGTCTTTCTCTTCTTTGAGGTCAATCATTTTGCATCCCTCAAGATATGAATGTTGTTTGAGTGCATTTTTCATGCTGAAGCTTTGTCGTTTTCCCTCCACTCTTAGAATTATTTCATTCTTTTCAAAATCCATTAAAGCGCGTCCGGTTGCTAGGAATGATCTTCCTAGGATCACTGGGATGTTCCGATCTTCCTCAATATCCAGAATAATGAAATCAGTTGGAAAGATGAGATCTCCAACTTTGATAAGCATATCTTCAATCACCCCGTAAGGGTGCTTGAGTGTCCTATCAGCCAGCTGCAAGATTATTGAAGTTGCTTTAGGATCCCTCAATCCTAATTTCCTATAAATAGACAATGGCATTAAGTTAATACTTGCTCCAGAATCAATTAACGCATTTAAATTGTGTGAATTTCCTATGGAGCAAGGTAAAGTGAAACTCCCTGAATCTTTTAGTTTAGAGGGAGCTTATGCTATAGGATTGCACTGTATTCTTCCGTCAATGCCACTTCTTCATCTTGTGGCAACTTCCTCTTCTTTGTCAACATCTCTTTCAGAAACTTAGCATAATTTGGCATTTCCATTATGGTATCAATGAATGGGATGTTGATATGCAGTTTCCTGAGGGTATCAAAAAATTTCTTGAATTGTTTTTCCAACTTAGTATTTTGCAAGCTTTGAGGAAATGGAACATGAAGTGTGTTTTGATTTACAGGAACGGGTATCTTACCTTGTGGAATCTCTAACTGTTCTTTTTCGATTTCATTTGTTGATTTTTCAGACTGAACCATTTGTTCCTTGTCCATTTGAGTTACCTGATCCCCGTCAGTTGCTTTCTTCTTAACATTTATCTCTGGAAACTAAACTCCACTCCTTGTAGTAATGACATGAAGTTGTTCACCATTTGGTTGCTTTCGAAGCCTTTGGGGGAATGGAATAGGAGGGACATATGCTTTAATAGGTGGTGCAGCTGTAATTGAAGGTGTCTCAATAACTGCATAATTTATAGCTTCCAATGCCATTACCTATTCCTTAGGATTTTTCTCTGTGTTGCTTGGTAAGGTTCCTTGATTTCTATTTGTTAATGCCACAGCCATCTGTCCCATTTGATTTTCCAAATTTTTTATTACTGCTTGTTGGTTTTGAAAGACTTGTTCAGTCTTTGCCATGTACTGTGCAAATATATCTTCCAATGATGGCTTCCTTGGCTGTTATGGTTGTTGATGTTGAAAACCTGGTGGTTTTGTTTGAAAATCTCCTTCATGGCCATGGCTTTGATTGTTAGACCAAGAGAAATTAGGATGATTCCTTCACCCTGGATTATATGTATTGGAATAGTGGTCATTTTGATACTTTTGAAAGTTCTGGGCGTAGCTGACCTCCTCATATTTCATTCCATGTGTTAAAGCTAAAGGACAGCTAGCCGTAATATGATTTCCCCCTCATCATTCGCAAACTGGTGTTGGTTGTTGCACCATGTGCATAGGTCGAGTTAAATTGTCCAGCTTTTTTGAAATTACTTCCATCTGGACTGTCAATTTGTAACTGCATCGACATTGTGGATACCAGATGCTTTTCTTAGAATTCCCCTTTCAGTAGGCCACATCGCCTGGTCCTCGCAATTCTCTCATATAGTTCATGTGCTCGATCAATATCTAATCACATTAATGATCCCCCCGCCGAAGCATAAAGTTGCGGTATTCAGGATGCAATCCTAAATAAAAAATGTAGACCTGAGCATTTTTGGGAATGTCCAGATTTGGACACTTTCGAAAATAGTCCTTAAATCTCGTCCATGCTTCAGAATAACTCTCAAGGTCTCGTTGTTTGAAAGTGTGAACTTCGTTTCTGATTTGGAGAAGTTGAGATGGAGGGAAAAATTTCATGGTGAATTTTTGCACCATGTCATTCCAAGATACAATGCTTCCGGGAGCTAATGAGCGTATCCATTCCCTTGCATTATCTTTTAAAGTGTGGGGAAACAAACACATTCGAAAAGCGTCTGCTAAGATCCCTTTGTGACTGATTACATCGCATAGCATTAAAAATGCTTGAATGTGCTCATGCGGATTTTCAGTTGCCTTACCAAAGAACTTGATGTCATGATGATTTTGAAATAATTTTATGACATTAGGTCTAAGGTGGTAATTTTCCTGCCCGAATGGTGGATAAACAATTGTTTGTTATATAGGGGCGGGCGCGGGATTCACATAATCCCCAACCAGAGCTTGAGCATTATCGGGAACTACTCCTGGTTGATTTTGCACTTCTTGCTCATGAGGAGCAAGTGGCAATTTGTTTTGATTTTGATTGTTATTCATATTTCTATTCTCTCTTTGTTCTATTCTACGTTGTCTGAAGGTTCTTTCGATTTCTAGATCTATTGGTAATAGTTCAGGCTTGTTGAAACCTAGCACATACCACTCAATGACCAATAAGAAGAGAAAAACAAGGAACTATGAATAACCAAAACAAAACAAAAATTAAAATTAAATTTAAAATTAAAACAAAAAAATTAAAATTTAATTGAATTAAAAGTAAACTAATAATTATACTAAATTCGTTATTCCCCGGAAACGGCGCCAAAAACTTGTTCGGTGTGAATCCCGCAAGCGCACGGGATCGTTGATAAGTAATAATTGTGATGAGTTGAGAGTATCGTTCCCACGAGGAATAAGGTCCAGTCTTAATTATCAGTTTATCATCGATTCAATTAAGTGAAATAATAAATAAAAAGATGGTTTGTTTGTCTATTCTACTAAAAATCGCAATGAATAAATAAATAAATAAAAATGTTGGGAGTAAAATATGAATGGGGAGCATGTATTGTAATCCGACTCCACTTGTTACCATCTGTCTCAATTCCACAATTTGTAGTTTAAATCATTCATGCGTTGCTTGACAATCGATAATTTACATACAATTAATTTTCTTTTTCAAGACAAATTAAATCTATCCTAAACACGAAACGAATCTATTCCTAGTCCGAATACGAATGTTTAGAACGCATTGAATAACACAATTATCCATGAGATTACACATGTCATAGTGTTATTCCTAACATCTAGTGTTCATGTGTTGATCATGCAATGTTCCAATTTATCGTGAATTTTTCAAGACTACAACAAGCAACAATATATTTAATTGGTGGTCAATCAATCAATCAATCAAATAATAATAATAAGCATGCAAGATCAATCAAGACAACACAAGAAATTCCTAAGCTACTAGTTATTGAATTGAAATAAATAAATAAATATCAAGTTTCATCTTCATCCAATACATAAGAGATTATCCTAGCATTTTAATATGTAAATCAAACACAAAGAATTGGAAAATCATCACTCGGTTGACAACGTGGTTAATTCACAAAATTGCTCCAGCCGACTAGCTTCAAGATGTATATATTCTGCCTTCTTCCCCTAGTTTAATTCCTCAAGTGGCTGCCCGCCCCCAATTACTCTATTCGCAATATGTATCTATATTATCCTAGAAGCCGAGACCTATTCCTCAAAACAATATATACCACTAGGCACCAGCCAACCACTTAATCTCTTTCTAATTCCCCCTTGTTTTTTCCCCTCCAATCAAAACTCAACCTTTTAAAGAAACCAGCCGACACCTCTTCAAATTGATGAAAATATTCCCCCCCCTCAATTTTTGTCATCTAGCCGACCACAACTCCAAACCAAAGCCTCCGAACCCTTTTTTTATTCCCCCCAGTCGGCTACTTCAATCTTGCACTCGACTGTGTATATATGTATGTGTCTTCCATTCAATTGGGTTTCAAGGCCCAATCACAAGTATAGATAGGTTTTAATTTCAACCATCAATTTTCTCAAATAATTCAAGTTGATCCTTAAGTATTTAATTTTACAGTCCATGTCTCCATTTTACCAATTCGAGTTCTTCAATAATTGGAAGTTTTCACTTTAATCCCCACTTTGTCCCTTTTTGTACGGCATTAGTCTAGTCCATTTTTTCCGTTTCCCATCCAAACGCATTAAAAATTGGATTTTTCCTAAAACAAACAAAATAAACATATAATTATCAATATAATATCCTAAAACACTTACAATTGTTTAAATTTAAAGTCAAGATAAGTACAAAAAACGTACTTATCACTATGCCTTGTCAAATACTTGTGGTTGGTCATTCCCATTGTTGCTATTGTGTTCTTACATCTTATCCTACCAATTCAAAGTCATCTCCTTTGTTTTAGCACGCTAAATTCCACTTGCTATTTGTTCCCATCAATTCCTATATCTCTTCTCGGTTGTTGTTTCATGTTCCTTGGAGCTTGAGTGAAACACGAGTGGAAACATTATTTGTGAGGACATTTTCACGCTTGCACTTCATGTCCACAATCTTTTGAATCGCCATATAAGGGATGGATTGCAACCCGGATTCTATGTTCAAAACTAGATGCTATGTTGGAGATAAGGTGTGTAGTGTGGTTATTGATAGGGGACACTCCTCTAATATGGTTAGTAATACCTTAGTTGGGAAATTGAGATTGGCTCTAATCCCTCACTCTAGACCTTATAAGATTACATGAATGAAGGAATGTGGGGAGTGTAGTGTGACCAAGCAAGCTCTAGTGACTATCACTCATGGAAAATATAGTGATGAAGTTTGGTGCGATATAGTACCTCTAAAATCTTGTCATATATTATTGGGTAAACCATGGAAATGTGAGAGGAAGGCAACTTATGATAAGAGTATGCACATATACCGACTTCTTAAAGATGAGAGACCATTCACACTAAATGGTTTAACACTAGAGCAAGCACGACGAGATGCTAAAAAGGCCGAGAATGAGAGTGATCCAATGTTGGACTTTAAAGGGAAAATGAAATTTTTTGAAGAAAAGTTTATGGCATAGGAGCATGAAAGGATTGAAATAAAGGCGGTGGTTGAATGGCAAGAGGTGCCCCTAGATAAGGAAAATGAGAAGAAGGAGGTGGGGTTAAAATTAGGGGAAATTGATAAAACTCCAATTTCTCACATGGATGATAAAAATCTTGTTGAGGGGGTGCATGAGCTTACCAATGTAGATAGGATTGTTGAGAGTAAAAATGTGGGAGAGTTGATTGAAAGTGTGGGGGAAGTGAATGAACATGGAAATAAGAATTTTGAAGTGTTGGATGAACAAGAGGGTGAGAAGAAGATATGAGGTAAGTGAAGAGCCTAGTTGTTGAATTTGATGGAGTGGTGGCGACTCCTCATGAATACAAGGATCCATACCTTATACATGGATAAACTAACATTTCCCACCCCATTTTGCTTAATTTTATTTTGCAGGTTAATGACACTTGGTATTTTGGGCCACATCACTTATGGCCAAAGAAGTTCATGGTTCGACCCCTCCATATAGCCTAGGTGATGGAGCTCTGTTGGTTGATCAAGAGACTTGGAGGCCATAATTTTCCATTTCATCCAGGAGGTGCAATGAAATATCATGACCAACCGATAATTCGGGGATGAATCATCCTGAAGAGAGTATGATGAGAATCATGGGAGGCTTGACAAGGGAAAATCAATCATGCGAGCTAAACAAATTTTAAGTAAATTTTGAAGGACTCTCGGACATCAAAAAATAGTATTTGAGGCTAAAACAAATGATTAATAAAGTCAAGAATCAAGTTGGACTAAAAAATTATGAGTACTGGATTTTACCCCAAGCGGCCACGCTGTATAAGCTAGGCGCGGCCGCGCGTTGCTGTAGCGGATAGGAAGAGTGTGAAACTGCTTGCCTGCACGGCCTCGCGATATTACCCTGCACGGTTGCGCAAGAAAATTGAAAGTCAGATCCACGATTTTTTGATTTAAATCCGATTTTCTTTATTTTTCAATTATTTTGTACTATAAATACATTTCTCTCTTCAAACCCTAGATAGTTTTAGAATGTATGAATATTGAAGCCTCCTTGGGGGCATTTTGAAGGTGAAACCCTTCTCCAATCTTGTGCCTCTATGAGATAATATTCTCACTTCATTGGAATATATTTTATTTTTGTGTTGTTGGAAGAAACCTTTGAACTTGCTTATTTTCTCTCTATTGGGTTAAGGATTTTTCCTTGAAATTTTGGTTAGATTAAGCTTGGGTTTATGTTTATTTTACCATTTTAACTTTCTTGGGGTTGATATTAAATTGTTGTGAAAATTTTTGGTCTAAACACCAAAGGGTTCACATCAGATCTTCAATTCATTCAAATATTGAAAATAATCAACTCCAAGGAGCTATTTTCCTTCTTGAATTGTGACTTCAAACCAGTCTAAAACCAGTTCGAGATGATGACCAAGATCAATCCTGTACCTCAATAATCCTCTACATTTATGACCATTGTTATGAAATTTCTGTTCTCATGAGTGTTGATTATGATCAATAAATGACCTAATTCATTCTCCAATTTTGATTAAGTGAATTTTGAGCCGTGGGTATCAAGGATTTTTTCAACGGATAATTTAGTTTCGTTTTATGGTGGGTTCAATGTTCATGATGGCTTTTGTTGAATTTTAGAAGCTTTGATATGAGTTTTGTTTAGAATGAATTTTTTATTAGTAAGAACTTGTAGCTGATTCCTTCATTTAAGGGAGAATATTTTTTAATATCCTTTATTATCTAATATACACTTATTATTTGTATTAAAAATAACATATTTGTAGTCAGATTTTTGAAACTTTAAAAGTTTTTACATACAAATTAGCATCTTGATACCACCTTATATTCCTACACACTTAAAAGAGGCAATTGTGTATGTATTGTTCATTCTAAACGACGATATTTTTTCCTACAGACTTAAAATATGTGATCTTTCCCTAAAATTTTCAATCTTTATTTTTCTATAGTCTTTTGTGTACTAACACATTTGTTGATTTAATCCAGATTATCTATCCAATTTCACACCTTTTCTGTCTTTAAAAAATGTCCGACTTTGATTTTTTGTAGATCCGCAAAACTTGGTCACAATTTTTAGAGTTTTAAAGTTTTTGATTTGAGATGTTGTATTTTTTCGACTTTCATCCAGATCCAAAACGTTAGAAGCAAGAGACAGATTCGTTGGACATCATGCATGAGTTGATGATTTATAGAATTTTATTAGACTTGGGCTAAGTTTCTTGAAATAAATGATGCATATGCTTGTACATCAATAGCATCCACATGGAAATATCCAGTAGTTAAAATTGCAAGAGTATTCTACATTAGTTGGTTAAATGAAATCATTCCGAGATGCGATTTGGATAAAAAAAACTCAATGTTTATTGATTTTTTTTAAGATTTCGTGTTAATTACATTCAACGCGTTTCATTTTTGTTAAAAAACGCGTGATATCTTTAAAACCTTATCCGTGCCAAACTTGAAACTTTAGAAACTGTGGTGTCTGATTCTCCAACTTCTTTTATATTGTAGCCAGAGCCTTAGAATCTCCACATCAATGTCTTATAAAGGATGACAAGACCTTTATCTATCTCTTTCAACATGTAAGCAAACCTTTATCGAAAGTTTCTGAGAATATTATAAATTTAAATTTGCTTGTTTACCTGATGATGTTCATTCATTTTCTATATGGTGAATTGACAAAGTAAAACTATGAAGTTTAACATATAGTTAGGAGGACCATTAAAATTTGTTTAGCTAATACTCTTAATATCTTGTTAGTAGAGACATCATATATAATATTTGATATTTTCTAAGTATCTTGACTTGGTGTGTTAAATTTTCTTCATTTCTTGCACTAGCATTAATTAACATCTCCTTCCTCGAATATCGTAAGAAGCCAAATTTTCAATATAATCCTTTCATTGTGTCTCTTCCTTTTTATTGTTAACAAAGATTTTGCTTTGTACACTTTCCAACAAAAAAAGCTATGAATTAAAATTCTGAAGTTGTGGTGAGAATATTTGTGTGATATGAAAAATGGAGAGAACTTGATCATGTCTTTCTTATCACTATGACATAACTCATTCCGATCCTCAATGGCAAAAGCTGAAGGTGATTTCATGTTTGAACTATTATTTCAAACTTACTTCCTAAGTGAGCTACTAATATTTTTACTGAGCTTGCACCAACGCATTGTTATTTTTCCTCTTGCTTGTATTTATAGTGTGATCATTTTAACAATGTATCGATTTCCATCTATAAATGCACCAACAAATTGGAAAGAAACATATATGCACAATTGACTGTGATGGCTACAGAGTTTGAGGGTTACAGAATCCATGAGGATGAAGCATTAGGTTATGGAAGTTCTTAGCCCGTGTTAAGTGTGGAGGCGATTGTAAGAAAGTGATGTTAACAATTTTACTTGAAATGCCAATCATAATCCTATCTTTTCTCACCAATGGAGACGAAGATCAGCTAAGAAAGCTTGATATTGCTTGTAAGGAGTGGGGTTTCTTTCTGGTAGCAATGAAAAAATGACATGTGGTTAACTTATTTTTGTTGATCTATGTGGAGTTTAATGATAATATTATTTTATCCACAGGCATTTTATTCAAGTTATATTTGATAGTTCCATACATGTATTAGTTCACTTTAGTATTTGTTATCACATATATATAAAGGATTTTAAGAGGATGCTATTTTCTGGAGAAAGAGGTGAGCGATCCTTGTAACAACAACAAGTGGACTTACTTCTCACATTGTAGACGAATTGCTATATATATATATATATATATATATATATATATATATATATGTTTCTCCTTTTGGTTTATTTATTGCAGTGCTCATAATTAGGATTATAGCTTAATCCCAATCACCATTTTTATTTGATAAAATGGAAAAAAATCTGCAGATCATAAATCATATTGCAAACGAAGTTTTCACAAAGAAAAAGGCAGTCATATAAGCATTTTTTTGAAGACCCTAGTGTGAAAAAAAAAAAAAAAAAGAAATATAGAAAGGCAGCAAATGATGTTCAATTATATGGATAATATAAAATTGTATTAGATAAAAAAAAAAAAAAAAAAAAAAAACTTGATTGGAGCGACAATGCCATCTTACTTGAGGATAAGAAGTACTGTCCATCACAATACTAGGTTTCAAGTATGTATCTAATAGCATTGTATCACCTCATTTAAAAGTCTAAATCAGTAACGTGGAAGTCAGATTTATATTTTCATCAAATACTTGATTGAATGTAATCTATTTCCAATGTCCAAACTTGTGATCTCAAGTAAAATATTGGACTTCTTGATTTAGAGAGAGTGTTGTTGCATATGTATTTCTTTGAATAGAAAAAAAATTCTATTTCAGGTCCTTTGTTTCCGCATTCTAATATTGAGATTTATGTATTTAGCTACGAAGGAAGAAGTTTGTATGCAAACACTGCTCTCCTTTACAAGTCCCATAGGTACGTAGCACGGTGCTTGTTGGGGATAAGGTCTTCTGCTTTACTCAGGATCATAGAAGTAAGCAACGTTCTGACTATGCAAGTTACTTATTGATATGCAACATAAGTTATGAAACTCAGTTCCTTTTCTTTCTAGTCAATGAGTTTAAAATAAAATAAGAAACATGGGCCTTAACATGAGAAATTAAATAATTCTAGGCGAACTTATTTATCCCTTGTTTGGGCTCCATTTTAATCAAAATTCCCTCTCTTATTTTCAATCACATTCTCCAACAAATAATAATACACATAAACAAAACTTTTCTTTATTTTTAATCACTCATTCTTCAAAATATCACTATTCTAAAATACATTTTTTCTCAAAATGCAATTTTGGAGCCCAAACATGGTCTTAAATAAGCTACTAAGTAATATTTCGGTTTAATTAGTATCTAGTCAGCTATTGATGTACAAAATTATGACATGAGTTTACACAAATTGTTTGTTCATGGTTTGTTTATCTATCAAAAATATACTTGTTGCATTTCACATGCATTAATATCACTGTTTTTTATTTTGTATGCTACTTACATTTTCATTTATTATAGTTTTACTCTTAAGATGCTCTTAATTCTAAGAATTTTGCTATGGGTACAACCCACTTTTACAGATACTTGAACTTATGCTTTTGTGACATTTTTTTGTTTGTATTTGCTACAATGTCACGTGAATGAGAAGGCGGAAAAATGGGGCTGAAATGTGAAAGTTAAAGGATTAACTTGCAATTACATTAGAAAACCCCACTTTTCCACAAGCAGATCAACCCTTTTCCACACAGGTTTCGTCTTTTACATAATGGAATCGGTATTTGTAATCATATATTTTTAATCTGTATTTGTAATCAGATCTTAAAGTGCATCGGTCAGCATCAATATTTGTAATCAGATTTATTATTTTTTTCCGTATAAAATGTAATTATGTATGTTGATGTGTTTTGTCATGCTTGATTGTTCACTATGTTAGACTGATGAAGTACATGTGTTTTTGCTTCAATTGATGCAATACAGGTTTTTTGAACAGAGTATTTGATGATCTTGTCCTTTTAAATTAGTTAACAAATTCGTTTTGTAATTTTCGGCAGGTAATCAATATTGAGTAGACATAAGTCATGCAATGTAGAGCAGAGGTTAGAGGAAAATATCGACCTACTGGATGATGAATTGTCTAGTGAAGATGGTGGATGTGTGCCTAAGGTTGGATTGAAATTTTAGAATGAAAGAAGAAGTGCTCACATTTTACAAGAAATAGCTTATCGCACGGGTTTTCAAGTTAGAAGACAGAATTCAAAAAAAAGGAGATGATGGAGTTGTTAGATATGAAACACTCACATGTAGTCATGAAGGTTGAAGAACTTATTGTACAACTAATTCTATTAAGCCACAACCAACCACACAAACAGACTGTCGACCTAGAGTGATAGCATCTGCTGATTTGAGGGGAATATGGAGAATCAACACAGTTTGTCTTGAGCATAATCATCCTCTAATTCCGACCAAGTCAAGATTCTATCGATGCAATCGAGAGTTGACTGCAAATGTTAAACGAAAGCTTGAAGTGAATGATTTGGGGTGGTATTCCATTTCATAAAAGTTACAATTCTGCTGTTGTTGAAGTGGGTAGTTATGAGAATATTAGTTTAGAGAAAGATTGCAAAAATTAAGTTAAAAAAGTTAGGCGTTCAAGACTTGGAGAAGGGGATGCGATTGCAATACATGGATACTTTTCTAAAATGCAAGCCTAGTGCCCGGGTTTTTATTTTAGCATTGATTTGGACAACAAATCTCGATTGAGAAATGTGTTTTGGGCATATTACTAGTCTAGGTAAGCTTACGAAGAGTTCGGTGATGTCGTCACATTTAATACCACCTACCTCACTAACAAGTACGACATACCTTTCGCACCGTTTCTTGGAGTCAATCATCATAGCCAATAAATTTTGCTTGGCTGTGGCTTATTATCGAACTAAGATACACATTTGTTTTGTCTTGTTGTTTACCACATGGTTGTAATGCATGCATGGTAGGCCACCCTATGGAATAATAACCGACCAAGACAAGGAAATACAAAATGCATTGCAGATCATTTTTCCAAACAACAAACATAGATGGTGTTTGTGGCATATAATGAAGAAGTTGTTCGGGAAGTTCGGGTACCATGTTGACAAGGGTTCAATATTTTCAGTGATACATGCATTGGTGTACGATTCACAAAGTGCTGAAGAGTTTGAGTATGGTTGGGGATCGATGCTTGATAGGCATGAGTTGAATAACGACTAGTTGTCAGATCTTTATGATCACAGAGCTCATTGGGTTCCATGTTTTTTTAAAACTACTTTTTGGGTTGGAATGTCAACAAGGCATCGAAGTGTTCTTTAATGGTTATGTCCATTCGAAGACAACTTGAAGCAATTTGTAGTACAATATAAGTGACCACTACAGAATAAGGTCGAGAAAGAGTTGCAGGAAGATTTTATGTTGTACTTACAAATGGTTCCATGGGAAACAAAATATGAAGTTGAGAGAAAATTTCAAGCAGTTTACACCATTTCCAAATTCAAAAAAATATTTGTTGTTTCATTCAAGAAGCAAGATTGCATAGTTAGTTGCAGTTGTCATTTATTCGAGTTTCAAGTATACTTTGTAGGCATGCCATCATCATCCTGATCTGCAACGACATCATGCCGTTCCCAAATATGTATATTTGAGGAGATGAAGAAGAGATATGAGAAGAGCCCACATGAGGGTCACAGTGAACTATGATGGTTTGGTTGCTATGCCTATGAAGCAGAGATATGATGAGATGTGCCAGACTTTTTCCTCTATGATAGATCTTGCATTAGAGAATGAAACCCGGACATGAATAGTTGTGGAGTGGATTAAAGTCATAGAGACAGAGCTAAGCATAACCAAGTCGAGCAATGGAGGTGAGCGTAGACCTTCAGATAAAACTACATGTGGGAGCATACTAGATCTTAAATATAAGAAGAGAAAGGGAGCACCTAGGAAACTCCCGAAAAAAGGCCCCTTGGAGTTGATGTCACAGAAATCAAAGGTACATTTTAATTTTTATTATCTAATAGAATGATTAATTGGAGCCTGCCTTACCAAATTTGATAATGCGCAAATAGCTTCAAAAATGGACAAAGGAAAGAGATTTAGACCCTCCCACATGCAAGAAGGTGAAAACTTCGTTCTGACTACTCAAGAATTTGAATATTCAAGGCCCGCACCATCCTTGTATTCAGAAGGATGTTCGATGTCGTACTCCAACCCGACCAATGCTGGTGGTTGTTTTGTCCTAATATATATGTTAAATTCTCAGGATGGTGTAATTATAATGGTCATGTTTTCACAACCTGCCTTTTTGGTTGTTCATGGTACCAAGGCAACTAATGTTTTTTTGATTGTACATTTTGTTACTCCAAGTTTTCTTACTGATATGCACGTAGAGATTTACCACCCTTTAACACACAAGAGGCAATGCAAAAGTAGATTTTCAGATTCATCAATGAAGAGGATAACTACTAATGAACTTTGCACGAACTTGGCACCCACAACATAACAATGTAGTATAATAAAATTGCACTTGAACTTCAACTAAAAGAAACTAAAAACTAAAGTGAAAAGGCTACTATGATAATTGGTACACAATTAGATGACTATTAAAGAACTTTTCTTCAGTCTGAACTACACTACCAACCCTTTCATTTACCCTTGTCGTCTATCCTTAGCCACATCCACACTGTGGGCATTGGCACTTTTCAGACAAGCCTCATAGAAGTGCCCCCATCTCTCTATAACTTTGACACATTCAAGAGTTTCTTCCAATGATTGCAACACTCTGTTGAAGTAAAAAATACACACCAATGAGGATCTAGACATTCAAACAAAATGCACACCAATGTAATTTACCATGAACTGCTTGTAACACCGAAAGGAAATGTTCATACAGGGAATTTCATCGTGAAAATACACCCAAATTCTATGTACTAAAAAATACGACATCAATATTTTCATCACACGTCCAAGACCTGAACATCATCGAAAAATCTTTCAAAACACTAGTAGATAATCAAGAACCAATATAACCTTAATCTCAAAAGATGAAACTAATTCATTGTCAATCTTGAAGAAAAAACTAACTTGCGCAATTTGTATCATTTCGTATTTGGGATCTTGCACACATAATGATGTCTGATTTTGCTTCAAAATTAGGTCTTCAAGGAAGAGAGAGATGGAAATTTGGGTCTTTGGCTCTTCAGATGTTCAAAATTTTTGGGTCTTTGTGGAAAGAGGGGGAGGAAGACAGTGAATTGGAAAATCTGGATTTTTGCATTTGAACAGGGAAAGTGACAAGAAGTGTGTTAAAGTTGGGTTACTTATTTGCAAGGTAGTCCTCTTTCACAAGGAAAAATTCCCTACTCTCCCAACTAATGTTGTTGCCTAAAGTCAATATAAAATTCAAGAAAAAAAAAAAATACCACATAAGCATCTGCCCAAGTATCTGTGAAACTGGGTTGTACCCATAGCAAAATTGTAATTTAAATTTTTTGTTGCTCATTGCTATTAAAAGCACATCCCTCTACCTTAAAAGAGGGAATGCTTCTGTTGGGATTTTTTGGTCCCAATCAAACCTCGGGGGCAATGATAATAAACAGTGTTGGATTTAAGCTTCGTAGGCCCTCGGCCCATGATCGAAGTATTGCCCAATCTCCACAATTAGGCAGCCCACGCGCTATGAGATTTACTACCCACGTCGAGGTTTTAATTGGGTCACGACCCTGTTGCTCGATGGGTAGGCTTCAAGACGACCCATTTAATTAGGGCTCCTAATTAAACCCTAGACCTATATCTACCCGACCCTCCCCCATTTGTCTCGGTTAGAACACTCACGACATTACTCTCTCTCTCGTGTGGTGCGGCTCCTCTTCTTGGCTGTGAAGCGCCCGACCATCTCCCTTCTTCCTCTCTTGGTGATTGGAAGTGTGCCATCGTAGTGACCACCACCGTGTGCTCCGTGTGCGCCTTCTGCTTCGGTCGTTGCTTGTGGGTCTCCGTGATTGGCCCTTTGCTGTGGAATGCCTCTTACTTGTGCGCCTCCTGCACCTTTCGGTTCTTGCTTGTGGGTCACCGGGTTTGGCCCTTGCTGTGAACAGTGTTTCGTGTTCTTGCTGCCGGTTCATAGGTACTGTAGCAGGCGGTGTTCGGTCCTTGTCTCTTGGCCGAGCCTTGTTGTGGTTCCTTGTTGTGGACTGTTCTGGATTTCGTGTTCTTGCCACCTGCTGTGTTTGGTTCCTTTGTTGTTCTGCAGTCTCTTTGGCCGAGACTTATTGTGGCCTCCTCTGTGCAGCAGGTTTATAGTGGGTTGGAGGTGCGTTGGCAGTGGGTCTCTTGGCCGGTTTGGGGGGTTGTCTTGGAGTGTTCTCTAGGCGGGTAGTGGTGTTACCATTGTGGGGATTGGGCTGAATTTTGAGCCCTCGATTTCACCCTGTGCAGTCCGCCACTTCGCTGAAAAAGGGAGTTATCAATATTGGTGTTTTGTAGTTTATGTATTATTTCAATTACGTGCCAATTATATTATTATCTTCCGTTGCATTATTGACTAATCTCGATTACTTTGTGTCTTGCGAGGTTGGATCAATTTTTCAACAATTGGTATCAGAGCCTTGGTGGCTCGATTGGCTGAATTGAATCAATACAGGAATTCATTGATTGAGTTTTCTAATTCCCTAATTTAATTTTCACTAAGTGAAAATTAGTTTTGTTTTTTGTCGTTCGAAATTATTTGATTTCAATTATATTTTCAAATTCTTTGTGATTGAAAATTATCATTTAATTGGTGTTTTATCGTTTTTGTTGGTTAGGCACTATTTTGGAGTTTCTCGAGCTTGGTGCTGACTTACGCTCCAAAGATCGCTAATTGCAAAACGTAAAACGATAAATAATTTCGCATCTCTCCATATTACGGACTCAGAAAGGTCCGCTCTGGTAAATTGGCTGAAACTTTTAAATTCCAGTAATAGCAGGTCATCGTGTGGGGTGACCATTAGGCTTGCGGTTGCCTGTTGCTAGTTATAGGAATTATTTGACTTTACCTGTTTTTCATAGCTGTTTGTCTTGTGATATCTTTTGTGATTATTTTGCTTGTTGCACTATTATTAGAACTGTCACCTAGACTCCCGTGTCGAAAATTCCCTTGACCTGAGATCTTTGAGTCTCACGGAATCCTGAGAATTTAGAACGGTGTATATTGCGACCTTTAGGATCTTCTGTGTGAATTTCCATGTGGTGCTTATATTGCATTGTGTGCTTCTTATTTGTTAAGATGTCTGCACACCGTTTTGAATTGAACATCTTCGATGGTAAAGGTGATTTTTCTATATGGCAACAGAAAATGAAAGGTATTTTGGTACAACAAAAGATTTCAAAAGCTATTGACAATTCTTTCCCAAATACTGTGACTACTGATGAGAAAAAGGATTTTGATGAACTAGCATATACTTCTATCATTTTGCATCTATCTGACTCTGTTTTGCGTAAAGTTGGAAAACACGATACCACTAAAGAACTTTGGGACAAATTGGAAGAGCTTTATGTGTCAAAGTCTACTCCTAATAAGCTTTACTTGCTTGAAAGTTTTTTCAGTTTTAAAATTGATCCCTCTAAGGACTTAGATGACAATTTGGATGTCTTTAATAAACTTGTGCAAGACATTACTAACTGTGGTGAAAAGGTACCCGAAGAATATAAAGCTGTTATATTGTTAAATGCTATTCCTGACACTTATAAAGAGGTTAAGAATGCTATAAAATATGGGAGGGATACTCTTACACCTGAAATTGTCATTGATTCCTTGAAAAGTAGGCAGAGGGAGGTGAAAGCTGAAAGAGATGTGAGGAGTGGTAGTGGTGAGATCCACATGATGCGAGGTGGGTATGGTAAAAACAGAGGTGACTCAAACCATGAGGGTGATAGATGGAAGGGTGGAAGTAGTTTTAAGTCACAGGGTAAGGCGAAGGGAAGGAAGTGCTATGGTTGTGGTAGGTCTGGCCATTATAAGAGAGACTGCCCTGGAGAGAAAAACAAAATAGGAGATGGGGATAGAAATGGGGTCAATGTAGTTACTTACTCGGAAGGTGATCCGAGTGGAGTTTATTGATGCTCTTATCTCATTTACAATTTCTACTGAATAATTGTGTGCATTTGATTGATTTTTTACCATTTTTTGCATGTGTGTGGTCACTTTATTCGGTTGCATTCTTTATGTTGCATTTCATTTGCGTTGATTCAACATTTGCATGAATTTGAGTGTGATATGTTATTTTGTGTATAACATGGTTACATGCATGGTGGTTGGGTGTGGTGTGAGGTTTGACACTTGTGTGTGTTCTCACAATATAGATCAGATGTGTTCCCTTGGTGGGATGGGTATTCAATAGTTATATTAGAAGTAAGGGTTAGCTGGTAAGGTTGGACTAGATGCCTAAGAGTGTATTTGGTGACATACTAGGGGATGTGTGTTTTGACATGTAGATCACGAGAGGTGAGGTTGTCAAATGTCTAGTTTAAACTCTATCTGTGAGGATCTCGATTAGGTGGAGGACGCTCCTATTATCTCTAGGTGAGGTGGAGAGTCGAGGTTTAACTTCTAGTGGTGAGGTTGTGATAGAGGTACATCCATTGTCTTAGGATCTTAGTAGTTTACCAGTTAAGTGTGATTGTTGAGTAGTCTAGTGAGCATAGATGTCGGTGAGAGGAGAGCTACATCGGTTTTGGAATGAGGTAATTGTGGTTATATCTCTTCTTGGGGGTCATTTGCATCTGTTGCTTGTATTGACCATGTTTGATTAACTTGGTGTTAATGTTAAGTTCTTTATGTGAACTTAGTGAAAAGATTTATGGTTTGCCTTTGATGTGCTTTCATCGCATTTGTGGAGTCACCTATAACTTTGTGTTATTAAATGCTCTTGATGACTCATGTGGAAATGTAATTTGTTTACATTTGTCTTTAGAAAGCATGTGTTGTTTGTCTAAAGTTGTATTACTTGCTAATGTGGTATAAATGCATAGTTTGGCTCACTATGATTTATTGTATTCTTGGGTTTTACCTTGGCCTTTGGTGAGTACTGTTAGCAGGTATGTGATATGTTTCTAACGTGAAATATTGAAAAAGGTATGTTGAGTTCTAATTCGTTTGGAACTGTTTTGTGCAACTAATGAACTAGGTGTTTTGGTGTTGCAGGTTCGATTGGAACCAAGGTGGAGGTTTGTTGGGATTTTTTGGTCCCAATCAAACCTCGGGGGCAATGATAATAAACAGTGTCGGATTTAAGCTTCGTAGGCCCTCGGCCCATGATCGAAGTATTGCCCAATCTCCACAATAAGGCAGCCCACGCGCTATGAGATTTACTACCCACGTCGAGGTTTTAATTGGGTCACGACCCTGTTGCTCGATGGGTAGGCTTCAAGACGACCCATTTAATTAGGGCTCCTAATTAAACCCTAGACCTATATCTACCCGACCCTCCCCCATTTGTCTCGGTTAGAACACTCACGACATTACTCTCTCTCTCGTGTGGTGCGGCTCCTCTTCTTGGCTGTGAAGCGCCCGACCATCTCCCTTCTTCCTCTCTTGGTGATTGGAAGTGTGCCATCGTAGTGACCACCACCGTGTGCTCCGTGTGCGCCTCCTCCGTGTGCGCCTTCTGCTTCGGTCGTTGCTTGTGGGTCTCCGTGATTGGCCCTTTGCTGTGGAATGCCTCTTACTTGTGCGCCTCCTGCACCTTTCAGTTCTTGCTTGTGGGTCACCGGGTTTGGCCCTTGCTGTGAACAGTGTTTCGTGTTCTTGCTGCCGGTTCGTAGGTACTGTAGCAGGCGGTGTTCGGTCCTTGTCTCTTGGCCGAGCCTTGTTGTGGTTCCTTGCTGTGGACTGTTCTGGATTTCGTGTTCTTGCCACCTGCTGTGTTTGGTTCCTTTGTTGTTCTGCAGTCTCTTTGGCCGAGGCTTATTGTGGCCTCCTCTGTGCAGCAGGTTTATAGTGGGTTGGAGGTGCGTTGGCAGTGGGTCTCTTGGCCGGTTTGGGGGGTTGTCTTGGAGTGTTCTCTAGGCGGGTAGTGGTGTTACCATTGTGGGGATTGGGCTGAATTTTGAGCCCTCGATTTCACCCTGTGCAGTCCGCCACTTCGCTGAAAAAGGGAGTTATCAATATTGGTGTTTTGTTGTTTATGTATTATTTCAATTACGTGCCAATTATATTATTATCTTCCGCTGCATTATTGACTAATCTCGATTACTTTGTGTCTTGCGAGGTTGGATCAATTTTTCAACAGCTTCAATTACTATTCACATTTGTAACCCTCATTTTCACACTTAGCCAGACAACTAGTTCCACGACAGTGCCTGCAAGAAAATATTTGTAACGCTGGATCTAAAATCTCGATTTCATTATCGTCGTTAATTCCATTTTTTCTCTCTTCATGTACATGAAAATTCTATAAAATAAACCTATTCTACTTTTGAGAGGATCCAATCCATACTCACAAGGTAAGTTAGTTTCTCAAACTTTCTTAATCTATCAATCAATTAATTTAATTTGTTTAATTAATTTTATCCTTTAGGAATTTTGATAAAAAATAAAAAGAAAAAATAAAAAATGGCATGTGGAGTAGAATAAGATAAATCTCTACAGTCACTAATAAGTTACAAGTATGGTCACTTCAACTGCCCGATCCGGTACATTTTCTGATAAGCACACGAATTAGATTTTTGTTGGCTAAATAATTTGTGGAAACTTAGATCACCCAACTTGAATCTTTGACTTTAGTGAAATCTGGGTTCATTCTTAAAGCTTTGTCTCTAAACTTCTGCAGTTCCCAGATCATTAATTATGTGGATGTAATTCTTTTGATTTTCTATTTATCTTAATGGGTTGTGCAGAGAAAGCTTCCACTGGAAGCCATTTATTTGGAAATCCGTGACACAAAAGACGGATGGTAATAAATCGTTGCTTGGTTTTCTTATTTAATTATTTAAAAAGAGAAAATTTTTCCATTCAATATCAGCAAACTTAAAAGGAAATTTCTTCTAAAAGCTTGATTCGAGGTCGCTAATATTGATTTAAAATCAACGCCCCTCTTTCTTCTAGGTTATATTCATTTTTTCTCAATCAAATGTATGATATATGCTCAAATTTCATAATAGGGATTTGTCTTGTTGTAATACCATCTTAGTCATCTTATAGAAAAGCTTAAGCCTCTGTTCGGTAAAGTAAAATTTTTGGGTTTTTTTTTTGGTTTTTAAATCAATTTTTAAACTATACAATTTCCAAAATCAATCTCTAACCCTACACATTTTCTCTCTCTAATTTTTAACCATCCATCTACCTAAAAAACAACAAATTTTTTTTTGTTTTTTTTTACTTGTTAGCCGCCGAACACAGGCTAAAACGTTAAACATAAGCTTTTGTATTTTTCTCAAACTTTTAATTTGCTGTATTGTAAATAATTGTGTTATTTCAATTTCATTCACAACCAATCACTCAGTTAATTTAATCTTTTTAATTGATTTATCCTTTAGGAATTTTGATAAAATGGGGGGGGGGGGGGGGGGGATCTGAAAATGGCACGTGGAGTAGAACAAGATAAATCTCTACAATCAATATGTTACAAGGGTGGCTCACTTCAACTGCTCGATTAATTAAGTACATCTTTCTGATGAGCACACGACCTAGATTTTTGTTGGGTAAATCATTTGTGAAAACTTAGATCACCCAACTTGAATCTTTGACTTTAGTGAATTATGGGTTCATTCTTTGAGCTTTGTTTTTGAACTTCGAGATAATTAATTATGTGGATGTAATTCTTTTGATTTCTATTTTTCTTTTTGGGTTGTGCAGAAAAAGCTTCCATTGAAAACCATTTATTTGGAAATCCGAGACACAAAAAGACGAATGGTTATCAATTGTTGCTCTATTTTCTTATTTAATTATTTGCAAGATTTTTTCTTTCGATATCAGCAAAATCAAAAGAAATTTCGTCTAAAAGCTTCAGCTAAGGTCACTAATATTTATTTAAATCAACGTGCCTCTTTCTTGTAGATTATATTCATTTTTTATCTCAATAAAATGTATGATATATGCGCAATTTTCTTAATAGGGATTTGCCTGGTTGTAATACCACCTTAGTCATCTTATCTAAAAGCTTAAAATGTTAAAAATAAGCTTTCGTATCCATCTAAATCTTAATCTTCGACATTTTGAAGTCATTCCACAAACAACAATGTATTGAATGTGCATACTTTGTGCACATCTTTTGTCAGAGTAATTATGACATTTGTAATAAGCTTTTGCTTTTCTATATACCCTCCATGGAACCAACCATTTGGCAACTTCATTTATCAAAAGTAGCAGCACATTAGTAAAGTTAATTTATTTATTTATTTTTTCAATCAGTAACTAACCTTGTGGAACAAATTCATGTCTTCATTTCATTTGCATTTTGTCCATCTCTTTGACAACCACATATTAATAAACATAAAATATTCATTACAAATTTGAAGAAATTTTGGCTACAATCTATCTACATATTGTGTGATTTGCAAAAGGTTTCTGTTGGAATTCGTCCCCACAGAAAGACAAAAACTATGGTAAAGCTTGACAATAATTATGACTTGTGATGATGTCAGCATCATTAAATTGATTTACAAGTTCTTCACATAATAATTATTAAAGTGACGTAATAGCAATGTTAAACATGCTCATATATGAGACTCTAGAAAATTCAATTGTGATCACGGGTGAATCATGAATGAAAAAACTCATAGTTCTTTAAATATCTCTTAATTGTGTGAATTAAAAAAAGTAAAGCACGAGTGCATGTTTTTTCCCCTTGGTAACCTTTTGGCCCTGTCAGTATTTTAATTGTGTCTCTTTTGCTACAGAATTTATCCAAAAATGTCATGTAAAAGAAGAGAGGAACTAGAAAGAAGTGGGAGAGAGAGAATTAGCCCTTAGAAACCGTCGTTTAATATGAAATAGATTCTCTTTTTATCGTGATTCTACGATTTAAAATTTTCTTATAAGTTCTTAGAAACTTTGAAAAAAAAATTAGTTTCTGCGTTATAAGTTGAAATTTGAGGAGTTTTACTGTACACACCAACATTGAAAATGTTTACTTGGTTTTGCTATTTTTGAAGTTGATAACTCTTCAATCACATGAAGGAGGTGAAAATTTCTCTCCACCTTGAAATATAAGTTATATAACAGCTGATTGCGATGTCACTGAAAAAAGTATGCAAAACATCTTAAGCAATTAGGTAAAAAGAGTTCTTCTTGATGATGCTTTTCCTATTTATGGACCTAACTAATTTCATGTTAACGGAACCCAATTTCTATTCGCGTACAATAAAATTTTGAAGATTCACACAAACATTTAAAAAATTGATTTTTGTGTCTCAAGGATTTAAAATTAATCATTGGACAATATGCAATTTTTATACACACACACACACACACACACACATCAATGGTATATTACGTCAACAATTTGATATTGTTGGCAACAACCTACATGAAAAATCATTAAGAGCTTCAAATTTAGTGCTATGTGTATTGTTACAATATAAGAAGAAAAAAATCTAAGATAAGATATTAAAACTAACACTTATAAACTTTGAGCTTCCAAAAATGATCAACCGAAACTCAAATAACAGCACAACTAAATAGAATGTAATATTATGGTGCACTATCAGTCAACAATGACATATAAATATTGTAAACAAAATAATACACAGAATAAAAATGAATCCGCCTCTTGATTGAGTGCAGAATAAATAGAAACTCTAAATTACAAAAATAGAAACAAGAACAGTTAAGAAGATTTTGAGCAGGATATGGAATCGAGGATGTGCGAGCACGAAGATTTGTCCCTTAGCAATATGTGCTTAAAGCTCGTTTAAGCATCTTTCTCCCAGGACAACAAAAGAATGATCAGTTGTCCCCAAGGCATATCTCCCAGTGGCAAAGGGGAGGGCTGGTAAGGCTCAGCGCAGCGGTGTGCAGGGTTCGAATTCTGAAATATTGAATTTGTGCTTTGTCGTCAGCAGGAGTTACCCAAACTTTGGGCTTACTATCAAGTCCTCCACCCTGGCTCTGGGAGGCATAACATGCGATTAACCTCCTCAACCAATGACTCAGGGCAGAGTCGGTTGGGGCTCTCAAGGTGTGGGTTACACTTTTTTTTAAAGAATGATCAGTTAACATAGCACTATGTTATCGCTCCGACGAATTGACTATATGTATGAAAAATCACCAAATCGAATAGATAATTTCCTGGACAGAAAGTGAAACAGTACCTTGACGGAAAATAAATAGTTTCATGTGTACTAGTGGAGAAAGGAAATGCAAAATAAATAAGGTGTAATGCAATCAAACAGGTCAAGAGTTACAAGAGTTATGCCATTCAACACGGTTTTAATTATCCATTAACCCTCATTAAGAACATGCTTTGAATTTGGATAGTCAATTGAAATTTAAATGATAATTTAGAAAAAATATTGAAAAAAAATGTAGACCTCACTAAGGGCCAATTTTTAGTCCATTCGGTTCGACATTCTTATACATAGGTCACCCTCGCACACGAGTTCAATTTCTAATGGCATTTCGGTCCGTGATTTGTATACCTTGCACGCACATGTAGAGAACCCCTATGCTATATACATTATTACACACTTGAAAAGTATAGCCATATTTAAACAAGTAAATGTTTTGTTCAACTTCCTATGAGGGACAAATATTACATGTTTTCCCTCCATAAACCATTTTCAATTGATCAACTTTGGACCCCAATTTCTCATTCACCCAAGCATCAGTTTTGGTGAATAAATATTTCAATTCGATGTTCCCACAGAGGAGAACATGAATATACTTCGATCTTTCACAAAGAAGAAGTGGGTCCCACCTAAAATTGTGTCAAAAAATCTATTACTCACTTAGTTCTTTTCCAACAATCACTCACATGAATGAAAGTTGGGAGATACATGAGAACGTGAGACAAAAGGACTTGGTGATATAGTTTAATGGTTGAAACTTAGGATATGTAGGCATTATCCTTTGAACCTTCCCGTGTGAAATTACATTTACTTTACATAGGATATGTATACTCTGCACAGGATTCTTCCAATACAGCTTAGTTCTCATTGGTATGTTCGTTTAAGGACATAAACATATACCTAGTTTTGTGAGAGTTTCTAAGAATTGAGCTCAAAATGGTTCTCTTGGAAGAAACCCCACTTCTCTCACATAAGCGATCTCTTAATTAAGAGTAACCCGCTCTACTCTACTTAGATCCCTGACACATAAGAATCATTAAAAACCTATTACTTATCCTTCATTCTTACGGGTAGAGTAGACAAGGAATGATCCCCCCATGATTCAATTAAGTCTTTACAATTATGTTGTCCATTTGAACTTAGATCTTGGGATCTCCAGTCAACTAGGTTGGGTTCTCATATTGAATTAACTCATTCATCCAAGGGCTTGAGTCATATTTCTTTCGATGATTTCCCAACTAACTCTCTTTATAACCATTTGGTTTGCGGATCTGTAATGTTATCCTATAATCTCACATAGTAAACAGAGATAACTCTAGTTGAAAGTAGTTGCCTTATGATATTATGTCTATGACATATATTCCTAGACTTACCATCGTACATGTTGCTATGTGTCCTTCCAATTGTAAATTGACTATTACAATGTATGGAAATTGCTGGCATATGTTTTGACTATCTTGGAATATCTTCTAAGAAGTTGCATAACCACTTAGCCTCTTTACTACATTTATCTAGAGCTATAAACTCAAATTCCATGGTGTATCTCGCAATAATTGTTTGTATAGAGGATTTCCATGAGATAGTCGAACCTCCCAATGTGAACGCAAATCTACTAGTAGACTTTGAGTCATTTATATAAGATATTCAATTATTATTAATATATCCAATTAGCATCACTATCATTCAACGATTGCTGGATATATGGTATAGTGCAGTCCATAGTCCTATATTAATAAAAGGAACTGAGATTTTGTCAATTTTGACCAAATCTTTAATTTTCAACAGAATTTGATTATATATATATATATATATATATATATATATATATATATATATTGTATGAGTTGTTTAGTTGTAAGTGCGATTGGTCATTCAAATGTATCATTTCTTTCTTTTTAAAAATATCTGAATGCTCTCTCTCCCCTATGTCGAATCACACAAGATAGTAGACACCAACTTTGAAGAAGTAGCCTCCAATTTCAAGCACATAATTTTCAACTCTCTCTCTCTCTCTCTCTCTCGTATGGGATTTTGTAATGCTGTATATAAAGAAAGAGTTTCAGGAGGTATTTTCTACATATCCTGAAGTGGGTTTTGATTTTTTGTTATATCCCCATATTTTTGAATGTGAAGTCAAAAATCTTAGATGGGTGACTAAATTTTTGACGTTTCATGTTTTGTTTTGCTGAAGATATTTACATGTCATAGATAAGTTGCAGTGGGGGAACGACTTCACTGGTTTAGCTTCATTTCAGTTTCGGTTAGCACCCTACATGTTGAAGAGATGTTTTTTTTTTAATCAATTAGAAAATACAAAGCCCCATAACTAGAGCCCAATGAAGCTTGTAAACGGTAGTGACACACAATCAAAATTTCGATTCCAATACCCTCATTGCCGTCTATTTTAGGGTTTAGAATAACTTTTGAATTGTGATATCTAGCCCGATTCTCGAAAGTGGTACCTAACGGTAAAGATAGAGAACATGGCTACAGATCATCCCAGCTCCCAATCCTTCTTGATTTACTCCTGAAAGGCAACTCTTTTGTATGTATAATTTGTATTTTTGTGATTTATTTACAAGGTGTTGAGATGGGGGTTTTTTTGTTGGTTCAAGAAAATTTGGTGAAGGAATCAAACAAGTTATAGTTTTGTTAGGTATTTAAATGATTGTTTCAGAGAAAAGATTTTTTTTTTTCTTTTTTTTTTGTGTGTGAAGATTTTACTGTTTTCAGAAGAATTATATATGGAAAATAATTTGGATTTTTGATCGCATTATTCGCATGAAAGGACGATAATTTAACAGGGTTTTCGAAAAATTGGCTGTTCACGCGTTGGATGATGAAAGCATTATAACAATTAGAGTTTTTGATTTTTAAGTGAATTGTGATTAGGTTTAGGAAGTATGCAATTATAAGAGTTCACTTCCAATTCATTTCAAATTCATTGAAATTCAGTTCTTGTATTGTCATATTAATTGTGTTCTGGAGGCTGTTGAATTAATTAATTATTTTTAAATATTTTTATTAGTGGGATTCAATTTTCTTTTCTGACAAGTTACTTATTGTATTTTATGTCATCAACTTACAAAATTTGGTATACACTTTGGTGGTGTATACCGAGCGAAATATTTTTAAATAAATTGAGAATGAGCCAATCTTGCAACACTTTCAAAGTATGAAACCCTAGAGATTATAGTTCTCTGAGCTTACAGTTACGGAGTAAGATTCAGTTATATACTTATACAATATATTTTTCCTACTATTTTGGTTTTTATTGGACTATATTTTCATATTACATGATATTTATGTTTTATAGCATTTATTTATATGTTGATTGGAAATTTTTTAGTATTTTTTAATTACATAATAAACATTCTAGCTATTGCCGCCTTTAATGGTCGTCGATCAACGATTAAAGATCGTCATACCTCAACTATGACCCTGGATTCACCCCTGGGCTGCCGTGGTACTGTGAAGAAGAAAACCACATCAAGAGTTGTTCATGATAACAAAAATAGTAATAATGATATTAACAAAGAATTATCTATTTTTCCTCCTACACCATCTCCTCATCATTTTCAATAGGTAACAAGATAAGGTTTGAATGGAAAAAGGCTCAATGTTTTTCTTTTTACATTTTGAAAATTGTAGTGTAAATATTGTCAGTTTTTAAAATTGGGATATAATTCTGGAAATTAATAGTTTTAATTGCTTTTGAAGGGGAGATTTACTTCTTTACAATTTACACAATTTTAGGGTAATTTGATGGGGAATAGTGTTGAAAGATAAGATTGTGGTCATATATCTAGTAAAAAAATATTATTCGTAGAACATGTAAGAAGTTTGGTTGAAGTGGTGGTTTTTAGATACTCACCTATCAACTCTAATTTGTTTATGTGGAGTCTTCTTGGTAATAAATGTAGATATTTGTGCTTTATGTGAAGTAAAAGAAAAGAAAAAAAATTTCGGGGGTTTATGAGTTTTAATGTATATTTTCGATTCTTTATGCAACAAGATTAGAGATATATCTATCCATACTTGAAATGGAAAGTCGAAATCTGTCACAAAGTTGAAAAACGTGCTATATTTTTTTATTTTTTTTTGCAATGAGTAGGTCCGGTTCAAATGATAACCAAAATACATAAACGCCTTCATCATCTGAGAAAGAAAATCAATATTACACAGGGAGGTCAGCACTATATATTTCGAGTCAAATAAGAGAAGACTTCACCTGTGTAATGAACACTTCTAATCAAAGAATCTAAACTCAAGGGGCTAGGCATAATAAATTTGACAAAGCATTAGACCAGCAAAGCTCCATTATTCATGCCTGTTGTTGCCCATATGTGAGTCTCTTCATTGGGTAAAATATTGAGTATATGCCAAACTGCAATGTCAAACCATTACACTATAGTTATGTTTTAGACAATGACTATTGGCACGCAAATCAAATCTTATGCATGCATATAAAGGCTGTAACTTCCAAATAATTTATGCAGTAGCCCCCTTGACAAATTTTAAATAAATAAACCCATTTCGTCGCTAATAATTTTAAGTTGTTAGATAAAGTGGTTTAATATGATATTTGAACAGACAACTACTCATTCATGAAGATTATCCGTGTTGGTCTTGTGGTGAAAACTTAAATTATTTTGCAGGTAAGGGCGTGTTCGCGACACATTCTTAGATCATGAAACCTTCTTTCACTTCATAATCGTTAATAACAAAAACCCTTTTTACTCTAAGATCACAGTCAACATATACATTTTTTTATAATAGTTTTTCTTTATGTTTGCAATTTGCATTAATCTCAGTGAAGCTTTATTTGACAGGGTGATCGGGACCTAGTCTTTGTTAATTGAATATGTCCGTGAATCACACGGGTGTGAAACTATTTACGAGTAAATCTTAAATACCTTAGTACTTTTACTATTCATTTTCAATGATCAGCTTATGGATTACTTGTACATCTAATCAGTTTACTAACTATGTAGGCTATGTCTGGTCTTGTACAACTCATCAAGTACATCAAACTTCTGATAATTCATGAGACACTCTCACCTTTAGTAGATTAAATCATCTTGTCGTTGATACCAACAATAAGAATGTCACAAAAATAAAGACATAAAATAATATAACCATTTTCTGTGTCTTAAATGTAAACACATTTGTCGCACTCATTGATCTTAAATCCACATTCCATAATGACATGATCAAACTTTTCATATCTTTGTTTGGATGCTTATTTCAAGTCATACAATGACTTGACCAATTTACATATTTTCTTTTCCTGTCATGGTGTTAAAAAATCTTGGGATGTTCCATGTAGATTCCTTCATCTAAATCTCCATTCAAAAAGGTAGTTTTAACATCCATTTGATGTATTTCAAGAATTAGTAGAGCTGCAATTGCAAGCATCATTTTTATAGATGTTATTCTCGTCACTGGAGAATATATTTTGAAGTAATCAAGACGTTCTCTTTGTTTGAAGCTTTTAATTACTAATCTGGCCTTATACTTATCAATAGTTTCATTTTCTTTCATTTTTAATATAAAAATCCATTTGTAGCCTAGTGGTTTACTTCTGGTGGAAGATCAACCAGCTCTCCAGTATGGTTTTGCAAAATGAAATTTATTTCACTTTTAATGTCCTCCTTCCATTGAGGTCATTCTAAAGTGTTCAATTTTGCCTCAACACAAGTCTCGTACTTATGTTTTGAATCAATTTGGAATGTTGGTGTATAATTCAAGTTTATTAGAATTCTTGTTTGAGTTCAGGCTGTTATGCAGGCCCTTTGCTAGTGGGGTTAAGATGGTCCTAGTAGTTACTGGACCTATAATTTATGAATAACAAGAAATATGAAAAACAATTGTTCAACTGTCAACAATTATTTCCATTCATGTGAGAAATAATGTCTTTTATCTAATCTCTCATCACACATGAATAATAAAATACAACGCATAAACAAAAGTTGAGCGATGAAGATTTTTGGAGAGTGCAAATTCAAGATATAAGAAGATGATTCCCAAATCATGAAACATTTTCATTTCGCTTTTATCTCTTAACATAAATTGATTCACAAGTGTACTGATCGTGACAAGTAATAAATTTCATGTTTGAGTCCGAATACTCTTCCACATATTATACTTATTATCAATTTTTATCATAATCTAGTTTCAATATAAATTAATGTAGTAACACATTATAAAATCAAGAGTTTCACTACAACAAAAAAGCTCTTTTGCAACATGCAAACGGTAACATTCGTCAATTGCATGTTGCTAAAAGGGGTCTATAGCAACATTCACTTGTTGCATGTTGCATTTGATCCATTAAATCGAGTTTTAGCAACATTCAACAAATAAATGTTGCTAATAATAAGCTTTTGCAACGTTCATAAAAATGTTACAATAAGTTTAGCCTTTTGCAACGCGCACTGCGCGTTGTGATAGATACATATCGCATCTATCGCAACGCGCAGTGCGCGTTGCAAAAGGTTAGGCTATTGCAGTGCGCGATACGTGTTGCCAAAGCAACGTGCAATGCGCGTTGCGATAGGTTAGGCTATTGCAACGCGCAGTGCGCGTTGCAATAGATACCTATCAATGGAATTACCTATCAGTGCGCGTTGCAATAGATACCTATCAGTGCAATTGTAGATTTTGTTTTAATGTTGGAGAACAAAGTACCGTAATTTTTGTTAAGTATTAAAATATGTGGTATAATTTTCTTTAAAATGCTTGCATTTTATTTTGAATAATTGATTTATTTTTATAGTACATGTGTTTCATATTTTACATATTACATAGATGTTTGAGAAATTTGTTGGTTATCAGTGGAATTATCTATATTGATTTACAAAAAGATTTTTAAAAAAAATTGTTAAAGATCAACGGCAACGCGCAATGAGTGTTGCCAAAAGTATCAACAACAACGTGTAAAGAGTGTTGCTAAAAGTATCAATGGCAACGGGCAACGAGTGTTGCCAAAAGTATCAATGGCAATGCGCAACGAGTGTTTCCAAAAGTATCAACGGCAACGAGCAATGAGTGTTGCTAAAAGTATCAACGACAACGCGCAATGAGTGTTGCTAAAAGTATCAACGGCAACGCGCAATGAGTGTTGCCAAAAGTGTCTACCGCAACATGCAAAGAACGTTACTAAAGGTCTACTGCAACACGCAATGAATGTTGCCAAAAGTATCAACGGCAACGCGCAATGAATGCTGCCAAAGGTCTACCGCAACGCGCAGTGAACATTGTCAAAGGTCTACCGCAACACGCAATTCATCATTTTGCAACACGCAATGAACGTTTCCGTATCCTTTCCCTCTACGGAAACACTGCAATTTGCAACATGCACATGAACGTTGCAAAAGGTCTTTAGGAACATTTTTTGCGCGTTGCCGTAGGCTATTTTTGTTGTAGTGTTTAAGTTATCACTAATCTATATTAAGCTAATCTAAATTAACCTTACTATCCTAAATTAACCAACCTAACCTAATATTCATTCAATCCATTATCATTCAATACCTATTTCATATATATTAACAATCAGATTAACCAATTTTATTTAGTAATGTCTCTCGCACAAAACTAACCCTTTTCACATGCACGGATTTACTATTATCTTTATGTAAATTTGTACCCATTAAAAGCACTTAATAGTAGAAATTCTATAAAAATTGTATATCCTATAACCATTTCTATATCGGGTTATTTACTCTAAGGAATATTGAAATTGCAAAAAAAAATAAAATAAAAAAATTACAGTATGGACATTGAAGTTCATTCCTTACCCAAATGGACACTGAAGTTTTGCTATCTTATTATACTGGACACTCCGTTAGCCTAATGAACGTTTGGGTCCGACATGGCTATGTTAAATGTGTTGGCTTCCAAGGTGTTAAATTTGAAAACACTTTGACTAAATTGATGCTTTGGAAACCAAATTTCTTCAACGACAAAACAAACCCGATTTTCCGATTTTCATTACCTATCTTTGTAGATGAAGGTATCAAATGAGGATTAGCACTTTTTGTGATGACTAATTTTGTTTTATTTTTTCTATAGTTTATTTTAGTAGTAATTTATCAACTTCACATTATTTGCTATCTTTATACCACCGGTTGTTGGCTAATTACAGAAAATCGTCCTTAATGACAGCTTATGCTTTTCAGTAATTTCTGCTACCTTTATAATTTTCAATTGTGGGCTCCTGCTAAACTAAGATTATAAAGTAATTATCAAGGTCTCCAAGTTATCATACTTTCTTCTTGTTGACACTCCTCAATAATTTATTGCTAGTTGTTTGTTCATTAATCAGTAAGAATGCCATATTTGAAACGAACTATCTACAATTTTGGTTTATGCTATCTTATTGCATTATATGTAAATTGTGTGTTGCAGCAATTTGTGCATTATAGAAGGACTGGAGACTTCATGGTTTTCTTTTTTTTTTTTCAATCTTGGAATAGATTTTGTAATGGTGGTCCTCAAACTAATATATTTAACTTTTAAAACTACAAAACACCTAGATGAAGTGGATTTCGAGGATGATTAGGAGGAAGATGATGTGAATCTCAATGACTCAGACTATAGCTTGTTAGAAGATGATGATGATGATGATGATGCTATTTTCAAGCACTATGTTTCTCAAGGTATTGAGCTTGACATAAGAAAAGAGATAATTGTTACTTCAAACGATCACAATGAATTATCTGATTTATAGTATGATGCTCTCATGATCTTAGAAGCTTGCATTCTGATAGTGAGATGACATAACTTGTTATCCTCAATTTGATGTTGAGAAAAACATGATGGATCTAGAGTTTGAAGTTGGGTTGACGTTTAGTTCAAAAGAGGAAATAATAAGGGTTGTGATAAACTTAAGTATACATAAATAGTTTGAAGTTATTTTCCCTTATAATGAAAGATTAAGGCTCGAAGCTTGCTGCAAAGAAAAAAATGTCTATGGTGGGTTTGGGCTTCATGTGTATCGGAGGAAGGAGCATGGCAGATTAAAACCTATGAGTCTCATCATAATTGTAGTAGAGCATTGAAGAATAGAAGTCTATCATGCTAATGATTAGCCAATAGGTATATTTAAACCTTTTGCGTTGCTCCAAAATGAGATGTTCAACTATTTCTTGCAACGGTAAATAAGGACTACGGTGTGGATGTTAGCAATACAGTGGCTTGGAGAACTAGAAGGCGTGCTAAGGATTTGCTTTGAGGATCGATAGTTGCACAATTTGGGTTGTTAAGGTCTTACGCAGCAGAAGTGAGAAGAACAAATTCGGGTAGTACATTTATCTTACATTTAGATGACCTCATTTTCAAGGATATTTACATTTGTTTTGAAGCTTGGATGAATGGATTTTTTGCTAGGTGTAGGAAAATGATTGGCATAGACAGATGCTTCCTGACTGGTGGATTTGGTGGCCAGCTACTAGCTGCAGTTGGCATTGACGGTAATGAATTTTTCCAATTCCATATGCAGTAGTAGAGTATGATAATAATGCAAGTTGGACGTGGTTTTTGAAAATCTTAGGGGAGGATCTAAACATTGAAAATATTTATGGGTTGACATTTATGTCGGATAGACAGAAAGGCTTGGAGAATATTGTGTCTAAGTTGTTTCATTGGCTGAGCATCAATTTTGTGTCACGATTGTGTACGCAAATATTTTTCGAAAGGAATATAGAGATTTGAAACTTAGAGATTTTTTGTGGAGGGAAGCCAAGTCGACCTATCTTGCCGAGTTCAAGTATTGGATAGCTAAAATGGAAAAGGAAAATGAAGGTACCCACCAATGGTTAAGAGAAAAACTAGCTGCACAATGGTTAAATCCAACTTCCAGACCTATTCAAAATGTGATACTTGAACAATATATGTGAGTGCTTTAACAACTACATTAAGCATGCTTAGTAAGGACATTTTAGGCTTGCTGCAAAACATTCCAGACAAAGCTTATGCGAAGGATGCACATCGGACGCTGTATGATGGCGAAGACTGTTGGTGATATTTGCCCTAAAAATCTGAAAAAAATTTGTGTGGAACAAACATCAATCAAAATCATGGAAATCTTTATGAAATGGAGGATTGCAATTTCAAATATTAGGACCTTTCTCTGATATGCAGTTTGTGGTTGATATTTAGAATATGATGACTTGTGCATGCAGAAGATGGGACCTAACTTGGTTGCCTTGTCACATGCTATAGCTAGCTTGCGTGAATGGCGTAAAGACTTATGTTATAAGGTCAAAACCTACATGAGAGCATATCAATACTCAATTAATCCCATAAATGGAAGGAAAATGTGGCCATCTAGTGGTTTTGAGCCAGTTATGCCTCCTGGTTGGGAACCCCAAAAAAAGAGGAGGCAAACCATCACGTCGTAAGAAGGGAATCGAGGAGGTTACTCCTACTAAGCAGACCAAAAAGAAAATAGACCGGAGAGGAGATGGCTGTAAGAAGATGCTATGCAGTATTTGTGGATGGTATGGGTACAACAAGAAATTTCATTTGAAAAACACTTTGACATCATAGAAAAAATCGTAATGAGATATTAACATGTGCTTATATTCCTTGTTTTTGTTTAGAATACTAAATAGATAACCTGTGCTTGGTCCTCATTCTATAATGGTTGTATTCATTCGTAGGGTAATAATGAAGTAGGTGAAGGGATGTATGAGGGGAGTGTAGCAAATTTTGGGGATTCTATTGCACCACTTTTCATTCACAACCACCATGTGCTAGAGGTATAATAAATGAAGAAGCTCATATATTTTATTCACAAGCAATTGAAGTGGTGTTAGATTGCAACAAAAAGAAATTGGGGAACCTTTTGCTTTTAAGATCAGGAAGTGTTTAGCTCCACGATGACGAGTTCGGGGATTGGCACCTACCATTTCCATACCCACTTTAAGAGATAAATGGGAAAATATGTTGCAGCCCTACAAAACAGAGAATGCATAACATGTGAATTGGGCTTGCACACGTTTTTTATTGTGTGGTGTAGATCTTGAAATTGCTATTTTTTGAATTGTTTTTGGGTAGAACATTAAATCCTATATTTTGCACAATTTGGGTAGAACCTGAGATGCTAGAACTAGAAGAGGGAATGATATGATGTTTTGGCTAGAACCTGAAATGCTATATTTTGCAATGTTATGTTTATGGCATAGGTGGACACCCCTCTATTTATGATTATGTATGAAATGTTGAATGTGGTACTGTTAGTTATTTTAGAATTTGAGTAATGTTAATTTTAATGTTTGTACGTGTTATTCGATATAGAAAATCAAATTACCAATCTTTAGCAAATAATATTCAAGTTATATGGATAGCTTAATAAACTTGAAAATTAATATTGAATTAACACATTTAAATAAACATAGCCTCTTAATTTCATAGGTTTTGGGCCTGAATTTCGAGATTATGGATGAGGTAATAAACAGGGGAAGTCGTTTTTTATATTTTATTGGAAGAATTCAGGTTTTGAAAATGCAATTTGGTACATGTGTCATCCTATTTAACACCTTGGAACCCAAATCACCATTTAACGTGGCCTAATCAGACCTAAACGTTAATTAAGCTAATAGTGTCCAACATAGTAAGATACCGAAACTTCAGTGTCCATTTTGAATTTTTTTCAACTTCAGAGTCCGTTAGAGTAAAGATCACTTTATTTATATCTTATAATGCCTACATTACTTATTGATGTAGAACAATTAGAAGAAAAAATTCTAAATCAATTGGAAAAGAAGAAAAATAAGAAGGATTTACGAAAATGAGAGCAACTTTTCGCTTGGGTGCTAGAATTGCGCGAGTGAGTGCAACTCAAAAGCATTTTTTGATTCTGCACATATTTGTCGGGTGACGATCATAGGCTTAAGAAAATATTGTCAAACCTTCGGGGTCATATTCCATCGTTTAGGGTCTATTTTAGCATTTTATGTTTCGGGTTTGTTTAAGGGTAATTTCATCATTTTACAACCTTTTTATTTTAATTCATTTTTTAAATTATTATTATGGTAGTTTCCTAGTTACATTTCTTTTATAGTTTCCTAGTCAAACTTGTTTTATAGTTTTTTAATTTATTTGGGCTTGTTTAGTTTTAATTATATTTCCGTTTCAACTAAGATTTGCTTAAAGCCTAGATGTTAAGGGCTTAAAAACAAAACACACAATTTTTTTAATTAATAATACTTCAGTGTTTTTCTTTTTATTTGTGGATTTCAATATATTTCCATTTTCTAATGAATTTCAAGAAATTAACACGTCTGTTCGAGCAAAATTTGAGTAATACTCGTTCGTGTGTTACGAACAAAACCAATTATTTAGCTATTCTTAATTGAGAAATACAAAACCAATTATTTAGCTATTCTTAATTGAGAAATTAAACAATAAAAAGATGGAAAAATCACCGTATTTAATACAAAGAATAAAGAAAGGAATCATAGCAATTGTTATCCTTTGACATTTAATTCCCAAATATGAATCTTCAATCTTCTCTTCCAAACTTGTATTTCCCGGCCTATTTGTGTTTTTCAATCTTCAAATCTCAAAATTGAAATACAAATAATAATATTGAGGATCACATGTATTTGGATATATATAATTATGTCTCAAATTGTATCTCTAGCCTCCCTTAATATTTGAATGTAATATTCTTATTCATAAACCTAAATTAGGTCTAAAATCTATAGTATATACCCTTACCCCCTAATTAATAACATTAAATATTAATTATTATTTATAATATTATAATATAATTTCATAATATTTATTTAGTATTTAGTTCATTTATTATCTAACAATTTATTATATTACTATCTAACAATTTATAATTTTGTAATATAATTTCATATTATTACATTTTTTCATTTATTTAGTATATTAAGAAATTAAAAGAAAAGAAAAATTACTTCATCAATTAATAAATATTATTATTACTACTATAATATCTTAACATAATACTTAAAATATGTTACCCATTTGGGATGACTGAAACTCGTGATTTCTTATTTTACACTTATATATTTAGCTATTTATTCAATATGCTCATACCTTCTTATTTAATAAATTAAACATTAATTTATTATCTAACAATTACAATGTTATAATATAACTTCATATTAGTATATTTTCTCATTTATTTACTATAATTTCATTTATTATCGTTAAATTTACAATTTTATAATATTATTTTATATCATCATCATCATGTTTTTATACTTTTTTTTTTTCATTTATTTACCATTAAGATTAAGAAAAGAAAAAAAATTACTTTGTCATTTAATAAATATTATTATGACAATATAACTATAATGTATAAATATAATACTTAAAAATATTACATACACAATTTTAAAAATCGAATTGTCTACTCAAATTCCATAGTTTATACTATATACATTATGAATGTAATAACCACATGAACTTCAATCCATAAGGTTACAATTTCATTAATTCATGATTTTTATTTTCATAGGTTACATGAGAAAAATATTTTAGTATTTTCATTCACATTAACCTCTTTTTATAATTTGGAGTGCTCTTCTCAATAATTTTTCAAGTTTTGTGCTCATTTATTATTAGAGTTTTTGTTTTAGATTTTTAAGAAAGTCATGTTATAATTTTACTTCGTCATTTAATAAATATTATCATGATTGCAAAATATTAATCTAAAAATCAAAATAATACATTCAAAAATTCTGAAATTGGATTGTTGTATTCAAATTCCATAGTTTAGAATGTATATATTTTGAATGTAATAACAATGTGATCTTCAATCCAACATGTTACAATTTTATTAATTCGTGACTTATTTTCATAGGTCAAGTGAAAAAAAAATTACAAAATTTAATTCACATTTACATACAACACAATTACATTACATTCATGTAGATTAATTTCTGAATTAATGTGTTTATGTCATTTTACTCGTACTATTTCATTTTCATATTCAATAATTACACGACTTACGTTAATTTTTGGTCTAATAATATGCAAGTTATATAATTTCATATTATTGCATACTTCTTCTGATTTTATGATACAACATGAAATTATTTCAACAAAAAATGAGTACGTTGACTATCTCAATGACAAACTAATTGAATTATTTCTTAAAGAAAGTGAAGATTTTGATTATACAAATCAATTTTATCAAAACGAAATTATAACTATACCATATAAGTTAATCTTGAAAAGAAATTGTCTTCTTATGCTCTTAAAGAACATAGACAACAATATTTGCAATAAAGTAAAAGTGATTTATCGTGATTCAAAGAGACATGTTATCCATGCCAAAATAATCGTTGGATAATATAATGAAAAACAAGTTTTCGTTCCGCACATTCCATTAATCCTAGCAAATGATGAGTTATATTCATTCAAATGATAGATGAATAATTTTCAATAAGTTTTTGCTTTACAATTACAATTAACAAAGCTCAAAGATAAATATTACCTACTATTGGAATATAACTACCTAAATATGTATTATCACATGAGAAACTATATGTAGCACTTTCTCACGGATTTTCAATAAAAACAATATTGATAGAAGCAGAAAATAAAAATAAGAGAAGCTGTGAAACGTTGACAAAAATATTGTATGGAAAAAGTGTTATTGTAATGAAGACTTTACATTTTCAGTTTATTTAACATTTTCATATTATATACATAATTTCATAAGAATAAAATTTAGTCATATGTACTATTCTTTTTAACAATTTTAATTCTTCATTTAACAATATCAATTGCATCAACTACTTAAAAAATAGTATTAATATTTCAAAAATGTTATGCATATCATTTATCCTATACATAAGACGTGCAATGCACGTGTTTATTACTACTAGTGCTCCAAAAGGATGGAGAACCATAACTTTAGTAAATTTAGGATATATCAATTTGCACTACAAGAAAAATGTCTAGTAGTGACTCATTTTTTGCTACACGTGGTGCAAGTGTCACAATTTTTTACGTCAAAAATCATAACTAAATATTATGATGGTTTGAAGTGTCGTAAATGACTATATTCATAATAAATTAATTGAAAATATAATTTATTTGTACTTTAGTAACATTTAAAATTGCTACTAAATATTACGAGAGTTCCAAACCTCACAAATAATTATATCCATAAAAAATAATTAAAAAAATAATTTATTTATAATTTAGAGACATTTGAAATCCTCACTATCCAAAACGTCACAATTTTAATCATCCGCCTCTGCCAATTTCACTAATGCGCGAAATTGTAAAAAAAAAAATCCAATTTTTATTTTGTGCGTATCTTTCCCTAGCTCTGTCTATTGCCCTTTCACGCTATTTTTCTTCATTTGATTTCTGCTCAGCTCCGTCTATTAAATATTTAAAAATATAATTTATTTGCTGTTTAGTGACATTTAAAATCGTCATTAAATATTACTATAGTTCCAAAAATCACAAATAATTATATCCATAAAAAATAAATAAAAATTAATTTATTCATAATTTAGTGACTATCCAAACGTCACAATTTTTATTGATAGAGTGTTGACTAGAAATTGCAAACTTTGTTGCAAGTGAAATTGAGGCGAAGGGAAAAGTTTATCAACCAAGCTAGGCCTTGTATACGACTTGTAAGTGGAATCCTTCTCTTTTTGAAAGAAATGGAAATTATTTGTGATTGCGTAGTGTGAATTTTCTAAGCTATGAAAATTTTCATGTGTTTATGAAGTATTCTTGTGAATTTTCAAATGTTCATAAGAATTTTTTGCAAGAAGATATATGATTGTCAATTTTAAAGGATAAATATAAGGGATGAAGATTCGTTACCTTTGCTTTAATTTTGTATGTATTGAAAACTAAAATAATATGGGTTGAGTTGATTTCTATTGCATTGTAGACGACGGCTGCATCGAAGATTGATGAACTTAGAGCCTTGGGATCTTATGAGAATGAACAAGAATTGGAAAGTTCTGTTTGGTATAAACTCATGGGTGAAGATACGCCAGGACGAGCACGTGGTTATGGCACTGGGGTGATAAAATCACCAGTGACTGGATTTCGTGCTCAAATTAAAAGAATGAGGAGTGAAGAGGCAAATCGCAATCATCAAAATTTTCAAATACAAAAACTTGATATGTTATTTGCTCAACAACAGGAAATAATGAATACCTATATGGCAAGGAAGAATGAAACAATTGTGAACTTGAAAGATGAAGTTCAGATATATCGCACTACATTTGGATCGTTTGACCCAATATCTAGCACTCGTGTATTCAATCCAAATATTTGTTACAAATTATGAAAAAATTCATTATCATCACACTTGGGAAATTTTCACTTATGCTAATTTGATTCATTTTTTATTTTGATGGAATGTATAAGAATTATAGCTACTTATTGTTATTTATTATTTTTCAGGATTCTCGTGGTTTAAATGAGAATGATGCAAACAATGCTTCACCTAATGGAAGTTGTACTAATGATTGAGAGCAAGAGGAAGAATATAATCATCTTGAGGTTTCGTTAAGTGTTCTTTATATCACCGTGATACTTGAACAATTAAGTCTTTTGTTTTGTTAATGATATGGTAATCATGTTTTTGTGTAGCATGGAACATATATGTTAATGATCATATTTTTGTTAATGATCATGTTTTTGTTTAGCATATTAATTATGTATATTGGTGAAATTGTGTAGATTCTTATGAATTTTTGTTGTGAATTGGTGATGTATTTTAGATAATTTTTGCTATATATTGTGGATGGTTTAATAGGTATAATTTCAAATTCAACAATAAATTTTAGAAAAAAACATATATATAAAATTAGTGACACTTTTATATGTCACTAAAAGTATAAAAAAAAAAGAAAAAAATTAGTGACACTTTTATATGTCATTAAAGTAATAGTGATGTTTGAAGGTGTCACTAAAATCCATTTAATAATGACACTTGAACGTGTCGCAAAACGCAAGCATCACACTTTATTAGTGACACTTCCAAGCGTCACAACATTTAATGATACAATAAAGCGTCACAAATTATAGTAACACTTACAGGCGTGACACAATTTATTTTCGGACATGCGGAATATACTCACCTCTTGAAGTTGTCACAATTTTTTTTTTTTTTTTTGACACTGATAACTATCACAATATTAAGAAAAACTTGTCACTACTAGGCCTTTTTCTTGTAGTGTTGCTAGAATATAACCTTTCTTGTGCAATTTTTTATTTGTTTCCTCTTTCTGTTGAAATTGAGTCATTAGAACTTCAACTTCCAAACACCACTCTTTGGTCCTCAACTTCTAAAATATGTCCAACTTTGATCTTTAGTTCATAAAATTACTCTCAAAAGCTATTTTTGATGGTCAAGATAAGTGTAATATTTATATTTCTCAAATACCACCAAATTTAAATATTTTTTGGTCCTGAAATAAAAGTATAAAACACAATAGAAACTTAATTCGACTCTAAACAAAAATACTCAACTTGATATTTGTAATTAAAAGTTTCTTCAAAATGAATATCTAAATCTCAAAATTCCAACAAGTTATTAATGAAACAAAAGATTAATTAAAGTTTATTTCATGTACTCCACATATTCGTATATAGCTTTTAAGTTTATTTTAATCATTATCAATTCCGGCAATGCTATTTGAATCAAATTATGTACTTCTTTTCCAGACCAAACCAATTCTCGAATTTGGTAATATAATCTCTCTATTTATGTTATCTTGATTTTTCTTTTCCTCTGCTGAAGGTGAATTAAACAAATATTGGTCTCGTTTTCATCATAAACTCAACCATTTTCTAATCGACGACCGAGACAACACCTATAGTTATTTTGCTACTACTTCAGCACAATTTGTTGTGTTTAAATTTTCTTTTATTTCTTTTTTCTATTTTTCTATTTTTGGGAATTTTTTTTTTTACATTGTTGACAACCTTCTTTCCAGGAAATTATCTCCAAAATATTGATAACGAGTACAGTTAAATTACTCAAGACTAGCTTCATACTATATTATAGGTAACTTTTTCCTACATGTCACGAAGTGCAATGTTATCATTTTTCAGGCCAATGATAAGAATCAAAGAATAGTTTGTTAGAATTAATGTATAAGCTCAATTGTTGGGTCGGACTTTACAATTAGATTAATTAATATGATTAATTGATCAAGGTCCATTAAAAATCCTATTGTCACTAGTGTTAGGGTTTTGAGGTGTACATATTAATATGTGCACTATTGTAGAGAAAATTATGAGAATCGTTTTTCTGTAATATTCTAGCGTATGATTTTTCTCTTGTAAGCACAAAGAGAAAAATCAATTCTCTCGAATTCATTCCAAAGGTTGGAGATTGATGGAGTTCCAGAATCAACTCGCTGTGTGGATTTCTGTTAAAGGCTGGACAATTGGAAAGGTGGTGGTAACAAGTTTGTACCTCCTGTTTCAGATTTCAAATTCACGACGTTCATCAAAGGTATTATTCTAATCACAAATTCTATCTAAGTGCAAGGTTGATCCGGGCTATGGTTTCGTATTTGTTTAATTTTCGCTGTGCATATATATATTGAAACCTTACAGTGGTATCAGAGCCTGCCTTGTTACCTGTTAGAATTTGTTAATTTTTGATGAATTCAATAAATGATTGAATTATTTTTTTCTTGTTATCTAACTTTTGAGAAAATTTATTTTCTTGTTCAAATATGATTTGAGAGAAAATAATTTCGGGTCGATTAAAAAATGGAACGAGAAAACAGTTGGGAAAAACCAGGCGGCAACCACCGCCGGAGATCTGGCGGCCTCCGGCGAAGTGGCGGCAACTATTGCTGTCGGGAGCGCAGTCACGCTGTGGTTCTTGAATTCCTTCACCGCTACTACCATCGGCAGCGGCACTGGAATTGAAGCACCAGGCGCTGCTGCTATTGTAGCAGCAGCGCCGACTGTTGTCAGCAGCGTCGCGACGAGAGTAGCAGCGTCGCGTGGCTGCTGCTGAGAACCAAGGCAGCGTGAAGGCGCTGCTTGAGATTAGCAGCGCCTTCAGCTGCTGATGGCTGCGGTATACCGTTGCTGGTCTACGATGGTTGCCAACACTGGTGTGAGACGTGGTGCCAGCTCCGGCACCGCTAACAAGGGAGGAGAGCTCTAGGGTTCAGACAGGCGATAGAGATGTTGGGGGCGGGGGCTTCCCTTGTAATTTGGGAAAGTACAAGCCCCTGTTTGCAAATTTTGCATTAGGGTTCAGATTTAGGCGGGGGCACTACTGAAATTTTTGGAATTTTAAGCCTTTGTATGCAATTGTTGAATAAGGGTCAAAGTACAATTTTAAACTAAGGGCTGACTTGTTAATCTGATTAATGATAAGGGCCTATTCTGTAAATTCCTTTTTGAGTCATTTTGCAAATTCTTTAAAATTGGTTTAAAAGATTTATTTAAAATAATTTTCAAAATTGATTATGAATGGTTTGACCAAAATTTCAATTTTGACCAGATTTTCAATCTTGACCCAATTAAAATTTATTATTTAAACTCATGATTTTAAATTGTCGTTAAAATATGATTTTAACCAATTTAGTAACTTTGACCTAAATTGAATTTTATTTTATTCAGGAGTGTTATCATAAATCTAAATATTAATTCAATTTACCCTGATATTATAATTAGAGTTGGACTCTAATTTAATATTTAATTAAAATTTGATTTTGATTAAATTAATTTGATAATTGATTAATTTGATTAATTAATTATTAAATTGAAACTCAATTGCCCTGAAAACCTTGATATTGGAGTTGGACTCCAATATGCATTTAATTAAAATTTGATTTTAATTAAATTTTGATAATTGATTAATTTGATTAATTAATTATCAAATTAAATTCAATTAGCCCTAAAATCGTGAAATTGGAGTTGGACTCTAATTTAGTATTTAATGAAAATCTGATTTTAATTAAATAAACCCGTTAATTAATGTAATTGATTAATTTGATTAACAAGTTACTAAATTGAATTTTATTTTATTTTAGGAATTTTATTCTAAATTAAGATTTTAATTTAATTTGCCTCTTTTGAAATTAGAGTTGGACTCTAATTTAGTATTTGATTAAAATATGATTTTAATTAAATAAGACCTGCTAACTAAAGTTAATTAATTAATTTGATTAATTAATTATTATTATTCCGATCCGCTTTATCTAAATTTGTTTAGAGGACCAAGATTGCTAGAAACTTGAAATTTATTTATATAATATTAAATATTATATTATGACACACTTATATGATGAATGTGTATTTAGTGGATGGTTATGGACTCGACCCATGTGATTGGTTGGATGTATGGTTAATTTATTTTGCTTTTGTTGGTTGGGCCTACGTGTCTATTATTTAATTTATTTGGGCCTGCGAGCCCTAGTTTGTAGATATAGACCTGTACGTCCTTTGATACAGACCTGCATACCAACTAGTATAGGATACAGGTTGGAGCTGGCCACAAGAAGACAACTAGTATAGAATACACAGGTTGCAGTAGCAGATGGAGATTATTGCATTTAGCATTCGATGATCGAATGCAGTGTCCCCTAGGTATTGACCAACTAGTCTTCTTAATGGCTCAAAAAGACTAGATAGATATTGTCCATAATCATCCACAATAATATTGTTTGTATGATTAATTGCATGGTGGATGTTAGTTAATATACATAGGAATGATGAGACAAACCCCTCACTTAAAATTATATTAAGTCCTATGCTTTCCATTGTTATAGTGAAAAACCAGAGTTTACTATCGATGTCAGCTTGTTGAGTCACTCAAGGCTACTCGTTGGTAGATATGTTTCTCATTATGAAGTATCAGATACTTCTGAACAATGTGTCGGACTTAACCGAAACTACATCATTTATTGAGTAAATCAAAATAGATATAATTTTGGAAGCAATTTATTAACTTCGCATTAATTGGTTAATACAAAGTGTCTTCCATTGTTATAGTGAAAAACCATAATCCCCCCTCGATGCAGCTTGTTGAGTCACTCAAGACTGCAAGTGGGAAGTGTTGACCTATGGTCAATTCTTAACCTTATTGTTTTGATAAATAACAAACAAGATTATATTGTGTTATTAACAAGTGTATTTCAAGTGTTTCATGTAAGGATAATCTTCAAAGCATTCAAAGGACAAATCATCTCTCGAAGATAAAAGATAAAAAACACAAGATGCGATAGTATGAAGATCGATGAATGGAGTTTACAAAGAATGGAGATCTTATAATTGCTTTTCAATGTTATGTAAGGTTAATGCATCAATAGATAGCAATGCATTTCATAAAGCTCAAGAAACATTTTTAAACCATTAAAATATCGTTTTCAAAATCAACCTTGATCAAAAAGCCTTGCAAAATCAAAATCTTAAAAATCTGATTGAACCGGTCGACCTCAAACTGAACCGGTCGACCGCATGATACATACCGGTCGACCGCATGACAACAACCGGTCGACCGCACTGCATGATTTTGAACTCAACGGCTATTTTCTTGCAACGACTATATTGAGGTCGACCGCATGGCTGAATAGGTCGACCGCAAGAGTTAGTATATGCGAAATTTACTCTATAAATAGCCACTTCTCTTGCATTCATGAAGTACAACTAACAAGAGCATTTTAAGAGAGAAATTTATTGAGAAAATCATTGAGCTTACTTTGTTTTACATTCCATTTCATTTATTGCAAGGAATCTCTTGATTGTTCAAAAACTATTTCATATCTTTATCAAGAATTCCATCTTGTAGAAAACTCAATACTCTTACTTCATTATTGATCATTGATTGAGTTCATATCACCAAACACTTATTGAAGTGTATATCTCTCTTCATACTTAACTAAGTATTATTTGGAAAGAGAGATTGTTGGTTGAAAAATTTTGATTCAAGAAAAACTATATCATATCCTTCTTCAAAGTTTTTATAAACACTTGAGCTTTAAATATTTGCTATCTATTGAAGTGTTATTCTAAAACTCTCAAGATACTTGTATTGATCATATCATTTGTTAAGAGAGTTGGTTCGATTGTAAAAATTCTCATTTGTACTTTGTTTATGGTTTCGAGATCCTTGTGAAAACTCGATTGTAAAGGATAGGTGCTCCTTGTTGTAAAGTCACCTAAGGATTCGATACTCCTTGTTGTAAGTTATCAATATAGTGGATTTGGCCTTACTCGTGACGGAGAGCTCGGTAACGGAGGACGTAGATTACGTTGGTTGATTGAACCTCCTTAAATCGCGTTTGCAATCTCTTATCCCTTTTACTCACTTGCATTGCACTTACTCTTTACTATTAATTTATATTGTGCAACACTATATCCAAGTGCTTTACTTGCTTTATCAATTAAGTTTATACAGTTATAGCACACTACATTGATAGTTTAGCTACTTTTAATACTAAGTGCTCATACTTATACTCATTGGTTTTTTAAGTTTTAGATTATTTATCGAAAAAGTTTTATAAACCAATTCACTCCCCTCTTGGTTAGTTTATCTTGGGTCGACAGGAAGATGTGTTTATCACTATGAAACATAAGATGTTTCTGAACAATGGGTAGAACTTAACCGAGATCTTTTGTTGAGTCACTCAAGGAGATGAGATTTTGGAGGCACAATCAAGTAAATGCATAAGATGTATACGACAAAGAGTTTTCTACTTGATGATCTAGAAGTTACATGGAGATGTGATTGATAGGAGTATCTACCTGGATGTTTCGTTAGAACTTGTTGAGTCACTCAAGGTTCTAATGAAATAAACGGGATCCTATCCTAGTGTGAATCTAATAGGATTCTACAAGATTAATGTTGAGGGTCATTAATTCAAGTAAAATAGTGGGTGCAATTGATTTAATAAAAGACCTTATTAAATTGATTTATACATGATAATACGTGATTCTATTTTTATTTACTATTGTCGTTGTTGTATGAGTTTTAAAATTTGAGTTGTTACTTGAACTTATGGAATGTAATTGACACTTTGTAAGTTAATTAGACTGAAATCCTTGAATTTGCGTCGTTCTTTGAGAAATGATCTCAAAACACGATATGATCAAGAATACTCTTTTCGAACATGCCAATAATAAGACACTACATTTATAATTGTGATACTTCCTTAACCGAACTGAAGAAGTGAGAAGTTTTGTGAATCTTCTCCTTCAGTTTTCTATTTGATAGAGGTTAAATAATCTACTTAGCCAATCAAGTATTAGATATCGATAATATACAATGGCTAAAAGTAGAATAATTGGGAAAAATGGTGATGTACCTATTTGTAGGTAATAAAGCAAATGTTGCTTGTAAAGCTTAAGAAGTTATCACCTATCTTTGTCTTCTCATTCATTTTAAAATTCGACAATTGTTAATTACAGTTCTTATGAAGAACGACACTTCCACTTCATGTTTGGACATGAAATGATTATCCTATTTAATTAAGAATAATAGTTATTCGTTAACTTAGATGGGATAATATGGAAGTTAGGTAAATAATAAATAGTCAACATTCTGAATATTGATAAGGAAAAGAAGAAGTCACACTTAAATCTGACACTTGACTTGTTCAATTAATAGAGATATATGTATATCTCACCTTAGAGGTAAATTGATAAGTCAATTTTCTTTGAAAAAGGGAAAGTGGGATGGTTGATCCACTGAGCCTGTTACATTTGGATGTAAGTGGGCATATGTCAGAGTGGTCTTTAATTATTAGATAACCATGATTGTCATTGTTATCTATAATAAAGTTTAAATCTGAAAGTTTGAAAAGTTCAAATAATATAGATATAAATTAGAAGGTCAAATTGAGAAAAATATTCTAAGCACGTAGATTTGACCAAAGTGAAGAATATTTCAAAGTGATTGACTTCAAAATTATGTTATGAGAACATAATTTTGGCATAAATAACCCTTTCGCATATACCTTGACACAATGTCATATCTTCAAGGAGAACGATTTCAATTTATGCAATCATTGATGAAGCCACGCAAAAATCTCCAAAACAATTTTTGGAGCTTTGCACTAAAAACTTTATATTACACACTTAGTCGTGTTCCATGATAATCAATTGATGAAGGTCCATATAAGATATGGATTTAAAATGTCTAATCTTCATCGCGTTAAGATTTAAGACCTCAATACTTATTAGAAGTATACCAAATTTGGATAAGCAATAGCCTTAGTCCAATTTATATATTTGTGGGATATCCAAAAGATGGTTGTATATTATTTCTACATTCCTATCGAGAAAGAAAGTCTACCTCGAATTTTTTCAATATCTTAGAGAAACAGTTCATCTAAGAGAGAACAGTGGGAATAAAAGTAGAACATGAAAGAGTTCATGATTACACATATATACTCAACCAATTAAATAAGCTCGAATATATGTTTGCATAGGATGAGGCACATATCGATGCTTAGGACACGATCGTTAATCAGGACGTAGTGACGACTGAGAACGTACTAGCTCCATGTAAAGATATTAGGATCATGTATACTCTATTGAGTTACACATCCCTGATTGCTAATATTGTATTAGTCATCAAGGATAATGAGCCTATATTTACATAGAAGCTAAGTCAAACGTTGACTAAATGAGATGGCAGGAAGCCGTAGAATTCGAGATAAAAAACAAGTTGTGGAACTTGTTTGATTCACCTGAAATGGGTAAGACCTATACGTTGTAAATGCGTTTACTATGAATCAATTCGAATTCTGCTTGCAGTAGCAACATGATGTAAACATGAGATTTTTGAATCCTTAAACATAGTATATTAGCTACAAATATCTATTGTAGATTAAAGCAAGCCTCACGGAGCTAGAATCTTAATTTTGATGAGATAATCAAAATGTTTGATTTATCAAAATTGCAGATTAATCATGTGTGTATATAAAAGGTTAGTGGGAGTATTCAATATTTCTGATACTATATGTAGATGACATATTATTGATCAGAAGTTGAGTCTCTAACCTTTAAAATGAAAGTGCAATTATTTTTGAATTTCTCCATGATGTATTTGAGAAATAAAACCTTTACTTTGGGAACCAGAATCTATAGAGATAGATTTGGAAGGTTGTTTTGATTTCTCAATCCATGTACATAGATGAAATGTTAATAGGGTTAGCACGAATGAATCCAACGTAGGATTTCATCCCAAAGGTTTTTGGGGTTAATCTTTTCAAAATGGTGTTTAGAACACATATTGAGAAAGAATGATGTGGAGAAGATACTTGATTGTTAGACAATAAGATCTTAAACGCGACACTATGTATGATACCTTTTGTATTATTGAGTACTTGAGAAGTACTAAGAATACAGTAGACATGAGGTGAAATGTAGACTTATAGTCTTTAGGTATAGAGATACCATCCTTTAGTCCAGAAAGGGAAGAAGGAAATATTCAGTCTAATTGTTAATTAACTCATAGTAGTGGTGTGGTTAGTTTGAAATGGTTCAAATAAGAGAGACCGCTAACTATACAACCGAGACCAAATACATAAATGCTTGTGAAGCAATCTCGATCGTTAAGTTCATTAGTGAACTATAACTGTTCCTAGCATTGTATCTTCAGTAATGAGTACTGTGACGACAATGGAGCCATCTCGCAAGCGAGGGAACTGGGTCTCATCGATGATCTAAGTATGTATTTAGGGGCTACTATCTTATTCGAAGATTGTAGAAAAATTAGAATTCATGCCTACTAACCTTGCAAAGGCTGAATATGTGAGGAGTCACATGTCTAAGATCCACCTGTAAATCCACTATCCCAACAGGAATGTGATTGTCACATAAACTCGTTATGGATAAGATACATGAGTTATTGGATCTAGTGGGAGTATGTCAGTGTTATGCTCTAAATTCAATCGTTGAAATAGCATAACACATATTGTCATTGTTACAATAAAGGCAGATCTATTATTAAATTGAGTTTAACTCACTATTTAGATAATAGAGTCCGTAGAATAAGTTTAAGTAACTTGTAAGTCACAAGGTGTTGTGACTGTGGGATACAAGTTATTAATATCTTATTTTAAAATTTTCCCTAGTCGAAGTAACAACAAGATACGGATATTATTGTTGTAGTTAGACTAGCATGTGTTGCATTTCTTTCTTATGAAGAAAGTAGCTTATCTCACAAGCTAGAATGTAGAGGGACATTCGAATGAACACGTGGATGCATTGTTAGATGAACAAAGTATTGGATGACCCGCCTAGAAATTCAACATGGATAACTATCCAAGTGTCAGTGGTGAATCTCTAATGCGCGGTTATGTATTTGGTCCTTTGACTTGAGGACTTCATATAATCTTGTATGAGGATTACTATGGTTTGACGAGCGTTGATGTTGACTCTTGAGAGGGAGTCATCAGGATGACGTCGTACGGGTATAGTGAGAGTCATATGAAGGTTGTGTATGTCCAATAAGAGGATTCGTCACTCCTGGGTAGTAGGAGATTATAACCTGTATTTCACTCACTTAAGTTGATGTAAATTCCTCGGTCGGGGTGAAGTTATGAGTTGAAAAGGTGTTTTTAGTCATAACAAAATCAACTAAGATAAGAAGTGAATAACATAATTGGTTGAAATGAGATTGACGCTATCCATATCTCTTAACCAATTGTGTTATATTGATGAAGGGATTATATTTCCTAAGTAACCGCACATGAACTGGTCTTGTCATGCCACATGACTTTTCCTTTCACATGGATTGCCTTGACACATTCTAGATGTCAATCTAGGACGGCGACGTGAATTAATCGATCTTGGTGGGTCGAGGATGAATTAGAAATAGAGATTTGAATTCATCTTATTCCAATCAGATTGAAATAATAATAATAACACGACGTTTGCCATCGTGAATGGAACCTAATGGGTCACACAAAAGGCGAGAAATGAATATCTGGAATTAGATCTTGTCCAAGTGGGAGATTGTTAGAATTAATGTACAAGTTCAATTGTTGGGCCGGACTTTACAATTAGATTAATTAATATGATTAATTAATCAAGACCCATTAAAAGCCCTATTGTCACTAGGGAATTAGGGTTTTGAGGTGCACATATTAATATGTGCACTATTGTAGAAAAAATTATGAGAATCGCTTTTCTGTAATATTCTAGCGTAGCGTATGATTTTACTCTTGCTAGCACAAAGAGAAAAATCAATTCTCTCGAATCCATTCCAAAGGTTGGAAATTTATGGAGTTCCAGAATCAACTCGCTGTGTGGATTTCTGTTAGAGGCTGGACAATTGGACAGCTGATGGTGACAAGTTTGTACCTCATGTTTCAGATTTCAGATTCACGGCGTTCATCAAAGGTATTATTCTAATCACAAATTCTATCTAAGTGCAAGGTTGATCCGGGTTATAGTTTCGTATTTATTTAATTTCTGCTGTGCATATATGTATCGAAACCTTACATAGTTAAGCAATGATGTTCTTGATTTTTGATGGATCTAATCATTTTCAAACTTATTCTCAACAAGTTTTTAATATGGTTCTGATCGGAGTGAAGTAATGATGTTCTTAATTATTGCTACGTACTGTCTTAAAAGTATATAATGTTGTTAACTTACAAAACTAATTTGAAGTTATCCATAAGGCAATCAAGAATGAATTCGTGCTCAGTACTTACTCAAATTCCGAGTATAAAATAATGGAATTCAAGTGATAAATGAAAATTCAAGAATTCACATGAATCGATTTAAATTTTAGTCAAAGATATGCACAATCTTATCATTGAATATGGATCACGTTATTCATGTAAGTATCCTATACCAGCACGCACAATTAAGTTATTAGCAATTAATTATATATATTTTTGATTTTTTTGAATTTTTAAAATTGAACATAGATTAATCGTACACAGATCATTCATGCAGATTATATTATAAGAAAAACTAGACTTTTCACCCCAAACTCGAATCTTAAATTTTCTCAATGTAATGCATATAGCTTAAAACATAGAAATTATATAAAAGAGAGAAATTTTAGACCCGTCGAGTAAATGTTGGACAATGGAGTTGGAGTTGGTGTTGATGTTGAATATTGTAGAATATCTTTTCGTTTTCTTTTTTCTTCCTTCAAAGGGAATTTATGTCGTATTTAATTAAAAAGATGGAAAATAGATGATAGGAAAATATTTTTCAGAAATTGATTTATTTGGAAGTTATTTTATTGGAAATGTCAATTAGAAGTGTGATTGAATTAATTTTCGAGGTGAAAAAAGTGGAAAATTCTCTTAATTTTGTTGTTTGATTGATACTATTTTTCATAATTAATAAAGCAAAATTTAATTATTTTAATCAATTTTTTTTTCCCACTCATTTGTACTTGATAATAGTAATGTTAATTATTAAAAAAAATAAGTCAATTAACAACAACATAAATAATTAAACGTGACGAAAAGACTTTTCCACTTAAGACAAAAAATGTTTTTTCACAAAATAGATAAGAAAATATTTTCAAGGAAAATGACTAAGGTGTGCTTTAATTAGTTGTATCATAAAAATATTTTTCAAGTAAAATTTTTCAATCAAACACCAAACAAAAACAAAAGATAAAATATTTTCCATAATGTGATATTTTTTAGGCAAAAAACTAAGGCAATCAAACATAGCCATTGGTCTTGATGCCAAATTTTCTTCAATGTAGATTGTAAGTTATATTATCAACAGTTCATAAGTAATAATAATTAAGATCCCAGAAGTATATATATACTTTCGGTTGTTCAGATTTTTTTTAGTTGACCGCGGCAAACAGGGCCTTCAGATGGCATGTATATTTTTTTCTTTTATAATTTAGTTATTTATTTATTTATTTAAGTGGTGCTAGGATAAAGACCCTAAAAATTATATATATATATATATATATATATATATATATATATATATATATATATATATATATATTTTTTTTTTTTTTTTTTTTTCTAAACAACAATTAAACGTGCCAAAATATTAAATGCAATCCTATTTTCTATATTTCATGCAATAATTAAAATTAAAGAGTTATTTTTCTCATTAAGTTATTGATTTATAGTCTCAAAATCGAATTTTTTTCAACAAGTGTTTCACAACACTTTGAAGATCCTGCTTAGCTCCCTCGAATTGATTTTGTACCAATTTGCCGTCGTCCTCCAAACTTGAACCTTTCTCTTCCCCTAGTAGTATAACATTCTTTCATTTTACAATTCGAAGTCAGCAATGTAGACTTCAATCTTATCTTATGGTTTAATCACTAAGAGAAAATGATGAAGTTGGATGGGTGCATGCTAATTTCATCCCTTTGAATGCTATTAATTTGTGTTCAATGGGTTTGATCCGCTTCGAAGAATCTCATTAAATATTTTGCTAATTTGATCATTTGCAATAAACTGCTTCCTTCTCCACTAAATCATTTAAGTAGTATTTTGACATGTAACTGTACAAACCACAGAAATAAGTAGTGTTCTAGAAAACGTGAAGCGTGATGAAGCGTGAAACCCTAGAGTTAAACTTTTGAAATTTTAGCGGGAGTATGCGTTAAAAAACGTTTCTCAATTACTACATACTAGATTTAAACTTTACACATACTTTAATTCGTAATAATAATAATAAAAAAGGATAAGAACGCTTTATACGCACTTACTCGCGCATCACTCACGCTTAGGCGCGCTTACTTGCGCTTTATGCACGCTTTTTAGATAAAAAAATCATCTGCACGCTTTTCGCCAAATCGATGCGTGAGAGGCACTCGTCGTGCCTAGAGCTCGCGTTTTTCGTGCGTTTTAGAACACTGGAAATAAGTCAATACATATGTCGCATAAAAATTGTAGATTATGGTCTAGTACAATTGTTTTTACCAATTTCAATTGAAAGATGGACCAAGATACGTACCACATTATGGTCTTACGTTGGCAGGAGTCGTTGGATTACCTAATCAGGTGATAGAGACTGCAGGAAGAACCACATTAAGGATCATACAAAAGGTAATTCACAACGAAAAAGTTTGGTGTCATTTTGAGGTTCATCATTGGCAAGTGTATTTTGTACACTTATTTATGTATCAAAAGTAGGATTTTATATGTTTGTTTAAGAATATTTGTTATTCATTTGTTCTATATTTGTTTATATTTCAGAAAATAACCTAAAATTGAGAAATGGATGCAAATGAAGCAAATATCGAAGAACTGGATGATTATTGGAGCTAATTTGTAAACATGAAGAAATGCAAGGAGTTAATTGAAAAGAACACAAGGAAGAAAAGAGAAGAAATCATAAGTTCAGGGGTCAAATCGTTCAAATTAGAAGATGAAGAATCAGCATGCAAAATAAAGGCGAGGACCAACTTGTAATACTTCAAAAGTGGAAATTGCATACTAGACGGAGAATAACACGGTCACAAGTTTCAAGCAGCGAGGCCGCGCAAGAATCAACAAATTAACAGAACCTTATTTGGCATAACCACGTGGCCACTGAACTTTCTACTGAGCGGCCGCGCAACTTTTTGGTCCAACAGCCGTTCAGCCCATGAGTGGATTTTCGTGGTTTATTCACCCTTTTTGACCTAAATCTATATATACTTAATGTCATGCACGAATTAGGGGTCCCAATTATCATTCTCAATTGTGCTTTCATGCAAGTTTGCTACTAAATCAAAGACGGATCAACTCGAGGCCAAAGAGAAGATTGAAGAATCAAGAACAAGGAGATGAATGAGGTTATCTCTTTTCATATTTCTTGTAATTTAGTCTCAATTATGTATCTAGGCTAGACGTTTTGTGTTGGGAATTGTGATAAAGCCATAATATTTTGATTCTATGCTTTGACTATTGTTTAAATTATACAATTCTTGGTGGTTTGAGTAATTAAAGTATCCTTTTTTAGCTTATACAAATTTCAGGTCAATTCTTGTATAACTGAGTGGCATTTTCTAAAAATCGAGAGAGTAGAATAACGTTAGACATGTTTAATTATCGCTAGGTTCGATAGGGAATAGAGATATACCACCTATGCCTAGTCTTATCCTTGAAAAGTGTTCACAAAATCAAAATGCTTTTTATTGTTCAATTCGTCATAGAGATATAGTCGGGTTACATTTTAGAATAAAAGTTTTTAGTATATCCTCGAGAGAGGACTTAAAATGACATAAGGAACACGAATTTTCAAAACTCCATGAATTGTAGTTAAACAATTAAGTCAAAGCCTAGGTGATAAATTTAGGGTGGATTCTCAATTTCCAACACGTTTGCTTTAAATATTTTTAATTCAAGTTTGTTATTGATTCCTTAGTTTTATTCATAGTTTAAATTCATTCAACGAATCACTATTGAATTTCTCATCCCGATTAAGGAATTCAACCTAGAATACAATTTACTCAATTCCTTGGGTACGATATTCGGACTCTTGGTCCACTTATTACTTGTGCGATTCGTACACTTGCGGTTTGACAACACTAAGCATAAGAAATAAGGTCTTTACTTATTTTGAGAAGTCTTTCTTGCGTAAGTATGCTTAGATAAGTACATTGGTAGTAGATGCTTGTGATTTTTTTACATGTCAATGTTTTATGCATATACAAGAAATGAAGAGAATAGAGATAAATTGCAAGCAGTGTCATGATATCCGAACTAATTCAGATCCCAGAGCCATACTTTCTAGTTAATTTATTGAAGGTCATTTGACCATAAAACTTGTTACAATGTTTATACACTTTCCAGTTAATTCCTCCTTAATAGTACAGGGTGGCATTTAACTATACGATGTAAGAGCTGGAGTTATAGGGTGAATTTGTATGTAATTAACTTGTCACTTAAGATGGAATGCTTGGAGGTTGTTGAAGTTTTGATATTCTTTTGCACATACTGTCTTTGCTAAGGATGGATTCATGTTTCGTTTTTCTTTCATTCCATTGGTTTTTGTAATGTGATATGATTTTAAATGAATTAATGTATATAATATTTTTTGTATTTATTATATATTTGTTGGTAATCGTATAAATAATCTTTTTTTTAAAAAAAAATCTTCCGCAAAAAAATCGTTTATAGCGTGCGTTTTGCACGCCCTTAAAGTCGTTTATGGTGTGCAAAAAGCACGCCGTAAAAATTGATACTTTTTACGGCATGCACATGAACACCATAAAATGTTTTTTATGGCGTGCTTTCACGGCATGTAATGCAAGCCGTAAAAAGCAAACTTTGTTGTAGTGGTTGCTGTAATTGGTTTTTGGCAATTATAGAGACAACTTGTAAGTTAAGTGTTGGCAATAAAAATTATGTAACAAGAATAATTTTCATTCTTAATGTAGTTTTTATTCTATCACCTGTTGGATTATTTTAGGATCCTGTTGTGATATTATCTAAATGAATTGTGAAGTAATGTCTTTCAAAACACATGAGTTTTCTCTACAATATTTTGAATTATTGGCAGGTGAAGAGAATTATATATCAGCAAAGAAGATAACCTGGAAATGTGCTTTCAATGAATATAAACCTGCCAATGTTTTTCAATGAAACCATGCCACAATACAATGAACAAAATGCCATCAAGACAAGGCATGTCAAATTGGAAAAATGTTACATATGTTAGTATACACGCAAATGATTACATATATTAGTTTCCCCACAAAATATTAGCCCGCAGTCGAACAAATTTCAACACTCAATTCACTTAGTAGACTTCTCAAGCATTTTCCTCCAAGTGTCATGGATATTTGGATTAGAAAATGATGTTTCTTTTGATGGTTTCCGTCTTTTTGGGGACATAACTTTTTCTCTTGCAACTTGTCCTTGGATTAGGATAGTCTTGTGTAGTTGATCTCCCCAACTGAGAATAGAAGATAGGTTGTTCGGGCCTTGTGGTTGAAGGTGCATCTTCGGGTAACGGAAATGTATATGGTGCTGCATAAGATACTACAACCTCGCCAATATAATCCTGACTACCAACAATAGACATAGTTGATTCCATTGACAATCCAGACAACAATAGGAATTCACTTCATAAATAATGAAAAATCCTGTCACAATTTATGACAATTTAAAAAACCGAAAAAAAAAAAAAAAAAATTAGAGGAAAAAACATATAACCACTGACCTGATTGTGAGCTGCAGGTTGGTTCGGACCATTTTTTAAATGATATCTTATGTTGCGTCCCTTCTCCTAGCATTGATGACATTTCCCACTTCCCCGTTTTCCCAGTTTTTTCTTCTCTCGGGCAAAAGTCGCTTCTTCTATACCTTTTTGATGGAACTTTTGTGGCTGTCCTCTTTATTTTTTCGTTCCAACAAAGGTTTTATTTGTTCACTTCCACTTGGCGGCCATGTTTTTGGTCCATTAATGGGGTATATAGCATACTGATATGCATGCATATATGTCGAAACTTTGTAACATTCATCAAAAAAAAGTAATGGGTCCATACCACATTCTCAAAAACTTGCTACTGCATGAAGACAAGGAAGAATAGTACAATTCCAACACCTACACAAACATGTCACATTTCGTTGATTAACTACGAACAGATCATCAGAATCTGTTCCTACCACTTGGCATTGCATATCCCCATTATACAATGCTTTCCAAGAAAGTGATTGTTGTTTGTTGAGTTCCAATTTTTCCAAAGCCTTTGGACAAATATCAACCCCAGTCCCAGCCATCTTCTTACGTCTTTTGTAAAGTCATTCCATTAGTTTAGTTTGAATACATTGCAACATAGATACAATATCTTTCCCCTTTGCTACATGTATGTAGTTGTTGAAGCTTTCACAAATGTTGTTGACGAGAATATCACACTTCGAATATGTTTGAAAGTGTGACTTGGACCATTGAGCGGGAGGTTTTTTAAGTAGCCATCCCCATGAACCCTCATCCACTTTCTCCAACTTATCCATCCAATACTTGAATTCTGACACATGTAGATCTAGCTGCTCTATAAATATAATCCCTAATGGTCAATGAATTGAAATTGGCACCAAATTAATTTGCATACATATGTCAAACAAAAATCTATGTTCGGTATATGGAGACATGCTACCAACAATATTCTCAAGACCTTTTTGTCGGTCTGACATGAATGTTACGCTGAAACGAATTTTCCATGTCTAGATCTTCACCAAGTACTTTCAAAAACCATGACCAACTCTCATTGTTCTCCCATCGAATCACGGCATACTCGATTGAAAATATACAGTCATTACCATCAATCCCAACCGCTGCCAGTAGATGACCTGCAAACTCCCCCTAAAAAAGGATCAATCAATACAAAAAATTGGTCAACATCCTACTAAGAAGGCCCTTATACAAGCACCGAAGCAAACATATATACCTTTAAAGACCGTGTCATCTAAGGATAGTGATGAGAACCAAGGAAGTCAACCCGCAAACCAAGGAAGTCAACGCTCGATTCATGTTTCGGTGGGGCCCATGACCAGGTCCAAGGTCAGAAAGGTCCAAGAGCGATGGTTGGACTCATTTAAATGCTCCAAAATCAAGTCCACTTAGAAGAGAGCAAAATCGAAGTCAATTGCATCATTTTTGAAGCTTAGGCACTTTCGGTCGACCAAAATTTGCCTTGGTCGACTGAAAGTCTGCAGGATTTTTAAGGGTGGCCTCAGTCAGTTTTGGTTGATCGTCGTTCAACCGAAAGTGTCACTTCGGTCGACCATGTGATCGATCGAAAGTGTTTCGGTCAACGGTGCCGATCGACCGAAACGCACTGAACTTGAAAACGCGGGGTTTTTTGTGCAATTTTCTAATTTTCATTTCAACCCCAATTTTTGTAACATAAAAACATTTCCTCTTCTTTCCAAAGCCCTAGTTTTTAGAACTTGAAGAATATTGTGTAAAGAACACTAGGGTAAGGTAATTCTTTCCCTTCATCTTGTAATTTCTTGGAAGTTATTCAAGTTCATTTGAGTAATTATATTCTTGTATTGTTGTTGATTTCCACCACCTTTAGATTTGTTTAATCTTTATCCATTAGGCTTGGTTCTTTAACCTATGAATTTTGGGTGAGATTTAAACTTGGGTTAAGGTGTCTTCATAACAATTTTAGCTTTTTTGGGTTTGATTCAGATAGTTGTGAGAATTTTTGGTCAATATATCAAGGAGGTTCACTCATTTGGTATCAGAACTTGGCTCTAAAATTGATATATCTATCCTTTAAATTCTTGTTATTGTTGTTGTTTTATCATATCAAAAAAAAAAAAAGATTGTTGTTCTTGAGCTTTGGTTGATTCCTATACATTAGGTCATTGTTTGTTGTCATATTTGAGTTGTTGGGGGTACATTTGAACAAACACTTACAATTCCTATGCTATTCAATGTGTGCATTCAAGGTGTTTGACCAAATGTCCTAAAGAAAAAATTCATGTTAAATTCTACTTTGCAAGTACCAAACCTATTCCTAGTTGGCTACTTGTTCCATTACCAATTTTATTGTGATCCAACTCTTGAGAACCTTGTCATATAAATCCAATTCTCATATCTCTTGTATAGTAGCAAGTGTTGGGTGCATTTTACATGCATATTTCATATATTTTTGGTAATACTTTTTGAGTAATTTGGACAAATACCTACTTAATTGTGCATGTTTTGTGGTTAAATAGGTTTACCAATCAATTTCATGGAGAAAACACAAGAAAGAAGCTAAATGGATGAATACTTGAAGAAATTGAGGAGAAAAGAGTTAAATCCATCAAAGAGTCAAAATTAGAGCCAAACTGCAACCACGCGATCGCGTGGTAATTCTCAAGTCGCGTTCGCGAACTCAAGCAAAAATCCAACCCGAGACTTATAATGCCAACCACGCGATCGCGAGCCAGTCAGCCACGCGATCGCGTGGTCATAAAATGAAGCAAAAATCTGGGCCGACCCGGTGCGACCCGATCCGGCCCAGATGCTGAAACACGCGGATCTACGCGATTTGGGTGTATTTTTGAATGATTTTGAGTATTTTGGATTCATTCTTTTCTCTTCTAAACCCTAGAAAACCCTAGCTCTCTCTCTTTCTCTTTTATTTTACTCTTTTATCTTGTAATTTCTCTTGATTTTGTATAGTATAGTTGATGAATATTGATTAAGGGGAGAAATACCAACATTATTGTGGAAGAATAGTGATATTTTGAAGCAAGAATCATTGGTGGAGGGAAGTATTTATTGCTTAATCCTCATATTTCTCTATTTACTTTACTCTATTGTTGAAATGATGTATTTAATTCTTGAATTTTATTGTTATTTCACTATGGGCTAAACTATTTTGTGTTGGGGTGTTGATGAAGCTTGACCTAGCTTAGTTGATTTTAATGCTTGTATTAAGAATTTAAGCTTTTTATTATCTTGTGCATTTATTGTTGTATTTATTGACTAGCATTTTTGTGGCCACATTTATGCTTAGGTTTCATGGAATGTGCAATTATTGAGAAATTGTTGTATATTCTAGATCAATACAATATTTGCTCTAGGTTCTTGTTTAGGATAGAGATATACCTAAAACCCTAGATGACCCATTGAGTTATTTTCACATAGGTTTAATGCAATTGGTGTGTTTTTAATCGACATAGAGATATAGTAGGTTAATACCACTAGTTAGGGTTGATTTCACTCGAGAGAGGTAATTGGCTAAGCTTGAAAAATCGGGTCTAACATGATTGATGAATTGCATCTCTTTTTGCTTGTTGATAATTTAATTAGGTAATGGTCAAGTGGAATCAAGAATCCCAACATTCCTTTATCATCTATTCATCACCATTTTTCTAGTTATTTATTTACCATTGCAAATTTAATTCTAGTACGAGAACATTCCCAAACAAATCTTTATTGTGTGTGTTTCTTGTTAAAATTAATTATACTAGAGTGTAATTGAAATAGACAATCCTTGTGGGATCGATAAACCGGACTCAATTAGTCCACTATCACTTGTATGCGACTCGTGCACTTGCGGTGTGTTTGTAGCGAACAGCAAGCAAAGAAATTCCACTTGCTATTGTCTCTAATCACTTTAAAATTCCTTCTTGCTTGGTGGTGGTTTTTGACTTCACAAGGATTAATTTGTCTCGGTCTAGTTGGTTACCTTCTTTGGAAAAACTTGATAAAGGAATTTGTAAGTGGAAAAAGGTATGAGTGATCAGCTCAATTGAGGGTTAATGCCTATCTTGAGTGAAACAGGAGAGAAGAATATTTTGTGAGGACACTTGCACCCTTGCACTTTATGGCTAATACACACACTTCAAGTGGGCAAGACTCTAATGCCAAAACTCAAGAAATGCAGGACACATTACAAACCCTTTCTGTTGGCATGACGAGTCAAGCGGAGGCAATGGCTATAATGATGAGACAAATGGAGGCGATAGGAGGGAGATTGGATAGGTTAGAGGCAAGGAGGGAGGATCCACCTCCAAGGGGTAATGTTGAGAGAAGAGGGAATAAGAGAGGAGTTAGAGATGAGTATGAGGATGAGATGGAGAGTGAAGGAGGCAGTGACCAAAATTGGAACATGGGTAGAAATAGAGGTGGGCACCATGATAGGGAATTTGATCGGGGATATCCGAGGGAACCTAGAGGTAGAGACGGAGTAGATGGAAATATTGGTAGTATTAAGATGAAGATCCCTTCATTTCATGGGCAGTGTGATCCTGATGCATATTTGGAGTGGGAAAGGAAAATGGAGTTAATTTTTGAATGTCATAGGTACTCCGAGGAGAAGAAGGTCAAGCTAGCGGTGGTAGATTTTACCGACTATGCTCTAGTTTGGTGGGATAATTTGTTGCTCACAAGGAGGAGGAACTATGAGGGGGTGTGAACACTTGTGGTGAGTTGAAGAGCCTCATGAAGAAGAGGTTTGTGCCTGACCATTATTATTGAGGGCTATATCAAAGGTTACAAAGTCTTAAGAAAGAGACTCGGAGTGTTGAAGACTATTATAAGGAATTGGAGAAAGTCCTAATGATTGAAAATATAGAAGAAGATAGGGAGGCCACTATGGCTCGATTTCTTAGTGGCTTGAATCGAGAGATTGCCAATGTAGTAGAATTGCACCATTATGTGGAGATGGAGGAATTGGTACACATGGCTATCAAGGTGGAGGATCAATTAAAAAAGAAAGATCAATTCAAGAAAAAGGGAAAGAAAAATATACCGGGGGTTCTAACTCTACTTGGAAATCCCGATGGGGGTAATGAGAGGATTGATAGAGAACCTCCTATGGAGAAGAGTGAACCACCCAAAGGGAAGAAAATTGCGGTCCATAAAGACAAGCCCAAGGTTGGTTCAACTACCTCGAGAAGTAGGAATGTTGAATGTTTCAAGTGTCGGGGTAGGGAAAATTATTCTAGTGATTTCCCCAATAATAGGGTGATGGTCATTCAGAATGGGGAGTGGTATTTCGAGGATGAGGATGAAGAGGAGCGAAATTTGGTGGGACATGGGAGTGATAGTGATGAAGTGGAAGTGGAAGGGATCGTTAGCCCACCTAAGTCCTTGGTTATCATGAGGGCTCTCAATGCCCAATCCAAGATTAATGAGGTAGAAAAGTAAAGGGGAATTTTTTTACATATTCGGTGCCTTGTTAATGATAAAGCATGTTGTATCATTATTGATGTTGGTAGTTGCACAAATGTGGCTAGTGCTAGCACGATGGAGAGGTTGAAGTTACCAGCGAAGAAGCACCCAAGTCCCTACAAGCTATAATGGTTGAGCGACTATGGAGAGGTGAGGGTGACTAAGCAAGTCCTTCTTACCTTCCACACTGGCTCTTAAAGTGACCAAGTACTTTGTGATTTTGTACCCATGCAAGCTACTCACATTCTTTTGGATAGACCGTGGCAATATGATAGAAGAGTGATTCATGATGAGCGAAAAAATAGGTATAGCTTCCAAGTGGATGGGAAGCAAGTGGTCTTGTTACCATTGAGTCCGGAGGAGGTTTATAAAGATCAAATGAAACTTAAGAGGGAGGTCGATGATAGAGAATAAAGAGAGTTGAGTAGCAACATCGAAGGGAAAGAGGGTGGAGAAAAAGGTGAGGGGGAGAGTGAGAAGAAGAATGAAGAGGAGAGAGGGAGAAAAAAGGGTGAGTTTCTATGCTAGTAAGGCGGATATTGAAAAAGCTTTAAAAAGAAATCAACAAGTACTCTTGTTAGTGTACAAGGATCTCTCCTTACACTTGACGAGTCTCACAATTCCCTCCCCGATTTAGCTGTTTCCTTGTTGCAGGAATTTCAAGATGTTTTCCCGGAGGAGATGCCTAGTGGTCTTCCAAACATTAGAGGCATCGAGCATCAAATTGATCTCATTCCTGGTGCAGTCAACCCAAATAGACCGGCATATTGAAGCAACCTAGAGGAAACTAAGGAACTCTAAAGGAAAATTGAGGAGTTTATGAGAAAATGATATGTTCGAGAGAACGTGAGTCCTTGTGCCGTGCCTGTGCTCCTAGTGCCTAAAAATGATGGGACCTACAGGATGTGCGTTGATTGTCGAGCAGTCAATAACATAATGGTAAAGTATTGTCATCCCATCCCTAGATTAGATGACATGTTAGATGAATTACATGGCTCCTGCATCTTTAGTAAAATTGACTTGAGAAGTGGATACCGTCAAATTAGGATGAGGGAAGGAGATGAATGGAAGACTGCATTTAAAACTAAACATGGTTTGTATGAATGGTTGGTCATGCCATTTGGTCTCACTAATGCACCAAGCACTTTCATGAGATTGATGAATCATGTATTGTGCGCATTTATTGGTAAATTTGTGGTTGTCTATTTTGATGATATTTTAATTTATAACAAGAATTTTAAAGAGCATGTAGAACACTTGAGATGTGTGCTTGCAGTTTTGAAAGAAGAAAAATTATATGTCAATCTTAAAAAGTGTCATTTTTGCATACTCTTTCTTGTATTTATTGTTAGCACCAAAGGAATTGAGGTTGATGAAGAAAAGGTCAAGGCCATTAGGGAATGGCCAACTCCCGAAAGTGTCATTGAGGTAAGAAGCTTTCATGACTTGGCTAGTTTTTACCGATGCTTTGTTAAAGATTTTAGCACTCTAGGTTCACCACTTACTGAAGTTGTTAAAAAGAACGTTGGGTTTAAATTGGGGTAGCCAAGGAGAACACTTTTAATGTCACAGAAGAAAAACTATGCACAACACCTATTTTGGCATTACCTAACTTTGACAAAACTTTCGAGATTGTGTGTGATGCTTTAGGAATAGGTATTGGAGCAGTGTTGATGGAAGAGAAGAGGCCAATTGTCTACTTTAGTGAGAAGCTCAACGGGGCCACCTTGAATTACCCAACCTATGACAAGGAGCTCTATGCTTTGGTGAGAGCATTGGAGACGTGGAGTCACTACTTGTGGCTGAGATAATTCGTTATCCACACAGATCATGAGTCGTTGAAGCACTTGAAGGGGCAGGGAAAATTATTCAAAAGACACGCTAAGTGGATGGAGTACGTGGAGACCTTTCCCTATGTCATCAAATACAAACAAGGTAAGGAGAATGTGGTAGCCGACGCCCTCTCTAGAAGGTATGCTCTTATTTCTACCTTGGGTGCCAAGTTCTTGGGCTTTGAAGGTATTAAATACTTGTATGTGGATGATGTAGATTTTGCAAGTGTATTTGTGTCATGTGAGAATGTTGCTTGTGATAAATTTTATTGGCATGATGGGTTTTTATTTCACGAGAACAAGCTTTGTGTGCCAAATTGTTCCTTGAGAGAGTTGTTGGTTAGGGAGGCTCATGGAGGAGGTTTAATGGGCCATTTTGGAGTAAAGAGGACTTTGGAAGTTTTACAAGAACATTTCTTTTGGCTGAAGATGAGAAGAGATGTTGAGAGAATTTATTCTAGGTTCGTGACTTGTAAGAAGGCCAAATCCAAAGTAGCCCCACACGGATTATATACGTCCTATCCCGTCCCTAGTGAACCTTGGACTGAAATTTCTATGGACTTTATTTTGGGATTTCCTAGGTCTAAGAAGGGGAGCGATTCCATCGTTGTGGTCGTGGATAGGTTTAGTAAAATGCCATATTTTCTTGCTTGCAATAAAACTGATGATGTCATTCATATAGCCGATCTATTCTTTAAGGAGATAGTGCGACTTCATGGGGTCCCTAGGAGTATTGTGTCAGATAGAGATGTCAAATTCCTTAGCCACTTTTGGAAGGTTTTGTAGGGACATTTGGGGACTAAACTTTTATTTTCAACAACTTGTCATCCCCAAACCGATGACCAAACTGAGGTGGTTAATATAACATTAACACAACTCCTTCACACTATCATTAAGATCAACCTAAAGAATTGGGAATAATGCCTACCTTTTGTTGAATTTTCTTATAATAGAAGTGTTCATTCTACTACTTCTTTTCTCCATTTGAAATTGTATATGGCTAACTTTTTTAGATTTGATTCCTTTTCCTATTGATGAAAGAGGTAGTTTGATGAGATTCGAAGCGCGGAAGAAACGCCGGAAAGTTCCGAACTCAGGTTGCGGTTGGACGGATGAATCATGACCCGATATTCACGACGCGATGGATCGACGATGCGGAATAAAGAACCACGACTTTCGAAACACCACAAGGATTTGCCCAATCTCCTTGATAAGTCTCTGATTTGAACGCCACAAATATTCTCGCGAATATTTGATAAATTCGGGATGAACGCCACAAGATAATCAATCTTGATAAGTTTGAGTTTGTAATGTGAATCCACACATTAAACAATTGAAAAACATTCAATCTCTGTTTTATTTAATCATCAAAGTCTTCCCCTATGATCCCTCCGGTCTTCCCTCCTAACCCTAGGACCCGCACGAGTTTGTTCCCTACGCAACTTGTTAATAGTTTCCTCATGCTTATCCATCCTAGTCATCAACTTCTCAAACTGCTCATGTATCGTCTCCATCACACCTACATCATTTTTATTCACTCTATTCATACCTTCCGGTCGTTTGTTGTGGCTCGTTGATAGAGCTGCTGGCTCCCTTTTGTAAATTCCCTGGTTGTCTCCAACTGATGAAGATGATGAATCCCGTCTACTAGACATTATTAGTTCTCACAGAAACAAATTCGGAATATTTAGGAAAATAATGGATTTTTTTTTTCTAAACTGTTAGACAATCTGACTACGAATATGGCGAAAAAAACGGAATTGGATTTGGACGAGAAACGAACAGGAAAAACACTTTTTAATTTTTGGGACTGACTCTTATGGATCAAACTGGAAAAATTTATGACTGACACGAATAACGCGAAGAACACGAAGAATCAAGAAACGCAAGAATCTGAAATAGATCCAAGCTCTGATACCAGATGACGCGATCCCAGGAGGGGAATCTCGTCGAACGCGCGGAATAACGAAATCTAAAACCATAGGAAAGATCTAAATCAGATCTGACACGAAAAATAACAAGAACACGAATAATTGAATAGAAATTAAAAGATAGATTGACGATAGGACCTTGACCCAAGATTCACGACGCAAGAAATTGACGATGCGGAATCGAGATCCAAGGTTTTCGAAACACCACAAGGACTTGTCAATTTCCTTGATAAGATTCTAATCGGACACGCCACAAATATTCTCGCAAATATTTGATAAGTACTGTGAATGTGCTAGATAGTTTGCTCGATAATCCCAAACTTTGGGTTTGATCTCTATATATAGGTAGAATTACAACAATACAAGGAAATAAATCAATCTATACAATATATGGATATATGGAATCAATCCCTGATTCTATGCTAATCTATACATGGTAAGAATAATATTCTAATACCCCCCCTCAAATTTATGCTGGTGAGTCCACAAGCATCAATTTGCCGACGAGAAAGTTATGACGAAGACGAGAGAGAGATTTGGTGAAGATATCAGCAGTTTATTGATCAGTAGAGACATGGAGAAGAGTGATAACTTTAGAATCATAGGCATCTCTAATGTAATGACAATCCACCTCAATATGTTTGGTGCGCTCATGGTACACAGGATTGGCAGCAATCTGAATAGCACTAGTGTTATCTCCATGAAGAGGCGTAGGATTCAACTGGGGAAACCCAAGTTTAGTAAGAAGACCACGTAACCACACAATTTCAGAACATGCAGCAGACATAGCCCGGTATTCTGCCTCGGTAGAGGACTTAGAAACACTATCTTGTTTCTTACACTTCCAAGAAATAAGAGCATCTCCAAGAAAAATACACCACCCAGTGGTAGAGCGACGAGGATCGGGACAACCAGCCCAGTCAGCATCACTATACGCAGTAAGCCGAAGAGGAGTCCCCTTAGGAAAGATCAACCCGCGATGAGGAGTCCCAATGAGGTAGCGAATAATGCGGCGGACAGCGGTCATGTGAAGATGACGAGGAGCGTCCATAAATTTGCTGACAGTATGAACAGCGAAGGAAATGTCCGGACGCGTGATGGTGAGATAAATAAGACTTCCTACCAACTTTCGATACAAGGTAGGATCTCGAATAATATCCCCTTCATCCTTGCGATATTTAACATTCATTTCTAACGGGGTATCAACAGAAGAAGCATCAGATAGAGCGGCCAACTGAATCAAATCCTGAGCATACTTACGTTGATTCAAGAAGATACCATGAGGTGTAGTCCGAACCTCCAAACCAAGAAAGTAAGTGAGATGACCAAGATCCTTCATATGAAAAATTGAGTGAAGGTGTTCTTGAAGCTTCTGAATAAGGACGAGATCAGACCCCGAGATAATAATAATATCATCAACATATACCAACAAAAAAACTATACCAGCTGAGTTTCTGTGAAAGAAGAGAGATGCATCGTACTGACTCTGAATGAATGAGAATGCCAAGAGGCTGCTGCGAAACTTGTCAAACCATGCCCGAGGAGCCTGTTTGAGACCATATAAAGAACGTTTTAATTTACACACAGAGTCAGCAGAGGGAAGGGCCATACCAGAGGGAAGCTTCATATAAATATCTTCTTTCAGATCTCCATGTAAGAATGTGTTTTTTACATCCATCTGATGTAAGGGCCAAGACTGAGAAGCGGCAATTGACAATAAGAGACGAACGGTGGTCAACTTAGCAACGGGAGCAAATGTCTCATCATAGTCAATTCCATATTCCTGACGATTTCCTAAGGCCACCAATCGAGCCTTATAGCGCTCAAGAGAACCATCAGAATGAAGTTTGACCGAGTACACCCATTTACTTCCGATGGGTTTTACATTTGAGGGGCATGGAACAACATCCCATGTCTGATTTGTTGTAAGTGCCTAAAGTTCAGCATTCATCGCATTTTGCCAACACTCTTGTTCCATAGCCTGTCTATAGGAAGAAGGGATCGAAATAGAGTCAAGGGTAGCTGACAAAGAGCTATGGGAAGAAGTAACAAACCTATTTGGAGGGCGAGTAATACGAGAACTACGGCGCAATATGGGCGGGGAAGGAGTAGCAACTGCCACAGGATCTGATGTCTCCGGAGAAGGATTGTGAAGACCTGGCAGGACTGACGTCTGAAGAGGAGGCTCAGAAGGAACATGCCGACGGGTGTAAACTAGACCAGGTTTGTATCGGGAAGAATCTGCAGTAAAGTCAGGCAACACAGAAAACATAGGAGAGAGAGCAGTAGGCTCTGAAGTAAAGAAAAATTGTTTTTCAAAGAAAATAACGTTACAAGAGATCCGGAGGCGCTGTGCATTAGAATCATAACAAATATATCCTTTTTGAGTTGCAGCATATCCTAAAAAAGCACACTTGACAGATTGTGGGGTGAGTTTTGTCCTTTCATGAGGTGGCAGATGAACAAAACAAACACACCCAAAAGGACGGAGATGAGAATATGTGGGATGATGACCAAACAATTTATAAAATGGAGAAACATTACCAAGAACTGGAGTTGGCAATCTATTTATTAGATGAATAGCTGTAGATAGAGCTTCACACCAAAAACGAGAAGAAACGGAAGACTCAATTAAAAGAGTTCTAACCATGTCAAGAAGATGGTGATTTTTTCGTTCAGCCACCCCATTTTGTTGTGGGGTAGAGGGACATGATCGTTGTGAAATAATTCTCTTGGTTTGTAAAAAGGATTGGAATGCAGTAGACATATATTCGCCACCTGAATCAGAGCGTAAGATCTTAATGGAGGACGAGAATTGAGTGTTAATGAGAGCAAGAAAAGTCTGAAAAACTGTAAACACTTCACTTTTTGCACGGAGAAAGTAAACCCAAGTGAATCTACTATGGTCATCGATAAAGGTAACAAAGTATTTATAATGAGCATGCGAAATAACAGGTGCCAGACCCTATACATCACTATGAACAATATCAAAAAGATGCAAAGCATGTGAACCATGAGAAGGAAACGGTAATACTTTACTCTTAGCAAGTTTACATGAAGTACATTCAAGAGAATTAGATGAAAACGAAGTCGAACTTTTATTACCAAGGAAACCAGAATTCAACAATTGTTGCAACACATGAGAATTGGGATGTCCCAATTTCTTATGCCAAGCAAGAACATCAAAAGTAGCAGAATTACAAACTAGAGGAAAAGATAAAATAGGCTTTGGTAAAACAGAAATGGGAAAGAGACGCCCGTCCTTAGGCCCCTTCACTATCGTCCGTCCTGACACCTGATCCTGCACAAGACAACCAGAAGAAGAAAAAGAGACAGTACAATTGTTATCAACAAGTTGACCAACTGAGATAAGATTGGAAGATAATTGAGGCGAGACTAGCACATTTGGAAAGTCTGGTGAAATATCACCTACGGCTGTGATAGGAAGGGTGTTACCATTAGCAGTGTGTATTTGAAGAAAGCCAATATACGGTCTAACTTTACTAAGTAATCTAGGATCATGAGTTATATGGTTAGAAGCACCTGAGTCTAACAACCAAGGAGAAGAAGTAGATTTTTTATTACCTGAGAGTCCCAAGGCTGATAAAGCAGAGATGATCATTTGTTGGATCATTTCAGGAGTGATTGAGGCAGGGGAAGAACTGGAAGAGGTTGGAACTTGAGGGGTAACAATGTGTTGAGCTGAACTAGAAGCCGAAGCAACATAACCTGTTTCATGTTTGCGTGGAGGACGAGTAGGACACTCTTTGAGAATGTGTCCAAGCTTCTTACAATAATTGCAAACTATTCTGGGACAATGTGAAGCTATATGACCGAAACCCTTACAGCTGTAACACTGCACACTAGACATATCACGAGTTTTAGATTTTCCTTGAGCAGCATAAGCAACAGAAACTGGAGCAGTCTGACTCTGTAGATGTTCCAGCGATGTACGAGTGATAAGTCGTTGTTCCTCCGTCAGCAACTCACCCAAACAACCATCCAAACTGGGAAGAGGGTCTCGGTGCATGAGGCTAGATCGAATAGATTCAAATTCATGTCGCAATTTCATGAGAAATTGATCTCTTTTAGTTACGTCATGCACAGCTTGGACAGCCTCCAAACCTGCAGCTGGAACAGAAGTATACACAATATCTGTATACTCAGTCCAAAGATTAGAAAAGCCAGAATAGTACTCTTCAATAGTGCGAGAATCCTGAGAGAATGTGGCCAATTCAAACTCCAATTGAAGTCGCCTAGCATTATTATTTTGAGTATAGACTTTCTTCAAATAGTCCCACATAGTACGAGCTGTTTTATATGGCCTGAGATTAAGAATAATCTGAGCATCAACAGACCCAAGAATCCAAGCCATAAGCCGGGAATCTTTGGTTTTCCAAGCAAGATATTTTTCAATTTCCCTCTCGGGATCGGGAGATGGAATAGTTCCATCAATATGTCCCCACAAGTCGCCTTTACCTTCAATTAATAATTGAAAATGAAATGCCCATGACGAATAGTTTTTTCCATTAAAGCGAACACAAATTGAAGTATTTTGCTCACTTGACATGATAAAGTCGAGAAATACGAAATCAAGATCACCAATTGCAGATTTCCCACACAAATTTACACGGCCAAGAGCGAGTGGGGACAAGCGGAGCTGTACTCTACGATTGAGCCGCCTTAAGTCGATCAGATTTTAAGCTGGTCAACAAAAATTAAGCAGACGGCTCCTTTGTCGACCAGCAAAACCACGGCCAGGAGCGAGGCAGATGGCTCCTTTGTCGACCAGCGAAACCACGGCCAGGAGCGAGGCAGACGAACTCAAACTGGAACTGGAAGAAAGCAGATGGAGCGAGAACTTCACAAAAAAATCTGAGGCACACGACTGAGAGGCGCAGCAACGAACCAAGGCAAAGCACTGCTGAAGAGATCGCGCTGAAGAGGGGCGTGATCGTGACCTAGACCAAGAAAGACAAAGAGCAGCGTCGATCGTGACCTACCCAGGAGCAATCGATGAAGTCCAGAACTGGGTGTGCCGCTAGGGAAGAAGCCCTAGCCGATGCCAACAAAAACCGTCTTGCAATTCGCAGAGAACAGGTATGGCTCTGATACCATGTGAATGTGCTAGATAGTTTGCTCGATAATCCCAAACTTTGGGTTTGATCTCTATATATAGGTAGAATTACAACAATATAAGGAAATAAATCAATCTATACAATATATGGATATATGGAATCAATCCCTGATTCTATGCTAATCTATACATGGTAAGAATAATATTCTAATAAGTACAACGCCACAAATATTTCTACAAATCTTGTCTGTTTACAATGAATTGAAAAAGCGTATAAATAAGCAAAATAACCTAGCATCTAATTTACACAAAATAGAATTCTAATTATACTAAAATTCTAAACTAGGAAAATAACCTAAAATAATAAAAGGAAATAAATTAATTGAGAAATCAGGAAAATCTTGAATTACGGCCGTGAATACCTAGTTTACGGCTGTAACTAATATTCTGCCTCAAATTCTAAATCAGATGTTACGGCCATGATCAATATGTTACGGCCGTGATCAATTTCAATTCCATTTTTACGGCCGTGAGGAATATCTTTACGGCCGTGAATCACTTTCTGCACAATTTCTTGATTATTTGCCTCGGCTTGATCCTTTCGCCTTCTCGGCTCGACCCCAACACGGAACTTGCTCCGTTTTGCACGTAGATCACTATCATATTGTCGATGGCTCGACTTCGCCCTTCGATGCCTGGTCCGGATCACATCATAGTTCGGATGGGAAAAGAAAGACGGAGTTGGTCAAATCTCTCCACGAGAAGGTCAAACTCCAAATCGAGAAGAAGAATGAACAATATGCATCCAGTGCTAATAAAGGCAGGAAAATGGTGACATTCGAACCGGGTCATTGGGTATGGTTGCATTTGAGGAAAAAACGGGTCCCCACTCAAAGAAAATCCAAACTGCAGTCGCGTGGTGATGGCCCATTCCAAATTCTTGAGAAAATTAATGACAACGCCTACAAGCTTGACCTTCCAGGTGAGTACAATGTATCGGATTCTTTTAATGTCTTTGACTTATCTTCTTTTGACACAGGTGAAGATTCGAGGACGAATCATTTACAAGAGGGAGGAGATGATGAGAACCAAGGAAGTCAACACGCGAACCATGGAAGTCAAAGCTCGATTCATGTTCCAGTGGGGCCTGGACGAAGTCCAAGGTCAGAAAGGTCTAAAAGTCTATGGCGGGACTCATTGCTCCAAAATCAAGTCTAATTCGAAGAGAGAAAAACCGAAGTCAATTGCATCATTTTTGAAGCTCAGGTACTTTCGGTCGACTGAAAGTTGCCTTGGTCGATCGAAAGTCTGCAAGATTTTTAAGGGTGGCCTCAGTCAGTTTTGGCTAATCCTCGTTCGACCAAAAGTGTCACTTCGGTTGACCATGTGATCAACCGAAACGTGTTGAACTTGAAAACGCGGGGTTTTTTATGCAATTTTCTAATTTTCATTTCAACCCCAATTTTTGTAACATAAAAACATTTCCTCTTCTTTCCAAAGCCCTAGTTTTTAGAACTTGAAGAATATTGTGTAAATAACACTTGGGGTAAGGTAATTCTTTCCCTTCATCTTGTAATTTCTTGGAAGTTATTCAACTTCATTTGAGTAATTATTTTCTTGTGTTGTTTTTGATTTCCACCACCTTGAAATTTGTTTAATTTTTATCCATTGGGTTTGGTTCTTTAACCTATGAATTTTGGGTGGGATTTAAACTTGGGTTAAGGTGTCTTCTTATCAATTTTAGTTTTCTTGGGTTCGATTCAAATACTTGTGAGAATTTTTGTCAATATACCAAGGGGGTTCACATCAGATAGGATAATAGTCGTCCGGGGATTTGTTCTTCTAACCTCGGCTGCATATGAACCCAGTAAACCAAATTTCTGGACTAAAGAGCCTCACCTCAACACCTCAGCGTGTCTCCTAGCTCTCCATACCATTGTTTTACTAATTTCAACACCATACTCCTTAAGAACTATAGTCATAAATAATTTCATATCCCACTTTGGTGCAATGGTAATAGTCTCCATATACCTATTTGTTAACCATTTCTACAACACACTTTTATTTTTGAATGATCTACTGCAAGTGTGATTCGATTCAAAAGATTTATCTGTCACGAATGGTCTTCAGATAGCTTTGATGCCTACACACTCTAAGGACATTTATCAGCATTGCAAATCGCATTAACTCCTCCTTTGTCACTATATGGAAATCTAATCTGAAACCTGTTGTTAATGCTAAAATTTCTTGTTGCATCCATAAATTCTTGTTTCGAACTAAATTTTTTGCCCACTTTTTAGCTTCGGATTCATCATCTCTTTATCAGCATTAAACACCGTATAAGGTACAATGTCATCCCAACTATCAGAATGAACACTTTGGAGCTTGTATGAAGGAAGATAATTAGAACTTTCATATTCGTTGGGAGGATTGGACAATACAATATCATTTCTAGCATCAAGCTCAATGTTTTCTGAAACATTTTGTCATCATCCTCACCCAAATTGTAATCAGAATCAATGAAGTTCATATAGGAGGTATATCTAAATTCATCCACTACAAAATAAAGAAAAAGTCAACCTTGACACCAAATTGTTAAATACGTGACCTCAAAACAAAGACCCACATATAGACATCTAAGTAGGTGCAACTGGTCCTCAAAACAAAGACCTCACCAGTTGTGTTTGTTATTTTATCATAATGGTTCCAATGAAAAATGAAATACACTTCACCATGGAAAAATTAACAAATAAATATTCCCCCAAAAAGGAGAGAACGTCATTACACTTCCTATTTGACATTTTCTTGAAATTCTTTTTCAGATTTTAGATATTCTTCTTCCATGGAAAAATATTTGAGCTCAAGAATTGATACCTTTGATTGAGAGAGAGAGAGAGAAATGGGTATCATGTAATTGAGAAGATGAAATGATTGATTGAGGAAGGAGAATTATGGTTTAATCTCCATATTTGATTTGGTCGAAGGTTGGGGTTCGGTCCTTACAATCGTCTGGTTTTGAGAGGAACTAAGGAAGGAGAGAAGTGTTTGCACTCTAGCTTTTATTTCTTTTTGTTGAAACGTACTTTTCCAAATGTCTATTTTCTTTATTTTTTGAAAAATTGTTTTCTTAAGTTAATGAAGCTTGTTCTCAGAATTAGAAAAAAAATTCATCTGATTGCTTAGGTGGATGCCAGATCACTAACATGTCATCACTTTTGGCTTTCTAAAGGCTGAAAGTTAACAGAGTGTTATATTGTATAAGTTCTCAAAACGTAAGTGGTAGCTCACGTAATTTTAAAATGTGAGTGGTAGATTTGAGTTTTTTTGAAAACGTGAGTGGTATATCGTGTAATTAACCCTATTAATGTGATTGAGCGCTTTAATCATTGATCTCTACATGTTTTGCATTTGTTGTTGGTCCTTGTGTTGAAAGATTAATCTACTATCCATAGTTTCGGGTAACTGCACAAGGAAAATTTCATGAGATTGCTTCATTTCTTGTTGAAAATTATTGAGATTTTCAATATTTTGATCTTCCTGCCAATAGAGATTTGAAATTTTTCCACAACCCGAATTTTATGCCTGCTCAAGGATTTCATTGTAGTGTAGAAAACACAATAACATATATATCCTTATATATGTTCTACAAATAAATTAAGAGGAAGAAGAAAGAATGGAAGAAAAGAAAGAGAGAAGAGACAACCCTTAAACCATACCATTCATTATAATACTCAATCCTATATATACATACAAAACAAAAGCATATGCTTAGAATATTCTAAAGCATATAAAGCATATTCTAAGCATATTCAAGAGCATATTCTAGAATGTGCTAATTATTCTAACATCCCCCCTCAAACTCACGATGCTATAGCATGAAGCAACAAGAGTTTGTCAAGTAAGAATCGGAAGCGAGAAGTCGGATGGGACTTGGTGAAGAAGTCTGCAAGCTGCAATGATGAAGAGACAAAAGGTAAGGTAATAGTCCCATGCTGAAGATGATGACGAACAAGGTGACAATCAATTTCAATGTGCTTCGTGCGCTCATGGAACACTGAATTATGTGAGATCTGGATGGCACTCTTGTTATCACAATACATAGAGGTGGGAGATGAAATAGAAACACCCATATCTGCAAGTAGCCAACGTAACCACACAATCTCAGTAGTAGTGGAGGCCATAGCGCGATATTCTGCTTCAGTTGATGAGCGAGAAACTACTGTCTGCTTCTTACTTTTCCATGAGATAAGAGAGTCACCCAAAAATACACAGTAGCCAGTAGTGGACTTACGATCAGTTGGGTTCCCAGCCCAATCTGCATCAGAGTAAGCTCGAAGCTCTAAGGAGGAGGTCGATGGGAATAAAATACTCTGAAAGCAAGAGCCACGAAGATAGCGCAAGATTCTAACAACCGCTGCCCAGTGAACCATGGTAGGTGCTGAAACAAACTGACTGACAACATGCACAGCATAAGCAATGTCTGGCCTAGTAATGGTAAGATAGACAAGGGAACCAACAATAGTACGATACAAAGTAGGATCAGACAGTGGTTCACCATCAGAAGATGAGTAACGAACATTAGCCTCAATAGGAGTATCAGCTGTTTTAGTATCAGTAAGACGAGCACGCCCAACGACATCTGCAGCATATTTAGACTGAGAGAGCATATAACCTCGAGGAGAAGAAGCAACCTCAATCCCCAGAAAGTAAGTTAAGGGACCCAAATCCTTCATTTCAAAAAGACGAGCCAATTCTGATTTTAAATTGGTTATCCCTACAACATCATCACCAGTAATGATCATGTCATCAACGTACAACAGAAGGAGAATACGACCAGTGGAAGTACATCTACAGAACAAAGCGGAATCATGATGGCTAGATGTAAAACCAAGAGAGAGCACAACTGTAGAAAACTTCTCAAACTAGGCACGAGGTGCTTGTTTGAGACCATATAGAGCTTTCTTAAGTTTGCAAACAAATCCAGGAGAATGAGGAACACCAGGTGGAGGAACCATATAAACATCTTCTTGAAGATTTCCATTCAAGAAGGCATTTTTAACATCCATTTGAGAGAGACTCCACTGACGAATAGAAGCAACCGCAATAAGTGTACGTACAGTAGTCATTTTTGCAACAGGGGCAAATGTCTCCTCATAATCCAAGCCATACTGTTGAGAAAATCCCTTAGCAACCAATCGAGCCTTGTAACGCTCAACTGAACCATCAGATTTGGTCTTGATCTTATAGACCCAACGAGATCCAATAGCATGTTTTCCTGGTGGTAAAGAAACTAATTCCCAAGTGTCTGTCTTATGTAGAGCATTAAGTTCATCAGTCATAGCCTGTTGCCAAAGAGGATCTAAAGCTGCTTCTTTGTAAGAGGAAGGTTCAGAAAGCTTATGAATGGAAGACAAAAAACAACAAAAGGACTCAGAATAACAAGAATAATCAAACTCGGGTAAGTGAGCAGACTTACGTATACGTTGAGGATATCGAGGAGGAGGAGACTGCGAATCCTCAGCCTCAGACGGTGCTTGGGGATCCATAGGAGAAGGAAGGACATTCTGAGATGGCGCATGTGTACCTGTAGCAGATGACGAAGATGGACAACAAATAGTAGGGACATATGTAGATGGTCTATCAATATCATCAGTGAAAGGATCAATACAAATGAGATCTGACGTGGTCATGTGAGAGGTATTATCTGTAATAGAAAAGAAGGGAATGTGTTCAAGAAACACAACATTACGAGAGACATATAACTTGTGACTGACAGGATCAAAACATCGATAACCTTTTTGTCCCTCACCATATCCTAAGAAGACACAAATAGCTGAGCGTGGAGTTAATTTGCTACGTTCTGCCGTAGGACGAAGAACAAAACAAGTGCACCCAAAGACTTTTAAGAGAGAGTAATCAGGAGAATAACTAAACAAGGTTTGAAATGGTGACAAACCAGATAAATGAGAAGATGGTATCCTATTTATCAAATAGACAGCAGTGAGAACTGCCTCCCCCCAAAATTCACTAGGTACTTTGGCAGATAGGAGAAGGGAACGAGCAGTTTCAACAATGTGTCTATGCTTACGTTCAGCAACACCATTCTGTTGAGGAGTATCAGTACAAGAAGTTTGATGAATTGTACCATCAAGAGCAAGCAACTCACGAAAATCATTAGAAACATATTCCCCACCCAAATCACATCGAAAACATTTAATGACAGCAGAATGTTGAGTTTTAATAAGTGCTCGAAACGAACGATAAATAGAAATAAAATCAGAACGTCGCTTCATAAGATATACCCAACAGTAACGACTATAATCATCAATAAAGGAAACATAATATCGGGATCCTCCTTTAGTAGAAACAGGAGCAGGGCCCCATACATCTGAGTGTACAAGATCAAATGATGCAATAGAAGAAGAAATACTACGAGGAAAAGGTAAAGCTGAAAATTTAGCAAGTTTGCATCCACTACAATCAGAAATATCATGAGGTTTTAAGTCTCCCAAACAACCTTTAGAAGCTAAAAATCTCAAACGACTAGCAGACACATGTCCTAGGCGAGAATGCCATAAATAGAAATTAGAAGAAGAAGAGTTCAAATGGAAAGACGATAAATCAGTACTAGAGGCTGCAACATGCACTGGTCTCAGATTATCTAGAACATAAAGTCCTCCTCTTTGCCTATGGCCGATCCCAATCAGCTTCCGAGACTGCGGATCCTGTACATAACAAGTAGTAGAAGTAAAGTGAACAGAATTACCAGAATCACATAATTGACCAACAGAAATAAGATTTAAAGTAAGGTTAGGAACACAATAGACATCTGATAAAGATAGATTAGAAGTATGAACAGAACCAACACCTGCTAAGGACAACGGGGTGCCATCAGCAGTCATAACAGGTGAAGATGACATAGAAGGATATAAATAATCAAAAAGTGATGAGTTAGGAGACATATGCTTAGAAGCACCCGAGTCAAAAATCCACGAGGAGGTTTTACCTGAGGAGTTCTGAGAGGACAAACCTACATGAGTAGAGGCTGACATGACATGTGACTGTGAGGCTAAAAACTTCTGAAACTGCTCACTAAGATCAGTCAATCGGGAATCAGATGAGGGCGGTGGACCAAGTATAGAGGAGCCAACAGGTGGAACAATCGCTGCTGTGTGGGCATTGGATCTATAAGACTGCTGGGACTTCAACAACTTAGGACATTGAGCCTTCCAATGTCCCTTTTGTCTACAAAAACTACAAACATCATTTGGGAACCGTGTATGTCCTTTGGTTCGATTCTGTGTAGATGGTAAAGCAAAAACTGAAGTCCCAGAATGTGGAAGAGATACATCTTCAGTAAGGGATTTTAACCGTGTCTCCTCAGCAACAAGTTCACTAACAACTGAATCAACAGATGGAAGAGGAGTACGGTGCAAAATAGAACCTCTGAGTCCCTCAAAATCACTACGAAGTGCCATCAAAAACTGAACCAATCGTTGCTCCTCTCTATAAATAATATAATCCGCACTTGCTTTCAGACCTGCCGGTTCAGTAAGAGTTAACTCATCCCAAATTGATGTCATAGCAGTATAAAAATCCAGAATGCTCATATTCTTTTGTTGCAATGCTCGAATGTCAATCTCTAACTGATATCGTTTTGCAAAATTAGATTTAGTGTACAACTTCTGCAAATGGTCCCAAACCTCCTTTGCCGTTTCATACTTAGCCAACTGTGTACCAATACTATGTTCTACAGAATTATTTATCCATGTATGAATTTTTGAATTATTTGAATCCCAGGTATCTAACAGAGTTGCATAATTTGCATCATTATTTTCCGGTTTCTCAACTATTCCACTGACATAACCCCACAACTTTTTACCCTTAAGAAAGTGTTTCATAACATGACTCCAATAAGCATAGTTTTTACCATTCAAACGCACATTAATAGCCTGAAGAGAATCATCGGATGCCATTATAAGAGAGAAAACGATACTAACCAACAAAGTCAAGCCAAAGCAGTGTGTAAAAAGAATGGATAACTGCAAACCAACACCACAAGCAGATAGAGGATGAATAGTCGATCGCAAATCCGTCAACCGTGCTGCCAGGAACTGCCGCACGCGCCCCCACGCGCCACCAGAAGATCCGACTGCCTGACTCACGCGCCTCCTTACGCCGGCGCGTGTACTCTCACGCGCAACTCCGATCGACGCGGCTCCACCTGCAGATTCTGAATATGGTCTTATATCACCGGAATTCCTACTGCAAGTGCCTCGAAATTCGTGAAAACAGTACGGTTTAGGGTTTTCGCGAAGAAGAAAAATGCACGCTGATTTCGTTTTTCAAAGGCAATGTGAATCAAATAGCTCTGATACCATGTAGAAAACACAATAACATATATATCCTTATATATGTTCTACAAATAAATTAAGAGGAAGAAGAAAGAATGGAAGAAAAGAAAGAGAGAAGAGACAACCCTTAAACCATACCATTCATTATAATACTCAATCCTATATATACATACAAAACAAAAGCATATGCTTAGAATATTCTAAAGCATATAAAGCATATTCTAAGCATATTCAAGAGCATATTCTAGAATGTGCTAATTATTCTAACATGTAGGTATGTATCATTTGAAATTATCTGGACTGACATCATTTTATATCTTTGCTTGTCGAAGAAATTCAATTCCCTCGAAGGCATGTAATCCATCGATTTTGGTGTATGGATCCTCTTGGAGAGACTTTGCTTGATAATCTCTGTTAATAATCTACCCATGATGTGCTAATATTTAGTTAGTGGGTAGTTTTCATTGTTGGAAATTAGGACGCAACTAATCCCACCCAGGACCATTGAAACACAAATAATTTGGACAGAAAAAATATAAATACGAAAAAATAAAATGCAAATACAAATACAAAGATTTACGATATTCAGCAACTTGCTTACATCCACGGACTCACACCAATATATTTCACTAACTCGAAAAATGAAGAGTACAAAAATATTACACTGTATTTTTATCTGCCTACACAAAGGCTACAACTGTCAACTCACTTTCACTCTACACAAGAAAACCTCTCGTTTTTACTCTCTCTCTCTCTCTCTCTCTCTCTCTCTCTCTTTCTCTCTCTCTATTGTGTTTATGGTGGTGTATTTCTTCCTCTAATTTCTCCTCAATTTATAAAGGATACAAGGAGACAATTGTACTATTCAAGAATAGTTAAGAAAACAACTTTTTCAATTTCTTCGTCCACCAACTTCATCAAAACAAAAGAGAATGACACTACTATTCATCATTTTACCTGTGTCTCCACTAGTCACTAATTATGTCTCCACTATCAACATCCATTAGTTTAGTGGTTTTCAATAAAGTTATGAATATTAATGTGGAAAAATGTCTCTTTCTCTCTTCATATTGAAGTTCTCTTCTTCTCCTTTGACTAAGTCAGAATCTTTCTTCGTCTTCAATCATTCTTTCTTTTGATTACATTATTTCTCTTCTTCTTCTTCTTCTTCAATGAAAATTCTTTATTCCTTCATCTGGTAATCTTAATACCACTCCCAATGATTGGCCATTCTCATCAACTTCAGACTTCGATATATGCATCATACTCTTACATAATAAAGTTTGGAAGGATGGGGAAATCCCACATACGCATATCATCTTCATTAATTCAATGATCTCACGTCTCATGATGTTGTTGAATTATTGCTTCATTTAGTTCACTGTCGATGAAATTGAGAAAAAAAAAAAAAACAAATCAACTTAAAAAAAAAATTAGATCAAAGGTACAATTAAAAACAAAAATTAAAGCAAGTAAATTAGTCTCCAACAGTGGCGATCTAAACTTGATTGATTGATTTCCCAAGTATATGTGTCATAACAAGTAATAAAGCGGATCTTTCAATTCAAATATTTATCTCACGGATAATAATATCTACTATATCAATTTTCACCCTAATTAAAAACAAAAATTAAAGTAAATAAATTAGTCTCCGACAGTGGCGATCTAAACTTGATTGATTGATTGATTTCCCAAGTATACATGTCATAACAAGTAATAAAGCGGATCTTTCAATTCAAATATTTATCTCACGGATAATAATATCCACTATATCATTTTTCACCCTAATCTAACTTCGATATAAATTAATGTGGTAAAAAATTATCAAATCAAGAGTTTAAGTTATAACTAATCTATGCTAAGCTAAGCTAATCTAAATTAAACTAACCTAATTTTTGGATGACTATTGAGATTAAGTGGTTAGGAGTTCTGATTCACTTAGGCTACCTAATATTCATTCAATTCAATATCATTAACAATTCTTTCAAAATGAATTAACAATTGAATTGACCACTTTTAGCTAATAATCACTCTCGAAAAATAAAAATATTTATTTTCACATGCTAGAATTTTTTATAGCTTGTCAGCACTGCCAGTAAAGAAGCAAGCTAGTAAGCGAAGGCAATAGGTCTTGCTTGTGAAACCAAATCAATTGCTTGGGTGATCGCCATTTAGCTTGTTGTTTGGCAAAAAAGACTCCCATAAGTTGGTTTGGACCCGCTCTTTGATAGAATGACATTAGTGCCTTTACTTACTAGATTTCCTGTTGATGCAATAACCTGACTTTCTCTCCCAACCAAGGGTCGAAGCAAGTGAACTACTCCTTCCCTCTACTGTGATGAGGAGGGAGAGGAAGCCCTCGCCTCGGGTGGCTTTTCCCAAGAAATGCCCAAAGACTCCCATGCCTTTCTTGGTTGGACCAACACAACCAGCCATTTCCGATCAATGTTCTAAAATGCGCGAAAATGCATCGCCCAGGCACGATGCGTGGGTAAAATGCATCGAATAAGTGGTATGGGCGTAAAAATGTGGTTAAAGTTTTTGTTGACTGCTTAGGCGCGTTTAATCCCACCTAATTCGATTTTTTTTTAAAAGATAAAAATCTATTTTTATATAAAAATATATTTAATGTCTTAAAATAATTAAAATAATATTAAATATACGAAATGCATTATGACGCTTATTTTTCGTATTGACACATCTAAACTTGTGATTCTTGATTCTCGACCTGACGCCTCACAACGCATTACACCTTTTAGAACATTGTTTCCGACTACCTATCCAGAAAAATCTCCGGCCTATGAATGTGGTTTTTATCCTTCAGATAGGCCATGAAAGGAGAAGGAAGGTAGGAATGCCAACAAACGTCTATTATTAAATTTATGTAAATTAATTATAAAATACAATGTTTAAAAAATCAGACTGGACTGATCGGGAAAGTAGAGAACCGGCCGGAAAACCAGTCCGGTTTACCTCTAAAACCAGCCCAAAAATCTGGTTTTCAACCGAGAACCGACCAATTTATAAAACCCGATTTTCGGGTTTTTTTTTTTCTCTAATTGTTTTAAGCTACTTTTGTGTATAATTTTATTTTCTAAATGAGTAAATAATAGTTTATTTGTAAAATAACTTGTTTTTTAGAAATTTTTGTGATATTTGAAATAATTTTTTATGTTTTAATTGAAGTCGGTTCGACCTGGTCGGACCTTTTGACCCTTGACCCGTTGCCTTTTCCGGGTCAAACCTGTTTTCAATTTTCTAAAAACCGATAAAATATTATACTTCTTAAATTTAAAACACTTTCTATTATAATCAAATTGTTACTTAAAAATAAAGAATCAATTGAAAATGCTATAAAGAGGTTTTATTGTATTTTGTTTTTGTGAATGGACTATATTTGTAAATGCATATGCATTGTAATATCTTTCTTAAGATTTTGTTCTAGGATTGTCTATAAGGCGTGGTGCATCAGATAAAAGTAGTCGATACAATATATTTACATTTTATAAAGAATGAGTGTCGATCCATTGGAGACTTCTGGTTCTCTCCAAATTATCAATTCATTATGATATTTTGTCTTACAATGATATTGGATTTTGTTTTTGATTTAAACCGAGCTAATGCATTGAATTATCCAGATCATAGTAATGAATAACCAATAAAACAACGAAGTATTAGTAACTTATTTTGCCTTAGTTTGATATAAATTAAATGCTGATTTCGATAAAAATTAATAAAATGTGTATGATGAAAAAGTTGAGGCAGTCACATGAAATGTGATAACGATTAATTATAATCTATAAGCAACGTGGCTTAAATTCAATTGAACTACAGTCCTATTTTTCCCATGAAATTGTTGCTTGTTAGAAAATTTACATCACAGATAATTATTTATCTATAATCCAAAATCATCATGTTGAATTATCAAGAATTAAATGACTGAAGCGGAAGCGTACCTTAATCAAATATGATTCACGATGAACGATTCGGTTGGTTGGATCTTCCAAATCAATACGTAGTCCTTATTTTCTCTCTGATGATGGGATGTCAAAAGGAATGAACAGTACGTACGATTCAGGGACCATAACCGACTTTATATACTGAATTGCCAGTTAACCTAATTCGGCCCATCATGAATTAGGTAATGGTCTGGTATCTACACATAAAAGCCCATACATTAATTAGATGCATTAAAGCCCAATATATCAAATCATTATTAGATCACTTTAAATGGGCTTAACCAAATTTGATAGCCTTTTATTCAACACACAATAATTCACATATAAGCCCACATGATTGATTAAAATCCTTACAATCTCCCACTTGGGCTATATGTGTAACCTTACAATTGTGTACCAATCATAACCTTATGAGTACTCAGAATTTTGCTATCATTAGTGAATGCATCACCAAACAATCCGGTCCATCAATTATATCAACATATGATCAAAGCGGCTTTCGCTACATTAATCGTAACTAAACCTATCAATGGTCACGCATATCGACATAACTGAATGACATGGATCAAGTATGGATGTGTAGCATGAAAATTACATGTAATGTGATCTTCAACATGCTTATTTCCAAATGGTCCAACTTTAGTGAGATCATCCTCAAACAAGTTCAGAGATAATGAACCTGAAACCATACAGCTGTAAATAACTTTAACTTTAAACCGTATCCAAAAGGACAATAAATATGTCTAATGCACCCAAAATACAAACTCCCACTGAAACCAAATATCCTTAAGAAATACAACACCCATATGAGTATTGTGCTCATGAAAGACCTTGAGTTGTAATACTTTAGTAAGCGGATCCGCAATTATGGAGTTTGTGCCAATGTGCTCTTATTGACACGTGTCCACTCTGAACTGTATCCTTTACAACCAGGAACTTATGTCAATGTATTTTGACTTAGTTGAGCTCCTGTTGTTACTGGAATATAAATCTACTGAGTTATTGTCACAATATAACTTTAGTGGTCTTTCTATACCGTACAGAATATGCAGCCCAGTGACAAAATTTCGCAGCTATATTCCATAATTAGATGCTCCCAAAAAATGCTACAAACTCTGCTGCCATGGTGAATGAAGCTAAAGTGTTTGCTAAGCACTCCTTCCGAAAATAGCTTCTCCAACCAGCAGATAAATGTAGCCTAATGTGGATCTTTTACTTTCTTGGCATCTAGTAAAAATCGGAATCATAATACCATATGATCTCTAACTGATCCGATTTCTGTATGTGAGCATGTAATCTTTTGTTCTCTTTAAATACCTTATAACCCATGTTTGGCTGCTTTCCAAAAGATCCATCTCAGGGTTACTTAAATATCTCATTAGTATCCAAATAATGTATGCAATATCCGAAGGCATACAAATTTGAGCATACATCAGATTTTCTATAGCTTAACTATATGGGATCCTCTGCATTTCTTTAACTTCAAGATAACTTTTCGGGCATTGGTTGAGACTAAATTTGTCTCCCTTAGCGATATAAGGGTGTCCCCTGATTTACTGTCTTGTATGCCAAACCTCTTAAGTACTTTATCGATATAGCCCTTTTTGACAATCCAAGAATACCCCGAGAGCAATCCCGGTGTATCTGAATCCCTAATACAAAAGAGACGTCACCAAGATTTTTAATCTCAAAATTCCTTGACAAAAAATCTCATAATTTTATGTGACATGACTATATCATTAGTGGCAAGCAATATGTTGTCAACATACGAAATCAGGAAAATATACTTACTCCCACTGAACTTGTAATACACACAACCATCAACAACATTAATCTCAAGACCAAACGAGATAATTGCTTGATGAAATTTTATTACCCTTAACGAGAAGCTGGCTTGAGCACATAAATGGATTTCTTTAATTTGCAAACCGTCTCATCAATGTCTCCGTTGAGAAACGTCGTCTTAACATCCATTTGATCTAACTCGAGGTCAAAATGTGCAACAACCTGACTTACCTGAAAGAGTCTTTCGTAGAAACCAAAAGGAATGTCTCTTTATAATCAATGACATCATTCTATGTAAAGCATTTAGATACAAGACGAACTTTATATCTTTCCACATTACCTTTCGAATTCCTCTTGGTTTAAAAATTTATTTAAGACCAATGGGCTTCGCACCTTCTGGTAATGGGACAAGATCCCAAACTTTATTGTCTTGCATATGCTTATACTCCTTATTTACGACATCAATCCACTTCTGAGAGTTAGAACCCTGCATGACCTGATGGAATTGATTGGACCATCTTCCACCATTCCATTATTTCCTTATGTTCTTGGAAAAATACTATTTAAATTATCCGGAATAGCATTTTTTCCCTTTCTCTCGTGGATCTCCTTAATGACTTTAGTTATTGAGGTTGTTGAGTTTGTACTTCTAAAATTTACCTTATTTTGGATGGGAAGTTCTTCAACATTGTTGAATTGAGGTTCTAGATATGCTTGTTGATCAATGACATGCATAAAAACTTGCACATTGTTAAAAGCAACAATAGGAATCGAAATCGATCCTTCCTCAACTTCTTCCTTAAAGACAATATCTCTAACCTTATTCTCCCCCAAACTCAACATCCTCAAAAAATGTTGCATTTTCCGTTTCAAAAGTTGACTTAAGTGTGGGATTATAAAATTAATAGCCCCTTAACAACTTTATTTTCTTTATTTGTTTTCTTGCCCTTATCTTTAGAGGTGTTTTCCAAGTGAACACTCTCAGTTCTGTCCTGCTTCAACTTTTCTTCCTCTTGCACACAAAATAGAATGAGCTCATTTAGAATTCATTTCTCCCTTTAACAGTTATAACTGACCTAAATTGACTGAATTGTGTAAGAAGCTTACACACTTTGAAATAAACTCATTGAGAGTCTATTTCTCCATTTGATAGTTATAACCAACCTTAAATTAACTGAATTGTGCAGGAATCGATGTCAATACCAAATGCACTAGCAAGTCATCAGACAAGTCGAGTTTTAGTGCCTTAAGTTTTGAAGCAGTGTCAGACATCTACATGATGTATTCCCTTATTTTCCCATTGCCTTTATACTTTATTGAAATCAAGCTTTGCATAAGCGTGCTTGTTTCAGCCTTATCGTTTTTCGTAAAACGTTTCTTAATTTCAGAAATGAATGCCACGCTTAATGATCATGAAACTCACGTAATTTATGCAATCCCACTTCTCAAAGTTCCTCATTTGATTAGATGAACTTTCATTCGTAAGAGGACCAGGTTGCTCAATCCTTAGTACACGGTCTAGATCCATGCAGCCAACGAAAAGTTAATGTTCTTGTTTTGATCCTTGAAGTTTGTTCCATAAATACAAGGATTAAATTTGAGCTTGTAGATATACTACTAGCAGAATTTTAAACCGAATAGAGAATACTTAAACAAAATAGCTCACATAAGTACCTTATTATGCAAATCATACTTTCAAATAATGGTAGGGCCCATCACAAGATACCTAGCACAACATCAATATTTAGCCTTTGGATAGAAATATTGACTTGTAAGTGGTACTCTTGGTGTAGTAATCAAACACTGACAGTAAGACATGTCAACCAACAAACCTTTCTTTGGACCGATTTATTGATCACACGTAAAACCAAATAACCGTCATGTATTTATCACCACAAGTTCATGTGAAATTCGGGCCAAATATTGACCTTCCTTTGGGCCGATCAATATCCCCATGAAATAACACACAAACACCTAATTTTTCCTTAGTGTAGTGATCAAACACTGGCAAGGAGACATGTTAACCAATAAACCTTTCTTTGGACCGATATATTGGTCACACTTTAAACCAAATAATTGCCACGTGTTTATCACCACAGGTGTATGTGAAATTCGAGCCAAATATTGACCTTCCTTTGGGCCGATCAATATCTGCAATGAATAACACACACACAAATACCTTCTAATATTCAAAGTTAATTGATATCCACAAGAGAGGTTGCTTTGGCAACATGTTGCTTCAACTAACTTACTTTCGAATATTATATCTCTCAAAAGATTCTGACGTACTAAGATTTGAAACTGAAATCACATTTTTGCATATATTTTGACTTTAGGATTTGAACTATAGAATTCAAAACTTTAGAATAAAGCAATCCTTAAGTTGAGAGAGTCAATTGCAATATTCTTAAACCATAGGTGGCCAATTATATAAAATTTTAAGCTTGAAGGACTTAAATTATAATTTTTCCAAAACCTTATTGGCCAATTTATAGAAATTCCAAACTTTAGGTCCCAATTTGAAAGAAAATCAACCTTTAGAGGTCCAAAATAGTGAATTTGGAAACTTTAAGGACTTAATTGAAAAATTTTCAAACTTTAGGGACTAATTTAAAAATCCCCAAACTTTAAGGACAAATTTAGAAGATTTATAAACTTTAGGGACTGAAAAATAAAAATTTTCAAACTTTAAGGGACCAAATTAGAGAATTTTCAAGCTTTAGAGACCAGTTTTGAAAATTCTCAAACATTAGGGGTTGGATTAGAAAATTTTCAAACTTCAGGGGCTGAATCATAAAATTCCATAACTTGAGAGGTCCTGACTTAACTAAATTATAACTTTAGGGGGCTTAATTTTAAATTCCAGAAATTTAAGGGCCAACTTAAATGGTTTTATTTTAGGGGCTAGTTTTGTAAATTCAGAAGTCTGAGGGGCTATCTTAAAATATTTTATAACCTTAGGGTTTTAAATAATATTTAAAACAAACCATGAGGACCTAATGTCAAATAAAGCCAATTTCGTAATTGCAGAAAAGTCCCTCAAGACTTCAAATTTACAATTGAAACCCCCTGCCCAAAAAATCGCAACAGCCAGGGTTTATAACCCTAGCTGCCGCCGCGACCCACATCCGGCAGCCTGTCCCGGCTGCAACGCATTCTCCGGCGCTTGGAATCGCCTGCAGCGCCATAACCGGCGCTGCATTCCAAAACACAGCGTCGTTGAGTGCGACGCTGCAGCACACCGCGTGCGACGTCGTGCGCAACCAAGTCCGCCGGCCACACCTTCTACAAATCTCGAGTCTGAACTCAACTCCAAAACAAATTCAAAACCAGATCTTAATCCATAAATCCATATACCATCCCGCGCGGAGACGCCGCACTCCACCGCGCGCAACGCGCAGTGTGCGGCTTCCCCATCTCCAACCAGATTCAAGATCAATATACACATGCTTAACAAATTTCATTACCCCAAAATCAGATTCCAAATTCAGAAAACCATATACATATATATTATTAATCCAATTTGGTTGAGTCCCAACTCATATATCCAAATTCACATATAAAGCAGTAGGCATTTTACTGATTTTCTAAATCCACAGTTAATACACACGCATATATAGGGCATAAAAGTTTTTAATTATTATACTCATATGAACGTATGAGTGATCTGATAATCAACATGATGATTGGCTCTGATACCACTTGTTAGAAAATTTACATCACAAATAATTATTTATCTATAATCCAAAATCATCATGCTGAATTATCAAGAATTAAATGACTGAAGCAGAAGCGTACCTTAATCAAATATGATTCACGATGAACGATTCAGTTGGTTGGATCTTCCAAATCAATACGTAGTCCTTATTTTCTCTCTGATGATGGGATGTCAAAAGGAATGATCAGTACGTACGATTCAGAGACCATAACCGACTTTATATACTGAATTGCCAGTTAACCTAATTCGGCCCATCATGAATTAGGTAATGGCTTGGTATCTACACATAAAGCCCATACATTAATTAGATGCATTAAAGCCCAATGTATCAAATCCTTATTAGATCACTTTAAATGGGCTTAACCAAATTTGATAGTCTTTTATTCAACACACAATAATTCACATATAAGCCCACACGATTGATTAAAATCCTTACATTGCTTACTTGCATGATCTGTTTCTTGTTGAAACTTGTAGGATGGATAGAATCAAACAAGAAAGAAAATAAGAAGATCATGGAAACTATCGAAAAGGATCAAAATAGGCTCGATCACGTAAATTGTTGTCCTCAAACAATATTTACCTAATCTCTATAATTTTTAGTGCTTAAATGCACTTGGTAAATGATTTGTAGGATTAAATCAACCCAAAAGTAGAGGAAAACTGAAAGCACTTAAGTTTTCTTCTAAGAACTTAAAAGAATACAAAAGTTGGAATAAATTTAGTATAATTTGGACAAAGTTGCTGATCATTGATTGATCTTGATAATTGATGTATTTTGTTTTGAAATCTATCACCTATTTATATATTTTCAAACATCTCCATGAAGTGGTGCAAGGCACACCACGAAAAGTTGTGCATTTCCTCCAAAATGATTGAGAAAAACAAAATTTGTATCTTTCCAACGGTCATATTCGAACCCCCATGTGATCGCATTATTATAGTTTCTTCCATTCTCATGGCACATAGTTTCTTGCCAAAAGTGAACCTTATGATCTCATGGTTACGGACATTGCGATCAAATAGCTTTAAGAAATTTGAACGTGCCTCAAAATATGTACCAGGTGCGATGACAAGGCTTTTAGCCCATGCAATCCCATTGTTATAAATGTTGCCTCTTGGATATTCATTTTATTTTTAATCAATATTTTAGTCCCATAATTCATATTTCTTTAAACATGATTTTTCACAATCCCCAATTGTTTAAAGAATATATATTGAAGGCAATCCAATCAACCGACACTTATGCTTATGACATATATATCTTTTGATTTGAATCTAGCTGTAGTGTTGATTTTTACAAAGTATCATCAAAATTTAAGTAGATTGGTAGCTTTGAACCAATTATTTCTTGGGATAATATCGATAAGAACACACACTTAGGTATCATGTGTTCATAAGAGAGAAACTAATACTCTCTATTTAGATGACACCATCTCGAAGTTTAACTAGGTGAAGTACTTCCAGTATCTTTATTACTTTAGAGATGCTTGTTTAATAAATTGAAATTCGTTGAGATCTTTTTATGATCATCCCTCCAAAGGATATTCAATAGTGCTGCAATAATCCACTTAACGTGATTTATTTTTACCTTTTGAACCCCTGAATAATAAGTAGATTTTCTATCATTAATTGACTTTAGTTAATGAGTTTCAACCCCATCCTTCTCGATGTTGAGAGTACTTAATCTCTTTAAATAAGCTTAGTAAGAGGATCCTCCAGATTCTTTATTGACTTAACGTAATTTAGGGAAATTATTCCACTTTTGATTAATTTTCTTACGTACTCATGTCTTACACTCATTCGTCTCCAGTGGAATCTCATAAAAGAGATCCTTTAGCCATTCCACCTCTTTTCCAGTTTCAACTAATGCCACGAATTCAGATTTCATGGTTGAATGAGTGATACATGATTGTTTCTTGGATTTCCAAGAAATTGCGCAACCTTCCAATGTAAACAATCATCCTGAATTGGATTTACTTTCTCAAACTGTAGAGATCAAATTAGCATCAGTAAATCCCTCCAAAATGGCCGAAAATTCGAAATATTGAATAGCTAAGTTTTTGGTTTTATTTAAGTAAGCAAGAACTATTCCAATAGTTTTCCAATTATCCTTAATAGGATTAATAGTAAACGTACTTAGTTTAGTAATCGAAAATGCTATATCCAGTCTTGTGCATTGAGTTGCACACATAAGACTTCCTATAGCTCTTGCATACTCCAATTGAGCAATTGCTCTTACATCATTCTTTATAAGTTTTTGTACTAGGATCAAGAGGGGTATTATATTCTTTTATGTTCAAGTATTTAAATTTATTTATCTCATTCTCTACATAATTTGATTGACTCAAATAATAACTCCCAATATTTTTAGTCACTTTCATCCCAAAAATGTTGTCAATTTATCCAAAATCCTTCATCTTGAATGTGGGAGATAGAGTCCTCTTCATTTCTTCAATTTTGTCAACATGATTACTTAGAATAAGCATTTCATCGACATATAAACATAAAATGATAATATAAGTATCACACACTTTAGAATATATGCATTTATATATACTATTATGAATGAAGCCAAATGAGTTGATAGCTAAGTCAAAACTTTTGTGCCACTTCTTAGGTACTTGTTTTAGACTATACAATGGCTTTACTATTTTACAAACTTTATGTTCATTTTCAGGTAGCACAAACTCTTCTTGTTGTCCCATGTAGACTTTCTAATCAAGGTCCCATTTAAGAATTCTGTTTTGACAATCATCCGATGAACATGTAAGTCATTTATAGAGGCCAGTGCGAATAACATCTCACAACAGGAGCGTATGTGTCGAAGTAATAGATTCCTTCTTTTTGTCAATATTCTTTTGCCACGAGCCTTTTGTTTGAAAGGATGGAATTCATTTAATATCTTATTGCGTCTTTCCAAAAGAGACTATCATAAGAAGCCATAGCTTCTTCCAAAGTCTTAGGATCGATTTCCACTAATAGAACAAAAGGTATTTTCTTACTAAGTTCTTCTCATTCTCTTCTACTACGTAGAATAAAATGAGTAGAAAGTCTATTTCATCCGAACCTAGTGAATTTCCAACTCAAACTCTTTTGCTTCTTCGAGTTCACTTGAGTCATCAATGTCTTTAGTAGAACTTCCCTTTGTGTTCCTCTAGAGTTTGGTAACTATTGTAACAAAAGGTATTTTCTTACTAAGTTCTTCTCATTCTCTTCTACTAAGTAGAATAAAATGAGTAGAAAGTCTATTTCATCCGAACCTAGTGAATTTCCAACTCAAACTCTTTTGCTTCTTCGAGTTCACTTGAATCATCAATGTCTTTAGTAGAACTTCCCTTTGTGTTCCTCTAGAGTTTGGTAACTCTTGTTTTTCTCTTAAATCATTACCCAAAGATAATAAGTTCTCGAATTACTATACATCATTTGATTCAATTATCACATTGGTTTCCAAGTTTAGCAATCTATAGGATTTACGATTAGTAGCATATCCTACAAATGCACAATTAATCCCTACCTAACTTAATCCTTTTTGAATCTTTATTCTTGCAACAGGAAAGACACTCCCACACTTTAAAATAATCAATGTAAGGTTCACATCCTCTCCATAGTTTGTATGGAGAGACCTTTGTAATCATTAAAAGAGTTCTATTTAATATTCTACAAGCACTTAAGAGGGCTTCACCCCACAAATTAAATGGCAATAGCATGATTAAACATAAGAATTTATCATGTCAACCAAGGTTCAATTTTTTCTTTCTATCAAACCATTTTGTTCGGGAGTCCTAGGTGTAGAACATTGATACACTATGCCATGTTGTTCACAAAATATGTTGAAGTCATTAGAAGAATACGCACCACCTCTATCATTTCTTAATGATTGGATTTTCTAACTTAAGTGATTTTTTTACTTCATTTTTATATGCTTTAAACTTGTCAAATGCATCATGATTATGCTTCATCAATAAACATAAGTGCACCTAGAATAATCATCTAAGAAGGTTATAAAATATTTATTTCCTCTATGTAAAATTCCATTCAACTAGCATACGTTGGAGTGAATTAATTCTAAAATACTAAGCCCCTGTTTGACCCCTAGTTTTTGAAAACCAAGTTTTTAAAACACTCATGCTTAACCATCCATTCTTAGTCAAGCCTACAATATTTGTCTTTTCAAGCAATTTTAAACTGCACAGTCTTCAAAAAAATCACAAAAGCTTATCAAAAATTGGGGGCCAAACATGGGCTAAAAGACCTATTCACACTATGATAAGATTTCTTAGTCATTTTTTATTCTACACAAACTTTGCATTAATGTTTCTCTTCTAAGTCATATGATATAAAATTATTTTGAAGCATGTGTTTCATAGTACTTGTACCAATATAACCTAAATTACATGTCATAAAGTAAATGAATCAAGTGAAAAAGCAAAATTAATATTCTTATTCATATCATCCTTAAAAATACAAAGTTTAAATGATGTGATTCAAAGCCCGAATACAAGTCTTCAAGCAATGATGGACAAAAACATGTTCTTGGCAAGAAAAGAAGTAAGTTTCGAGTTGGACCTGAGTCTGGAAGGCAAGTGGATCAACTTGATTAAGACAGAAGAAGTTCGAGCCCAAATCGAAGAAGCACGCGATCGTGCTGTACAAGGAAGCCTGTGTTTGTAGCTACGCAACCCACAAAAGATTGACTCAACCCAAGAACGCCAAAAAAATCACGATTTATGGATCCAATTAAAATCAATTGAATAAAGCAACCAATACAATCAAATTGATAAATTGACCTCTTGATCACAAATAATATTAATTCTCATTCAAATTTGAACAAAAAAGAATAAACTCGCAAGTTCGAATTTTATTAAATGAAGAATAAGCTGTTGAAAACAAAATAGCCTTACAATAATCTCTCAAAGTTGCCTATAAATTATGCAAAGAACAAGTCTATATATAGGCAAAGAAATAAAATCCTAATCTAATTAGGAAACTAAATAAATAACCTAATTTAATTGAAAAGACAATTCCTAATTTAATTAGGAATCTAATAAAGATAATCCCTTTTATAACAATAAGGGTAGAAATAAACTAGGAAACTAATTAATTGAAAAAGGAAATAAAATAAATCAAAACTTTGCAAAAATTGCGATCAGATCCCCCGACAAAGCTCACGCGATCGCATTGTAGAACAGGTCGCGATCGCGTGGAGACCTCCTTTTTTTTGCCTATATTTTTCCCCATTCGCGTGATCGCTGGCTTCCTTATATTGCGCGATTGCGCGCTTCTTTGATTTTCAACTTCATTTCCGTACTCGAGCCCAACGTGAAACTTGCCTCTTTAGTCACCAAGAATGTGTTTTCATCCATTGTTGCTTGAAGACTTCTATTCGAGATCTGGATCACATCATTCCCTCCTTCTTCAGGATGATTTGTCCCGAATTATAGCTTGGTTCATGGTGTTTCAGTGCACCACCTGGATCAAAAGGAAAATTCTTGCTTCCATGACACATAATCAACAAATTGTACTCATTCAATTGATAGACTCGAATGTATTGAAGCACGAGTTGGATTGACCGTGATTGGTGTGATTTTGTCTTCCAAGTATGAGCATCAACCTGGAAGAAAGAATTAAGCAAAATAGGGTGGGGAATGTTAGTTTCACCAAGTACAAGATATGGATCCTTATACTCATGATAAAACACTACCACCTCCTCTTTTCCATCCATGAGGCTCTTCTCTTCACCTCCAACATTCTCTTCTAAATTTTTAGTCTCAACTATCTCTTCCACATTTTTGTTTTCAACCCCACCTTCATCCTTAATTACCTCTTCAACACTTTTATTTTCTTGTTCATTCACCTCCTTACTACCCAATTCTTCATATTCTACTTCAAATTTTGGAATTTGATCAACTATTTCTAGTTTCAACTTCCCCCTCCTTCTTCTCAACATCCCTATCTAGAGGTTCCTCTAGCAACCCCACTACAAATTTTCTCTCACTCTCCTTTTTTACCTTCCACGAATCGTCTCCTGCTTCCTCGAGTGTCAACCCATAAAGTGTGAATGTTTTCCCTCTCGTAAGAATCCTGTATATGTGCATACTCTTATACTATATTGCTTCCCTCATACGACTCCATGATTTTCCCAACAAAATATGACAAGACTTTAAAGACACTACATCATAAAATACTTCATCAATATATTTTCCACGGGTGATAGTCACTGGACTTGCTTGGTTACATGGAACTCCCCAAATTCCCTCATCCACGTCACACAATAAGGTCTACTGTGAAGTATTAGAGATAATCCCAACTTTTCAACCATGGTGATATTAACAAAATTAGTGAAGCACTCTCTATCAATTGCCAAACAACACACCTTCTGACCTACATAACATCAAGTTTGGAACAACGAACCCGGATCATAATCCATCCCTTAGGTGGAAACTCAAGAAAACTCAAGAATAGATGATTTAGACAACAGTTACCAAGAAGGAATTTATTTTCTTGCTCAAAAAATAAATGGAAGAAGAAATTTTCAAAAATGTCAAGAATTAAAGAAATTCAAGAAAGTGGTTCTTGTCCTTAAATTTTCGAATTTGAATTTTTTTTTGAATTTTTGGAATTAATAAAGAAAATAAAATAAATATATATTTTTTAAATATATCTGAAATTCGACTACGAGTGTGATGAAACAAACGGAATTGAATTCTGATAGGAATTAAAGAAAATAAACACTTCTAAAATTTTGTTAGATTTTATATGGATCAAAAAATTGAAATTTTTTATTGGCACGAAGAACAACAAGAAATAAGAAAAGAAAGACTCAACAACAAGATATGAATAATTCGCATGTGGACTCTATGATAAATACATTATGATAAATACATGGAATTAAACTAGGATAAAAAAAGATATAACCTTGATTTGTTTTAGAGCCTAAGCTCTGATACCAACTGATGCAAACCACATAGCAATTGTAACTATGCAACCCACAAAAGATTGACTCAACCTAAGAACGCCAAAAGAATCACGATTTATGGATCAAATTAAAATCAATTGAATCAAGCAACCAATACAATCAAATTGATATATTGACCTCTTGATCACAAATAATATTAATTCTCACCCAAGTTTGAACAAACAAGAATAAACTCGCAAGTTCGAATTTTATTCAATGAAGAATAAGTTTTTGAAAGCAAAAGAGCCTTACAATAATCTCTTAAAGTTGTCTATAAATTATGCAAAGAACAAGCCTATATATAGGCAAAGAAATAAAATCCTAATCTAATTAGGAAACTAAGTAAATAACTTAATCTAATTGAAAAAAAAATTCCTAATATAATTAGGAATCTAATAAAGATAATATATTTTATATCAATAAGGTTGGAAATAAAATAAATCAAAAATCCGTGAAAATTGCAATCAGATCCCCCGACAATGCCCACGCAATCGCATGGTAGAACAGGTCGCGATCGCATCGAGACCTCCTTTTTTTCCTGCCTATATTTTTCCCCATTCACGCGATCGCCGACTTCCTTATACTCTGCGATCGCGCGCTTCTTTGATTTTCAACTTGATTTCATTACTCGATCCCAACATGAATAAACATAAGTGCACCTAGAATAATCATCTAAGATGGTTATAAAATATCTATTTCCTCTATGTAAAATTCCATTTAACTCGCATACGTTAGAATGAATTAATTCTAAAATACTAAGCCCTTGTTTGAGCCCTAGTTTTTGAAAACCAAGTTTTTAAAACACTCAATCTCACCCATCCGCAATATTTGTCTTTTCAAACAATTTTAAATTGCACATTCTTCAAAAAATCACAAAAACTTGGGGCCAAACATAGGCTAAACCGCTAAAAGACCTATTCACAGTATGATAAGGTTTCTTAGTTATTTTTTATTCTACACAAACTTTGCATTAATGTCACTCTTATCTCTTTCTCTTAATTCTTCCTCAATTCTCAAGTATTTTTAAAATTGCTCTATTGAGAATTCCTCAGAAATATGAAGAATCTTCTTTCGGAATCCTTTTCAAGTGATCAATAATTTGGCTATTATTACCCCCACTTGAAATGATCCTTGAAGATCAGTTTTGACTACTGTTAATTTGTTCACAAGCACTTGTAATTTTTGGACTTGTGGGAGTAAGGAATTATTATCAAGGAACTTTAGATCAAAGTATTTAGAGATTAGGAACTTTTTGGTACCCTCCTCCTCGACTTTGTACTCGTTCTTTAGTTCCAAAATCTCCTTTGTCGAATTAATGTTGATATAGAGATCATAGAGTCAATCGGACAAGAAATGCAGTTTATCATATTGTTGCCTTTTTATCTCAGTCCTTACTGCATCCATATCTTCTTCATTTGGTTATAGAGCGGGGCCAATTCCTGATCAAGAATATAGAAGATCTTCAATGCTGTTTGGAGGAATTTGATCTTGCCTTCCCATCTTATGAAGCTGGTTTCATCAAAGTGATAAAATCTTACCAAGTCTTCATTTATGAGTTTGATAGCAGCAATAGAATATTCATTCTCCATCATAATATCGTTTGAGAATGTTGAAACTTGTAGTAGGATGGAGAAAGAATAGAATCGAACAAGAAAGAAAATAAGAAGATAATGGAAATTGTCTAAAACGATCAAAATATGCTCAACCACGTAAATGGTTTTCCGCAAACAATATTCGTCTCATCTCTATAATTTTGAGTGCTTAAGGACTAATTAACAAATGGTTTTTAAGATTAAATCAAGTCAAAAGTAAAAGAAGACTCAAAGCACTTAAGTCTTCTTCTAATAACTTAAAGAACACAAAAGTTGGTAGAAATCTACATATTAATAATGAAAACTGAGATTCTGGCCAATTATTTTTGACCAGAATCTCAATTGTCAGATATTCTATAAAATTTAGTATAAACTATCTGGTAGTTTCTTTATTAAAAAAAAAAAAATTTCCTTTGCTGTTTTCAATTCCCCTTTGAAATTGCATGTCCACGTTTGTTAAGAATTATAATGGGTAGTTATTTATGTTTTTGAAAACTTTATTTTTGCAGTTCCATTTTTATGAAGGGTCCCATAAAAATCGTTTTTTAGGTTGGGATTTTTACTTTGTTTAAATGGACTTTCCTTCCTATGTTTAGTGATGCCTACCTTTTATTTGGTAATCAGATTTCTGGCATCGGGGAGAAGGAAATTATATTGGAAAATGATTTGATGAAATTATTTTTTACATGTACAGTGTAGTATTGGAAATGATTATGAGGTGTGCTTAGGTTCTTTTTGGAGGTTACTGGTTGGTCAAAATTAGTATATGATTAGGATCTACATGAGGCGTGCTTATGTTCTCTTTGGAAGTTATTGGTAATCTGGTTGGTAAAAATTAGTATGTGATTATGAGCCACATGATGTGTGCTTATATTCTTTTTGAAAGTTACTATTTGGTAAAAATTAGCATGTGATTAGGTTCTAGCCATTCTCAATTAGGAGACCTTAAATTAATCTAAATGATTTTTTTATTTTTTTTATTTTTTTGCATTATCATCACTTATATGTTACGTCTGCTTAAATTAATATAAATTCTTTGTTTTGCATTATCATCGCTTATATGTTATGTCTGCTTCAAATAATCTAAATGATTTATTTTACATTATCAATCACATGCTTTGCTGCAAGATCCAAACTCATATCACTGCATTTGCAAAGGAAATTAGAGGGTGTATGTGTGTCAATGAAACTAACTAGCAGTTTGTGACTTGAAATAGGAATATCAATTGAGGAAAAATGAATTTTCTGAACTTACAGAATAGTATTGATTATGGCATTAGTTTCTATTATCGAGTGCTGCAATTACAGATGCTATATTTGATATGATCCGGACCAGACATCGAAGGGCGAAGTCGAGCCATCGGAAATATGACAATGATCTACGTGCAAAACGGAGCAAGTTCCATGTTGGGGTCGAGCCGAGAAGTGGGACGGATCAAACCGAGCCGAGAAAACGAAGTTATTTGTGCAGAAAATCCATTACGGCCGTAATGGAGGACCTTCACGGCCGTAACCCATATATTCACGGCTGTAAATCATGTTATCACCGCCGTAACCAACTATCGAAGAAAAACGAAGAATTTCATCAGAACGAGGCTTACGGCCGTAAGCCTGGAAGTTACAACCGTAAATTCAAGCAGGGGCATTTCACGGCCTTAAGAGATTTGTTACGACCGTAACTGATGGTGCAGTTTTGGATCGGAGAGGTCTTTACGGTCGTAAAATAATTATTCATGGCCGCAAATGAGTAGCGGCCAGATTTTCCAGATTTTTCAATTATTTTATTTCCTTTTGGGTTTTTAGGTTATTTTCCTAATTTAGTGTTTTAGTTTAATTAGAATTCTATTTTGAGTAAATTAGCGGTTAGGTTATTTTACTTATTTATATTCTTTACCATGATTGTAAAGAAACAAGTTTGAGTTTATGAATTAAATTGAGAGAGGATTCTCTTGTTAAAGGTTGAGTTTTTCCCTTTTGTTTCGAACTTATCAAAGATCCGTTCTTTGTGGCGTTCACACAATGAACTTATCAAGGAATTGACAACCTTTGTGGCGTTCACCAATCTTGGTTCTTCAATCCTCATCGTCAATAATTGCGTCGTGATTGTCGGGTCAAGGTTTTACTGTCAAATCTATCTTTTAATTTCCGTTTATTTATTCGCGTTCTTGTTATTTTCGTGTCAGATCTGATTTAGATCTTTTCTAGGTTTTAATTGTCGTTATTTCGCGTTGTCCAACGAGATTCCCCGATTGGGATCTCATCATCTGGTATCAGAGCTTGGATCTCATTATTTTATTTCCTTTTTGATTTTTAGGTTATTTTCCTAATTTAGTGTTTTAGTTTAATTAGAATTCTATTTTGAGTAAATTAACGGCTAGGTTATTTTGCTTATTTATATTATTTACCATGATTGTAAAGAAACAAGTTTGAGTTTATGAATTAAATTGAGAGAGGATTCTCTTGTTAAAGGTTGAGTTTTTCCCTTTTGTTTCGAACTTATCAAAGATCCGTTCTTTGTGGCGTTCACCCAATGAACTTATCAAGGAATTGACAACCTTTGTGGAGTTCACCAATCTTGGTTCTTCAATCCGCATCGTCATTAATTGCGTCGTGATTGTCGGGTCAAGGTTTTACCGTCAAATCTATCTTTTAATTTCCGTTTATTTATTCGCGTTCTTGTTATTTTCGTGTCAGATCTGATTTAGATCTTTTCTAGGTTTTAATTGTCGTTATTCCACGTTGTCCAACGAGATTCCCCGACTGGGATCTCATCATCTGGTATCAGAGCTTGGATCTATTTCAGATTCTTGTGTTTCTTGATTTTCTTGATTTTTTCGTGTTCTTCGTGTCATTCATATTTTTCTTCAGTTTGATCCATAAGAGTCAGTCCCATAAATTCAAAATTATTTTTATTCATCGCTTTTCGTCCAAATCCAGTTCCCTTTTTTTCTGCCATACTCGTAGTCCAATTCTCTGGCATATTGAAAAAAAAAAATTCCCAAAAATTCCCCAAATATTCTGAATTTCCTTATTCGTGTCTTAAAAATGTCTGATAGAGAGGGTTCCACATCTTCATCTTTTGTGGGAGACAGAAAACAGCTCGGGGGTGTGAATAAAAGGAATGAACAGGGTAATAATGATATTGCATTAATGAGGGCACAATTTGAGAGGTTTATGGCACAGATGGAGAATCAAGGTGCAGAGCATGAACAAAGACCTTGGGATCAATATCATGATGGTTCTCGAGTTAGGAGAGGTAACAGGCGTGAGGTTGGTATGAGTTGATGAGGGCATGGAAAGTGAAAGTGGAAGTATATCTTTGGGAAGTATATGAAGGAGGGATAGAGGAGATAGGTAGAGAGGACCAATTGAAAATAAAGAGCGAGTTTGAGAGGAAAAATAAGAGCGTTGAGGCCACGACCTCAGAAAAAGGAGAGGGTGTGAAAATTGAAAATAAGAGAGTTGAGGCCACGACCTCAGAAAAACGTGAGCTTGAGAGTGAAAAGAAAAAGAAAAGAGAATCCACCACAAAAATGAGTTTATTTACATTTTCTAACACATCCCTCCACAGTTCTATTAAATATGTTTTGCATGGACATAAATCGAACCATGAACTTAAGGCGGGAAAGAAATTCATCGGCAAAAATGAGCAGCCCAAAAGTCTAAAAGATCGCACAAAGCTTAAAAATGATCATCGAGCCTGGAAAAATAGGAGTTTGAAAAGCCGACCAAAAATGGATTTGAGGTCAAATCCTTTTCAAGAGAAGGAGTATGATATGATCCAGACCAGGCATTGAAGGGTGAAGTCGAGCCATCGGCAATATGACAATGATCTACGTGCAAAACGGAGCAAGTTCCATGTTGGGGTCGAGCCAAGAAGAGGGACGGATCAAGCCGAGACGAGAAAACGAAGTTATTTGGGCAGAAAATCCATTACGGCAGTAATGGAGGGCCTATATTCACGACCGTAAATCATGTTATCACGACCATAACCAATTATCGAAGAAAAAAGGAAGAATTTCATCAGAATGAGGCTTACGGTCGTAAGCTTGGGAGTTACGACCGTAACATTCAAGCAGGGGCATTTCACGACCGTAAGAAATTCGTCATGGCCGTAACTGATGGTGCAGTTTTGGATCAAAGAGGCCTTTACGACCGTAAAAGAATTATTCATGGCCGTAAATGAGTAGCGGACAGATTTTTCGAATTTTTCAATTATTTTATTTCCTTTTTTGTTTTTAAGTTATTTTCCTAATTTAGTGTTTTAGTTTAATTAGAATTCTATTTTGAGTAAATTAGCGGCTAGGTTATTTTGCTTATTTATATTCTTTACCATGATTGTAAAGAAACAAGTTTGAGCTTATGAATTAAATTGAGAGAGGATTCTCTTGTTAAAGGTTGAGTTTTTCCCATTTGTTTCGAACTTATCAAAGATATGTTCTTTGTGGCCTTCACCCAACGAACTTATCAAGGAATTGAAAACCCTTGTAGTGTTCACCAATCTTGGTTCTTCAATCCGCATCGTCATTAATTGCGTCGTGATTTTCGGGTCATGGTTTTACCGTCAAATCTATCTTTTAATTTTCGTTTATTTATTCGTGTTCTTGTTATTTGCGTGTTAGATCTGATTTAGATCTTTCCTAGGTTTTAATTTTCGTTATTCCGCGTTGTCCAACGAGATTCCTCGACTGGGATCTCATCAATATTCATGCGACATCCAGTCAGTTTATGCAAGCTTTGATGATGGGAGCGTTAGCATCTTCACCACTATGGGACTAAAACTAAGATGTCAGATCAATGACGTTGCCTATTTGCCTACTAGCATGAGGTATGTACAGGATTGCCCTCGGAAAATGAGCAAGTACTTTTAACATGTTTCGCATTCTCGACTAGAGGGTAACAAGTAGTCTTAATGAAGAAAAAAATAAGTAAAAACCTTTTCACCATACCATACAGAACTATCCAATACTGTGTTTTAACCACGCTATTTATGTTCTCCCTTTCCACTCTAATGGTGTCTTATTTCTTCATTGAAGCCATTCAAATGTTGATTGGTTGCCTTAATTTGATATATGCTTATACTTTTTTTTTTTAATACACATTTATGGACTGATGGTTGGCATATTCTTCTATTGTTTGCATATGGAATTGGCATGGGGGTACAGAAAAGAGCTTGAGCAATTCATCAGGACTTTATATTCTCTTCATGGTTTTGGTGCAGTGCGATTTTTCCTTTACTTATCCATTATCTTTATAACTATGTTACCTTGTGAGTCTTGCCCACTAATTTATTTCATACAGATTTTGACCAACTTCTAATAGCGTTGTCCTCCATGAGAATATGTTGGCAGTGTGGACCAAAAATATGTGAATATTGAGGAAGGATTAGTAGTGTGTGCCAGAGTTTGGTGACCAATAAAACGGTTTATTCTTTTTATCTTTTAAAACACAAATGTATGAGATGACACTGAAAACTAGAGAAGAAAAATGCAACTGCTCTTCTCTCAACTTTGTCCCATAATTATAAATCTTCTGATCAAGTACCCCCACCTCCTTTTGATATATATATTTATAGAATAAACACATGTACATATAGTGAAGTCCATTTTCATAAATCCTGCCATGTGTTATGTTCTGTTGTGGAAATAATACTCACAGTATGACTATTACAAGTCAAAAGTACTGTAGAAAGCCTGGAAATACGAGACATTGCACGTTCAAACGATTCTTCATTACCCATTTTGCAAAATGGGGGTTCAAGAAGGAACTTAATTTTTACGGGCATTTCTTTTTAGATTTTCTAATTTTTCCTTCTTCAGGTAAATTTAAAAATGCTATTCTATTTTCTTTATTAATTTGGTTTATAAATTATAGTTTTTAGTAATTTCTTTTGAGCTACTATTCACTTTGCAAAATTTTGAAGTTGACTTCATTTTGCAGAATTTTTTTATATAGGGAATTGAAATTAGGGCAAAGGAATTTTTTTTCCTCCTCTTTAATCAAATGGTAAATGGCACTTCTATGGTTGCAGGTTTTGGTGTTGAGGAAGGGTTGAAAATGGATTTAGCAGTTGATGATATAAATGCTTATTCATATTTGTATCCAGTTGAATTGCTTTCCAAGAAGTTTGTATTCAAATGATAGGTGTTTATTTATATGTAACTGAGAAATATCTAGCGAATTGATTGATGATTTTGTTATTACATTGTAAATTTTATAAATCCTGTAAAATTTAGATCCAATGGATTTTAATGCAGTCTTTCTACATTTGTACTTATTTTCACAAAGCCGTTAAGAGAGGAATGAGTTTTTTTTAGGCATGCAAATGAGCCCAACCATGAACAAACAAGTGTTATATATATATATATACTGCAGGATACCAAAGAGCTTGAAAACGGTCTCTACCTTCGGTTTATAAAATACAGATTAGTGATTTCTTTAGGTTAAATGACATTAGTGAGATATTTAAGTGCCTAGACATCAGTATTTAGATATGGGGTTTCTCTCTTTTCTTTGCTTAACAATTTGAAGTGATTTTTTTTCTCATTTGTATATTTGGTTATATTGGTAGAGTCCAGGACTAAATAACTGCTATGGACTTCCTGACTCCATGGTATAATACGAAAATCAGACAGTAAGTCGTGTCTACTAATAACTAACATCTCTATCAATTCCTTCCCAATCATTATTGAAAGACAAATTCTCAAACAAAATATCTATTATTACCAATGCTCAATATTTGTTTGTTGGTTACTTTTATCTTTTTTACAAGTCTTCTAGGAGCCTATTATGCCTATCTATTATTTGTCATGCATATTCTTTCCATTTTATTACTAGAAGAAATATTTTCTATGCCAACCATGACCCAATTGGTAATGTGTCTAGGTTAATAAATTTGAAATTCACAAAGGTTAAACAACGTGTGTTCTGATTGTAGGGATGCACCGATCATGCTGCTTAAGGTAGAAAAAAGGCTAGCATTCATATGATGATGAATTTTGTGTTTAAATATGGCAGGAATTGCTACGAAGTCTCCCCTTGCTGTCACTGATACAAAGAGTGTCGATACAAAATAGGAATCTGACACTTGATCAAGATATGGATTATGTCGCACATGGAATGCGGGTGTTCTTTTGTCTGATGGTCTAAAGAAGCAAAACCAGCTCAATGCCAGAAGAAGAAATATGTGTTTGCCAGAGTATATTATTATATTTGCAGCTACTATTCCTGTATTACTCAAAATAAAGAAATGTTGAATGAAATTTTTTTGTATCATGCAGAATCCTTTTGATCTTTCTTCCCTCTTCTTTCCTTTTGTATTTATAATTCTGTTTTCTAATGATACAATTTGTTAAAATAATAATATTCCTTGTGAAGAATGGTAACAATTTACTCTATTGTTACTTACATATGGATAAAGATTCATTTGATTCTGGGATAGACAATTTCATAACACTTCAACAAGAAGATCTACTCATCCACGATAGGGATGACAAAAAGACCCGACGGACTGGAGACCCGCTAGGACCTGATCTCATTAGGGGTGACCAGCCCTGAAAATTTGGGTCCGCGGGGCGAGTGTTGGGCGACTCAGCACCGAACCCGCCCCACGACCCGAATTCTAGGCCAACCACTGGCTTCTTAACAAAGTTGTATATATGTTAGGTGAGTTGTGTATAATGAGACTTTTCAAAAATTTTAATACTTTTGATAATAGAATGTTTATTAGTTTTTAAATTGAAATTGAATTTTCGCAAATTTTTTTTACAATTATTTTTCTTTTAATTTAATTTTTGTCAATGAAATATGTCCTTACAACGCACAATGCACGGGTGTGAAACTAGTTTTGTATAATTGGACAAAGCTTTAGATCATTGATTGATTTTGTTTATTTATAGTTCTCCAAACATCTCCACGAACTGGTGCAATATGCACCACGAAAAATCATGTCTTTTCTCCAAATTGCTTAAGAAAAATTAAATTTGTAACTTTCCAATGGTTATCCGATTGCATGGTTATAGTACATTGCGATCACATGACACAAAGTTTATTGTCGAAAGTAATCATTGCAGTCGCACGACTTTACCAATTTGGAACTTGCCTCAAATATGTATGAGTTGTAATCGAAAGACTTTTAACCCGCAAGACTTTTAACCCATGAGAATATTGCCTTCTAAATTTTCATTTCCTTTTTAATCCAATTTTCAACATTTCTTTAGACACGAATTTCCAACATCTCTTCACTGCACATGTTACTGGATTAAATGTGAAATGCCGACCAGTCTTGAAGTTGAAACAAGAATGCACGCACTTTCATGCCAATTTCTAATAAACAATTAGTATATCCATTTCTTATTTTTTATTTTTTATGGTAAATAAACAATATATCCTTAATTTCATTTGCACATGGGCTGCCTGTCTGCCTGCCTGCTATCAGATCTTCAACTGATTTTCTGTTCTTCATTTTTTATTTTGACAATTTGATATTGGATTATTGTGTTCGAGTAATATTTAGAGACATTGACAATAATTTCTTCTTAACTCAATCATTTATTATTTTATCACAGGGTCAGTGACGAATCCAGAAAATCAATTCAGCACGAGTGGATTTGTTTCAGTACGACTGAACACTACAACGTAAGAGAAAAAAAAATTTCGACATCAAAATTATAAGGTAAAATTTTTTTTTGGCGAATCCAGCTCGAGCAGTCCAATGCCCTAGCCGAGGGATGGATCCGTCCCTACACGTGGTGTGGCAGACTAATGTATGGAGGCTTCAATTGTTATTAACACGGTAGTATTTTATAAATTGATTTATTTATATATTTTTGAGATAAAATTTATGGCTGAAAATCGGAAAGAGAAAATGTGTGTGGATAAAAATTGTTTTGAAAAATTGTGTAATTTATAAATTAATTTATAAACCATTTTTTAAAGTTTATTTTATGATGATGTTAAGTGTGGTTTGTGTTCCTTTATTCCTGAAAAATAATAATAATATGGTTCTTGAGTTGGCATCGCTACTACATGAGATTTTTTATGGGATTCGATTGTATTCCTTGATTTATTTCAACGTCGGAGACAATTTTATTTATTTGTTTAAAACAAATGCGAGTGATAAAGTCACGATAATAATAAATTAAAAGTAAGCTAGTCGTAATGAAGATTAAGGTTATATCTCACTCTCCAGTTCTTGTATAAATTAAGAGGAATTCGTTTCATACTTGATAGTAATTGTTAATCACGTATCTTCAAAGACCTAAAGATGAATAACTGTAAAACCATAACCTTAATCACTCTATAATTTACTTTTTTCTTAAAAAAAAGTACAATTTAAATATATAAAAATAAAAATAGTAAAATTAGAGTTTTATTATGATTCTTCAACGCAAATGTGTTAATCCGGGTGGTCGATCCACCAACATATGAGCACCGTAACGGACCACTTGAAAAGTCTGCTCGCTGCGAGTTTACCGGTCGGCCTCCAAGTCTTGAAATACTATCGAGGCTCTCCCGCTGGACCATCCGGATCGAGCTCATGCAGGTCGCTAGTCTTTCGATTTGGCCCGTATGAATAAAAATATAGAATTTTTCATATTTATGGTAAAAAAAAATTTTTTTTTTGTTAAATGACTAAATAAGAAATGAACAAAATGATAAATTCATATTTATACATAAAAATGTTTATATAGAAACTCAAATTTATATATATCTTATGTACATGAATCACTTTTAACTTTGCAAAGTTAAATACAATACAAACAATAACAACTAAATGTATTTATAATTACAACTATCAAATATTTATTGCTCAAGTACATCCCAACTAGGTTGATACCTACTTGATTATAATTTATAATTTAAGTTATCACTTACTTAACTATAATTTAGTTTGTTCACATTTTTAAATTTTAATTTTTTTTTTTTTTAAAAAAAATTTATTCCACAAGCCAGCGGGTTAACTGCGTGCCGTGAAGCTGTTACCCTCGAAATTAGTTGTTCACACCTTCTTGATCCGTGAACTGTCCGCTCGGATTGCAAGTCAGCATGTGGTTTTGAGTTGATTTGGACTGATTTTCATGATTTAAGTTGGCTCATTCGTCTTGACACATTTACTTCAATGCATGGAGTGGAAAATCTCCTCATAATTTGGGTCAGGGTAGAGTTACTTTTGACATCCCTAATAATTCATGAACGCCAACATGTAAGCTTCAATCGACAAGCAACAACAAAACTATATTAATTAGGGGTTAGTCGTATCGAACGAGAAAGTGAAATGACGAACTACCTTTCAGCCGACAACGGAACATTGAGCTGGGATACCATGTGCCCAGGAATGCTATGCCTCGAACCTGCACCAGATGAAACCTAGTAATAATTTTAAGATTCATTTAATTTTATGTTGCTTGATTAATAGGATTTTGGTTATAAAAATCCGTCCAAGCCTACAATTATGCTGATTTTTATAAATTTAATTATTCCGTTGCAACTTTCCATTCTCTTTCCTTCTCCTGGATAATTAATGTTCCGTTAGAATTGCATGTCCACATGTTATCTTTCCTATAAATCTTGTGAAATTTGGGGACGAAGTCAAGAATTCAATTTTGTAAGGCGAAAATACGAGGCCCCCCCCCCCCCCCCCAATTTTTTATTTTTTTTAATCAAGAAGATTGAAAAGGATTGAAAACGAAGATTTTGAGTATCAAATAGGCAAGTTAGATTGATTGACCAAGAAGACAAAAAAATCAATTTATCAATACAAAAACAATATGCCCATCTACTTATCTAACGTTATACAAATTGAAAATAAATACAAACATTAAATGGACATCAAAAAGACAAAAATCAAACTATCTATCTATATAACAAATGGTAGAGACACCTTGAGCACCTTAAATTGGTCACTCCTCGTTCTCATTTCTTCAAATTCGTCAATAAGATAATGTACTTAAAAAATCTCAATAATCTCCTTCTTTTTATACACAAGCACGGTAGAGGACAAAAAATCATCTTCCATTTTATTTCATAACCTCGTATTAGTGACATCATAGCTAAAAAATACACGTTCCGTAGTTGCTGTTGAAACTTGAAGAATTAAGACAAGACGAATCAATCTATCAACAACATTATAACTCATTGATTTTCTTGTTAGTACCAATAGTTGGCACACATCGAGAAGTGTTGTCAAATTTTGAAATTGAGAGTTACACTTAATGAATTCATTAAAATGAATTGAAAATTGAATAATGGGTAGTGTTTCTAGTTAAGTCTAAGGCTTTTGTATTATTGAGCTTTAGACTTTAAGTTATTTGGTCAATATTTGTCAATTGAAAGAAAATTTCAAAAATTTTGTGGGATGAACAATAAGTTTGCAAGGGCGAAATCTAAAAATATACTATAAATTGAGTAGGAGTAGAGGAACGTTGGAAATTGTTGGGAGGGAGGGGCGGTCGCCCTCCCAATCCCCTCTAGCTCTGTCTATGGTGACATCCAACATCTTTCAAGGAAATTTTAATTTTGAAATAGGTTAAAATGAGTTGAATTTTTTTTTTTTTTAATTATGATTAAAAAAAGTAGGGTATCAAAATATTTTTTTTTTTCTTTTTAACTTTGATAGTATCTACAATGCATTCCATGGATTGAGAAAAAAGACTTGACACATTAGTAAATAGATGAAATGTGTTAAAAATACTTTTCCAATGCACAACGTAGATTACAAGTTAAGTTGACGTGACTTAAAAAAAATAGACATTGTGGATTGCTCCGTCTACATCTAGATGCTCTATGAAACCTGATAAATCAACATTATTCTTTATTTTTATAATTATTAAAAATAAGGACTTTGATTAATCAGGTTGTATGATACATATTTCTTAACGAACTAAAGCAATATTGGATGGAGATTTTAATCAATTTGAGAAGTGAGCAATAATTAATGGCAATTTTGTAACTTTATGAATAATTGGGGGCTTTCTGATAAAGTGAAACGCATAAATTAAAACCCGCTTCTTCATTTTCGATCTAATTTTAATCCAGGAATCCTCTCTCTCTCCCTTTCTCTTGATTTCTCTTACACAGGCATACAGACAGTACATTGTTTTGTTATTACAACGTCAACATGAAGAAGATGTACCTATTATTGCTTGTGCTCTGCGCCACCTTCTGTTTTGCATTATCTTTCAACGATGGTAAGCTTCCAATTCTTCACATCAATTAATTTCTGTTTATACCTTCATCAGCTTAAATTCATATTTTGGCTTATTTTCATGGCTTTTATGATTATTTCAGAACAAATCTATAAGACTTCATGAGTATATGTTAGTTTATGAATCATTTGGGACATGGGACAATGCCAAATCTAGCAGAAGAAGAGAAATGACAGTAAAATGCATAGTAGGTTTACTCGTGTTTTTGAGTGCCCTATACGAATATTAAATGAGCGTTCCTATTTTTTAATTATAAATTATGCATATAGAAAAAAAAAAAAAAAAAAGTTATTTATATGGAATTCATTATATATAAAATTTCACAAAACAAAAAATAAAATTTTCAATATTTTTCTAGTATCTTTTTAATGTCATAAAGAAAATGTACAACTAAAATTTATGTTTGATTGCAACCGCAAAACATCCAAAAACTTAGAGGCCGTTCTCTTTGTATTTCGATTTTGGATTTTGAGTTTTGGATTTTATTTTGAATTTTGAATTTTGCTTGTTTGTTTTGAGATTACTGAAAACATGTTCTCTTTGTAATTTTGGAAAACTGTTTTCAAAAATAGAAAACTGAAAAATGCGTTTACTTTATAATTTTTTGATATATTTATTTTGTGATATTTTATATGTAAAAATGGTTGATTTGTTGAATTATATTAATTTTAATGTTAATAAATCAGTTAGTTCTCTATGTCAATAAATTCATCATTAATATTGTTTCAGCTAAACAAAAATTTAACTCCATACCAACAAAATCTAACATAGATCTATATATAATGGCAAAATAACATAAGAACTTCAAGTGAAGGAAGTGTCTCACATTTATAAAAAATAATAATAATAATAATAATAATAATAATAATAATAATAATAATAATAATAATAAAAAATAAAAAATTACAAAAAAAAAAAAAAAAAAAAAAAATTCTTAACATGAATTTATATAATGGCAAAATAACATAAGAACTTCAAGTGAAGGAAGTGTCTCACTTTTATAAATAAAAAAAAAATAATGATAAATAAATAAAAAAAATTAAAATAAAAAAATTACATAAAAAAAATATTCTTAAAATGGATTTATATATAATGGCAAAATAACACAAGAATTTCAAGTGAATGAGAAGTGTCTCACTTTTACAAAAATAAATAAATAAATAAATAATTTACAAAAAAAAAATAAAATCTTAACATGAATCTATATATAATGACAAAATAATATAAGAATTTAAAGTGAAGGAAGTGTCTCACTTTTACAAAAAAAAATAATAATAATAATAATTTACAAAAAAAAAAAAAAAAAAAAAATCTTAACATCGATCTATATATAATGACAAAATAACATAAGAACTTCAAGTAAAGGAAGTGTCTCACATTTAAAAATAAATAAATAATAATAAAAAAAAATCTTAACGTGGATCTATATATAATGACAAAATAATATAAGAACTTCAAGTGAAGGAAGTGTTTCACATTTACCTTAAAAAAAACGCGCGTTTTGGTCGTTTTGGATTTTTTAACACAAAATATCCAAAACGCAATAAACTCGTTTTGAGTTTGCTTTGTATTCTTTTTTTTTTTTTTTTTTTTTTGTGTTTTGGAAAACGCGTTTCTGAAAATGGGTAAAGTGAACGCGTTTTCGATATTTCCAAAAATCGAAAACTCAAAACGGGCTGAAAACAGCAAAGAGAACAGGGCCTTATATTTTCTTAAAAAGCATCATCTAAATCACTAATATCTTTGACTTTGACAAAACATATGAATTGAACTGAAAAATAAAAAAATCAGACAAAAAGCATCTCATACAATATCATATGTAAGCCATGAAATGAAATAAAATCATTTAAAAATTAGTTATTCTTGCATTTTTTGAAGCAAAATCGCTAATCTATTTTTTAAAATCAATATTTTCTAAAAAATCATATTTAATGGATATCAAAGCAAGTTCATTCGATATTTCTTGTGATATAATTGATTTCAATAGCTTCGATTTTGACAAACTTCTTTCAACAGATCCAACTATAACATGTATTGTCAATAAAATTTTATAAACAATAAATATATTTGAAAAATAGTCCAACATTTTTAAACAAACCAATATGTCAAGAGTTGTATTTTTTTTCCTTTTGGTGTAAATTACATTTGTTTTCGAAAACCTAAAATTAAAAATAATATAACCTACTATATTTTTAATTTTTTTGTCCTAAAATCAATACGCCCTATTCGTCACACCTCTCGTATGGCTTGAGAGTTGCCCTTGATGCATAGTTATCAGACTAATATATTTGTATGACTGGTAAAATATTAGGCTGCGTTCTCTTTGGCGTTTTCCAGCCGTTTTCCGTTTTCCATTTTTGAAAACACGGAAAACGCGTTCTCTTGCGCCGTTTTCAGAAATAATTTTCGAAAACGTTTTCAAAATTTGTAAAGGAAATGGAAAATGTGAAAATCACGTTTTCCGCGTTTTCCACTTAAAAAAATTAAAATAATCAAAAAAATATGAAATTTGTCAAAATTTGTCATTTTTAATTACATTATTGGTTCCTAATTTCCAAAACTTGTCATTTTAATCATCAAATTTTGAAATTTCTTTCGAAAACACCCTAATTTATTTGCAACTTAGGTCCCTCAACTTCAGATTTTGTTGCACATTAGTTCACAAATTTTACTTTTCTTTCAATTTAGTCCTTCTCGTATTTGCTTTATACAATTCCGAATTACACTCTGTTTTTTGCGTCAAACTCTAAATTCAACCATCTTTCTGATGATGTATCATGTGCTTAATTATTAAACATTTATTTTTTACTTTTGTATTGTAAACACTTATTTTGTAAGAGCATCATTAATTAACGTAAATTGATTTTTGCAAATTTTATTAAAACTTAAATTTTAAACGTTATGAGTGCTTACTAGAAGGATGTATATATATATAAAGTATTAAATTGAACGATTACTTTAGAATGCAAAATTATTACCTAAATGTGGAACGATTACTTTAGAAGGATAACATGAATTTTTGAACTTTTTGGTATAACAAAATTGCGTGATAGGAGTTATTTCATTTATTTTTGTTGTGCAACTCAAATATGATATCTTTATTTCATTTATATTCACAAACAATATAATTACAAGTATACAGAAATAGTTTTCTTCAAAATTTTAAACAGAACGCGTTTTCCACCTTTTCATTTTCGAAAACAGTTTTCAGAAATAACAAACCAAACACGTTTTCAGCAATTTCAAAAAAAGTCACAGAAAATGAAAAATAGAAAATATTCCCGAAAATGAAAATAGGAAACTGAAACATAAAGAGAACGAAGCCTTAATCTATATAATATATAAAGGGAGGAAAGTCTAACCAATGTGAACACAAAATGGTTTGGTGTGAATGCAAATTCTGAATTAGTGTGAACACATTTATTGCCTTATATATATATATATATATATATATATATATATATATATATATTATGAATACTAAATAATTGTTGATATTTTTTTAATCAATTTTAATTTTATTATTAACACTAATACTGAATGTGTTCAATTAATATTTTTAGTTATCGGTATTAAAATTATTATTTAATGATTATTTTTTATTTATTTGTTGTTCTTAATAATATAAATTCTATATGTAGCCATCAATATAATAATTATGTTTTAATTATTAATCTATATAATATATAAAGGGAGGAAAGTCTGATCAATGTGAACACAAAATGGTTTAGTGTGAATGCAAAATCTGAATTAGTGTGAACACATTTATTGCCTTATATATATATATATATATATATATATATATATATATATATATATATATATATATATATATATTATGAATACTAAATAATGGTTGATATTTTTTTAATTAATTTTAATTTTATTATTAACACTAATACTGAATGTGTTCAATTAATATTTTTAGTTATCGGTATTAAAATTATTATTTAATGATTATTTTTTATTTATTTGTTGTTCTTAATAATATAAATTCTATATGTAGCAATCAATATAATAATTATGTTTTAATTATTAATGGTCAAATCATTTATTATCTTTAATATTAAAAATCATATTTTCCAAAATATATATGTGGTTGAAAAAATGCGATACTTATAAATAATTTATAAAAAAGTTATTAAACGAAGACTAATATTGAATAGTTAATACTTTGATTTCTTTTTATTTAATAATATCAATAGAATGATCAATATTTTTTTTAATCATTCTTAATTTTAATAAATTTTTAAAGGTTATAGGGTATAAGATTTTCTACATAATTTCGTGATATCCAACTTTACTCGGTTATTGTATCATGATAATTGCGAGATTTCTCAATTATTATTTTGACTACTTATTTTAGTAAATGAAGTTTTATTGGTTAAATTCATATATCTATATCTATACTATATATAAAGGGAGAATAGTGGATTAGTGTGAATGCAAAGTGGATTGGTGTGAATGCATTTATTTTTATATATATATATATATATATATATATATATATATATATATATAATTTTATGGTTAATTTTTTTTTAATAAGTTTTAATTTTAATAATTGTGCAAATATTATATGATATATTAATTTCTTAATCTTCAATATTGTTCAATTGTCGTATATTTGATGAGTCAAGATTAAACACATATTTATAATTTATTGTGATTTTTGAACGAAAATTGAGAAAAGTTAAATATGTAAGGCAAATTTAGAAATTATAATAAATATATTTATATCTTGAACAAGCATAATATTTATACTCATAATATTACATCTAACATGATGCAAAATTAAAAAACTATAGAATTTACATTTATCATTCAATAAAGTTTTCAATAATTTGAATTATTTATGTTGTTTTTAAATTTTAATAATTGTTGTGATAAAAAATTATTTTTGTATTTTTTGTATTTGTGTTGATTATGTACAATCATTAAATTTTATGAATACTTATCTATATTACAGATAGCAATTTCAGTTTTTCGCAATGGTTGAAATCTATGCTATATATAAAAGTATGATAGTTTGGCAAAATTTAATTCTTAAATTCTTTATATTTTAGCATTATAGTAAATAATTGTTATTTTTATATTTTGGTTATAATTATTATTTTTATTATTAACATTAATATTGAATGAGTTCAATCAATATTTTTAATTATCAGTATTAAAATTATTATTTAATGGTCAAATCATTTGTTATCAAATTAAATTTTCTAAAATATATATTATATATTATTATTAAATGTTTTAATAAATTAACCTCTGTTCAGCAACTATAATTTTGTTTCGAGGTAAAATGTGTGGTTGAAAAATATATTTGAAAAAAATATGTGGTTAAAAAGTGGGTTGAAAAAATGTGCTGCTTATAAATAATATATATATAAAAAAATTATTTAACGAATGTTAATATTGAAGAGTTAATAGTTTGATTTTTTTTTAGTTAATAATATTAATAGAATGAGTGATATTTTTTTAATCATTCTTAATTTTAATAATTTTTAAAGATTATAGGGTATAATTTTGTAATCTCTAACGTTGCTCGGTTGTCGTATCATTATAATCATGAGATTTTCAAAATTATTATTTTGACTACTTATTTTTGCAAATAAAGTTTTATTAGTTAAATTCAAATATTTTGACTATTTCTTTTTTAATTATTATGATTGATGTTTTTGAATGAAAATTGAAAAGTACGTTAAATATAAGAGGCAAATGTAAAAGTTATGAGAAATATGCTAATGCATTTCACATGCATCAATATTGGTTCACATAATATTACATCAAATGTGATATACCATTAAAAAATTATTAAATTTACATTTTCAATAAAGTTAGTAATAATTCATTGAAATTAAATAAATAATAATTTATTATTTAAATATATAAATTGACGTTTACTATTTAAATAATTTTTTAATAATTTGAATTATTTATATTATTTTTTAAAATCCTAATAATTATTGTAATAGAAAATCATTTTTTATGCATTTATATGTGTTGATTATGTATAAACATTAAAATTTTACGAATACTTATTGAAATCCATATTGCGGATAATAACTTCCGTGCATCGCACGGGTGAAACACTAGTTTTCCAAATAACAAGACGTTTTTATGTATTTCTCCTATTTAATTAATCGTTCCCTTGTCTTAAAATATACAAAATCTCAATAGTTAAGGCCACAATTCTTAATTAGTAGATCTTTATTGGAATTTTGTGGAATATTTGCACCTTTTAACATTAAAATAAAATAAAATATTCCCCAACCTGCATCTTGTGACTTTACATTCTACGAGAAGAATCCTTCATAAATATCATTTCTACTCGTTCTCTATTACATGTGTAGGACGATCTTTGGGTCACCACATTAGACCTCCTAGACGTAAGCTTTGTCCTTAAATTTGTCTAGAGACGATCTTTGTTCTAAAAATTAAGAGGACAGCTGGCGTGTTATACGTTCAGGTGCACTACTCTCATGTAGGAACCATTCCTCTGTTACTCTCGAATAAACGAATCTCATTTTAATTATTAAAACTTTTAAAATCTAGCATAGTCAGTTGTTACGAAGGTTCGAAATTAAAAAAATAAAATACAAATAAAGCAATAATTGTTTCAAACACCTATCATGACAAGGAAGTGCAAGTCAATGAGTAATTAAGTCTATTTAGGTTGTGGTTGTCTTGTTGCAATATTGCTAGTACTTTGACCAAAAACAAAAATAATAAATAAATGGTGCAGTTTTTAAATTTTTATTTTGCTATATATTTTTATAATTATGACATGAAATACTCTATAGCCTTAGGGTCGATTTTAATTAAATACTTCGGAATTGATCGTTAGGTCCAAACATATATATAAATACAATGGGATATGGGAATTCTAAGTAAATTCTTTGAGCTATATGTTGTTGCGACAGGGTTGTTCAAAATTTAAGAATGTCAGGTATATTATCTTACTTTATATTCATATCATGTTAAATAAAACTTTGCAAAATAAAATTTTGCATTTTTGAAAATTTTAAGAAAATATTTTTTAAACACGTTAACACAACATGTGATAACTAACATGTTGATATATATTTGTATGTTTCATTGTTAAGATAAAAATAACTTTATCATGTCATTGCCGATCGTCCATTCTTTGGCTATAGTCGAACCATATATGTATAATTATCTAACGCAATTTGAAAAAATTAAATTCAGGATTATTGCCTAACGGGAACTTTGAATTCGGTCCAAAGCCATCACAAATGAAAGGGACCAGAGTGATCGACCCACACGCCATACCCAACTGGGAAACTTCAGGTTTCATCGAGTACATAAAATCTGGCCAAAAACAAGGCGATATGGTGCTGTTGGTGCCGGAGGGAGCCTCGGCTGTGAGGCTAGGGGACGAGGCATCGATCAAGACGAAGGTTAAGGTCACAAATCGGATGTTTTACTCGATTTCGTTTAGTGCTGCAAGGACTTGTGCACAAGACGAGAAATTGAATATTTCAGTGTCACCAAATAGTGAACCAAAGGACTGGGGAATTTTACCAATTCAGACAATGTATAGTAGTAATGGTTGGGACACATATTGTTGGGGATTTTTGGCAGAGTTTAATGAAATTGAGATAATTATGCATAATCCAGGAAAAGAGAAGGACCTAGCTTGTGGTCCACTCATTGATTCCGTGGCACTAAAGGCTCTGAACCCACCTAAAAGACTAAGAGGTAAACTTTCTTCCAACAAAAATTAAAAAAAGTTAGTAAATAAAACTACTTTTTTTTTTCTTTTTTACCATCACATAAAATAGGAGAGTTAAATAGACTGTCACGGGCGTCATACGAGTTTTTTTTGGCAAGTTTAGTTCGATTATTTACTTTGTTTTCGTCTGACACGTAAAATAATTTTGTTGTGCCTCCAAGCTTACGACGAACTATATTCGGTTGTAAAAGCAATCGCCAATCTTGCTAAGTTTTTTGCGTTATAGTTACATAGTTTCATATGGTCAACGAGTCATTGATACCTAGTAAAACATGAAAAATGATTGTTGTACCCCCTGCTGCACTGCAGGGGGTACCGATGAGAGACAAAAAAAAAAAATGGGTGGACCCCAAAAAGGGGGTCCACCCCCTGTATGTGAGGGGCGGTACCCCAGGCGGTACCGCCCCTGCGGTACAACAAGCAGGGTTCGTAAAACATAGTGCAAGCCATTTTCTATTTATTATTACATTCCGAAGCCCTAATTTATAGTTTATATCAAACTACATTATTCAGGCAACATGCTAAAGAATGGGAATTTTGAAGATGGTCCATACATTTTCCACAACACATCGTGGGGTGTCTTGATTCCTCCCAATATTGAGGATGATCACTCACCACTTCCTGGATGGATGATCGAATCCCTCAAGGCCGTAAAATACATAGATTCCGACCATTTTTCGGTTCCCGAGGGTAAACGTGCAGTCGAACTGGTGGCCGGAAGAGAGAGCGCACTTACACAAGTCGTAAGAACCGTTCCCGACAAGACTTACGATCTATTCTTCTCAGTAGGAGATGCCAAAAATTCATGTCAAGGATCAATGTTGGTAGAAGCAAGTGCAGCCAAAGACGTTGTTCAAGTTCCTTATGAATCCAAAGGCAATGGTGGATTCAAACGTGCAAAGCTAAGGTTCAAGGCAATCTCACCACGCACTAGGGTTAGGTTTTTGAGCTCATTTTATCACATGAAGAGTGACAATTCTGGTTCAATGTGTGGTCCTGTGATTGATGACGTGAGGTTGATTAGTGTCCGTCACATTTGATTAATTTTCCGTACTTCACAATATTAAATACTATCTTATAATGTCAAATACTACTTATCAAACATGTTGATGTATGATATTTACAAGTCTAATGTGTAATATTTTGGCTTTTTTATTCTTGTAACAAGAAGAATTAGCTAGATTATATGTTACATAGTGTTCATTAGGCTTGTCTGGAATACTTGGGTGGATAATGTAATAAGAGGGAAAAAAAATTAAATCTTGGCTTTTTAGTTTATAATAATGCTCAACACAGTGCATAATGAATATGTCCTTCACTCCTTCAAACAATTGATTTCTTTCCTATATGTTTATAATTAAATTGTCTTCAATCTTTCAGATTTGATTATTTTATTTCGTTTTCAATTCACCCTAATATTCGTGGGGACGTGTCAAACATAGCTCTAGCTTAGGGATGTAGAAGTTGGTCAATCCCGCCTAATTAAAATATGTTTCACTTCAAATAAGGTTTAATTAGACTCCACATGACTATTCTACTTAGTGTCACTAGATAAATATTTTACATACTATTTAAATTTCTACCTTATTGTACTCTCTCTCTCTCTCTCTCTCTCCCCCCCCCCCCCACCCCCCCAATTTTTCACAATAAACATCTAACCTATTTCTCCCTCACCTTGTCATTACGAATCAACCCCAAATATTAATACCATTTCACTGAAAATTTAGTTTTTTAATATAAATAATTATATTATAACATTAAAATAAACTTAAAATGATAATTGCAATGAATATTACAATACTTGTAATGAAGATTACGATACTTACAACGAAAGAGAGTGGACGATCTTATTCTGGAAACTGATGTTGTTGTTAGGATGGATGATGGAATCTTTGGTCTCGGGGGTTGGCTCAGAGATGATTCAGGTGTGGTTTATGCGGCCTTTGCAAGCCGTTTTCGAAGTTTTGGCAATGTGGAATTGGCCGAAGCCTTTGCTATTAAAGAAGGCATCAACCTTGCCATTGATAGACATATTCCAATCAAAGCCATCGAAAGTGATGCATTACGAGTAATTCAATGTTTGATTAAGAATTATAAGTGTCACCCGAATGCTGGCATCCTGGGAGATATCCAATACCTTTTGATTCGTAGTAGTTGTGATTCATGTTACTATATCCCTCATGAGAAGAATTCGGTAGCCCACAAGCTTGCACAATTCCCTGCATTTACTATTTGTAATCATTTATGGGACGATTGTATTCCATGGTTCATCTCCCCAAGCCTTTCGGCTAGGGAATGAACTCGGTTCTTTTGTTGAATGCATTTGCCCATTTCAAAAATAAAAAATAAAAAATCAGATCATATAAGTAATAAAATTATAATACGTATAATTAAAATATACATGCTATTTGATATAATACTAATTATGAAGGGGTTATGCTATTATATCAAATAGCATGTATATTTTTACAGTATGATAAATGTAATCTTAACAAATATTGTAATAATTTTAATAATGCATATTTTATATAATAAATATAAATTATAATGGTTTATACCAACAGGAATATATGTCACTTACAAGTTTTACGGCATGAATCTATCGTGTAATATTTTCTTGCCAACCATTACAATTCGTGTAATGCAACATCATCTCACGAGGAACCATGCTTTATGTCAACTGAAATTTTCAAATACCCTAAGTTACACGATGTGTAATATGCACGATACTTAATTACATGTTATTACCACGTCTCTTATACTTAGTAATCATTTCAAATTCAAGAATTAAGTTGTTATTACATACAAGCACTGTACTATTATGTCATTACTATACATGTTGTAGACAATAAAACACCACGATGACATGCAACATAATATTACAACATTTCTGAACAATTGAAGGCTATAACATGCAATGATATTACAGACACTGTAATATCAGGTCCTATCTGAAAGATAACTTTCCAAATTATTAAATTCATTTAATAATTGTAACTTCCATAATTATTAGTTTATTTTAAAGGTAACCTGGTGAGAATCATAGCGAGCTTGAAAGAAAGACATATTATTCAAGACGAACAAGACTTCAAGAGCATGTTCGAAGGGCTCCAAATAAAAAATGACACGTGAAAAGAAGATTGAAGGCAAAAATTATGGTAAAAAAAGACTTGGGATGTAGCTGGATATTAAAAAAACCCTCAAGTATCACTAGTAAAAATTAGGCCAAAAAAATATGTAATTTATGTCGCTTTTTGGAAAAATCGGCGCCTAGTAAAATAGCGGTGGAAATTTTGTAACTATGGTAGGACCATATGTGTTTGTTCTTGGATAAGAACCGACACATATACATAGAAGCACTATGTGTGTCTGTTCTTTAGAAGGAATCAACGCCTAAAATTGTAGTATATGCATCGGATCTTGGATAAGAACCGACGCATATACATAGGAGCACTATGTGCGTCGGTTCCTTAGAAGGAATCGACGCCTTTACCTCGATCCTTTTAGGACACCTAAGCGTCGCGGGTGCCCATTTCTATCTTTTTTCTCACATAAAAAACTCACACCCTCTCTCTTTTACTCCTTAATCTACGGCCACCACCACTAACACTGCCCACCACCACTTTCACACCCACCGACTCGTGGGTTCTCTCCCTCTAGATCTCTACCGCGTTCTCTCTCCACTGCCCGGCGCCTCCTCCAACTTCACCCTTGTGTAAGGTGTATATGTGTGTGCGTGTGTGTGTGAGCGGGCGCGCACGTTTATATATATATATATATATATATATATATATATATATATTATGTTTAAGGAAGGTTATACACGGTGGATATGGCATGGTGAGAGTATATTTTCTAGGACAAGCACTGGTGAAAATAAGTGTTTGAGCAATAATGATGAAATTAATGTGGAGAATGACGAGAATGATGTGGATAATGATTGGATAGATGAAATGATGCATGATATATAAGAAAATTTCATTGAAAAGCCTCATATATTCGATAACTTGTTCAATGGTTTTGAAAAACCTTTGTTTTCTGGTTGTAATAAATTCACAAAATTGTCTTCTGTATTCAAATTTCATAACTTGAAAGCAAAGAATGGATGGAGTGATAGGAGTATCACGGCATTATTTGAACTTTTACGAGAGATGCTTCCAGAGGATAACGAGCTTCCTAGTTCAATTTACAAGACGAATAAAATGTTGTGCCCGATGGGTATGGAGATCGAGAGGATAAATGCCTGTCCAAATGATTGTTTATTGTATCGGAATGAATATAAGGACTTGCATCTGTGTCCAAAGTGTAGGGCATCGATGTATAAGTGAAAGCACGACAATGATAATTGGAAGGATAAGAAAGGCTCTTCGACAAAGATGTTATGGTACCTACCAGTAATACCAAGATTTAAATGCTTGTTTGCTAATGCAAAGGACGCTAAGAACAGGCGGTGGCACGCTGAAGGGAGGAAAGAAGATGGAAAACTAAGACACCCGGTCGATTCTCCTCAATGGTGGAACATTAACAGGATGTTTCCCGAATTTGGTGGTTAAGATAGGAATCTTGGGCTCGGACTACGTACATATGGGATGAATCTGCACGGTAACATGAATAGTCACATAGTACTTGGTCAGTTCTTTTGGTGATTACAACATTCCTCCCTAGTTATCTATGAAGTACAAGTACATCATGTTGTCGTTGATAATATCAGGGCATAAACAATTGGGAAATGACATAGATATTTACCTAGCGCCATTAATTGAAGATTTAAGAATGTTGTGGAATGAAGGTGTCTCTGTGTTTGATGCACATATCAAATGAATTTCACCTTACGTGCTATGATATTTTGTACCACAAATAATTTTTCAGCTTATGGTAACTTGTCGGGTTATATTAACAAAGGAGCTAAAGCATGTCTCATTTGTAAAGAAGACACGGTTGATTTTTTGTTGAAAAATTGTAAGAAAAATGTGTTTATGAGTCATCGAATTTTTCTCCCTGTTCACCACCCTTATCGAAAGAAGAAAAAATCATTCAATGGAAAAATCGAGACTCAAGTTTCTTGCTTGCCGTTAACAGGAAAGAGGTTTATGAACAAGTTAAAAATATTGATGTCGTGTTTGGAAAACCTTTTGAGCCTCCTCAAAAAATTCTTTGGAAGAAGAGATCCATATTTTGGGATCTACTATAATGGGAACATTTACAAGGCATTATCTTGATGTAATGCATGTGGAGAAAAATGTATGCAATAGTATCATTGGGACATTATTGAACATTCAAGGAAATACGAAAGATGGTATTAAAGTCAGAACAGATAGGTAGAAATGGGGATACGGGATAAGTCAGCACCACAAGAGTCGAAAAAGCATACCTTTTTCCCCAGCTCGTTATACTTTGTCTAGAAAAGAGAAAACAAATTTTTGTGAATGCTTAAATGCTGTTAAGGTTCCATTTGGATATTTTTCAAACATCTATAGTCTTGTATCAATGAAAGACCTGAAATTAGTTGGTATGAAGTCTCATGATTGTCATGTCTTAATGCAACACTTTTTACCAGTTGCAATTTGAGGCATACTCCCAAAACATGATAGAAATGTCATTATAAAACTGTGTTTTTTCTTCAATGCAATTTGCAGTAATATTTTGTTGATCAGGAGGCGTTGGATGATTTGCAGGCCTATATTGTTCTCCCTCTATGTCAATTTGAAATGTATTTTCCACCATTTTTTGACGTTATGGTGCACTTATTTGTTCACTTGGTGAGAGAAATTAAGATTTTTGGTATGTTGTTCTTAAGGTATACGTATCCATTTGAAAGATACATGGGTTTATTAAAAGGATATGTGAGAAATCGATTTCGACTTAAAGGAAGTGATGAGAATCGGGAAAGTCAAACCTCGATGCACGTACCCGTGGGACCCATGACGAGATCCGAAGTTGAAGAGGTTCAAGATTCGAGGCTAAACAATGTGAATAAATCAAGAAAAGCAAGTCGAGAATCAAGTTGGAGCCAAAAAGAAGACGAAATTGGAAACAGCCAATTTCGATCGACCGAAATATTTTTCGGTCGACCGAAACTCTGCATAGGATTTTGAATCAAGCCTCAGTCAGTATCGGATGAGCAGAGGTCGACCGAAAGTCCAGTTTCGGTCGACCATGAGATCGACCGAAATAAGTTCGGTCGACCGAAACTTATCTTTCGGTCGACCGAAAGTCCTCCAAAATGAAAAAACGGGGTTTTTTATGCAATTTCCACAAAAACGGGGTTTTTCTTGTAAATATCGAAATTGCACATTTTTTCCATTTTGTACATTATATTCTCATTTCTCTTCACTTTGTAAGATAACTTGGTTTGTTCATTAGAGAGCTCTTGAGAGTTAGGGCTTGAAGTCCCCCTTCTTGAGGTAAGGTTAAACCTCTTTGATCTTGTATCTTCTTGGAATTTAATCAACTTTATCTTGAGTATTATTATTCTTGTGTTGTTGTTTATTTTCCGCCACCTTGGAATTTGTTTAATTCTCTCCATTGGGCTAGGGTTAGTTTAATCCTTGAATTTTGGGTTAGATTTAAACTTGGGTTAAGGTGTTTATCCATTTATTTACCACTTTAGCTTTCTTGGGTTGGTATTAAAATTGTTGTGGGAATTTTCGGTCAACGCACCGAAGGGGTTCGCATCATTTGGTATCAGAGCTTGGCTCTAATTTGGTAAACATATCTTTACTTCTTGTTGTTATTCTTGTCATTGTGAAAAAAAAAAAAAAAAAAAAAAGAAGAGAAATCCGAAAAATGAAAAAAAAAAAAAAAAATCCGAAAATTGAGAAAATTTGGGGAAAATCTATATATCCATGTGTATTTGTTGATTCTATGTATTGGGTATATTGATTGTGAGTTGTTGGGAAGAATTCCATATTCATTCACTATAAAACCTACACTTTCCAAATTGTGTATTCAAAGTGTTTGATAAATTGTCTCAATGAAAAATACTCCATTAATGCTTTGTTGTTCAATGCCCATATATTGCTAATTGTTTGGGGCTATCCAATTCCCATTGTTGAGATTGTGTTATCAACATCTTATTCCACATATAATTTGTTCCTTACATTGTGTATTGTTGATCATTCCTTCATTGTCCAAATTTGAGTTGTTGAGGGTTTTATATATCCACACTATATCCATTCAAGGTCATTCAAAGATTGAGTACAAAGTGTTTGATAAATTACCTCATTGAAAATTTACACTCTTTGTGCTTATTGTTCTACATCTATGCCTTGTCTATTAATTGTGGTTATTCAATTACATTGCTAAAATTGTATTCCTAACATCTTATCCTACATATTAATTGTTCCTTTTGAGTATAGCAAGCACATAAATTTTACTTGCTATTTGTGTCTACTTGTGCTAAATTCCTTCTTCCTTGTTGGTGATTTCTTTAACTCCACAAGAATTATACTTTGTGGTTTAGTTGATTACCTTCCTTGAAGAACTTGAGAAAGGAGATTTTGAGTGGAAAAAGGCAAGAGTGGTGAGCTCATTAGAGGGTAAAAGCCTAAATTGAGTGAAACACGAGTGAAAATTATTCTTGTGAGAACACTTTCACACTTGCACACCATGTCAAATTCCAATGCTCAAACTCAAGATTTGAAGTACTTGTTTTACGAAATCTTTCAACCACTATGGCTAGACAAATGGAGAAGATTGGGGGTGAGTTGGAAAATTTAGGAACAAGAGGAGAGAGTACATCAACTAGTATGGGGGAAGAAAATAGGGATGGTAAGAGAAGGTTGAGGGATAAATGTGGGAACATTGTGTATAGGGATGGAAGTAGAAAGCAAAATGGGAGTTTGAATAGGAAAATTATGAGGGATGATAATGAAGGAGAAGTTGAAGGAGATGGGAGAATGGGTAGAAGAAGAAGAGAGTGGGTAGGTAGGAATGGAGTTGATGAAAATATTGATAGTGCGAGAATGCAAAATTCATCACTTCATGGAATGGGTATAAGTGGCGAAGTGGAAGAAGATTGGAGAATGGGTAGGAGACGAAGAGAATGGGTAGGTAGGAGTGGAAATGGGATGGATGAGAAGATTGATATTGAGCAAATGAAGACTTCATCATTCCATAGGAGGGAAGGTAGTGGAAGTAGAGTAGTAGTGAAGGAGATGAATGCTAGGCCACCACAATCTTTGGCCCATGTTAATGAGATGGAGGAACATGGGGAGGATAATTTCTACACTAGATGCCTAGTGAGTGATAAACCATGTAGTCTCATGATAGATGGGGAGATTGACACAAATTTGGTGAGTGCTAGTAGGGTGGAGAAATTGGGGTTACCGGTTATGAAGCATTCTAATCTCTATGTATTGCAAAGGTTGGGTGACGATGGGGGAGTGAGAGTGAGTGAACAAGTTCTTCTTGCCTTCAACATTGGATCCTATTTTGACCAAGTGATATGTGATGTAGTTCCCATGCACACTACACACATAATTTTGGGAAGACCTTGGCAAAGTGATAGGAGTGTGACACATGACAAAAGGAAGAACCGGTGTAGCTTCCAAATGGATGGAAAAAAGGTTGTGATCCTATCTTTGAGTTTAGAGGAAGTTCATAAAGATCAAATGAAACTCAAGAAGGAGTGGGAGGAAAAAGAGGAGAAAAAGGAAGACAAGGAAGGTGAAAATGAAGAAGAAAAGAAAAGGGAGAAAGAAATTGAAAATGAAGATTCAATTGAGAGAATTGAAGAAAATAAAAATGAGGGTAAGAGAGTTGGGGCCACGTCCCTAGAAAAAAGAGAGGCAATGAGAGTTGGAGCCACGACTCCAGAAAAAGGAGAGGCGAGAGAAGCACCGAGAGTTGAGGTTACTACCTCAGAAAAAGGTGAGGGAGTGATGAGTGCCACAAAGAAAATTGAGAGGAGAGATCACACAAAAATGTTCTTTACTCTTGAATTTTCTAATAATGCCCTCCCTAGCTTGGTTACTTCTTTGTTGCAGGAGATCGTGAGACCGACTTATCAAAGCAACCAAGAACTCAAAAGTCATGCCGAGTGGAAGAACTTTATGGAGATATTTTCCTACCACAGCAAATATAATCAAGGTAAAGAAAATGTGGTAACCGATGCAACATCTAGGAGGTACGCTTCTAACACTTCTTCGAGAGCAAGGTTATTATATTTGGAATACATCAAAGGATTGTATGACATTGATGTGGACTTGACAAATGAAATTTTGTCAAGTGGAAATGTTGCATGTAATGAAGGTCCTTGGCATGATAAATTCCTCATTTGTAAATTCAAATTTCTATGTGTACCTAATTGTCTAAGTGCCAACTCATTTTGTATTAAGCATGTTAAGGGCATCCATGTTACTAATCCGAATTTGTTAAACATTTGTGAATCGTGCTATGAGCAATATTTTGATGGATTTTATGGGCATGATAACTATTTGTTTTGGAAAGTTGGATTGTTTGTTCTTAAATGTGTCATGTGCGAATTTCTAATGGGTGAGGCACATGTTGGTTTTTTGATTGGGCACTTTGAAACCAAGGGGGCCTTGGAGATATTTTGTGATCACTTTTATTGGCCTCATTGGAAAATTGGTGACAAACATGTTTGCACTTGTGGTAAAGGCCGAACGTTCAAAATGGCTAAATCTAAGTTTTTACCTCAAGTTTTATACACACATTTGCACGTTCCCAGTAAACATTGGATTATTCATTCTATGGATTTTGTGTTGGGTTTACTTAGACTAAAGAAAAGAAATGATGCTAATTTTGTGGATGTTGGTAGGGGTATTAAACTTTCACATTTTACTATATGTCATGAAACCCGCATTACTATCAACATGATGAATCTTTTCTTTGGGGGAGTAGTGCATTTGCATAAAAATGGTGCTCAATTTGTGGTTGTCAAATTTGCTTGCAATAAAAGTGTTTATCCTAGTAGCGAATTTTCTCCACTTAATGTTGTTTTTGGCCCTAGCCTACTAACTCTTTTGAGATTGATGCACTTGTTTATTTATGGAGATGCTAGTTTAGGTGGGCATGAAAAGACAAATTTGGTTGAGCCCCTAATAGAGCAGGGTGAACGTCAATTTAGGGCGCTTATTGAAAAATGTACTTCCAATCCGAACCAAGATCGAATGCGCTTTTTATTTGACCCGGGTGGTTGGATGTCGTTCATTTGGAGGAAGGAACGGGTTCCCGATTTAATAAAATCCAAATTGCTGCTCTGCGGTGTTGGCACATCTCAAGCTTTTGGCAACGCCTACAAATTGACTTTGCACGGTGAGTATGAAATTTCAGTTACATTTATTGTGTCTGAATTTTCTATTTTTATTGTAGGTGCCGATTCGAGGTCGAATCTCTTTCGAGATGGAGGAGATGATGAGAATCGGGAAGGTCCAACTTCAACGCATGAACCTGTGATCCACAATGTGGCAAGATCAAAGTTCAAGGAGTTTCACGATAGTGCATTCAAGCAAGATTCGAGGTCGAATCCTTTTCAAGAGGGAGGGGATGATGAGAATCGGGAAAGTCAAACCTCGATGCACGTACCCGTGGGACCCATGACGAGATCCGAAGTTGAAGAGGTTCAAGATTCGAGGCTAAACAATGTGAATAAATCAAGAAAAGCAAGTCGAGAATCAAGTTGGAGCAAAAAAGAAGACGAAATTGGAAACAGCCAATTTCGGTCGACCGAAATATTTTCCGGTCGACCGAAACTCTGCATAGGATTTTGAATCAAGCCTCAGTCAGTATCGGATGAGCAGAGGTCGACCGAAAGTCCAGTTTCGGTCGACCATGAGATCGACCAAAAGTCCTCCAAAATGAAAAAACGGGGTTTTTTATGCAATTTCCACAAAAACGTGGTTTTTCTTGTAAATACCGAAATTGCACATTTTTCCCATTTTGTACATTATATTCTCATTTCTCTTCACTTTGTAAGATAACTTGGTTTGTTCATTAGAGAGCTCTTGAGAGCTAGGGCTTGAAGTCCCCCTTCTTGAGGTAAGGTTAAACCTCTTTGATCTTGTATCTTCTTAGAATTTAATCAACTTTATCTTGAGTATTATTATTCTTGTGTTGTTGTTTATTTTCCGCCACCTTGGAATTTGTTTAATTCTCTCCATTGGGCTAGGGTTAGTTTAATCCTTGAATTTTGGGTTAGATTTAAACTTGGGTTAAGGTGTTTATCCATTTATTTACCACTTTAGCTTTCTTGGGTTGGTATTAAAATTGTTGTGGGAATTTTTGGTCAACGCACCGAAGGGGTTCGCATCAGGAAGTATTGTTGAAGGTTACGCTACTCAGGAGGTTATCGAATTTTTTAGTGATTACTTGGATGGTGTTGAGGCTATTAGTATTCCTAAATCTCATCATGAGGGAACACTAGAAGGTAAATGTACTATTGGATGCAAAATAATCTTGCCCAGTGTCGAATTGCGAGACAAAGTACACCTCCTTATCTTGCAACACCTAACTGAGGTTCGTCCAAATACATGTCTATTTTAAGGTAGCAGAATCCTTCAAAAGATGAAAGGTGGATGATTAATCAACATAGTCGCCCATTTACAAAATGGTTTAAAGATATAGTGATGAAAGAGTTGTCACAAACACCAAATACCATTTCTGAAACGATAAAGTGGTTAGGGTACGGTCCTGGCATACTTGTGAGGTCTTATGAAGCATGTGACATAAATGTGTATACATTTTACGCAAAACATCGAGATTGTAAGAGTACGATCCAAAATAGTAGCGTGACACAAGTAGCTTTATCAAGAGATTTTTCCAGGACCAAAGATACTAGGCCAGTAGATGTTGTAATATCTTATTATGGTGTAATTGAACATATTTGAGAACTTGATTACAAGGAGTTCAAGTTTTTGCTCTTCCAATGTAAATGGGTTGATAATCGATGGGGTGTTCGGGTGGATGTTCACTTTGGTGGATTTTGGTTGGCTGAGCAATCTTGATGAGCTATTCATACTTGCACCACAAGCGAAACAAGTATTTTATATTCCTGATCCTGCAGATACTAAGTGGTCAGTTGTCCTTCAAGGTAAGAGACATATTGTTGGCATTGGTAATGTGGTGAATGAAGAAGACTATGACCACTTTGATGAAACTCCTCCATTTTCTATTGGTATATAAACGGGTGCAAGTTTAGGGGAAGATAACCTTGAAACCGATTACATGGGTTGTGATCAAAACAAGGTTGGTGCGTAATTTCTTCAACAACGAGCACCCCAAATACACATCACCTACTCAGCTCTACAATTTCTTGATGGAGGAGCAATGGAAAAATTTTAAAAAGAACTTGAGACTAAGATTTTTAAGGTATGCTTAATGTCACGATTGTTATTAATTTTTTATTACTGAGTTGAAAGCCTAAATGTTTGTGATTTTTTTTTCCAAGGAAAAAAGTTAGAAGGCTAGGGAAAGGCAACTGCTAAATGAGCATCCACACTTTTTAGGCAATGCTGGTTATGTTGGGATGAGGCCAGATTGACTTCAAACAGATCCACTATCTTCTGCTTCTTCTTGTGGGTAAATTATCTCGTCCATGTTATGCCAAAATCGTATTTTAGATTGGGTTAGAACAATATCCAAGAAGAAAGAAGATGGAACATATTACATCCCCAACAAGAAAACGAGGGAGGAGTATGAAAAAATTGAAAGTATAGCCTCCTAATTTTTCATATTGTGAATTCAAGTTCACTGAAGTGTACTTATATTAAATTTCACTTTTTTTTTTCTTTTTTCTTTTGAAACAGATTGAAAAAGGGAGGAAGCCACTCGAGGGACATTTGTCCCAAATAGACACCATGATTTCTTATTTGAAGCCCTTGGGAAGGAGGAGCATCCCAGTTGGGTGAGGGGGTTTGGTGTCTATGTTACGGTCAGAGATGTATATGGTCGGCCCGTTGATTCTAGCAGAAGATCTAGTGGGGTTGTGTCGGTAGATGTAGTTAAAAATATGATCACGAAAGAGACCGATCAGGTCAGGTCAGAGTGGCAAAATAAGTTCGAAAGTGTGCAAAAAAATATGATTCCATCCTTCGACACATCGGCTTAAATATTGATGTCGATGTGGACATTACTTCACCTCCCCCACCACCAACCCACAGTAGTTGCTACTCTGTTGATCCAAATACATATGATGGGCTTCAGGTATCAAATGTTAATTCAATTATATGAATGTGTAGAATGTTATTTAAAATCGATTTCAAATGTATGGTCTAATGTTGATTTCCAATCATGTTGAACAATAGAAACCGATTCCTTGTCGTCTCCTTGTAAGTTGTGATGGTGAGTGTCAAATAGTGGTGAGAGGGACGGTGTTTCTATCCGGACCTGAAATTGTGGTGCACTATCAACCACTCTTAATCGATCATGTTAAAGTGACGATCGATGATGTTGTAAGTGGTACAGAAGCGTATCGTCTTCCAGTGTCATCTCAATATCACACCAAAGTTGAGGAAGCTATTGGAAGCTTCAGTCAATGGCCTAATCATTTGGTTATGTTAGGAGATGTTATAATTTTTAGTTATATAAAATCTTATTTCAATATTTACCACTTTGGTATTTATATGAGACGAGTTATGATGATAGCAACCTTCTAAATGCATGAAGAGTCACCAAAAAAAGCAAAAAAAAAAAAAAAAAAAAAAACTCGATAAACAAAAAAAGACCCATAATTCTGAAATGTCATCTACCCGACGATCTCCGCTTGTTGATGATGTGATATTACAACGTCTGGATGATGTCTGAAAAATGTTGCACAATACGGTCATTAAAATGCCTATTGGTATTGACTTCAATGTGCCCTTAGATGCAAATGTGTTTCACCATACGGATGATGCAGGTATTTAAGTTATGATAGAAGACATCGCCGACTTGCTTAAAATGGAGTGGTTGAATATATCCATCATGCAAGTACACTCAATGTAAGACTGCTTAACACAAAATTAAAACTTCCATTCAAATTTTCATTGTTCATTTATTTATTGGTTTAATTATTTTTAGGTACCTTCATGGGTTGTTTGAGTAATTCGGTGTCGCGTCAATTGGATATATGTGTCCGTCACAAATTGCGTCAGTTAAGGTAAAAACTAATTTTGAAGGCATTATTACGTACATGGCTGAAACCATGAAGACATTGTAATCCAGGAAATATATTCTCGCACCGTACTTTCAAGAATAAGACCATTAATATTCATTATTTCTTACTTAGTTTGAATCATTTGACATTTAAAGGTGTATTTACATGTTCATAATATGTAGGAATCATTGGATGTTGCTTGTGATTTATTCTCAATCCAATATTATGTACTTCTTGGATTCAGCAGGGTTAAATAAGCATAAAACACACATCAAGCCACCATTGAATATGTAAGTATTATATATTTCCTTGATCAATTTTTTTGTTTAGTGCATAGTGGATAAGTTTTGATAGTTTCCATAGAATAATTGTGAAGAGTTTGAGTTGAAATTGATGTGTTTGTGTTGTGATTATTGATAAGTTAAGATATTTTTTAATGGCAGGATCTCTCTATAAGTTGATTATGTTCAATTTATAGGAAATATTCTGCCAAATTTTTTGTATAAATGTTATAACTCATTCAAATTTATTGAAATTTTAGGGCTCTTAAAACATTCTGAATATATAATGGCAATAGGAATATAGACAATGTAAGGAAATCAATTGCGCTATGTCAATTTAAAAGTTACTATAAACCCTAAATAATTAGTTCGATATATATATATATAAATAAAAATAATTATTCATTTTAATTGTTTGTAAGCATTTCATAATATTTTAAATTTATGGGCCAAATACTTCTATAATGATTGTATGTAAATTTTGATTTTTTATGTTAAAATGTGAACATTTGTAATAACTAATTAATATTAATGTAAATTGACTTATTTAATTTTATCACACATTTATGTTGATTACATGTTAGGTGTTGATAGCTAGATTTGACGATGAAATCGGATGTAAAATAAATAAGCAGGATTTTTGGTAAAAAAAAAGTTATAAAAAAAGAAAAAAAAGAATATGGGTCGGTTTTTGTTGACAACCAACTCATATACTTCTAACCTTATACGTCTGTGTCGAACACGTCACTTTCACAATCGATGCGCATTGTCTTTTATAGCCAACGCAAATGACTGAAACTGTACTAGTGTATTGTAATTCAGATTTTTAGTTAAAGATTGAGAGTCATTTTTCACATTGAAAACATTCGAATTTGAAAATCACTATTTCATGAAGAATTATAGCTCATTGAGTATTCCTTCCAATGCACTTTGAGTCATTGTAATTCAGATGTCAGTAGAGAAATTTATGACTACCAAGAGAATGCACGGCTGATAAAACAACAACCACGTGATCTCGTAGACAAAATAAGGAGCGATGCACCAAAAAAGTGACCCAAGAGCAAAACATGTCTTCCACGTGATCGCCTTCATTTACCTGCGTGATTGCTTAGGTTTCCGGATTAGGGTTCTCCTGAATTTTTCTATTTTTTTGTTTTTGATTATTTTGTTCGGATTTTATACCTCTATTGCGACTACCCTAGTTGTTAGGTCTTTTTTTTTTTACTTATTTATATGTTGTTTCTTCATTGTAATAGGGAGACTTTGATTTAATAAATTCTATTGACTGTTTTCAATATATTAAAGGTGAGAATTCCCTTTAGAAATTAAGAACTTATCAAGATTAGATCTTGTGGCTTTCAACCCGGACTTATCAAAGTATCTGGATAACCTTTGTGGCATTCACCCCTGTGGTTCTTGTTTCCATATATATCTCAACAGGTCTAATGTTTCATATACCTTAGGTTTTTGAGTCGTGAGGGTCTGGTCTTCATGCATCTTACCGTCCATCCTCAACCTGAATTTGGAAATTTCTTGCATTTCTTCCGCAAGCATCCTGAACGGGATCACATCATCTGGTATCAGAGATAGACTCTGAATTCAGGTTTTTATTCTAACCTAGTTTGATTCTTATGTTTATCATCGAGTCTTACATGATAATCATCAATATCTTGTTTGTTGAGTCATTTTTGTGTTCTTCTCAAGCTCGAGTCTTTAATCCATAAAAATTTCAAAATATTTCAACAGTGTTTATTTTGATCGATTTTTATCTAATTATCATTTGTTTTCCCATATTCATAGTCGCTCGAAAAAATTCCAAATTTCAAGGACCACTTTCTTGAATTTCTTTAAAAATTCTTAGAGTTCTTTAGATTCTTGACAATTCTTGAAAGAAGATCCCATCTTGTTCTTGAGTTTCTGGGGTTTTCTAGCCTTTCTTGAATTTTAGGATTTTTTTTTTTTTTTGAATTGGATGATATTTACTAAATCATTTACATTGATATAGCATATATATCAAAATATATTATTATAGTAATCAAATATAAAAAAAATCATGTTAATGAGGTGAATGTACGCCTAGCTAATTTCTTCATGGGTTTAAGCAAATTTTGAAGGTTGAAATGAATACCATGTTTGATTCATAATAATTGTCATCTTCTCTTCCAAAACCAGTGTTTCTTAAAAGACATTTAATTATGTTCAATGTGATATTGCAAAAATTTTAAAAGTGACATTCATGCATATAAAAGTTACAGTGTCACTTTTAAAGTGACATTTAAGTAGAAAGTGGCAAAGTTTCATTTTTTTTCCTAACTAAAAAGACCTTATCACTTTTTAGTTCAATGAAATAGTGATAGAAAGTGACATCACTTTCTTTTAAAAAAAATGAAGTGACATTTAAATAGAGAAAAGTACAAATTTCACCATTTTTAAGGAAAAAGTGATAAAAGTAACATTTTTTCACTTTTTTTATTTTTTTTATTTTTTTAAAAAGAGTAACATTATTTCATTTTTTTTTTTTTTTTTTATCTATACTACTTTCAAAAATCCCTAAAGGAAGAAATTTTTTTTTGACTATTTTACCTTCGCATCTTTTTAATAATTTCATATTCACCCTTAGTTTGAATTAATGTACATTTTTTAATATATTATTTCTTTTTATTTTCGTGTTGTCAATAAAAATATTTTTCATACATTTACAATCTAAACCCTTCACCTCACTAAAATTCTTTTAAATAAAACCAATAACTCTCATATAATTTATAGTTTCTAATATCTCTTTCAATTAATATGAGAAAAAAATGTATACTTCTTGAATTAATTTTTTTACATGTATATAATATTTAAAGGAAAAAACTATTTCTAAAAGACCTTAAAGGAAGAAACTTCTTTTATTATTTTACCCTCCCATCTTTATAATATCATATTTACCATTAATTATAATTAATGTACAATTTTTTCAGCATCTTATTTTATTTTTCGTATCGTCGATAAAAAATATTTTTTATATATTTACAATCTAAAATTTCATTTTCCCGCTAAAAATATTTTAAATAAAACTAATAAGACTCAGATAATTTAAAGTTCATAAACATTCTTCAACTAATATGAGAAAAAGAAAAAAATGTGTACTCCTTGAATTAATTTTTTTTTTCATTTGTGTGTGTGCGTGTGCGTGTGTGTGTGTGTGTGTGTGTATTCATATTCATCTTCTACATTAAACATTTTATTCTCTATTAGTCGTATTCCAATTTTAAGTTTCTTTGTTAAATATTAATTTGACGCTAGTTATATTCTCACCACACCCATAAAAATAGAGTGCAATGAAGATTCACTTCTTTATTCAGAAAGCCAATTTTTGAAGTATGATGCTTGTAAATTTTTTTCTAAAATATTAATTGTTTGAAAAATTAATTAAGTTTTGTCTTCCAATCAATTTAAATACTTATTATATTAACTTTTTACGTTGAAATTTCGAAGTGCAAATTTTTTGAGAAGATCATTTATTTATGTTCTAATTTTTTTATATGTATATATTTTTATGTTGTACTCGAATTTTAGAGTGAAATTTTGGTTTTTATAGTTTATAAAAATATCACTAGGTACGCACAACTATAAGTTAATATTCTATAAATATGTATTGTATTTTGTTCACCTCGACTCCTTTTACTATGTTTGAACTCATTTTATTATCATGTGTTTACTATGCCAAACAATTAAAAGAAATCACGAGGGCATGTTGTTATTGTTTTAGTGCCATTAAATCGATGAACACATCTAATTAGGTTGTAGAAAAATTAAAGATGGTTTGTGGTGGTTTGATTAATTTAAAGAAATATGTGTGCTACTTTGGGATTACAACACTATGAATCAATTTGTTGAGCCCGAAATTTGAAGGCACCGATTTCAAAATAATTTTCCTGATCAAACATTACTCTAATTTAAATATGATATCTAGTGTCTTGAATAATCATACCATAGTAGGGAACCTTGTTTAAATATATCTCAGTTTTTCTCTGACATTTATGATCAAATATTGTTCTGAGTTCTAACTTCACATGCATGATTAACATTCTTTTTACGCCAGATTACAATTGAATTTTTTTCATCTTGATTCTAAAATTTGGATAAATTATCAATTAATGTTTATCATTAATTTTTCACTGTAGCAATGGATTGATTATGAACTATATACACACATAGAAGGAGAAATCCTCCCAAGTCTAGTTTATTCGAATAAGGTAGCCAAATATACATTTCAGGAGATACAAGATTTAAAGAAGTCAACAATAAGTAATTAGAAGAAAGATTATGGTATTATTGATAAGTGTATTGCGTACTTAGAAATTTGAATAGTGTTTATGGTAAATTGAGTTCGATTTTGAGATTTTTTAAATCAACACTTTGAATATTTTTTAGATAAAATATGTAGGAAAATTTGGACAATTTTTATTCAATTTCAAAAACATATATATACTTGAGTAAAAATATCATAATACTGTTAAAATATCACGTGCATTACACGCATTATATACTAGTATTTTTAAAGGCGTTTTAAAAAAAAAAATCCCTAATTTTAAGGGTAATATTGTTAGTACTCCAATATTTAATCAAAAGATTCGAAGGCCATAAAGAGAGCTCAAGCCCATTCGATAGGGTAAAAAAAAGTGGGTGGGGGGGGGGGGGGGGTTCTCTTCATTGACGCTACGTTGTTGACTCCTACTTCTTCTTGGGTTAGCGTCAGTGTCACTCTCATTCAGGGTTGTTGTAAGTTATGAGTTATCATTTCTTAAAGTTTGTGAAAGTTTTATTTTAGAGTTCTAAGCCTTTTTTTAGGGTCTCCTGAGATGTCTTTTTTTTTTTTTTTTTTTAACCAATCTTTTTCAGAAGGTTATTTGTTAGTGTTATTAGTCTTTTTTCAAGAGGTTTCCTATCATTTTTCAAGGTTTTTACAACATTTTCTCACTTTTTTTTCAAAAGGTTCTTGTCATTTTTTCAAGTTTGTTGATAGTTTTTTACTACGTGATTTCGTGGTTAGAAGTGTGGTTCCCACAAATGGCACCAAAATGTTGGCCACAAATGTGGTAAGATCTTGGATCAACATGCTTCAGTTCTTCCCTCTTAAACAAGTGGACTTCCTACGCACTTGGAAAAGATCAGTATGCAACCCGGGGCCGAGGGTGGCACCCGTTAGCAATCTGAAGCTAATGTCAGGGCTCATTATGAGTAAAATATAAGTGGATGCGGGAAATATAAGTGTAAAAGAGAGAAAGGGGAGTGAGATTTTGTATATTGTGTTTAGAGTATTTAGCTACTTACCCCTTTTTTGTGACAATTGCAATCTATTTATGGGGGAGGTCGTTGTTTAAGATTATGACATGTGTTACTCTTTACACGTGGTAGGTCCCTAATCCTTCATGAGGTAAATCATTTCTTTTGTAATAATAATACTCACCATCTAATATAGGGTTACAACTGCTGTCACATCCCTTTGAAGACGTTGTCACATCAAGCTGTCTCTTACAGATGAGTCACATCTCTCTGATACACTGATCAGTGTCACATTTTCGGAATGCGGACTCCTGTATAACTAGCCCAACTTCGTGTGACGGTGAAATTTAGCTTTATGACTCCAGCATACAGTCGGATTGATGAGTTTTGTAAGCTGAGTCCAGATCTATGAGTCTAGATGATGATAGACAACAACGGGTCCTACATGGGCCTTTACGAGTGACGTGTCAAGTCCATTTAGGTATGATCATAACAATGTATATACTTCCTTGTATGTTTTTGTGTAGGCACTTCCGAATCAACCGCAAGTGGACCACCCAAAATTCAAGCTTGTCATCATGGGCAATGGTGGTACATGTTAGTTTACTAAGTTCCTTATATTTTCACTTAATTATCAAATTTTATACCGTGTTTTTATTTTCGAATCTTTAATTCTATATAATTGAGAGTTGAAGTTTGTATTGTTTTGATTATTTTCTTGTTTAATGATGTTAGGGAAAACGATGTCTATTATACACCATCTTATTGGAGAATTCAAGAAGAGATATGAGCGTGAGATTGCCGGTTCTGTTTCGGTATATAAGCATATAATCTTATTGTTTACAAACCAATGTTTTCTTCATGTACTTTCAATTAGATATGCATTTCTATTTTCTCGTGTGTTAAATTTATACATATGTTAGCAATTCTTAATTTGAATAATGGGGTTAGAAATACTTGATTGATCCGTATGACGTATTTATACTTCATGTATGCATATATCTTGGTGTTCTCTTTTGCTTGTTAATCCGTATGATCACTTTCCCCTTGGCATGCATCAGATTACGGATGTAATATCTTGTGCCTATTTATGATTACGAGGATGCGTTTTCATAGTTTAATCAAATTATGTGCATTGGGTTGATGTAGTGGTTGATTATTATGCTTCCATTTTGGATTGCAGCTACAATTGGTGTAGACTGTAGAGGTTCATTCATTGGACTTCTTCATAGACTGCGGTAAATTAAGGTTCAACTGTTGGGACACTGCTGGGCAAGAGAAGTTTAGAGGACTTCGAGATGGTTACTGCTAAGTGTATATTTCAGTAATGGATAGTCATTGTTACTAGCAACTTTGTGATAGAAATTATATAATGTCTCCAACGGACACCTTATGATGCCCACAGGGGACATGTGTCCTCCCCTACTGGGGGGATCAGGAGGGACCCACCAAGCTCCGCTGACACCCAATGCCCACCTGTCACTTGATGGGTGGGCAATTTTTCTTTGAAGCACCATAAAATCCCTGTACTTTGTAAATGTTGTTAGAAATATCAATTATTATGAACAATGTCTTATGAATATGATGAATAAAAAGGAAATAAAATAATATAATATATTTTTCGTTTTCCAAGGAAATTAGGAATCATTGTATCCATTTGTGTTTCTTTTGGCATAAATTTTATAAGGAAACTCTACCTCCCCCCCCCCCCCCCAAAAAAGGGTTGAACGCCAACCTTAGGCGCTCTCACCATGGACAATGTAAATTGCAAGTTATACCCCAAGCTAGCTAGAGCCTAGATGCCACCCACTGGATTGACAAAGTGCCTAGTAAATTCGAAAATGTAAGGATTTGAACCATCGACCTTTGTGCTGCCAACGTTTGTGAATCTCCAACCTTTGCAAATTTGGATATGCCCTCAATATCTATCTTTCCCATTATTGCTTGAAGTTGAGATATCCCAGGCTACAAAATTCACACTTAATATATCTTCTCTCAATCTCGGGGTGTACGAGAATATTCCAATAGTATTATGCAAAAATAAGATAGATGTGAAGAACATGCAGGTTAAAGCGAAGTAGCTTACATTCCACCGAAAAAAGAATCTTCGGTACTACGAGATTTAAGCAAAGAGCAACTACAACTTTGAGAAGCCATTCCTGTATCTTGCTAGAAAACTTGCAGTGTAACATATTGATACACAAATCCATTCTTCTCTTTTCATGGTTCTTGTTTGTCAATGAATCTTGATGTTTTTACTGATACACATTATATTACTTTGCAGGGATCATAGTCTTCATTTTGTTGAATTTCCTGCTCTTGCTTCATATACTAGTAATGTTACAAAGGCAACATAATCGTGACAATGAATGTTTTCAGGCATGAAGAGGAACTAAATAATGCACTGTACCAGCCGCTTCCTAATGACAAATATGACGACTTCAATGGTTAGATTGATCTAGTAAAATCCCTATTCAATTTTAGTAATGTGGATTGCAGATATCGATCTGATTCGGTTTCGAATGTCTAGACCAGATGGAATTTATGTTTCTTCTTTGGTTCTTTCATTCTTCCATGGTCTTGAAATTTCTCAGCTCTCTGATCAGCACGAAATGTAATTTTTTTGTTATTATTATAAAAAGGGGATTTTACATTGATACCTACAATTGAAACTTCAATTGTAGAAATAACAGGTCCAAGTATCATATTGTTTAAACATCACCTTAGTATCAAATTAATTGTAGATATATCATCTGGAATCTTATCTCAATAATAGGATTTGAATAAATATTATTTAGCATCACAGACATGTTAATGAACGTGTTAAAAATAACTGGGAATGTAAATCCATTATTCATTTAAAATATGACTTCATAAAACTGTTGCGTTCGTTCCACTGTTATCGGTGAAGAAGACTTTAGTGGCCGAAAACTACTAACTACTTTGCATTTGTATTCCGAAAATCAGCATCACTTCAATTTTCTCAATTGCGATATGCATACATTAACCCGCCATAAAACTGAGAACTTAAACTAGACACATTTGGCTGGAAACTACTACTTTGCATCTGTATATCGAAAATCAGAATCACTTCAATTTTATCATTTGCGATTTTCTGCGCATGATTACTGGAGGGGCTTTGAGAAGGATCGTGGATTGTTAATTTGGTTACTGAATTGAAGCTTGGTAATGTCTCATACACAAACAAATTCTGCCATCTAAACAATTATGCATCATCAATAAAGAAGACTCGAGAAATCTGTTATATCTTCGAGAAATGTTTTTGGAAGGATAACTCAAAAACCATCTAGTTTCCGTCAATCGATACAGGTATATATCATCAATTTCAATTCTCTGTATTTAGGCTAGAAGATATATATATATATATACCATCAACTGAAGCATCACTATCCAGTGAGGTGTAATAATGTATTTCGATTGTTAATACATTCTATACTGAGGTTCTGTCCTATAAACGTAGACATTCCCTCAAAATCTTTCACTTGCACTCATATAATGAATGTACTATACTGTATAATGAAATAAAGTCTAGGTTAGATTAAAATTGGTGAAATGAAGTCTAGGTTAGATTAAAATGGGAAACCTGGATATCTCATGCCACCAAACCAAGTCTCAGTTTAAGAAATATTTGCATGCTTGAACAGAACATATTGAAACAAAAACTCTACTGATTATATTCTCATTATGATAACAGACTAAGCAATTGCACATCACGTTGAAAAAACTATCAAAAAAATTGTAACATGATCTATGAACTGATTAATATTGATTTGAGCCTATCCATCAAGATGGTTGTATTCATTGTTATTACATTTTTTTAGTGAAGACTATTCAGTAATTATGTAATTCCATTGATGCTTTGTTTCGCAATGAACTATATATATTTCATTTCTGTCAGCATGATAGTAGAGATAGGACGAACAAAATTTATGTTACTATACCAATGTAAAATATAATATCATATCATAGTTGTAGTTTTTTTTGTTTTTCAATTATTCAGGCTATGGGTGAGTTGATTGTGATTATGTATTTTGGGGGTGTATGGGATGATTCTAACAATTATAAAGATTACTCTATGTGTGGGATTATATTGCCAATGGATTGCTCACATGAGAAGCTTGTGGAGCTAATAAGCATGCAGCTCAAGCAAGATGTAACCCAAAATCGGTTCATATTGCAATATCAAGTGTTCGAACAGAGTCCTCCCATACCAATTTCAGATGACACATCGTTTTATTTTTATGTTCAGCTGAAGAAGGCAGAAAATGATAAGCGGAGCTATCCTATATGTGTAGATGTTTTTCCGCACGATGCAATGGAACATCATGATAATCTATTTATAGATGCACTCCCTGTGAATGAAGTAGTGGTGCAATTCAGAACAACAGAGATATTGAGTATGATGCTTTAAGATATGGTTGGGCACAAAGAAATTCAAGCATCGAAGAAATGGGAATGGAATTAGCTGAATACGTAAATATTCAAGTAGATGACACTAAGGAGTTGGCGCCTCCAAGAGTATCACTACCTAATATTGAAGAGGTCAAGAGAGGGAGTTTTTTCAAGAGCAAGGAACTAGTTATTGCAAGTGTTTCATTGTTAGAAATACGTAACAGATTAGAATACAAAGTAGTGAAGTCGACACCAAATTTTATTGGCTCAAGTGTTGTCAGAATGGTTGTGATTGGTTCTTTAAGTCATCAAGAACAAGATCGATTGGAAATCTTAAGATAAGAGATATGAATGACACACACGTTCTATGGACTCAGCATTTGGTTATCACAGGCAGGTAACCAGTTTTGCGATAGCAAATTGTTAAAGCACAAGTTTCTTTCGTCGAGAAGAATATATACTCCCGGTGATGTAATAGAAGACATGCGGCATACATATGGCATTAATGTTAGTTAGGATAAGGCATGGAGAGCACGTGAGCTTGCGATTAAGATGATTAGAGGGGATGCAGAGGAGTCCTATGGAAATCTTCCTGCTTATTTACACAGGTTGGGAGTTGTAAACCCTGGATCTTACACTAGACTTGAAACTGGTAATAATTGTTCAGTTTGTTGCGTTAGGAGCTTCCATAGCTGGGTGGAAGCATTGCAAATCAGTGATTGTAGTTGATGGTACATTCTTGATAGGCCGATATGGCGGCACCCTATTTGCAGCATCTACTCAGGATGCGACTAATAACATATTCATTCTAGCTTTTGGAGTAGGTGATACTGAAAACAATAATTCCTGGGAGTGGTTCATGTTAAGATTGAAAGAAGCGTATGATGATTGAGAGGATCTTTGCATAGTGTCTAATCGTCACGGAAGTATAGCACACGCTGTGGATAGTGTATTTCCAGACGCTCTCCATGAAGCATGTACGTATCACTTGCTGCAAAATTTGAGGAAGGAATATGGGAAGTCTGGCAAAGGAATCAGAGTTCCATTTAATGCCGCTTCAAGAGCATACACAATACCAGAATTTGAAATGAACATGAGGAAGTTGGATTCAATGGAAGAAGGAATCAGATAATACTTGGTAAGAATTTTTGTATGTGCATTTTATTATCATATTTTGAAAAATAAAATGACTACGACGTCGATATACACATGCAGGAGGCAGTTGGTTTTGAGAGGTGGTCTAGAGCACACATGACTAAAGATAGGTACTCTACTATGATGTCAAACATCACCGAGTCTGTAAACTCGACCATAAAATACACGAAGAAGTACCCCATAGAAGCGCTGTTTGAGTGCCTTAGATGTACAGTTTAGAAATGGATTTTCCAAAACCTATCTAATGGTAAATCAACGTTCACAAAGCTTGCAACTAGTCATGATAAAATGTTGAAAGATAGAATCAAATTATCTAGACAATTACGGGTAAGATATATCAAAAGTATAATATATGATACATTTATCAAATGCTATTTTTAATAATATTATTTTTTGTAGGTGAACCCTTCTAGTGATACTGTATATCAGTTGAATGATGATACATCATCTTACGTTGTGGATATGGAAGAGAGGACTTGCACTTGCCGTCTATCTCAGCTGGACCATATGCCAGGTCCACATGCAGTCACTGTTATTGTAAAAAGAAACTACTCACTGTCTGATTACTGTTCAGGATATTTTAGAAAAGAAGCATACATTTTAGCATATTCGAGTGCTACATACCCACTAAGGAACAAAGAGAACTGGAACATACCAAATGATGTTAAGGAAAGGATGGTGCTTGCACCAAAATACAAGCGACAGTCGAGAAGACCTAAAGATAATCGATTCAAATCTTGTTTGGAGTACAAGAAGAAGACTAGATGTGGGAGATGTGATGCTTGGTCACAATATCAGAACTTTCCGTAATTCCAACACTGATAACCAGAAGAAAAGTTGCAAAAGAAAGAGACATCCGATAGGGAGGTAAAAAGGTAAACTAATAAAACTATTTATTATCTAACAAGATTTCTTTTTTGAATTGTAAACTTCTCACCACGTCTTTACCGTGCAACAGGTGACACAAACATTTTACATTTGACATGGCGAACAAGGAGTACAACTAGTGAAAGTGATATGGCAATTGGATAGCTTCAAAATTTAAATAAAAGCAAATTAAAAAAACATTTAGGGCGATGTCTTCTGTTTTTAGATTCTTGATGCTGATTTATTTATTTTATTTAAAAGTTGGATGGTTATTTGTTTGTTTTGGAAATGATGCTTTAGATTGTTTCAAAATTAATTAACTTGTTCCTGCAATGGAAATCCCAGTCAATTCAATAAAGATGATTTTTGTAACACCCCAAGTTCAAAAATATTAAACCTAGGCGTGTTAACTTCCTTTCACTTTAAATGCGGAAATAAGTCGTTTAAAAACCTCAACACATTTTTTTTTCTTCTTTTCTATAATATAAAATTCTACAAAAATTTCGGCAGAGTCTCCTCTGTAATTTGGACTTAGCCAACCTGTAGAGGGACATCATACCTATATTACAAATACAATTCTCAACTCATTCAAACCCAACATTCCACATCCGACCACAATTCCAAAATCAAACTTCAACATCAATTCCCAAACTCCTCAACAATAACATCTTAAAGTAAATAATTTTTTTAAAACTTATGAAATATGATGTAAACTAATCATAGGGAAATACCATAACTTATTTTAACTAAAACAGACAAACTAATCAAAAGAATTTATCGATTAAAAGAATAACCAATGAATTAATTTGAGAAAGCCCTTCATTCATTCTTAAAAGAAATAGAATTATTAGTACTGTCTGAGTCAGCCGCCAAGTACTCTCCTCGGATCACCTAACTTTCATCACCTGAAATGTTGGGGAGGGATTGGGGTGAGCTAAAGCTCAGTAAGTAAACTTTATGCATGAATGCATGCTTATGACATGAATGCTTTAACTTTGAAATATGTATCCCCATTCACTTTAACCTTTCAAAAACTTTCAACATTTCGAACTTTCACTTAACATTTCAAAACTTTCACTTCATTTCCATCGTGAGCTCACTTGATGTAACTTCTAGTCAATCAGATAACAGTGGGCCATTCTTATTTGGAACCAGATTAACATGCGCATTTCCACCGCAAAGCGGTTTAACATTCACTTTCCCACCGCAAAGCGGTTCATTCATTCATTCCACCACAAAGCGGCTCATTACATTCATTCCACCGCAAAGCGGCTCATTACATTCGGGTACGCCGGTCCCCCGCGCCCCATTTCCCACTCGGATCTTTCATGACATAGAAGTACACCCATTCTTTCAAAAACTTGGGATACATAATTTTTGACAAAATTGCACTTTTACACATTCCTTTCATTAAAACATTTGACTTTCTCATTTCGATGTCAATGCATGCTTAATGATGCAATGACATGATAATGTGCATGTTTGAACATTCCCTTAAATACACATACTTGCATATGGCAATTCAAATACATCAACATTAAGTAATTAACACGAAATCACTTACGCACATTAATTTCACATTAACTTTCTACTTTCATGAAATTAGGGGGAGTTTACTTACCTGACGTCCTTAGCATTTACCGTTTCTGAATTTGCAAGTGGAAAAGTCTCGGATACCCGTAACGTCAATGTACCAAAATTCCTAATTATTCACATTCGTCAATAAATAAAACTTTTAGTTGACAATTAAATTCGTTATTCATTTTAATACTCAATCCAACATTAACTGAAATTAAAACTTCAATTTAACTCACATGTGATCTTATATCGAGACTAGAGCACATAAAATTAAAGAATTTCCTTTCATACTTTCAAATTCCCAAAACATATACTTTCATGTGACTCCTAATATAACAAACATTTTTAACACCACACATAATATCATATTCGAAGTAATACATTAAGTTCAAGGAAATTTTGAAATCTTACTTATCAAATCATTCAAAAATCAAAATTACTCAATATTATCAAAACTTAATTGTCACATGGACAATTTCAATTACCGTTCTACTTGATCATAAATCTGAAAATGACAATTATAATAAAAATGTACATAAAATTCAGTTTAAACAACCTGATTATTTGAAATCCCCAAATTTGAAAACTTCTATTAAAATCAACATTGAACCAATAGAAAGTCAATTAAATACCATTATCATTTACAGTCTGAAATTTACATACATTCGATATCTATATTTATAGGTATCAGTATCATCATAAAATTCCCAGATTTAAAATTAATACATAAGGATTGCATTTTTCAGCTAGCAAATTAAAACCTGAAATTCTCACACACATAACATGAATACATACATAATAATATATACATTCATATACATAACATCCTTAATTCCCAAATTCATGGTTAACTCGAAATTACACATAAATTAAAATCTGAAATCTGAAAATTGTAGTAAAAATACATACATACATAAATTCTTATATACATCAATATATACATACAATTAAACATAAGAATTTGTGTATGTGTATGTGTATGTGTGTGAAAACGTGTGTGTGCGCGTTCGGTGCAGTGTGTGTGACTGCGTGTGAGGGGGGAAGGGGAAGGGGACGTTACCGTGGTGAAGGTGCACGGTGGTGGTGGTGGTGATGGCCGGCGACAAGGGAGAATTCGAGGGAGAGAGCGATGGAGAGGGAGAGGCGACGCGGAGAGGGAGAGACCGAGTGAGAGAGGCATCGGGTGAGAGTGTGAGATCTTTAGGTTAGGTTTAAATCTTTGAAAATTTGCAAATTAGTCCCCCCTTTCTCTCCATGTGCATAGTTAAGTCCATAAGTTCCAATTTTATTCTTCAATTGCCACTAAACTTTCCCCCAACTTTCCATTTAACACAATAAAATAAAATAAATAGCATGGTTAGGAAATAAAACAATTAATCACATAAAATTGCACGTAAACTATTAAAATAATAATTTATAAACTTTTAATTGGTACATTGATCGAGACGGCATCCAAGTCCTTCCACTTCAAAATAATTCAAATTATCGACATTAAAAATATCATTAAATTTAAAATTTATAATAGCATTAACATAATTATTACGTGAAATGTAAAATTGGATGTAAAAATAAAAAGCGGTCTTACAATTTTGCAACAGCACTTATTTCATTGATTGAATTAAATGTGATATCATGCATTTTTCCGTATTGGGTTGTAATACCATTTTTCGTTTTACGTGCTTTCTTGAATACCTCCCAATTTTTATGAGGAATAATTTATTTGACAATTATTATTGATAATAAGTTGAATTATTTTGCAGTGGAAGGACTTGGACGCTGTCTCGATCAATGTGCCAATTAAGATATTTATAAATTGTTTACGTACAATTCCGTGTCTAATTGTTTATTTCAATTGTTACTTACCATTTCTATTTTTATTGAGTAGTAAGTTGCCTAAATTGCATTAAATTGAAGTTGAGAAAAGTTTGGTGACACTTTGGAATTTTATTTGAGGGTCGTGGACTTAAATTACTAATTTATGAGAGCTGAGGGACTAAATTGCAAATTACCAAAACTTAAACAATTAAACCTAACCCTCATTCCTCTCTCTCTCACCCGCTCTCCCTCATCTTGCTCTCTCGGTCTCACTCTCACTCTCTCGCTCTCTCGGTCTCACCTGCCTCTCCCTCGCCTTACGCCCGAACTAGCGCCGACGACCTCGACCACCACCTACCGGTGAGGCCTCCCACCCCTTTTCCCTCACACTGCCGCACAGGAACACGCACACACAACACACAAACTCACACACACGAATTTCACGCATTTGCACACACTCTATTACACACACTCGAACGCACAATCGTGTATATAAGTGCATGTGTATGTATATATGTTGAGTGTGTATATATGTGAAGATTTTTTCATATTTTCAGATTTAAATCTAGTTAGATTCCAAATTATAAATGTTCAATTGGAGATTGGATAATGTTTATATATGTATTTATTGGTATAAATATCATCATTAAGTGTAAATTTCAGACTTCTTAAGTTGCTTGAATAAATTTTCAGATTTTTAGATTTATCTGTGATTTGGATATATATATATATATATATATATATATATATATATATATATATATTGTATATTTTCAAATTTGGATTATAGTCTATCTTCGAATTTGATAATTAGAATTTGGGTAAAGTTGGATAACGTATGAATTTAAGATTTTTAGTACCTAATTATGAGTGGAAATTTGTAACTTTCTGATTTGGGGAAAATTTTCACGAATGGTTAGATTTGTTAGTAGGAACTTTGTAAACTTTGGTTTAACTTTGATTTATTTATTTGAGTTTGAATTATAGTGATAATTTTTCATATTTAGAATTTGTGAAAATTACCTTCTTTAAATTGAGTTAATTTAATTAAGTTTCTGTTATTTTTGGGTAAAATTTGAGGATTTCTAATTTTTGAGATTAGTTAATTGTTTAAATTTTAAATTTTGAATTGGAATTTGTAATTTTAGATTTAAGAGTTTATTTGGAACTTAAAGTTAGAATTTCAGATTTTTGGAATTTATTAATGCAGGTTATTTTAATTGATTTTTATTTTAATTGAGAAATTTTGTAAAGTTAGGTAATGAAATTTTGAATTTTAGTTTGAACTAAAAGATGAGTAAAACTTTTCTATTGTGTATTGAATTAATTGTTCATTTCGAATATGATGTTAAATGTGTTAGACATGGCTTAAGGTTCCGTTTGGTCTGAATTATATATTAAATTGAAGTTGTAACCTTGGTTAGGAGTTTAGATTTTGGTTTCGAACTAAAGGTTGTATTGTATGAATGGATGAAAATATTTAGGAGAATTGGTACATTGACGTCACGGGTATCTGGGACTCTTTCACTTGCAAATCCAGATAACGGTAAATGCTAAGGACTGCAAGTAGGTAAATTTCCCCCTATTTTTATCATAGTTGAATGTAAAGGTGAAATTTATGTGTAAACGACTGTCTTACAACTTACTTGCTTTGATGAATTTCGTTTACCTTTATGAAAGTGTATGTTATTAAGAAAAATGTTCAAGCATGCACGTTACATGTCATTGCATCATCAAGCATGCATTGGCATCGAAATGGGAAAGTCAAATGTTTTAATGAAAGGAATGTGTCAAAGTGCAATTTTTGTCAAAAGTTATGTATCCCAAGTTTTTCAAGAAAGAATGGGTGTACTTCTATGTCATGAAAGATGCGAGTGGGAAATGGGGTGCGGGGGACCGGCGTACCCGAATGTAATGAGCCGCTTTGCGGTGGAATGAAGTGAATGAGCTGCTTTGCGGTAGAATGAAGTGAATGAACCGCGTTGCGGTGGAAATGTGAAAGTTAATCTGGTTCCAAATAAGAATTGCCCGCTGTTATCTGATTGACTAGAAGTTACATCAAGTGAGCTCACGATGGAAATGAAGTGAAAGTTTTGAAATGTTAAGTGAAAGTTTGAAAAGTTTGAATGTTCTGGAAAGTAAAGTAAATGGGGATACATATATGAAATTTTTAAAGCATTCATATCATAAGCATGCATTCATGCATAAAGTTTACTTACTGGGCTTTAGCTCACCCCAATCCCTCCCCATATTTCAGGTGATGAAAGTTAGATGATTAAAGGAGAGCACTTGGCGACTGACTCAGACAGTACCCGCTATCGCCATTATTTAATAAAGTTAAATTTATTTAAGATATCATTTAAATTATTCCTTAATTTATTTATCATTGATAATTGTTTGGATGAAGTTAGTTTTGATTAAGTATGGGTAACGTATTAGAGGTTAAATTTCCTCTTAATTCATTTGCCAATGTCTATTGATATTTTGGAAATTTTATGCTCAGTAGTTTGGGGATTGAATGAATTGGTTTTGGCGATGATGAATATAGTTGAGATGTGATTGATCTTGTTTAAATTTTATGTCGGTTATGTTGTCTCTCTACATGTTGGTTAAGTCCAATTTATAGAGGAGACTTGCCAAAATTTCTGTAAAATTTTAGAATAGATAAATGAAAATTTTAAATGTGTAAACAATTTAATTCCGCATATAATGTGAATGGAAGTTATTATGCCAATTTTAAACTTGGGGTGTTACATTTTTGTATATTAAGCATATTGGTTGATAGCAAAATGAGAATCAGTAGTGTCAAAGCGGGTAATAGAAATGAGAGCGTACATAAATGTGTAAGGTTTATTTTCCAGACAGAATTTGTATTGCTCAAGTAGGGTAACAGCTTGATGTGTAATCATTCAAAAACTACCTGGATTGAGACATTATCTTTCTTTCATTTTTTTTATTAGGCTACCAAGAAAAGGATGCATCAACTTCATGGTCATTGCTTCTGTAATTGCACTTTATGGTTATTGGTTTTGTAATAGCCACTTGATACCGGATAGACCAAGAGTTACCCAATAAAAATCCTCAGTAAATTGAAATTTGATAAACCCTCAAGCAAAAGTAATAGATTTATATATGAAATATATCTCATGAATCGGTATACATCAAGGGAAATCCAACTTGGTGACTAACATACTTTTAAAACATCATTGCAGAAATTAACATTTAAAATAGTAAACGTGGTTTTCTGATATTTTCTTTCCAGTTTAAGGCTACCCAACAAGGTGTTTATCCACATGTAGCATATAAATTAACTAGAGTACATAAATCTGTAAAGTTCCAGCATTCATGAGAATTAAGAATCATGTCTATTTCCTTATAAATCAATGTAGGGTCAGCATAAACATGAGGGGGTGTGTTGAGTATAAAAGCAAAATAAATAAATATCTACTCAATGAAAGCTTAAGTCGATCTGTTCGACTTGATGTCTGTTGAAGGATAGTGACTGGAGAATTTATTTGGTGCAGGTTCCAAGATGACTTCATTAAATAATTTTCTAACTTTGCCTTGAGGCGTGTAACTATTTCCTATATAGAAATTGTGTTCCTTGATGCATGCTTGAGATTATAAATACTCAAATACATAACAACACTTGTAGAGCTATACATTCTGAAGGAAAAATCTGATTTCATATATGCTTATTCATGAAAAAATAGAAACTGGTAATTCTCAAATAATCCATGTCTACACATTGTCAATGAATAACATAAATTATGTGAAATAAAAACATTAAAATGGTTGAAAGTTGATCCAGGTCACACGTATGGAAGTAATGCAACTTCTAGCTCCTCAAAGTCATGGATTATGGACCATTAATCCAAATGATGTCGGGTCCCTCCAACATGTATTTGTATAGTTGAGTAGCAATGTGTGACCGGGCAGTAGCCGTGTCATACATGCTTGGCATTTCATTGATCTTTCCTTCAATTAAGAATTCGGCATATTTGATAACATATATTCCGCAATCTCCACTATTCAAATAAACAGAGAAAATTAGAAATTCTTAATTAAATATTTAAAAAAATTGAATTACAATATACATAAATTACAAAATATTTAACAAACCCGTTTTGTTGTTGAGCAAAATTTTCAATAATTCTACAGTCGAGAGGGCCATGGGGAAAGGTTCGGACACTAGAATTCAATGATCTTGCAAGTATGGGGATAGCAATAAGCATCAGAAGAATAGATGACCAGACAAGAGCGTTCTTTGTTATTCTTGTATATGAGTTGTAAACATCAATCCTCCAATTGACCATGTCGAAATGAGCTAGGATCCAATGTCCAGGACTTTGTCCACATAGGAATCAGTACAAGGTCAACTTGTGTCCATGGAATATTAAATTGAATCTTTCTACCCAAGGTGTATGAGAATAGAGAATCATGCTTGTGTATTGCTTGATTGTTATTGATAAGGTCCTTGGATATTCCTCTAATCTTGACATCAAAGTTGCAATCTGTAGTTGTGGCACGTAATTTGAAACCATTATTCAACTTTAGTATCATACGAATGAAGTAGAATACGGCATCCAAATGCTGCGTAATTTGGATAAGCATGGAAATCCATGAAGTTTCTATTAGTATCATGAAAATGTAATGGAGTTCTATACCAAAATTGATGTTTATCTGCGTTTGAATTACCATGTCATTCAGTGGTCGTGCAACCTCGCATAGGTCATGCCACCACATATCGGAGTCAACTGTAATTGGACCTAATTTTGTACCCCGTCGAATCTCAACAACATCATTGTTGAAGGCCACTTTCCTGTGAGACAACAAATAAAGCAGAAAAATATTGAGTCTGATAATGCTATTGCAGATTGTTAATTAATTTAAGATATTGGTTATATTTGTCAATTAATTTAGATATAGATACCCGTTATTGGCTTTGAGGCAGTCACGATAGAAGATGGTGAACTTATGAATGTCTGTATCTGAAGGTGGGTCCAAGCATGTCTTATAAGAAAAAATATAATCACTACCTTGAATCGATTTGACCTCACATCCTTTATAATGTGCAGATGCATTTTGTTTGTTCATGCTTCCACAATTTGGACTGGCAGCTTCTGAGAAGTTAATTTGGACCGGAGAAATCTGCCAACATCAATAAGGATATTGATGTGCACTGTTAAAATTAAAATAGTAACAAGCATTTAGTTGTAATCGTCTAGATGTGAACCAATGTAAGTACCTGCTTGACAATGCCATGGCTTGCCCTCAATTTTTTAAATGGGGGTGTTCCTTGAACAAGAACCAGTGGCAGCATCAGTCTTAGTGTATGACGTGAAATGATTTCCGACCGGAGACAACCCAGAATGTTGATGCTGTTGAACATCAGATTTTCGCTTTGTTGAACAGGTTTCATCCCATTTTGGTTTCTGCAGCTTGCCTTTGCTTGATAAATAGGGATGTAACAGTAGAATATGAACAATTCAAATTAGTAGATCCAGTTTTCCGTAGTTGACAGTGATTTTATAGTACACAAAATCAAGTGTGCATAACTGAAAAATAATCAAATGTCATTACCACTTCAAGTACCATAGCATCCATCTCCTTAAAATGCTCATTGGTTGACACTAGTCCATCTTATAAAATAACAGATTCATCGTTGGAAGGGCAGTTTGTGTCAAAATTTTGATAATTTGTATCATTATTGTGCGATGAACAGCAGATGGCAACTAATGCCTGCTCCACAACAAAAGATTTTAATAACAAGGAAGTTTCCAAATTCAGTAATCATCAATTGCACCCTAACACGTATTTTATCTATTGTTAAATATGCAGTCAACATCAATAATTGATGTAGGATGCACCTTGTTAATTGATGTAGAGTTCTCAATCGGCTGGGTAGAAATTTTTCCATTTCTTGATGAATCATTTGTGGAGGATTTAACCTTTGACACATCCGGTGTGCAAAACTATGCATGTATATTAAGTCATGAAAATAATGGAAAAATAGATAACCATGAAAATCAATCTAGTGATGACATTATCCAAAATTGTTGATATGTAATTTGATGAGATTATAGATGTTGACTAAAAACACTCTTTGGAGTATTTGCACAAGCATAGATTGAAATAATTATGATATAAGACTGCGTATTCCAAAAAAATAACTACAGACAAACCCCACTGGAAGCATATCGATGCTAGTGCGTGGAACTACAATATGGGGCGGATTTTGTTGCATATTGGATCCACCCTTTTTACATTGAATAAAGTTTTGACCAATGACATTTCCATCAGAAATCCTGCTGTTGTTATTCTGAAATCCTTGGAGGGAAGTTTGCTGGAAAACATCATGACAATCTTAATGTGCATTTAGAATGATTAGGAAACTCATGTTCTACATCTGTCATCTAACACAATGAAACCCACCTATTGCTGTAATGGATGGCAATCGAGTTATTTAGAAGATGAAATCCTATTGCGTCAAAGCCAAATGTAACTTTGAAGTTGAAATTCAGAGTTATAAGGTTAAATAAATTACATTAGATAAGTCTTTATATTGCATCGGGCTGTTATTCTTAATAGGTAATGCAGTGAAATATGGTTTATAAGCAAATATTTTACCTTCGTGGATGAGTTTTGATTAGATGTGAATTTATTCACATGGTTGTTATACCCCTGTACAACGCTAGAATGACAAACCTGTTAAGAGAATTTAATGATTAGATGCAAAATGTGTACTATAAAATATATACACTGACATAGGCTCCAATGACGAAATTAGTTATAATCTGCACTAATCCAATATCTTCTCCTTGGTGTTGCCTCTAAATGATTTATTCATTAATGGAGTACGACACTCATTGGATGGATTGATAACAGACGTCATCTTTATGCCGTCCAGGACCTCTGCAATTTGGGCATTAAAATATGTTTGTAATCCCTGGACTTTCATCTTCAAGATGAAGTTTTCTTCAGCTAACTTCGAGTGTTCACGGACAATGTTGTCTAGTTTTGCTATATATTTATCAATAATCCGCTTGACATCCTGAAATGATGCAGCCATTTGATAAAAGCATTGTTCAATGACTAGAACTAGAAATAATTGCAAATATGTGCAAACTTAAACTTCAAAATGTAACCTATGGGCAATGTGTCTGGGGTACAGTAGCAGATTTAGCCTGTTCATCACGATTAGGGCATTGGGAATGTGTTGATGCTATAGCAGTAATCTGCCTGGCACCCTGAAATGATGCAACCAATGATAATAGCATGGCTCAATTATTGTAACATATATAAACTTCCATATATGTGCAGAATTAAAGTTCAAAATGTAACCTGTGGACAATGTGTCTCAGGTACACTACCAGATTTAGCCCGTTCATCACGATTGGTGTCTTGGGAATGTGCTGATGCTATGGTAATGCACCTTGCTGCTGGTGATTCAACATTGGAAAGATTCACAGATGGACATATTGGAACTGTAGTGCAGCTGAATATCAAGTTAGATTAGTGAGCATTGCTGCTATGAGATAATTCACCCTAGAAACGATTATGAAAGAGACCTGAGTAATTGTAAGACCGCTTTTCAATTTTGCGTGCAATTTTAAATTTCGCTCAATATTTATGTTACTGTGATTATAAATTATAAAATTGTGATATTTAATGTCTATAATTCGAATTATTTTGTAGTGGAAGGACTTGGGCTCCGTCTCGATGTGCCAATTAAAAAGTTTATAAATTGTTTACGAAGTCTATGTATAATTAATTATTTTATTTGTTAAGCTTGTTAAATTCTATTTTTCATTGAGAAGTAAGTTGTTTAAATTTCATTAAATTGAGATTGGGAAAAGGTTTAGGGCGAATTGAAATTTTATTGGGAGTTGTGGACTTAAATTTCTAAATTAGAGAGAATTGAGGGGCCAAGTTGCAAATTCCAAAAGATTATATCTAAACCTAATCTAACCTAAAATCTCATACTCTCGTCTCTAACATCTCCCTCACGCTCGCTGCTCTCGGTCTCTCTCACGCAACCTCTCGATTTCCTCCTTCCGGTGACTTCGTCGTCAACCACCACACCACCGGCCACTACCAGTAAGCCACCCCCTCTCTTTGCACCTTCACCCACGCACGCTCACTGCTTACACACACCGTGCACGCACACGGTCTTACACACACCCACCCACCCACTCACTTACAAACACACAAACTCGTATATGTAATGATATTGATGATGTTCATGTAGAGTTATTGATTTATATGTATGTATAGATTAACCAAGTGGAATTTCAGATTTTTAAATATATGAATATGTGTTTTATAAAACTTCAAATTCGAACTTGGTTAAAATTTCGAAATTTAATTAGTTAATTTCAGTTTTGGGTGTATGTATATGTATATATAGGTGTACAATTTTCACAATGGATTTTTAAGTTTCGATAATGGAAGAGTTAGTTTGATGAATTTCAGATTTTTATCAGCCTTTAAATTCGATATATATATATATATATATATATATATATATATATATATATATATATATATATATATATATAATGTGCATATGAGTATGGTTATACTATCATTTGTATGTGTTCACAGATGTAATTTCAGATTTGTATGTATATGCATGTAAAATTTCCGATTCCAAATTTTAGTTAAATTTCAAATATTAAATGTTAATTTTGAAATTTTGCAATTTTATGATGACAGTATATATATTCCATGTGGATGTAAACTTTCAGATTTTATAAATTTTAGATTAATCATTTTAATTGACTTTGTGTAGCTAAATTTGAATTATAATGATTATTTTCATATTGAAAGTAAGATTTGATTGTTTTATAGTTTTGACTTAATGTAACTAAAGAAGTAGAGAATTTCCCAAGTCTTGCATTGAAATTTTATAGTTCAATTCAAATATGGTGACAAATGTGTTTGTGAACTAAAAGCATATTTTATTAATGAATGGTAATAATTAGGAGAATTGGTACATTGACGTCACGGGCATCTAAGACTCTTCCACTTGCAAATTCAGATAACGGTAAATGCTAAGGACGTCAAGTAAGTAAACTTCCCCTTCTCTCAGCATAGTTAAATGTTCAATGTGGAATTATGTGCTTAATTTACATTCGTGTTAATTACGGAATTCTAATGCTTTTGGTCTACCATATGCAATTATGTGTATTTAATGAAATGTTCAAGCATACACGTTATCATGTCATTGCATCATTAAGCATGCATTGGCATCGAAATGGGGAAGTCAAATGTTTTAATGAAAGGAATGTGTCTAAGTACAATTTTTGTCAAAAGTTATGTATCCCAACTTTTTCAAGAAAGAATGGATGTACTTCTATGTAATGAAAGATGCGAGTAGGAAACGGGGCGCGGGGGACCGGCGTACTCGAATTAAGTCGCTTTGCGACGGAATGTTCAACCGTTTTACAGTGGACTGTTAAACCGCCTTGCGGTGGAATGAAGTGAATGAGCCGCTTTGCGGTGGAAATGTGAAAGTTAATCTGGTTCCAAATAAGAATTGCCCACTGTTATCTGATTGACTAGAAGTTACATCAAGTGAGCTCACGATAGAAATGAAGTGAAAGTTTTGAAATGTTAAACGAAAGTTTGAAAAGTTTGAATGTTCTGGAAAGTAAAGTAAATGGGGATACATATATGGAATTTTTAAAGCATTCATGTCATAAGCATGCATTCATGCATAAAGTTTACTTACTGAGCTTTAGCTCACCCCAATCCCTCCCTAATATTTCAGGCGATGAAAGTTAGATGATCTGAGGATGGAGCATTTGGAGGCAGGCTCATACAGTACCAAGATTTATCATTTTAAATAAAGTTTGAATTGGAATTTCATAAATGTTTTAGTTATTTTATTAGTTCATTCTTTTAATGGTTCATTGGATTTAGCTTTTGATAAGTCATTTATCTCTTTAGTAGTTTATCAACCCTCCATTTAGTTAAATGGATCTCATGGTTTAAATTTATTTATGTTGAGGAGTTTGGGACTTATTGTAATGGTTTGGATGGTGTTTGGGATTGAATGATTTGAGATGTGTACTTTAAAATGATTTTGATATCCCTCTACAGGTTGGCTATGTCCAATTTACAGAGGAGACTCTGTCGAAATTTTTGTAAAATTTCATAATAGAAAATGAAAATGTTGAGGTTTTAAATGATTTTTTATTTTTGCATATAATGTGAATGGAAGTGAACACACCTAAGTTTTAGACTTTTAAACTTGGGGTGTTACAGTAATCATCAACAAAACATCCTTGTTCATCGTCGCTGGAGTCAACCTCGTACACTATTTCTTTTCCTTTGCGGGAATTGCACTCGGGGATGAAATTCACATGTTCTTGATGATCACGTATAACTAAAGGTGCTGTAAAGTTATGGGGTAAATAGTCTTTCTCAATATCAATACATATTTCATGATCTGCGAATTTCGGTACAGGTGGTATTGTATCTTCATCGACAACTTGTGCGGCTTTAAATTCTTCAGTGGATTGTGTATGAGCAATATGATGGCTGGTGATTTGACGATGCTGTTTGGGACGGGAAACTAGTGGAATTGCGAAGTCATCATCGTCATCAATCAGGATAGTTTTGGGCACCACTTTTTTGGACTTTCCTGGTTTGGGGGTCTGCTGCATGCTTCATTAAGACATAAAGGGGATCTAATGCTTTCGCCACTTGAGGGACTAGCTTCTTAACTCGTAACTATGTACAATAAATATATACAACTAGCATTAGCAAACTAATATATGAAAGTGAATTAGGGAACTATCTCACAGCATATCGGGACATTTCTAAACCAATGTAAATATAAAGATATGTACTCACGTCTGGATGCAGGAAGATATCGGTTGCCAAGTTTAAAAAAGGGGCATCATTTTTTACTTCGGATGTTCAATTGAGGATCCTAGGACGCCTGCTAGCAACCTTTGAGCAGATCTTGCTTTCAAGAATGGGAAGGATCTCATATATCCACACTTGGAATACAATGACAAAGCCATTGAGCCTGTAACTCATTGTTGGTCTCCCTTCACCTTCGACAGTGGTTTGCTTGTTCCTTAAGGTAGACTTGAGTGATGAAAGTGTCCTTTTGAAGATGTCCTTTGACCATGGGTAAAATTCCATTTCAATAGAGTCGACCAGTACAAGTAATGTTTCATCTACTCACCTCTCATATGCGGTGTTCAGCATCAATTGTGTTAACAAGAATAGTATGCCAATTATAACTACATCACGAGTGTTGCAATCTGACATGGAATTGAACACTTGGAAAACATCATCGTTTATGATGTGAGGTAGATGGCTGAAATACTCTGCCCTCAATCTGCAATACTTAGAAATGTGATTTCCTCAATTGTCATTGCCAGAGCAGAGAAGACCAGTCACCAAGTAGAAGTCGCCAATACCGAACTTGACATTATCATTGCCAATGGAAAACCAGATCTCCTTGTCGTTTGGCTGGTTTATCTCCCTCAACGGAACTTGGTGAATCAGCTGAGGGTTTACAGAAATTTCCTACATGTCAAGGAAACATCCAAAACATGTTGACCTAAACATTATTTCTTGTTCATCCGTGAATCGTCGCTTAAGAGTTTCAGTTATAAGATCCGATGGCTTCACGTTGATTTTCCCTTGAAACCAGTCCTCGAGGTTGACCTTTAGTTGCCATTGCTGCAAATAGGGAAATAACGCCATATTAGAATCAACATAATGATGCATATAATATGGTTTGATTCCCAAACTATCTCACACTATTCTTTAACACTTATTGATTAGTTTAGTCGCTAAAAATAATAATACCCGACTTTGCAGTGGCACTTCCTTAGAGGTTTTGGACTTGCGAGGTGTGCGAGCGCCTTTGTTATGCTTCCTCAATATATTAAAAAAAGATGGTTTCTCGGAAGCTTTCCTTGCAGACCCCTTTTTATTTAAAGATCAATACTTACCCATGAGAGTAAAATATGTAACGATAATTGGCTGAGTATCAGAAACTAGGGAAAAAAAGGATGGTTATTTTTATGAACAATGAGATTGTGACGTTTAAGATATATCACTTAGCAGAGTGGATATTTAGTTAAGTGAATAGATTATATCTATCATATTTATTTAACTCATAAACTAATTCTGGAACATCAATGCCTTTGGTTCTGATATTTTTTAAACTTATTAGATTGCAGGTGTCATAAGCTGTTTCATTACAGTGGACGTGATGCATGAATCTGATTAAAATGCAAGGTATCAAGTTAGGGCCAGATGCAATAATATCAAATTACAAGGTATCAAGTTAGGGCCTGATGCAATAATATCAAATTACAACAGTTATGATAAAGAAGAATGAGATGTATCATCAGAAATCCATAAAAGGTATCAGGCATTAAACGCATTGCACTTAATCCAGTAAATTAGCATGAGTATGACGAGTAGATAGGACCAGATTATACTCTTCATGTTGCTGGTAGTAACATGGATAATAAAGAATTCTTAGCATTTGATGGAAGACATCAGATTTGAACAATGTTGATCTTCTTTCTTAATTCATTACATTTTATATCATTCCTTGATTAGAAAATTCATTTTCTTTATAGAACTAAAAAATACCAGAGTTTATTATGTATGACAGATGCCTTGTAACACCCCAAGTTTAAAATCTAAAACCTAGGCGTGTTAACTTTCATTCACATTAAATCCGGAAATAATCGTTTAAAACATTTAAAATTTTCATTTTCTATTATAAAATTTTACAACAATTTCGGCAGAGTCTCCTCTATAACTTAGACATAGCCAACATGTAGAGGGACATCATACCTACCATACAAATGCAATTCTCAACTCATTCAACATCCAACATTCAACATCCAACCACAATTCCAAAATTTAACTTCAACATCAATTCCCAAACTCCTCAACATAAATAAATTTAAACAGTGAGCTCCATTTAACTAAAGGGAGGATTGGTAAACTACTAAAGAGATAAATGACTTATCAAAAACTAAATCCAATAAACAATTACAAGAATGAACTAATAAAAATAACTAAAAATTTTATGAAATTCCACTTCAAACCCTATTTAAAATGATAAATTGCGGTAGTGTCTGAGTCAGCCGCCAAGTGCTCTCCTCGGATCACCTAACTTTCATCACCTGAAATGTTGAGGAGGGATTGGGGTGAGCTAAAGCTCAGTAAGTAAACTTTATGCATAAAATGCATGCTTATGACATGAATGCTTTAAAAATCCCATATATGTATCCCCATTTACTTTACTTTCTAGAACATTCAAACCTGTCAAACTTTCACTTAACATTTCAAAACTTTCACTTCATTTCCATCGTGAGCTCACTTGGTGTAACTTCTAGTCAATCAGATAACAGTGGGCAATTCTTATTTGGAACCAGATTAACTTTCACATTTCCACCGCAAAGCGGCTCATTCACTTCATTCCACCGCAAAGCGGCTCATTCATTTCATTCAACCGCAAAGCGGCTCATTACATTCGGGTACGCCGGTCCCCCACGCCCCATTTCCCACTCGCATCTTTCATGACATAGAAGTACACCCATTCTTTCTTGAAAAACTTGGGATACATAACTTTTTACAAATATTGCACTTTGACACATTCCTTTCATTAAAACATTTGACTTCCCCATTTCGATGCCAATGCATGTTTAATGATGCAATGACATGATAACGTGCATGCTTGAACATTTCCTTAAATACACATAATTGCATATGGTAGACCAAAAGCATTAGAATTCCGTAATTAACACGAATGTCAATTAAGCACATAATTCCACATTGAACATTCAACTGTACTGAGAGAAGGGGAAGTTTACTTACTTGACGTTCTTAGTATTTACCGTCCAAAATTGTGAGTGGAAGTATCTTGGTTGCCCGTGACATCAATGTACCAAAAGTCCTAATTATTTCCATTCGTCAAAAAGTATAACTTTCAGTTCACAAACACATTCGTTATTCATTTTAATACTAATCACACATTAATCCAGATTAAAACTTCAATTTAAGCCAAACCAAACGTGACTTTACATAATTACCAAAACACATAAAACCATATTCGAAAAAAGAGATAAATTTCAATCCACGTCAGAAAGTTTATCATCTTTTAATTCAAACTCAAAATAAAATATTTAACTTAACTCAAACTTTACAAAATATCAATTTACCATTTTAATCATTATAAAATCTGAATTTCTCAAAAAATATTTCAATTAAATTTTTAAAATTAACCAAAAATAACCAAATTCTTAAATCTGAAATTAACAAATTTTGAATTCGAACCCTACACTAAAAATTCAATCAAAGTAACTTAAACTCTTAAAAATCTCACTTATGAAAATTGACCATTATAATCCAAATTAAATCTTAAATATTAATTAATCAAACTAGTACCCAATTTCTGGAACTTTGAAAATTACTTGTATACACACATATACAATCAATTCATTTACTCATTTTTGTCAATTATTCACATCATTTATCAATCTTACCCAAACTGAAAGTAAAAACTCGTTTATATTACTTTCCCCAAAATTTGATATTTGCAGAATTACTCGAAGATTAACCAAAATTTCAATTAGTCTAATTATGAATTTCATGATTCTTCACACACATAAAAGTCAATATATACATACATATATACACATTACTCATTGAAATTAGCATAAGAAAATCTGAGACATAACTCCCAAAAATCTGAATTTATATATATGTCCACATAAAATCCGAAATTTACATATTTACATATACCTATACATACATAATAATATATATCTATACCTAAGCATCTTACCCATCAATTTTAACAACAAAGAAAATCTGAAATTAACCTTTAAAATTTGAAAAATCTTCACATACATATATATACTGTCATCATAAGCCCCAAATTTCGAAATCAACAAGTAACATATGAACTTTAATCCAACTTTGAAATCTGAAATTACATGTATGCCAAAATCTAAAATTTACTAATGTATATGTCTATATACATGAAATTGATATACACCTTTTATCTAAAAATTGTGTATGTAAAAGTGTTTGTTGTGTGTGAAAATAGTGTGGCTGAGTGTGTGCGTTGTGCGTGCGTGCATGTCGGGAAAGGGGCGGAGGAAGACTTACCGTCGGTGGTGAGGAGCTGGCTACCGGCGAGGGGGAAGAAGGGAGGTCTCCGGTGAGGAGCCACGATGATCAATTGGCGGCCGGTTGTGTGTGAGGAGCGGGAGAGACGAAGACTGAGAGCGAGAGAGAGAGAGAGAGAGAAAGAGAAAGCAGCTCAGAGTCGGGTGAGGGAGAGACGTGAGAGGCCAGATGTGTGATTTTGGGGCTAGGGTTAGGCTTAAAGGTTAAATTTTTGGGAATTCGCAGTTTGGTCCCTCATTTCCCTCCATTTGCATAATTAAGTCTACAAGTTCTATTTACTCTCCAAATGCTACTAAATTTCCCCCCAACTTTCAATTTAACACAATAAAATAGAAAATAGCATGCTTAGGTAATAAGACAAATAATCACATAAAATTGCATGTAAATAATTTATAAATTTTCTAGATTGGCACATTGATCGAGACGGCGTCCAAGTCCTTCCACTGAAAAATAATTCAAACTTTAAACAATAATATTATCAATTAAATGATTCACAATAACATAAACAGAATAATTGAGTAAATTTCAAGAAATACGTAAAATGAAAGGTGGTATTACATGCCTGGTATTGGATCAATTTAAGACCAGAAATGTGAAGTTTGACAGTTAAGATGAAATAGAAATCTAGGAAAAAATAGACCAATATGCACAAACCGAGGGATCATAAATGGAAGACATCAGATCTGAACAATATTAACCTACTTTCTAATTCCATTGCATTTTATGTCATTCCTTGGTTAAAAAAACTCATATTCTTAATAAAACTAAAAAATACCATAGATTATTATTTATGACATATGCCTGGTATTGGATCAAGTTAGGACCAGACTCCAGAAATGTCAAGTTTGACAGTTAAGATCAAGCAAAATGTAAGGCATCAATAGACCAGTATGCACAACCTGGGGATCATAAAAAAAATCTGCAAGGAAAAATTGTTTAGCTGTAATAGTGAGTTAGATCGGTAGAAGGTATCAACAGATGTGATAAAACTATTTTTTCCCATGAAAGAAATATGATTAAACCCATACTGAGGGGCAATTATAATATGATCATTTGAACTATTCTATACCCATACTTCGAATAATCGCAAGTCAACTCCACAACAGTTTCAACACTGGTTTATTTTTTGTGATAACTAATAACATTGTTATCTAGTGATGGCAAATCACAGGTTTCCTTCAACATGAAGAACCTACTTCAAATCGGATGATGAGAAGAAACAAGAATCCATGTTAAATACAGCCACATACCTTCAAAAAATAACCTGGTTAGAAACCAAATGCCGTATTTAGAAACTCCACTTTTCAATTTCCGTAATTTAAATGAATTTCTTCTCAATTACCTATGATTGCACCCTTTGCAATACCTCAAAAAAGAAACAATGGTTCTCCTAGTATCAAATCATTGGAATGATATTAACAATGAATACGCAAAGACAAAAGCCAGAAATTTCAAGTATCAGTTCATCACCCTTGTTTCAGCCACTGCAATTTTAACAACAACCATCTGAGGAATCTTCAGAATTAACCCATACACTGAAGCTAAAACCTTGTTTGTCACTTGATTGACGCCCAGATCACGAATCTTCAGAATTCCGCACAAATTATCTGTTCAAAGTTTATGCGTGATGAGCTGATTGGAGTTTTTCCGGAAGTCAATGGAGCTATGAGAATTGAAATCGGCAGTAATTAGAATTTCACGTGAGGAGCTCAAGAACAATGGATATGGTGAGAGTAACTAATTACAAATTGTAACTATAATGATAGTTCATATATGGAATTACAGATTTGTAACTAGTTACAAATTGATTTGTAATTGCATTTGAGTAGCTTTGATTGTAGTATGTTATTAGAAGTGATTACTTGAATTACATTTATTTTGTAACTAATTTCAATTGTAATTACAATTAGTTACAAATAAGTTACAATTATTGTAACTAATTACAATTGTATTTAGTTACAAAAAGTTACAATTGTAATTAATTACAATGAGCTACAATTGTTACAATAAGTTACAATTGTAACTAATTACAATTGTAGCATATTGTAATTAGTTAGAAAAAGTTATAATTGTAACCAATTACAATTGTAGCTTACGGTAATTAGTAAGAAAAAGTTACAATTGTTAATTACAAAAAATAATGAATTACAAATATAACTAAACAATTGAAACCTCTTGTCCCAGATTAGGGGCAGCATTGCACTGATTTCTTATCCTTCACACCTTCTTTTAAAATTACTTAGTTACAATTGCAATTTGATTAAATTTAAAAATAAATTAAATTTTGTTTTTATGTTACAACTTATTACATTCTGTAAACTGTAACTATTACGATATACATATTCATACCTAGAATTACATATTTGTACTAGTTACAATTTGTAATTTAGTTACATTGTAATTACATTTGGGTGGCTGGATTGTACTGTGTTATTAGAAGTAATTACTTGAATAAATTTTATTTTCATAGAGCATGACATAATTGTAGTTAGTTACCATTGCAACTTGATTACATTAAAAAGATAAATTACATTTTTGCTATTTGTTACAACTTGATTGAATTTCTGTAATTAGTTACAAACTTCATTTTTTATGTGCAGTTATGGATTCACTGAATGTCTTCATACATTATAGTGGATTTTGGGATGAGTTCAATAACTACACAGGCCTAAAGGTAGCAGGGATCCTCCTACCCACTACAACTACATACTACAGCATGTTGGATGTTGTTTTCACAAGATTAAATTTGGATCGAATGTTGAATAGATTGAGAATACAATATACAGTGGACAAAAACATGGAGCCAATGAGTATTGTCGATGATAGTTTCCTGACTTTCTATTTAGAGCTGAAAGGGAAGGCCAAAGATCTAACAAGTTTTCCATTGTGTGTAGAGGTTGAGCAACTTTATGGTGGCACAGACATTTTACCACCAGTTTCTAATGAGTTAACCACTATACCTACTGACTCTGGGGTTTCATCCATACTTGGTATACACCAAATTGGTGCAATTGAGATCTCAACAGCAAGAATACCAACACTAGATGAGGTGGCTCAAGAACTTTGTGAAATGGTTGAAACCACAAAAATTACCCCTATTGCAGATGATAAAGAGGTGATTACATATCCAAGAGGCGATGCAATTGAAAAAGGGCAGGTATTCCGCACTAAGATTGTGTTAAAGAAGAGTATGGCCCTATATGCTATAAACAAAAAATTTCAGTTCATAGTGAAAAGATCAGACATAATGGAGTATGTTCTTAAATGTTTATGTGCTGATTGTGACTGGATGTTTAGAGCATCAATGTTTTTTAGAACTGAAATGTTCAAGATAAGAGATATAAAAGAGGGTCATAAGTGCGAATTGGATGTAATGTTGGGAAATCATAGACAGGCAACAAGCTCAATAATAGGTGATGTAATTAAGCATAAATACACCTCTACAAAGACCATATACAGGCCAGCTGACATTATACATGATATGTTAAATACATATGGTCTGGATTTGAATTATCAAAAGGCTTGGAAGGCAAAGGAACATGCCTTTTGTGCTATAATGGGGGATCCTGAAGATTCTTATAGGAAGATACCTGCTTATTTAGAAATGTTGAAGGAAAAGAATCTAGGATCTATTGCAAGATTTGAAACCAATGAAAGCAATCGGTTTAGGTATCTATATATAGCTTTAGCTGCTTCAATTGATGGCTGGAAATTCTGCAAGCCTATTACTGTTGTTGATGGTACATTTTTTACAGGACATTATGGTGGGACTTTATTAACGGCTTGTGGACAAGATGCAAACAATAACATTTATCTACTTGCATTTGGGATTGGAGATTCAGAAAATGATAACTTCTGGAAATGGTTCTTTTTAAGGTTCAAAAAAACATACGGTGAAAGAGAAGATTTGTGTATAATATCAGATCGATGCCCTAGCATTAGGAATGCAACCCAAACAGTTTTCCCAAATGCATTTCATGGACTGTGTTCTTATCACTTGTTGAAGAACCTAAAGAAAAAATACTCAAAGAAATCTAAAGAGATAGCAGTACCATTCAACGCTGCAGCCAGAGCATATACAATAGGTGAATTTGTATATCAAATGAAGCAACTGGACAAAATTGATAAAGATATCCGACGTTACCTGGTATGTTTGGTTTATTTGTGCTACTTTTTACATGTATTTTTTGCAATATTAATAAGGTTACAAAACTACAACTACTTAGTTACAATTTGTAACTACAAAGCTGCAAATTGTAATTAGTTACTAATTATAATTGTAATTAGTTACAATTTTGTAACTACAAAAATTGATTAGTTACAATTGTCACTAAATAGTTACAATTAGTTACAAATTGTAAATTATTTAAAATTATAATTAGCAACTGTTATTTCTATGAAAATATAGTTGTTACATACACAAGTTTTTGACTTTTTGCATACAATAGCATGAGGAAGTTGGTCATGAAAGATGGACAAGGGCATAAATGGGAGGAAATCGATACTCAACAATGACATCAAACATTGTCGAATCGGTAAATGCAGTAATAAAAACAGCAAAGAAACTAACCATTGAGACATTGTTGGAATTCCTAAGGCGTACATTACAAAATTGGTTTAACAAAATTTGTACGAATGCTGAGGCTACATTCACTATACTAGCAACCAATCCAGAAAAATTGTTATGAGCAAACATTTTTGAGTGTACGGAGTACAATTTTTTGATTAATGTAACAATTTTTTTCCTTAAAAGATGTTATTGATGTGTCAATTTTTTTCCCATATTCATTCATCAAGCAAGCACTACTTGAAGTTATTGATGGCGTGACATCCTACACAGTACATATCCAAGACATGACATGCACCTGTTTGCGGTTCCAGGTTGATGGACTGCCATGTTCCCATGCACTAGCAGTGATAGGGAAATGAGGGCTTGATGCATACAATTATTGTTCAAGCTACCATACAAGAGACTTCTACGTATCAGCATACAAAGGGGACATTTTTCCGCTTGGAGACAAATCACAATGGATATTGCCTGAATACGTAACATCACTAGTCATACTTCCTCCCTCCACAAGAAGACCACCGGGAAGGCCTAAAGAAACAAGATATAAATCGGTGGTAGAAGGGCATAATGCAACGAGGTGTAGAAAGTGTGGTGAATATTCACATAATCATTGAAGACAAAAAAGAATAAGAACTGTGGGGTGCTGAAATTGTAGCCAGATTAACCGTTACTCTCTTTTTATATTACTTGATTGATACTATTTGTTCATTACATTAAAAACCTTGACATTATACTATTCCTTATATCAGATTCGGTCAAAAAATATTGAATATATACTATATTTTACTCTCTTTATATTTGTCAGTTTGTTGGTTGATTACAATTCAGTTAATTGATTACAAGTTGCCGTTTGTACCTAATTATACATTGATTTTAATCAAAATGTAACTTCATTTTTTATTTGTAACTATTTACAATTTGTAATTAATTACAATACAGTTAAATGATTACAAGTTGTCATTTTGTAGCTAATTATACATTGAATTTAATCAAAATGTAACTTCATTTAGGTAATTTGTAACTAATCACATACTGTAATTAGATAGTACATTTTTTATTTGTAACTATTTACAATTTGTAATTGATTACAATTCAGTTAATTGATTACAAGTTGCCGTTTGTACCTAATTATACATTGATTTTAATCAAAATGTAACTTCATTTTTTATTTGTAACTATTTACAATTTGTAATTAATTACAATACAGTTAAATGATTACAAGTTGCCATTTTGTAGCTAATTATACATTGAATTTAATCAAAATATAACTTCATTTAGGTAATTTGTAACTAATCACATACTGTAATTAGATAGTACATTTTTTATTTGTAACTATTTACAATTTGTAATTAATTACAAATCAGTAAATTGATTACAAATAGCCAGTTTGTAGCCAATTATATATTGAATTTAATCAAATATAACTTGTAAATCACATACTGTAAAATAGACCTAAGGATCAAAGTAAAAAAGAACAAAAGTAGATTAAAGCAAAATCTACCACCAGTCTATCATTAGCTACTGCTTGACAAATCTGTCATGTTCAATATTTACATATCTACTACGTTTCTGACTTTACACAATGTTAACCCAGCATTACAAAAAGGTCAGATAGGTCCATACAGCTGCTTTACAAACCTACATTAGTTTCTGGTTTCTTCAGAAAAAGAATCGACAAACGATCATCTTCTGCACATCTTTACAAAAAACCTTTGAACACAATTATTATGCATCTTCCATCTTCTTCAGCCTCCTGTAACCATGTTTTTGTGGCACATCTTTGCTACACTTTGCATATTTGAACAATTGTACTGCCATTTTGTGTCTTGCCTCTTCTGCGTCAAACTCTTCAATTTTCTTTCCATTAATTATAAACTCTGCAAAATTGATAATAAAGATACCACAGTCATGCCTGTATGTTCAAAATAATAATAATAATAATAATAATAATAAGTCAGCCACATATTGTAACTATAATGATAGTTCATATATGGAATTACAGATTTGTAACTAGTTAGAAATTGATTTGTAATTGCATTTGAGTATCTTTGATTGTTGTATGTTATTAGAAGTGATTACTTGAATTACATTTATTTTGTAACTAATTTCAATTGTAATTACAATTAGTTACAATTGTAACTAGTTGCGTTTTGTAATCACATAAAATTGTAATTAGTTACAAATAAGTTAATTTTGTAACTAATTACAATTGTATTTAGTTACAAAAAGTTACAATTGTATTTAGTTACAAAAAGTTACAATTGTAATTAGTTACAATGAGTTACAATTGTTACAATAAGTTACAATTGTAACTAATTACAATTGTATTGTAGCTTATTGTAATTAGTTAGAAAAAGTTACAATTATAATTAGTTACATATTTCCATTTGGTGCATTAAAGAAAAATTAAGTCAGATACAAACCCATTATCCTACTGTGGAAGTCCACCAACAATATTCACTTGTAGAGGGTCGATGTGTTCTTTGCAATCAACAATTTCTGGTCTCCAAATGTCAGAAATGATCATTATGTGAGGAAGCATTTTAGCAAACGGCAGGACATCCCTTGTCAAAGTGTCCCCCTTAAATGAGCTATCCAAAGAGTTGTATATATTCAGACACTTCTTTGAGATGTCAAACTCTCCAAGAATCCAATGTGCATGATCCTTCATGCACAATGGAATTAAAACAATATCAACTTCAATCCTAATGGTTCCATCCAATAGTTGCTCACCAAATGCATAAAAGATAAGGGAATCCTGGTCCGCGAGTTTGGAGTGATCTTTAGACCATTCAGGGTAAATTCCTCTAATGCACAAAGCAAAGCAACAATCAGTAGTTGTTATCCTATTCTTCATATTTTTCCCAAACTTTGCCATTTTTCGCAGGTGATAAAAGCATTCATCAATATGCTGCACAAAAATGACAAAATCAATCAAAAAAAAAACTCACATACCCTTCAACCCATACTTATCAACAAATATAAGTAATGAACAAATTGTACCGTGCAAGCCAGTGAGTTCTCCTTCTCACACAACTCATACCACCAATATTTTGAATTGCTGTCCATCACACCAAGCTTTAGATGAGGTTTAATGTCGAGATTTGGGAACTTTTTCTTCCTAAAAAAATTACACATTTTTCTTAAATGTAATTGCATATAAAGTGTAATCAGCTACAATTGAAATTAGTAAGTTAGAATTGTGACAAATTGTAACTAACAATAGTACTTGTTTTTAAAAATGTAACTAGTTACAAATGACAATTGTAATTGTTCTAACATGTTATTTTTCTTAAATCTAATATTAAACAATTTGTCAAATGCAACAACATCTTCCTCATTTGGCTGATTTAAACCAAATTGAAAAGCACATTTTGCTTCTTTGTTTAAGGGACTTCCCTCTTCTTGTGGGGTAAATAGATTACCGGTAAAAGGGGATTGCAAGAGTTTGGATTTTATTAGTTTCCTTCTCACCGGTATGTCTACAGATTCAGGGGTAAATTCAATCACTTCATCGGGACCCTGAAAAACATTATAAAAGTATAAATTTCAGCTAATGAATTGTTAAAAACTAATTATAACCAACTGATAAATTTACATACAGGATCAGGTAAAGAACGGTTAGAAACTTCAGTTGAAATAACTTTAGGAACCAGCTGATTGTCCTCATCAGCCTACAAATGAGGGAAAAATAAAATCAATAATAATAAGAAGAAAAAAACCCATTACATTGTTACAATTAAAATAATGCAATAAATTTATTTATTTGTAATCAAAACATAAAAATAAAAAAAATAAAAAAAAAACATACCAACTTTTTCTCTATAAAAAGTTTCTCACTTTTCTCCAACTCTTTCAACACTTCTTCTGTAAAAAACAAATCGTAATCATCCGGATCACCACCACGAACATCTGCCCTTAAACTACTAATGCCAATATTAATATTACGAGAAGGCTTCTCACCATCTAAACTAGGATTTTCTCTCTCTCCCCCCCGACACCCTCAAATGTAAGTCCTTTTTCCAGATCTTTTGCATCAACATTCTTCACAAAACACAATAAACAAAACAAAAAATTACTCAATAAGATAACAGATTTTGAGAAACTACAACTTAAATTAGTTAGTTACAATTGCTCTTAATTGCAATCGTACAATTGCAAATAAGATACAGTTGTAATTAGATACAATACCATACGTAATTAAATAATAGTTACCTCAGTTCCCAATTTATTTTGTTCAACATCTTTAGCAAACTCCTCTAAACTACTAATACCAAGATTGAAGTTAGGTGAAGGAATATCATTATCTAAAACACGATTTTCTAGCTCATGCTGCAACACCCTTGAAGGTAGTTCCTTTCCTGGATCCTTTACATCAACATTCTTCGATAAAAAACAGTAAAAAATAAAGATTAATCAATTTAACTGCAATTCAAATTATTTAGTAAGATTGTAACTAATTACAATTATTAGATTGTGACTAATTGCAACTAATTGTAACTAATTACAATTGGTTACAGTAGTATTTATTTTCAAAATTGTAGACAGTTATAGTTGTAATTAATTACAATACAGTATGCAGTTTAATGACAGTTACCTCAGGTCCCAATTTATTTGGTTCAGTGTCATGAACAGACTCTAAACTACTAATGCCAAGATTGAAATTAGGTGAAGGAATATCATCATTTAAAACACGATTTTCTAGCTCAGGCTGCAATACCCTTGAAGGTGGTTCCTTTCCCAGATCCTTTACATCAACATTCTTCGATAAAAAAAAAGTAAAAAATAAATATTAATCAGTTTAACTACAATTCAAATTATTTAGTTAGATTGTAACTAATTGTAACTAATTACAATTAGTTATTTAGATTATAACTAATTGCAACAGTAGTATTTATTTTCAAAATTGTAGACAGTTATAGTTGTAATTAGTTACAATACAGTATGCAATTTAATGATAGTTACCTCAGGTCCCAATTTATTTGGTTCAGTGTCATGAACAGACTCCTCTAAACTACTAATGCCAAGATTGAAATTAGGTGAATGAATATCATCATCTAAAACACGATTTCCTAACTCAGGCTCCAACACCCTTGAAGGTGAGTCCTTTTTTGGATCATTTCCATCAACATTCTTTGAAAAAAGAAAATCAGTAAAAAAATAAATTTTAATCAATTTAACTACAATTGAAATTAGTTACAACTAGTCACAATATTATTTATTTAAAAATAGTAACTAGTTGCGTTTTAACTAAATACAATTGTAATTAGTTACAAATAAGTTACAATTGTATTTGGTTACAAAAAGTTGCAATTGTAATTAGTTACAATGAGTTACAATTGTTACAATAAGTTACAATTGTAATTAGTTACAATTGTAATTAGTTACTAATTACAATTGTAGCTTATTGTAATTAGTTAGAAAAAGTTACAATTGTAATTAGTTAAAAGTTACAATTGTTAATTACAAAAAAAAAATTGAATTACAACTGTAACTAAACAATTAAAACCTCCTGTCCCAGATTAGGGGCAGCATTGCACTCTGACTTCTTATCTTTCACCCCTTCTTTTAAAATATCCAGAAAATCAGAAATCATTTTTTTGAATTCAATTGTCAAGCTACAAATTTCAGATTTCATTGTTGTCATGCTACTAGCTAGCTCCTTCTGCCTATATTCGATAGCAGCCAGGCGATCACTACGTTCACATTCCAATCTCTGAACCTTTAATTCAATATACTCTAACCGTTTCCTTAGTTCCTCCATCAATTGTGCATCATCCCCCTGTAACATAACAAACACACATCATATAAGCTCGTGTCCATTTTCTAAATGTGATATATGTTTAGATTATTAGTATTCAGAAAAATAAAAATAATAAACCTTATTTCTTTCATCAGGAGAAGCTGATGGCTGTGCACCCTTCCCAGGATCCATGTTTGGTAATTGTGACTTCTCACCAATCGTGTTCTCAATTGCAATATTCGTCTCTAGTGTGAACTCAACTGTGCATTCCACACCTTTTTCAAAATCCAATGGCAAGTGAGGCTTTGGAAACAACCCCTCACAGTATCTTTGGGCCAACTCCAGGTTATTAGGTTCAAAAATTTTCACCTCCAGCTGCAATTCATGAAAGGAAATTTATGAGTCAATCACATTACAAATTATAATAAAAATAAATATATTGCCAAAAATGTAATCACCTCACTATCTCCAAAAAAATGGTCAGCAAAGGTAATGGCAGTCACATGTGCTGAAGATGACCAGCTGACAATCCTTGGGAACGATTTATCAATCTTCTTACAAATATTAAGCCTCAGGCATGGAATTGTTTCATATATCCATACTTGAAAGGCAAGTATGAAACCATTGAGCCTGTAACTAATGGACGGCTCCTTGCCCAAAGCAACATTCTCAATAGATTTCTTCATTGCAGTCTTCAGAGATTTCAGAGTTACATTGAACAAATCCTTGCCCCGAGGAATTACATCCCTCTCTACTGAATCAACCATTCTCATAATAACATCATCAAAATCCTTGCGAGACTTGCTCGTGTAAAAAAATGAAGATATTAGATACAAAATCGCAAGCAACACCCTATCTTCATCAGAGATAATATTTTCAAAAAATCGAAATCTGTATTCAATATCCTCTTTGTCCACACTATCCAACTCTTCAAAATAAGCTTCCCTAATTCTACAAATACCAGTCATGTACTTTGACTTGTCAATCTTCCCAGAGCATCTCAACCCGAAAATTACACAAAATTCCTCTATCCCAAACTTCACTCTTTTCCTCCCAATGTTAAACCACATTTCTTCACTGTTTGGTTGCTTAACTTCCCTAAGCAACATTGCATGAATAAGTTGGGGCTGCAGAATGATATCCTTCACATCCAAATATCTTTCAAAACATGTGCACTAAAATAAGTTTTTCTGTACATTGTTTAATCTAGCATTTAAATTCCTAATCACATCATTGGGGCTAGCCACCACCATGCTAGATCTAAACCAGTGTTCCGGTTGCAATTTAAAGTCCCAATCCTATACGTGTGATAAATTACAATTAATAAATTCTTGTAAAAAAAAAAAAAGGTAGTCTCTATAATTTCAAAATGTAACAAATTATAATTTGTAACTAGGTTACAAAACTACATATGACTGCATATGTAATTAGGTTACAATTTTTTTCAACTGTAATTAAGTTACAAAACTACAACTACTTAGTTACAATTTCCTTACTTCTAAGCATTAAAGTTAAAAACGAGTTTACCGCCGTTATATTCTTTGATTTCTTGGACACATTTCCACCAGGCCTCTTCTTCGCAACATTCGATTTTGAAGAACTTATGTCAACGACCTCGACATCTACTCTACGCCTCTTCTTTGAAGCCGTGCTTTTGGACGACGATAACTCGACAACATCTCTAGATGTTTTTTCCGGAATCAAGCGAATATTGTCCATACGAAGAAGATTAGAGAAATAACGGCTTATTCTGTGAATGTAAGAATGAAAGATGACTGGGCTGCTTATTATGGATACAAGAATGGAGGTATGGCGATTACCGAAGCACGCACGACTGGACTGAAAGTGCACGAACAAGGCGTGGGAGAGCAAAGGTTGAAGACGCAAGGGAGAAAGAATGTGCTGACTAGGGTTTTGACTTTTTGTTTGTATATACATATTTCCATACCTGATTTAATAAAATATTTTAAAACTAACTGATTTTTAAAAATTAAGAATAAAAGGCATTATGGGCCATAATTAGCCCATTTACATTTCCTGTTCGACGGCTTTTGTGTATGTAAAAGAGGCCCACAACCCAACTGAGAATTGACATTGGATCTTTAATATTGCCTGCCTATTTACATTTCCTGTTCGACGTACGTGAAGCTAATAAGGCTGCTCATGCATTGGAAAAACATGCTCTTTTACTGCAGACTTTTAACAGGAAATTGAGACAACATAATAAATAAATCTTCATTCAAAAGTTATCCAAAATAGTGACATACAGCACATCAAGATTTTATACAGAGAAACTAGGCCTCAATTGTTAAAGACAAGGGCAGTGAATAAAAACATATACTGTCTATCCAAGTAGTATTTATTGCTCAAAAAGCAAACTTATAATACTGATTAACATATTAATTTGCATTGACTCTCAAGTCTAGGCTATGGAACGGTGCAATAAATTCGACGTGAAACCTAAAGTCATATTCCTATGTTTATTAACTACTTGTGCCTGACCATCTTGATGAAACTCTTCAAGGTTTAGTTGACCACATCAAGGACCAACTTCCGGGACTTGAGAACCGACCATCTCAAGCGTCTATAGTAGGCTGCTTGGAGAAGTGCGAGAGACAATACAAAGATCCATTTGAAACCCATCTGTCGGCATTTCAATGGAAAGAAGATTAGACAACCAAAACAAGGATTTGAACAAGAAGATCTATATATTTGGGATTGCCTTTATTGATTGGTAACACTGTGAATGACCTTTAACCATTTCAAAGGGTGAAGAAAGCGGTGAGACAGTTGGCAATATAATTAAAGAAAAAAAATGAAGGCAGGGGAAAACAGAAAAATAGTAAGCCGGAAATTGTGGTTCTAAAACTGCTTAAGGTCAATGATTTCAGATCATAAATGATGTTTTAAGGTTCATTGGTATGTTGCAAATGAAGAAAGAAAGAGAATAACAGCACTCAAATGCAGTAAAAGAAAACTGAAAAACTGGATTCGAAATTTCTAGAGTGTAAGAGCAGGGAGATACAAAGAGGGAGACAGGGGCCGTACCAGCTTTCGTTCTTCCATTTCTGGTTCAGCAGCCCATGACAAAAATGATACAACATCTTTTCCCATCTGCAAAATGAGGAAGCAACATAACATGATTCCCAGATTTATTGTGGATAGTTCTGCAACTCAAAGGCTAAGGAAGTCACCTGTGCCTCTGTTGCAGGGGTACCATCTTCATATTCGACAGCACCGTCATTGAGCATTTTAGGCATAGCAATAGCTCCACCAGGGAAATAAGGATTATAATGTAGCCCTTCTCGAATCTATGTAGTTATAAAAAAATGTCAGGAAAAAAATTACTACAACAGAATGGAAACATCATTGATCCTTTCAGTTGTAACCTACCAACCATTCCAGTGTGGGAACAATGAAGCTAACATGCAGGCATCAAAAGAAAAAAAAGAATATATATATATATATATATATATATATATATATATATATATATATATATATCGTGCAACACTCATTTAAAATGATGTCAGCATAAGAAAATAGGCGCAATTAATTTAAAATTTTACTCTATATCAATTTATGAATTAGATTATCTTGCAACAATGTAAGCCCCAGTTTGGTTTAGCTAAAAAGTTGATAAAAATCTAAAGGGTGTGTCTCCAACATGAAATTTGAAGGATTTTAGAATTTCATAGCATTCCACATATCCTCAATTTAAATTTTATAGAATCTGTCTATCAAAATCCAAGGCCCTCAATATGGATTTCTATTAATTCCACAAGATTTCGGTGTCCTCAAAAATCTACGAATTTCAATGGATTTCTAATATGAATGGAATTGTAAGAATTTGTAAGAATTTTGGTGGATTTTAAACCATAAATATAAAGACAAGATTCCTCAACAAATTCAACCATGACCCCTCGGATTTCCAATTTCACGACCCTCAAGTTTTCAATTCCTCCCTTTTTTCCCAATAAAAATAGAAAATAATAATTAAAAAAAAAAACACCAAATCATCCTCTTATTATTATTATTATTATTTCATTTTTTTTTTATAAATGAAGGTGTTGGGTTTGCGATCCTTATTAATTTGACAGTCATAATCCCCACAACTCTGAAAGGTGACAATTGTATGCACTGAAGGAAAAAAATAACCCCTTATTCATCTAGATTAATAAAATTTTGCCATTTTGTTTGTTATCATCTATAAACGTTTTATACAATTGAAAATTTGAGTTTAGTTATTTAAATGCAATTGATTGTTTTAATTGATTATTTGTATTAAAAAATGCTTCATGTTTTAAATGAAAGGCTTGAATCTTTTTTTTTTTTTAAATTAAAACTAGACAAGGTTATATATTTTATTTTTTAATGGTTCAAATATTCTTGCTTCTTTTTTATTTTTTTGATGATCAAGTAAGAATTTTTTTTTTTTTTTAATATCTCAATTTCAAGTTCAACTTGCACAAATTTTGTCTCAAGTTCATGTTCAACTTACTCGATGAGAGGTACAAGTTGATGAAATTCTAAAATTCCTTAAGTTTCATATTGATGACACGTTCAACAAATTCTAGTATTCTACTAAAAATCTATTGAAATCTACTAAATTCCGTGGAATAAAATTCCATTAGAATCTGAGAGATTCTATAGAATTCTATTAAAATCTATCAGAATTCATGAATTTAAAAAAATTCCACTAAATTCCATGTTGGGGACACCATCATAAATCAAAGTAATAATTAATTTTATCAACACATCTCATGGGACCCACAATTTTTTTCAATTTTCAATCACAATCATCAACTATTATCAAAATTTACTAAAGAATTGATTTTTAGCCAAACCAATCAGGGACAAAATATTTCACTACTATTTGCTCTATGATTTTTCTAAATGAACAGATTAGATGCAGAAATTACCATCACGCCAGCAGGAGGATCACGGTACCCAGTTAGAAGAGCAAAAACATAATTTTGACCATTATGGCGGGCCTGAGAGGAAAAATAATTAGAGATGGAGGTATAAAGGTTTCTCGAAATTTCTTCAAATCTAGAAATAGCAAAAGAACACCTTGGTGATAAGACTTAGATCAGGGGGATAGGCCCCACCATTGGCAAACCTTGCAGCTTGTTCATTAGCATAAGGCTGAGGAAAACGATCACTCAGTTTCCCAGGGCGAGTGAACATTTCACCCTCATCATTTGGACCATCAACCACTTCAATCTCCGCTGCCATTGCTTTAGTTTCTTCCTCAGTGTAAGCCACACCAACTAGGTCACGATAAGAAATAAGAGACATTGAGTGGCATGATGCACAAACTTGCTGGTAAACCTGGTGACCCCGACGAATCCTGCACACACAAACAGTAATTATGTTTCCAAATTCAGCAGGTGGCTTAGACCTTGTGTAACAGTCCCGAACAGTTGAAGAATACTAGAGCACAAAGCATTTGCTTACGAAGCATGGTCATATGAACTGAGAATCCCTTCGTGGGGCCATGGATAGCTGGGACACTCTAACCCATGCTCGGCCTCATCAGAAGAGTAAGCTACTGTTGCACAACTCAGGAGACCCGACACTCCAGCACCAAGAAGAGCAAATACTTTTAAGGACTTCATGCCAGTAGACCCACTTCTTCCATCTTTACCATGCTTTGAAAGAAGGGCTGGTGAGAGTGTAGCAGCCTGTAAATCATACATACATGTCAGTAGAAGAAGTGGAACTTTCACTAGATAATTTCTGTTAAACATCATGCTTCATGTGAAATCAGACATAGTAAGAAATTCACAAAATTGAGCATTGGAAGAGTGCGAAATGGTTCTGAATCATGTTACACAAGATGTGCAAGCTTTGTCATCCAAGTGAAAATGTGGCGTTCCCCATTTATAGTAATTGTTGTAAGTCAATCGTGCTCAATAGATTAAGAGGGTTAAAATTTCCTCAAACCTGTAAATTCTACATGAATGATCTTGCATTAAATGGTCAAGAAATTAATTCACAAGGAGTGAATAGGTCTAATAACACAAGTTAAAATCAATCAGTGGGATGTCACACATTAGAGTTATGATATATAAGTTGAGCCTCCAACCATTATAGCAGTTTAGCAAAGTGCCTAATATGACAATAACAAAGAATTTTGATGGATGAAGTTTTAGTTTTTGAATCATACGGAGGCTCATTTATTGTATCATTTAACGAAAAATCAAATGGTGATCCACCTTTATGTAAAAAAGAACCCCCAATTTCCACAGGACCTCTCTGGAAGAATGATGATGACTTTATCAGTAACCAGTACGATGTCCAAATGTGTGTGTGTAAATTGAAAATATAAACCTGAAACATTTATATAAAAATTCAAACATTCAAGCATTTCTGTAACCTTTTCAATTATTAATATGTCAAAATTTAAATAGTGTTAAACAATTTATATTTCACTAGCATTTCACCATGCGATGCATGGAACTTGCTATCCACAATATCGATAAGTATTCTTAAAATTTTAATGTTTATACATAATCATCACAAATACAAAAGGCATATGTGTATGTGTGTGTTTTCAATAACTATTAACATTTAAAAAACAACATAGCTAATCCAGTTTGTTACAAAAAACTTCTATGTATAGTAAATGCCAATAAATGACTATTGGTTTCAATAATTTTTATGAGTTATTATTAACTTCATTGCAAAATGCATATTTAGTAGTGCTTTTAATGGTATATCATGTTTAATGTAATATTATGGGTACAAATATTGATGTTGTGGAAGATATCAATATATTTCTCATAATTTCTACATTTGCCTCTCGTAATTAACCTTTTTTTTTTTCATTCAAAAGCAACAATCACAATAATTATAAATGTGTGATTAATCTTAACTCAACAAATATTTGTGTTTAATGAATAAATTTATACTTTTACTTAACAAATCAAGTAATTAGATTAATAATTACGTAAATCTCGAAATTATCATGATACGAAAATGGGCAACGTTGGATATCAATAAAATTTACCAAATATTTTATCCCATAATAATCTTTACGCAACTATTAAAATTAAGAATGATTTAAAAATTATTAATCATTCTTTACCATAATATTAGTATTTATTGATATTATTAACTTAAGGGAAAATCAAAACATCAACTCTACAATATTAGTCTTCGTTAGATAACTTTCTCTATAAATAAATATATTTATAAACAGCACATTTATCAATCCACTTTTAACCACACATTTTATAATCATTTTTTAACTATACATTTTACCTCGAAAACAACAAAGTTTTTGTTTATAAACAAAAAACATAGCCTCCAAACGGAAGCTTAATTTATTAATTTATTAAAATAGTTAATATATATATCACGACCTTACCCAGATCATTCTACTGGACCAAGAACATGACTTGTGCCAATAACAGGTGTCAACAAGATGTTGGACCCACCATCAAGGCAACCTTGACTTTTTTTATCTTTCAGAATCTCACTTTAAATAATTTTAATTTCTAAAAATTTTGATAAGGTCTTCTCTATAATATTAACGTAACCAACCTGTAATACGACAGAAAATTCTTAAGCAACCATGCATAAATATTTATAGCACGTCCTAAATCTTCCAAGCATAGTAACTAATGTAATAAAATAACTAAAAATTCTTAATCTAATCCTTTAATATATACATAACCCAAACTAATATAAATTTATGAAAATGCAATAAACCCATAAGCTTAGGTACTTAGACAATAACTTAATACTTCAAAAACTATAATTTATAAAATTAAGGATGACAAATGATTTTATTATTAATAATTAAAATATAATTTCAATATTTATTGCTACACATTGAATTTATAATATTAAGAACAACAAACGAACAAAATATCAATAACTAAATAATAATTTCAATATTGCTAGCTATAAATATCAACTGAATTCATTTAAGGTTAGATTTAATAATAAAAAAAAAAATTATCATAGTAATTATAATAAAAATATAAAATTAAAATTAACAACATATTAACTATTTATTGTAATACTAATACCTAAAAAATATGAACTAAAATGATACAGGATTAACTATATAATTTTAAGCATACTAAATATAATACATAAATAGAACATTATTCGATATGAAGTCCAAGAGAAATGATTTAAAAATTTAAAAGAATAAAATTATAAAGCAAGTTTACCCAAACAATTCTTCTTTTTTCATAGCATAGAAAACATGCAAATTCTGAAGAAAAAAAACTAAGTCATTTTATAATTTCAATATTACCTACACGGATTTAAATACGACATTAATTTACATGAATTTTTATTTTATTTTATTTTAGTTTTTTGTTTCAAGAAATGGCAAGTGCACTAGTCATTAGAATATGTAATCACTAACATAAAAAGAATCCATTCAATAGTAAGTGCCATGTATTATTGGAAAATTTTAAATTTTAATAATAATCTTCAAACTGGAAACTAGTGATGCAAGGCTTGAGCAACATTGGGTGTATCTAATACATGCAATTTCATTATTTAACCTAGTCAATTAGGCATCTTATTGAAAAAGTAATATCTTTACAGGAGCGACCATTTTGTTTGTGTGTCATGATTGATTAAATTTAATGATAAATCCACCACAAGGTACTAAAGCTTGCCATGGAAAATTCTTTATGATATAAACAAACAAGGACGATTGTGAATTGGCTATTTATACTTTATAATGAATATACTTTTGCATTTTCTAAAAAAAATTGCAATTTCACAATCTTAAAAAGAAAAAATAAAGGAATGCATTTGTTATGTCTTTGTCATCCTAGGTTTTGCTATAATGACCACAGATTTTCCCCAACAAGCCCTTTCGCTTAAGAGCTATTCCTTACACCGTTAGTTTACATATTTTCAATTAAAAGTTGGGCCGCAACGTGGATTTCCTTTGCATCATAATTCCTTTCACTTGAGGCGACTAAGGTGTTCACATTTTGTCTTTCCATTTCACTATATTTTATTACAAACCTTGGCTTTTTGGGCCATTTTACTCAAAGCATGCTTGGGAAGTAAGTTTTAAATACACAGAAATGATTGATTGATAAGTGGGTAGTACTGTTGGTTTCTTTAAATGCGTGGACAAAAAGTGGCTTCGAGCGTTTATATATAGTTTATAAACATGAGCCATACATAGACTAAGCCTCCGTTTGGCAACCGTACTTTTTCGGTTTATAAACCAATTTATAAACTACACAATTTTTCAAACCACTTTTTAACGACACACATTTTCTCTCTCCCATTTTCAACCACTATTTTTTGCCTAAAAATCATAAATATATTAGTTTATAAACCAAACAGTATTACCAAACAGATTATAAATTATCTCTAGACTTTAACAGGAATTTATTCAAGTTTGATAGAATTTAGAAAGTAATGGAGTCAACGTTCATGTTACGAGACGATGCAAATCTATGCATCCATGCGGAAAGGAATTTCGAGAAGAAACATTCGACAAATAAATAAGTAATTTCTGACATGATTTTAAGAAGAATGTTGATTTAACTTTAAAAGTTGTACATGAACTTTTAGCCTCTGTTTGATGAAAGGTTTATGCTTATAAAAACAGAATGTGATGTTTTCGAGATAAAATATGTGGTTAAGAAATGGTTTGGGAAAATGTGTTTGGTTAAAAAATGGTTTTTGGAAATATGCTATTTATAGACTTGTTTATAAACAAGTTACCAAACGGAGGCTTTATACTTAATTATCAAGCTTTAATGGACTTGAATTTCAATTAAATCAGTAGAGAACATCTGCCATAAAACCAAACTAAAAATTCAACAATTTTCATATTGATACTTTCATCATCAAAGGTTAGAATTAATTCAAAATTCAACAATTGTCGTATTGATATTGTCATCGTCAAATGTTAGAATTAATTCTAGAGTAGTTTTCAAGTGCCCCATTGACAAGTGACAACTTCATTTCTACGAACTAGTCAAAACAAATGCTCCCTACTTCTTCGAATCAAAGACTTCCCCCTGAATATAACTTTGATCAATTTTCAACTTTACCATTGAAGGGGTTTTCTGATATCCCAATTCTATTGATAAGTGAACCAGCTTTAACCAACACGATAATAAAAGAGATAAAAGAATAAAGGGATATTGGCAGAGATTGAAGTAAACACTACAAATATAGTACCTAATATTACAATTCCAGCAACTTAGAATTTTTGGTTATTATTTTTTATGGAACAAAAAACCTATTTAGAGGCTTTTTAACCCTTAAAAGACTCCAAAACCTATTCAAACCTGGAAAGCTTAAATCACTAGGGAAGTCTAGAAATTACCGTAACTAGGAAAGTAATCATAATTATTGTTTGAAACCTAAAAGAAACAATAACTTATAAATCTAATCCCTAACCAACCAAAATTCAAGTCTAGTAAGCACGGGAAATAATATTCCAAGAAGGATTTGAAAATATTAAACTCTTGCTCCTACATCAATTACTCTGGATTGAAGAGAAACTGACTTCAATCAATGGATATATATCTTAGCTCTCCCTCAGATATCCGTGTGTACTCCACAGAGTATTTGAACGATAAGGTTCATACTAGGAAGAACCCTAGATGAAGTAGCAACTGCCAGCAATGATATACAAACCAATATTTTGAGACTAACCTTATGCATATTAACAAATTCGAAAATTGTTTTCTACCTCACAATATATTTTTGCCTTACTGCCATTTAATACAATGAAATTGTTGTTTTCCACCAAAGCTAAAGTCTCTTATCAACCAAAATGTCCTCCTAAACCTCCGCCATGTAGTTCATTAATAGTTTTATCCATTTTAGAACCTCGAGCATGCGCACTTGATTACCTTGGAACATATAATCATCATGCATAACAAAAGAAAGTCATTTTTCTCAATACTTATAGTAAATCTTTGATTAACAAACTTAAGAAAGGATATCCTCTTTTTACTGATTCTTGAAAATCCTGAAAGATTATCACTTGAGCATATAGCCACTTTGTTACTCTCCCCACCTTTATGCTTGAGAAAGAAATTGTTGAATAAAAGAACTCCAGTAAACAGGCTTTGAATTGAGCTGCTTCATGAATTCAAATAACTATGTCTAACATGATAGAAGTAACCATTAAAATCCAAATACAACATATAATGTTGCCAATGGTAAATATCATGAGCATAGAATTCTAGATCATATGTTGAATACTCAAACTTGGCATCCACAACTTGTCAGTAAAGAAAGATACGTGTTTTCCTTATTGTTTTAGAACTGCTCCTATAGCGACAAAGACACATCCTACTCCATGACAGAATTTGTGTCATGTGGCTGTCTTGATCTTTGCAAAGACCCTCGGATCAAATTAGTGCATGTTTGGGAAAGCTTATAATTGCTTACAAGTTACAAGTATATCTATATTTATCCACACATTTCATAAGACCCACAACTTTTACCTACATTTTAACCGTACATTCCTTCAGACCCACTTCTTATAAGCACTTAAAACTTAGCCAAGCAAGCACTTAATCAGTTAATTGCTTGTTGGGCAGAACATTCATCAAAGTTCATCTTGGTAAACATTACTGTGCATCAAATTTTTAAAAAAAAAATGGAAATCGGAGTGATCTGAATATGAACGTCATTTCAAATCTAAAAAGGATTAAGTTGCAACTATGGTTAGTGCTTCTTTAGAATTTCCATATCTCTGTTGCAGCCATCACAGTAGACCCCTTTAATCTACAGTTGATAAATATTAAGCACCTCCAGTTTTCCATTCCCTCATGCCAAATGAACCAGCAGATTAATGCTTACAAAATTCCCAGGCAAAAAGTGAAAAGTAAAACTAATAATCAATAGTAGCACTCTGCCAATCACTTCATTGTGATCACATTTCAGAATATAGTATTATAATAACAGATGCAGCTATTATTTCTGAATTTAATAAAATATGAAAAATTGCATCTTTATCAAAAAAATATTATTTAATATTTGAGTAGAAGAATTAGGCGATTAATGAATCAATTTAACAAACATAACCGTGATACCTTGAAATCGGAGGCTGTACGATTCACAACACTCTGGCGAATGAGTTGTTCGATAAATCTGCTGACTTTTCCAAATCCTGATTTATAAAAGAAGAGAGATGAAAACGAAAAAGATCAATGTCAATAATTTATTCATTTTGTTGATTAAACCAAATAATAATGGTTAAAAAGATCACTAAAACACAAAAATAATCGAGATTCTTGAAAAAACACAAACCAAATTAGAGATCAAAGAAAGAGTACAAAATCTTACTCATCTTTTCAATTCAGAGAGAAGGAGTGTGGTGGCAGAGCGAAAGAGATGATCGAAGTGTGTGTCTCCCACAGAAAGGGTGTGGAGCTACAAGGGGCGAGCAAATGAGCGATCCAGAGTTGACACAATCAATAAACCGGCGAGGAATTGGTAGCCGATAGTCGACCCGACCCAATTTTCAAAATACACCCTTTGACCGATTAGTATCTTATCTTATCTTACTTAATATACTTAATATTAAAGGAGGAGAATTTCCCATCAATTTGACACAACTTTTTGTGATTGTTTTATACAATATTATATATTGTATATTTCATTTATTTTCACACTCAACTTTTATTGTTTTCACACTTCAAAGACCAAAACTCAATTTTTATGGTGTTCACACTGCTACTTCCATTTAAATATTTTTATGGAGATTTTTTTTTACTTATTTATATTTAATTATTTGTGTTTAAACCTCTTTTTTCGTAATTTTTTTTTATCTTTTAATGTTTTGAATTTTGCAAATAAGTATTTGTGTGCAGTCATACAAATTCAATGCAAAATTTTCAGTTCAAAATTATATCGAAATTGTATCACGCATCTAATACAAAATAAATCTTATTGTATAAATTTTTTTTATAAATAATCTTATTTTTTTAATTATATCTAAAAATTTGAGCTCATTTGTATTGCGTTCTATTAACTTAATTAGTATTTTTATAGAAAGTTACATTTAATACGTAAATAATTTTTTTCAATAATTGTGATATTTTATTGGTATCAATCTTATGAATGAATAATTTCGTTCTGTCATACAAATCTAATATCGAATTTTCATTTATATTTATATCGAACATTTAATCAATTTGTATTAAATTTTGTTTTAAATAATCATACTTTTAATTCAATATTTATGATTGTTAAATTTTTACAACAATAAGTAAATTATCTCCCAATTTACTTAACTGATAATTGAGATGATCAATATTATATTATAATTTTCATCAAAAAACAATTACGTTGTATAAAAATTGCAAAAACTTATAATACCATGAATTTTATGCATCTTTGTCAATCACAATTTTAGTTTTTTTTCTTTTTTTATGATTATCGAATTCGTTTCTTATACGTGTTATTTTTCATTGTCAATGGTCAAAATAATAAATCTTATCTTTTATAGCATGATCTGTATTATTAATTTTTTTATCTATTGTTTGATTGTTCAGAGTACATGGATATTGGAGATCCTACATTTAAATATTTATTTTGTAAAGCAAATTTTTTGTGCGAGGAGAGAATGAATAAGCATTATAAAACATGTCGTAATTCGAAGTTCTCATTTTGTTGTGGGGTGAACACGATTTTTAATAATATTTCAAACCAAACCATTTAAAACGGTTTGGAATTTTTTCAAGCCAAACTAAACCATTTCATTTTTTAAACAAAATAAAATCAAACTATTTTTTGCGATTTGATGCGGTTTGAAACCACGGATTGCCGATGAATAAATTAGTATATTTCAAAACGAGCTCAAACACACATATTCATCTATAATTTCGAGTTGAAACTAGCTCAAAAATAGTATTAAGTTTTTAATTGAGTGCTTTGTTGTGAATCAATCCATATTGACAAACAAACTAATTATATAGAAGTAAACTATCGTTAGCTCTTATATTAAAAATTTTATTTTAAGAAAATATCTTGGATGATGATAATAAATTGTAGGAGGAAAAATTATTTCCAAATAATTGTAGATTTGAACAAATTAATCTTTGTCTCCTCAATTTTGATTTGTTGACAATAAAAAGTATATTGCTTTTTTTTTTTTTTTTTAAATTGAACATTTGTTTTTATTTTTATTTTTTAAAATTTGACGTGCTGGCTGTTTGAAATCGCGATTTTGACAATTGAAACCTAAACCAAATTGTTTAAGGTGGTTTGGAATTTTTACAAATCAAACCATTTGTTGCAGTTTAATTCGATTTTGCGGTTTATTTGTTCACCCCTACTTTGTTGTATACAAGAGAAAGTGAATATTTCTCTTATGGAAAATTATCCTCTAATTTTGAAAAATTTGTTATATGACAGGGAGACAGGATTAAAAATTCCATTGAGAACATTCGGGCATATAATATGATGTTTTCATTCACTTCTATGGGGGAATAGATAATGAGCTAAATGATGGTAGATGGCCTTCTCTCTTCAAATTACACGATCAAAAATTCCATAAGATTTAGAGTTTATTGCCTGATGACGGTTCAGCTCTGCAATTTGCTCGCTTTACATTGTTGACAATGTGAATGAGGTTGAAAGCAGAAAAAGGGTCGTGAGGTACGTATTATGTATTTATTGCTTTTATATTTATATTATTTACAGATAATTTTGTTGTGATATTCTAAAATTTAATTTATGTCTTTTAATGTCCCCGGGTAGGAGTGAATCATGCGATTCTATGTTGCGTGATTTAATAGTTTCTGATTCGAAGGATATGCTAGAAAAATACAACAAATTGTTAAGGCAATTTAGGTCGATTTGAGAAAAGATGATTGAGGAAACACTTCAAATTTAAGACTTATACTTATTGGTTGGTGGGCGACCAATGATGGCCAATATGATTTTTCTATTGTCGATGAAATTGCCGAATTGATTGTCGGTGGATTTTGACACACTACCTGGACACATGGATATCACTATTGCGCCACGTGGTAGACCTTTGCAACAGATAAGTGAGGAAAAAAGTTCTTTCTGAGAAATATTGATCATACACAGGGATTGAGTAATGGAATAAGGTTGATAGTTACAAAACTTGGCGACCATGTTCTAGAAGGTCAAATTTTTTCTGGCATCAATGCAAGACACAAGTTCTTTATTCCAATGTTATCGTTGAACCCTTCTGATTCTAGGATACTTATTAGATTTCAAATGAAGACAATTTCTATTGATGGTGTCATATGCCATGCCTATCAATAAGAGTCAGGGACAATCATTCTTGCATGTGGAACTTCTTCTTAAATGGCTGGTGCTTACACATGGATAAATTTATGTTGCGATTTCTAGGGTGACAAATCGTTCCAGATTAAAGATATTGATTTGTGATAAAAAAGGAAGAACAACAAAATCAATAAACAACGTTGTGTATAAAGAAGTATTCCAGAATTTGTAGTCATATAAAATCAATAAATGATGATATTATCTCTTATTTGCGAAATTTATTTATTTTATGAAAATGATTTATCTAATTTCATATTGAATTATCTTTATCCAAACGTTTCTTCCCGTGCATCGGACGGGTGATTAACTAGTAATTTAAAAAGAAAAAGAAGAAGTGATTTACTTTTAGGGGTTTTGAGATAAAAAAAGGATCCGTTAAAACATAAGTTTAGTAAAATTAACTCACTTGTACAATATTTTGTCAAATAACCTTCATTATTATTAAATAAAAGGCAGGATATATTATACAATGTTCAAAATATCATTTCAGCTCAAATGACCTACATACCAACCAAACAATCCCTAATTTCTCAATACCCAGCAGCGCCTTCGTTCTCTTCTCTAAGATGAAGCCATCGATCTCTCTCTCATCTCTTTATTTCAATATTCTATTTCTACATAGAAACTCAACAAATGTTTTGTTTGTCCTCCTTTTTTTTCCAATTAATGCTTTGAGTGATTTGAAAACTTGTTAAATTATCCACATTCAAGATTTGTAATTGAAGAAAAAAATATACACATCAATTCTTGCAATTTTTTGTTCTGGTGTACCGTAATGTTGTTGGTTCATGCATTTGCTGAAAAAAAATTCATAACGTCATATATGATGTTATCTGTGATGCATTACGACATCATGTCGTTATCTTATTTTTTCATTGTCAGCATGTATATAACTTTAGGAGTTTGTGACATTGTTGCTCATATATGCATTTGCTTAGGAATTTATACATTTTCTTAAAAAATTGTCATGACATCACATATGTCGTTATCTACGATGCATAATGGCACCCATGACGTTATCTTATTTTTCCACTATCATCATGTATGTAACTTTAGGGGTTACGACATTTTTTTTCATATATGCATTTACTTACGAATTTATATATTTAGACATTGAGGAATATAGACAATGGTCGACCAAACGTGACTCATGTTCTTGTTTCAAAAACCACTACCTATGTGGAGTTGTGCATTAAAGTCCAAGAGGTTTTGAAGGTCGATTCTAGGTTATATAATATAGAGATGGCAACCATTGTCTTTATCATGTCTAAAGTTCCAGTTCCCCTAATGAAGATTGATTGTGACAATAATTTGTAGTAGTATCTCTTTGTTTATAGAGAAGTTCTTCTTTGTATTACGTTTTTGAAGAATGATGTTGAGGAACATAAAGGAAATTATGGTTTAAGAGAGAATCAAGAACATACTACTATTGTATCATGTGGTGACTCAGTGAAATGCAAACAGAGGGGGACATGCGATTCGGATATCGGGAATGAGTTTCAAGTAATTAAAAATTTGGAATCATAAATTGTTAACTTTTATGTTATAATTATATTTTGTCAGCATAACATCAATGATGCAGTTATGGTACACTAAAGTGACATATGTTCCTTTATGGACCTAAACATGCATGTCTATCACTTACATCGACATTAAACATTTTATTTTTTTTATAAAATCACTCTTTTAAGTTAGTGTATCTCTTTTCAGGTAGTTTCGAACAATTTAGACTCGTAACGACAACATTATTGTTATGGGTACACTAAAGAGGCTTAAATGCCATTATTTTTTGATAAAATCAAGTCAGTGCATCTGTTTGTAGGTAGTTCCTAACAGTTTTGACCCGTAACAACAACATTTCCATTATGGGTACACTTGATGACACTTGGTTGTTTTTATTTCATAACAAATAACTCAAGTATCTTAAATGAACGCATGTTGTGTTCATGATGGAGTATGATAAAAACAATGTTGTTATAGATTATACTTAGGCATTCATCTATTTCATCACTCCAAAACCACATCTCCACATCCAAAAATTTATAAGTTTCATAATTTGTAAGTGGGATGAATAGGAAAATAGCTAATATTATTGAATTGAAGCATTATTTTGAGTTGGAGGAAATGTTACATATGACCATGAAGGTGGGAAAATAGTTAAAAAGAAAATGGGCAGTGAGGTTTTCCACAGGTTCTACACCTTAGTGGAGTAGAAGCACCAAAAATGATGGAGCTGTATAAAAAGGGAAGCTGGAGTTATCAAAAGGAAGGGAGGAGCACATCAATAAAGGTAAGCCTATTTTTTATTTTCAAACTCCTAGGAATAGAGATTAGATTTATTAATGCATGGGTCTTGGTCACATTTCTTCACAATGTCCAAATAAAAGGGTGTTGGTTGTGCCACAATGGGGAATTGTTGTATGAGGATGAGGGCTGGCATGAAGCCAGTATTGGCCCAGTGGGGGCCAAGGCCCCCACTGAAAAAAAAAATTGAGTCCCAAAAAAAAAAAAAGAAGAAGAAGAAGAAGAAGAATTGACAACCTCTGTTTGTTAAAAGCTTTTGTTTAAAAACATGTTTTTTTGTATTTTCTAGGTAAAATGTGTGATTGAAAATTGGAGAGAGAAAATGTGTGTGGTTAAAAAATGATTTGGGGAATTGTGTAGGAAAAAACATGTTTGCCAAACACATTCAATTTATTTCCTTTGATCTTAATTCTCTCTCTGTAATTATTATGTTTATGCAAGAAGTAGATACAATGCTCATTACTAGTATCACTCACCTTAAAAGTTTACATTTACATTTCAGTTATAGGTCTTTTCTTTTGTGAATTACTACTTTACATTGGTTAGTTATTACTTATTAGTTAACTTAGTTTAGTTTTTGGTTTATTACTTCTTCGTTTCAATCATTTTGGTTCAAAAAAATTTCGGACCCCGGGAGGAGGCCTCCGCCTCCGCCTCCACCTCCCACAGTTTGAAAATTTTGGGCCCCACTCACTCGAAATCCTGGCTCCGTCCCTAAGATTGAGGGTGAAGTTTGAGGACGAGTATAAGGATATGCATGTGTTAGAAGATGCTAGTGATTGTGAGGATAGGGATTATGGTGTAGCTCAATCACTAATTAATAGGTATGTCCTTAGTACACAAGTTAAGTTGGAGGAGTTGGATGAGCAGAGGGAGAATATTTGTCATACTAGGTGCTTTGTAAATAACAAAGTATATAGTTTGATAATTGATGGAGGTAGTCGTACAAAACGTGGCTAGTGCTACCCTTGTGGAGAAATTATGTTTACCTTTGTTAAAACACCTAAGACCTTATAAATTGCAATGGTTGAATGAATCTGGAGAGATTAAGGTGAATGAGCAAGTGGTGATTGATCTTGCTATTGGGAAGTATGAAGATAGATTGATTTGTGATGTAGTTCCCAAGCATGCAGGATCCATCTTGGGTAGGCCTTAGCAATTTGATAGGAAAGTTATTCAAGATGGTTACAAGAATAGGTAAACTTTCAACAGAGATGGGAAAAGTATAAGGCTTTTGCCTAAGACCACAACATGTCTATGAAGACCAATTATAATTAAAAGTTGAGAAAGACAAAAGAAAGAGAGTTGGGGCTACGACCCCGGAAAAGGAGAGCTGAGTGATTAAAAGAGAGTTAGGACCACGATCCCAAAAAAAGGAGAGCTGAGTGAAAAACGGAGGGTTGAGGGTTTCACCTCAGAAAAAGGAGAGGGAGTGAAGAGTGCCAGAAAAGAAAATAAGAGAAGAGAGAAAAGAAAAGTGAGGTTCTATGCAAAAAAGAGTGAGATAAAAAGAGCTATCCTCGAAAGCCATCTAATGATTTTACTAATGTACAAGGAATCTTTCGTTGCACTTGATGAAGCTAACCACCCCTCCCAAATTTAGCTATGTCTCTTTTGCAGGAATTTGAAGATTTATTTCTTGAGGATATACCTAGTGAGCTACCACCTATTCGCGGGATTGAATATCAAATTGGTTTTGTGCCTAGAGTTGTCATCTTGAACAGCCTAGCTTATAGGAGCAATCCAGAAAAAAACAAAGGAGCTTCATAAGTAAGTTGAGGAGCTATTGAGAAAAGGCTACATCAGGGAAAGCATGAGTTCGTGTGTCGTACAAGTCTTGCTAGTGCCAAAGAAGGATGGAACTTGGAGGATGTGCGTGGATTGTAGAGCAGTCAACAATATCACGATAAAGTATCGCCATCCCATACCTATGTTAGATGATATGCTTGATGAATTGTATGAATCGTGTATGTTTAGCAAAATAGATCTTAAAAGTGGCTATCACCAAATTCGCATGAAAGAAAGTGATGAATGGAAAGCCACTTCAAAACCAAATATGGTTTATATGAATGGATGGTTATTCCGTTTGGCCTTTCTAATGCACCTAACACGTTTATGAGATTAATGAACCATGTCTTACGTGCTTTCATTGGAAAACTTGTTGTAGTATACTTTGATAATATTTTAGTGTATAGTAAGAACTTAGGTGATCATATTAAATATTTAAGGTCTATGTTGGAAGTTTTGAAAACTGAAAAGCTATAAACTAATTTTAAAAAGTGTACTTTTTGCATGGAGAAAGTGGTTTTTCTAGGTTTTGTTGTTAGTGTAAATGGTGTTGAGGTTGATGGGGAGAAAACTCGAGCAATTAAAGAGTGGCCAACCCCAAAAAAAAATTTACTGAGGTTAGGTGCTTTCATGGGTTAGCTATCTTTTATAGAAGAATTGTTAAGGACTTTAGTACATTTGTAACACCGCTCATAGAAATAGTTAAAAAAAAGTGTAGGATTTCATTAGGGGGTTGCCCAAGAAAATGTTTTTAATTTGCTTAAGAACATACTATGTTCTGCACCTATTTTGGCATTACCTAACTTCAACCAAACTTTTGAGATTGAGTGTGATGCATTAGGAATAGGGATTCGAGCTGTTCTTATGCAGGAAAGGAGGTCAATAGCCTTTTTCAGTGAAAAATTGAATGGGGCATCACTAAACTATCCAACTTGTGACAAGGTCCTTTATGCTCTTGTTCGGACATTGGATACATGGTAGCACTATCTGAGGCCAAAGGAGTTCATCATACATACTGACCATGAATCACTGAAGCACCTGAAGGGAAAAGGTAAACTAAATAGAAGACATGTTCGGTGGATGAAATTTATAGAGACTTTCCCATATGTCATCTAGTACAAGCAAGGTAAGGAGAATGTAGTAGCATATGCTTTATCCTAAAGGTATGCACTTCTAACTTCTCTAAATGCGAAATTGCTAGGATTTGAGTATGTTAAATGTATGTATGTTGGTGACCTGATTTTGTCACTGTTTATGCTCCATGCTCCATGTGTTGTTGATAAGTTTTATAGCATGATGGATATCTATTTAGGGAGAATAAATTGTGTGTGCCAAGCTGTTCTATTCGTAAATTATTAGTGTGTGAAGCTCATGGTTGGGGAATAATGGGACATTTTGGTGTCTTGAAAACTTTAGAAACATTGCAAGAACATTTTTATTGGCCTAAAATGAAAAGGGATGGTCATCATATTTGTGACAGGTGCATAACTTGTAACATGCTAAATCTAGAGTCCTACAACAAGATTTGTACACGCCTTTACTAGTTCCTAATGAACCTTGGATAGATATATCCATGGATTTTGTTTTAGGTTTTCCTAAGATAAAAAGGGTAGAGATTCCATATTTGTAGTAGTGGACATGTTTAGTAAAATGGCGCATTTCATTCCTTGTCATAAAACTGATGATGCTACAAACATAGCAGACATGTTCTTTAGGGAGATAGTAAACTCCATGGGGTGCCCAGGATTATTGTGTCGATAGAGATGTTAAGTTCCTTATTTACTTCTGAAAGGTCTTGTGAGGGAAGATAGGTACTAAACTATTTTTTTCTACCACATATCACACTCAAACTAATGGAAAACAGAGGTAGTTAATGGAACATTAACTCAACTTCTACGCACTATCATAAATAAGAATTTGAAAAGCTGGGAAGAATGTTTACCGGCTTGTGCATTCTACTACATCATATTCACCTTTTGAAATTGTTTATGGTTTTAATCCACTAATTCTTCTTGATTTAATTCCTTTACATGTAGAAGAAAGAAACAATTTAGATGGGAAGAAGAAGGTTGAGTTTGTGAAGTTACTCCATGAGAAGGTGAAATTTCAAATTAAAAAGAAGAACGGGCATTATGCGTCCCAAGCAAACAAAGGTAGGAGACATGTGACGTTTGAACCTGGTGATTGGGTGAGGGTTCACATGAGAAAGGATCATTTCCCAACACAATGAAAGTCTAAGTTGCAGCCAAAAGGAGATGGACCCTTTCAAGTCATCGAGAAAATAAATGACAATGCATGAGTTGGATTTTCTAGGTGAGTATAATGTATCAGCTTCTTTTAATGTTGTTGATCTCTCCTTGTTTGATGTACGTGATGATTCGATGATGAATCATTTTCAAGAGGGAGGGAATGATAAGCACCAGAATGGACTAGCAAGTAAAGACCTGTTGCATGTGCCAAGGGAACCAATCAAAAGGCTAAGGGCGAAGAAGATCAAACAAACTATGCAAGGATTTATGCAAGCTTGGGTGGATGAGTACTCAAGTCCAAGATCAAAGACTCTACTTTCAACAAACGACATGATAAAAGAAAAGCCAAAGCTAGTACAAGTGATGTGAGCCGACAATCGAGATGGAAATCAAGAAGTGGCGGAGTTACAACCACACTTCGCCGACTACACTTCATACTTGGGTCAATATAAATAGGGCTATTAGCAAGAAGATGATATCGAGTAAAACGTACCTTATTTTGCTTCATGATAAACAAATTACTTGGCCGTGGAAGAAACAAAAACTTATAGTGTTGTCATCTATTGAAGTGGGTGTAATGTCAAAGCATAGCCACTATTAAACATAAATGGATCCAAATGCTTCATGTAATTGTCGTTGAACTTCAACAATCTATAATTATATTGTTTGATAAAAGTATTGGAATTAATTACTTCTCATCAATCAAGGTAAGACCATCAAACAAAGTGTTGATCGAACTTTGAATACGAATTCCAAGAAATGGATGCAAGTTAAATTAGTAATAACTATTAGGTGGCACAAGCTATATATGACTAAATACGTTCGTAAAAGTGGAGAAAAAAAGGAAAAAAATTAACCATAACCATAGCGATTGATAGAAAGAAAAGAAGTAAAACAAACATGTAAATCTAGTAATGTTATTTATTTAAGCTCATAATGATCGTGAATCTAGATATTAATTAAGTCGCACTAGTTGGAAATTTCGAATGATAAATCAATTAGTTTCACTTAATCATGACTAGATAAATAACATTATTATATATAAAAAAATGTCATAAAAGTTAACTGCAAATTAATTTAGTAATATTTTTAATACCAACTAAATAAAATTCTTAAATACATCCTCTAGAGGTGGCAAACGGGTCGAGTTGCTCGTCGACCCATTGACTCGGCTCGTGAAAATACGAGCCGAGGGCGGATTGGCTCGCCATTTAGGCGAGCAAGTAGTCGAGTCAATCACTCGTCCTGAACCATGGTTCGGCTCGTGGTTTGACGAGCGGCTTGTGGCTCGTTGCCCACGAGCCATACAACCCGACGAGCCGATCAGCTTGTCGCTCACAATAATAATAATAATAATAATAATAATAATAATAATAATAATAATTATTATTATTATTATTATTATTATTATTATTATTATTATTAAATGTAACTGTTGGGGACCCCAACGACGGTCACATTTCGTATTTGTGTGATTGTTGGCAAAGTTCACACAACTATGAATTGGACGGTTGGGTTCCCTAATGGTCCAAATGTTATTTTTATTTTTTTTTTCATTTTCTTCCTATAAATACCCCCTAATTCAACTCATTTTCACACCAAACTCTCTCCACTATTCTGCTCTCTATAATCTTAGCCCAAGCTCTCTACAAGTATACAATTACATACTTCAATCTTTCCAATTTCTATTACATAAATTTACATTTCATTTCAATCACTCAATTTTGCATTATATATCTCAATTCTAACCATTTATACAATTATACACATTTCATTTTCAATATTCTTATTTAGCACCTAAACTTTCATTTTCTATTTCAATTTTCAACATACAAAAGAATGGATCTCGACCGAAGATTTGTTGAATAATTGTTCGATGGTCCCCTTGGAGTTGGGGGGCAAGACTTAACACCACAATCTCAGTCTCACGACTTCAAAAATGAATTTACCAGTCTCAACGAGATACCAATTCCAGAAAAGATTGAAGAAGATGCAAGTAATCAACGAATTGATTTAGATGATATTGAAGAAGATGTTGATGTTCAAATCTTAGAAAATGATCTCAATATTCCCGATGCAAGAGGGAAGCGAAAAGATGGAAAAGGTAAGAAGAAAAATGCAAAGTATTGGGATCACTTTTAATTGGTCGTAACTGGGAAAACAATTGACACAATACAAGGGTTCAAAGTAGTGTGCAAATATTGTGCACAACAATTGATATGACAAAAAGGTATTGGTACTACACACCTCAACCTCACTTTCAGAAGTGTGTGACCAAGCATGATTTCGTTGAAGCAAATCAAAGTCAATTATAATTTGGTTCCTCCGCTAGTTGTTCTGCTGCTGGATCTGCACTTTCAAATTGGATGTATTTCGAAGAAGAGAATCGAACTGGCATGATTCAATTCGTTGCGGGGGCGGAGTTGCCACTAAACATAGTGGACAATGTACACTTTGTTACCTATATCAAACGTTATCTTCAACATAGGTATGTTGGTATTAGTCGAAACACTATGCATTCTGATACTATAGAATATTTTCTTAAAACTAAAAATCAATTAATAGTTGATTTATGTAAATATGGTGGTGTTATTTTTTTTTACTTCTGATCTTTGGGAAGGTATTAATAAAAATTGTTATATTGCTACAACTCCACACTACATTGATCCACTTTGGGTTATGCATAAAAAAATTATCGTTTTTAAAATTATAAAATTTCCTCATAACGCAACAAACATATTTAATGATATACTACAAATTGCTAAAGAATATAGTTTCGAAAGCAAAATTCGATCATTTACTTTCGATAATGCTAGTGTAAATAAGCCTGTAGTAGATAAGTTATGTATAATTCTTAATCCAGAATTTGGTGATTTTTTATTCCATGTTAGATGTGTTTGTCCTAATTTAAATTTAATTGTTCAAAATGGAATGAAACATATTAAAGACCAAATGAATAGAATTACAAATGTATTAGTGTAGGTAGCTATGTCACCGAGTAGAAAATAATATTTTGAAGAGTTATGTTTACAATACGGTAAAGATGCTAAGAAATTTATCAACGACATAGGCCATAGGTGGGACTCTAAATACTTGTTACTTAAATCATGTGAAGGTTATGAACATATAATAACCGAGTATTATAACAATAGAACACTTAGAAATGAAAATGAATTTGTATTAATAGAAGAGGATTGAGAAATTGCTTTTAAAGTCAAAAGAGTTTTGACAAGTTTTTACGATTCAACCAACATATTATCTGGGTTGTATTACCCAACTAGTTCAAGAGTTCTTGATCGTCTTTATATTATTGCAAGAACATTTTATGGATATAGAGATGACGTATTTTTTGTTGATATGAAAATTACTATGGAAATAATATTTAGAAGATATTGAGAAAATTTACCTATGTTATTTCCCTTAGCATGCATAATGGACCCGCATTACAATTTGAAGCGTACGAAACTTCTTGTTTAAAAAATAAGTAGCGCGTTGATTTTGTCAACCCTATCAATTATAATAATTTAGAAATCACGTTAGTAAGCATGTATTATGCAGCACGATTAGGAACTAATGTTAGTCATACACAATCTACACCATCAATTGCCACTACACTGAAAGACGATGAGGTAGAATTATTAGATCTAATGGAAGAAAATAGTCGAACACAAGGAACTTCTTCTTATAGTATGTCTACTATTTGTAACGAATTAGGCCCATTTGTAATACCTGAAGAATTGAAAAATAATTTTCAACAAGATTTACATAGAAATGTAGAGCCTGCTAATTTTTTAGAATTTGATTTACTTGAATATTGATGAACAAACGAATGGAGATATCCAATTATTTCTGCCATAGCAAAAGATCTACTAACACCTCCGTTTAGCTAACTTAAAGAAGATATTTTGGGAGCGTTAATGTGTGTCAAAGATTGGCAAGACGCTCATTTTCGCATACAAAATAAGTGTGCTGAAATTGCATGCAGTCAGGTAAATGATATTTAACTTTAAAGTTTTAATTTCTTTACATAGAATACAATTTTTATTTGAAAAAAAAAAAAAATTGTACACGTAACAAGTTGTTCGTTCACAATATTAACTTCGCCTACTAGAAAATTCAATTATTCAAGGTAGTAGCCGGTCACAAGCCCTGAAAAAAGGAGGAGGGTTTTAATTTTTAAACTTTTAAATTTTAATTTATTTACTCAATTTTAGTTTTTGTTTCTTCAAATTATATTGTTGAAGATTTGAAACATTGAACTTATAATTATTCATCCATTCATTCATTAACATTACTTATTAGCTATTAATTTATTTATTACACAATTTATTATAAATTTTTATATAATATATCATTATATTTATATTAAAGTACTTTAAGTTTTTAACTTAACTTAAGGGGAAAAAATAAAAAAAGGGGAATGAAAGGGCCCACGAGCCCAAAGCTCATGGGCCAAATCGAGCCCGGCCACCGTGATGTGATACGGAAAATGCGTCAAAAATGAGAAATCAAGATACGGGCAATTCAACAATATTCTGCATAGGAAAATGAACAAGTTTCATGTGGGGCTCGAGTCAAGATTCAATTCACGTCAAAGGGTTAGAAATCAAGGCAGAAGGGCTTTTACGGCCGTAACTTTCATAATTACGGCCGTAACATTATCAGTTCACAATTTGGGCAGAACAGGGTTTACGGCCGTAACTTTGGTTCTTACGTCCGTAACATGAAATTTCACGGCCGTAACTAATATTGAGACATTTTGATCAGAGAAGGACTTACGGCCGTAAGTCCGACTTTTACGGCCGTAAGCGGTGCGAATCAGATTTTCGGGATTTTTAGTATTTCAGTTGATTTGTATTTCCTTTATTGGTTTTTAATTCTTTTTCCAATTTTGGTAATTTTGGTTATTTTAGTTATTTTAGCTATTTTAGCATAATTAGAATTCTATTCAGAGTCAGTTAGCGATTAGGTTTTATTTTGCCTATTTATATGCTTTTCCATTCAATGTAAAAACAGAATACTTTTGATGAATAAAATTATTGAGTGTTTTTACTCTCTGTGAAGGTGAGAATTTTCCCTTTAAAACATCGAACTTATCAAGATTCAAATCTTGTGGCGTTCAAATCAATTGAACTTATCAAGGATCTGGACATTCCTTGTGGCGTTCCCCCTTTGTGGTTCTTATCTCCGCATCGTAACGGGTTTTGGGTTTAATATACACATAGTTCTTGCGTCGTGAGGTCGGGGTTGCATTGTTATCATCCGTTCCAACCTGAATTCGGAACTTTTCAAGCGTTATTCCGCGAGCTACGACGAGGATCCCCTCCCGGGTTCTCATCATATGGTATCAGAGCTGGACTCTGAATTCAGGTTCTTGTGTTTTTCTATCCAGTTTGATTTTTATGTTTATCATCGAGTCCCATAAAAATCATCCATATCCTATTTTTTTTATTTGAGTCTTTGTTTTCAATTTTTCTTGTTCTTCTTGTCAGAAATTTTTTTCGTTATTTGATCCATACAAAAATCCATCAAAAATTCAATCTTTTTTATTTTACTCGATTCTTTTGTTTTGTGGCGTTCATGTCAAATTTTCGGATTTTATTAAAATAAAAAAATTATTTTTTTTATTTTTTTATTAATTCCGAAAATTCATCACAATTCAAAAAAAAAAAAAAAAAAGTCTCTCCGAAATTCAAGAACACTTTCTTGAATTTCCTTAATTGATATTCATTGCCTTCCAAGTCAAAATTAAAATTCATTATTAGTCCTTGTGTCAAACTATTATTCCATTCCATTCCACAATGTCCAAATTTCACGAAATTTCATCATTTAAGAAAGATAACCATCAATCTTCTCTGCTTTTCATGATGGAGAAACGGTTTGAGGAGTTAGCTGCAAAATTGGAAGCGAATTTTGATGCGAAATTAGATGCGAAGTTTGGGAAGGTTAAGAACTCAGTAGATATGCATAGTACAGAACTTGTTCAACGGCGTGAAAGGGAATATAGGCGTAACCATAAACCTAGGGTTGGGATTGGAGTTGATTGGGATGAAGAGATTAATGCGAGGGCCCTTTTGAAGAGTCAAACAGAAATTTTTGAGGAAAGGATGATGTATGAACGGAAGGCTAGAAAAGAAGCTAAGTTAAGAAAGAGGGAGAGTGAAAGGGAGGATGAAGCTAAATTACAACAGGGGGAAAGTGAGATTGGAGGGGATTTAAAATTGGAGTCTCAGGATATGGATGTTGAAAAGAAGGAGGGAGACTTGAAACATGAAGTAGTTGAAGAGACCCCGAATTTTGTAGTAGGAGATGAAAAGGTGGAGTTTGGAGATCAAACTGCAATATTTGATGAGGAAAAATTGGAAGTTGGGCATGAAGAGTTAGAAGAGGTGGTAGAGTCCAAAAATTTGGAAGAGGAGGTTGCAAGTGAGAATGTGGAGTTAGAAGAATTGGTTGAGTTTGGGAGTAAAAAGATAGAAGAGGTTGAGCAAGAAATTGCAAAGAAGGAAGGAGGTGAAGAGCGGAATTTTGTTGTTGGGAAAAATGAATTGGAAATAATTCATCATGAGTACAAGGATCCATACCTTGTACCTCGTGAAACTAACATTTCCCTCCCCATTTTTTTTTTAAATCTTTCTTGCAGGTTTATTGTACATGGAAGTTTGATTTACATCAACCTTGGTCAATTCCCCTCGTGTTTCAATACCTTCTTATCTACAAATTGGAGGAGCATCATTTATTGAATGCATGTCAGGGAATCGACAATTTTCCGTTTGATCCAGGAGGTACAGTTTGATTTTTCAAGAACAACATCATGATTCGGGACGAATCATCCTAAAGAAGGAGGGAATGGTACGAATCAGGGTGGGCTTGACGGGAAATTCTATAATTCAAGCCAAAACAAAAAGTCAAGCAGGTTCGGAGAACGTCAAAGATCAAACATTGCTTGTACGAAGAAGGTTCGAGGCTAAACCAAGTGAGCAAGCCAAGAATAGCTTTATGATTCGGGACGAATCATCTTAAAGGAAGAGAGGATGGTGTGATCCGGAAAAGGCGTCAAAAATGAGAAATCAAGATACGAGCAATTCAACAATATTCTACATAGGAAAATGAACAAGTTTCATGTGGGGCTCGAGTCAAGATTCAATTCACGTCAAAGGGTCAGAAATCAAGGCAGAAGGGCTTTTACGGCCGTAACTTTCATAATTACGGCCGTAACATTATCAGTTCAAAATTTGGGCAGAACAAGGTTTACGGCCGTAACTTTGGTTCTCACGGCCGTAACATGGAATTTCACGGCCGTAACATCAATCTTCACGTCCGTAACTAATATTGAGACATTTTGATCAGAGAAGGACTTACGGCCGTAAGTCCGACTTTTACGGCCGTAAGCGGTGCGAATCAAATTTTCGGGATTTTTAGTATTTCAGTTGATTTGTATTTCCTTTATTGGTTTTTAATTCTTTTTCCAATTTTGGTAATTTTGGTTATTTTAGTTATTTTAGCTATTTTAGCATAATTAGAATTCTATTCAGAGTCAGTTAGCGATTAGGTTTTATTTTGCCTATTTATATGTTTTTCCATTCAATGTAAAAACAGAATACTTTTGATGAATAAAATTATTGAGTGTTTTTACTCTCTCTAAAGGTGAGAATTTTCCCTTTAAAACATCGAACTTATCAAGATTCAAATCTTGTGGCGTTCAAATCAATTGAACTTTTAAAGGATCTGGACATTCCTTGTGGCGTTCCCCCTTTGTGGTTCTTATCTCCGCATCGTAACGGGTTTTGGATTTAATATACCCATAGTTCTTGCGTTGTGAGGTCGGGGTTGCATTGTTATCGTCCGTTCCAACATGGATTCGGAACTTTCCAAGCGTTATTCCGCGAGCTACGACGAGGACCCCCTCCCGGGTTCTCATCACACCGTCAAACGAGCCGAGCATATGCTCGACTCGACCCATTGTCACCTCTAATATCCTCTCATATCGGCAAATTATTTGCTAAAAAGAAGTGCTACGGAAACATATAGAATCTGACGTATAGTCCTTCCTTAAAAAAAATTAATAAATAAAGGAAAATGATACACTCCTAGCAAATGCAACCGTACATCTGACCCCAGACTCGGAAATGGCAATTGTGCCCCTCACTTAGGCTCAATATTACATTGTCTCGTTCATATTTCTCGCCTCTCATTTTCCCCCATTTTTTTGTGAAACGGCGTAGAAGAACAGTATAATCCCCTCTTCCTTCAACCTACCGTCAGATATAAAATTCCGTATATCTACGCGCATTCTGTGTCTTCGTCCTCCTTGGATTAGTTCTTCACTGGAATCGTGAAGTTGTTCACACACAAATTAAGTATTTTTTGGTTTGATTTGGTTATTGTGGCTTTTGTTGTTTTCTTCGCGGGAATCTATGTTTTGTATTTCAATTTTTGAATTTGGGTTTTATATTTTCCTTGCACTTCAATTTGTATCCAGAATAATTGGAGTTTTCATTGATTATTGAATTTCATTTTTCATTTGGATGAAGTGCTTCCCATTACTTCTTGTGATTTTCGTTGTTTTCATTATTGGAATATTGGTTATTATGTGCTTTCAATTTCTGATTTTGGGTTCTACATTTTCATCGCATTTCAATCTGTATTAGAAATAATTCGGTTTTGTGATAAGTGCATTTTATAAACTTATTTGTATGTCTAAATTAGAATAAATTATTTTCGTTTTAGAATAAATGCTATTTAATTCGAGTTTATTTATTTACATTTCAAAAAATAGCCCAAAAGATGAAGAATGAAGAAATTGAGAGAAGAAATGCACAATTGAATGCTAATTGGAGCTAAATTGAGCAATTGAGGAGTTAATGCATCAACCGGGAAACTTGCATAGTGCCAATGTGGATAAATCAGAAGTTAAAGAATCTAATTGAAGAAGTTAAGAGTTTGAATGAGCTAATTGAGAAGATTTAGAAATTTTAGGACTAAAATGCTCCAATTGAAAGTGGAGGGCTTGAGGTGCAAATAAAAGTCAAGGACATACTTAAATGGATTTCAAACTTAAAAATTGCACTGGAAGTTATAACTGTGCGCCCACTCGAGTTTTGCTTGCTAGCCCGCACTATCTCTCATAGAATGTTCAGAACCAAAATTTTAAGCCAGCGAGCCCACGAGATTTTTGCCTATGAGCCCACACAGGTATCTGTTGGAAGTCGGGTTAGGTTTTTATTTTTGTGCGATTTTTAACAGTTTTTTCTCCTCTTTCACCTAGGTTTTTCCAAAATACACACACACACACACACACACAAAAACATATGAAGCACAAATTTCAGCCCTTTTCGACACCTAAGAATGAGCCCCAATTGAGATCATCACGTCAAATTCTTGGGAGATTGGAGCAAAACAAGAGGCGAGATTGGAAGAACACATGAAGAATTGATACTTGGTGCAAACTCTCCATTCTCTTATGTTATTTTCCATGAACGTTTTCTTTTATTCTTTTCATTATTTAACTGTGATGTGCAACTAAATTCAATGTTGGGATGAACGATGTAGCTTAACTTTATTATTTTAATTCCAAATTCCATTGTTTTAGTGATTCGTTGCATGCATTGATTTATTATTGCTTTTAATGCATGAGTTGCTTGATCACCAAGTCACGATATAATGAGTTATTTTCATAATCCGAGGGTGAGTTAATAACTTAGATGAAGGTAATAAATTCGGTAATTGGATAAGAGATAGATATATGCTCTTGTTATTATCGTGGTCGTGTGTGAATTCTTGTATGTTATACATCTAGATAAAGAATAATTCGGACCCTTTGTAGAGATACATGGTTGAGTTATTTAGGTAGAATTAATTTAAACTCGAGAGAGAAATTTCAATATACATTAGTGAATTCGACCGAATGCATATTTAGAAAATAAAACATGGAATTGGAGTTAATTAAATTAGTTAGGTGAAATCATGAATCCCAACTACTTTACAATCTTTTTGAAAACAAAAGCAAACTCGCAATTTTAATTATTTAGTTTAATTCTTTAATTTTATTTTTAAACATCAAACAAAAAATTTTCCCCCGTTCAAATAGGGGTAGGAACTAAAATATTTCAGTACTTAATAGCAGTCTCCGTGGGACGATAATTCGGACTCTTATGTTCACTTTATTACTTCTTAAGACCCTACACTTGTGGGGATATTTCGCATCGCGAAATATTAGTGAACATTTTGTCATTGATTAAGGGTTTTCATTTTTCATTTGGATGAAGTGCTGTCCATTACTGATTTGGTTTTCTTATTTTCATTTTTAATAATGTGTTGAAGGAATTTTTTGTATTGCATGGATGGAGTGCTTTCCATAACTTATTTTGTAACGACTCGACTCCCTCGCTGGGGCCTTCTCCGAGTCGTACTCATGGTCTTTCCATTCCCCCCTGGTCGTCCTGGATTGGTCTAATGGTAGCAGGATTCTAAGAATCATTGTACTAAATCCCTAGATACATGGTTCGAATCATGCGGAAGGCAAAAATCCACTTCCTGGAAACGAGGCTGGTAGCTCTTGAGGACCAGGACGACGAGGAGGGAGTGGAAAAACCATGAGTACGACTCGGAGAAGGCCCCAGCGAGGGATCCGGTCGTTACAAAAAAGGCACCTTTTTTTGTAGCGTACTCGGTCCTCTAGGGCTGCCAGCCGTCTACTCATGGTTTTTCCACTCCCCTCTGGTCGTCCTGGTCCTCAAGGGCTGTCAATCTCGTTTCAAGGAAGTGGATTTTTGCCTTCCACAGGATTCGAACCTTGTATCTAGGGGTTAAGTACAAAGATTCATGGAATCCTGCTACCATTAGACCTAATGGTACCAGGGATTCCATGAAGTTTGTACTTAACCCCTAGGTACAAGTTTCGAATCCCTGGGGAGGCAAAAATCCACTTCCTAGAAACGAGGCTGCTAGCCCTTGAGGAGCAGGATGATCAGGGGGAGTGGAAAGACCATGAGTACGACACGAAGAAGGCCTCAGCGAGGGAGCCATGTCGTTACAAAAAAAGGCGCCTTTTTTGTAGCGTACCCAGTCCTCAAGGGATTTAAGAATCTTTGTACTTAACCCCTAGGTACAAGGTTCGATCCCTGCGGAAGGAAAAAATCCACTTCCTGGAAATGAGACTGGAAGCCCTTGAGGACCAGGACGATCAGGGGGAGTGGAAAGACCATGAGTACGACACCGAGAAGGCCCCAGCGAGGGAGCCGGGTCGTTACATATTTGGTCATCTTAACTCCCAAATTCCACTTGAATTTAGGGTTTGTAATCTGAATAATTCATCCTATCATTGAGCAGGATTTTCGAAATGATGCTTAAGAACAGTGAAGTATACCATAGCTTCCGAAAGATCCGGCATTGGTTAAAGGACTGTAATATGAAGCATCAATGCCCACTCTGTCATCAGGCATACGTGAGATGGCTGCGGGTGGAAAACCTTGCTAAAAAATCTAAAGGGAAGATGTTTTTCAGTTGTAATGCTAGGGGGTGTAAATTTTACAAATGGGATAAAGGCAGTTCGAGTACGTTGAATGATGAAGTTCAAGATTCGTTGGCTGAAGAGGAAAGTGAAGATTTATCCAACATGTTTAAACTTTTTTGAACGTTTAGCCGAAGAGAGAAATGTTGACATATCAGTTAAGGTTGAATTTAGTAAGGGAAAATATGTTTAGTCTTTATGTTGTAAAAGTTATAGCTATTTCAATTGTAATTAGACTTACCTTAGAAAAAAAATTGTAATTAGGCTGAAGTCTTTGTTTGTTTGTAGCAATATAACTGTAGTCTTTGTTTCATGACTTTGGTGACAATTTAGTGTTTCTAACCTGAATGTAGTGACACTTTAATATTTTAATTGATGTGTTCTTTATGTTAAGCATTTTACTCCCTATTCAATACAAGTTTTGAAAGCAAATTGGAGAAACAACAAGTACTGAAAGAAAATTGACAAGAAACAATAAAGAATCCTTGTAGTTACATTAACATAACTAAACTAGCTGATAGGAAGTGTCGTGTCTCTGATTTGTGAAAGGAATCTACATTTTGAAGTGTTAGAAACAACAACATTATAAACACGAATAGAATGACTAGGATAAGAAATGTTTTCAACTATATAGTCATTTCAGGAAAAAACTAATAGTTGGATGGCCATGTTGCTACAGTTGGGCTGAAATCCAGGTTGACCGCAGTAGGATTCATGCAAACCTTCAATATAAATGGATAGGTTATGTTTAGGCTATTCCCACAATTTCTTGACACACATACTTCATACCGACGATCAGCAGCAAAAGAGTTTCTTGATAAAAGGATAAAAGAGAATATAAAAAGATTTAAAGATGTCAAGAAAACTCTGTCAATAGTAATTGTACATCCCAAACAAAATATTTATTGTACATTCCAAAAAACAAAATCTTCTTTGTAAACCATGCTTCAACCCTGAGGATTCAACTCTATCAATGGTAATTGTACTACCTGATGATCCAATGAACCCATCTTCAATGAGTCGGACTTGTGGTTGAAACATTGTCCTCCGTGAATGACCTATATCATGAGTTGGCAAGGAATTTCTTCAAAGGCATGAATCCACGACTAACATTGGGAACCCTTCAAATAAGCGGTGATAAAATGAGTCCTTTAAGCAAATCAAATCCCCCATTTCATTACAACTTTGTTTAGTTAGTTATGAGTTCTTCCCATTGTTGCGTGTATAAGAGTAGATTGACCACGATATACTGAACTTCCCATGATGCTTGACTTAATGTATCAACAAGCTTTGGATTAGCTTGTTGGTTGCTCCTTGTTTTGTTTGATCTAGATTGTACCTAACCAATTACAAATATGGTAGAATATTACAATGAAGTCATGTTAATAAAACAAAAATCTTTAAATCTAAAATGAAGATTGTCTCAAACTTACCTGTGCTTTCTTAGAACTAGATTCCAATGGCCCTTTTTCCAAAGCTTTTTAGGGGCACCATAGATTTTGTAACGCCCCGAATTCCGTGGAGCCCGGGACGCCACGTCGTCCTTTAAAATTTACTTTATTGCAGAAAATAAATTTAATTCAAAACATCACATTCATTATTTGAAACCTTTAGCGGAAATTTGATTAATCAAAATATAGAACAATTCATAAAACTTGTGTCTCAATTATTTAAATGAAATTTACGATAAATAATTTAACGAGTAACATTCATAAAATTGTCTAATAACATCATCATTTATTTTATTTTACCAATGCTGCCCATTCATTCGCTGCCATTTTCGAGATCTGCAAAAGCTGTTAAAATTGGAATGAGCATTTCGAAAGAAATACTCAGTAGACTCATCGCCAATAATTAATTTACAGAATAATTTAACACATACTTATGCAATCATACAGTGACATCATCATCATCATCATCATCATCATCATCATCATCATCATCATCATAGGCTATTTTAATAAAATCAAAGGCTCTTTAAAAATCATAGGGTGTGGGTAGTCTCGTCTCATGCATTTAAAGCATGTAAGTTATGCATAACATAATTTCTCATTCTTATCTCATAAGAGATATTCTCGTCTTATCTCATGCATCAAAGCATATAAATCACGTAATTTCACATAAGGCATGTAAATTATAATTTTAACTAATTAGTGGAGGCGAGTCTACCTTAAATCAGGAGTTCGAAAAATAGAGCTTGAAAGTCACATCACTCTTCTAAATCACCAAATGTATCGCCTAGCCAAAAGAAAATCAAATTAATTTAGCATCTCGAAAATTAAAATATTAAAGTGAATAACTAAAGTTTGGGGATTTAAATAGACTTTTCGAAAACTAGTGGGCTGACTAGAAACCTTTTAAAAATGCAGGGGCTGAATTAAACATTTTTAAAATTGAGGACAAAAGGGGAAATTTTATAAAATCAAAACTTTAAAATTGTTTTAACTCTCATTCCTCTCTCTTTCTTAAGCGACAGAGAGAGTGAGAGGCAACGAAGGCTCCGGCCCTTCGTCTCAATGGTCGCCGGCCATCCTTGGGCCGGCGATAATGCCGACCAAGCAATGGGGGAGGTCTAGGGAAGCTAATTGTTGATGGGTAATTCAGGTATTGGCATATTTGAGCAAGAAATCGAGGATGGTGGTTCGAATTTGGAACCGAGAATTCCCAACCAAATAGGTGGCTGAAATGGGCTTTTCGGCGAAGGAACTCCGGCCATTGTTGAGGTAAGTTATGGGTTTAGTTTATTCTTGGTTTTGGGTTTTATTTTTTGAATTTGGGGTCGGATTGGAGTTGGGCAGTAGGTGATGCAGCCGGTGCGGTGGTGATGAAATTGCGAGTTGGAGGCTACGATTCGAGGTTGCAGATTGAGTGCTCGCGGAAGTCTCTATGTATGAATGTGCAGTATGGATTCGAAAATGAAGTTCGGGGCCAGTGATGTGTTGGGGTGTGGTTTTGTGGTTTGTGAATATTTCGAATTGGTGCAGTAGCGGGTGAGCGGCGATTGTGGGGGGTGGTGTTGATATCGGTTTGAGAGAGAGGCTACGGCTTTGGAGTTGGAGCAGTGGTGGCTGGTGGCGTTTGTGGTTATGGGAATTGGTGGTTCGAGTTTTGCAGGTTGCGAAGTTGGACAGTGGAGGGCGGTCATGGTGGTTGTAGTGTGAGGCTCGATGGTGCTTGGTTTGATTGAATGCAACGGCTTTGGTTTTTGCAGTCTGTACTGGGTTGGAGGTTGGGTGTAGCTGTGGCTTGGTTGGGCAATGGTGGTGATTGAAACTCAGACGATGGAGGGTTGTGTGTGTGTTTTGTGGATAGTTGGTCAAGAGCTTACACTGGTTTGTTGATTGAATTCTTGTTGTGGCGTGAGTTTGATGAAGTGGAGATGAGAAAATATACATTGACTTGGGTTCAAAATCGGCAATTGCTTGATTGGTGACTGAGTGAGAGAGGATTAGGAAGAATAAATTGGTTGATGGAAAGTGAGTGTTGATGATTGAGGAAAAGGGGAAGGATTTTGGGGCTGAAAATGGAAGATTAGGATAGCTTTCTGATTGGGAGAAATTTCTGAGAATTGTGGAAGTGATTTAGCAAATTGCTTAGGGAAAGAAACAAGGTTGGAATGGAGTAAAAGCTGTGAGGTAGGATTCGATTATGGAATATGAATGTTGTTGGGAAAAACGTGTGGAAACTGGAGAGCATAGGGTGCTGATTACAGGAGTGAGGAATTTTTTTGGAAATTGATTCAACTAATTAAGCCAAATGAATAAACATGGGGATAGGGAAAAATGTGCTGAATATGAAAATGGAAGTTGGGGAAGAGATTTTGGGATTCAAATTAAAATGAATGTGAATTGGGGATTTTAAAAAAAATAAATAAAATTTGAGAATGAATTTAAATTGGAGATAAAATATTTTGGATTCAAATATTTAAAGTTTGGACTAAAATTTATCATTAAAGATACATTTGAAAACTTCTTAAAATTGAAATTGAACTTTAAAGATAAATAATGAAAATGGGACATTTTTTTAAATAAAATTTGAAAGTCGAAATAAGATAAATTTGAAATAATTTAATTTTACTTCATTGGCTAGATGATCACGTTTTTAAAATAAATGGACAAATTCGTAGCGACACATTTTTAAGAAAATAATACTTATTTAAATAAGTCGTGGAAAAATTCTCGGTCGCTACAGATTTCGTCCTTTTCAAATCAAATATCATAGTTGTATCCGCACACTTTTTCGAAATATTTTGGAGACTCCATTATCCATGCTACGTGTTCCTGATTTTGATAATGTTAAATCATTAAATTTGTCGTCTGACTCGGACATCAGCTCACTAGTTTTCTTTTCATCATCTAGAGCTAGGTTTGCCACCTTCATAAATGCACAACAAACTTTATCATATCTTAGTTGGGGGAGTGCTTTTCCAACCAGTGTAATTAACCTTAATTCGCTAGTACAGTTTGTTCACATCTTTCCTCCATCTACGCAAGATATATTAATCCGGAAACTAACGTAACATCATTTAATTTCAACACTAGGATTGTGTCTCTGCAAAGAATTCCTTTGAATTCGAATAAGTGATAGTTGCAACCAACATGACATTGTCCTCCCCAAAACGTAACCATGAACTTTTTCATCTTCAATCCTCCATCCTAGAAATGGTCCTCCTATACCACGTAGATCTTTTCCACACTATTACCAGATGTATCCACAACCTAACAGTATACCATTCAAGTGAACTCTTCTTAAAATTCTTTAAGTTTTGTTATTGTGTATACCAATTGAAACTGTTTTTCCAATTCATACTTAGTAGCACATGGGACAGCTTTTGTGAAGTACTTACATTCTGCTTGGAATTCTTTCTTGTCTTTACTCCTCAATGCTCACTCGTATTGTTCTACAAAATGCTTTAACGATTTTTCAATTTTACATACCCATTGAAGAACGTATTAACACTCTCACTCCTTTGCATGGTTGAAATCTCAGGCCAAAAGTTTGTTCTTAGGTAACAAGGAACCCTGCACCTTCTTTCTCTATAAAGTCCATCCAACCAACCATTCTCATGCTGTATATATTCATTGATCATCCCAGTCCACCCCTCTTCAAATTTTTCGGGATGTTGTGATTTGTATAGCTAACATTATGGAGACTTTTTCATTGGGATAGCCAAACTTTTCAGGCAGTTTCTTTAATATATGCCAAAGACACAACTTACGCCTCATATTCGGGAACATACTTTAATTGCATTCTACATAGCTCTATCTTGATCTGTTACTATCTCGTTGGGAGCTAACCATCCATGCACTGAATCCAAGAGCTAAAAATAAAAACAAAAGTCTTGGCGTCCTCGTTAGAAACCAAACCACAACCCAATAATGTTGAATGTTTGTGATGATTCACACTTACGAATAGGGAAAACGGCATATCATACTTGTTAGTCAAGTATGTAGTACCAAACGTGATAACATCTTTGAATTCCTTATATGCTTCACTACATCTATTATCGGCTCAAAAAACATTCTTTAGGTGACCCTCATCATCCAAATCTAGGGAAAAATAAAATCTTTGACAAGCTGCTTGCATTTTACAAAAATAAGCTTGAATAGCTATAGCATCTCCATCCTCAAATCTTAAATTCCTAGCCTTCACAATATAGTTTCTGCAATCCCTTTTGATAAATGTCACATGTTCATCATATCCACTAGCCTCAACAACAATTGAGTTAAAATTTTTACGTTAGGATTCCACCGTTCACTTTAATCTGCTATTTCACGTGTGCATTAAGCTTTTGATTGCTTCGAAATGATATAGACTTTGTTGGACTACATAAATGATTATGCTGAAGATGAATCTTCGTTATTTGCCACATTCAATTGACGTTTGAAGATGTTAACAACTTAGCTTTACACCCTGTTTGCATGGTTGGTTGCGGCTTCCAAGAATTGCTTGTAGTACTCATTTTTTTGTCTTCTTGGTAATATGCAATTGCCACATTTCATAATAAACCATTCCCTCCCTTCCTAGAAATTTCTTTTTCTAACTGAGAATCCCACGTGGTAAGCGTGCTTTGCATAAAATTCATAAAGTTCATAGATGTCCTTAATTTATTTTGCCAACTCCAGGCACAGCCTCACTGTCCATATCTGCATTCAACCCACAATCTTTTCCAGCCCCTTTCTCATTATCTTGCGAACTCACATCATCCTAAATCACTAAATTTGTGTTTAATATCTCTTCATCTGAATAGGGAACTAATTTTTCGTTCAAAATAATGCACCAAACTTTAGTCTTTTCAAAAGAATGCAAGAAAGAATGCCTAAATTCAAAAGAGCTATTATTCTATAGAAAAAAAAAAAAAAATCCAAAAATCACAAATCTTTACACCACCTTATTCAAGGGTAAATGTGAAATGGGATTAAGGTTATTTTTCAGCTTGTTAATGCTGTACATCCCATACTCATGGAGATAAGATTAAGATTACATTTCAGCTTTAATAGCAGGTAATACATTTCTTTGGAAGGAAAACTAATCACATTAAAAAAGGGCATGAAAGATTATAATATTACTTGATTCCATGTTGAGCGACGACCAGAAATCAAGGTACCGGCGGGGGAAGACGTTGACCAGATGAAGAAATCGTGCTTGATTTTAGGGGAGGGGAGGAAATGAGAATTGAAGTAGGGCAGGTGGTGAATAAGACGTAAAATTATTGAATTTGAATAGCTAGACCAATTTATCGCAAGATTGAAAGAATGTAAAATTGGTCTGGGGTGAGATGTGCGGTTGCATTTGCAGGGAGTGTATCATTTTCCTACAAAAAAAAAAAAAAAACACTTTCTGCAATGAACATTAATGTATCTAATTTATCTATGATTGCCGACTGACTTTGAAAAAAATATGCAATGTAATTAATTAGACGACCAAAACAGATGAACATGATTATAATTTAACTCGTTGTACGTTGTATGATAATGATATGATGAAATGTATCGTTTACTCGTCCAGTTGAAGGTTTTGATTCAATCCAGAAATTAGAATTTGCATTCATAATTCAACTTTTTAACTTCTAAGATTTTAACAAATTTTTCATCAAGGTAAATAATTAAATACTATACAAAATAAACTACGATTAGTCATTACGGGAGCGAAATCGTTCGATTCCTTTTTACTTGAAATTTTTTTTTGTTCATGTAAAGATCATGACGTTTAGTTTTTCAATTGATGATTGAAAGTTATAATGCATTTAGTCTGGATGCAGAGTAATTAAAAGATGTGACAGTAGAGCTGTTAAGAAACCCATCGGTTGACCATAAAAAAGGAAGAAAATTTATGCGTACGGGGAGAAGCATCCAAGATATAGGATACTCGTAAAGACTACCAAATATATATTGCAAGATGGGGTTCTCTTTAGGTGAAGGTACACAATCCCTTTCCTGATTTGCATTGGCAATGATGAAATATTAAATGTACTAAAGGGAAATTCATGGGAGTATTTGAAGAAATCATGCTAGCGGATATTCTTTAGCACAAAAGCACCAAGGAAGGGCTATTATTGGCCAACCATGAGAAAAGATGTCATGGACTTCGCTAAGAAATGCGAAAAAAATGTCAAAATCTCGCATCTATACCTTTCCAACATTTAGAAGAGTTAACCACCATTACTAGACCATGGCTTTTGGGGAAGTGGGGAGTTGACTTCATAGGACCTTTTCCTAGAGGCAAATATATCTTGAGGTTACTGATTACTTCGCCATCACCAAATGGTGGAAGTAGAACATTTGGCCAAGATCACTGAGACTAATTCGTGCAAGTTCATCTAGGAAAACATCATATTCTATTGTTTCATTTAATGAGATACAATTCTAAGAAGAAGAAAAAAAGTGATGTGCAAAGAGTTGAAAAACAACCTACATTTTCTCATCCAATATTATCATAAGGTTAACGGATAAGTGGAAGATGTAAACTAAAGTTTGAAAAGCATCCTCAAAAGAAAGTTCAATATTGCCAATAGATTGTGCACTGACTAATGACTCAAATTTTATGGGCATATTGCATTTCCACAAGGACTGCCATGAGAAAAACTCTTTTTTCATTAACTTACGGAATCAAGGTCATGATGCTATGGATGTAGGAATAGGGTTGCTGAGAAAGTTGAACTTCAATGTGGGACAAAATCAGAATATAGTGCATGCAAATTTGGAATTCCTAGAGAAAGAGAGATGCTTCTAAAATGAAGCATGTAGTATATCAATAGAAAACGTCTAGGTATTTTTACTCCCAAGTTTCGGAGAAAATCTTCAAATTAAGAAACCTACTAGTTTAAAAAGAATTTTGCGACAAAGAAATATGTTTAGTCTCTTTTGGTCCTCTTGGGTCAAAGTAGCAACAGTCCTACACTATGGTCAAAATGATAAAGCTAGAATATAGACTTGTACATGAAAAAGGTAGAGATTCTCAAGCACCCTTGGAATGGAGAACATCTTAGAAAGCATTATTAGTAAAGTATTTCCTACTTAGACGATGTTCATTCTCCATACCTTAAGATTATAAACATGTTCCACTTGGGAATTGAATTGCTTAAATGAAATTCCCAAGTCTTTAAATCATATTATAAAATTATGAATGTCAATAGGAAAATCGCATATCTTAATGAAATAACTACCCTAACTGATCAAGTATGTCATTTAAGGGAGTTGTGTTACATAAATCAAGCAAGCATGTTAACTTGTGTAGTAAGCACAATGTGATGTAATCACGCAAATTAATGATAATATCATCAATGAATTGGAAAGTAAATGAATTAGGTCTATGCGTCTATGTAATCTCTTGAATGCATCCACAACATTTAGCCACCCCATCTCGAATACTCCTCTACAATAATTTCAATTCGAAAGTAAATGAAAATATTAGAGTACACGTGTGTGTATTAAAAAATGGGTATTATTTAACTCGTACCTTAGAGTATCTCATTATAGAAAAACTCCTCGAGCATGGATGGGATGGTATCTAGTCTTCTCTCGATTGACCTTATTTTTCTACAATCAAGACTGTGATCACAGAGATGCAATGTTACCTAATTTTAATCACTATTGAAATGTTAAATTGGCTTGTTGAACAAAAAAGAACTACCCACCAAGAAATTAGGGTTCGTGGTCAAGTCCTGGTGTCTCTGCCAATCCTCAATGGAGATCTTGGTTATGGATGGCTCGGCCAATATTCCCTAAAGTGCTTATTCACCTTTGTTTTATGTGCTCGATGTTAATAGGCCATCAAATGATCGAGACCTCCTATGATGTCCTCGTACTCCTTTCCTGATCAACCTCCACTAACATCAAAGTATGTATGTCAAGAAAAAATATTAGTTAACGTATCACTGGGTGATAAATATATGTACAATATTTATTAATCAATTATGTTGATAATTATTTACTTTGGTAGCAGTTGTACCTGTTCTCGCAACTTCTCGGGTATGTTAGCCCAACTCGAATAGCACATGAGGCAGTTCAATCAAAAAGTGTTCCCAACCACTCCTGTTAACATTCTCGCATTGTTTCCAATCTACTGTAGGGTCTCATACATCCAATCGAAATCAATTGGAAGTTGTTTTTCCCTTACTTTAGCTGTAGCTTCTCTAAATTTAAATTTCTAGAGATAACCTACCTCTTGGGTGGCTATGCTGGGCATGGTACTAGAATATTTTAATTGTGTATATGAAGAGCATTAGAAGTTGATCGAATGATATTTGAATTCTTAATGAAATAACAAGAAATGGGCATGATAGTGATGTTGGATAAAATAATCAATTATCTACTGCACCCAAAAAAGTGGTATGTGCGGATAAACATTGTGGTGGAATGGTTTCCTGAAATATACAAATTCTTTCACGAGACAAGGAAACATTCCAAAGGGTTTTTACCACAAGTTAGGAATCACAAGAACTTGATGAATGTTTGGTGGCGCTCATTTATGTAAGAGAATGCATGTAACAAAATCAACTTAAGATGAAAACTTCTTTAATGAATTGAAGATGATAACAACATTTTAGTAAGCATCATCAATTTCAAAAAGTGATTCTTATTAAACTTGCCAATCTAGTATGGTACCAAGATTCCTCAACATCGAATTATAATTTACTCAACTTTGCTAACATCAAATCTACTAAGGTAAAAATCTACATGAACATGGGATGATACAAAGAACGAGAAATACTAGAGACAAATTTCAAAAGTAAAATTATCAGAATATTACTTCAAAACCTTAGTCATTACTTGCACCAAGATTCATATACATTGCCATATGTCAAATCGAATTTTTATTCAACATTCAGTTGCTCATGTTCATACAAAAATTGACTTAGCGGAGGCATTTATCAAACTTCTACAACTTATTGCTAGATCATAACTAATGACGAAAAAAAAAAAACCAAATTCCATTTAAGGCCATGCTATTTATTTGATGCATCAATGGTTCATATCAGGCTAACTACTCATTATCAATACTCAAAATTTATAACTTGTGCATTTGATAATGAACCTAATATTTCTCATCTAAGAGTCTTCTATTGTGTTGTCAAAGTCCCAATTTCAACTCACAAACGAAGATTTAGAATTTATGTTGACTTTGATTTACCAAGTATTATTAGGTATCTTAAACCTTGAAAGAGTGATTAACACAATATGTGCGTCAAAAACTCTGTACCTCGAAACAGAAAAGTATAAGAGAAAAATCAATCAAAAACTTCATAAGATGCAATATTTAAAAAAAGTAACCAAATCTTGAAAATATGATTCTTGTATAACCACAAATGTATGAAAATAATGAGATTTTAATAAATTATCTGTTACCTAATAAATTATAGAAGCAATATAATATTTATAGACAATATTTTTTTGCCTTTAACATGAGTTTCTAAATCATGCATGATAAGGATCATGAACCACTGTCTATTAAAGATTGTTAACATTAAAACGATTGGCCAACATGGAAGAAGTCAAATAGACGGTGTTGAATTTTCTAGAAAAAGAAAAGTGTTTGGATTTGTAGTTCTAATCCCTGAAAATATAATCCCTATAGGATATCATTGGTTTTTATAAGGGAAAAAAAAAATGAAATCACAAGATACAAAGTTCAACTCTTAGCCCAAGGTTTCTCACAAAGACTTAGGATCGATTATGAAAAAACATTCTTCCATAATGGACAACATTACTTTTAATATTTAGTTATTTTGATTGTGTCATAAATACTTGATATGCACCTTATGGATATAGTAACTGCCTATCTATGGTTAACTTGATAGTGACATATACCTAAAAATAATCAAATGACTTAGAAGTTCCAGAAACAAGTAATACATGCCCTAGAACTATGTACTCAATAAAAATAAAATATCATTTTTTAGATTGAACATTCCAAAAGAATGTCGTATAATCGCCTTAGCGTATATTTGTTGAAGAAGAGTTATAAAAATGATGATGGATGTCAATTTGTTTTAATAAAGAAAAAATATATTGAATTTGCAATTATGACAAGTCATATTTTATGATTTAAATTTTATTGAAACTCTTGAAGAACTTGACAAAAACTCCAAATTATTTCAAAAATGAATTTGAAATGAAAGATTTGGGAAAAATCAAACTTTGGTTTTTAGTTACAGATTCAACATTTTCAGAAAGGGTCTTTTTATCAACTTCGTATGCAAAAATAATCTTTCAACGTTTACATACATACATATAGCACTTCCATTGCCATCAACCATGATAATTGAAAGATTAATTTTGTCCATTTAAATAGGGGAAAGAATATTTTTGTCCCAAAGTATCTTATATTAATGCTATTGATGAATTAACTTATCTCATAAATTCTACTCGTTATTCTATAAATCTCATTACAAGATATATCTCTCCATCAACTCAAAGAAATTGAAATGGTGTTGAACACCTTTTCGTTACCTAAGATGTTATATTGATTCAAGTTTTTCTTTCTAAAATTTTTGAATCTTCTTTAGTTGGATATGCATATACAAGTTCTCTCTATAATCTACATAAAGCTAAATCATAAACATGATATGTATTTATACATGGTGAAATAGTTATATCATGGAGTTCCATTAAGAAAACCTTGACAGTAAAATCTTCAAACAATTCTAAAACTATTGCAATCTATGAAACAAGTGTAGAATTTGTATGATTGAGGAACATGACCAATCATGTCTGAGCATTGTGTTGATTAACTTTAACAAAAGATAATCTAACAATATTGTATGAAGATAACATAGCTTATATTTCACAACTTGAATGGGACTATATCAAATGGGACATCACAAAGTATATTTTTCAAAATTCTTCTATACACATGATCTTTAAAAGAATGTTGACATCGATGTTCAACAATTTTGCTCAAATGGAATGTGCCTGACTTGTTCACAAAAGTACTGTCGACACCTACATTCTAGAATTTGTACATGAGATTAAAATGTGTCACTCAAAGATCTTCTATAACTAACATCACAGGAATTAATTGCACTCTTTTTTCGTTCGTTTAGATTGTATCCCACTACGTTTTCCTGACAATATTTTGATGAAGTAACATTTTCTTTATATTCCAAAAATTTAACAATTAACTGTACACTATGTTTCCAATTTCTCATTTCTTCCACTTTGTATTTATTGAGTAAGGTTTTTAACGAATTAGTTTTTGTGCAAATAATCATCAAATGGGACTATTATAAAATTGTAGGACAATTACCGATAATTATTAAGTCTTATCAGCATATTTATATAAGTGTTATCTGTTGACTTATGATTAACTTAACCTTATCATTTTGATCATAGCAAACAAGTTTATCTTGTGTTGTTAACATATATGATTCAAATGTTTCATGTAATGATTTTCTTCAAAGCATTCTATATGTTCAAATTGACTCTCAAATGTATAAATCAAATATACGTGATCAAGCACACAAGACGTGAAGTTCAAAATCAAGATAGAATTGAAGATATTCAATATCAGGATTCAAGACGTAAAGCATGACATGAAGATGAAGAAATCAATCATACAAGATTAGAACTCAAGTTTAAGTTGACTAGACCTATGTAAAGATATAACTATCTCAATCTTTAGCGATGAATTCCAATGAGCTCGAAAATGATTTTCATGCTTCAATTGCATTTCATCACTTGTATAAAATCACTTTGATTATCACAAGTGACCCTCCTTCTAGCCCTAATGCTTTTCGGTTGAAATACAAGTATTCCAAGTCAGCAAGAAAATGGGTGAGTATCAGTTATATATCATAAATATATGATTGAAAGAGTTGGATCTCAGATTGTGAATGATCTGGACTCTACATAGGATTTCTTTTATTAATCTGAAAATTGGTTTGAATTGCCAAAAGAGTTCCCCCTTTGTAAACAATATTTATAGGAAAAAAATGGGTAAAGTGGCTTATTACAACTTTTGACTACCGAACATTGATTTCTAATTGAACTCCTTGAGTTCTTACAATGAACAAAGTCATTGGATTTTAATTAGTTTAACTGTCCTAATGTTAGAAGAACCATCAAGGGAACTGTGGTTTAGTCAAGCACCAGGTTGTGTACACGTTAATATCTCCAATTCGTGCATACAATTTTCAGTCGAAGCGTTATTGAGACAACATATGACGTGAGATTCAGATCTTGCATATCCTGTGTTATTTTCATGTCGTGCAAGCTCATAAACTTATCTCATTCCAGCTCAGATCGTGCTAAGCTTCTCTTTAGGCTCGCTTCACTTCAAGTCTTGTATCCTCAATATCGCAAGTCAGATTGTGCGTCATTACTCATGCTCCACTTTAGATCGTGCATCAACATATGTGAATTTTTTTTAAAAAAAAAAAAAAGTAATTTTTCAGCTATATTAATTACATTTTTAAATCTACGTAAAAACAAAAAAATAAGCGTATCTTTGTGGGACAGAATGAGTATTAGATTTTAAATGTAATGATACGAGTCTCATTTACTATGACACATCAATTAATGTAATCTAAATTTTATTGTCTAAATGAATAGTTGATGTGATCCGTTATGGGATCACCAAGAACATGCGGAATTAAACGCCGGAAAGCTCTAAAATCCAAGATAGTAGACGGTAACAATGCAACCCCGACCTCACGACGCAAGAACTATGGGTATATTAAACCCAAAACCCGTTACGATGCGGAGATAAGAACCACAAAGGGGGAACGCCACAAAGGTTGTCAAATCCTTTGATAAGTTTAATTTGTTCGACGAGAACACGAAGAAAATATAAGGGAATATCTCACCTTCAATATCATTAATCTCAAGAATAAAAGTTGTATTTTACAATGCTGAATAAAGCCATATATATAGGCAAAGAAAACAAAGCAACTAAAAATAAACTAGAATTCAACCTAAACTAAAAAGCTAAAAACGCCTAACATTAACTTAAAATTCGGAACCTAATTTACGGCCGTGAAAATGACCTTTACGGCCGTAATCACGCTACGGATTAAAAATTGTCAACATATGTTACGGCCGTGAAAATGACCTTTACGGCCGTAATCAATACTCTGAATTAAAACTACTAAACTTTTTACGGCCGTGAAGATGTGGGTTACGGCCGTAAGTCCTCTTCTGCATAATTTCGCCATTGTAGTGTTACGGCCGTAATTTTGGCTTTACGGCCGTGATTTCAGTCTTTACGGCCGTGACTCAGCTGCTGCCCAATTTCTTGTTCTTCCTTGATCCAAATGCATTGCAATAACTTTGGCTCCTCTTCCACATTCTTATGCAACGTAAATGAAGTCTTTGCACTAGAGCACTCGTCCATCCACGCTTGCATGAATCCTTGTATTGCCTGCTTGATTCTTTTGGCTCTTTGTCTCGTTATTGGTCCTACGGGCACGTGCAACGGGTCAACGTTCTTCAAACCACTCCGGAACTCATCATCCCCTCCCTGTTGAAAAGGATTCTTCCTCGAATCATCACCTGCATCAAACAGAGAAAGATCAGCAACATTAAATGAAGCAGACACATTATACTCACCTGGAAGATCGAGCTTATATGCATTCTCATTTATCTTTTCAAGGATCTGAAAAGGTCCATCGCCTCTTGGCTGTAACTTAGAATTTCTTAGGGTTGGGAATCGTTCCTTTCGCAAGTGCACCCACACCCAATCACCTGGCTCGAACGTCACTTGCCTCCTACCTTTGTTGGCATGAGTCGCATAACGCTCATTTTTCTTTTCAATTTGTCCTTTCACCTTCTCATGAAGTTCTTTCACAAACTTAGCCTTTTTCGCCCCGTCCAAACTGCTCCGTTCATCTGCAGGTAAAGGAATTAAATCAAGAGGAGTTAGCGGGTTGAAACCATAAACAACTTCAAAAGGTGAACATGAAGTAGTAGAATGCACAGATCGATTGTAATCAAATTCCACAAATGGCAAACATTCCTCCCAACTTTTTAGATTCTTATTTATTATAGTGCGCAAAAGTTGGATTAATATCCTATTAACTACCTCGGTTTGACCATCAGTTTGCGGGTGACATGTAGTAGAAAATAACAATTTAGTACCCATTTTCCCCCACAAGACTTTCCAAAAGTAGCTTAGGAACTTAACATCCCTATCAGACACAATACTCCTAGGTATCCCATGGAGTCTTACAACTTCCCTAAAGAATAGGTCCGCTATGTTAGTTGCGTCATCAGTTTTATTACAAGGAATAAAATGCGCCATTTTGCTAAACCTGTCTACCACCATAAATATCGAGTCTTTACCTTTTTTTGTTCTAGGCAGACCTAACACAAAATCCATAGATATATCTACCCAAGGTTCATTAGGTACGGGCAAAGGTGTATACAAACCTTGTGGTAAGACTCTAGACTTAGATTGTTTACAAGTTATGCATCTTTCACAAATATGGTGAACATCCCTTTTCATTTTAGGCCAATAAAAATGCTCTTGTAAAGTTTCTAATGTCTTAAAAACACCAAAGTGCCCCATTAACCCCCCACCATGAGCCTCACGCACAAGCAATTCACGCATAGAACAATTAGGCACACAAAGTTTACTTTCCCTAAACAAATAGCCATCATGCCTATAAAATTTATCAATTGCACCTTTTTCACATGAAGCATAAATGGTAGAAAAATTAGGGTTATTAGCATACATACCTTTAATATATTCGAACCCAAGCAACTTCGCATTTAAAGAAGTTAAGAGAACATACCTGCGAGAAAGGGCATCTGCTACAACATTCTCCTTACCTTGCTTATAGCGAATGACATATGGAAAGGTCTCAATGAATTCCATCCAACGGGCGTGTATTTTGTTTAGCTTACCTTGTCCCTTGAGGTGTTTCAGTGACTCGTGGTCAGTGTGTATAACAAATTCCTTTGGCCACAGATAGTGCTGCCATGTTTCCAAGGCACGAACAAGAGCATAAAGCTCCTTGTCGTAGGTAGGATAATTCAAGACTGCCCCACTCAGCTTTTCACTGAAAAATGCAATCGGTCTTTTTTCCTGCATAAGAACAGCTCCAATACCTATTCCTGATGCATCACATTCAATCTCAAAGGTTTGGTTAAAGTTAGGTAAAGCTAAAACCGGTGCAGAACATAACCTATCCTTAAGCATTTTAAAAGCATTTTCTTGTGCTTCCCCCCAATGGAATCCTACACTTTTCTTGACTATTTCTGTTAGTGGTGCTGCAAGTGTGCTAAAATCTTTAACAAACCTCCTATAAAACCCAGCCAACCCGTGGAAGCTCCTAACCTCCGTAATACTTTTGGGAGTTGGCCATTCTTTAATAGCACGAATTTTCTCCTCATCTACCTCAACACCATTAGAACTAACGATAAAACCAAGAAAAATTACATTTTCCATGCAAAAAGTACACTTTTTAAAATTAGCATATAGTTTCTCAGTTTTCAAAACTTCCAAAACAGATCTTAAATGTTCAATGTGATCACCTAAGTTCTTACTATATACCAGAATGTCATCAAAGTATACCACGACAAATTTACCAATGTAAGCACGCAAGACATGATTCATTAATCTCATAAAAGTGTTAGGTGCATTTGAGAGGCCGAATGGCATAACCATCCATTCATATAAACCATATTTGGTTTTGAAGGCGGTTTTCCATTCATCACCTTCTTTCATACGAATTTGGTGATAACCACTCTTAAGGTCTATTTTACTAAAAATACTAGCACCATAAAGTTCATCAAGCATGTCATCAAGTCTAGGTATGGGATGGCGATACTTTACTGTAATATTGTTGACTGCCCTACAGTCCACGCACATCCTCCAAGTCCCATCCTTTTTGGGTACCAACAGAACTGGTACTGCACATGGGCTCATGCTTTCCCGAACATAGCCCTTTTTCAGCAGCTCTTCAACCTGCTTTTGTAGCTCCTTGGTCTCTTCTGGATTGCTCCTATAAGCTGGCCTGTTTGGAATGACCGCTCCTGGCACGAAGTCAATCTGGTGTTCAATCCCTCGAATTGGCGGGAGCCCATTCGGAATCTCCTCGGGAAATAAATCTGCAAATTCCTGCAAAAGAGACACAGCTAAACTGGGGAGGGAGTGGTTAGCTTCATCGAGCACAAGGAGAGATTCCTTGTACATTAGTAAAATCACAGGTTTATTTGTAGAAATAGCTTTGGTGATATCACTCTGTTTTGCGTAGAAGCTCACTTTTGTTTTCTCTCTTTTACTGGCACTCTTCACACCCTTTCCTTTTTCTGGGATCGTGGTCCCAACTCTCAGTTTTTCACACAACTCTCCTTTTTCCGGGATCGTGGTCCCGACCCTCTTTCTCTCTTCCTCACTTTTTAATTTCAATTGGTCTTCATAGACCTGTTGAGGTGACAAAGGCATTAGTTTGACATTTTTCCCATCCTTAGTGAAGGTATACCTATTTTTAAATCCATCATGAATAACCTTCCTATCGAATTGCCATGGCCTGCCTAACAAGATGTGCCCCGCATGCATGGGTACCACATCACAAACCACGCTATCTTCATACTTCCCAATCGCCAAATCAACTACCACCTATTTATTTACCTTAATCTCGCCTGATTCATTTAATCACTGTAGCTTATATGGCCTAGGGTGTTTTAGCATAGGTAGGCACAATTTCTCTACTAGAGTAGTGCTAGCAACGTTCGCACAACTACCCCCATCTATTATCAAACTACACACCTTGTTATTCACAAAGCACCTAGTATGAAATATATTTTCTCGCTACTCACCCGACTCTTCCACCTTAACTTGAGTACTAAGGGCTCTCCTAGTGACAAGTGATTTAGCTACTGCATAGTCCGCATCATCATTTTCACTAACATCCTCTAGAGCTGGCATATCCTTATACTCATCCTCCACTTCTCCCCCTTTCTCATCCTCCGAACTTAATACCCCATCACGCAAAACTAATATTCGTTTATTTGGACATTGTGAAGAAATATGTCCTAAACCCGAACATTTAAAACAACGAATATCCCTAGTCCTAGGAGTTTGAGAATCAGAAGCAATTTTACCTTTGTTGGGTGGCTCTACTTTTCCCTTTGGTGCCTCAAATTTATTTTTCTGCACAATCCCTTCATTTTTAGAAGTCCCACTCCATGTAGACCTTCCAAAAGAATTGGAACTGGTAGAGAATTTGGAAGTTCCCTTCCTTTTTAATTGTCGCTCCACTTTCATGGCCATGTGAAGCATCTCCTCCAAATCGATATAATGCTGCAATTCAATAACATTAGCAATATCTCGATTTAAACCATTTAAAAATCTAGCCATGGTAGCCTCGGGGTCTTCCTCTATATTTGCCCTAATCATGGAAACCTCCATCTCCCTATGGTAATCCTCCACACTCTTACTACCTTGGGAAAGGGTTTGTAGTTTTTGGTAGAGATCCCTATAATAATGTCCAGGCACAAACCATTTTCTCATAAGGGCCTTCAACTCATCCCAAGTTTCAATAGGCCTCTCCCCATTTCTCCTTTTACTAGTTACCAATTGATCCCACCATACTATAGCATAATCAGTAAATTCTACGACTGCCAATTTAACCTTTTTAGCTTCAGAATAATTATGACAATCAAAAATTAATTCTACCCTCTTTTCCCATTCAAAATAAACGTCCGGATTACTTTTACCTTGAAACGAGGGAATGGACATTTTAATGTTACCAACATGTCCATCGACATCATCCCTACGATCACGCCTATATCCCCTATCACGTCTTTCTCCCCGATCTCGTCTCCTACCAACACTAGTAATAAATAAATCACCACTATCCTCATCACTATCAACAACCTCAACACGTTCAGTCCTAGCTCTAAATTGTGGGTTGAAGTCATACCTTAGTGGTCTCCGTAAATTAGGAAAATTGCGCGGTTGTTCCTGACGTGGTTGAACATTTCCCGCACCTCGTGTCTCCCCCGGATTATTATCCCTTTCCACATTCACGCTGGATTGTGGACCAAATTTTGCTTCCAACTTGGCATCCAACCTCGCCTCAAATTTTGCAAAACGTTCCTCCACCATTGCAAGCATTTTGAAATCTTGAAGATCCTTTTCCGTTGACGAAACTTCCTTCTGTGACATGGTTAGTAATAAAGAAAAGAGAAAAAATATTAAATAAAGATCCTCACGTGTTTTATCGCTCGTGTATCACTCAATTTGGCTTTTTCCCTCTATTAATCTAACCACTCTGCCTTTTTCCTCTCTATTCCCTTTTTTCCCCACGTTCTCAAAGAACCCACCAAACTAGTCACGAATTTGGTCCTTGTGGAATAAACCCCAAAGTGTAAATAAGGGAAGTTGATGGAAAATATTGGAATTAGGAAATTTAAGAAAGAAATTATGGAAACAAATATTCTATTGCAAGAAGAAGTTTTATGGAAACAAGAATAAAGAATTTTATGGAAACAAGGATTTGTTGGAAAGATTTGCCCAAGATTATTTTCTTGATTTCTTGTTCAAATCAACAACTATCTCTTTCTTTTTTCTTTTTTTATCCTATGCAACAAGAATAATCAAGAACAAGAAAACAGAAATTGGCAAATCTTGAATTTTCTGGAGAAATTTCAAGAAACACGAATTGGAATGGAATTTTTTTTTTTTTTTTTGAATGATTAATAACTGGAAATAAAAGAAAAAGAACTGGAATACTAAATAATTGGATTTAGAGACAGGCTCTGATACCAGATGATGTGATCCGTTATGGGATCACCAAGAACATGCGGAATTAAACGCCGGAAAGCTCTAAAATCCAAGATAGTAGACGGTAACAATGCAACCTCGACCTCACGACGCAAGAACTATGGGTATATTAAACTCAAAACCTGTTACGATGCGGAGATAAGAACCACAAAGGTGGAACGCCACAAAGGTTGTCAAATCCTTTGATAAGTTTAATTTTTTCGACGAGAATACGAAGAAAATATAAGGGAATATCTCACCTTCAATATCATTAATCTCAAGAATAAAAGTTGTATTTTACAATGCTGAATAAAGCCATATATATAGGCAAAGAAAACAAAGCAACTAAAAATAAACTAGAATTCAACCTAAACTAAAAAGCTAAAAACGCCTAACATTAACTTAAAATTCGGAACCTAATTTACGGCCGTGAAAATGACCTTTACGGCCGTAATCACGCTACGGATTAAAAATTGACAACATATGTTACGGCCGTGAAAATGACCTTTACGGTCGTAATCAATACTCTGAATTAAAACTACTAAACTTTTTACGGCCGTGAAGATGTGGGTTACGGCCGTAAGTCCTCTTCTGCATAATTTCGCCATTGTAGTGTTACGGCCGTAATTTTGGCTTTACGGTCGTGAATCCGTTACGGCCGTGATTTCAGTCTTTACGGCCGTGACTCAGCTGCTGCCCAATTTCTTGTTCTTCCTTGATCCAAATGCATTGCAATAACTTTGGCTCCTCTTCCACATTCTTATGCAACGTAAATGAAGTCTTTGTACTAGAGCACTCGTCCATCCACGCTTGCATGAATCCTTGCATTGCCTGCTTGATTTTTTTGGCTCTTTGTCTCGTTATTGGTCCTACGGGCACGTGCAACGGGTCAACGTTCTTCGAGCCACTCCGGAACTCATCAATAGTATTACTCAATCTCAAAATATACATCTATCAAGCCTCCAAACCGTTTATAAACAATTGTTTATAAATATTGTTTAAAGATACTAATGTGACCATATTTTATTTGTCGATTTTTTTAAAAAGAAAAAAATGTAGGCAAGAATATTTGACCAACAAAAATTATTGACATTCTAAAAAAATCGTTCAATGAAATTTTGTCACATGACCATTTATAAACAAAATTTATATGCAAATTTTACCAAAGAGGGGGTAAGAGACAATCTCAATCTCTAGGCAATGCCCAACTTTTTTGGTCGTATTGATGTAAATCATAATAATCAATAATTATAGGGAAACTTTTTTGATGACATTTTTAAGTGACACTGTGACATGACACACATTTATTGGATGCTGAAAATGTAAGTGATGGATAGTTATTTTCATCATTCAATGAATGTGTAACATATCATAATGTCACTTAAAATGTCCCTCAAAAAATATTTCCCTAACTAATAATAATAATAATATAATAAAAAGAGTACCAAGGGTAATATCCCAGTGGAAAGGACACACCCTTACTGAACTTTGTGTCCAGGCTGGAGTCCCTTCCCACCCCCAAAGTCCCCTAATGTAATGTAATGTAATATATATATATATATATATATATATATATATATATATATATATAGGGACCACCCCCAAAGTCCCCTAATGTAATGTAATGTAATATATATATATATATATATATATATATATATATATATATATATATAATAACGAGAAAGTGAATCCACTCGAATTAGAGACTCAATCTTTTTGCACCTAGGGGTATGGAAGACGTGGCATTAAAACGGGAAGTGGGATAAAGTAACGTTTTAAAGGTTCTAGACTAGCTAGACAAGACAATTGGTTCCGTCTAGGATTCTTGGACTTGTTTAATTAATTTTACTTTACATCTTTTTAAAGAAATAAATATATACATAAATTTATGCGTGATGAGATTACCGCAAAAGCCGTTATCCTCTTCGGTGGTACAAATTCAATTATTCCATTTCTTTTTAATTTTTTAATATTTTTCTTTGTACGAATAAAGCTTGTTTTGTTTTGATTTATTGTGTGTTTGGCCCCATAGTTGGAAATTTTTTTGATTGTGAATAGTATTTTTTGAAGAATTTGTGGTTAAAAAATATTTGAAAAATAAAAAATAATATGTTTAATTAAGATGAATGATTGAGATTGAGTGTTGAATAAATTTTATTGTAAACAAATGGGACCAAATAGGTTAATGTGTTATCTTCTTTTTGGTTTGTATTAAACACATACAATATCAGTAGTGATGGCAACGGGGTGGGTTCGGGTCGGATCCCCCCAACCCTTGCCCCGCCCCGCGAGAATTTTTCAATTCCAAACCTGCCCCGCGACCCGCGAATTTCGGGTTCGGGGCAGGTCAACCTACCCGCCCCGTTTAATTTTTTTTTTTTTTTTCGGTATTTTTTTTCCCTTATTAATTATTATTAATTTATTTAATTGAGGCGGGTTCGAGTCGGGACAACCAAACCCGTACCCGCCCCGCGACCCACCTGGGTCGGGGGAAGTCGTCCCATACCCGTCCCGCCGATCCGCGAGGCGGGTTTTTTCGTCCCATTAGGGACGTGTTCAGATCGGGTATCCGTCGGATCGAATTTTTTTGCCATCTCTAAATATCAGAGCATGCTTTATCACTTTATCTCAATGGTCTGAAATGTTCGTTTAGACCTAGCCAGACGCGAAACTCTAGTGGAATGTCTTGTCTTGATTATTGCTACCCTAGGCGAATTTGATTAGTTTTTCCTTTTTTTAAAAAAAAAGTCTTTTCTTTTACTTCAGTTCAAAATGTTAAATCATCTTCACAAAAATAAAAAATGAAAATGGTGGCCAAAGGAAAATTAAAAAACTTGAAAATTGTGTAATTCATTATTTGTAGGAATTATTAAGTAAATATAGTATTTTATAATTTTAGATGTTTGGTTTGTATTATTTTAATTATTAAATGATTTTTAGAATCAATTTTTACGCCTGTCTTTTCTAAGTTCATCTAGTCTTGTAAAGCTTGAAGTGAACTCCATGCCTAACCATACTTTACACTTTTACAATACAATTTTACTTACACAGCTTCTCCTTTTAAGTTTTACCCAATTCTATTTGTAACTAATGTAAGTATGAAATCCGTCTATTGTTATATTTTGTACGTTGAGTTAACACATGATTAATATGGTAAGAATAATATTATCTAAAGAAAATTTTGTCTCAAGAAGGTATTTTTATATATTTTGGTACATACTTTTAGACATAGTAATCATTACATTGCAACAACTTTTTATATATTTTTTTGTAATATTGTTCGGTACTACTTGATCCAATTCCCCCACCCCCCGTTTAATTTTTTTTTTTTTTTTCGGTATTTTTTTTCCCTTATTAATTATTATTAATTTATTTAATTGAGGCGGGTTCGAGTCGGGACAACCAAACCCGTACCCGCCCCGCGACCCACCTGGGTCGGGGGAAGTCGTCCCATACCCGTCCCGCCGATCCGCGAGGCGGGTTTTTTCGTCCCATTAGGGACGTGTTCAGATCGGGTATCCGTCGGATCGAATTTTTTTGCCATCTCTAAATATCAGAGCATGCTTTATCACTTTATCTCAATGGTCTGAAATGTTCGTTTAGACCTAGCCAGACGCGAAACTCTAGTGGAATGTCTTGTCTTGATTATTGCTACCCTAGGCGAATTTGATTAGTTTTTCCTTTTTTTAAAAAAAAAGTCTTTTCTTTTACTTCAGTTCAAAATGTTAAATCATCTTCACAAAAATAAAAAATGAAAATGGTGGCCAAAGGAAAATTAAAAAACTTGAAAATTGTGTAATTCATTATTTGTAGGAATTATTAAGTAAATATAGTATTTTATAATTTTAGATGTTTGGTTTGTATTATTTTAATTATTAAATGATTTTTAGAATCAATTTTTACGCCTGTCTTTTCTAAGTTCATCTAGTCTTGTAAAGCTTGAAGTGAACTCCATGCCTAACCATACTTTACACTTTTACAATACAATTTTACTTACACAGCTTCTCCTTTTAAGTTTTACCCAATTCTATTTGTAACTAATGTAAGTATGAAATCCGTCTATTGTTATATTTTGTACGTTGAGTTAACACATGATTAATATGGTAAGAATAATATTATCTAAAGAAAATTTTGTCTCAAGAAGGTATTTTTATATATTTTGGTACATACTTTTAGACATAGTAATCATTACATTGCAACAACTTTTTATATATTTTTTTGTAATATTGTTCGGTACTACTTGATCCAATTCCCCCACCCCCCCCCCCCCCACTTGATACACTTTTATGTAATTGAAAAATAAATTTTAGGGTGACTATATTATCAGAACTGTTATAAAATATATTAAAAATTAGGTATTAGGTAAAAGTTAGGTTTGAATGAAAATTACTCTTATGCCCCTGTAAAATTTACATATTACGATTGTGTCATTATTCACTCCTATAAATAGGAGCCATTTTCATAATAATTTATACCTATGAATGAGAAGAGTTTCTCTCCAAGCTCTCCATCTCTTTCTCTCTATTTCTTGTTAAATTTTGATAGTTTTACAACACGTTATCAGCACGAGTCTCTAACCAATTGAGTAATATAACGGGAGTATGCTCTACAGTTGCATCTAAATGATGAATATCTGTATCAGAAACCAGATTATTATTAATCATCATTTATACATCATAGATTAGAAAATCAATTCCAAATATATAGAAAAATTGGAGAAATTGTGTAACCCGAAACTTTCAAAGCAAATTCACGCCAAACCGTATATCCAAACGATGATCGGAGACCAGATCCGTAACGACGGCGACGGGACGATCCTCCGGCACCGCGCGTGTCGACGGCAGAGTCACCGGCGCGACGGCGCGCGAAACGCGTGAATCCCCGCGCAGACGTCGAAGTTACGCGTGACGGCGTTCATATCGATGTTCTTGATTTTTCTATGGTCTTACTTTTCTGTTTGGTACAATTTTGAAATTTTTCGGCGGTCGAACGTGGCGGTTTTCTTAAAAACTATTTTTGAAGCACTTCCGACGAGATTTTGAACTTCGGACCAAAAGTAAGTTTGTTCTAAATTAAATTTCAAACTTATTGACGGTTTCGATTTATCCATATGAGCAATATATTAAAATATGGACTATTTTGCCTTAGGTAATACATAAAAGTATATTAATCGTAAATTAACGATTAATTTGTGATCAAAAAAGATAAATTAATTTTTTTTAAACAAGGTATAAGTAATAATCATTGTCATACCGTGATGGATTGAGTTATTAAGGACTGGATTTATACCTTAACTGGATATGACTTATTATCGTAACGGATTGGACTATTATGAATACCTTGACTAGAAGATATGACTCCCTCACTCATGAAAGGTAATTATTTCATTATGTTGACACCGCCTATATGGTCGGTCTATCAATTGAATATATGGAATACTTTACATATATTCATATTTTATATTATTTCAGAAACACCTCAGTTGTTGGTTAATTTTAACATATTGGAGGTTGTTGTCAACATATATACGTGGTGGTATAACCCCAGTATTATTATTGTTTAACATATATACGTGGTGGTATAACATCAGTATTATTATATATACAATATTATTGTTATTTGATACTTCATTAAATGATACCAGAAGTTATCAATACTAAAGTTAGAAAATATTTTATCAAATGATACCAGAAGTTATCATTACCAAAACGTTGGTAAATGTTGATAAAAATATTTTATCCAATGGTACTAGAAGTTACCAATATCTGTATTTGAAAGGGTGGATGAAAATTATTCAACAAGAGAATGTTGATGTATGATAAGATAATATCATATGATAGCAAGGACATAACTAATGTGAAAATAATCTCATCAGTATGTAGGCCCAACATTTACCTGGAATAATAAGCGAATTGGTGCAGATAACATTCAAAAGCTGTTACACAGATTTGTTTGTGATTTTCAATGGCAAAGATTGTTTCCTAGAGGGGGAGTTGAGCATCTGGACTTCTCACTTTCTGATCATCGTCCTATTCTTCTGAGCTGCAATGACTCCCAAATCAGACATAATCCAAGACGGGGGTGTAAGCCCTTCCGGTTTGAGGAATTTTGGTTGAGAGAAGATGGATTCGGGGAGGTTGTCAAGCAGTCATGGAAAGTGGGTCTGCTCCATGCGACCAGGGATAAGCCCTTAGCTCGCTTTCGTTCAACCTTAGGTGCATGTGGTGAGGTACTTCAGTCCTGTAATCAGTCCAAATTCAGTCATTGGCAAAAAAAATTGCGAAGACTATGAAGTCAATTAAAGGATTTATATGATGGCCCAAATAATGGAGACCGTATGGTTGAGATCAGACAGATGGAGAAAGAGGTTGAGTCATTGGCAAGGAGGGAGGAAATGTTTTGGAGGTAGTGCTCTCAGGGCAGTGTGGCTAAAAGCAGGAGATAGGAACAAAAAATTCTTTCACTCTAAGGCATCCATAAGGCGGACCCAAAATACAATTGATCGATTGAACACCACTGATGGAGAGGTAGTGATGGATACCCCTGATTTGGTGAGAGTTATTGAGGAGTATTTTCATGATCTTTTTGCCACCACTAATCCTTCATTTGATTCTTTGGAGGCTGGTGCTAGGGTTATTACATCCTATCTTTTGCCTAACGATTTTGAGATACTGGAGCGTCCTTTTGGTACTGAGGAGGTGGAGTTTGCTCTGAAGAATATGGGGCTGTTTAAGGCTCCTGGTCCAAATGGCTTCCATGCAGCCTTTTTCCAATGTCATTGGGAAGAGCTAAAACCTACTATTATCCCCTTATGATGTTAATGACACGAACATAACTCTGATTTCGAAGAAGAAGGCCCCAGAATGTATGCGTGATTTTCGTCCAATTAGTCTCTACAATGTTATATACAAGCTGATATCTAAAACAGTTGCTAATAGGTTGAAAATGGTTCTTCCTCATCTCATCTCAGAAAATCAGAGTGCCTTTGTCCCCGGGAGATTGATCACATATAATGTAATTGTCGGATTTGAATGCATTCACTCTTTGGAACGAAAGAAAGGGGGACAAAACAGCGTCCTAGCTCTTAAGCTGGACATGAGTAAAGCCTACGATAGGGTGGAGTGGAGTTTTGCGCTCCATGTCATGTCCAAAATGGGTTTTTCTTCTAAGTGGAGGAATCTCTTTCTTAACTGCATGTCTACTCCCAGTTTCGGTTTCCATTTGAATGGCAGGGTACATGGGCTTGTTGTTCCTTCTAGGGGCATTAAACAAGGATGCCCGCTCTCTCCTTATATCTTTTTGATGTGTGCGGAGGCTCATAGGTATCTCACCTATTTTTTGCGGATGATTCACTTATACTCATACGGGCCAAGGTATCTGAATGTCAAGCATTACTAAACATTTTATCCTATTACGAACAAGCATCAGGACAACAAATTAACTACGACAAGACTTCTATTGCTTTCAGTCCTAAAGTTCTTGAGACCTTATAGGAGACTATCAAATCCTTATTTGGAGTACATCTTGTGGGGCTTCAAGGCCATTATCTGGGGTTACCTACGACAGTGGGGAGAAGCAAGCGCCAGGATTTTGACTTTATTTAGGAGAAGGTTTGGAAATGAGTACAAGGATGGCGATCGGGCTTTTCTCTGCAGGAGGAAGGGAAGTGTTAGTGATATTAGTACTCCAGGCCATTCCTTCTTATATTATGAGCTTATTTAAGTTACAGGCCCCTCTATGCAAAGAGCTACGGGCAATCATCCGTAATTATTGGTGGGGTGGCTCAAAATCCTCAAGGAAAATTTCATGGGTAAGATGGGATAAGGTCTGTGATAGGAAAACTCGTGGAGGTTTGTGGTTCAGGAACCTTGTGGCATTCAACAAGGCCAAACAAGCATGGCGGATCCTCCAATCTCCCCACTCTTTAGCAAGCAGGGTTCTAAAGGCTAAATATTTTCGTCATGTGGATTTTTTGGAAGCAAGGCCAACTGGGGGGGGGGGGTTCAGTAGTTTGGAGAAGCATCTTGTGGGGACGGGAATTACTATAGCATAGACTTCGATGGAGAAACGGACAGAACATTAGGATATTCCATGATCCTTGGCTTCCTCGGTTGGGCTCCTTTATGCCTTATACTCCCCAGACTACTGTTATCAATATAGTTGCTGATCTTATAACTGTGCCTGGTGCGTGGAATCTACCTTTGATTCATTCTAATTTCTGGGCTGTGGATGGTGCATCCATTAGTCTATTCCCCTAGGGTCAGGTGGTAGGCTGGATCACCTCATATGTCATTTTGAATCTAATGGTCAGTATTCTGATCGAAGCGGATATAGGATTGTGATGGAGGACTTGCAGCCTACAGTAGGACAGTCAGAGGGCAACAAATGGTGGAAGTTCTTGTGGAATATACCAGTGCCTCCTAAGGTAAAAGTTTTTATTTGGCGTCTGTTTCACTACTCTCTTCCAACTGGGAGCAATCTGCACCTAAGGGGAGTGGTGTCCAATGCACAAGGTCGTTGTATTTTTTGTGGGATATCAGAAACTGCATTGCATGTCTTTTTCAATTGTAAGGAGGCGAAGAGGGCTTGCAAATTTGTGGGTTATTGAAATCTGATAGAGCCTTTAATACGGATACGAGAACTATCAGTTGTAGATGTCCTGGTTGGGTCGTTCAGTAAGTTGTTGAAACAAGATGTGGGATGGGTTTATGGCTTTCTGTGGATTGTATGGTGCGAACGAAACCGAGTTGTGCATGGTGGACAACGTCGGGATGATGGGGTCTTGGTGGAGCTCACAAATGGCCAGTGGAATTGGACAAGAAGTCCAACAGTTGACGATGTACGGAGATCAGTTGGGGTAGGAGCTCGGAGATGGCTACTACCCGCTTCCGGCCGTTTCAAACTAAATACTGATGCAGCCATAAGGGAAGGCACTGGTATGGTCTCACTTGGTGCTGTCATACGAAATGAAGAAGGGGTAGTTATGGGGGCAATGATTAAAACCTGTGAAGGAGGTTTCAACCCTGAAGTGGCGGAGGCGATGGCGCTGAAGGAGGGACTGCTCTTTGCACATCTACATGGTTTCACCAATATTTGTGCGGCTGAGACAGACTCGCTTAGACTAGCTCAACAATTACAGAGTGATTTCTCCTTACACCCGATTGCGGGTAGTCCTCAGTTCAATTAATGGGTCTTGTTACTTTATCTATAGGGAAGGTAATAGAGTGGCAGATGTTTTAGCAGCTGCTGGTAGATATGGCAAACGGGTCGAGCCGCTCGTTGGCTAGGCTCGCGAAAATACGAGTCGAGATCACGAGCTCAACCACGAGCCAATCACCGTTGCCGAATCATGAGCCGAGCCGAGCTCGGCTCGTGGTTAAACGAACGACTCGTTGGCACGAGCCGCTCGGCTCGTGCCAACGAGCTTTGACGAGCTGGCGAGCCGAGCCGCTCGCCGGCTCATCAAAATAACAGAAAAAAATTAAGTTATTAATCATCATTTATTTAATACATAACTTATTACTTATATTTATAACTTATAAGTGTATAACTAATTAAGAATTTATATCAATAATATTAAATATTATATTCAAGATTTCAAATATTTTAACTATCGATTCGATTGTCAACTAAATCAATGTAAGACGGTAGAGGGATTTAAAAAAAAAAAGACGGTAGAAGGGTTTACCGTTTTATTTAAACAAAAATAAAAAAATAAAAAATCGAGCTCAACGAGCCGAGCTTGGCACGTCCGTTTGACGAGTCGAGCAACCCGAGCTATGGGCCGAGCCGGCTCGGATCGGCTCGACCCATTGCCACCTCTTGCTGTCGGTACTAATAATATATTAACCTATAGTTGGGTGGATTGTATGCCTTTGTTTTTATCAGACCCAGTTCGGGCTGATTTTGATTAATGCAGTTGTTATTCCTTTAAAAAAAAAATTTTATATTTTACACCATAATTTTAAATATTTTACTTATTTACTGAAATGGGTACAAATGTAATTATATAAATATCTTTTTAATTTTTTCTCACTAATCTTTACTGACGCTATGATCTCGATTCTCCAATGCTAAAAAACTTCTTTTTCTTCTCTCTTTTATTTTTCTCTCTTTATTTTTTTGAGATCTTGTTTTTCAGTAATATTTTGCTGTCAAATCTTTTTATTTCAATACTAATAAATTTTATTTTGTTTAAATGGTGCTGCCATGGTTTATCCTTCATCGACGACTTTGTTTAGGATCGAGTCTAGAACTCAGAGAAACTCTACTCCCACTTCTAAAAAGACAACTTTTAGGTAGAAGTCTTTGCCAACGATTTCTTAGCAGATGCCGAATTATTTTGCGGGGGCTGCATTATTGAAATTGAAATTGAAATATCAAATTATTTTCATCTAAGTTTATAATTTATATATGCATATACATATAACTTATAGAAGATTTGTAACGTTGCCATTAATTCACACAGAACAAGCAGAAACAAAAATAGTATTGGGTCAATTATTACTTCATCACACAGAACAATCCCATTCTATGGTATCCAATTAGAATGATTCGTTTCTGAAAGACATCTAGCTTTTTAGGGTTTGTGTTGGAGGATTGGATGAAAATCTTTCTGTTTTCAGTGGAGGTTTGGATGAAAATATTTTAGTTTTCAGTAGAGGTTTACGTGGTGCACAGATGATTTTTTTTTTTTTTTTTGCCTTAATTTTCTTTAATTAGATTATTATATATGGATATATTTGTATATTTATTGTAGTGTATTTATAAAAATTATATTTTATTAGTTGAGACTTGAGTAGTTATAATGTGGTGTAGAAAATATTATTGTAGTGGTAATAAAATTACACTAAAAATTCTACTCCCTAGACGGATATGTGTCGATTGCTCATAATTATGAAGGAAATCAAATGGTGACGTCCATACAATTTCTTGTATGTAGTATTTAAATTAAATTTATTATTGAGTAATAGAATGGTGTATCGTGGCATCGGTGCCTAACATAAACTATAATTTATGGTGCAACACAATATTTATAGGTTCTTCCGAAAATTAGGTGTTTTCTTTGGCGTCTTCTTCACTATGCATTCCCATCTGGGGAAAATTTAACGAGACATAGTGTCGAAAATGAGGGGAATTGGAAAAAGTAGAGGAATTCTTTTGTTTATTAATTATGGGCGGTTTGGCGACATCAAAATGATATTTGTCATCAGAATGCAACCATGCCTACTGAACACATTATTGAACTTACCTTAGCTTACTTGGAGAGATACAAACTTGTTGCTCGTATTGACCTAATCTTGCTAATTATGGCAGGATCAGTCAGGGAGAATGGAAATTTGGAAATCTGGTATCACAGCTCAAACTGGTGTACGACTTTCATGGGATGCTGCTGTACACGATGCAGCCGAATTTGTGAGTCTGGGAGGTGTGTTTCGTGATGTTGGAGGGACTGTTTTGGTGGCTTTTCAGCGAGAATGGAAGGCTTGGTCTCGCCTGAGCTTGCAGAAGTTATGGCAATTTTTCAAGATTTGGAATTTGAAGCGGATAGGATGATGGAAGTTGAACGAGGGGAGAACGATGCTCTTCGAGTCATACAAGCTCTTAATTGTGGTTTTTCTTCTTTCCCTTTTGCTTGTGTTTTGAACGATATTGTTGGTTTATGTCGGATTGCAAGATGTGGCTCTTTTTATTATATTCCTAGAGATAGGAATTATGTGGCCCACAATATTGCATCTTACGCTTCTAGTGTGGTAGAATCTATTTTCTGGACTGATTGTATTCCTTTATTCATCTCTTCCTTTGTTTGGGGGGAAATTTTTAATCAATTGCATTGATTGGTTTTATAAAAGAAAAATGCATTCAAATACAAGAATTCATATATTGATCACAATAACTACAATCAAATATCTTTACTTTTTTGTTAATTTTTCGAAATTTATTACATGTTCCAGATATGTAACTCACCTCTTGAATCATTACAAACCACAAATCAATGAATTATTGATCAAGTATTCATGTATTAAAAGAAGCAATAAATTCAATACATAAAATAAAGCATAAAACTTGAGAATTGAAATTAAATAATCAAACAAGGTTTCCATCGTTTGTCCCGACAATTGATTTAGTTACACGTGATTGAAGAGAAGAAAGATAACATTGAAAAAGAATGTATGACTAGGTTTTAAATATAAATCAAGAAGAACCGGTCCATGTAGCTCTTTAGCGACTCGGTTTTTCCTTGTTTTATAGTGACAAGCTGTTCTTTTGGGGTAGTCCCACTCTTGGCTGCCACAAAGTTGTAAAGGAATTGAGAGGATAGGTCCCCCAGCTATTTACGGAGTGGTCTGGTAAAGTGCGTAGTCATCTCTGAGCCATGTCTCCTAGTGTCAGTGGAAAGGTCTTGCACATGATCGCATCGCTTACTCCTTGCAATTCCATGCAAAATGTGTAACGATCTAAGTGCTCCACTAGATCTGTTGTTCCATCATAGCCAGGCATGTTCACTAATATCTCGCAATGCGAGATACCCCGCAAGTGTACGGGTCGTGAGAAGTAATAAAGTGGACTTTGGAGTCCGGATTATCGTCCCACGAAAACTGCTATTAAGTACTGAAATATGTTAGTTCTAAACCCTATTTGAACGGGAAAATTGTTGTTGATGTTTAAACTAAAACTAAAGAATTAAACTAAAGAATTAAAATGCGAAAATGCTTTATTTTTAAAGATGATTGTAAAGTAGTTGGGATTCACGATTTCACCTAACCAATTAAATTAATTCCAATTCCAGTTTTATTTCCTAAATATGTATTCGATTGAATTAATTAATTTATATTGAAATTCCTCTCTCGAGTTTAAATCAATTCTACCCAAATAAGTCAACCATATATCTCTACAGAGGGTCGAATATTCCTTATCTAGATGCAATAAATACAAGAATTCACACACGACCGCAATAACAACAAAAGTATATCGCTATCTCTTGTTCAATTATCGGATTTATTATCATGTTCTAAATTATTAACTCACCTTTCGGATTATGAAAATAACTCAATATATCATGAATTGATGATCAAGCAATTCAAGCATTAAGAATAATAATAAATCAATACATGCAACAAAACATTAAACTATGGAACTTGGAATTAAAATAATATGACTAGGCTACATCGTTCATCCCAACATTGAAATTAGTTACACATCATGATTAAAGAACAAAAACAATAAAAATTAACGTTCATTGAAAATAATATAAAGAAATAACGCTTGCACCAAGTTTCGATTCTTCAAATATCTTCTATTCACTTCCCTTTGCGATGCTTGATTCCCCAAGAATTTGATGTTGAATTCTCTATTTTGGCTCGTTCTTTAGAGAGGTAAAGGTCTGATTTTCGTGCCAACATGTTGCATTTATAGTTGGAGAAGAGCCATAATCGAAAAAAGAAAACAAATTGTCAAACCCGCGCGCGAGTCTTTTTTTGGTCTCTACCCAGTGTTTAGTATTTCGACCATATCTTTCTATGTACATATCCGATTGAAGTGATTGAAAGTGAGTTAGAAAGATAACTTAAAGGGCTAAAATTCTTCTCGAAATAGGATTTTCCCAATTCAAACGTTTACTGCCCCAAAATTAGGTATCAAAGTCCGACTACAAATCTGTCCAAAATCTTCTAGGATTGGAATCACTTTTATGGTAATATTCTTATCATATTTCATTCCTTTTTGACTTCTACTTGCATCCAATTGACTCCTAAAAATCCTCAAAGTATATTCTTGTTATCCAAATCAATCGTTGGATATTTGCAAGTTGGTCCCTCATATTTAATTTTTTCTCCAGTCCTTCAACTTCTAATTTATTCATTTTCTCACCTTGGATGATTTTCAATTGTTGTCATAAACTCCTCAAAAGCTCAATTAGGCTTCAATTAGCATCCAATTGTGTATTTTTCTCATCAATTGCTTCATTCTTCATCTTTCGAAATATTTTTTGAAAAGTAAACAAATAGACACAAATTAAATAGTAAATATTCTAAAACGACAACAATATATTCTAATTTAGACATATAAATAAGTGTATAAAATACACTTATCAAATACCCCTAAACTAGAATTATTGTTCGTCCTCAAACAATGTGAAACTAAACTAACAAATGAAAATAAGAGAGTAATTATTTATTTTTTGTTGTCAACATGTTTACCTTATACCTCAATAGTCCAAATCAATTCATGTTTCAACAAAAGTCATGTACAACACAGTAAAATAGTTTCTAGTTATCTCATTCCAAGTTTTCAAATGTGTGTGGATAGTCAAAGTCAAACTCCTACTCATGCAAATGATATACTTAATACTGTGTAACTTGTTATGTACAATCAAGCTCGAATTCCATGTGATCACCTTACTACTTTCATCTTACTACTTTTCTCTCAAATCCAAGGTTCCTTCTATTCATGTGGTTTCTAAATATAAAAAATTTGCATTTTTCCACACCAGGTGGTCAAAATTAGCTAAGTCTGCCCAAACAATCAATGGTAAGTGGTTCTCTAATCCATGCATTTGGTATCAAAGTCTCAATCAAAAAGCTTATACCATATAAATTTTTATTTATTTATTTATGGATGACTTTTTCTTTTTATATCCATGTCTTTTACCATCTTTGTGTAGAAATTTTCATAATTTTTTTTCTATATGACCCTTGTAGCGAGCTTTAGGTCAGTGACTCCCAAGCCAGACAACTTTAGCGCATCAAGTTTGAAAGACCCCTCAAATTTAATTACTCGAGTCATAAAGGCTTAAACAGAAAAGTTAAAGATGTTTCATTGTCTTATGTGTAAATCCACTCTCTGTACTTACTTTCTAATTGACCCCTATAGCAAGCTTTAGGTCGGTGACTCCCGAGCAAGATTACTTTAGGGCACTAGGTTTGAAAGACCCTTCAGACTTAATTATTCGAGTCAAAAAGGCTTTTGAAGAGCAGAATAAGACCTTCAGCACTTTTCTGTTTTTATGCTGGCAATGGTTTATACCCGTTGACCAAGACCTTTTCAACCAATGACACATTTCGGGAACTACAGACCCTTAAAAGCTCAAGCCTACCTTTGCCACTTCTTTCCACCCACAAACTGCTCTTGAGCAAGTTTAGATTCTAAGTTTAGGGAAATGATGTCTAATCATCTAAGTTTAGGGATTATCAAGTCATTCCTAAGTTCAAGATGCATAAAACTTGCCCCACACGTGTTAAATGAATCCCTACACAAGTAATAATCTAACAATGGCTATGTGCATGAAGATGAAATCTAGCAAGTCATAACTAGTTCATAAAATTCATGTTTTCATGTTATCCACAATCCAAGCTAAAGCAAGATTTGATTCATACTACATCCTAGGAAATAAATATGTCAACAAAGTTTATTAAATTTTTTATTTTTTTAAAAAAAGAATGATTATTCCATGAATGAGATTTATATTCCACCCCAAATTATAAAAGAAACAATGTCCTCAATGTTTGTCAAGGAGATTCAAAAAATGTTAAAACAAGATAAAGGAAAGAGAACGAGAACTTTCCAGGTGCATTGGAGATGTTTTGTAGCCTTGAAGCTTCCATTAACAATGTATTTAGATGAATTTGACGATCATCTTGCTTTGCACGGCTTGGTTTGAGGTGTTTTGATTGATGTGTTACTTGTAAACAAAAGATAAGTGACATTAAGCATCACACACACCAACATTCAATACCGCACCCCAAACTACAGTTGAAGCAATTTCATGAATTTTTTAAGAATGGTCAAACACACATATTCAAGCCCCGACATCGCCTAGAAAAACACAAATTTTTAGAGCCATCTTTTGATATGTTAAAGTTCACAACATGTTCGAAAACATATTAAAAATTCAAGTCATTTGGAGTTCAATAGGGTCATGAAACACTTTGGAGAAGCAGGTGACGTGAAGCACTTTTCAGGTGCAGTGACCTGCAGTGAACTTGCAATGGGGCTGCCATGATGCTAGAATGGTTTTCATGAATTTCATACAAAGAAATGAACTAACTCATGAACTATACACACATAATCAATGATAAAACATGCCATGAAGACAAATGCTCGGGAGATTTTGTCAAATTTGCACAAAAATGTCTTTGTGGCATTTCATCAAACACTTGATGGGCATTGTGAAAGTTCAAGACTATGCATAAATTTGGAGATATGGATGAACCCAAAATTTTTACCTATTAAATCACAAACCAAAATCTCCATCAACTAACCGAAGCCCACTCTTCACAATACACAGTTTCAAAGTCCAAGAACTTAAAGAAAATCTCACAATTTTGACTAAGCATTGATTCAATTGAAGAAATTCATACCTTTTTCTTAATTATGAAGTGTTAATAGCAAGGAATTTGATGCAATAAAGTGTTGATGATGTTCACATAAGATGTAAGATCAAATTTGAAATGAATTGAGGAGATAAAACGAGTTTGGGAAGTTTAATCCTCAGTTTTACCCCCCAAATCACTTCATGTTTTGTGCAATGATCTTCCAATCATAAACTTCATGAACTAGACTAATGTGTGTGTGAGTTTGGGATGACGATAAAAACCTATCCTAATGAAAACATGCAAAATCAAAAACATACCTAAATACGGAACAATAGACTAACTTGAAAAGTGTTCTCACATTTAACATGCAAAACACTCAAACAAGTTACCCACCATGCAAATATCTATAACAAGTAAAGAAATTAATACTTAAAGCGTAGTAAATAAAAGGGAAGAAAGGTTGGGTTGCCTCCCAACAAGCGCTCCGTTTTAAGTCTAAAGCTCGACTTTTTACCTGATTTTTCAAGGAAATTTAAAGAGAGCTTTTTATGACCGTCTTTGTTTGTGAAGGTCTAATTTGCTCCACGGTACATTCAAGCTCAAAAATTGTATCTTGCCCATGTCATAAATGTTAACATCTCCACTCGATTCAACTTTCAAAATGTAGATTCAATTATTTCTTCATCGCCAATGATGAAATCAATTCTTGCCTAATCATTGAATTTGGAGGATTGCATTGCAACTTCGACACCCTTAAGTGTCTGCTTTTCTGTGATCAACTCTTCTTTCTTCAATTGTTCTTCCTCTTTGATTGAAGTCTCCTTAAGCTCGATGTCCGGATTCTGCATTGTTGACCATGGGACAATGACCTTTTCTTGACAGCTATTTTCTTTTGGTTTTTCAAGTTCTTCTTTTTCTTCAGTTGTGTCAACCAATTTTTTTGAGTCTTCTGATCTTTGCACTTGGATTTCGGGAAACTCCTCTGGTGGTCTTTCTGTTTTGCTAACTGACAATTGTTCCATCTGATCTCTCATTTCATTCAATTCAGCCCGTTGATCTTGGAGTAGCTGTTGTAGCAAATCTCCGTTGGATATAATATCTTTGACAAGTTGTTTCCCAACTTGCTGATAGTGAAAATCTGTCTGCAGTTCTTGCAACATTTCTTCTTGACCTTCTAGCAAATGTAGTAATAAAACTCTGTTGGGCTGTTATTGCTTTTGGAAAAATTGCAGGCTTTGGATACTCTGATTATTTGACCTCGAGAAATTTGGCTGCTCGTTCCAGTAAGGGCTATAAGCTTGAAAATATAAACAGCTCTGCCTACATGTGACTATTTCCCCAATAATTAACCTGATCCATCTCTGGCTGAGCCTGATGTGCGAAAGGACAATCTTGGATAACATGATTTTCAAAGCAGAAGTCAAAAATCTGATAAGTTTGAACTGCAACTTGATCATGGAGCCATTGATAAAGGTTCGCTGCCATAATGCTGTATTGCCTCCAATTGTCTGAATATTCATTCAATACTTGAGAATGAGACAATTCACAACTTTTAAAAAATTCACAAGTAAAAATTAAAAATAAAAAATACAAATACAAATTCAAACTAAAGCAAGAATTAATTGGTATCGATATTAATATAAAAACAGTCCCAAACAGCGGGGCCAAAAACTTGTTCACTGATATCTCGTGATGCGATATACCCCTACAAGTGTACATGTCATGAGAAGTAATAAAGTGGACCTTGGAGTCCGGATTATCATCCCACAGAGATTTTTATTAAGTACCAAAATATGTTAGTTCTAAACCCCATTTGGACGGAAAAAATAATTGTTGATGTTTAAATTAAAACTAAAGAATTAAACTAAAGAATTAAAATGCGAAATTGCTTTGTTTTTAAAAATGATTGTAAAGGAGTTAGGATTCACGATTTCACCTAGCCAATTAAATCAAATCCAATTTCAGTTTTATTTCATAAATATGTATTCGGTCGGATTTACTAATTTATATTGAAATTTCTCTCTCGAGTTTAAATCAATTCTACCTAAATAAGTCAATCATGTATCTCTACAGAAGGTTTGACTATTCCTTATCTTGATGCAATAAACACAAAAATTCACACACGACCGCAATAACAACAAAAGCATATCTTTATCTCTTGTTCAATTATCGAATTTATTACCAAGTTCTAAATTATTAACTCACCTCTCGAATTATGAAAATAACTCAATATATCATGAATTGGTGATCAAGAAATTTAAGCATTAAGAACAATAATAGATCAATAATGCAACAAAACACTAAAACTATAGAATTTGCAATTAAAATAATAGGACTGGGCTACATCGTTCATCCCAACATTGAAATTAGTTACACATCATGATTAAAGAACAAAAAAATAAAAATTAATGTTAATTGAAAATAATATAAAGAAATGAACGCTTGCACCAAGTTTCGATTCTTCAAATATCTTCAATTCACGCCCATTTGCAATACTTGATTCCCCAAGAATTTGATGTTGAATTTTCTATTGTGGATCGTTCTTTGGAGAGGTAAATGTTTGATTTTCGTGCCAACAGGTTGTATTTATAGTTGGAGAAGAGACCTAATCGAAAAAAGAAAGCAAATTGTCAAACCAGCGCGCGAGTCTTGTTTGGTCTCTGCCCAATGTTAAGTAATTTGACCATATCTTTCTATTTACTTATCCGATTGAGGTGATTCAAAGTTAGTTAGAAATATAACTTAAAGGGTAAAAATGATTCTTTAGATAGGATTTTCCAAATTCGGACGTTTACTGACCCAAAATTAGGTCTCAAAGTCCGACTAGACATTTGTCCATAATCTTCTAGGATTGGAATCAATTTTATGTTAATATTCTTATCATATTCCATTACTTTTTGACTTCTACTTGCATCCAATTGACTCCTAAAAATCCTCAAAGTATCTTTTTGTTATCCAAATCGATCATTGGATATTTGCAAGTTGGTCCCTCGTATTTAATTTTTTCTTCAGTCCTTCAAATTCTAATTTATTCACTTTCTCACCAAGGATGATTTTCGATTGTTGTCATAAACTCCTCAATTGCTCAATTAGGCTTCAATTAGCATCCAATTGTGTATTTTTCTCATCAATTCCTTCATTCTTCATCATTTGAAATATTTTCTGAAAAGTAAACAAATAGACACATATTAAATAGTAAATATTCTAAAAGACAACAATATATTCTAATTTAGACATATAAATAAGTGTATAAAATACACTTATCAAGGCACTTGTGGCATTTTGATCTTACTAGGTAAGGTTTCGTTCAGTATTTCTCTTGAGAAGGGCGAAGATCTAGTTGGGGGAATGTTATCATGAAGATCGTGTTCTCTTTGATTTTCCTTAAGGTCACTTAATCGTTTCCATAATGCATTCAGCTCTTCTTCATCTTTCCCTTTGTTCTTGGGATCCGGGTCGCTTCGGTCAAGCGCTGCTGAGCCTTTGGTTGTCGCTTTGGGTGCATCACTTTTGACTCTAGGAGGCCCGAGATATTGGTTACGAGCAGACCTCTCAAAGTGATACGATTCTTCCCATCCTCTATTCATCTCCGAGATCATTCCTTTCTGGGCTGGTATTGTTGGCTCCGGCCCTAAACGGCTGAAAACACTATGTGTCCTCTTGGGTGATCTTTTATGTGGATCGCTTTCTCCAGTTGAGCTTTTAGATCTATCATATGCATAACTGAGCTTCCGGTATACTTGTCTGTTTTCGTGGGGGTGGTAAGATGGTTCCAGTATGTTATGGGGAGCCTCAGGGTTTCCTTGTGGCCGATGTTGTTGCATCCTTTGAACTACTTGTGTCAGGTTACGCAATTGATGCATGACCTCTCCTAACTGTGAATCAAGTTGTGACCTAGCATCTAGGTCACCTTCCCCCATCGGATGAACTGGGTGTGTCTCCGCATGATCCCCTTTATTCCTATGATTATCTCTAGAATTGTGGTCTTCCATACTGTCAAGGGGTCTTTGAGAATGATGTGGTTTGAATGAATTGGTTGAATGGACTGCTATTTATCACAAGTTACGGTTGAAATAATTATATTCCAAGTCAGCAAGAAATAGTTGAATATCAGTTACGTAACCTAAAATTTGAATAAGAAAGAGATGGACCCCAGGTTGTAATGGATGACCTGGATTCCACGTATGTAATAAAAAGATGATTTGTAAGAGGTGGATCTCAGATCGTTCAAATGATTTGAACTCCATGTATGATTTCTTATATATATTATTGGCTTTTAATAGCCAAAGTTGAGGATTCTTTTATGAGTCACCATCTCCTGTATTTCTAGGGAGAAAGGGGTGAACTGACTTATTGCAATACCTGATTATCTGACATTTGAACATAACTGAACTACTTAGGTTGTTACAAAGTACAAAGCAGTTGACTTCTAACTAGTTCAACTATCTTAATGTCTGAATAACTAACTTAATTGTTGTTTGATTGATTAAGACCGTATCTTAGTCCAATGATAACTTTACACGATTTGGTGTTCAAACATCCCACGAATTCTGGTCTGATCTTCACATGGTCTGTGTCCGATCTAACAATGTCAGGTCGGTTAGGTTTGAGGTGGTGCATCTAGGTCGGTCACATCTGACCAGGTCGGATCTGGTTAATGACTAAATCTGACATGACCGACCTAAGCGTATCAGGTCTTCCACGTCATCATCTTCGTCCAAGTTGGATTGCCCATCAACAAGATTGATTTTAAATATTTATTAATTATCGAAATTATTTTAATATTCATGCATTATTTATTTTCTTATTTTCATGATTTATCGGATAAGTGTTTTGATGAACTTAAACAAGTTACACATATCCACATTAGAATATTATCCTCATACAATTAGAATTTCTATCAAATAAATATTTTTTTATGCATTATCAGTTTGTTATTAGAAGTCCAATTATAATTAAATTAAGAGTCTCATTATAATCTAGTTATGTAATTAACCCTAATCTAGTACCAACTATTTAAAGGGTTTGCCTTACCCTTTGTTGTACGGATTATGCACATCCATTCCATTAGTTAATCCACCAGTTTGTGCACCATTATTCATGAGTTTGGGCACTGTTATTCATGCAATTCCAGAGCAGAAAGAAAGAAAAGGAAAGAAATAAAAAAATTTCGTCATGTTCGAGAATCTTTTGGCAATAATTTTCAATTTTTGTTACTCAAGTTTACGATCAATTTAATGAACAAGGTATGGATTTTACTATGTGCTGAGTGGTTTGTATTTTCCCTCTTTAATGTTTTAAGTTTGAGTAATTTATGTTCTATTATGTAATTCGAATTAATAGTAATGAGGATCTTGTGTGTAATATCAAAGGGTATTATCTAAATCTACAGAAGTCAGTCACACGACTAGACCTTGAATTGAGATTGATAATGGGTATGACCTAAATTGAGAATGAGATGGTCGAGTTTCTATCCTACTAGAAAAGTATGTTATGACATAATTTACTTGCTTTTTATATTAAACTATGAAAACACAGGCACAAAATCTATACTTAGTATATTCGTATACTAATTCCATATTTTAAAATATTTTACGGGTTAGTTCGAGATCGATTGGATCTGTGGTGGAATGGTGATGCGGGCTGTCAAGGGGATTTGAAGAATTCAAAATCATAGTTATCAATTTTAGTTCTGTCTATTATTTCAAACATATTTATTTTATTAAGTTATAAGGATTTGGTTGTAAAGAATTTCAATTTTCATGTTTGGCAAAACTATATGTATATGCTTCCGCAATTATTTTTAAAAAATCAAATTCTTTTTAGTGACACTCCAACATTTATGAAAGCTAAAATTCTGGGTCGTTTCAATCATCAGTCACCTCATCAGCTAAAACCCTTTTGGATTTTTTCTCTTCCTTCTGCTTGGACCTCTTTTCCTTCTCCTGGTCGGAGATCAGCTTGGCACAAAGCTCCTTCTTCACTTCCAACAATTGCTGGCTAGTAGGTAGTAAGATCAGAGGAGGAGGCAACACTGAAATATGCTTCACAATCTGAGCAGTAGAAGCCTCAGCCACCTTTTTTGTAGCCTTCACTTGGAAGCCACCAAGGAGGGCCTTTTGTTTCATTTCCTCCTCACTCCCAGGCCTTGAGGCTGGAGGTATCCTCTTTGCCAATATGCCCTTGAGAGAGACTTTCGGAAATTCTTTGGAACCTGTTCATAATATGAACCGAAGTTAGCCAGGCACTTCGAAATAATAACATGAAAAACTTATGGAGTACAAGGAACTTACCCATATCTCACTTAAGCCCGTGTCTAACAAAATGTTTCCTCTTCACAATAACTTCTTGGAAGGTGGCACGGTAGGAGAAAAGTTTCTTCACCATAGCTAGGTCCTCCTCCGGCAAGAGAAGTGCGTATGTCTGGCCTAAAAAATCACAAATAAATGTGTAGTTAAACAACAAAGGCACACATAAAATTACACAACACGTACATTCACATGAAAGGCATAAAGACTCACAAGGGCAGGAAAGGGTCCGGGGAACTGTAATTTCAGGAGCGGGATTTAAGGGAGCACATTGCCAGTCACCGAAAACCCAAAACCACTGCGTCCTCTAATGCTTCATGGAGGTTGGATGCCCTGTGATGACCGGAGGACGCTGTCCCCTTGGAGTGATATAATACTAATCTTTAACGTCCGTTCCGGTGTCCTTCTCCCTCCCCAAAACTTTCTTTAAAGTATACAAAGTGTATATAATGTAAAGGGAGATCGGGTAGTCCAGACTAACTTCTTGCCATATCAGCCAGGTCCCCACTACTTGGGTGATAAAAAAATTTGTTGCTTCGGAGTAGGACCCTAAAGAATGGATGGAGAGGTAGGCGCATCCTACACTGAAATGCATCGAGCATCTCCACATGACCTTTTGGGGGATAGTAGGGCCTACATGACGGGATGGGATGTATTAGTCGGATTTCCTTTGACTTCGGTTTCCACCTCATTGGATTCCCACAACTCCAGACGGGGTGCCGGATCAATATGATACCCAGAAGCCTTATTCACACAATCCACCCATTCTTCCACTTGGGAGATTTCTTCCTCGGTCAATCTCAACTCCTCCCTATGTGCTCTAAAGGTATCCCTAACCCCCTAAGTTAAATGCTTGCGCTCCGGATGAAGAACCCATAGCCTCTTCCCCTCTTAAGTCCGTACTTCATTTACTTCGGAGTTCCTGCAGCGATGCTTCCTCCTCGGCTAATAATTGGGCCATATAGGGCTGGTTCTTTTCTTCTTTACTGTCAAAATCATCCAAACATATTACACTACAAAATTTCCCACTTCGCCTCTTCATAAGCTATCTAAAAAATGGGAACTAAAAACTAAGTAGGAGAAAGGGAAAAAGCCTCTGATATGGTCCGCTATTACCACCAACTCCTTTGGACCTGCACCCTCAACTCTTTACTCGAATCCATACTTACCGAAATAGAAAACGCAAGGGGACACACTCAATAGGCACCCAAAGGGGGAAGAGGAAAGAAAAAATTAACAACACAGACACAAGGGAAAAAGAAATTACCTGAGAGATGGAGAGAAAAAAAAAAAAACTTATTGATAGGGGAATGGAAAGGTAAGAGACTCTTGAACACATGTTGAATAACAACAGCAAGTGTTTCCAACAAATCGTTACAAGGTTCTCAGTGAGGAGATGAAAGAAATTGCAAAAATCTCTAAAGGTAAGATGCAAAAAGGAAAAAATGGGGAACGACAGATGTTTTATAGAGGGTTTTCATAGATCAAACTGTTGATCGCTAAAGATTAGATTGATCTTAGCCTTCCACGTGCCCCACTAACTAATCCATTGAAACGTCAAGAGGTAAGAATTTGAAAAGAATAAGGGTGTGTTCGATTGGCACAAATTTTCCAAGGAAAATGAAATTTTTTTCCAACTTTTCTACTTTATTCCGTTTGATTGCGAAAATTTTCCACGGAAAATATTTTCCGTGGACCCCACTCATGCGCCTATTTTCCTTGGTTTTGTGGAAAAAAATTTTTTTGGATTTTGGTGGATTTTTATTTTCCATGGTAGATGGAAATTATTTTCGACACGTTTAATCAATTTTGTTATTGTTAATTGACTTATTTTCTTTCCAAAAAATAACATTATCATCATCAAGTACAAATATATTGATAAAGTAAAAAAATAAAATAATTTTTGATTAAAATAGCAAAAATTTACTTTATTTTCCATGAAAAATAATGTCAATCAAATAACGAAACTTGAAAAATTCTCCACTTTTTCCACCTAAAAATTAAACCAATCAAACACTCTCAATTGATTTTTCAGGAAAATAATTTTCAAGTAAAATCATTTCCTTGGAAAATATTTTCTTCTACCCATTTTCACTTTCGCAATCAAACACACCCTAAAACTGTTTGGTTGCATACGTGACCCGCATGGGTGTGTAAAGGCACGTAGCCAGGAAGTGACCTTGGAACTTGCAAATCATCATTTCCTGTCCATAAATGCGCCCTTGGAAGCACAAAGAATGCCTATAACATTTGTCTTAAAGGAAATACACATCCATGTATTATCCCTGTAAAAGATGCAGCGGTCTGGAACCCAGTTATGGAGGGAAACTAAGTTGCTGCTGCCTAGTGTTGGCAACGGGATGGATCGAACCCCGATCCCCCCCGCCCCGAATTTTTTTGGTTCGATCCGAATCCGCCCCGCGATCCATCAAATTTCGGGTCGGGGCGGATCGGGTTTGGGTCGGGGCAGATCGGTCCACCGATCCGTGGACCGATCAGCCGAATTATTTTTTTTTAATTTTTTTAAATATATTTTAAATTAAGTCTTTTAAAAAAAAATTAGAAAAATTATTTTTTTTATTAAATTTTATTGAAACGAGACGTATAGAGGCCGATTCAAAGGATCGAATTTTTTTGCCATCACTTATTGGAATTCTTTTTTTAAATGAAGAATATGAAAAATGTGTTTTCTTTAAAATGCAAAGATTGCAGGTTATTCCCAGAAATTAAAGTTTGCTACAAAATTTACATATTACATTTTTATACATGATAAAAAAAATTATATCAAAAAAAATGTCGGATCGTGGATCGGAGCGGATCGGATCAGCCTCGATCCAAATCCGCTCCGTGAATTTTCGGATCGGGCGGATCACATAAATTTCGATCCGTCGATCCACGGATCGGGATTTTTTTGGATCGGATCGGATCGGGTCGACTGATCAACGGGGCGGATCGGATTTTTTTGCCATCTCTACTACTGCCAAATCCACTTTGGACTTAAAATACTACCTCATCTTTGGTATGAACCTCTACTACAAACAAGCCCATTTATTTGGCTTCAGCAATTCTAGTTCGCACATGAATGAGCCAACCATATTTGAGGGACTAATGTTACGATCATGTCTAAATAGACTTGACACAATACAAGGAAGGACCCACGCTGGGTCCACTAGCAACCAACAAATACCCATATTTTATGACCCGAGGACCCTTTGGTTCTGACTAACCCATTTTCTATATGGGACTTCACTTCGAATATATCTAGTGATGTTGATTCTTGGTTGATGTCCAATGTTATCCGAAGTTCTTATGATCGGACCAATTACGTCGAACTAGTATTTTCCGGAGTTCATTCTCTTGACTAATGACAAGATTAGTCAATGTGTCGGAAGACATGACCCCTCTACAAGTTGCGGCTTGATGAGACAACACCTTTAATAAACATGTGATGGCTGCGGCAAGCCTATAACATGTAGTAATGATTATGATCAAATAAATGGTTAACCTCATAAACGGTTAAGAACTGACCACTTGTAAAGTATAACATGTGTCACGATCAAGAATGACTATTATCACTATAAATAGATTGCATTTGCTTCCAAGTAAAAGGTTGGAAACTCAATACTCAAACTCTTTACACAAATCTCACTCCCTTTCACTACAACAAAGTTAGCCTTTTACGACATGCATTGCATGCCGTAAAATCGTTTTTATGGTGTGCAGCCGTATGTCGTAAAAGATCACACCGGAAACACTTACGGCTTACAAATTCGCAAGCTATAAAATAAGCTTTTACTGCGTGCATCTCTGCATGCCATAAGTTTACGACGTGCAGAGCCGCACGCCATGAAATGCAGTCATGGCGTGCAGCATTGCATGCCGTATAGGTTTACGGTGTGCGGCATTGCATGTCGTGACTATATTTCACGACGTGCAAGACGAACGACGTAAATTAGAATTTTATTTTTTAAAAAAAAAATTGTAAATTATAATTCCAAAAAACCTATAGTAATAATAAAAAAAAAATACACATTAATGCATATATAATCAATAAACGTGATTTCGATAAACAAACAATATCTTAGTAAGATTCAATACAATATAAAAAAACGTAGATCTCATATAACCTACTCAAGAATTTAGATAGAAATGTCAAAAGTGAATAGACAATTACTTCAAAAAAAAAAAAACTTAAAATGTCATAAAAAAAAGGATCCATATTGAAGCTTTTTCTTTGACCAATAGTGTCATGCCAAAAATAATCAACTTCCTGTACATCACATAAATAATAAAATTATAATTAATAAATTTATAATTATCATATCAAAAATATATCAAAAAGTGAAAAATACATTTGCTGTGATTTCAACTGATCCACTTCGATGTACCTAATTGACCATGCAATTGTACTTCCTAATGCATCTTCAAGAAGAATAAGCTCACGTTTAGGAAGATATAAACTGACAATTTCAATCACTTCAATAATGAAATCATTAACCAGATTGAATGGAATCATTAACTAGATTAACAAGATTGTACAAATTAGGATGTTGTAGATGGAGAGGATACCATCAAGTTTTTAGATCATTTTGGGGACAAAACATAAGCCCAGCGGCTCCATAGAGTTCACTTCTATGCGTTATGCAACTTGCAATCCACTATAGAATTTGCGTCATCCTATCCTATCCTATCCGCCCAACGGGACAAAAATTCTTGTTCTCAGGCTGAGGCAGCTGCTTTGCAAACCGGAAGTTCTTTCTCAACATATGGGGCAACCCTAAGAACAGGATTTCTCTCAAAGAAACTCACCGGTTTGAGGTCGAAGCTTGATGAGACTGTGGGCATAATGGGGGTAGTCTTCTTGGCATCGGACGTAATGAAAGCCCAATGTATACAACAAAACAACGCCCCTGTTCTCAATCGGTTGATACCTAAAAATCCCATTCCAATACAATTTTACGACCATTAGACAATTAAAAGAGTACGCACTAAGAAATAATGTAAAGTATTTTTGGTTGGAACCTGTCAGACCAAACTTGAAGGGTATCTTCACCATGACTCTAGTAGGCAAACAAATCTCCCGACCATAGCTCCGACTTGTTATAGTGAGTAACCTAAATTTGGTTATTAGTGAATACATTTCTCTTCTGTGGAGGATCTTCAGGATCGAGCAAACTAGCAGCTGTGCCAACAGGAACAACCTTATAGCCAACAAGATTACCCACTTTTGATTTCTTAAGGATTAACCACTTCCAACGGAGAATGGAACCATTAACTAGATTGACAAGATTGCACAAATCAACGAAATCACAAGACAAACTCCACTAATGAGTGTAAAATGATTTATTTCCTATTTTATAAATGTAAAAGTTCTATTTATGATACAAAAGTATGTCTTCCTCATTAAGGATAATTACACACAAATATAATATGCAATGTCTTTCTTTAATAATATGTTTTACTAAGCTTTAAAGTTCAATTATAAGTAAATCTCTAATAAGTAACTATTGTTACTTACTAAAACTAAGTTATCCAAATATGATTGGTACCAAAAGATCATTACTTTTTTATGCTTAGCAAACATACTATTTTGAGATATTTTCCATAATGCATTTAAAAATATAAATAAAAAACAAACACTTTCTAAATATTTAACACATAATAAAATCTTAAATTAACCTATTATGTCTTGTTTGTGTGTTTGGCTGGGCAAGACAACCTTGATTAATTATGTTCTCATCATTTCTAGTCCATACTAGATCATACCCAGATGGCAAAATTTCTACAACATTGTCCAATCATATTATGTACTATGTAGTAGACGAATAAAAATTAAATACATTAAAATGACGAACATGCCGCAATAAGAAGTCCAATTTCGACGGAGCCAAACAAGACCCCAAAGAAAGCACCAAGGCAAACAATAAAATCAAGGAAAATTTTACTTGTCTTTTGAAGATAATTTTCATCAGACTTTTCAATTCAAGTTACTGTTGAAACTATTATAGTTCATGTGCATAGTTCTTTCATATTAAAGAAAGAAACTAAGGGTGTAAGTTGCACCTCACACGGCTCAATCAAGATAAAGTCCAAACCCCAATTTTTGCAAAACTACAGTTTGCCAGCAAAACGTCATATTTCATGCCAACAACTACAATATTTCTCGAAATAGAAGCGAGCAAGCATCACTGCAAGCAATATCATCAGGCAGAAAAATCGCAGACCATAATATTTCAAAAAACATAGTGCAATTGCATTAGCTAAGAATCAATGAATTGTTAATTCTTCCAGAATATCAAAAACAGAGAAATTGATATCCAAACATAAGAAAATATTTACCCGTCATAATATGGGCGACCAAGTACAGAAATCGAGCAAAATTTGCTAGCAGAAGTGGATTATTGGGCTCTCGAGCCAATCTTGTTTGATATAGCAACTCTGTTCTGAAATACTCTGCATAATCATCAGCTTCAATCTTTGCGTTCACTGGGGACACAGGTCTTTGCCTCATCTCATGATCCAATGCTTCACCATTTGTTGCAGCCTGCATTCTCGAAGCTTCTTCCACCATTGAATTCCAGAAACTCGCATCTTCTTCTCTGGCCACATTAAAGTAATTGATTGGGTCCATTGCTCCTCTCCAAATATGTGTTCAATTCTCAACAAATATGCAAATATTGATGCCTAAATAAATATATTTAGGCTAAATCCAGCAAGAGGATGATTCCTAGGCACACACACTGAAAACCAAAATTAAAGCTGGAATACTAAAAAGCCAATATAGCTAAATATCATTAGATAAAATCCAGGAATTAAGAACCAGAACAGGTAGAAGTAAATTAAATTAGCACTACAAACGAATTAAGATTTGTTTATAATGCACAGACATACTAAGAAATTACTTCAATAAATCAAAAGCGAGAAAACTCCAAATTGAGAAAATAATAACAGGGTGAACAACAAAAACTGATTTTCCGATTCAAGAAAAGAGAAAGAAAACGTCCATTCCAAGAAAACGCACTCTCCAAAACAAAAACAACTGCAATTTATTGGGTCCATTACTCCTCTCCAAAAATTAAATAATCTGGCTTTCCCAGCTATGATATTATTAGTCACTAATTGCGTTTAGACTAGTCAAAATTAAAAAAAAAAAAAAAAAAAAAAAAAAAAATCTGGGCTTCGAATCCCCACTGTCGAACGATACAAGTAAAATCCAATTTACCAATCTCAGTCATATTGAAAATTTTCGTTCATCAGAAGAAAAGTGGAAGAAGGGAAGGATTATGAAATACCTCAAACCTTAATCTGCTCTCTGCTGTCGTTGCTGAGTAATTATTGGGTAAATAGTAGTCTAGCCTTAATTGCCTCTTTGGGTCGTCGCCATGCAACTAGGTTTTGGGTCGCTGCCATGCAACTAGGTTTTGGGAGCAATAGGTGTTTGGCAACTGAAGAAGAGAGGATGGAAGAAAGCGGGAAGAAAGAAGAAGAAAGAAATACGCGCCTTAATATTAAACCCTGTGTTTGTGTTGCGCGGTATTATTTTTTAGGGAATTTTGACGGCGTGCGTATACGAACGCCGTGTGTTGCTTTATCAGATTTGCAGTGTGCTATTGCATGCTGTTAACCTTTTTTTTTTTTTTGCATTTTACGACTTTTTAACTTTGTAAGCCTTTAAAGGTGATAGTTGGAGATATTTTACAGCGTGCTATTTTGTACGTCGTAAATAATTAATATTTACGACGTGAAATATTTGCATGTCGAAAATAATCTATTTTTACGACATGTCTAATATGCACGCCTAAAATGCATGTCGAAAAAGATTACTTTTGTTGTAGTCTTTCTCTCTTTTACACGCTTATATTTACTGTACATAAATTATATTTACTTGAAATGAGGTCTGACTTGAGCATCGGAGTGCATAAGGGAACTACCCTAGCCCGTTACATGCTGATTGTTTGTCCAAGTACGGGGGAAGTTCACATGTTCAAGAGGAAGAAGTTGATACGTGTTGATTCAATGTCCCACAAGATTTTGTAGTCAACACCTCCTCTTTTGATCATTAGATAAATACCTAAGCTGAGTCAGCTATAGGAGGAATGTTCAAAGACTCCAATCGAGCTCTCTTCGTTCCCTTCTCTAACTGAGTGGGTTGTAGTGTTTTGGTGTCATTATCTGTGCCAAAAAAGAGAAAGAAAACTTTAGTTCGAAGAATACGCCAAATAATATGTTAATACACTAAGAGCACCCCGGAAACGTGAAATAAAACATGGAGAAACTCATTTGCATGCATGACAAAATATGATCGAGTGCACATGTTCAGAGTCGAGAAACTACATGGTATATGTGTGAAAAATAAAACCTATCAATGTCAATTGAAAATTCAAGGTTTAATCTACCATATATCAAATTTAAGATAATTTGGGAACGTTTTAGGCCGAACAGAGGGAGAATGAAAGTGAACCCCTAACGGGTACACTGTCGGCCAAAGATGGAGAGATGGCTGGCCATAGGCTGCCTTCCTACAACTCCAGTTTTCTCTAAAGTCCTCAACATTAAACCAATGCAAAATCGAAGCTATATGATGTACAAACTATATGCAAGGTGTATCTAAGTCCACTTCTCTAAAATCTCAACCAAAAATTCATATAGGCATTTTACCAAATGCGTTGATTGTTTCCACCATGTTAAAGACCTTTTTGATTCATCAACATGTTGGAAAATGGGGCAGAATTTTAGGCAGCAAATGGCTGCCTTTGGACTCAATTTTGGATGGGACCCACTTGACCTTTGCGTAGGATCGAAGTTGGGTTGTTTTTTCCTCCGTGAGAACATCGAAATGATATGTTCACTTGCCAAAATTGATGCTCGGATGAATGAGAAATTGGAGTTCAAAGAGGACCATGTGGAATATGGTTTTGATGGGAAATAAGATAAAACTTGTCCCACATAGGAAAGAAACAAAATTTGGAACCACTTTATATATGCTTACACTTTGAGAGGTTGTAAGAATGTGTAGCATAGAGGCTCTCTCCACGTGCGCGCAGGGGGGGTGCAAATCTTGGTTCGAATTGGCCTTCGAGCCTTGAACTCATGTGCGGGCGCGACCTGCGCACACGAATGTCGAACCAAATGAACAAAAAATTGGCTCCTCACGTGGTCCACGTTTTGAAATTTTTTCAAATTTCAAACTCCTAACTCCCAAATTAATTTCTGTTAATTGGAGAGTTATTGTGTAACTCCTCCTTCACTGCCATTTAACCCCAGCTCCTCCTCAGTTTGAACACACACGTTTTGCACTCCAGAATACTACTTTCTTCTTCCCAGCTTTCTGTTTGGTGATTGTTCAGGCATCCGTTCAGTTCGTTGGAGCAGTACCATAGTGCTTTGCTACTGCTTGTACCTGTTGTATCCTGGGAAACAGTCGTCCATACAACTCAAGCACGGATTGGTGAGGGGGCGAATCTGTTTTAAGGAAATTGTGCCCGCACAGGCCTCGGCTCCCTGCTTCTGTTTTACATTTTGTTTCTGATTCTATTTATTGAATTTCATCAGTTCTTGTTTGTTCTTCCGAAATCGAAACATATTTATTTATATATGTTCCAGTAATATTTGTAACATTCTTAAAACAGATTCTAATAATTTTCAAAACAGTTTTCAAAGAACAGACAAGAATTTTCCGGATTTTGCGAAATCATATTCCTTTTGAGATAACTTATATATTTTGTTGAATTTTCAGTAATGGCAAACGAACAAATCAACATGGATGTTGCTACTGCTGAAAATCAGACGGTGGCTCAGGTTGTGGCTATGCCAAGTTCGACTGTGGCTATGCCAAGTCCTTTTGTGACTCAATCTGTGGCTAAATTGCCAACTCATGCTTTGACACAAACCGTGGCTCAAACTGCAGCTCCAACTGTGACTGTTCCAGTTAACCATGGGGAAAAACCGGAGAAATTCAATGGGCTGAATTTCAAAAGGTGGCAGCAAAAGATGTTGTTCTACCTGACCACCTTGAATCTTGCGAGGTTCTTGACTGAAAATGCTCCAGTGCTCCAAGAGGGTGAAGGAGACATTCAAGCAGTTAGTGCAGTTGAGGCTTGGAAGCACTCGGATTTCCTGTGCCGGAATTATGTGATGAACGGTTTGGCTGATTCACTATATAATGTATATTGCACAATAAAAACGGCTAAGGAATTATGGGAATCTTTAGACAAAAAGTATAAAACCGAGGATGCCGGGGCCAAGAAGTTTCTTGTTGGTCGCTTTTTGGAATACAAAATGGTGGACTCCAAACCTGTAATTAGTCAAGTACAAGAACTTCAAGTGATATTGCATGAAATTCATTCCGAGGGAATGGTTGTGAGCGAGTCCTTCCTAGTGGCTTGCATAATTGAAAAACTACCACCTGCATGGAAGGATTTTAAAAACTACCTAAAGCATAAGCGAAAGGAAATGAATGTTGAGGAACTAATTGTTAGACTTCGAATCGAAGAAGACAACAAAATTTCTGAAAGAGGGATCAATCCGGTTGTGGCTAAAGCAAATGTTGTGGAGCATGGGCAAGGCTCCAAACCTAACAAAACCAAGTCTGGGCCATCTAGTAGCAAAGGGCTCAAGTTGGGGCCCAAGGGCGGAATTTCTAAAAAGAAGTTTCAAGGAAAATGCTTCAATTGTGACAAAATTGGTCACAAGTCTACGGAGTGCCGTTTGCCGAAGAAGAAGAAAGAAGCAAACATGGTTGAAGATGCATCCGACATCAACCTTGCAGCTGTAATTTCTGAAGTGAACCTGGTGGGTTCAAATCCGAGAGAATGGTGGATAGACACCGGTGCCACCCGACATGTTTGCTCCGACAAGGAGTTGTTTAGTGGTTTCGAAGCAGCGGATGGGGATAAGCTGTACATGGGAAATTCAGCGACTTCTGAAATCAAGGGCCATGGAAAGGCGGTTCTAAAGATGACGTCTGGGAAATAGCTGACTCTAAACAACGTGCTCTATGTGCCGGAGATTCGCAAGAATTTGGTATCCGGCTCGCTGTTGAACAAACATGGCTTCCGCATGGTGTTTGAGTCGGACAAGGTTATTTTGTCTAAGTCTGGAATGTTCATAGGAAAGGGTTATGTTAGTGATGGGCTTTTTAAGCTTAATGTAATGGCTATTAAGCCAAAAATTAATAAAATGAATAACTCTTCCGTTTACTTGCTTGAGTCTTCCAATTTGTGGCATGGTAGACTAGGACATGTTAATTACGACACTTTGAGTAGACTAATTAACTTGAATTGCATACCTACATTCCAAATTGATAATAAATATAAGTGTGAAACTTGTGTTGAGGCAAAATTGACAAGGTCATCATTTCAATCCGTTGAAAGAAAAACTAAACCGCTTGATTTAATTCACACCGATGTATGTGATTTAAAATCTGTACAAACAAGGGGAGGCAACAAATATTTTATTACTTTTATTGACGATAGCACAAAATATTGTTTTGTGTATTTGCTTAAAAGTAAAGATGAAGCGATAAAGAAATTTGTTCTCTATAAAAATGAAATTGAAAATCAACTCAACAAGAAGATCAAAGTATTGAGAAGTGATAGAGGTGGTGAATATGAATCACCATTTGCTGAATTCTGTGCACAACATGGAATTAAACATGAAACAACAGCACCTTATTCACCTCAACAAAATGGTGTTGCTGAACGGAAAAATAGAACATTGAAAGAAATGATGAATGCAATGTTGTTGAGTTCTGGGTTACCTCAAAACATGTGGGGAGAAGCTGTGTTATCAGCTAATTACCTTTTAAATAAGGTGCCCCGAAAGAAAGAAGATAAGAGCCCCTACGAGTTATTGAAAGGAAGAAAGCCTTCCAACAAATATTTACGAGTGTGGGGGTGTCTTGCCAAAGTGGTTGTACCTGCACCAAAAAAGGTGAAAATAGGACCAAAAACGGTTGATTGCATATTTATCGGATATGCACATAACAGTAGTGCCTATCGGTTTCTTGTGTTTAATTCCAAAATTTCTGATATACACAAAAACACGATAATAGAATCGAGAAATGCATCATTCTTTGAACATATATTTCCATATAAGTCCAATGAAGAAGCAAGCTCTTCTAAACGGACATATGAGACTATGATTGAGAATAGTCAAGACCAAGACATAGAAGAGGAAGTTGAGGTTGAACCAAGACGTAGCAAACGAGAAAGGATAGAAAAGTCTTATGGTCCTGATTTTCTGACATATATGCTAGAAACTGAACCTCAAAGCTTCAAAGAAGCAGTAAACTCTTCTGAAGGACCTCAATGGAAAGAGGCAATTAAAAGTGAAATAGATTCCATTCTGCAAAACCATACATGGGAGCTGGTTGATCTTCCCCCGGGAAGCAAACCACTAGGCTACAAATGGATTTTCAAAAGGAAAATGAAAGCAGATGGAACTATTGATAAGTATAAGGCAAGACTTGTAATTAAAGGTTATAGGCAACGAGAAGGCCTTGACTACTTTGACACTTATTCTCCGATAACGAGAATAACTTCTATTCGATTGATATTAGCGATTGCATCTTTGTATAATCTCGAAGTACATCAAATGGATGTCAAAACTGCTTTTCTAAATGGAGATTTAGAAGAAGAAATTTACATGGAACAACCCGAGGGGTTTTCTGCACAAGGACAAGAAAACAAGGTCTGTAAATTGGTGAAGTCGTTATATGGCTTAAAACAAGCACCAAAACAGTGGCACGAAAAATTTGATAATGTCATGATAGAAAGTGGATTTAAAATCAACGAATGTGACAAATGCGTTTACATCAAAGACACAAAAATGGGTTATGTCATTTTATGTCTTTATGTTGACGACATGCTCATCGTTGGTAGCAACGATAAGATGATTAAATCTACTAAAAATATGTTGAATTCAAGATTCGACATGAAGGATATGGGTCTAGCTGATGTGATTCTTGGAGTTAAAATTTCAAGAACATCAGATGGACTTGTTCTAAGTCAGTCACATTATGTGGACAAGATTTTGGAAAAATTCAATAATGATGATACTGGCATGGCTAGAACACCGATAGATACAAGTCAACATCTATCGAAAAATAGAGGCGATGGTATTTCTCAAGTAGAGTACTCTAGAATAATCGGAAGTCTTATATATCTAATGAGTTGTACAAGACCAGATATAGCTTACGCAGTTAGTAAGCTGAGTAGATATACTAGTAATCCAGGGCCTGACCACTGGAAAGGAATAGTAAGAGTACTAAGATACTTGAGATATACTCGTAATTATGGACTGCACTATACTAGATATCCGGCAGTCATTGAAGGATATAGGGATGCTAATTGGATATCTGATATAAAAGACTCAAAGTCTACTAGTGGATTTGTGTTCACATTGGGAGGTGCAGCCATATCATGGAAATCCTCTAAACAAACAGTTATTGCGAGATCTACCATGGAATCTGAGTTTATAGCTCTAGATAAATGTGGTGAAAAGGCTGAATGGCTACGCAATTTCTTAGAGGATATTCCAAGTTGGTCAAAACCAGTGCCAGCAATTTGCATACACTGTGATAGTCAATCTGCAATTGGTAGGGCACAAAGTAACATGTACAATGGTAAGTCTAGACATATACGTCGTAGACATAACACCATAAGACAATTACTCTCAACTGGAGTTATCTCGATTGACTATGTAAAGTCAAAAGATAACATTGCGGATCCGCTAACCAAATGGTTAAATAGAGAGTTAGTCGCAAAATCATCGAGAGGAATGGGACTTAAGCCCTTGGAAGAATGAGTTTATACAATGGAAACCCAACCTAATTGACTGGAGATCCCAAGATCTAGGTTCAAAGGGACAACCTAATTGTAAAGACTTAATTGAATCACTGTGGGGGTTAACATCCCTTGCCCATTCCTATGATGTAATAGTGATGCCCGTAAGAACGAAGGATAAGCAATATGCTTTTAATGATTCTTATGTGTTGGGAATCCGAGCGGAGTAGAGCGGGCTACTCTTAATTAAGAGATCACCTATGTGAGAGAGAAGTGGGGCCGCTTCTAAAGGAACTATGTTGGGCTAAATTCTTAGAAACTCTCACAGAACCAGGCGTATGTTCATGGCCACAAACGAACATAATAATGAGAACTGAACTATGTTAGGAAGAATCCTGTGTAAGGTATATCATCATTTACACAAAAGGCAGAACAGTTCAAGGACATTGAGTCTACTGGTCAGCTAGTAAAGTAAATATACTTTCATAAGGGAAGGTTCAAAGGGTAATACCTACCTATCCTATACAGGTTTCAACTGTTGAACTATATCACCAAGTCATTGTATCTTGTGTTGTCTTGTCTCTCACAATTTTCATTCATGTGGGGGATTGTTGGAAAATGGGGCAGAATTTTAGGCAGCAAATGGCTGCCTTTGGACTCAATTTTGGATGGGACCCACTTGACCTTTGCGTAGGATCGAAGTTGGGTTGTGTTCTCCTCCGTGAGAACATCGAAATGATATGTTCACTTGCCAAAATTGATGCTCGGATGAATGAGAAATTGGAGTTCAAAGAGGACCATGTGGAATATGGTTTTGATGGGAAATAAGTTAAAACTTGTCCCACATAGGAAAGAAACAAAATTTGGAACCACTTTATATATGCTTACACTTTGAGAGGTTGTAAGAATGTGTAGCATAGAGGCTCTCTCCACGTGCGCGCAGGGGGGGGGGGTACAAATCTTGGTTCGAATTGGCCTTCGAGCCTTGAACTCGTGTGCGGGCGCGACCTGCGCACACGAATGTCGAACCAAATGAACCAAAAATTGGCTCCTCGCGTGGTCCACGTTTTGAAATTTTTTCAAATTTGAAACTCCTAACTCCCAAATTAATTTCTGTTAATTGGTGAGTAAATTGGAGAGTTATTGTGTAACTCCTCCTTCACTGCCATTTAACCCCATCTCCTCCTCAGTTTGAACACACACGTTTTGCACTCCAGAATACTACTTTCTTCTTCCCAGCTTTCTGTTTGGTGATTGTTCAGGCATCCGTTCAGTTCGTTGGAGCAGTACCATAGTGCTTTGCTACTGCTTGTACCCGTTGTATCCTGGGAAACAGTCGTCCATACAACTCAAGCACGGATTGGTGAGGGGGCGAATTTGTTTTAAGGAAACTGTGCCCGCACAGGCCTCGGCTCCCTGCTTCCGTTTTACATTTTGTTTCATCAGTTCTTGTTTGTTCTTCCGAAATCGAAACATATTTATTTATATATGTTCCAGTAATATTTGTAACACAACATTCCAACACAACTTATCTCCTAAACCCAACTCTAACAACCAAAAAACTCAATCCCAAACTCCATCAAAATTTCGAAAATTTTAGCTTTATTCAAATAGGTAGAAAGTTGAATAAATTCAAAGATTGCAAAAGCTTTACCTATAAGTATTATGATGCAATTAGATGTTGTGCGTGATCAATGGAGTGATTAATGGTGCAGATTCAGGTTCGAATTGGAGAATTAATTTTCAATGAAGTCGTCTAGGAAGGGCGAAGTCTTCCACTCTTCCTTCAGCAAGAGAAACCCAAGTGTGGGGCTTTGTATGGGCTAGGATCTAGACTTAGGCAATTTGGGTTGGGGTTTAGTTAATTTCTTGTTTGGGCCGGGTCTTGTGACTGAAAATGTAGACACGTGAAATTTAGCCCTACACGCACATTACTAACATTATTTTAAAAGTTTGACACCCCTAAGAAAATATTTTGATTATTATTTTCTAAGGTAAACAATTTAGTTAAATATCACCTAATTAAAAAAAAAAAAAAAAAAATTCTTCTCAATTTCAATAATAATAGTTTTATAGATATTTTGCAAATAACTTTCCTAATTTTCCTCACATTCAAAATTAGGAAAATGAAGAAATCACGCCTCACTAAAAAAGGAAGGGAAGGCCAAGTACCCATACCTAATTCTTCTAACACGAAATCGGCCGCAACCCTCCTCTCGATGCTGCCAATTGCTAAGGTAATGGCTTTTTTCAATTGCTCATTTGCAGTTGGTGAAACAATGTCGGTGTCTGAGAGGGTCGAGAAGCGTCTTATGTTGCTAGTTCAGTTTGTGTTTGCTGGATTATTGCATTATTGGCCTTTTTTTTTTTTTTTTTTTAATTTTGATGCTAATATATATTAATATCTCTGATGAGGCTCACAACGGATAAATCATGCCATCATCCTTCGGTTCACGAAAATCAATTCTGGCCAATGCTTTGGCTAATCGAATGGCCAAAGAAATCTTAGAGGGAACACAAGCAATTGGAATCCAGGGTCCTCCTGAAGGTATTATTTGGATATGGGGAAGCTGACGTGCGCCGACGCCGTTACGGCTTCATCAGCGCTAGTTTGCCCCTTAGAAACTCTCAAACACTCCATTTTGGGGTCCCATGCTTCCACATGTACCGTTTTACACTGCTGGTATAATTGAGGTACTATATTAAGTTATTTATTTATTTTTCCTATGGGCTCCCAAGAACTGATTTTCTCGAACCCCCGGATAGACCCTTATCTCAAATGCGATGAATTTGTTTAGTCCTTGGCTGAACCCCTTAAATTTAGTAACAGAGACTAGTGAAGTGATTAACATTCACAATAAGTTTAGTTTTAAAGACCATGATAGAATCACTTGAAGTGACCGCACTCTCATATGGAGGGTGCGGGATCCACTAAGTGACCGCACCCTCACTTCGGGAGTCACCCCCGAAGTGACTCTATCATTTTTGTAGTTTTAATGATTGATTCGAAATTTTAATACAACTGAAAGATATCGAAGACTTATTCTTGTAGTCATTCACTTGGAAAAGGGAAAGGGAGGTATTTCGACAAACATTACCCTTAAATTTTCTGTTAACGGCTGTTGTTTACTTGAAGTTCAAACTTTGAATTATCGTTTGAGCAATGTTTCTTCTCTACTTTAAATTGCGTAGGAAATCAAAATGTAACTCTCTTATGTAACCTAAACAATATTTATAGCAAACATGTTGAGAAATATTAGAGATCAACAACTTTTTTATTAAAATACAAAAATATTGTAAATTTTTAAGACTCCCAAAACACTGTAACTTTGAAATTATTTAACCTTTAAATTTTTATTGTAAGCCAATCAAATGACATCAATTTATATGTATCTCATTCTGTTTTTTCATGAAGTTTCAGTCTTAATTAAAGCTTGATATTATCAACATATACATCTTTTGGGTTATAGAAAAATTGAAGAGAAAGCAAAAAAGAATGTAGCAAATATGCTTTAATTCACTCTCCGATAGTTTTTTGGGTTTAGCATATAACATCTTAAGCTTCAAAAGGGAATCATCACCAGGTTTCAAGGGTGGGTATTAGTCCAAATCATCAACATATATATCTTTCAAGGAATAATTATTATTTTTTTTTTTTCCAATTTAACTTGAGATCACTAGTGTAACGCCCCGAATTCTGTAAACCTGGGAAGCCACGTCATCCTTTAAAATTAACTTTCAAATAATAATTTGTGCGGAAAAATAATTGAGATTTAATTTAAATAGTTCCATTCAAGAATTTAAACATTAAATAAAGTTTAACATAAATTGGATTGGGTAAATAAGTTCTCGAAATTCTAAACAACAGCATGTTTTTTAAAACTTGTTCAATAGTCACCACCGCACGCTCCGTCGTCAACTCCGAAATTTGCAATTTGTAAGTTTAAAAATAGGAGTGAGCATTTCGAAAGAAATACTCAGTAGGTTCAGCGCAAATTAAATAAACTGTACAGTAAATAACACATATAATCATGCAATTTAAGTCATGAGTTCTCATTCTCATACAATAAGCAAGTGGATCTCATAAATTATAAATTTTCATGCCCGAAAACATGTGGATCTGGGCCCGAAGGCAATTAGTCCATGCCAAAAGACATGCGGATTTGAGCCCGAAGGAAATTGGTCCATGTCCAAAATCATGTGGATCTGGGCCCGAAGGCAACTAGTTCTCATAAATTACGTAATCACATGCATAAATTTACAATAGGGTTTACTTAATATTGGGCATTTAAAATAAAATAGTTTTTGAAATAATGAACCTACCTGAAAGAATTCTCGAGTATGTTGAGCAAGAAAAACGTCAATCTTCTAAACGTCCAAGCTCCTCGTCTAGCCAATATTTCTTAAACTAGTATTTTGAAATTCAAATGTTTTTAAAACTGAAGAGTTTAAAAGAAGAAAAAATGTTTAAGGTTTAAATTGAAAATTAAACATAATTGAAATTTGAAAAGATTTGGGACTGAAATAAATAATTTTGAAAACTATTGAATTGACTCATGGTTTTAAATATCTTGGGGACTAACTAATTTATTTTAAAAAAGCAGAGCTGAATCAAAATATTTTAATACCAAAAGATCAAAATAATACTTTTAAACTAAAGGGGCTGGCATAAAATATTTCAAGAACTGCAGGGACTAAATATAAATATTTTAAAATCAAAGGACTGAAATAGAAAAGTTTGGGGCTGAAATTAAAAAGGATTTTAAATCAATAAGGACTAAAATAAACGATTTTAAAACTTGAGGACCTAAGAGGCTAATTAAACAAAAAATCAAATTATATAATATACATAAAACTCTCTCTTTTCTCTCTCTATACTTCATGAGAGAGAGAGAGAGAGAGAGAGAGAGAGAGAGAGAGAGGGCGGAGCCCCTCCTTCAAGGCCAATCTCCGGCGACGGTGCCGGCGACAACACCGTAGGGGTGAGGTGAAGGAGGGCGTACATAGGTACGAAAAGAAAGGGATTTTTGGGGTTAGTTTTAGGCAAAAACCGAGGCTATTTGGTGGTATTGGAGCTGTGATTTTCGGCTAAATTCCGACAACGAAGGCCGGCGGTAATGAAGGTAAGTTGTTGGTTAATTAATTCAGGGTTCTAGGTTTTGATTTTGGATTTTCGTGGGTTAGGCAGCCGTGATTTGGAGGTGATGGTGTGCGTAAATCCGGTGTTGCAAGTTGTGGTTTGAATGTCGATGAAGAAGGTTCGGTACTTGGCCGGATGAGGTGCAGATTGGTTTCAGATTGATTACAGATTGGTGATGGTCCAGGTCGATGTGATGCTAGTTTTTGGGTAAGGGCAGCGGCGGTCAGTGTGGGGTTGGTTCTCGACAGTGGTGGTTTCGTACGGTGGTTGGGATCTTGGTTGTAGATTGGCAGCCGGTTGATAGAGGTTAGAAATTAGTTTTGGTTTTCCGGCAGTGAGTTTGATAGCGTGATGGTGGCTGGTGATGGCATCGATTCTGGTTCGGTGATGACTGCAAGGTTGTTGCTTATGGTGAATCATTGGAGCCGTGGCTTGATTGTGGGAAGGTTTGGCAGTGTTGCGTGATTGAACTCGTGTGTGTGAAGTTTGAGGTTTGCAGATTGTAAAGTTGTGCTTCGAGGCTCGTTGGTGTGGCGTTTTGCTGCATGAATTAGAATTGGGGAATATATATATATATATAGATTTGGAAAGTCTTATACTTGGAATAGAATTTTGAATATGGAAACGTTTGATTTAGAATATGATTGTGAAAACTTGGGATACAAGAAATCGAGTGGAAATAGAATACTTTTAAAATAATTATTTAAAAGATAAGACTTGGATTAAAATAAAATTGTACTTGAAATTTTAGACTTAAAATAATTTGAATTTAAAATAAATAATAATTTTGGACTTAAATTGAATTTTGGATTTGGACAAAGTTTGAAAATATGAAATTTGACTAGAAATCGAATGGAACTCAAATTATATTTTATTAGCTCGAAATAATTAACATGGCTAGATGAACATGCTTTAATTTAAAAATAGGTGAAATTATAGCGATGCGCTTTTATGAAATTAAATATTTATTTTATAATCAACTGTAAAATTTTCGATCGCTACAACTAGGGGACAAATCATCAACTATTATTAACAGAAACAGAGGCACAATCATTTGGAGATAAATGACTTATCTTATATAATTGCTAATTTTATTTATTATATTATATTATATTTCAAAATAAAATAATTTAACATATAAAAAAATAAGTTAAAAATAACTTATTTAGAAGAAGAAAGTCAAACAACCAAACAAATAATAAATAAAAATAATTTTTAAAAGAAAAAAAATTCCATAAAGATCAAGATTTCCTAATTTTGATTAGTTTTGTAGATGTTGCATTTCTTATTTTGATTAGTTTTATCTTTTCCAAAGTTTTGAATTTGATAATATTTTTTTATTAATAAAATGTTATTGTATTATGTTTTTATCTGATAAGATTATATAATTAATATATTTTCATAAATTTTGATCGAAATCGCTATTATAAATATATTTTCGTGCATTGCACGGGTGAAAATACTAGTTATTAACAGAAACAGAGGCACAATCATGAGTGGCTACGAAGGTATCGAATTTCACCGATTTGATCCAATGAGTCACTGCTTATTTTATATGATTCTCAATCATTTTCAATTAAATATCAGCCATGGGATAAAGTCACGGCTAAGCTACTACAACATCATTTGTATAAATATTTCAATTTGTCTTTTTCAGATCACTTTGTCTTAATAATACCTATATATACTCATCTAGGGTGAGCGTGTGTTGGATTGAGTCGATTTTTTGCCCAATTCGAATTCAATTCACTATGGTCGGGTTGATAAAAAATCAACCAAATTCAACCCAAATATGAATTCAAACCCAACCCAATCAAGTTTCGGTCAGGTTGGGTGGTTTGGGCTTTGGTCCAATTAACTAAAAATCTTAGAAAATAAAAAAATTATGCCCATAAATCAACTATTAACTCAAATAAATTATGTATAATACAATAAGCTCAAATATAATAAATTGAATACTTGCTAATAATATTAAAATATGTTCAAATAATATTTGAGTTTCATCCAAATTAAAAATTGGCTTAAGATTTTTGAAATTTAAATGGTCTTATATTTTTAAAATTTCACTTGAGTTGGGTTGGGTTGGGTTTGTCACCCAACCCACAACTCAACTCAACCAAAACAAATTTTTTTTAGAACTCAACACAACCCAATTTTCATCAAAACCCAACCCAAACCGATCAGGTTGGGTTGGACGATTTTGACGGGTTGGGTGGATTAATTAATGTCCACCCCTATACTCATCATCATGCATGAATTGGTGGTTCCGAACTCTCCATTTAACATAGAAAAGCTCTCTCAAATTGTTGAGGGAATCAATTGGAGAAAGAATGAAGATTCCTACAATAAGAAGAATGATTTCTCCATCCGGGTTATGAATTCTCCAAATTTTTGTTGTTATTTATCTTTGATCATGTTTCTAGGCTAGAAGTTTATGTTAAATTGTTATGAAGCTTCACTTTACGGATTTCATGTTTAATTAATGCAATTTATGGGTTTGAACAATCAATTATGAGTTTCACGTTTCTACAACTTTCTAGCTAATTATTGTATGAATGTTGTGGCGTTGTCTTATTGAAAGATTAGGATTACGTTATACATGTTTTGATTGTTATAAAGTTCAATAGGGAATACTAATATACTGCTATGCTTTAGGTTATCTATCAAAGTGTTCACAAAACATTATTGCTTTTCTATATGTTCGAATTTGTCATAAAAATATAGTCGGATCACATATAGAAATATGTTTTGATTCACCGTTCAAAAGAGTGTTGTTTTAAACTCATTAGGAACATTGATATTCAAAATCTCATGAATTGTAGTTAAGAAAGTGTATCAAAACATGAATGGTGGAAGTAAAGTGGTTTCTTAATTCTTGCATGTTTTTCTCATCAATTTTATTATTTCAAAGTCGTCGTTTCCAATTGTTAGTTTAATTAAATTTTCAAAACAAATTGATTTTTCTAGTTTTGGTTAAGATAATCAATATAAAATAATAAGTTTACTTAATCCTAATGGAAACGATACTTGGACTCACAATCCACTTTATTACTTGTGTGATTCGTATATTTGTAGTAAGGAAAAACCGCTACAAAAACTATATCAAGTTCGCCAAAATCGTTGAACTAACATCATAGCATCCATAAATATTTTATTCATATCTCTTGAAACACAAGTGAAAGACGGAGATAAAATAATTTTTCAACCAACTTTTGAACCTCTATTTTCACCTACTTCTATACTATATATCAATAATTCTTTTGTAAAGTTTTGGATGAATTACTGCTTGATTGTTATGAAAATAATATAACCTAGTAGTCTCAATTTTTACATACGTATCGACCACATATTGTTGTAAAATTCAACTAGCTTGCAACTAAATAGAAGTATTAGTAGATCTTACTTGGAACTTGTAGCAATAATGCTCTCGACAGGAGACTAAAAATCTTTTCTCCTTTTTCAACACTGATAAATATTACAAAGGAAAAATTAATTAACTAAAAGTTTCATGTATAATTATTTAATTTGCAGAACCAATCTGATTAATGTTGATCAAATTATGCACATTAGAACTATCATGAATTCCTTATATACTAAACATTTCAATACCCTCATGCCAACAGCATACGCCATAAGGAAATAACAATGGGTGTTGAAGCGAATCATAACACCCAAAATAGTAGTGAACTCTATGTGCATCACCTAATTTACAATAAATCAATATATTACAAACCCTAATATTGGCAGATGGATCTTCTTCAAACCAAAGTGCAAGGAACTGTGACGTCAATGGTGCATTACACACTCTTTATTCAAGTTTTGGAGAACTTCTTATTTGTACTATACACATTTCTAAATGATGAATGTTGTTCAAATTACGAAAAATAGAAACATGTAACACTTGTACAAAATAATTTTAAAATATTCATTAAATAACATATACAGATCTCACACTCTTTTGTAAACCGTATAGATCTCATTCCATCACTTCTAACTTGTTTTCCAAGATGTCTTTATAAGATGTTATACAATTATTTTAAACAAAATTTAACAACTGGGAAATGGGGGGGGGGGGGGGTGGGGGGTGGGGGGAAACTACCATTTTACAAAATGAAAATAATATAGCCCATGTTTGGTAGCACTGGAAATTTTGATTTTAATCTAATTCAAAGTCAACATTCATTCTTAATCACATTTTTTATGAAATTCAAACTTTTCAACCACACAACTAATTAGTTTTTATCAAAATTCACTAAAAAACTGATTTTTATAAGTACCAAATAGGAGCATATTGTGTATACGACACGATTATTATAAATTCACATACAATTACTTTTTCATTCAAATGCATTTGATTGACTACATCCAGAAGCTTCACATCTACTCATATCTAATAAAATCAAGTACAAAAATAAAAGTATGTAGTTAAACAAATAATTTTATTTAAAAATTGTTAATAAATTCATTTAAAGTAGCACTTACATATCTCATACTCATTAGCAAATCGAGTATATTTCCTTCAGTCAAAGCGAGTTTTGTTCCTTATAGTATACAATTCTCTACGACGTTTGTTGCATAATAATTGATATTTTGGTATCTGTGAATCATCACCATTGAAAATACATTGTTCCTCATTCATGTTGAAGGTCAATTCAATTTATTTGCACACCACAGCTGTTCAGTTGTCTAACCTCCAAAGGTGATTCACACGAGAGAACAATAATGAGATATTAGGATTTCACAATTCTTGTGCTAGCAAGATAATAATGAATTGGTCCATCACTTAAACATGATCCGGTACATTTGGTTTAACTAATCTAATTAATTAAACATGGTACGTAGGTACATATGTTAACTAATCTAATTAATTAACTCGAGTCTATTAATAAGCAATATAATTAATCAATTCTACAAATATCGAACACTTGTTTATTAATTAATTTTAACTACATTATTCTAGTTCTCCCATTATGTATGACTTTATAGGTTCTGACTGCTATGTCGAACGATGTTAATTACTATTTTAATCTAATCAAAATAAGATTAATTAAAACTCCATTTTCAATTAATGATTAATTCTTCTAGATTAATTAATTCACATCGTTGTTCCAGATTGACACATAGCAATGTGTTTGGGCAATTCACGTGACAAGAAATGTCACATTCTGTGACAAAACCAAAGTTGTTTGTTTTTCATGAAACTATAATTCTTCCGCCAATATGATCTGATCGATTACGAGATATGGAAGTGTGTCAATCTCGATTATTGAGCATATCTTTTATTTCATACTTAAGTCATTAAACGTTGAAGTAATTCTCGACTCATGAATTCACCTTGGCTAAGTATTTTGATATCCATTTAACCAAAAAATGTAGATCATAATCTATTACTATTTAAGAGTGAAGAACCTTATGTTAATTATTCACAACCTTCATTTGATTCTTGACATACACAAACAACATCGTATTAGCAACTCTTCTAGTGCAACATCTAACATCACCAAAATATGATTGTTCTCATATGAGGTACTATAATGACTTCAAGTTAAAAGATCAATTTCACTCATGAAATTATAGATTAACCAATGACGCACATCTCTGTTGTGGGTCTCCAATGTTTCGTTCTCTTAACAAAATATTCACATGTTCATTTAAATTTCTCTACATCTTAACTTGTAGGATCGGCTACTCACTTCTAAAGTGAGAGATGGGATACGTGTTAATCTAACCGGAATAACGATATTCATATCTCAATATTACTTTAAGGCCAGAGATAATTCAAGATTCAATTATATATTACTTATATCTTAAAATCACAACTCCTTGTGATTAAAAAGTTATCCAGATTTAAATCTACGGACTCTATTGATTTAATTTACAAGAATAGTAATATTAATACTAATTGATTAAATAATTGACCTATCATGTATAAAATGCATCATGTCTATGTTGCAATAGTAGCTTTGTCAATGATCTACATTTTTATCATTTGTGGGAAATCGTCCTATCTTCACGTCATTCATTTCTATTATCTCTATTATGAGATGATATCGTCTCAGAACATATTTGGATAGTTGATGAGACATTGTTTCTTTGCTTGCAGAATGGATCTATTGTTGTAACAATATAGAGACTGCGATCAACAATTTTAGGAACTACTTTGAGTTTAGTAACGAACTTTTTAATCCAAACAACTTCATTCGCTACTTCTGAAGTAGTAATGTACTTGGATTTCGTAGTTGAATAAGCGGTTGTTTCCTGTTTGGAACTTTTTCCAACAAATCACTTCATTATTTAGTGTGAACACATATCCTAATTGAGATTTGATATCATTCTTGTCAGTCTCAAAGCTAGCATCAGTATATTTATGAATTCTTATTTCACTTTCTTCATTTAAAATCTTCTTAAGATTTTATCTGTACTTGTAGATTGGGATAAGTTGCAATATTTTAGATCTATCTTCATATATTTTTATCTCTAAGATATAAGTTGATTCTCACAAATCTTACATGAAGAAAATCTTCTACATCAATAACTTTATCAACGATGTAAAAAGATATCGTTAAATGTCACCAATATATAATATTAGTAATACAACGATGCTCCTACTTGTCTTTTATGGACACACAATTCCTATTCATTTTTTTTATAAAATCAAGCATTTTGATTCTCATCAAAATGAATATTCCAACTCCTACAGGCTTGTTCCAATCCATTTATGGATCGGTCAAGTTGCATATCTTGTTAGCATCTTTGAATTTAAAACTTATGGGTTTGTCAAATACACTTCCTTATTTCATATTCCTTTTTCAGGAATGCAATTCTGACATCCATATGTCATATCTCAGAGACATGACATGTAGCTATTGCGAGCAAAATTCGAATGAACTTTAATGTGAAAATGTTTTTTCAAAGTTAACTCATTGGCTTTGTTTGTAACATTTCACTATTAGCATTGCTTTGTAAGTATGGATGTTTCCATCCATGTCGACCATCTTTTTGTAAACATATTTAAAACCTATGGATTTTATTCCGACAGATGTCCGTGATCAAGGTCTAGACCTTGTTCAAATACATCGATTTCATCTTGGATTCCATGGCTCCTTACATCTCTTTGAGTTAATGCTTGACTTTGATTTTCCATAATTTATAGGCTCATTATTCTAAATTAGTAATACTAGATTATTAATCATGAATTCATCCTTTTTAGAAGGTCGAATTATCCTCCTAGATATGGTTGGACAAAATAACCAGAACCAAACCAAATCAAGTAGTTCAGTTCGGTTCTACAAAGAAAAATGGTTTTGGTTCTTGAAACCAAGAACCATTTGATTCGGTTTTAGTTTTGGTTTTGGTTTCAAAACCACAGCTAGAACCAATAACTAAACTTGATTTTTATTATATACATTGGTCTTCGTCTCACCAAAAAAATTCAAATCTTAAATTATAAATGTGAAATTGACAAAATGGTTATTTAACATACCTTTTACCTCATTTCTTATCAGACAAAGCTTTTAAGTCCTAAAACTAAGTATAAATGTTTATTTTACCACATTTACAATGCTTTACTCCCACTTCTACACTAGAACTGTCTTTGCGCTCCTTAGTCACCATTGTCGATATCGATGTTTATTTTTAAAATTTATGTATATATGACGACGAACTTATAAATTTGGTTATTTATCATTCCAAAAATTAGGTAACACTAGTACATTAAGAGTCAAAGGCGTCGGTTGTAAAGCAGAAAAGGCGTCGGTTGTACAGGAGACGCCTTTAGTAGCGACGCTAAAAGTGCATACTTAAGGCGTCGTGTAAGACCGCTTTTCATTTCTCGTGCAATTTTAAATTTCACGTAATACTGTGATGAATGTTATTATAAATTATGATTTTTTTGATCTTTAATGTCTATGATTGAAATTATTTTTGCAGTGGAAGAACTTGGACGCCGGCTCGATCAATGTACCAATTTGAAAGATTATAAATTGGTTATTTAAATTAGTTACGTGCAATTCTATGTAAATAATTGTTTTATTGCCTCGGCACTCCCTCGATCGCGACCTTCCCTCACCTTCGGCCACCACCATCACCACCACCATGCGCCCCCACCATGGTAATACTCCTTTTCCCTTCCCCCTCTCTCGCGCACACACACACGTACGAAACCGCTGCACGGTTTTTACACACACACGGTTTTTTTCACACACACACCCACTCACACACACACACAATTTTATATGTTGAATTTTATGCATATATTGGTGTATATAGGAATTTAAAGTAAGTATATATGTAACTTCCTCACAATTTTCAGATTTCTGTTCTTGTTGATTTTCGAAATTTACTTTAAATTAAGGATTTAATGGTGATATGTGTGTGAGTATTGATGTATGGGAATGTGTATATTGTTATGTATGTATAGGTATGTGTGTATGCACCTTTCAGATTTGGTAATGGAAAATTTATATATGTAAATTTCAGATTTTATATATATATATATATATATATATCGATTCAAAGTTTTAGTTACAATTCAGAATTTGATTTTTTGCTTAGATTTTTAAATCATAGATTGTCAAATTGATAATTTTGTTTCGAACCTTGATGAATTATTTAAATTTTAATTGTAAATGTATAATGTTAAAGTTGTGAAATTTGGAGTTTAGTTAACTGTTTTTGGTAAAGGATTATGAAATTTGTATTTTGTAGGTTTAAGAATTTATTTGGAACTTTAAGATGGAATTTCAGATTTTGGAAACTATTAAAATGGGTTGTTTTGATTAATTTTAGTTAAATTGAGACCTTGATTATAATCTTACGTTCTTATGCATGTTAGGGATTTAGAATGTAATGTTTTGGGAGTTCGAAACATGAAACTCTTTCTTATTTTATGTGCTTTTTAATCTAAACGTGAGGTCACATTGTGAATTAAAAGTTATACTTATTAATGAATGTGAACAATTAGGATATTTGGTACATTGACGTCACGGGCATCCGAGACTTTTCCACTTGCAAATTCAGAAACGGTAAATTACTAAGGATTGCAGGTAAGTAAACTTCCCCCTATTTTCATCAAAGTTGAATGTAAATGTGAAAGTTATGTGTAAATGACTGTCTTGCAACTTACTTGCTTTGATGAATTTCATTTACTTTGTGAAAGTATATGTTATTATGAAGAATGTTCAAGCATGCATATTATCATGTCATTGCATCATCAAGCATGCATTGGCATCGAAATTGGGAAGTGAAATGTTTTTTAATGAAAGAAATGTGTCAAGGTGCAAGTTTGTTCAAAAGTTATGTATCCCAAGTTTTTAAAGAAAGAATGGGTGTAATTCTAGTTCATAAAAGTTGCGAGTGGGAAATGGGGCGCGGGGGACCGGCGTACCCGAATTAAGTCGCTCTGCGACGGAATGTCCAACCGTTTACGGTGGACTGTTAAACCGCTTTGCGGTGGGAAAGTGAATGTTAAACCGCTTTGCGGTGGAAATGTGAATGTTAATCTGGTTCCAAATAAGTAATTGCCCACTGTATTCTGATTGACTAGAAGTTACATCAAGTGAGCTCACGATGGAAATGAAGTGAAAGTTTTGAAATGTTAAGTGAAAGTTTGAAATGTTGTATGTTTTGGAAAGTAAAGAAAAAGGGGATACATACATGGAATTGTTAAAAAGCATTCATGTCATAAGCATGCATTCATGCATACAGTTTACTTACTGAGCTTTAGCTCACCCCAATCCCTCCCCAACATTTCAGGTGATGAAAGTTAGATGATCAGAGGGGAGTACTTGACGACTGACTAAGACAGTACCCGCTGTCCCCATTATTTAATAAAGTTAAATTATTCAAGTTATTATTTAAATTTATTCCTTAATTCATTATTATTGATAATTGTTTGGTTGAAGTTGGTTTTAATTAAGTATGGATGACGTATTAGAGATTAAATTACTTTTTATTTCATTTGTCAATGTCTGTTGATACTTTGGAAAATCTTATACTTGAGGAGTTGGGGAATGAATGAATTGGTTTGACGATAATGAATGTGATTGAGATGGGATTGATGTTTTAAATTTTTAAAATGGTTTTGATGTCCCTCTACAGGTTGGCTATGTCCAATTTATAGAGGAGACTCTGCCGAAATTTCTGTAAAATTTTACAATAAATAAATGAACATTTTAATTGTGTAAACGATTTAATTCCGCATTTAATGTGAATGGAAGTTAACACGCCTAGGTTTTAGACTCGTAAACTTGGGGTGTTAAATAACAACCGACGCCTTTAAAAAACTTAAGGCGTCGATTTTTGAATAACAACCGACGCCTTTTACTATTTATTTATTTATTTATATTTCCCTTATATACCTATATATACTATAACAATCATGTACACATAAAAAAATTATATAAAACAGAAGCAGCTGAACATTTCAAATCGACTCGCAGATAACGTGAAAATATATAAAAATTAGATGGATTAATATGCAATAAAACCTGCCAATGCAATCACGTAAAACTAGATTCGATAACGTTCAGTATAAAATGTGTAAACATTGAGGAAGAAAACCAATAACTTAGCTCATCCTTGGAAAATATGAAAGAGAATGCACAGTTCCTAACCTAATTGAAAATAAAATTTAACAGTTTTGTCACATCTTAGTAAATGTTACTTACTAATATCCATCCCTGAGGCCACCAAATTTCACCTGACCAGCTGTGTCCCAACAATAAAACCCGATCTTTCCATAGTTTGTGAAGAAATCCAAGGGATGAACTTCCACACCAATGGTTGCTATACCCATATAAAAATAGTTAATTAAGAAAAGAAAAAGGAGGCTGAGAAAATATCACATTGAAGCATAACTTATCAAGCAGGCTTACGCTCATATTTCTTCTCAAATTCACCAGTGAGATACCTCTTTACAAATGTTGTTTTCCCTAAAATAGCACAAAAAATAAATAAATAAAATCTCCATTATAGTGAAACATGAAATAAAATAAAGAAGTGCATTAATGTGATCTTTTATTTAGAACTTTTACTGGGACAAAAAATATGCAATTTCGCTCATTCCATATTTGGTAGTGTATAAGCAACTAACAATTATAGACTTTCCTTTTGAATATTTGGCTGCCACAAACTTTTCTGGTTGAGATCGTGGGAACCGTCATCTAATGAGAAATCCTGTCCAGAAAAGTAAACAAGACATTAGTTTGATGTAATTTTCCAAATGATAGGTGAAACACAACATAGATAATGGGAAAACCTTCATATACTCTATAGTCAAGGTGACCAAAATATATGGATCGGAGAAAAATATTTTAAATCAGGGGGAACTAAATTAAAGTAGTTAGATTTGAAAATTTAATGGGGAGAAAACATAGATAGGTAAATGAATGTTTGAGCAAATATAGAAATAATTTTGAAATATTTGTGAAAAGGTAGTTTTGAGGAAAGTGGTATTATCAGCTTAATGAGCGTATCCAAATTCGATAAATCCTGCAACCTATAATTAGGCTAAAAAAAATACAGCAAATGAGACCCATTATAAGTTGAGTAATGAAAGAAAAAACTCAGGAGGCTCAAGTTTTGCTCCAAGGTTGCTGAGTTTAGCATGGGCTTCAGGATCATCTTTAAAAAATGCATCTTGATCTTCAGCATGTCAGCATACTCCTGCAATACATAAAGTCATTAACATGGGAAATTCTTATACTTCCCTGGCTAAGCTTATAATTTAATGAGCCCTAAAATATTCATCTTGCAATTCAATGACCCCTAAAACATTTATCTAATAATTAATTAGCCTCAAAACATTGTTTATACATTTATAGATTATAAATATAGAAGAAGCATAAATATATTAATCACAATATTAAACTCAAGTATCCAAAAAAGCAAGAAAGATAACAAGTTATATATTCAGATGCCATTGAAACAAGTAAACAAGAGTGACATCAAACTCATTAGATAATCAGCTCACTATAATAAGCTATAAAAAGAAAAAGAAAAGTTCGACATCGAGGACATAAAATAAAGAATCTAACTTCAACGACTAAAAAAATTTCATTGTGCCTATAGAGTGGTTGTGAGACTTTTGACTTTGAGAGTAATGAATTTGTCTATAAGGAGGTTACTGTAAACCCACCGGCCCTGTTCAAAGAAGTAAATGAAAGAGTAAATCTGAAGTTATTGGAAAGTTTACTTTGCCAAATTCGTAAAACATACAAATAATTTAAAATCTGAAGTGGTGGACCTTGTGCGGTGGGTGGTGGCGGCTAGCTGGGTACGGTGGGGATGGTGTTGGTGGCGCGCTGGTGCTGGTGGCACGCTAGGCTGGGGTGACTCGCAGGAGGTGGTGGCGCGCGGGGCTGGTGGCGCGCAGGGGCTGTGGCGGTCGAGTTTGGAGGTGCTATGAAGGTGGTTGCCGGTCAGATTTGTGGTGTGTGTTGGTGAGTTCCCCGGATGGTGGCGCGCGACGACGTGAGAATAGAGCTAGAGTGAGCAGCCGATTTGGGGAAAGAGAGTGTCTGAAAAATTGATTGAAGCGTGGAATATAACGCGAAGTATGGGCGTCGGTTCTTACATAAAAACCGACGCCTTTTATCAAAAAGCGTCGGTTCCTTCAAAGAACCGGCGCCTATAACTGAAGCATAGGCGTCGGTTCTTATGTAAGAATCGACGCCCATACTCGGGCCATTCAATTGGCGTCGGTTGTCAGAAAACAACTGACGCCTTTGGTAAAAATTTATTTACAAATTTGCCACCTCATTTTTTACAGGCGTCGTTTTTCAAAAGAAAAACGACGCTAATTTGTTATTTTTTTTTGGATTTTGTGTACTAGTGTAATGGAACCATAACCAAATCAAGCAAAACCAAACTAGAATCAACTAGTTCAGTTCTGGTTTGGTTCTTTTTCTTAATAAGCAAAATTGGTTCCATTATTAAAAGAACCATCAGTTCATGGTTTGATTTGGTTTTCTTTGAACCAAAACCCAATCGAACCATTTCTATCGTTACTACTATATTTACGCTGAGCTTCCGTGTCATCGGGAGTCTCTACTTCTTGATCATGAGTTTATCTCTCAGCTAGAACATGATCTGTCTCTGGTTCATTTCTTTGATCAACTAAATTTGTGATCCTCGAACTTCTTCAAGTGCTCCCACTATCCTTTCCTAGTATGAACTATTTATCTAGGATGATAACATGTCTAAAAAAGAAGATTTTCTTCTAAGTAGGATTATATAATTGATGTACAATTGTCTCTCATGGATATCGCACAAATATGCATTTATTATACTTAGACTCTAGATTATCCGATTCAGTGCACTTTACATAAACGTCATAGCCTCAAACTTTTATATGAGACAAGTTGAGTTTTCCGCCTATCCATGACTCATATAGAGTTTTGCTGACTAATTTGGATGTGACATAATTTAGTGTAAGTGGTATTTAGTACATGACCCGAAAAATATTTTGGAAGGTTTGCATGGCTTATCATATATTGCACCATAGCTAATAATGTATGACTTCTCCTTTCATATATACCGTTATGCAGCGGTATATGAGTCAGAGTCCACTGCTAGAGAATCTTATTCTCCTTTAGATAATCTAGAAAATAACCTTTAGATATCCTACATCTTGATCAGATCTGTTTGAGAATAATTTTATTCAATTATTTCTCTAGTTGTAGCTTGAATTCCTTGAACTTTTCAAGAACTTCATGCTTGAATTTCATTAATTAAGCATACATAACCATATCTTGGATGGTTGCTAGTAAGCGTGATGGAGAGGAACCACCTCTAACAGTAATTGACATGAATACATATACATCATTATGTATTAGGTACAGTAATCATGCAAACCTTTCTTCTTTTTACTCATGTCCATACATGAAATAGAAATAATGTTTTTAATTATGGTGGGAACAAAATAACAATTGTCAAGTTCTAATACTAAACAAGATGGAAAAGGTAAAAAGTATGTTCCTATACCTAATGCAGTAACTTTTGCTTAATTTCCTACCCACAAATCAACTTCTTCCTTCTATAGTGATCTACGGTCTCTGCATATTTATATAAATATAAGGTCCATATTTGCTATCTAATACCAAAGAAGTTAATAACCTCAATAATAAAGATACCTGAAGTGGAACTTCAGAAGACTTATTTCCTTTTAAGCTCACGAGGTAAGTCTTGTGGTTCCTTTTATAGTGACCTTTAATTCCACAATAATATCATGGGTCGTCAGACTTGGTTTTGTCCTTTGTTGCTGTGATTGTATTTTCATTGGTCTTAGCCTTCTTGGATACTTTCTTATAGTTTCCTTTAGACTTTCTCTTAGACTACTTGGAGGAGTGGATGGCCAAGAATTTCCAGACAATAGCTTTTACGATGGGCGTAACTGTCTTAAGAATGTTAAGCAACTTAGGGATTATGCATTTTAACAAACATACTGGAGTTCAACATGAATTGTGAATAGTTATCTTGCATAGATTGCAGAACTAAGTTAACACTTAGCTCATGGTCCATCACTGAACCCAATTGCTTTTGGAACTCAAGAAACATAACTGCAAGCATTATAAATGCTGCATCACTACAAAAAAAAATGACTTTTTCCGACGGGAAAATCTGTTGGTAAAAGGGCAATTTCCGTTGGTAATGCCTTTTTCCGACGAACTTCAACCCATCAAAAAATCCGTTGGAGAAGCATGCTTCGGTAATACTTTTCCGACGGGAAAATTATTTCCGTTGGAAATTTCCTCGGCTTCGAAATTTTCGTCGGAAACTTCGAAATTTTTTTTTTTTTGGTAAGCCACGACCCGACCCACTTGCCAGGCTTATCCGCTCCAACCCGGCTTACCCGCTCCGGAAGCTCATCTTGGACTTTAATTGTTTTTTACAAATTGTGTAGTTGGGGGATTCGAACCCTTGACTAAAGCGTAAGGTGGAAGCAACCCAACCATTGGGCTAATTGAATTTTTATGAATGAATTTGTTTTAATAAATATTTATTAGTTATTTACGTTAGTTAATTGAACTCAATTACTTTAAATTAATTACATTTTTAAAAATGATAATTATAATTTGTAAAAAATAATTACATTGTTAATTACATTTTTGAAAATTTCCGACGGAATGCGTATTCCGTCGGAAATGCTGTCGGAAATTTTCGACGGAAAAAGTTTTCCATCGAAAATTTCCGACGGAAATTTCATCCGTCGGAAATTTCTGACGGAATGACGGTTCAGATCGTCGTCGGGAAAAATTTTGTCGCTAAAAGTTTGTTTTCTAGTAGTGCATGGTTATCGTCATCACTGTGTTTATTGTAAGCAACCACATCTTCCTTAGTTGAGTTTTTAGTGGAAACCTCTGGAAAGAGCTTCTGAAGGACATAACCAATCTTCTTATGTCTAAGAACAATTCTCATATTACGGTGCTAGTCGAGAAAGTTTGATCCGATTAATTTGTTGGCATCAAATATGCCTCTTAAGTTTATATGGTTACTCAGAATTCGAAATTTGTAAATGACGGGAAAAAGAATTAATATATATACAATAATGCATAAATTAATTTAACATGGACTTGAATTCAATTTATTTCAATCCTACTGTTTGACCATCTTAGATAAATATATGGTATCTATACTTGATTCCCAGTAGGCTAGGATCTCATTTGTTAAACTAATATATTGAGGGTACTCAACAAACTTCTAAAAACAATTGGGTAGATACTCTTATCAATTTATCTCCATACAACTCCTTAATCTTTAAGTTGGCAACTATTTATCTTCACACATTTTATGCGTTGGCTTAATATGTTTATAAATTTTAGTTTAACTCAAACTCATCATTCAAAAATATCTAATATTTCTTATATATTGTCAAACACATTCCTAATAGACATGTCTTGAGTGTAGTCAACAAGCTAAGGTCGATAAGAAACTCTCATTTTCACCATCATGATGGAAGGACTTAATATTAATTGAGGGATTTAACATGCAAATATCTCATCAATATTATGCAAATCTAATTTATCATACATCTAGCATGCAAATAAATATATCAAGCTGCAACCTATATCCTATATTAGTTGGCATGCAGGCCTAATGGAATTTGAGCACGTAGGCCCAAGTAATAAATTACAACGGACTTGCAGATCCAAAATAATTACAATAGGCTCATAGGCCCAAATATAACAAGAAATGAAATTAACTATTCAATTTACATGCAGACCACGAGTATCCAATTGTCCGACCTCTAAAGGTGATTCACACGAGAGAACAAAAATGAGAGGCATGGTTTCTCAATTCTTATACTAGCAAGATAATAATAAATTGGTCTAAAATTTATAAACCTCAGTCGTATATATATTAATAGATATTAAGGTGGGCTTTTCCCATCACTTAAGCATGACACGGTTCATGTGGCCGGTTTAATTAATCAAATACTTGCTAATTAATTCATTCTAATTATAATCTTCTAATTATAATCATCCCACTTTTTATTTTCATCCCCAGTCAGCTTTGATATTTCTTTGAAGCAATTGTTTTATAGTTTTATATCACTCTATTTTGGAGAGTGATTTTGAAAAATATATGTGGTCAAAAAGTGATTTGAAAAATTATTTTGTTTATAAAGTTTGAAAAATAGTGTTGTTTTATAAAAAGAATGTTGAGAAAAAATGTATCAACTTCCCTGCAGGATTTTTAAAGTTTGATATTCATAAACATTTTTAGAGGACAAATACTTTAAAGAATTTTGTTAGCCATGGTTTAACTTAGAAAATAAAGATAAACATCGAGTTCGCTAGCTAGAATGCTAAATTGAATAACCAATTGTATTTCTCGCACTGCAAAAAATAGTGACTTCAAGAATAGAAAGTCATTTGCCAAAAAAACCCTACTTTAACAAATACTTTAAAAAATTCTTCATCTACTTTAATTTTCTTACCAATGTCATAGAGTTAGCATAATTTTTCCTCAAAAACAGGTACATGTGATAACTATTTTGTAACTTTCCTCAATCTTTTTTTTGGAAGGATACACCAAAATTCAGGATCAGGAAAGAACCACAAGCAATTCTTGATATGGGAAGATTAGAAAGAAAAAGTTAGAGAGAGGAGAGAGAAAGAAAAAGGACCATATTTTGTGGTGCAAATGGCCCCAACATGTTTTGTTACTATTAAGACAAGATTAAGGAAGTGGGCTAGCCATGTTTTGGGACAACCAAGGCATATATATCCCCCCGCTAACACTGCAAAAAGAAGCAATAAAAAAGGCATCCTTGTTCCCATGTGCATCAATTTAAGAGCGAACTTCCAAAACACAACTCCGCTCTTGCCTCCCTAAAATCATTTTCTTTGTATCGAAGGCATACATTATAAGCTGGGAACAACTATCATCCTCCTCCTACCCGCCCCTTCTTCTCTTTTAATTAATTATATAGTTCATTCTCTTGAGCACTTAAAAAAATGTCAATCGATCGATTTAGTTGTCGCCTTATCGGTTTGGAGAGAGCATTTAAAGAAGTGTAAAATGAGACATCTCGTTAAATTGAAAACTAGTTACATATCTAAGTTTGAATATGTTATCGGATTTCTAAATTAATGTTTTCAAAATAACCCACTTTTTAAAATCTAATAATATGTCCCCACTTATTAATAAATCTAGTTACATATCTCGATTTGAATATGTTATCGGATTTCTAAATTAAAGTTTTCAAGGAAAACCAGTACTTTTTACGAAGAATGTTACGGTTAAAATCTCACAACAATTAGATATTGAAATAATAAACAACATATAAGGATTTGTTGACCTTTTTGTTGAGAATTACACACAAATTCCCTCTTTAATTAATCCAAAAGAATTTTAATGTTCAAGAAATAATTGATTCAACAAGAAAATAAGATAATAAAGCAAAATTTACCGACCGTCAAAACTTTTAATTTCACTGTATAACAATTTGTTACAATTATATAGAAGTTGATCTCACAAAACCCTCCAAATATTGTAAGAAAATAATCAGGTTTTACCACATCTACCAATTTCTACTTCTTTGTACAACCCACAAAGAATCCAAGAAAAATCAAGATGTTAGACTACATTTTTCAAACAATACTCTCTAATCAATGTGTAATTAATTGGCTCCTAAACACAAATCTTTATATAAAAACCATGAAATAATTTGATATATATGTAACTAGATTTATTAATAAGTGGGGACAAATTAGTCTTTAATCAACCATAAACATGGATGACATTGTGAAATGACAAGAAGATTTCAATTAATTGAAAGGAATTCCAAAGTTATTTGGATTGATAATGGAGGTAGATGAACTCATATCATCCTTTCAAAGTATATATAGAGACCCGGCCCGAATAAGACTAGGGTCAAACATGCATGTGCCTTGTATTATTTTCACAATCATGCGTAAACCAAAGATATATACAAAAAGATTTTAAGATCTTCTTCATTTTTTATTTTTATTTTTTTAAAAATATACAAAATTATTGCACTAAAATATTTGCAATTAATCAGTCTCATGACTTAATTTGTGCTTATATATATCTTTGGAAAAAAATTCAATACTTCAGAAGTACAGAGACTCGATATCCCTAACTTGCAAGGGGATAGTTCTACCACTAGCTGAGTAGAAGTTATATTATACTATATTCGATAGTTTTTGGTGACTTAACCCCATGGTCCCCCCCACCCTATAATTACTCCAAACATTCCACAAAAAATCCACTATCCTCAATTTCTTCCCTTAATCAAGTAAGAGATGTTCATATGAAATTGATCACGTTGTCAGCAGTGGCGGATCTAGAAAATATGTTCAGCAGGGACGAATACTGATAAAAAAATTCCACCACGGACGACCTTCAGTAAAATAATTGTATTTTTCAAAAAAATGCAAAAAATTCCTACTAAAATTTTTTTCGGGCGGATCCAAGACGGGTGAGCGAAGCGGCTCGCCATGTGATGAATCCGCCCCTAGTTGTCAGCAAATGTATAATGGAATATTCTAAGTCGATGTCCAAGCTACTACTTGAAATATATGGTTACACAAGTGTGCAATATATGTAGCATTTGTTATAAATAATGTATATATGTGAATGACATTACCATTATATCCATGTAAACTTTACAATATTACGATTGTGCCATTGTCCACTCCTATAAATAGGAGCCTATACTTACCAATTTATTACACCAATTCTTGAAGAGAAATTCTCTCCTCTAAACTCTCTCCATTTCTCTCTCTATGTTGTTCTTATGATTTCGATGATTTTATAACACGTTATCAGCACGAGTCTCTAACCAATTGAGTAATAACGGGAGTATGCTCTACAGTTGCATCTAAATGATGAGCCTCTGTATCAGAAACCTGATTATTACTAACCAATGTTTCCTTTTCTCTCAAACTGAAAAAGAATGATTCTGGCCGATCCAGATATCCGATCGACGATCGGCCACCGCCATCAGAACGGGCTTGTCAAGGAGAAGACTCGCCTAAAATTTGGCGCAGAACCAACGGCTGAAACAAAAGATATCGACCGAAGAAGAAAATCTGAAAAACTGTGCAAAAACAGATATCTGACCGAAAATTGAAATGCTTATTCCGGACGATTCTGAACTCCGATCGACGATCGGCCAGCGGCATATCAACGGGTTTTTCTAGGAGAAGACTCGACTGAAATTTGGCGCAAATCCAACGGTTAAAACGGAAGTTATTGTCCGGAGAAGAAGATGCTGGCGGACTGAAAAATGATGATTCCGGCCAAACGGTTGATCTTTTGGAAAATCGGAGACCACCGGCATGTTCAGGACGCCGAGGCACATATTATGGTGATGGGTTAATTTTTCCGATCACCGGCGCGTGGCGGCCGGCGGCGGCCGGCGGCGGCGGCGCGTGGCGGATCCGGCGATGACGAAAGGCAGTTTGTCCGTTTTGATGAATTGGATTTTTCTATGATCTTATTTTTCTGTTTTGTGCAGTTTTTAAAATATTCCGGCGGTCGAACATGGCGGTTTTCTTAAAAACTGTTTTTGGAGCAATCCTGACGAGATTTTGAACTTCGGACCAAAAGTAAGTTTGTTCTAAATTAAATTTTAAACCTATTGACGGTTTCAATTTATTCATATGAGCAATATATTAAAATATGGACGATTTTGCCCTTAATAATACATACAAGTATAATAATCGTAAATTAACGATTAATATGTGATCAATTGAATTATATTATGCTGCCACCTACATGGTTGGTTTTACCACCTACATGGTTGGCTTTACCCGGTTTAATTATTTCATTATGTCGATTCCGCCTATATGGCCGGTTTAATTGTTTCATCTCGTTGATACCGTCTATATGGCTGGTTTAATTATTTCATCACGTTGACACCGCCTATATGGTCGGTATATCAATTGAATACATATAAACACCTCAGTTGTTGGTTAATTCTAACATATTAGAGGGTTGTTGTCAACATATATACTTGGTGGTATAACCCCAGTATCGTTATTGTTAATATATATATACAATATTATTGTTATTTGATACTTCATTAAATGATACCAGAAGTTATCAATACTAAAGTTAGAAAATATTTTATCAAATGATACCAGAAGTTATCATTACCAAAAGGTTGATAAATATTAATAAAATGTTTTATCCAATGGTACCAGAAGTTACCAATATCTGAATTTGAATGGGTGGATGAAAATTATTCAACAAGAGAATGTTGATGTATGATAAGATAATATCACATGATAGCACGGATATAGCTAATGTGAAAATAATCTCATCAGTATTATGAGATGAATGTTAGATGATAAGTGCCTGGAAAAGTTCTTGCACGAGCACTTATATATTCCAGAAGAAGTACATATTTACTCCAGAAGAAGTAAAAATTATCATCTAAACATACTGAAATGATATTATTATTGCTCCTGAAGAAGCATAAACGAGACATACATGCAAAATGCAAAAGGGGAAAACATTTATGATCCTCAAAATTAGAGATGTGTTTCGGGAGTAGCCGTATCCTACCACCTCTGACCTTTTGAGGAAATAAAGAAAAAAGTGTGTTTCAAGAGTAAGAAATACTCCATACTCTACCACTTTAAATCTTTGAGGTACACAAGATTAATACATTGATAAAATCCTAGAAATTTATGGTGTGTCTCAAGAGTGAGAATACTCCGTACTCTACCACCACCTATTCTAGAGTTCACAAAGATAAATTTACATTAACCGGACTCCATTTTCGCTTGATTCCCCTTCCTTGCGACCAATCTATCTTTACTCCTGCTGGATCTTGTATTGGAATATATGATTGCAACTTATCCAGCAGTTCCTCGATAGTAGGAGCAGAAATAAGGATTCTCCTAGAAAATGGAGATATGAATCCCTGTTCCACAGCATAATCAAGAAATGTTAGCAAACCATCAAAGAAATTGTTTACATTTAAAAGCCCTATAGGCTTAGTATGGAGATCTAGTTGAGCCCATGAAGTAATATTAAAGATTTCTTCTAAAGTACCAAAACCTCCAGGCAGGGCTATGAAGGCATCAGAACCATATAACATGCAAGTTATGCGTTCATGGATAGATAAGGTTTGTACTTCATGCCCTCGTGTTTTGCCTGCAATATCAGCTAAAGGAGTAGGTATAACACCTATCACTCTTGCTTTCTCTACTAGAGCGGATTGTGAAACACAACCCATCAATCCACTGCTACCTCCTCCATACACGAGAGTGATACCTTTCTCTCCCAATTTCTTTCCTAAATCCACGGCTGCTTCTAGATACCCAAAACCTTTTCCCACTTTTGATCCACAAAATACACAGATAGTTTTGATCTGTCGAAATTTTAGTCCTTCCATTTTTGAAAGTAAAGAAGGAAAATGTTATTTTGGGATGCATGAACTATGAAAAATGTTTGGCTATTTAAAACCGAAAAACTTCACTATTTACTGGTCGTTTTTCGAAAAAGTGAAGATTTACTTTTGACAAAATCATCCTACTCACCTTTCGGCGATTTAATATTTTTAACCAGCCTTTATCAAAACTCGTGAAAGGAAACAGAAAAAAATATTTTATATGTGCATATATATCAAATGATTTACCTTGTATTAATGCTGCATAGCCAAAGCATCATTGTTTATAACAGCATGGCAAACAGGATCTTTTGCTATTATATTTTTGAGACTATATCTCTCTTTATCGCTGATGAATTTAGCCCATAAAGATAGTAGCTCACGCTGCACATATCCACTAGGGTGCGTCTCAAGAGTCAATCGGATATCATCCAATGACTCCTTACTCAGTCCACCCTTAATGAAGTCTATCTTATCATCTCGATTTATGGATGAATATCCTATTGATTTACAACGGGTATCACATGTCCATCGAGCACATTTGTAGCAACTATTTAATCTTTTTGCTCTTCGCTTCTTTGCAAAAGTACTCTTACCTAAGCCAGGCTTGTGCTTAGAAAATGAATCTGGTAATTCACCAGCTAATCGAACTTTTGCTTCGATCAACCAGCGAACATCTTCTGGCATGCCATGATCCATCAGCAACCTCAATCTTTCGAGCCTAATTCGATAAATTTTTCTCAAATCATTTACTGGAAGATTGGAATAATATTTGCGAATATTTGAAAGTATGATATCCATTTTTTGATGGATCTAGCCTTCTTCCCAAATCATCTATTTAAATGCATTATTCAACGCGTAAAAGAGCGGCGGCTCCGCGTGTCAGTGATATGGATTCCATCAAGAAATAATGGAATAAATTATTGAAAAGGTGAGATAATATGCCATTACCTTTTTCGATATAAGGGAAGATTTGGCGACAAGATTGAGATTATGAGATATTTCCTTGGATATTGTACCTGATTTTTCGGTATACTAAAAGTAATAAAGGTATACTGATTTGAACTATATAGAATACTGATGAAATAAATGTTGTATTGAACCAGAAGTTCATACATATGTACAAGTGAAATATCTTATTGAACCAGAAGTTCATACGTACAAGTGAAATATGTATATAGTATGAACCAGAAGCTCATAAATGAAATATACATTGTATTGAACCAGAAGTTTAGCGATATTGTATTGAATCAAATATTCATACATAGAAATGAAATAAAACCGTATAGAACCAGAAGTTCTATAATAAACGGTTAGATTATCAAAAGTTCCAAATTATTTTCTATGAGAATAACTTATTCAGAAATTGTTTATCATACAACAATATTCTATGTCAAACAGGGAATAGCTCAAGAAGCTTTATTATTTGTAAAAGTGCGATATGCATACACTCCACCAAAGCGCACTGAGATATATGATTGAAATTACATCCCTAAAAGAATGACATGTGTTATGGCATTTTAGCCGATTGATAATATTTGAGAACATTATGGTGAAAACACGCCTGAAGCGTAATTATGCCTGAAGCATAATGACTATCGATTCCAAAAATAAATATCTCTTGAATGATTGAAATGATTCCTTTGAGGCTAAATACTCAAAGTAAGTAAAAGGGACATAGTCAAATGATGAGATATTCAGGTACCTGATGATAGAACATATAAAGAGATCTCTCCACGTTATATTGAGATGGAATCGATAAATAAGTCGACTGCATACCCTCTTATGAAATAAGATTGATGAAATCATAATTCTTTGGCCAAGTATGAAACCCTAATGTAGGGATTATTGTTCAAGGACCTGAAGTCCAAATGCTTAAATGTGTAAAGCCAGTAATTATATGTACAAATGAAAAATATTTCACAGTCGTAAAAGACGACTAGTTGCGCGCGAAATTTTTCATAGAACTGGCATGACATATGGTGGATAGACTATAGTCTAAATCACTAGCTTGAGCTCCTTGATATACCAATGAGTGAGATCAAAATGTATGATTCTCATCTCGGTACTTTGGGAGTATTCTTTGATGTACCAGTTGATCGCGGTACGTTGGGATTTCAAGTAAAATGATTGTAGATTATATGTCGAAATTGATATCTATTTCAATGATTGATTATGCTCCTGCAAAATTAGAAATTGCAGTTTATAAAGTGCAAGAACATACATGTATAAATCATTGAAAGATTCAATATGCCCAGATTAGTATCACTATAGAATGATACAAATGACTCCATGATATAATATGTTGAAAGTGAAATTGGAGTGTACTATTTATGACATCTGGGAAATTGATTATTCACTAGAAGTGAATACGAAAATGAATATTCACCAGAAGTGAATTTGAAATTGATTATTCACTAGAAGTGAATTTGAAAATGAATATTTAATTATTCACTAGAAGTGAAAGATGCAATCTATGAAAGTGAATTATAGATTTGATTATTCACCAGAAGTGAATTCTAAATTTGATTATTCACCAGAAGTGAAAAATACAATGAAAAGATTCGTGATTGCACCAATATACATGTAATATTCCATGAAAGGAATAAATACGCGTTGCACTCTTTTTCCCTTAGCTGAGGTTTTGTCCCACAGGGTTTTCATAGCAAGTTTTTTTTGAGGCAACAGTTGAGGCGTATTGATGAAAATTAATGAGAATAATGCACTCTTTTTCCCTTCGCTGAGGTTTTGTCCCACAGGGTTTTCCTAGCAAGGTTTTTGAGGCATCATCATAGCTATCAACAAGCTATAATTCAGCAACACATTGTTATACTGGAATGATATCAACAAATGAAGAAAATCATACACATCTTATGAAGAATGTTATGATATCGACTACACACAAGAAGATTTTCATATATATTCCAGAAGAAAGATGATATCATTATTCAAAAGGTTCATGAATACTTGATTGCACACTTCAGGGGGAGAATCATGCTGTCATGCTGTACTCTTTTTCCTTCGTCCAGGTTTTGTCCCACAGGGTTTTCCTGACAAGGTTTTAACGAGGCAGCGGCTGTACTCTTTTTCCTTCGTTCAGATTTTGTCCCATTGGGTTTTACTGACAAGGTTTTAACGAGGCAGCACTGAAGCACTGAAGAACTTCAATACATGATTTGTTCTACTTGAACATTAAGACTCAACGATTGACGATGGCCAATATCAGGGGGAGCAACTGTACTCTTTTTCCTTCGCTCAAGTTTTATCCCATTGGGTTTTCTTAGCAAGGTTTTAACGAGGCAGACAATTGCGTAATATGTCATTCAAGGGGGAGTGTTATAAATAATGTATATATGTGAATGACATTACCATTATATCCATGTAAACTTTACAATATTACGATTGTGCCATTGTCCACTCCTATAAATAGGAGCCTATACTTACCAATTTATTACACCAATTCTTGAAGAGAAATTCTCTCCTCTAAACTCTCTCCATTTCTCTCTGTATGTTGTTCTTATGATTTCGATGATTTTATAACAGCATTACAAGTAATTAACACCAATGGTCAAAAAATTTGGAGCGACCAATAAATGGTGGTCGCACGATGGTTGCTAATTCACCGTCACTAAAAGTCTTTAACGACCAATTCATAATGGTCGCTAAAACTTGTTCAACTATTTCTTTAGAATTGGTCGTTGTATATAACAAACTAAGTACCATATTTGGTTGTAATTGGTTCAAATTTATCAACCACCTTAAAATTATAATAAGAACAATAATTATAAGTATTTTTTTTCAAAAATAGTTAGTAAACTTAAATGCAATCAATATTCTATATATGGTACACACAAATGCAGAAAACCAATCATATTTAAGAGGATTTCAGGTTGGCCAAAGTGTTGTTTCCAGACACATGACCTGATCAGAGTACTGGCCAGTGGCCACAACTACATATATTAATGTGTCTCATAAATAAAACTTAACGAGGACTCTACACAAGAAAGCGAAAACTCAAAGAGGGGGTAATATTGTCTATTAACTAGGACACCCACAGCCACTTGTTGACCTTGAAATCCTGCCTGTTCAGCCCATCATCATCATCATCCTAACATAAACGACAACAAACTCCTGCTTTTCTCTGAACCTACCGGCTACCAACAGTGAAGCATGGAAGATTGGTTCCAATGGCTGTGGTTTCTTCTTGTTTCATATGTTGGGCTAGTCTTGGTCGTGAAAGTTTTTGTTCATCTATGGTGGATACCGAGGAAGATCGAAAATCACTTCATGAAGCAAGGAATTAAGGGACCTAAGTATCAGTTTTTCCTGGGAAATTTGAAAGAACTTGCTAGCTTAAATTTGAAGGCTTCAACTCAACCAATGCTTCTACCTCACAACATACTCCCTAGAGTTCTTTCCTTTTATCATCATTGGAAGAAAAATTATGGTATGTTTTTTTTCTTTTATGGACTGAAAAGTGTAAAAAATCCTAAACAACATAAATTCTTACATGCTCTACTTGGTCATAAAAATGTATGTATATTCGATTGCAGGTGCGACGTTTTTAGTATGGTTCGGACCAACTCCTCGTCTCACCATCTCTGATCCATCACTCATTCGTGAAATTTTCGTCTTGAAATCGGATTACTTCGAGAAAAATGAATCCCCTCTACTCGTGAGGAAACTTGAAGGTGATGGATTGTTAAGTCTCAAAGGAGAAAAATGGGCTCAACACAGAAAGATTATTCAACCGACTTTCCACACACAAAATCTCAAGGTAAATTTAATTATTTACTTTACAACACATTAAAAAGTCAAATTTTACTGTTTTTTTTTTTTTTTGGGTATAGTTAATGATGCCGATGATGGCGAAAAGCATAGAAGAGGGGGTGGAGAGGTGGTCGGACGAGATATCGAATGCTGGCAAGGTTGAAGTTGAAGTATCCGAATGGTTTGAGAACTTGGTTGAAGACGCCATTACGAGAACAACTTTTGGAAGCAGCTATAAAGATGGAAGGGCGATTTTTGATTTGCAATCACAACAAATGATTCATGCCACTGAGGCTTATCACAAAGTTTTTATCCCTGGATACAGGTATGTATAGTATGTATTCATAAAGCTTAAGCTTTTATATATATATATATGCAGCAAATATTTATAGAGATCTGTTATTGAACTAATAATTACTATAGTTTAATATGAAAAAATTAATGTGGTATGCAGTTATTTCCAAACAATCCCTGAATTTTAAATATTTTTTTTTTACGGCCATTTGTGTTTCTCAATAGTTATCTAAATATCATCATTGTCACTATTAGTGATTCTATTTATCACCTTAACGAAATCGTTAATTTTTACACGGAAGAAGACAACGTGATAGATGAAAACAACAACAACGTCAGATCATAAAGAGGCCTCGTATTGAGATTTTTACCCTTTATGTCGTTCAATATTCTTGATCATCCAAACCTATTTATTTTCATTTTGGGTTTGTCTATTAATGGCTGGGGCTACCCACTAGTACAATGTTGTTGTAGCTACCCCATAAGGAGGATTAAAAAAAAAATAAAAAAAAAACTGTAAATTATAAGTTTTTTAACTTTTTTATTATTAATTTTGAATTAACATTGTATTAATAAATTTAAATATTATTTTTTCAGGTTCTTGCCGACTAGAAAGAATAGAATTTCTTGGAGACTGGATAAAGAAATTCGAAAATCCTTGATGAAGCTGATCGAGGAGAGGAGAGAAAATTCAACTTGTCAGACATTTTCAGAAGAATGTCCTAATGATTTATTGGAATTAATGATCAAAGCAAGTTTAAAAGAGATACAAAATAATAACTCGAATATTTCTTCGTCCGGTTCTTCACTTGCAATAACGGTACATGACATTATCGAAGAGTGCAAGACGATTTTCTTCGCCGGGAAGCACACAACATCAAACTTGCTGACGTGGATGACAGTGCTCTTGGCCATGCATCCACAGTGGCAGGAACAGGCACGTGAGGAGGTCTTGAGCGTGTGTGGAGCACGTGACTCTCCAACTAAAGACGATCTCGCAAAGCTCAAAACGGTATTATGCTATAAAGCTAAAGTGCACTTTAATATATTTTATATTCAGTGGTCCCCCAATAATATGTAAGAAGGTAAAAAAAAGGCTATGTACTCCATGTTACTAAAAAGACAACCACACTTTTGCATGTGTTAGATTAGATGCAAAACAAGAAAAGGGCACATTTGTCTTTTAACTCAAGTTTTTTGCTATTCTAGGTGAAATATAGCCCCTGTTTGGCCCTCAATTCTTGAAGAAAATTGTGGTTTGAAATAGTATTTTTGGAAGAATGTATAGTTAAAAATTGTTTGAAAAGTCAAATATTTTGGCTTGACTAAAATGGATGGTTGAGATTGTAGGATACAATTATATATAAAAATATATGCATCGGAAGATAATTATTTGTTTTACTATTGTTTTTGTATAATTTTTGCAGTTGGGTATGATTTTGAATGAATCTCTAAGATTGTACCCACCAGCAGTGGCAATAATCAGACGGGCCAAGATGGATGTACAATTAGGTAAGCTCCACATCCTGTCGGGGACCGAGCTTCTCATACCTATCCTAGCTGTTCATCACGACTCGACATTGTGGTGCCATGATGTACATGAATTCAACCCTGCTAGATTTGCCAAGGGTGTAGTCTATGCAGCCAAACATCCCTTGGCATTCATGCCCTTCGGCCTTGGTGCACGCCGCTGCATCGGCCAAAATTTGGCTATTTTGCAAGCCAAATTGGGCGTCGCCATGCTACTGCAGCGCTTCTCATTCGAGCTTGCACCACATTATAAACACACCCCTAGTGTTCTAATGCTGTTGCATCCGCAAGATGGTGCACCGATTGTATTCCGAAAATTGTAGTACTATGTGGGATATATATATATATATATATTAAACTTTAGGACCAAATGTTGGGACAACGTTACTGGTTTGCTAACCCCTTCAGTCTCCACCATGCCAAAGTCACAATAGAATCTTTCGTTGATTTTCAATTTTGTTTCAAGATGTTTGTCCGTTCTGTAGCAGTTCATTTATCTAACTATAGAGTTTTTAGGTTAAGTTTTTCTAACCGGACCGGTGGACCGCCTCTTTGCTTTGGCTTGGCCTTTTAGTCTCTTTGTAATCAGTCACAAGTGGTGGTGAAAGAAAATTCTCCTTCCCCATCCACCTTTTGTCTCTGTACTATGTAAATTCTTGGTCAATGGACGTGTACATAGTGTTTGTGGCAGCATGTAAAAAGTTGTCTTCGCTTAACATTTCATTGGAATTTCTTGTCTTTGCAATATTCTCTCTCTTCCAAATACAGACTCGTTACAAGAAAATTAAGCTTTAAGCTTAACCTACAAGATTTTCACATAAAAAATGAAATTTATACGCGTAGTTTACTTTTTCCTATAACATGAGTTTTTGTAGCAATAAGAATTTGGGCTTCATAAATATTTATATTTAAACTACAAATTTTACATGCGAAATCTATTTTTCCCTAACGAATGAATTTTTGTATAGATAAGAATTTAGTTCAAAAAATATTTATTATTAAACTACAAATTCTGATGTTACGAAATTAGATTTGAAGGCAAAATTTTATTTTGTCCCCACAAAACTAATTTTCTAGGGGATATGATTTGATCCAAAATTTTCAAATTCAAATGATTCATGCTCACGTACAGGTGAACTTTTCGTGACAACAAATTTGTTGGGAAAGATATCTTTACAACAAATTTACACTTATCCTACAAAATTTTCGCCAAATCACGTTTGAGTAACTTCACTGTAGTTCATTCCAAAGTTCCTGAACATGTGTGCTATATAAGTTCAAATTAGTTTTTAGAGACACGAGGAACAACTTGTTTAACTTAGGTAATAGGATGCTGGTGAAACTTGTTTTTTGATTTGATGTAGGACATATTTAGTCGACCAATCTTGAAACGGGCATAACTTTTGATCCAACCGTAGAATTAGGTTGAAATATATATATATATATGTCATCAAGCACAAAGAGTTCTATAGCATGCAAGTTGACACTGGATTTTCGAAAATCCAATGGGAAGGACCTCAATTTTAGCCTTTAAATTTATCTAGAATTAGTTTCCTAGTTTTAACAAGTTCCCTAGTTTTATTTGCTTCTTTTTCATATTTCGTCTTCTATTTTTATTCTAATTAGGAATCTTGGATTCTTCTCATAAAAGGAGCCTCTGCAATTATATAAATACATAATTTTTTATTATAAAATACAATTATTGCATTCAAAATCCTGTATTTTATAATACATTATTTTGATTTCGTACTCAAAACGATATGCATATTTGTGAATGAACTCATTCTCTTATGGATTGCTGATTTAAAAGGAGAATATTTTTATTCTAAAATGAGGTGGGAAATAACTAGTCTATGTATAGCATTCATCAGTGGAAGTTGTTTGTTATTTGCTTACTCAATAATGATGCATTATCTTCCAAATCAACTTTGTAGTTTAGGAAAAGTTTTTTCCTTAATGTATCCCTTAATTTGTTATTGTGTATTTTCTCAATTGAATGGAACGTAGCTACCTTGTGAAATAGTAACATAATATTTGTTTTTTATTTTTTGCGGGATTCTATGTTTATATGTTGATTAATATTCTCAATAACAGATGTAGTAATTCTATTTGGGTGATTTTATGTGAAAATATATATGGAATGATCTACGTACCCACTGAACAATAATATTATCGATTTTGACTGAAATAGAAGGGGCTAGAGGTAGGAGGCATACTTTTTTTAATAGTTGATTTTTGTACCAAATGAAGTACCGGACTTTTGTTTGAGGAATTAATATTATTGGTTTTGAATATGCAGGTGTCGAACACTTGCCACGGACTCCTGATGACACTTGCCACAGACTTTTCGTACGTACAACTAAAAAAGAATTTGAGTTTTATACAACCAGTTGAGCAGACGAGCAACATGTTCTAGAGTTCATAGTTTGCTAGTTCATGATATTGGAACTATCATTCGATCACATTTCCCGATGAATAGGGGATATTGGTGGGTCATTCCTGGAAGTGGGAAGAATGACCTTATGGATGAGATTACGGTAATCATATATGTGGGTATATATGCTACATGATTATTGACTTTTTTTTATTTTATTTATTTAGGTATTTTTTTGTGTGAAATCAATACCTAAGTGAAACATATATGTGAATCACTCAAAGTCACATTAGTTATTTCTTTTTTTCATCTTGTTTCCTTTTAATTATCTGAATTCTAGACGAACTTCGAGATATATCTGAAAGACTCTAGATTGGAAAATTATGTTAGTAGACTATATAATGGGAGATATAGGGAGTTCAAAGCTGAGTTTAGTAAGTACTATAAGTTTCGCAAGACACATGAGGACGCCTTAGCCAACCACCCTTTGGAGATGCTTGATAGAAGTGTAGATCGGTGGGGTGAAAATTGTGTAATCATTTCAACTCTGAGAAGTTTAAGGTATTTTATATACTCTCCTTCCGTTGCATTTACTCTTAATTTTTTTTATCTCATATCTATATTATCTTTCAACGGAAGGCATCATTGGCAAACGTAGAGAATCGGTTAAAGAAGAGGTACGATCATCGTACTGGTTCGCGTCCTCTCTCATGCATAATGAAAGAGATGATAGAGGTAATGAATAATATATTATAACATATACTTAATTAATTTAATGTGATGGAAATATCTTTTTTTTTTTTTTTCAATATTAAGACGGTTCGAAATTTCTAGAAATAGACACGTTTGAGTTCACTTATGCGGGAAAGAACAAATGTTGGATTGATAGTGCAACTAAGACTCAACATTTAAGAAATTCCTACTTTGTAATTTTTGTTTAATTTCATCGTGGTAGTTGTTTTAAACATTTGAAAAGTCTGAAATTGGTTTAGAGTTAGTTGGGAATAAAGCATAGGAAATTTAATAGTCAATTGCTTATTCATCGACATGATAAAAATAGTTTAATGATTGTTCTATAGAAATTATATTATACATGTATGATAATGCTACGATCAATATTACATTCTCATGCTGATACCTTTCGTTTTTCAAGATAATTGAACTTGTTTTAGGATTGAATTGAATTGAATTTTGAATTTTTTCCATCCATACTTGAAGTTTATATGTCTATAACAGTCCAATGCAAAATTCTCTTGCCATATATATGGATTTTCTCCCCCAAATATTTATGTTCATCTAATTACCTTTCTCTCCTTATTGTTTATATAATGTCTCATGGGTTGTATTAGTTTTTTATAGGATGAGATGCTTACTAAAGCTGATGAATATCTTATAGAGAGGGCAAGTGAGCAATAACTTCCGGAGGATACTCCTTTGGAGCAGATCCCTGTTGATGATTCGGTTGTCGAACTTAAAATTATGACGTCTGTTCTAAGTACGATGTCCAGATTTCAAATTCGTGCATTAGGAGATGGTCGTCTTTAAGATATTGGGTGTTCTTTCAATGTGGGTCGTATGTAGAAGGAGTTGGAAGAAGAATGTGCTGCTCTAAAGGTAGCCGATGTTGCTTTAATTTAGACAGAGCAAAGAATGCAAAAGAAATTGAAAGTTAATAGAAATCAATTTAATTCTACATTGGATACTTGGAACAACTCTACACAACAACTTTGTAGTCAGATTCCTAGCGTACCTCAATTTACTCCATTATTAGTAGAGGATGATTCTAATGAAGAAAATGATGATTTAGTGACGATGATTACTTCGGTGACTATGAATAATATATCTAATTTATACTGATGATTGATATATATATATATATATATATATATATATATATATATATATATATATAGAAAAAGTTAGAAAAAATGGTTGCTAACTATATTGGATGATTTTAGTATATTATTATTTCAGGTTCAAATATTGATTAACGGCTTAATTATTTTAGTTTTTTAATTAATTTTTTTTTTTTTTTTGCATCTTTATTTTATTTTCAATAATATTAATAAAAAATATATAATATAAATAAAAAAATTAAAAGGATTTAATTTCTCCCTACAAATTATATTAATGTTAGGATAAACAATATATTTTGCCCACAAATATGCTTCCCCACAAATTGTTTTTGGTAGGGAAATGTGGGAATAAGGCTACAAATCTTTTTCGACACATAATAATTTTGTAGGGAAATGTACGATTTTATTTTTATCTTGTTCCTATAAAATCTATGTCGTAGGTCAAACTAACTTTAGTAGATGAATAATTTTGTCAGGAAATAACATAGGCGACAAATTTTATTTCTCTCCAAAGGGTTTGTAAGGAGCCACTTTAGTCATCCACCACGTGGGGGTGGGTAAATTATATGGTACCCATTGTGAACATCATATAATTTAATGGATGAGAGAGTTGCAACATTATTGTAATTCTATCATCTCTCACTAAAGTCTAAAACGTGTAGCAGCCCGACCTACCTGTGTTTGCGATGAAAAGAAAAATCAGTGTATAACCACGAAATTTTTCTGCCTCCATGCCATAATTACATAGCCATTTTCCGAAAAAAAATTGAGAGCTAGAAGTCCAAATTACTATTGCAAAAGTCATCTTCTCCCACAGCTTAAGCCATTCTTTTCTACGTTGATTGCATTTACTTCCTCCGTGATTCTTACGAAAATTTATTTCCTATTTTTGTTAATTCTCTTTTGATTCTTTATTCAACCCCTAATAATCACCTATTTTCCTGTAATCAAAATTGACACATTTACAAGCATTTTCCACAAAATCTTGGCAATTTTGTTTTGTAACGTTGAAAAAAAATACTAGATGGCTTCACATCGACAAACTGTAGTAAGAATTCTAGTGTGTCACTGAAATACCAACAAATTAGCTGTAGATTACTGTGATTAACGTTTTTAAACTGACCAGACGGCTTCATATCAACAAACTATAGTAATAATTCATGTGTATCATTGGTCTTATGTGGACTAGTATGTTCAACCATAAAAATAATTGATGGGACAACCAACAAAAAATTTCGGCCTATTGTCAACTAACCTATTCTGCGATTGCAGCCGCCATTTATAATGGTTTGTTTATGTTTTTTTATCAGCTCTTCTACATGGACATGAAAATAAGATAGGGTTGTTCACATAAATGCCCTACTTTTAAGGATCAAATTGAAATTTACTTAAATTTTATATTACTTGAAAATTACTTATAATAAAATCATAAAAACTGAAAAAATACTTATGATACTTTTCAAATACGTTAGTATCACGGTATGATACTATTGATACTTTTCAATTTTGTTAGTATCATATTATGATACTTATGATATTTTTTCAATTTTTTTATTATCACAATATAATACTTATGATACTTTTCATTTTTTTTTTAGTATCATGATATGATACTTTCTAATTTTTTATAGTAACAGAGTATGATACTTTGTCCTGACATAATTATTTTGGAAATGTATAGATTTTGGAGTTCAAATTTGCATTTAAGTCCTTGGATTTGCCTTTATCTAACCACAGTCAACAATTTTCAGCATTTTATTTGGGTTCTCACCAATGAGGCTGGAACTTTCAAAATCGTTAGTTGCAAGGGCTCCAATACAGCCTCTGTGGATCGGTGTTGGGTTTTGTAGGTGGTCGTTGGCTATTCTGATTTCCACAGCTATGGGTCTTCAGATTTTTCATCAAATCTTGGATTTCGGTTATGGATCCCTCTTCCCTATCACGCGATTTCAGCAACAATTGGGGTTTAAGTTTTGGGTCTTCTTCTCATTCTCTAATGCTTGTTCTTTGATGCCCAGCCTGAACTTTGCTTGTTTTCGAGATTTTAATGAACATCAAGTTCAAAACCTACTTGGGCCACAACTGACAACTCGACGCTGCATTTTCGGAGCCATGGTTGGGTTGATTTGCAGGTCAGTTATTTGAGCCATGGGTCACTCTAATTTCAGATTTTGTGATATTTGAGGCTGGTTGGATTGTTCGGTTGGTATAGTCTTGTGGTTTAGTTTTGCTGTGGAGTTCTGTCTACTGGTTTTCTTGTAATTTTTTACCTAGGTTCTATGTTGGATGTATAGATTACTGGTTTTTTTTAAGCTTGGTAATCACGTGGTTGATGTGGGTGGTGGAAGTGGTGAGTTGGTGGTTGTCCCGTAGTGGCAATAGCAATGGCGTTGGTTAGTGGTTTTGGCTGCGAAGACGATTATGTTATTGGCGAAGGGAACGGTGGTGATTAAACGGTTCGGTGTTGGTGGTGGTGGTGGTGTTGGGTGATGAGGGTGGTGGCGTTGGTCAGTAGGTGATTGTGCTGTGGTAGGCACCGATAGGCAATAGGAAGAAGACTAGCAGTGAAGTATTTTTCATTAAAAAAAAGTGTAGTAAAAATCAGTTTTGTGATCTAAAGTAAGTAATTTGTACAATTAACCCAATAAGATATGTCAAGGCGACCCATCAACATTGGGTGATGAAGATTTTGATGGGCAATCATAATAATTAGGTTACCAAATGAGGCATAATTTATGGAATGGCTGATAGAAGTTATTGTAGTTCTTAATTGTGATGGGGAATTCTTAGAGGGGAACAAAACGCATGTCTTTTGTCAATCAATTTTCTTGCCAAGTGACATTTGAACTAAACTACAAGTGACATTTTATACACTTATTTATCTGTCAAAATTAGGATATTATATTGTTTTTTGTGAATAACCTCTACTTAATTTTTTTTATTTTCGTTATTTAAGGTTTTATCTCAAAATCAAGAAAAATGAGAACTTGGAGCAAAAAGTCAATTTTGACAGATAAATAACTGTATAAAATAGGTTAGTAAACATCATAAGTATCATACTATGATACTTGTATAATCATAAGTATCATACTGTGATACTAACCTATTTGAGAAGTATCATAAGTATTTTTCAGTTTTTACAATTTTATTATAAATAATTTTCAAATATTATAAAATTGAAGTTTCTTGGAAGATATATATACACACGAAAAAGGCGTGCAGCAGGGGGGAAGATTATTATTCTGAGAATTAAAGTGGTTGGCCGTGTGCACAAAGTAGAAGAAATAGGATTGTGTGGCTGGATTAATTGGTTGGAGAGTGTGTGGTTGGAGAAAGTTAGGCAGATTGAATTGAAGAGGAAGTCATATTTTTGAGTTGGCTGTGTGATATAGGGGACAAGATTGTAGGTTGGCAAAATACTTTTGGGAATAGTGCAGCTGGAATCAAATAGAAAAGAGGATAGGAGGCTGCTGGTGCAATTGAAGGGCTTGACCGGGAGGAATTAACACCAAAAGTAAGACGGCTGGTGACTGGGAATCGGTTTGAAGGAGGCCGTGCTAATTCTTGAACTCTTCCAAATTTGGGTTTTATTTTATTATTTATTGTTTTTCCTTCCAAAAACACGAGTAGCTAAATATATTAATCAGGATTGATGATGTAGATTTAATGTTTCTAGTTCTAATTTTAATTCTCAAGTTGGTGTTTTGATGTTCATGTATTGATTTTATTATTGCTTTTAATGCTTGAATTGCTTGATCACCAATTCATGATTTTAATCCAAGAGGTGTATTAACAATTAGATCACGTAATAAAATCCGAAAATTTCAACAAAAAGATAGAGATATAAATTTGTGGTTGCTTGTGGTCAATTATGAATTCCTATGTAATTTAATGCATTTAACTAAGGAGAACTCTAACCCGCTGTAGAGATACATGGTTGACTTAGTTAAATATGTCTAATTTGAACTCGAGACATGCGTGAATTCGACCAAATACAATTTTAGAAAATAACTTGAGATAAGAAATTAAGCTAGAACATTACTTCGAAATCTTCAGTCCCGATATTCATTTAATTGTTATAAAACCCATCACTTTGTTTCTTACTTTCGTTAGTTGTTTTTAATTTTCAATTTCTACTTTTATTTTAATTGCGTTGTTTATTTCATTAAATCTCTATTTTATTGTTGTTTTGGATTTCTTGCAATTCTATTTTCTTAGTTAGTTTTTGTTTTAGTCTAGGAATTTTAGAATCGAAGTAAATTTATAACGAATTAACTAGTCCTCGTGGAATCGACAACTTGGACTCAAAAATTCACTTTTACTACTTGTTAACGATATCCTGCACTTGCGATAATCAAACCAACAGTAACACTGTAACGGTTTCTAAACTGGTTTATTTATGAAATTGAGGTAAAATGTGTGTTTGAAAATTGGAGAGAGATAATATGCATAGTAAAAAAAAATGATTTGGAAATTGTGTGATTTAGAAACCGGTTTATAAATCATTAACCAAATACTTGAATTAGAGAGATTACATGTTAGGGAAAAAAAATCATAAATTTGTTGTAAATTTAAGAAAATCCCGCTAATGCATGAGGTTGTTTTAAGTTTCCATTTACTTGACGGTGTGTCTATTTGGTTATTTTAGATTCAAACTTAAGTTTGGAAGAGATTGGGGCAAAACGAGAAAGTTACATACGGAGTGTGTGAGGAAATCCGTTCACAACTTTTATCTTCATGGAGCCCATAATATTTCATTCGAAAGATAATTGAATAGAGTTGAAATAAACAAACTGAGCAAAATTCAAATTTGTAGATAAAAAGTCATACAGGTTTGAAGTTCGACCGACGAAGTTGAAAAAACAACCCCGAGTAGATCGTCGGTCGCAAATCCACGGATAGATTATGGTTTGTAAACCCGTGACCACCAAGCAGTGCTATTTTTCTATTGTATATCGCGGGTATCCCGTGGTCCATTCTGATTCTTTTTTTTATTTTTTATTTTTATCACTTGGACGAGGTCGTAATATGAGTTGCATTACTATATAAGGACGTAACCTAGACTAGAAAAAAGAGGGGTTTTCATATAAAATCATACACATCAAAAGAGAGAAATTCAAGAACTCAATTAAGAAAGGTAGGGTTTGAGATTTTCAACAGTTGGAGAATGGATCTTGATGCAAGAACTTCTACTCCCTCTCACTTCAATTCTAAAACCTGGTGATGCATTCAATTTTAACAACTTCTTTTTTTTTTTCCTTCTATTATGTATAACTAATTTAATTGTCGAGACGAACAATGTAACTTAGTTTGATTATTTTAATTTCGCTTATTTTAATTTCAATTCTCAGATTTTGTGCTTTAATTATATATATATATATATATATATATATATATATATATATATATATATATTAAAGTATTAATTACTTGGTCACTAATTCATTTATTTGTGGGTTGTAACGAGTCGAAATGTGAGTTTTATATCTAGCCAATGTAATAAATTTCAATAATTTGACAAAAAAAGTAGAGATGCATGGTTGTGGTGGTTGTGATCATTAATTGAATAAATGATATTGAATATATTTGATTAGGATTTATTCTGACCCAACATAGAGATATATGGTTGATCTAATTAGGAAGAAGAACTAGTTAAAAATCTAGGGAGAAGAAATAGATATAATCGTGAATTCGGAGAAATACTACTTTAGGAAGAAAAAATGGGATGTGAGATTGAAAAAGATAACTTAGGTAAAATCGTGAGTTCAAACACTTTCTCTTTTCAAGAAAAATCTAAATCTTGATATTTTCACGTTTATTTCCTTATACCTTAAAGGATACTGGGTCGAGTGGCTCGACTTAGAATCTGAATCTAGCATTACTACTTGTGACGCGGTTTCTTTCGGGAAACGCAACGAGAAACACAGAATGACAATTTAATAAAGCAAGAAAGATCTAAATTCATATTAACTAAAATAATAAATAATGGAAATAATGGAAAAGTAGACTATTATAGGACCTGACCCTAGATTCACAACGCAATGAATCGAAAATTCAGAACAAGAACCAAGGTTTTCGAATGCCACAAGGGATATCTAATTCCTTGATAAGTTTTGAGTTGGAAAACCAAAAAAATTCAAGAATCTTTGATAAGTTCGATAGGTTGTTCAAGAAAAGGAATTCCTCACTTTTCTAGAGAAAACACTCAAATTCATTAAATAATATCCAAGTTAAAGTTTCAATAATGAAAAAAAACACAATATAAGGTAAAAAATGCGCACAAACCAACCCTGGCCGCATTAGGGTGCCTATTTGCGAAATATAATATTTAAATCAGATCTAAATTCAAATTAACTAAAATAATAAAAATGAAAACAATTAAAAGTAGATGATAGGACCTTGACCCAAGATTCATGACGCAATGAATCCATGATGTGGAACAAGAACCAAGGTTCTTTAATGCCACAAGGGATGTCTAATTCATTGATAACTTCTAGATTGGAACGCTACAAAGATTCAAGAATCTTTGATAAGTTCGATAGGTTGTTAAAGAAAAGTAATTCCTCACTTTTCTAGAGAAAACACTCAAATTCATTCAATGATATCTAAGTTAATGTTTCAATAATGAAAAAAACACAATATAAGGTAGAAAAAGCACTCAAACTAACCCTGGATGCATTAGGGTTCCTCTTTTCAAAATATAATAATCAAAACAGAAAATAAATTAAAAATCGTGAAATTCTGGTATCGGTAGAGCCACGCGATCGAATTGTTGTACCCCCACGCGATCGTGCGATTGAGTAAATTTCCTCTCGGGTCCTTTTATGGTGACACTGTGTGATCGCATGCTAATTTGCCTCGCGGAATCGCATAGTTTCCTCTTCGACTCTTTGAAGTGATTTATCCAATTTTGACTCTTGACTCGGGTCCAACATGGAACTTGTTCATTTTATCATGTAGCTTGTTGTTACATTGCCTATAGCTTGATTTCTCCCGTGAATCACATCATCCCCTCTCTCTTGAAAAGGATCCAACCTCGAATCTGCAACTTGCCCAATCCTCTTGTAACTCTTGCAATTGTTGGCTATTGGAACATGCCTGTATTTCAGGTTCTCCTTCAACCTTTTGAAGTGTTCTTCCTTGCAAGTAACTTTCTTCTCGGCTTTAATGTTATGATTTGATTTTTTGGTACCTGCAAAACTGAATTAACCAACCTAGGGAGGGATGTGTTGGCACCACCAGGTGCAAGGATTGATTCCTTATACATAATAAACCTTTGTGCAAAAAAGCTCATTTTGTGGACTCTCTTTTTTTCTCTTTGCACTCACGCTCTCCTTTTCCTGAGGTCGTGGCCTCAACCCTCTTATTTTCAATTTTCACTATCTCTCCTTTTAATGAGGTCGTGACCTTAACTCTCTTATTTTTTTCCTCAAACTCACTCGTTATTTTTAGCTGATCCTCTTGAACCTCTTTAGGTGACAAAGGAGTAAGAGTAATCTTTTCCCACTCTTTACAAAAGAATATTGATTTTTAAACCCATCATGCACTACCCTCCTAATATGTTGACATGGCCTTCCCAATAAAATATGCCCAACATGCATAGGCACTATGTCACAAACCACCTCATCTTTGTAACATCCAATGGTAAATTTAACCTTAACCTACCTGTTTACCTTAATTTCCCTGGACTCGGTCAACCATTGTAATTTATAAGGATTAGAGTGTTTCATCTTATACAAATTCAAAATTCCCACCAACATGGTACTAACCACATTTGTACAAATCCCCCATCAATCACAAAACCACAAACATTTTCATCCACTAAACACCTAGTGTGAAATAGGTTATCCCTTTGTTCATCCACCTCATTCACCTTAACTTTAGAACTAAGGACACACCTATTAACAAGCGAACCCTTCACAATGTAAGTTAATTCCTCACCATCACTACTACTACTAGTCCCAATATCCTCTAATTTAGGCATCCCTTCAAATTCATCCTTCGAAATCATCTCCCCATTACGTATAACCATTACCATTTTATTTGGACATTGGGATGCAATATGACCAGAACCCATTCATTTAAAACACTTAATATTCCTATCCTTAGTAGGTTGAGAATCAGAATTGTTTTTATCTTTTGTTGTAGGTTCCTCCTTCCCTTTCGGGACATGATCATCGTTGTTTTCCCTCCTTGATTGTGATGTAGGATAAGATCCTGGTGAATATCTTGCTGCCCACTTTCGCTTCAGTTGCCTCTCCACTTTCATTGACATATGCACCATGTCCTCCAACTCCACGTAGTGCTGCAGCTTAACCACATTAGCCATTTCTAGGTTTAGCCCACTCAAGAACCTAGCCATAGTAGCCTCCCTATCCTCCACGATATTGGTCCTAATCATAGCCACTTCCATGTCTTTATGGTACTCCTCCACAATCCTAGACCCCTGTGTAAGCCCCTGCAACTTTTGGTAAATATCCCTGTGAAAATGGCTCGGGACAAACCTCTTCCTCATTATAGCTTTCATCTCCACCCATGTTTCTACCGGTCTCTCACCATTCTTCCTCCTACTCGTCACTAATTGATCCCACCAATTTATTGCATTATCAGTTAATCCCACTACTACTAACCTCACCTTCTTTTCCTGCGAACATTTATGGCATTCAAACATCAACTCTACCTTCTTCTCCCAATCTAGATAAGCCTAAGGATCGCTCCTCCCATGGAAAGGTGGTATGGTCATTTTGATACTCCCTAGATTACCATCCACTTCATCCCTATTCCTATGTCATCTCCTATGACCCCTTTCACGCCTATCATCTCTTTCACTCGTTCCCACACTAGCCATGGATGAATGAACACTCCCCATTCACTATCAATCCTTTCTTCATCGAGCCCATATCCAAACCTATGGTCATTCCCTCTCCTACAGTCCCTCTCATCAACCCTCTTAACTCTAGGACCCGTATGAGTTCATTCCCTATGCAACTGAGTAATATTTTCATCCTGCCTATCCATTCTAGTCATCAATTTCTCACATTGTTTCTGTAGGACTGCCATCATACCTACATCATTCCTATCCTTCCTATTTATACCTTCAGGTTGTTTGTTGTGACTCATTGATGAGACTGCTGACTCCTTCCTGTCAATTCCTTTGTTGTCACTAACTGATGAAGAAGATGATTGAGAAATTTATAAATGAGAAATTTTCGGAATATTCGTGGGATTTATGAATTTTTGGATTTGTTTTTTCCTTTTTTACCCAAAAATTCGACTACAAGTATGGAAAAACAAACGGAAATGAATTTGGATAAGAAATAAGTAAAATAAGCACGTTTGAGTTTTTATGGGATTTTTAAATGGATCAAAACTAATAAAATTATGAAGATATGAAGAACAAGAAGTACAAGAAAAATTAAGAAAACCAAGAAAATCAAGAAATATCAAGAACTGAATTTAGAACCTAACTCTGATACCACTTGATGTGGTTCCTTTTGGAAAATGCGATGAGAAACGCGGAATAAAAATTTAATAAAGCATGAAAGATTAAATTTAGTTTAACTAAAATAATAAAAATGAAAACAAAGGAAAAGTAAACGATAGGACCTTTTTACGATGCAATGAATTGACGATGCGGAACAAAAATCAATGTTTTCGAACGCCACAAGGGATGTCCTTGATAAGGTTCTATGTTGGAATGTTACATAGATTCAAGAATCTTTGATAAGTTTGATAGTGTAGAGACCAAGAAATTTCAAGTTAAAAAAAAAAAAAAATTATTTTATAAAATTTGTCGTTACAACTCTCCAATTTTAAAAGATCATTATTTAAGAACTATCGCACTCGTCTAGCCATTTACAAGTGAAATTAAATTTATTTTAATCCGAGTCCAATTCCAAATTTATTAAAAATATCTCCATTTTTCCTTATTAAATTATTTTAAGTCGAAATACGAAATTCAATTTTATCTCAAAATTTATTTTCAATCCAAAATATATCAAATTTTAAATACATTACCTAATCAAAGTTAGTCTAATTTTTAGTTAATTATCCTAAACTAATCCTACCAACTAATCCTAATCTATATCCACGTTTTTTTTTCTTTTTCTTTCTTTCTTCTTCTTTTCCATCAAATTCATCATCATTGTGTATCAAAAACATCATGATTCATTACACCATTTTCCCACTCCATTCCAACCTAATTTTCTCCACTAATCCATTTCTTTTTTTTTTTCTTTTCCCATCACTTTATCATTTTAAATTCTCTCCACCCACAAATTGTCCCCCCAATTCTTGCTATAAATAGAGCATGATTTGGAGAGGAAAAATGCACCAAGACAAGAGAGAAAATATAGAGAAAAAAAAAATAGTAGAGAGAAATTTGTGAATAGAGAGAAATATTTGTTTTCTTGTGAGTATTTTTAAAATCTATTATTTCATCCCTATAGTTAATATTCATTTTGAGTTTCAACTCAACTTTTGAAAATTACATTTTAGTCCCTCAACTTTCAAAAGTATTCATTTTAGTCCATCAACTTTCAAAGTATTCATTTTAGTCCCTCACCTTTCAAAAGTATTCATTTTAGTCTCTCAACTTTCAAAGTATTCATTTTAGTCCCTCAACTTTCAAATTATCAATTTCCATCCCCAAAATTATAAAATATCATTTTAAACTATAAATTTCCAAAGACCAATGTAACTTATTGGCTAGACGAGGCGTAAGGAGATTTGAAAGATTGAAGTCATTCCCGCTCAACCACACTCGTTAAGTTTAAGGTAGACTCGCCCCCACTAATTTGTTTATATTATAATTGCATGTGTTATGTGGATTTACGTGATTTATATGCTTAATTGCATAAGACTAGAGTATCTCTTATGAGATAAGACAAGTGTATCTCTTATGAGATCAAAAGAGAAATTTATGTTATGCATGTCATAACTTATATGCGTTAGCGCATAAGAGAAGAGTATGTTCATTTGCATTCACTATGTGATGCCTATGATTAAGAAGAGAGTGTCATTGTATTATTTGCATAATTACGTGTTCAATTATCTTGTAAATTAATTATTGACGATGAGTCTACCGAGTATTTCTTTTGAAATGCTCACTCCGTTTTTAACAACATTTGCAGAGATCGGAAGCGGTGGCAAATGATGGGCAATGATGGCAAACATTTATTTTAAATTATTTTGAAAGTTGAGATTTTTGGAACTTGTTTATTTATTTGAGCTTTGGAATTTTATGGAATGTTTCTCAAGAGAATTTATTTAAATGTGAATCCTGTTGAAAATTTTCAAATGAATGTGATATTTGGATTTTCTTAAAATTCATTTATTTCCGCAATATTTGTTAAATATATATTTTAAACAGAGACGAAGTAGCGTTACGGGTTTCACGAAATTTGGGGCGTTACAGTTTGGTATCAGAGCCAGTCTGCGTTTTTGTAGACTGGAAAAAAAAAATTCAAGAAACATTTTCCATTATGTAATTATTATTAATGAAGATTGCCACTGCCATCATTCGTTCCACCAACTCCGAAGTAAAGAAGTTTATGATGTTTAACGTTATTTCAGTATTTTGGATACATATTTTATTGATTTATGAGAAAGAATGAAGAGAAAGAGAAAGAGATTGTATGCGAATAAGAAAGAAAGAAAGAATGAAAGAAATGAGTTTTGGAGCATAACGAGATATTTTTAAGAAAGAAAGAAAAGAAAGAGAACGAGTTTTGAGCATAATGGGAATAATATGATTTAAGAATGATTTTATAATAATTTTTGTCCTCGAGTTTAGAAATGATGAACCCTAACTGGACTTTGCATAATTGATTTTAGACATGACACCATTTACGAGAAGTCAACAGAAAGAATTAGACAATATTTTCGGAATATCTATCGTTTAGATTAAACGAGAAATAGCAAGCCAGTTTTATGAAGTTGTGATGAGATGTTGAGATTATAAGTGATGTGATTTTATTGAGACTTTTATGAGAAGAATTATGAAATTAGAAGTTTAAAGATTTGGTTCTTAGTTATTGGGAATTAAGAAATGGATATTGTGTTGAGTAAGTAAATTATTCCTATATTTTGAGAGAAATTTATTATGTAGTTTGGCCTTGTGATTAAATTTTGGGAATATGATTTGTGGCATATATATTTATAAGTATGAGTAGTCTTTTGAGCCAATTAATATATTGAAGGAAGTGATATTGTGATATTGGAAAATATGATTAGAAATTGTTAGGTTGAAGAATGATGAAATGATTTTCTGGGATATTTTTGGTGATATTGAAGTTTGTTGGAAATGTTGTCAATATATAAATTTTTGTGGTCAAATGTAGAGTTATTTGTTATTGTTAGTTATGAAGTATACCTACGGGTTGGATAAGTCCAAATTACAAGGGAAACTCTGCCTAGAATTTTATCATTTGGAATTAAGAGCATAGTATGGTAGGCACCCACTAAGGAAATTGAGGTTAGACTTACAAGTTCATTTACACCCCAAGCAAGATTTAGTAAATGATAAAAAGGGATAATGACTCTTGAGCTATTTTTGGCTTCTTCGAAGTATAATCATTTTTGTAATGGAGATAGTTATATTGAAATACTCTCCTTGTTTCACAATTTCAAGAACAAGATGATGTATACAACTGTTGGGACATCAAGGTATACCTGAAGTTATGTGATGACTTGATGCATACATTGGGAAATGTCAAGTCATATTTTAAAAGATGAGGGAAGGCTCCTATCAAAGAGATATTATTATTTTCTCATATAGAAACACAAAAGAGTCACACTGGAAAGGAATACATGAAAAATACACAAAAACAAAAGAGAGAAACATGGGAAAATCCTCAAAATGAGAGATGTGTTTCCGGAGTAGCCGTATCCTACCACCTCTGATCTTTTGAGGAAATAAAGAAACGTTCAAAGAGGTGTGCTTCAAGAGTAAGAATACTCCGTAATCTACCACCTTAAATCTTTGAGGTACACAAGATTAAACATTGATAAAATCCTAGAAATTAAAGGTGTGTCTCAAGAGTGAGAATACTCCGTACTCTACCACCACCTATTCTAGGGTTCACAAAGTTAAGTTTACATTAACTGGACTCCATTTTCGCTTGATCCCCCTTCCATGCGACCAATCTATCTTAACTCCTGCTGGATCTTGTAATGGGATATATGACTGCAGCTTATCCAGTAGTTCATCGATAGTAGGAGCAGAAATAAGGATCCTTCTAGCAAATGGAGAGATGAATCCCTGTTCCACAGCATAATCAAGGAATTTTAACAAACCATCAAAGAAATTGTTAACATTTAAAAGCCCAATAGGCTTAGTATGGAGATCTAGTTGAGCCCATGAGGTAATATTAAAGATTTCTTCTAAAGTACCAAAACCTCGTGGCAGGGCTATAAAATCGTCAGAACCATATAGCATGCAAGTTATGCGTTCATGGATAGATAAGGTTTGTACTTCATGCCCTCGTGTTTTGCCTGCAATAGCTACCAAAGGGACAGGTATAACACCGATCACTTTTACTCGCTCTGTGATAGCAGATTGGGAAACACAACCCATCAGACCACTGCTACCACCCCCATACACGAGAGTGATACCTTTCTCCCCCAATTTCTTTCCAAGATCCACTGCTGCTTCTAGATACCCAAAACCTTTCCCCACTTTTGATCCAAAAAATACACAGATAGTTTTGATATGTCGAAGTTTTGGTCCTTCCATTTTTGAAAGTAAAGAAGGGAAAACTTACGAGAAAATGTTATTTTGGGATGCATGAACTATGAAAAATATTTGGCTATTTAAAACCGAAAAACTTCACTATTTCCAATGTCTTTTGAAAAAAAAGTGAAGATTTACTTTTGACAAAATCACCCTACTCACCTTTCGGTGATTTATTTTTCCAGCTTTTATCGAAACTCGTGAAAGGAAACAGAAAATTATTTTATATGTGCATATATATCAAGTGATTTACCTTGTATCAATGTTGATTAGCCAAAACCTCGTTGTGTAAAATAGACTGGCAAACAGGATCTTTCGATATTATATTTTTGAGACTATAATGATTTTTATCCTCGTTAAATTGAGCATACAAGGAAAGGAGTTCACGTTGCACATAACCACTTGGGTGCGTTTCAAGAGTCAATCGAATATCATCCAAAGACTCCTTACTCAGTCCACCCTTAATGAAATCGATTTTATAATCTCGATTTCTAGAAGAATATCCTACTGATTTGCAACGAGTATCACATGTCCAATGAGCACATTTGTAACAACCGTTCAGTCTTTTTGCTCTTCGTCTCTTTGCGAAAGTACTTTTGCCTAAACCAGGCATGTGTTTAGGAAATGTTAATGGCAATTCACCAGCTAATCGAACTTTTGCTTCGATCAACCAACGAACATCTTCTGGGATGCCATGATCCATCAGCAACCTCAATCTTTCGAGCCTAATTTGATAAATTTTTCTCAAATCATTTACTGAAAGATTGGAATAATATTTGCGAATATTTGAAAGTATGATATCCATTCTTGATGGATCTAACCTTCTTCCCAAAACGATCTATTTAAAGGCATTAAGGAGCTGAGTGGATCCACGTGATATTGATTCTATCAAGAAAGCATGGAATAGAATAATGAAAAGTGGGAACAAGAGTTAATGCGTCGTTAACTTTCTTGGTAAAGGAAGATTTGATGATAAGATTTGAGATATGGAATATTTTCTTGAATTTGGTACTGATATTTTTGGTATAATATAGTAATCAAGGTATAGTGAGATAATACGGGAATACGTGAAAGCGAAATGAGGACCGTATTGAATCAGAGTTCATAAGTATGTACAAGTGAAAGAAATACCTTGCGGGAAATGTTGTGACATTTGAGTGAAGAATCTTAGTTATTTGGGAGCTAATTGTTTATTGAATTCTGCAGTACGTTTTGGTTACAAATATTGGAAAAGATAAACTGATGATATTATGTTGATTAGTGAATAACATGTTATTGGGTATATTACATAGAGAGAATATTCAGGTAATCGTTTTAATTATTTTGGTGAAAGGAAGTTTTAGAGATGACAAATTATTATGGTTTGATATGTTTTTAAAGAAATAGTAAAGATTTATTGAAATTTGGAGAGAATCTTTCATGGGTTTTTGTAACGGGCTTATAGAGATCATTGAAGAGACGTGATGTCATTTGGGTTATTGAATAATGACTTAAGTAGTCAGCAAATATTTCTTTATACAGAGTTTAGAGGCTATGTTGAAAGCTTGCATTTTAGACCTTTGTAATAGCTAGGGAAAACAATTTACCGTTTGTTGAATTTACATGTAACAATAGTTTCTAGGCTACTGTTGGCATGACACAATATGAAGCTATTTATGACAGCAGATCACCTATCCATTGAGATAAAGTTGGTGAAAAGAGAATTTTAGGTCTAGAATTAATTGAAAAGACTGTAGAGGCTATCGAGAAATTCAGACTGCGGATTAAAGCCGCTCAAGACAAACAGAAAAGCTATGCCGATCGAAGGAGAAAAGATTTAGAGTTTGAGGTTGGAGGGAAAGTATTCTTAAAGATAGCCATATGAAGGGTGTTGTTAGGTTCGGCAAGAGAGGAAAATTAAGATATCATTTTTTTATCGGACCATTTGAATATTGGAGAAAGTGGGAAATGTGGCTTATCGCTTGGCATTGCCACCCGAACTCTCGGCTGTGCACAATGTCTTTTACATTTCTTTATTGAGAAAATACGTTCACAATCTCAGTCACGTAGTGAACTTTCAGTCAATCACGATTCAGAAGAATCTATCTTATGAGGGGACACCTACGTCCATTATTGATAGAAAAGTTCATGTCTTAAGAAATTTTACTAGTCAAAGTTCAGTGGGGTAGACATGGTAGCAATGAGGCTACCTGAGAGAAAGAAAAAGAAATTCTAGCTACATATTCAGATATTATAGATCAAGTAAGTTTAAATTTCGAGGACGAAATTATTTTAAGTGGGGAAGTTTGTAGCGACCAAGAAATTTCAAGTTTAAAAACAAAAAAGAAAAAAAATATTTTATAAAATTTTTCGTTACAACTCTCCAATTTTAAAAGATCATTATTTAAGAACTATAGCACTCGTCTAACCATTTACAAGTGAAATTAAATTTATTTTAATCCGAATCCAATTCCAAATTTATTAAAAATATCTCCATTTTTCCTTATTAAATTATTTTAAGTCGAAATACGAAATTCAATTTTATCTCAAAATTTATTTTCAATCCAAAATATATCAAATTTTAAATACATTACCTAATCAAAGTTAGTATAATTTTTAGTTAATTATCCTAAACTAATCCTACCAACTAATCCTAATCTATATCCACGTTTTTTTTTCTTCTTTCTTTCTTTCTTCTTCTTTTCCATCAAACTCATCATTATTATGTATCAAAAACATCATGATTCATTACACCATTTTTCCACTCCATTCCAACCTAATTTTCACCACTAATCCATTTCTTTTTTTTTTTTCTTTTCCCATCACTTTATCATTTTAAATTCTCTCCACCCACAAATTGTCCCCCCAATTCTTGCTATAAATAGAGCATGATTTGGAGAGGAAAAATGCACCAAGACAAGAGAGAAAATATAGAGAGAAAAAAAATAGTTGAGAGAAATTTGTGAATAGAGAGAAAAATAGAGAGAAATATTTGTTTTCTTGTGAGTATTTTTAAAATCTATTATTTCATCCCTATAGTTAATATTCATTTTGAGTTTCAACTCAACTTTTGAAAATTACATTTTAGTCCCTCAACTTTCAAAAGTATTCATTTTAGTCCATCAACTTTCAAAGTATTCATTTTAGTCCCTCACCTTTCAAAAGTATTCATTTTAGTCTCTCAACTTTCAAAGTATTCATTTTAGTCCCTCAACTTTCAAATCATCAATTTCCATCCCCAAATTATAAAATATCATTTTAAACTATAAATTTCCAAAGACCAATGTAACTTATTGGCTAGACGAGGCGTAAGGAGATTTGAAAGATTGAAGTCATTCCCTCTCAACTACACTCGTTAAATTTAAGGTAGACTCGCCCCCACTAATTTGTTTATATTATAATTGCACGTGTTATGTGGATTTACGTGATTTATATGCTTTATTGCATAAGACTAGAGTATCTCTTATGAGATAAGACAAGAGTATCTCTTATGAGATAAGACAAGAGAATCTCTTATGAGATCAAAAGAGAAATTTATGTTATGCATGTCTTAACTTATATGCGTTAGCGCATAAGAGAAGAGTATGTTCATTTGCATTCACTATGTGATGCCTATGATTAAGAAGAGAATGTCATTGTATTATTTGCATAATTACGTGTTCAATTATCTTGTAAATTAATTATTGGCGATGAGTCTACTGAGTATTTCTTTTGAAATGCTCACTCCGTTTTTAACAACATTTGCAGAGATCGGAAGCGGTGGCGAATGATGTGCAATGATGGCAAACATTTATTTTAAATTATTTTGAAAGTTGAGATTTTTGGAACTTGTTTATTTATTTGAGCTTTGGAATTTTATGGAATGTTTCTCAAGAGAATTTATTTAAATGTGAGTTCTGTTGAAATTTTTCAAATGAATGTGATATTTGGATTTTCTTAAAATTCATTTATTTTCGCAATATTTATTAAATATATATTTTAAAGAGAGACGAAGTAGCGTTCCGGGTTTCACGGAATTCGGGGCGTTACAGATAGATTGTTCAAGAAAAGGAATTCCTCACTTTTCTAAAGAAAACACTCAAATTCTTTCAATAATATCCAAGTTAATGTTTCAATAAAGGAAAAAACACAATATAAGGTAAAAAAAAAGTGCTCAAACTAACCCTGGCGGCATTAGGGCTCCTATTTGCAAAATATAATAATTAAAGTAGAAATAAATTCAGAGTAACTAAAATAATAAAAATGGAAATAATGGAAAAATAGACGATAGGACCTTGACCTAAGATTCACGACGCAATGAATCAACTTTGTTTTGAGATTATTTATCGAAAATAATTTTAAAAACCAATTCACCCCCTCTTTGTTAGTTATTCTTGGGTTATAAATTGGAACCAGAGCTTAGGTGCTGGTTTTTAAGATTATACATTCTTGAGTAATGGCTAATCATAATATTGAGGGGCATCCAATAAATCGTCCTTTATTTGATGGTATGCATTATAATTATTGGGAAACTAGAATGATGATTTATATTCAATCAATTGATTATAATGTTTGGGAGGTTATTAAATTCGGTCCTTAAGTGAAGGTTATTAAAGCTAATGGAAAACCGAAACAAACTATCTGAAAACCGAGGGAAGAATATGATGAGGATGATAAACAAGAATTTTCTTTAAATGCTAGAACTAAAAATCTACTTTATTGTGCTTTAAATATAAATGAATTCAAATGTATTAGCACATGTGGTTCTGCATATGATATTTGTCATGCATTAGAAATCACACACATGGGTACAAAAAAAAGTGAAAGAAACTAAGATAAATATTTTTTTAGAGATTTCAAAATTTCTTTATGAAGCAAGATGTACTCATTAGTAGCATGATTACACGGTTTACAGATGTTGTAAATGGCCTTAACGGCTTTGATTGTAAATTTGCTAATGGCGAACTTGTGAGCAAAATGCTAAGGTCTCTCTCGAAATATTGGGACTCCCTGAGGATGTTGATAGAGAACACAAAAGACATCAACATGTACCCATTGGAAGAGTTCCATGGAACTTCGATGACTTATGAGTTCAATCACTCCGAAACAAATGAGAAGTCTAGAAAAGCCAAAGAAGAAGAGAAGAAGGATCCTCCTAGGAGACAAATTTCTTTGAAATCATCAAGTGATGAAGAAACCTCAAACTCAAACATGAGTGATATTGATGATCTTGTTCTCCTAGTGAAGAGACTTTTGCAACAACCGTCGTTTTCAAAAGAAAGAAAATAAAGGTAAGAAAAAAAATAAGAAAATTATTTGCTATGATTGTGACAAACCCCATCACAAAAGAACATAATATCCCAACAAAAAGAGATTCTTCAAGGAGAAAGCTCTCCAAGCAAGTTGGGATGAAAGTGATGGTGAAGAGCATTAAGAAAATGTACGTCAAGAAAAAGTTGCAAACATGTGCTTCATGGCCATTGAAGATGAGGTTAACACAAATGACAATCCTTCCTATGATAAATTATCTATTTATTATGAAGAAATCATTGAAGCATTTGAAAAACTTGCTCTTAAACACTCCAATCTATAAAAGTAACATATTTTATTAAAAATGAGATCAAAAAGATTTTTGAACTTCAAAACGTTTTTGAAAAATAAAAGTATGATCATAATGCTTTAATTAAAGAAAATTACTCTTTAAAAGAAATTTTTTTGGATTTGACAAATATTGTTCACGAATTCACTGAAGGTAAGAAAAACTTTGAGTTAATGCCTGGTGAACGAACATGTGTTTTCGATAAAGGAGGAATTGGGTACAAACCATTTTTAAAATAAAAATATCTCAAAAATATCATTGTTAAAGCTTTTACCTCTTTTTCTTTTTATCAAATTATTACATGTAGTTTTTGTAATAGAAATGGACATGTAACTTTTCAATTATTTGGTAAAAAGAAACTACATTTTGAAAGAAAGCACAAGTGGATTAAAGAGTCCACAAGCACTAACTATCAAGGATCCAAAGTTCCATGGGTACCAATGATCAAAACTCACATCTTGTAGGTATCATCAAAGATAAAGAACAATTGGTTGTTGGATAGTGGCTGCTCAAAGTACATGACCGGAGACAAAACTTTATTATCAAACTTCAAGAAGAAGGATGGGGTCATGTTACTTTTGAAGATAAGGCCAAAGGTATTGGAATTCGAAATATTGGTAACCATGCATTTCCCTCTATTGAAAATGTTTCATTAGTAGCTAATCGCAAAGATAACTTGCTAAGTATTAGTCAATTATGTGATAAAGGTTATCATATTAAATTCGATTCTTCCAAATATCTTATTAAGGAAGCTACATCAGAAGATGTATTATTTATAAAAAGTCGAAGTAAAGATGTTTATGTCATTAACATTGAATTTGAAAAGAAAATAAAATGTTTATAAAGATTTAAAGATGACACTTGGTTATTGTATAGAAGATTAGGCAATGTTAGTATGGACCTACTTTCAAATATCTCAAAAAAATTCTTTGTCAAAGGTTTACGAAATTTGAAATTTTAAAAGGACAAAATTTGTGATGCTTGAATATCCTTCAACCACGAAACATTTACAACTTCTACACTTAGATCTCTTTGGACTTTGTAAAACCGTTAGTCTAAGTGGCAAGCACTATGCCTTTATCATTGTTGATGACTTTTCAAGATTTACTTAGGTTTTGGTTTTGAACTTGAAAAATGAAGTTTTAAATGGATTCAAATATTTTTGCAAGAAGGTTCAAAATGAAAAGGGATATACTATTACAATTATTAGAAGTGATCATGGTGGAGATTTTGATAACATTGCTTTTCATGATTTTTGTGAAATTAATGGATATGAACATAATTTTTTTGGCTCCTACAACTCCTCAACAAAATGGTGTAGTAGAAAGGAAGAATTTCACATTGCAAGAAATGGCTCGGGGTATGTTAAATGAAAATAATTTACCAATATATTTTTTGGTCGAAGTAGTTAACATAACTTGCTAGATTATGAAAATAATTTTGGTTAGTCAAAAGGAAACCAGATTTCCATATGAGCTTTGAAAAATAGAGTTCCCAGTATTGGTTATTTCAAAGTATTTGATTGCAAATGTTTTATTCTAAATACAAAATAAAATTTAGTAAAATTTGATTCAAAATCCGATATTAGAATCTTTCTTAAATATTCTCCTACTAGTAAAGCTTTCAGAGTGTTTAACAAAAACTCTACTAGTGGAAGAATCCATGCATGTCATCTTTTATGAAGCTAGCCTAATCCTCTTGACCATGAGAAAGGTATTGGTAATGATGTAGGTTTGGAATTTCCTTTTGAACAAATGAACATTCAAATCCAAGAATGGAAGATCCTAAAGATGTTAGTGATGAAGATATGGAAGAACCAAATGTACAACAACAAGAAGGAGAGTCTTCCAAAATGCAAAGTGACTCATCACTTCCCGTTGAATGGAGATTTGTCCATTTTTATCCAAAAAGAGTTCATAATTGATTATCCATCCAAAGATGTAAGTACAAGAACTTCTACTAAAGGTTTTCCAAATAATTGTGCTTTTATATCACAAATATAACCAAAGAATTTAAAAGAAGCCAAGTTTGTTGAATTTTGGGTTCTAGCTATGCAAGAAGAACTAAATTAATTTGAAAGAAATCATGTTTGTAATTTAGGATTAGAATCTATAGTTGATTATAACTTCAGTTTTTTTTATTATAACAAACAAAGTTACTTATGGTTCTAACAAGTTTTATTTCTTAAGTATTTCATATATTAGATTCAAAAGTATTCAAATGCTCAAATCGTCATCTAATGAAGAAAGTGTGAAGAAAGGAAATTAGAAGAAAAAGATAAATAGCTTTCATTGTATTTCTTGTATTCGAAGAAAAAGATCAATAGCATGATATGTAAATGTATCAACTCATCGATACTGAGCAATTTCATACAGCTCTTTTATCATTCATCAAATGAATAAGTATATTTTTCTTCAAAATATGAAACAAATTTTCGCTAAAGATACATGTTGACATGAAGAAAAATTTCCAAACTTGCATACTTTGGTTGATCGAAAACTATTCGACTAAAATCGTGTTTTTAGTCAACCCAAATTCCAACATTTGAATTTCTATTACAGCTATATTATGCACTTTTGGTTGACCTAGTCAACCGAAAGTCCCTGTTTTGGATATTTTTGCTCGATCAATAGTCTTCTTTTTTGTATTCAATACCACAAACCTACAAGAGCAATTAAGAGATCATATTTATTGAAAATCATTGAGTTTAATTTATTTTAAATTGTATTTCAGTCATTGCAAAGAATTTCTTAACTGATCAAACTATTTTCATCAATTTCAACAAGAATTCTATTTGCAAGAAAAAATTTCATTCTTAATTTCTCAATTCTTCTTGATAAATTTTTTCTATGCCAACATTTATATTGAAGTGTAAAACTCTCTTCATACTTGTATTATTTGTTAAGAGAGATTATTGGTTGAATAGCTTTGATACAAAGTTACAAACTATTTCATCATCTATTTTTCATTCATCAAAGTTTACAATATAAATACTTGAGCTTTGCTATTTGCTATCTATTGAAGTGTTGTCCTAAATCTCTTAAGAACTGATTTGAATGTATCATTTTTTAAGAGAGTTCTTTCGATTGTAAAATTATTATTTACATTTTGGTTGTTTTGAGATCCTTTTGAAAACTCAATTGTTGCTAAGGATGGGTGCTCCTTGTTTTAGGTCACATAAGGATATTTGCTCATCTTTGTAAGTTATTTAAGGATAAGTTCTCCTTATTGTAAGTACTCAAGGATTTGTACCCTTTAGTGTAAGTAGCACAATATTAAATTTGGTCTTACTCGTGACGAAGAGCTTGATAACGAGGACATAGAATACATTACGTTATTGCACTTTGAATTGCTTATTGCATTGTGCTATATTTATTTAAGTAATATATGTAGCTCATTTTATCAGATTCTTTTCCAACCCAGTTGATTCACGCTTATTATTTTTCTCGAATTCTGTACATTGCTTGTCAAGGTTTCCAAACTATCCTATATCAACCTATACTTCCACCAACTTCCATCAATCACATCCAATATCACACCCTACCTCTACATCACCAACCTCTCCAGATTCACACTCCACCAACTTCAGACTCCAATCTCAGCCCCCCTCTCTCTCACGGCAATCCACTGCTTAGCAACCCAACACCTTCATCCAGCCTCTCCTCTCAGCACAATCGACATTGGAGCAGCAGCCTAAAACTCATTCCCATTGCAACTCCATTTCAACCTCCTCTCGCAGCCAGGTAAGAACAGCCCTCAACCTAGCAGCATCTTCACCAATGGCACCACCAAAATCAATCCCAAACCCAACTCTCAGCATTCACCTCACCTCAGACCAGCCCAGCCTCCTCCCAGCTCCATCCATTGCAGCCTCCTTTCAGCCAAGGTAACATTTTCTTCCTCCTTCACCATGGCTATTCCAAGTTGAGTTCCACCTTCATCACCAACTACCATATCACACATTCTTGACACAAACAACATCATCCCAACCAAAGAGTATCTCGAATCCGCACAGCATCACCACTGTCGAACAATTCACGGCCAACACCACCCACACCTCCCCTTTCATCACCCAACCCCAACTTCCACAGTTCGAGCTCCATTAGCCTGCTGCCAAACCCGAACCATCAAGCAACCCATTTCCACAATCACCACCGGCATCATCATCACAACCCAAACCCACAACCCAGCCCCAAAATCAAACCCAAAACCCAAGAAACAAAGTACCCAGATACTATCTACCTCGACTGCCGGTTTTATCACCGGAGAAATCGCGATTAGCCTCGTTTCACCTCGGTATTTTGCACCCAACCTCGCACTTGAACCCCAAACCTGGACCCCTCCCTTGCCGCCGCTCGCCGCCACCATCCGGCGACGTTTCGCCGGCACACCGTCGACTGCAGCACCGATTTTCCCCAATTGCGCCGTCGGTCGCTGCGTCCCTCCTCCCTCTCTCTCTTCCTTCGATTCTGACCATAATGGGTAGAGTGAGAGTAAAAATTGATTTTAATATTTTTGATTTTATGGAAATTGCAACTTAGTCCCTAAGTCCCAAAAATGTTTTATTTCAGCTCTTTCAGCTTTAAACCTTTTAATTTCAGTCCTTAGGTTTTTAAATGGGTTTTAATCAACCTTTTCATTTTTAAAATCACTTATCTCAATCCCCACAATTTAATATTCATTTTGAGTTTCAACCCAAGTTTTGAAATTATTCATTTTAGTCCATCAACTTTCAAATTATTCATTTTAGTCCCTCAACTTTCAAAATATTCATTTTAGTCCCTCAACTTTCAAAGTATTCATTTTAAAACCTCAACTTTCAAATCATCAATTTCAGTCCCCAAATTGTAGTTTATCATTTTTAAACTATAAATTTCTAAAGACTAATTTAACTTATTCTTCTAATTGGTTAGACGAGGCGTACGGAGAATTAAATGATTAAAGTCATTTCCCGCTCGATTTTGCACTCGTTGAATTTAAGGTAGACTCGCCCCTATTAATTGATTTAAATTATCATTGCATGTGAATGCGTATGTTATGTGACTTATGTGAAAGTCATTTTTATGAAAAGAAACGAGAATGTATTTCTTCGGAAATATTTTTGTTGTTATACTTGTCATAACTTATATGCTTTTATGCATGAGAAAGAAAGAAGAGAATATCTTGCAAGATAAATGATGATGTTATGCATAACTTATGTGCCTTATGTGCACGAGAAGAAAGAGCAACCCACACACTATAATTTTAAAGAGTCTATGATTTTCAAAAAGAAGCCATGTGCTTTAATGTACGAGAAAGAGCAACTCACGCCCTATGATTTCTAAAAAGCCTATGATTTTTAAAAAAGAAGCCATGTGCTTTAATGCACGAGAAGAGAAACCCACACCCTATGATTTCTAAAGAGCCTACATTTACGTGTTCAATTATATTGTAGATTAATTAATTTGCGATGAGTCTACTGAGTATTTCTATGAAATGCTCATGTCTATTTCTAACAACATTTGCAGATTTCAGAGAGGGTGGCAAGTGATGGATGATTGTGGCAATAGTCGCTAAATGGTTGAAAATCTTATTTTAATGATCCGTATTTCCAAATATTGAATAATTTTGAGACTTTCAATTATTTGAGAAATTATGACATTGTCAATTGTTTTACAATATTAATGGCTCGATTTATTATTTCGAATTTTTTCATAAAGGTTTTAAATTTTATCGACCATTACAGTTTATTTAATGTTGCCAAAAACGAATTTCAGTTATTTCTTCCGCTAAAATATTATTTTAAAGTTTAGACCAGAAGATGACGTGGTGAACCGAGTATTTAGAACTCGGGGCGCTACAACATAACTTGATTTAAATTATTGAATTTACTTATATACTTCTCTTATTACACTTTGCTTTAATATCTTGGTTTATCCGTTTTGTTTTGAGATTATTTATCATAAAATTTCAAAAACGAATTCACTCCACTCTTGATTAGTTATTCTTGGGTTATCACTTTGTAGATCCTCGCCAGAGAAAGGCAACGGCCAATGGTGAACCTCGTTGGAGTTCACTTACCATCAAAGGGTGATTCAAGTTTTTCTTGGCCTACTCATCGTACGAGTAAGGCACACATAGAAGAATATAATTAGAAAGAAGAAGAAGAAGAAGAAGAAGAAGAAGAAGAAGAAGATGATGATGATGATGATGATGATGATGATGATGATGATGATGATGATGTGCTACGATGTGGTGGTTTGAGCTTCCATTTCATCATTATAAGAGTATCAAGAAGCAGTAATTCTCGGTTGAGAAGTCGACCTTACATTCCTTAAAAGCCTTAGATTTCGATTATTGCCTTATTTTCAACGTTTGCATTGGTTAGGATTTTCGGGTTCAAGTCTAGGTGTTAGTGAGAGATTCGTAACTTATTTTATGCTAATGCCGATACTCGCGGTGAATTACTCGAAAGGCCCAGGAAAACTTTGGATTGTCATCATATCATACTTTTGTTAAGGGGAAAGTATTTTGGGTAGGTTTGGATGATATTGTCCAAATTTTTTGGATGCCATGCCTTGTCATGATGCTTCTTCTCTTCCCTGTGATACCCATTTGATTCATCTCATTTTTACTCACACTATTAAGCAACGGTCGAGGAAAACAATACTCTTACTCTCGAGAATTTATGGATCCTCTTTATAGTTATTAGAGGTGATGCCTCAATTAATTATAAATGGCTTTATTTTGGTCTTTACTAGTTTCAAGTCTAACAAACATCTTTATGGACGAATGATTATGGCATGCCTAGCTCGAGAGAGAATTGATTTTACTAGGGAGATATTTATGTCCATTCACCCAAACTCTATCCTAGGGGAACCTTCTATGAAATTCATGAATTACATTGAGGTTAATGAAGAGTGGGTTCCAAATGCTAGTAGAGATAAGGGGTGTAGTTGAGCATCGCCAATGCTTGAGGGCACGGTACATATGGAGGTTGTAGAGCATACAATGAGGAAGAAATGGATTTTGTGGCATCGAAGCATACGGCACCCACCGGGTTTGATGCCTTTTTTGCGAACTGTCAAGGTTTCCAAGTCTAGACTCAAGCCAACTTTGCTAGGTTGACCCAAGCACAAACTTATTTATTTTTCGGCATGCACATAAAGATCGACAAGAACCTAGCTTGTCAACACTGCTTGATGGATCAACTTGATGATCTTGAGGATGAGGGTACTCAAGAGGATGGTGGTGATGATTACGTTTTCTCTCCCTCTTCCCTAGTTCACTTTATGTTTTGTTTTGTTATGTTATGTTATGTTATGTTTCTCATTATTTCTCTCCATCTACCCTTCAGAGTATGTTACACTGCCCTTCAAGGTTGTTACATCGCCCTTCGAGGCTTTATGTTTTGTCAAAGGCATAAGCCTTCATTTAATATTATGTGATTATGGTTTGTTTACCTTCTCTATTCTTATGTTGAATTGTAATTCTAACTGTACAAACCATTGCATGCAATAACAGATAACCTAACATCCAACATATGGAATAAATTATAAAACAAAGTACTGACTTTCCTCTCAGATTTTGATGTCAATTGACAAGCATTATATGTATGTGAAGTCTACAGAACCACTTTTAAAATGAGAGCTCTAATACCACTTGTGTGGCAACCCTAAACCATCATACAATATTTAATAATATTAATAAGTTTAAAATGGATCAAATTAAAAATTTTGGCGTAGGAAAATCCTAGGTGTCGACAAAAAATGAATAAAAGCTTCATATGAACTTTGGTGTCAACACCAATTCAAAGGGGGTGTCGACACTTACACTTTTTCGAGACAAATTGTTTTGGTGTTGACACATAATAGACAAAAACCTAGTTTATGAATACTGAAATAAATTTTAAACTCATATCTTTCACAACATAAAACATAATATACAAACATTTATGAGTACATTTACGAAATCATTTGGAAATGGGGATTTACAAAAGTATTCAAAATATCATCTTTTAATTTTTACAACAAAACATCATACAACAGCTATTACATCACTGTTCTTCGCCCAAAAAGTTATCAGAGTATTCATATTCTAGAGTTTCACTACTAAATAAATCTACATAAAAGTAGGATCAAAGGAATCGTTTCAAGCCTGGAAAGTCAGGATACAACTGCCAAGTGTGCCTTTCCATCACATACATATAATGTTTCCGATTAGCTGACTTAATCCAATCCTAAGACATTACTTGAAATGTGTCAAAATGCATCATCTACAATTTTGGAAAAACATGGAGAATGTGAATTTATAATTCAAAGAGTAACCGATACACATGTACATTCTTTTTAAAACCATGCTTTCATTGCCCTATTACACATTATCTTGTCTATCTTAAAGCGCTTTAACAACATAAACTAGACATGGATAAGTGGTAAAAAAAAAAACAACAAATGACTTCTAGATCCTCTAGGACTTCTGCATCCTCTCATTTTCCACCATATTCGAATCCAATAGGGTTACTCAATCAAAATGTCGATCCTTACCAAGTTTCGGAGTAGTGAGGTGCTCCCAACATCATCCACATAACATAATGATTATCGAGGGGCTAGAGTTCAAATAGTACTCATGTATATACTTTTCATCCTGATTCACAATCAGCAAATGATATTTTATGGAAAACGTTCTATCACATTATGCAATATATAAAGGATATGTCTAATATTCATTGTACTTGATTATAATAAAATATGAATCAACTTAAAAATCATAAAAAATAAAAATACCAAAATTAGAACTCGAAATAAGCTTGGTGTCTACATAGGTATCGACACCATATTCATCTTCCTCATTGGTGTCGACCCGAAATGTCCAAGTGTCGACAACATGTTCATCTTCTGTATTTAATTATTATTCCTTTGTTTTCATTTTAGTTTTGAATAATGTGTAACCATATAATTTTGAGAAGCATACTTGATGATAACAAACATATCAGACAATTTTTTTGTATTGACATCGCAACTTGAGAATAATTCCCAAGCATGAAAAAATTGGATATGTCATCAAGAAGCCAATGTCGGAAGCACCTACTGAGGACTCTATGTGGAAAGAAGTGCAACATTAAAACCAACACATTGATGACGATGATACTGCAACATATTTAATGCTTCCAGCTATGTCACCTGAGTTACAAACGCAACACGAGAGTATAGATGCTCATATTATTATATTTCATCTCAAGGAGTTGTATGATGAATAGTCATGCACTAAAGGTATGAGACATCCAAAAGCTATTTAGAGGTGTGATAGCATAATAATCTTCAGTTGGTGCTCATGTGCTCAAGATGATTGGCTCCATTGATAAATTAGGCCAATTAGGTTTTGCTATAGATCACAAGTTGAGTGTTGAATTTTTTCTGTAGTCCTTTCCTGATAGCTACTTGCAATTTATTATAAACTTCAACACGAGTAAGATTTAATGTACCTTAGCAGAGCTGCTAAACATGCTGAAAAAGTTGAGCCCAACATCAATAAAGGGAAAGGGAAAGTCTTGACCATTGATAGCTCAAATAGCACTAAGAGGAAGTCCAACTGGACCTTTAAGAAAGGATCCAAGAAGCTCAAGTCCATTGGAAAAATAGTTAAAGCAGACAAGGGAAAATCTAAGGACATTGGAAGATAAATTGCAAAGCTTACCTTGCTACCTTAAAGGGAGAGAAGTCTAGTGAGGCTTCCCCTTCGGGTAACTATTTTATTGAGGATTTTATATCTACTCCTTTCGATTCTTGGGTATTAGATTCCAGATTTAGATCTCATATTTGCCCAAATATGCATGAACTGAAGAATAGTAGACAATTGCAAAGAGGGGACATGGACCTACGAGTAGTAAATGGAGCAAAAGTTACCATGTTAGCTGTAGGGACCTATTTTTTACCACTTTCCTCGAGCCTTATTTTAGAATTAGAAGACTTCTATTCCATTCCCTCCATTACTAAGAATACTATTTATGTTTCATGTTTGGACATGAATGGTTTTTCATTAAGATTAAGAATAAATGTTGTTCTTTTATTTTAATGATTTATTTTATGGTTGTGGAGATTTATTTAATGGCATCTATATTCTGGACATGGAATTCACTGTAATAGAAAGCAATATGCCAAAAACAAATAGAATTTATAAATCTTATCTTTGGCATCATAGGCTTGCTCATATCATTGAAAAATTAATATCAAAGTTACATAAAGATGGATACTGAGAAACAAATGATTTCAAAACATTTGACAAATGTGAATCATGCTGTAGCGACTCAGAATTTTTACGCAATTAATAATTATTTTAATATTTAGAAAATTGTGTCGCTACTATTTCACCCATTGTTTTGAAGTTAACGCCGCGACGGATTCGTCTAGCCAAGTCAAGAAATATCAAATTTGTTCGATTTTAAATTAAAATCCGAATTTCTAAAATTATATTATTTTAAGTATTATTGTCAAAAGCATTTTAAATTCCATTTTCTTATTTAAATTATTTTAAGTCCATAATATGCAATTCAATTTTTATCTCAAAATTATTTATTTCTCAAATGTATTTTTCAGTCCAAAATATATCTGTTTTAAATACATTTTTTTAATCGAAGTTAGTGCAATAATTATCATAACCAAAATTCCCATACTTTACACCATTAACCTAATTTGCAACCCACGTTTTTCTTCCTTTCCATTCATTTATCTAATCACAAAGCCAAACCCACTCAATGAATGATTCCCCTCCCCAAATTATGATGTTCCCCATTCATCAATTCTTTTTCTTTTTTTTTTCCATCATGTTTTTCAATTTAAGCAATCATCCTCAGCACTGCTCCATCGCACCATCAACCAATTTGTAAAACCACAGTATTCATCATCATCACCAAACTGCTGTCTCAATCGAACCTCCATTTCAGTTTTTCTTTTCACCATCATTTTCAAATCAGCATCATCATCACCGGACACCACCAATTCACAGCAAATTCACTACCAATTCGCTGCTCAATTCAAGAAATCATCTCCATGACTCCCAATCGAACAAACCAAACACTGCCTCAACCAATTTTGATCAAGCAGACACCATCACTGCTGAATCACCCTCACCTCATTGCAACCAATACAGTCATAAACCAATCACCAAACCACCATCACTGCCTCGACCAAACCCTGAATCATCATCACTTCTGCCGTTTTTCTTCCACTGCACAGCCCAAACCCAAAACTGTACCAAATCCACAAGAACCTAGACTAGCGGAACCCTCACAGTTGGCCGCATCCTGCGCCGACGTTGCGCCGGTGAACTACCGGCGACAGATTCCTTTTCCCTCACGATTTCACACGCCATCTCTCTATCTCTCGCTTTGCTCTCCGATCCCTCTCTCTCTTCGATCTGAATGAGGAAAGGAAAGGATATTTTATTTTAAATATTATAAACTTTCGGAAATTTCAACTTTAGCCTTGAAGTTTTAATATGTTTCAAATCAGTCCCTATGGTTTTAAAACAATCCAATTCAGTCCCTTTTAGTTTCAAAAGGTTTTATTTCAGTCCTTTCAGCTTTTAAACTTATCAATTTCAGCCCTTAAGTTTTAAATGAGTTTTAATCAGCCCCTATTGTTTTAAAATATATTATTTCAACCCTATTGTTTTGAGTTTCCGACTCAACTTTCAAAATATCTATTTTAGTCCCTCAACTTTCAAAATATTCATTTTAAACCCCAACTTTTGAAAATATTCATTTTAGTCCCTCAACTATCAAAAGTATTCATTTTAATCCCTCAACTTTCAAAGTATCTATTTTAGTCCCTGAACTTTCAAAAGTATTCATTTTAGTCCCTCGACTTTCAAAACATCAATTTTAGTCCTCAAATTATAATTTATCATTTTGAACTATATATTCGATAGACTAAAGTGACTTATTGGCTAAGACGAAGCGTACGGAGAATTTAAAGAAATTGAAGTCATTCCCGCTCAACTTTGCACTCGTCGGATTTGAGGTAGACTCGCACTTATTAATTGATTTAAATTATGATTTCATATAAATGTCATGTGACTTGTGAAAGTCAATTTTCAAGAAAATTAAGTATGTTTTATGAAAGGTAAATATACCTTATGTTTTTTATGAAAAGTAAGTATACCCTATGTTTTTACGATAATGTTTTATATGTTTTGGATCATTGCTATGCACATAAGAATTCTTACCACCTAAGTTCGGTAAAATTCTTGTGTCTCCATAAGTTTATGAGGATTTGCCACGAAGTTCGGTAAAATTCCTATGTTTCCATATGTTTATGAGGATTTACCACCTAAGTTCGGTAAAATTCCTGTCTCATATGTTTATGAGGATTTCGATCCTATCTTATGTTATGATGGAAATGATCCCTATGAATTTCAAGAATTATGTTTTGGCATACTTACTGTTATTATGATTTTACTGCATAAGAATTCTTGCCACCTAAGTTCGGTAAAGTTCTTGTGTCTCCTTATGTTTATGAAGATTTCAATCCTATCTTATGTTATGCTTTCAAAAGAAATTATGCTTGGCATAATTAAAATGTTTTTATAAGTATATGGTTTTCAAAGAGCTGTTTTCAAAGAGCTATTTTCAAAGAGCCTATGATTTGCAAAATATGTCCCGTGCTGTAATGCACAATATGAGTTTTATCAAGAGCAGTTTTATAAAGAAGCTCTATCAAAGCCCGTTTTATAAAGAGCCGGGATTTATGTGTTTAATCATCTTATAAATTAAATTAATTTGCGATGAGTCTACTGAGTATTTCCCCCATGAAATACTCACCCTACTTTTTAACAGTTTTGCAGATTTCGGAGACGGTGGCGAGCGATGAATGATGGTGGCAATAATCGTTAAACGGTTGAAAGTTTGACGTTAATGATTTCCGTATTTTTCCAAACAATCGAATAATTTAGAGAAGTTCATTTATTTGAGAAATTATGACATTGTCAATTTCTTTACAAAATTAATGGTTCGATTTACTATTTCAAATGGTTTCATAAATGTTTCAATTTTATCGGCCATTACAGTTTATTTAATGTTGCCAAAAATGAATTTCAATTATTTCTTCCGCAAAAATATTATTCGAAAAATTTAGACAGAGAATGACGTAGTGAATCGGGTATACGGAACTCGGGGCGCTACAAGTTGGTATCAGAGCTAGTCTGCGTTTCTGTAGACTGGTAAAATTTTCAAAAAGAATTTTCAAGAAATATTTTTCATTATAAGATTTTTATTGATGAAGATTGCCACTGCCATCATTTCGCTCCACCAACTCCGAGGTAAAGAAGTTTATAATGTTTAAAGTTATTTCAGTATTTCGAATACTCATTTTATTGATTTATGAGAAAGAATGAAGAGTATTTCGGATACTTATGATTTATGAGAAATAAGAATGTATTTCTTCGAAAATAATGATGTTGTTATGCTTTGTCATAACTTATATGCTTTAATGTATGATTATGAGAAATTTTTTTTAAGAAAGAAAACGAGTGTTGAGCATAATGGGAATAATATGATTTAAGAATGATTTTTAAATAATTTTTGTCCTCGAGTTAGAAATGATGAACCCTAGATGGACTTTGCATAATTGATTTTAGACATGGCACTAAGTATGAGAAGTCAACGGAAAGGATTTGATTATATGTTTAGATTAAACGAGAAATAGCAAGCCAGTTATGAAGTTGTGATAAGATGTTAATATTATAAGTGATATGATTTTATTGAGACTTTTATGAGAAGCATTATGAATTTAAAGATTTAAAGATTTGATTCTTAGTTATTGAGAATTAAGTAATGGATATTATGTTGAGTAAGTGAATTATTTCCTCTATTTTGAAGAGAAATTTATTATGAAGTTTGGGAGAATAGAAAATTTTAATTTTTAATTTCAGATTTGGGAAATTAGTGAAGTTTCTTAAGTTTGAGAATAACATATTTGATCCTTGTGATGCTGTTTTAAGTTAGTATCTTAGCTCTCAGCTAGAATGAGTATTTGGTACCGAGTACTTGATGTATGATTTAAAGTATGGAATAGAAAAATGAAAAGTGGGAACAAGAGTTAATGCGCTGTCATTTTTCTCGACAAAAGAAAATTTGATGATAAGATTGGAGATATGTAATATTTTATTGGATTTTGGTACTGATATTTTTGGTATAATAATCAGGGTATAGTGAGATGATACGGGAATACGTGAAAGAGAAATAAGGACCATATTGAATCAGAATTCATAAGTATGTATAAGTGAAAGAAATACTTTGCAGGAAATGTGGTGACATTTAAGTAAAGAATCTTAGTTATTTGGAAGATATTTGTTTACTGAATTTTGGGTTACAAATATTGGAAAGATAAGTTGATGATATTATGTTGATATGTTTGGGTATATTACGTAGAGAGAATATTCAGGTAATTCTTTGATTATTTTTGGAATATTCGATGATAAGAAGAAAGGAAAAAATTATTATGATATGATATGTCAGTAAAGATTTGTTGAAATTTTAGAGATATATACGAATATCTGAGGTCACATGATACGATGATAAGTGACATGTTACATGAATACTACAAGATATGATGAAATTTTTACATTCGATTGGGAATTGTTTTGATTATTTTGGGAATATTTGATGATAAGAAGTTTAGAGATGACAAATTATTATGGTTTGATATATCAGTAAAGATTTATGGAAACTTGAAGAGATTTTTTTATGGAATTACAGAAATTAGTAAAGAGACATGATGTTGTTTGGGATTATGTGAGATAATGATGATGAACGTAAGGTTAGATGAATATAAAGGTACAATAGAAAATTGTAAGGAATGATATGATGATGATAATTGAAGGTGATAATGTATTGAGATTATGAAATAAGTTGATCATCTATGAATAAGTTATGTTGTTTTTGGTTCATAATAATGGAATTCAAAGAATAGTGAACTTTCAGTCACTTACGATTCAGAAGAATTTTTGAGTAGACACATATGTCTATAGAAAAGTCCATGTTCTTGAGAAAACAAAGTGATGCATTTAGTCAAAGTCCAGTGGGTTAAATATGGTTGGGTTAAATATGGTAGCGATGATGCTACATAAGAGAAGAAGAAGAAGAAGAGATTCTGATTAAGTATTCAGAAATCATAAGATCAAGTAAGTTTAATTTCGAGGATGAAATTATTTTAAGGAGGTAAGATTGCAGCGACTCAGAATTTTTACGCAATTAATAATTATTTTAATATTTAGAAAATTGTGTTGCTACTATTTCACCCATTGTTTTGAAGTTAACGCCGCGACGGATTCGTCTAGCCAAGTCAAGAAATATCGAATTTGTTCGATTTTAAATTAAAATCCGAATTTCTAAAATTATATTATTTTAAGTATTATTGTCAAAAGCATTTTAAATTCCATTTTCTTATTTAAATTATTTTAAGTCCATAATATGCAATTCAATTTTTATCTCAAAATTATTTATTTCTCAAATGTATTTTTCAGTCCAAAATATATCTGTTTTAAATACATTTTTTTAATCGAAGTTAGTGCAATAATTATCATAACCAAAATTCCCATACTTTACACCATTAACCTAATTTGCAACCCACGTTTTTCTTCCTTTCCATTCATTTATCTAATCACAAAGCCAAACCCACTCAATGAATGATTCCCCTCCCCAAATTATGATGTTCCCCATTCATCAATTCGTTTTCTTTTTTTTTTTCCATCATGTTTTTCAATTTAAGCAATCATCCTCAGCACTGCTCCATCGCACCATCAACCAATTTGTAAAACCACAGTATTCATCATCATCACCAAACTGCTGTCTCAATCGAACCTCCATTTCAGTTTTCTTTTCACCATCATTTTCAAATCAGCATCATCATCACCGGACACCACCAATTCACAGCAAATTCACTACCAATTCGCTGCTCAATTCAAGAAATCATCTCCATGACTCCCAATCGAACAAACCAAACACTGCCTCAACCAATTTTGATCAAGCAGACACCATCACTGCTGAATCACCCTCACCTCATTGCAACCAATACAGTCATAAACCAATCACCAAACCACCATCACTGCCTCGACCAAACCCTGAATCATCATCACTTCTGCCGTTTTTCTTCCACTGCACAGCCCAAACCCAAAACTGTACCAAATCCACAAGAACCTAGACTAGCGGAACCCTCACAGTTGGCCGCATCCTGCGCCGACGTTGCGCCGGTGAACTACCGGCGACAGATTCCTTTTCCCTCACGATTTCACACGCCATCTCTCTATCTCTCGCTTTGCTCTCCGATCCCTCTCTCTCTTCGATCTGAATGAGGAAAGGAAAGGATATTTTATTTTAAATATTATAAACTTTCGGAAATTTCAACTTTAGCCTTGAAGTTTTAATATGTTTCAAATCAGTCCCTATGGTTTTAAAACAATCCAATTCAGTCCCTTTTAGTTTCAAAAGGTTTTATTTCAGTCCTTTCAGCTTTTAAACTTATCAATTTCAGCCCTTAAGTTTTAAATGAGTTTTAATCAGCCCCTATTGTTTTAAAATATATTATTTCAACCCTATTGTTTTGAGTTTCCGACTCAACTTTCAAAATATCTATTTTAGTCCCTCAACTTTCAAAATATTCATTTTAAATCCCAACTTTTGAAAATATTCATTTTAGTCCCTCAACTATCAAAAGTATTCATTTTAATCCCTCAACTTTCAAAGTATCTATTTTAGTCCCTGAACTTTCAAAAGTATTCATTTTAGTCCCTCGACTTTCAAAACATCAATTTTAGTCCTCAAATTATAATTTATCATTTTGAACTATATATTCGATAGACTAAAGTGACTTATTGGCTAAGACGAAGCGTACGGAGAATTTAAAGAAATTGAAGTCATTCCCGCTCAACTTTGCACTCGTCGGATTTGAGGTAGACTCGCACTTATTAATTGATTTAAATTATGATTTCATATAAATGTCATGTGACTTGTGAAAGTCAATTTTCAAGAAAATTAAGTATGTTTTATGAAAGGTAAATATACCTTATGTTTTTTATGAAAAGTAAGTATACCCTATGTTTTTACGATAATGTTTTATATGTTTTGGATCATTGCTATGCACATAAGAATTCTTACCACCTAAGTTCGGTAAAATTCTTGTGTCTCCATAAGTTTATGAGGATTTGCCACGAAGTTCGGTAAAATTCCTATGTTTCCATATGTTTATGAGGATTTACCACCTAAGTTCGGTAAAGTTCTTGTGTCTCCTTATGTTTATGAAGATTTCAATCCTATCTTATGTTATGCTTTCAAAAGAAATTATGCTTGGCATAATTAAAATGTTTTTATAAGTATATGGTTTTCAAAGAGCTGTTTTCAAAGAGCTATTTTCAAAGAGCCTATGATTTGCAAAATATGTCCCGTGCTGTAATGCACAATATGAGTTTTATCAAGAGCAGTTTTATAAAGAAGCTCTATCAATGCCCGTTTTATAAAGAGCCGGGATTTATGTGTTTAATCATCTTATAAATTAAATTAATTTGCGATGAGTCTACTGAGTATTTCCCCCATGAAATACTCACCCTACTTTTTAACAGTTTTGCAGATTTCGGAGACGGTGGCGAGCGATGAATGATGGTGGCAATAATCGTTAAACGGTTGAAAGTTTGACGTTAATGATTTCCGTATTTTTCCAAACAATCGAATAATTTAGAGAAGTTCATTTATTTGAGAAATTATGACATTGTCAATTTCTTTACAAAATTAATGGTTCGATTTACTATTTCAAATGGTTTCATAAATGTTTCAATTTTATCGGCCATTACAGTTTATTTAATGTTGCCAAAAATGAATTTCAGTTATTTCTTCCGCAAAAATATTATTCGAAAAATTTAGACAGAAAATGACGTAGTGAATCGGGTATACGGAACTCGGGGCGCTACACATGCCTTTCAGGGAAAATGACCAAATCTCCCTTTAATGGAAAGGGAGAAAGAGCTACATACATTTTGAATCTCATACATAGTGATGTATGGGGGCCAATGTCAACAAATGCTAGGTTCGGTTTCTCCAACTTCATCGCTTTCACTGATGACCCTTCAAGATATGGACTTGTTCGCTCAAAATAGTGTGTACCGCAAGCGCACGGGTCGTGTACAAGTAATAAAGTGGACTTTTTGAGTCCGGGTTGTCGATCCCACGAGGAATTTATACTCTATTATACTCTAATTAATTTAACCTTAACAAATAAAACACACAATTAAAAGATGAATTTTTGACAATTCTAAATTAAAGAAAATAATTTTAAACCAAATTAAAATAAAGAAAATGAAAGATAAAATAGTTGAGATTCATGATTTCACTTAACTCTTGCTTAAGTAATTTCTCAACACATGCAAATTAATAAATTACACATTTACAATGTTAGACCAGATTTTTGAAGTTTAACTAATTATCTCTCTTTAGTGAAATTAACCATAATCAATTGGTTTAACCTACTATATCTCCATGTCGATTAAAACTCAATCAATTGCATTAACTCTTTATGAAAATAGCTCAATGAATCATCTAGGATTTAAGGTATATCTCTATCCTTAACAAGAACCTAGAGCATTTGTTATTTGGTTTAAAATGCACAATATCTCTCGATTATCATAAACTTCACAAAACATATATTTGATGATCAATCAAACACATGGAATAATCTTAATAAAAAAACGCACATGAAATAAGCTCAAAATTAATAAACAAATATTAAAATTACTTAAACTAAGTTAAGTTACATCAATCATCCCAACATAAAAAAACTAACCCATTGTATAAATATTGTACAAAAGTTGAGGTTTACAAAAATACATCAAAAAATATAGAAATCAAAGATTAAAAATACAAGATAATGAAATAAATCACTTCCCTTGATTTTTGCCCCAAAATTCCTTCAACAATGCTTTGAATTTTTACCTCACTTTTTGCTTCATAGCTTCAATGGAGACGAGCAACATGGAAACAAAACAAAACTACAAACTAAATTACAAAATAAAGCAAAAACAAAGAAGAAGAGAAAGGGAAAAGAGGGGCTAGGGTTTTAAGAGAAAAAAATTCCATTTGGGTATTAAGAAATGAGAGTATAAATATTCCAAAAAATTAGACCTAAAAAAGTCCCCAAAATGCGTACAATTCGATCCGAACACGCCCTTAAATTAAAATAATAAAAACAGAAAATTAAAATCGGAATTGGACCGAAAATTGCCCACGCGATCACGTGGACAGGTGAAAAATCAACTGCCCATGATGGGCGCTCAGGCAAGCGCCAATCAAACCAAGGCATGGGCAAATGCCCATGCGTGTTGTGTTTATATATATATATTAAATTTTATTGTTTTTTTTGTCTTTTTGCTTCTTTAGTTTTTTTCTTTTTCTTTTGAATAATTGCAAGACAAGTCCCTCTCTTCTTGTCTTATTCAATTTAGTCCTCGACTTTTGACTTTTATTACAAATATACTCTTGAAATATTTGCATTTTTAGTCCTCCATCTTTCTGAGATGTTGCAATTGAGTCCACAAACTTTTGATTTCTTTCAATTAGGTCATTGGACATTGAAATTGCTCATTTTTTCGCTCAATTGCTCTCCAATCTTATCCATTTTCTTTTCAATTGAGGTTGTACCTAATTGTACAAGATAAACACAATTTGTAAGTAGAAATTCACTCAATTTGTCAATTAAATTGTCGATTTAAAAAAATAAGTGTGTAAAACACACTTATCACTCCCCCAAACTTGAGCTTTTGCTTGTCTCGAGCACAATTATCTACTAGTACAATCAAGTAACATGGAACGTAGATCAACAATTTCAGATAACTTGCAAATTACTTGTGAGTGTAAAATTTTATAATCAATTCAAAAGTATGCTTCCAAATAATGCTACCAAAAAGAAGTTTAGCTTATCCGATGTTCGATCGGTGTGTGTGTACATAGCCACTTTCAATTGTAAATTAAGTTTTGAGAATATTGATGAGTAAAGGGGTTTCAAGTCAAAATTAACCCACCATTAGTGGTCAATTCTTTTCTTTCCCACTCGTGACATTCATCCCCCAATAAATATTTTTCTTTCCTTTCACGGGATGCAATTTTAGAGGGTACTCTCAAATCACTCTTTTCTTTTTCCACTCTTTGTTTGGTGTGTTTTTTCAACAATTTCGACAATCTAGAAATGCACTGACTCTCCACGAAAGGAGTGCTTCGACATTCAAGTTTATATTAAGCAATTCAAACCCACTATTAATCTAAGCCCTTATGCAAGTACAAATGCATGATTTCTAAAAACTAACGTGATGAATGCTCGTGCATTCCCCACTCCCTTAAGCTTTCTAATTGACCCATGTAGCGACCTTTAGGTTGGAAACTCCCTGATTGTTTTATGATCAAAGGGTACTAGGTTTCAAAATACCCCTACGGACTTAATAACTCGAGTCAAAAAGGTTACGAAGTGAGATAGACTTATTAAGCAAATGCAATGATGAAGTGCTCTTTTTTTTATTCAAAGTATGTGTGTGTACTCTACTCATTAAGCTTTCTAATTGACCCATGTAGCGAGCTTTAGGCCAGTGACTCCCAAGTTTCAAACTTAAGGCACCAAGTTTCAAGATACTCCTACGGGCTTAATTACTCGAGTCATAAAGGCTTCGAGATAGGGTAATGCAATGCAAAAATTAAAATGGGCTTAGAACTCTAGCATATGGTTATTACTTTAGCTTATACTTGACGAAAAACTCTCCACACAAAAATTTATTTCCAACATGTATGGAATCACCACACGTCTAGACCGTCTCCTTCACCGGGTCGACCACCCCCAAACTTGTCTTACATTAGGATCAAGAGATTTAGAGTATTGGGAAATATTTGATAGGTTGATAAAAATAAAAAATACAAGTTCATAACCTAGTTCTTCTACTCCGTTAACCTCTTCACCCTTTAACAATTCACAAACTCACCAACAATCAATCATGACTATTGTGCTCAAGATAATTAGGATCTTACATGGATAAGCATTTTGTAAAAATAGACACAAGTAGAATATTGGTCATAACTCATGAATCAATAACAATTTTAAACATCAAGTAATCTTGGCCGGAAAGGCTATATAACATGTCAATACATAATAAGAAATCACCCTCAAACTTGAAATGCACATTGTCCCCAATGTGTAAAATAAAATCAAAGTAAGAGGAAAGAAGTTACTAGACATCCCAAGAAGTGATGGGGGTACTCATAAGTAGTCTTGGGCATATGAAAATCTCATTGTAAGAACCAACAATCCACCCCCAAACTTGTGTTGAAGCCTCCAATTGATTGAACACAAAATTCTCCAATGAGGCATTTCATCGAACACCATGTGAGCATCCTATGAAAACACAAGAAAAGAGTAGATATTAAGTGGTGAATGACCCAAAATTTTAAATCACATTCAACATCTCAATTCTAACTCATAAATCCAATACAATTTGCCCATCCACCTCAACATTAAATCACACTTGAAGATGAAATACACTATGTACCAAGTGATTTAAAAATGAGTTTTAAGCAAATATTTGACTTTGAAAGTTTGATATGAGTATATCCTAGACTTAAATGAGAATGTATTAGAGCTATTTCACAATACCCAACTTGAGGAAAATAAATATAGAAGATAGAGATTTGGGCTTAACCAACTTATTTACAATAAAGTAAATAAAATGCAAAAATTAAATAGATATAAAGCAAGTAAAGGATAGAGAATGAGTTGCCTCCCATTAAGCGCTTATTTGAAAGTCATTAGCTCGACTCTCCGTATAAGTACTTCATGGAACCCTAAACATAGCTTTTGATACCTTACTCATTTTGCTTTGCCCCACTCTTCAGTAATTTGAAATACTTGCACCTTGCCCTTTTTAATGTCATGGGACTTGCCTATTCCATCCAATTCAAACTCAACTAAATAGACTTGCACCTCCTCAAAAGGCTTAGTCAAAAAATCAATTATTGGACAATCAATGAAGTTGAGAGAATTTGATTTAATCTCTTCCTCATTAATTGTCACTTCTCCATGTGATTCTTGTGTGATTACATTGTCATTCTCTTCAAGCTCATATCCATTAGTTGATGCCTCCTCGGATTAAATGACCGATCCAAAATTTGAATCCATGGGCAACGGTAAGTTTTTCCTATTAATCCCTAAGAGTGGATTATACCCCCACATTCGAAATTCTTCCCAATACATGGCATCCCCCATAAGCATATCATCTTCATCCAATTTGGAAAGCTCATTGTAATACTTTGCAAGTACCTTCTCATTCAATAGTGAAGGACCATCTCCCACAAGAGTGATGTCCTCATCCCAATCATCCGGTACACAATCTCCCAAGAGCATGTAACTTACATCCAATGTGTCATTTGCTTATTTTCGACATTTCAAATATTATCTAAACTTAATAAGATTCGACGTAATCAAACTATTGCCCGAAAACAAACATTGTCCATTACAATGCATCTTATAACAAATTTCACAACTTGAATATTCTTCAAGCATGTATTCATCACCCATGTTGAGATTGTTCATTGCAATTGATTTTCTGTTTCGCCAATGTTAAAATCAAATATGCACAGAAAGAAAACCAAACACAAGAAAAATTAGAATAATGGTGGTTAACCAAAGGTAACAAAATAAAACATAATAATAATAATAATAATAATAATAATAATAATAATAATAATAATAATTACAAATTGTTAAAACTAAAATTAACTAAAGTAATAATCAAAGTAAAAACATTCCCCGACAACGGCGCCAAAAACTTGTACACTCAAAATAATGTGTACCGCAAGCTCACGGGTCGTGTACAAGTAATAAAGTGGAATTTTTGAGTCCGGGTTGTCGATCCCACGAGGAATGTATTCTTTATTATACTCTAATTAATTTAATCTTAACAAATAAAACACACAATTAAAAGATAGATTTTTGAAAATTCCAAATTCAAGAAGATAATTTTAAACCAAATTAAAATAAGGAAAATGAAAGATAAAATAGTTGAGATTCATGATTTCACTTAACTCTTGCGTAAGTAATTTCTCAACGCATGCAAATTAATAAATTACTCATTTACAATGTTAGACCCGATTTTTCAAGTTTAGCTAATTACCTCTCTCGAGTGAAATTAACCATAATCAATTGGTTTAACCTATTACATCTCTATGTCAATTAAAACTCAATCAATTGCATTAACTCTTTGTGAAAATAGCTCAATGGATCATCTAGGGTTTAAGGTATATCTCTATCCTTAACAAGAACCTAGAGCATTTGTTATTTGGTTTAAAATGCACAATATCTCTCGATTATCATACACTTCACAAAACATATATTTAGTGATCAATCAAACACATGGAATAATCTTAATAACAAGCACACATGAAATAAGCTCAAAATTAATAAACGAATATTAAAATTACTTAAACTAAGTTAAGCTACATCAATCATCCCAATATAAAACAACTAGCTCATTGTATAAATATTGCACAAAAGTTGAGGTTTACAAAAATACATCACAAAATATAGAAATCAAAGATTAAAAATACAAGATGATGAAATAAATCACTTTCCTTGATTTTCACCCCAAAATTCCTTCAACAATGCTTTGAATCTTCACCTCATTTTTTGCTTCATAACTTCAATGGAGACTAGCAATATCGAAACAAAAATAAATTACAAAATAGAGCAAAAAAAAAGAAAACAAAACAAAACAAAGAAGAAGAGAAAGGGAAAAGAGGGGCTAGGGTTTTTGAGAGAAAAAAATTCCATTTGGGTTTTAAGAAATGAGAGTATAAATACTCCAAAAAATTAGACCTAAAAAAGTCCAAAAAAGGCATACAATTCTAGCCAAACATGCCTTTAAATTAAAATAATAAAAAAAGAAAATTAAAATCGAAATTAGACCGAAAATTGCTCACGCGATCGCGTGGACAGTTGAAAAATCAACTGCCCAGAATGAGGCCCATGCCTGTTGTGTTGTGTTTATATATATATATATATATATATATATATATATATATATATATATATATATATATATATATATATATTTTTATTATTATTATTATTATTTTTTTATTATTTTATTGTTTTTTTTTTGTCTTTCTGCTTCCTTTTTTTTGTCTTTTGAATAATTGCACGTCAAGTCCCTCTCTTCTTGTCTTCTTCAATTTAATCCTCGAATTTTGAATTTTATTACAAATATTTCCCTGAAATATTTACATTTTTAGTCCTCCATCTTTTTGAAATGTTGCAATTGAGTCCCCAAAATTTTGATTGCTTTCAATTTTGTCCTTGGACATCGAAATTGCTCCTCTTTTCACTCAATTGCTGTCCAATCTTATCCATTTTCTTTCCAATTAAGGTTGTACCTAATTGTACAAGATAAACACAATTTTTCAATTAAATTGTAGACTTAAAAGCAAAATAAGTGTGTAAAACACACTTATCAGGACTCATCTGCAAGATGAAGTTCAAGCATGACGCCCTTGAAAAGTTCAAGGAATTCAAGTAAGAAGCTAAAAGACAAACATGTTGGAGTGTTCTCACACTTAGATCCGATCAAGGTGGAGACTACTTGAAGGGTGATTTTTTAGACTATCTTAATGAGAATGAGATTCTCTTGCAGTGGACTCCATCATATACGCCACAACATAATAGTAACGACCACGAACTTTATCCCATATTGCCCTCTATGGCTCAGAGGATATTCAATCCCCAAGGACACACTAGCTCTGCCCAAGTTAGATAGGATTATTTGTCCTCCAAAGAGATATTATCTCATTATTACCAAAGAAAATATGCCAATCGAGGAAGACAAACCCTCGACTTATGCTGAATCAAAATCAAGCGTTGACTCAATGAGATTACAGGAAGCCATGTGATCTGAAATGAACTTCATAAATGAAAACAAGGTGGACCCTCGTTGACCCACCTAATGGGGTAAGACCTATAGGTTGTAGATAAGTTTACAAGAGGAAGGTCGACAAGGATGGAAGTTTCCACACATATAAGGCGAGATTGGTGGCAAAGGGCTAGAAGCAAATACGAGGAATTGACTTTAATGAAACCTTTTCACCATTAGCCATGTCTAAGTCAATTCAGATTCTTTTTGCAAAAGCACCATACTATGACTATGAGATTTGGCAAATGGATGTCAAAATTGAATTCTTAATGGGGATCTTAATGAAGATGTGTATATGACATAGCCTGATAGTTTTGAATCCAATGAGCAAAACAATGTATGCAACTGAAAAAATTCATATATGGATTAAAGGAAGCCTCACGAAGCTAGAATCTTTATTTTGATGAGATAATCAAAATGTTTGATTTTATCAAGAATGAAGATGAACCGTTTGTGCACAGGATGAGATATTGTTATTAGAAAATGATATCCTTATGCTTGAATCAGTAAAATTGTTGTTATCCAAAAACTTCTCTATGAAGGGCATAGGAGACACAACATACATCCTTGGGATGAAGATCTCTAGGGATATATCTAAAAAGATGCTAGGCCTATCTCAATCCTCGTATATAGATAAACTCTTAAGAAGATTTAACATGGAAGAGTCCTAGAGAGGACTTTGTTCCATTGGACATGGGATTAATCTCTCAAAGGAAATATACCTCAAAACATAGAACGAGAGAGATCACATGGATACGATACCTCATGAGTCTGTAATAGGGTCCATCATGTATGCAATTCTATGTACAAGACCGAACATTTCATATGCTTTAAGTATCCCAAGCAGCTTCCAAGTGAACCCTGATGAGAAACATTATATCAAGGTCAAGAACATTTTTAAGTACTTCAGAAGGAATAAATTATGTTCTTTGGATATAGAGGAGAAGAATTAATAGTTCAAGGATACAATGATGCCAGTTTTTTGTTCGATAAAAAAGATTGTAAATCCCATTCTGGATACGTGTTTACTCTAAATGATAGAGTGACCAGTTGAAAAGATCCAAACATGAAGCTACTATCGATCTAACCACAGAAGATGAATACATAGCTAATTTAGAAGCAACAACAGAATAAGTCTGGATCAAGAAGTTCATAACTGAACTTGAAGTGGTTCCTAGCATTGTTGATCAAATAACTTTGTGTTGTGATAACAAAGGAGCCATTACAAAAGTGAAGGAACCAAGGTCTCATCAGTGATCCAAGCATGTATTAAGGTCGTCTCATCAGGGAGATCATAGACAAAAATGACATACATATAGAATGAGTCCCTACAAATAACAATGTAACAGATCCTCTGAAAAAGGCGTTGTCCCAGTACAAGCATGATTATCATACCGAATCTATTGGTATTAGATACATAAGTGATTTGATCTAGTTTGACTTTATTTATTGTGATATACATTTTGTTTGGACATTATTTGTACAAAACATTTATTAATTAAATAGGTCTACATTTTAATTGACAGATCTATTATTACTTATATAATTATAATAATGGAGTTCGTAGAACGAGTTTAAATAACTTCTATATCACAAGGTGTTGTGATTTTCAGATACAAGTCATGAATAAGTTATTCTAAAATTATCCCTACACGGATATTTTTGTTGTAGTTAGACTAGCATGTGTTGCATTTATTTCTTATGAAGAAAGTAGCTTATCTTACAAGCTAGAATGTAGAGGGACATTCGAATGAACGTGTAGATGCATTGTTTGATGAACAAAGTATTAATGACCCGCCTAGAGATTCCACATGGATAACAATCCAAGCGCCAATGGTTATTCTCCAATGTTTGGTTGTGGATTTGGTCCTTAGACTTGAGGGTATCATAGAATCTTATATGATGATTTCTATGCTTTGATGAACATTGATATTAGCTCTTGAGAGGGAGTCATCAGGACGACATCGTACGGGTATAGTGAAAGTCATATGAAGATTGTGTATGTCAAATGGGAGGATTCATGACTCCTAGGTAATAGGAAGTTATAACATGTATTTCATCCACTTAAGTTGAAGTGAAGTCCTCGTCTGGGGTGAAGTTATGAGTATAAAAGGTATTTTCAATCATAACAAAACCAACTAAGAGAAGGGGTGAATAATATAATTCGTTGAAATGAGATTGGCGCTGTTCATATCTCTTAACCAATTGAGTTATAGTGATGAAGGGTTATATTTTCACGGTAACCACATATAAATTGGTCTTATAATAACCACATAACATTTTCCTTCACGTAGATTGCCTTGATAAATTGCTGACGTCAGTCTTGGACTGGGACGTAAATTAATTGATCTTGGCGAACCGAGGATGAATTAGAAATAGGGATTTCAATTCATCTTATTCCAATTAGATTGGAATAATAATTAGACAACATTTTACATTGTGAATGGAACTTGATGGGTCACACAAAAAAGTAATAATTAAGCATCTGAAAGTAGATCTTGTTTAAGTGAGAGATTGTTGGAAGGGTGTCCAAGCCCAATTAGTTGGGCTGTACTTAGGTTGGCCCAAGCATGCTATCTTAATCCTAATTAGGGTTGCACTAAACCTATAAGTAGTAGGTTATTTACAAGAGAAAATAAAGAGTCCGTTTGGTTGCTAGCACAACCCCTTCCAAATCATAACGTGCTATGTTGATTACTATTAAAGGCTGGACAATTGAATGGCTGTGATGATGAGATTTCTACATCCTATATCAGAAATAAGATTCATGATATTTGTCAAAGGTATAATATATATCATAAATTTCAAGAGCAAAGTTGATCTCAGCTATAGTTTTGAATCTTTAATTTTCGCTGTGCATGTTTGACATGTTTGACATTATTTGTTTGTTCTACATTAGTATCTACACTTCTATGGTGACATTTGACCGCAATGTCAAATGTTTATGGGTATGTCTAGTTTGTTTACCTATGACTACAAATAGCATCCAGTTTTTCACCAAGTAGGGGCACAACATTGATGGCATTTATGGAGTAAGTAATATTATTTGGAAGAAATCGCAATGGAAGAACCATTTTGGAAGAGAAAAACAAACATGTTTGAAAATGTTACATTTTATTATTTTCAAATTTTAAAAAAATAAAATAAAAAATCACTCATTGTATAACCTTTATCTAATTCTCAGTTATGTAACTTATGTCCAACTTCAATAATAAATAAATTGCTTATAAGTAAGCTTTTTAAGCTTAGACAAACATGTTTTAATCTCTTTACTCTAATATTTGGTTTATTCATATTGTTGGGACAAGCTCATCCTACACTTGATGTATAACGTGTAACAATTCACTAAATGGCTTGTGTGAGTGTCTTTCTTTTTATGTTTAAAATTCATTACAATTAAAATGGGTGTAACTATTTCATTTTGATCAAGTTGCTTATAAAGACTCTTGTTCCATTGAACTGAGATGATTTTTTTCTTTTCATTTTCCAAATAGAACCTCTCGGAGTAATTAATTTTGGTTACATGTTCCTTCCACTAGATTACTTGATCTAGATTCCCAAGTTACAGAGTGTTGCACGTCATTCTAAAAAAGAGGCATGATTAATGTTGTTGACCGCAAGGGTACGGATCACACAAGTAATAAAGTGGATTGTGAGTGCAAGTATCGTATCCACAGGGATTGAGTAAAATTATTGTTTTAGATTATTGACTTTAACTGGAACTAGGAAACCACTTTGATAATTTTTATGAACTAAATTAAACTACCAATTAAACAAAGAAAGTGAAGAATTGATTTTTATAAAACTTATGAAACGAGCATGTTAGAATTATAAATCCGCTTTATCTCCATCATCCTTATCTTGACTTAAAATTTTAGCAACAATTTATTAGGTTTTGAAAATCCATGTTCCGAATGTTATGAAAACCCTCTTTCAAACCGTGAATTAAAGCATTTTCATTTTGTGACTATTGAAGATTACACAAAGCATAGGAATATATTTCTATCCTATATTTAACTTTGTTGCAATTAAAACATGTATAATGTAATTCAAATCTTTAAAACTTAGAAAAACACCACAACAACTATATAATTAGTGATCAAATAATTATATAAGCAAGAAAGAACGAATTAATTGCTCAAATCCATAAATTGCGTAAGTTATTAAACAATAAATCAAAATCTAGAATCCGGAAGATAAAATTTCATCACAATCCTAACATTAAATGCCAAGCCTAAATACATAATTTAAGGTAAATCACAAGATAAGTAATTGGAGTTCATCACCTAAATCATGATCTTGATCTTCAATCTTGAACTTGGCCTAATGTGATTCCTTGATAATTCGACGGCCTTATGGTATGATTTCCATTGGTTGGGAATCTCCAAAAATGTGCCTCATGTCATTTATATATAGGTTTAATAGAAACCTAGGTGAAAAGGGATGAAACATGTTGAATTCCGCGTATAAAAGCCTAATAGTCAGCCCAGCCAGAATAGCTCGTGACCGCACGATGTAATATCACGCGGTCGTGCAGTTATAGCTTTTCGATTCTGCCTATTTATCAATCCTTCAAGTGATCGCATGCCTTTAGAAGGCGCGGTTGCATGGTCCTCTGTCTACATGCAATTTTCACCTTTTGAATACATTTAAGTTGGTCCTCATAGTTTAATTGCAGTACTGACCTTTCATCTTCCGATTAGCTAGATTTGATCCTCGAATTCTAATTTCTTCCAATTGACTTTTTTCTTCTCTTGATTTGTTCAATTAATCCCTCGGTCTTCTTCATTCTTCCACTTTAGCTCCATTTTGCACCTCGGTTGATTTCATCAACTCTTCATGTGTACAACTTAGCTCATTTATCATCCAATTTGTCATGTATTTGTCTCAATTCCTCCACTTTCTCATCTTTGGGATATTTATGAAATATAAACGATTTAATAACAAAATCAATAGCAAATATCTAGAACGATAACAACAAATTCTACTTTTAGCATGGAAATAAATGTATAAAATACACTTATTAATACCCCCAAACTAGAATTATTATTCGTCCTCGAACAAAGTAGAGCTAAACTATAAAAAATGCAAATAAAAAATATTTTTGTTTAGTCAACTTGTTTACCATGAGCCTAAAAAAATGAGATCAACATTTTACACTTTAAAAGAGAAAGATGAACAACATAATAAAAATATTTCCATTTATCCCATGCTCAACTTCAATGTGTGTGTGTGTGTGTGAATAGACATAAATCAAATGCAAACTCATATAGAAATATACTTAATATTGTGTGGCTAATCATACATAAATAAGTCTAAATCCCATGTGGCCAAACAATTATTTTCTTTTGATTTTCCTCACAACTATCATGGATGATCACAACCTTACAGCTTTTGTCTCATATCCCGAGGTCTTTTTCTATTTATGTGTTTTCTAATCATTCATATTTTGAATTTTTCCATACAAGACATTTAGGATTAGATAAGCATGCATAATACATCAAAGGTAATCAAATCTCAATTCCACGTCCCAATATCTGAAGTTTCAATCAACTAAGTTTATACCATGCACTTTATTATAAATTAACGACTTTCTCTTTTTATGTCCTTATCTTTTTACAATCTTTATGCATTACATTTCTTATATGCTTTCTATGTGACCCCTGTAAAAAATTTTGCGTCAGTGACTCCCAAGTTAGATGACTTTAGGGCACCAGTTTCTTAGAACCCTTAAAGACTTAATTACCCAAGTCACAAAGGATACAAACCTTATCATTCACCAAGCATCTAGTGCGAAAAATATTATCCCCATGCTCCTCCACATTATCCACAACATCCAACTTACGTCTAATGCTAAGAGCATGCCTATTAACAAGTGACTCATCTACTGCAATATTTTTCAATTTATCACTATCACGTGCATTCTTTAACTTAAGCATCTTCTCAACTTTATCTCCAGAAACAACTTACTCTTCACACCTGACCTTTTTTTGTGGACATTCAAGTGCAATATGACCCCAATCCAAACATTTAAAACACTTAACATTTCTATCCGTAAGAAGCTTGGACTCGGAAGTATAGTTATCTTTGGTTGTTGGTTCCTCCCTCCTCTTTGGAATATGATCACTACTCTCCCGCTTTGGTGTCTCTTTCCGCCTCAATGGCCTTTCATCAATCCCGTTCCCACCCCTAGTATTGGATTCACGTTTCTTATCCCTCCTAGCTCTAGAATCCACTTGAGATTGCTCCTTTCGCCATCATCCTTCTCTTTCATCCATCCTAGCAAAGAATTTATCCCATTGTGCCTCCATTGATTTAATCAATTTAATTTTCTGTTCGGAACTCATTGATGAAGATGATGAATATTTCCCCCTATGAGACATGTTTAATAACAAGAAAAAACAATAAAATTCCTTACAAAATATACACTCGTGTATCACCCAAAAACCCCTTTCCAATATCACCCAAGAGTCTATCAAGGTTCGCAAATAAAGAATTTATGGAAGACGCGAAGAAAATAGGAATTGAGAAATTCTCAGAATATTCAAATATATAATTTTTCTTTTGGTGATTTTCGGATATTTTTAATCCGAAATTTGATTACGAACACAACAAAACAAACCGGAATGGATTTGGATAAGAATTGACTAAAATAAACATGTTTGAATTTTGTGAGATTTTTTTAATGGATCAAAATAAGGAAAACTTGGCTGACACGAAGAACAAGGAAAACAAGAAAACACGAGAAAAAAAGAAAAAGTCAAGAAACACCAAGAACTGAATCTAGATCTAAGCTCTGATACCAAATGATGTGATTCCACTCGGGAATCTTGACGAAAACGCAAAATAATGAATTGAAATACGTGGGAAAGATCTAGACTCAGCAGCAAACATAAGAAACAAGAAAATAAATTAACTAGAAAAGATAAAATTAACGATAGGACATTAACCCGACAATCACGACGCGAAGATTAGACGATTCGGATTGAAGATCCAAAGTTTTCGAAGAACCACAAGGATTTGTCAATTTCCTTGATAATTTTCTGATGGGAACGCCACAAATATCTCACAATATTTGATAAGTTCAATTGATTGTTCTTGAAGAACACAAAAGAGAATTCTCAACCTTTCAAAGAGAACACTCTCAATTTCATTCAATAATATCAAAGTTAATGTTTACAATGGGAAAAACTGATAATATAAAGTAAAATTCACCTAAAACTAGGTTTAGCTGCTAATGGGCCCTAAAACATGAAAATAATAAAACAAAAAGGAAAATAAGTCTAAATTCGCGAAAATCTTGAAAAATAAAGTTACGGCCCTAAGTGGCTTTCTGATCGCTATTTACGGCTGTATCCATGAAACTTACGGGCGTAAGTATGAATATCATTGAATTCTTTGTTCAAACTCGTGGACTCGTTACGGCCGTGACGTCCGAGACTTACAGCAGTGAATTTGCCTCTGGAACTCGAACTTCGACTCGACTTGCTCTGTCCGTTGTCTCAGCTCGACTCCAACATGAAACTTGTGCTGTTTCCCATGTAGATCATTGTCGCATTTCCGAAATGTTACGAACAGTGCATAATCCTACAAAGTTTGAGAGACTCATGATAAGTGTATTTTATATACTTATTTCCATGCTAAAAGTAGGATTTATTTTTATCATTTTATAATATTTTCTATTGATTTGGTTATTATTTGTTTATATTTTAGAAATAACCTCAAAGTTGAGAAAATGATGCAGTTGAAAAAAATAAGGAATATTTGGATGATAAATGGAGCCAAATTGTGCAAACTAGCAGTTGAAGAGGACAATCGACCATTAACATGGATTAAAAGTAAAAGCAACCATAAATTCAAGGACTCAATCGAAGATTATTGAGAGTTGGAAACGAAATTGAAGAAAATTAGAAGCTCAAGAACTCAATTGTACAAATCAAATGAGGAAGGAACAAATTGCAAATATTCAATAGTTGATTCGGACCACAATAAGATATTTGAGGACTTTTAGGAGTCAATCGGATGCAATTAGAAGTCAAAAATGAATGTAATATGATAAGAATATTACCATAAATTAATTCCAATCACACAAGATTTTCGGGCACATTTTTAGTTGAATTTTGAGACCTAATTTCGAGAAGTAAACCTTCTAATTGGGAAAATCGTATTTCAATAAGAATTGTAGCCCTTTAAGATATATTTCTAATACACTTTGAATAACCTCAATCAGATAAGGGAATAGAAATATATGATCAAAATACCGAATGCTATGCACTGACAAAAAGATCTCCCACGAAGGTAACTTTCCTTTTTGGTTGGAACTCTTTTGGAAACCAATTTGGACGTGATTTTTAGCCACTTTTAGACTTCTACAAATAAAGACCAGAAAAAACACATTGAGGGTTCCCAACTTTTGAAATACATGCCAAAACACTGTCGAATTACCGAGGGATCCAAGCAACGCCAAGACCACGATTGAAGATACAATTCCAAGAAAATGAAATGATGAAAATCGAGATGCGCGGAATTAAGGCCGAAAAGTTCCGAACCCAGGTTGGATGGATGGTGGAATCTTGACCCAATATTCACGTCGTGAAGATCGACGATGCGGAATAAAGAACCAAGACTTTCGAAGCACCACAGGGAACTATCTAGTTCTCCTTGATAAGTTTCTGATTTGAACGCCACAAATACTCTCGCGAATATTTGATAAGTTCGGGATGAACGCCATAAAGAATCACTCTTTGATAAGTTCTATGAAAATATAGGAATCTACCTATATATTTTATTGAATCCTTAATAAACTGTTTTAATCGAATCAAAGATGTTTGTTACAATGAATGAAAAGCATATAAATAATGAAAAATAACCTAAAAACTAGGGTAGCCGCTAATGGGCTCAAAATAGAGCTCTAATTTACCTAAAACTGAAATTAATAAACAAAACACTTAAAACTGCTTCGAATTCAACCGCGCGATCGCTTGGTTTTAATTCGTGCGATTGCGGGGTTAACCTTGAAACCTTCGGGTGATTTTTTTGTGCAGTCGCACGATCACTCCCTCCTTGGCCTATGCGATCACGTGGTCTTCCCAGCTAACTCCAATTTTGTCCCTTTAAAACAAATTGATCCGGTTTGATTCTCGATTCAGGCCCAACACGAACTTGCTCAATTTTTCATGAAGATTGTTGTTGCAGCACCCATGTCTTGATTTTCTCCATTGAGCTCAAATCCCGGATCACATCAACGGGGTGACATCCTTTGGTTTTTATTTTTTTTATTTTCAATTATATTTCTAAGCTAGGCTTTTAATTGTTAGAATTGTGATGAAACGTTAACTTATTGATTCCATGTTTTGATTTTACATTTACATTATGCAATTTATGGGTTTGATGCAACTAATTGTGTTTTTATTTACATATATGATTGTGGACGCATAATTATTGATGTTTGTAATACGTTTCTACATTCAAAAGAGTATGAATTTATTATACTTGAATTGATTGCCACAAAGTCCAATAGGAGATAGAAATATACCCTTATGCTTTGTGTTATCCCAAATAGTGTTCATAATTTGTTAATGTTTTTCTACATGTTTGGATTGGTCATAGAAATGTAGTCTAATCTCTTATAAAAAAAGATTTATGCATCGCTCGAAAGAGGACATAAATAACTTGGGAACACGGATTTTCAATTCTCCATAAATTGTTGTTAAATGTTTAAGTCAAACACATGGATGATAGGGTTAATGTGGATTCATGATTCTAATATATTTAATTCATCTTTTTTCAAAAATCAAATTTTCTTGCTTTTCAGTTTAATTGTTAGTTTAGTTTCCAAACAAAAAATTGTCACATCAAAACTTTCTTAGTTCCGGTTAAGGATAATAATTTGAAATACAATTTACACAATCCATGTGGGTACAATATCCGGACTAATTGTCTACTCTATTACTTGTGCGATCCGTATACTTTTGGTTAGCAACAGCTCATACCTTTGAAATGATTTGCAAGTGATACTGAGGATGAATATGACTCAATTCAATGTGTAAATAATGGGAAATGATTGGGGACTTAATTATGGGTGATTTGTGGGAGAAAAATGGGTTTGAAGTTATGAATATTTGAAAGAATTAAAGCCTTTACTCAAAATTGTTGGTTCTGCCTAGGTTAATTTCATGCAGCCGCACAGTTGAAATTTGTGCGGCCGCACAGGAAAAACCGATAACTTCATTATTTTTTTGTGGACATTGCACTATTGCACCCTTGTTATAGCGCGCGGCATTGCGGTTGTCTAGGTAGTAGTACAAAATTTTCCTTTGTTTGATTCCAAATCCATTTCCAACCCCTAAATGTATCTTGATGCATGCATCCAACCTCCAAACAATGTTTTCATGTCCTAAACTAGTGTTTCATGCTGGTGATTGTGATGATGTGCTATAAAATAAGAAATGCAACTAAAATAAAACATGTAAAATAGGAGTGTATAAACTAACTAAAGCTATTAACATGTCAAAGTATGAAACCTAAACATGCATGCACTCCTAAAATGCAGTGTAAAGTAATTGAAATAACTACAAAGCAATAAATGAAATGAAATAAATAGAAGGCTTGAGAATTCGATTGCCTCCCAACAAGCGCTTAATTTATCGTCTAGAGCTAGATTTTATGAAAAGATCCATCCAAGTGGGATTTTGTTCTCCATTTGAACCATGTTGAATGTCACTTGTTCGTTTTTCCACTCTAAATGTTACCTCCCATTTTTATAAATCAATCAAGGCTCGTCCAGTAGGCAGGAAAGGTTGGCCCAAAATCAAAGCCATCATGTTGTCCTCTTCCATGTCCAAAATTAGAAAGTCAGCTGAAAAAATGAAAATTTCTACTTTTACAAGCATATCTTCAACGATCCCATAAGGATGTCTGATTGAGTGATAAATAAACTCCAAAATAAATGATGTGGATATTGGATCACCCAATCCTAATTTTCTATAAATAGATAAGGGCGTTAAATTAATGCTTGCACCAAGATCACATAAAATTTTATTAAATTTTAATCACCAATAATGCAAGGTATTGAAAAACTTGAGTTTAGGTAAAAACTTCTTTGCAATATTGCACTACACTCTTCAGTCAATGATACTGTCTCAAAATCCTCAAGCTTCCTCTTTTTGGAAATCATATCTTCAAGAACTTTAAGTAACTTAGGATTTGCCAGATTGCTTCGATTAAAGGAATATTAATGTACAGTTATCTGAGCATTTCTAAAAATGTATTGAACTACTAGTCCTCTTTAGTCTTCTTCAACCTCTGCGGAAATGGGATAGGGGAATCATAAGGCTTAATTGTTGATTTCACCTTATGCTCATCTTCCATTAAATCAGATGACTTATCAGGTGCATCAACCTGCTTCCCCCCTCCCCCCCTTCAATCACTTTTGCTCTTCTTGCAATTGACTCTTTTACATGAACCTCAGGCAATTGAACTCCACTTAGTGTATTGATCGCCTGCACCTCTTCTTCCTTTGTCTACTTTCGAAGTCTCTGAGGAAACGGAGTAGGAGGTTCATACACCCGGTCACATGGAAGTAGATCTTTCCAGGAATAAGTACCTTATCATCCTCTACTACATCAATTGTCATGACCTGCTCCTTTGGATTAACCTTTGTAGTACCGGGTAGTGTGCCTGGAGCTCTATTTGTTAAGACCTGTACTATCTACCCAACCTGAGTCTCCAAATTTTTTATTGAGGCCTGATGATGTTGCAAGATAGTCTCTGTTTTCCTCCTAAACTATTTTTTAGTTATAAACTAATCTTTCTTGCCCATGTATTGTTCTGTCCTCTCCATAAATTTCCCAAGTATATCCTCAAGTAAAGATTTCTTTTCTTCTTGCTAGTACACATGAGGCTGTGATCTGGAAGTCTCTCCATGTAAAGTTAAGATGATTTCACCAATCTAGATTGTAGGTATTAGAATATGGATTATTCTGTTGATGTTTTCCTCCTTAAATGAAGTCTACATGCACAACTGGACATGCTAGAATTGGACAATTAGTAGTGAGATGACTTACTCCACACTCTTCACAATTCAACCTTGTGTTTTTAATTGCATGATCAGATTGTGACAGATTTTCCACTTGTGCAACTAGAGAATCTATTTTAGCTGATGTTGCAGCGAAATTGTCCTCTTCATAGATTCTTATTAGTTTTTTTTTTTTTTGAACTCTTCGGTTTGAACCCCACATGATGTTCGTGTTAGCTATCATTTCAAATAACTCTATTTCAACAGTTTGTGTGCCTAGTGAACCATTCGATGAAGAGTTTAGTCTACCAAACTCTTGAATTGAGTAAGAAGACCCGTGTAGAAGAATTGTATCTAGTGCCCCGTGTGATTCTATGGTTTGGACATTTTCTGAGCATATTTTTAAATACGTTCCGAGCTTTATCAAACGTCTCCGACTCTTTATGGTGGAATACATTTATGTCATGTCTATGTTTAGCAATCATGACAGGTGGAATGAACGTTGTGCAAAACTTTTGGACCAAGTCATTCCAAGTCGTGATGGTTGTAGCTGGACGGGAATCCAACCAGTCCATTGCTCTATCTTGTAAAGTGTATGGAAATAACCTAAGTTTGATGGCGTCATCTGAAACACCCTAATATTTGAAGTGGTGACACATGTCCAATAATTTAGACATGAGTTCATGCAATTTTTCATCAGGCTTTCCATTGAATTGCTGTCCATTCTGGAACATGTTGATGACGTTGGTCTTTAATTAAATATTTGAAGTACCAAAAGGTAGGTAAACTATACTTGATTGGTTTTGGATAATTTGTAGGGTCATAAAGTCTTCTACAAGCATATTTCCCTCATCATCTGGCTTACTACCTGGTAATATCTTATTGTTATTTGCCATTACTTTCTATTTTTGATTTTTCAGTTTATCTAATTCTTTTGCTTCTCTTAATCTATGGTGTAAAGTGCTTTCAATTTCTGCATCAATGATAAGTGTGCCTTACACACTTATTTTAGGACTTAAATTGACATTTTAATTGACAAATTGAGAAAATCTCTACTTATAAATTGTGTTTATCTCATAGATTTAGGTACAATCTCAATTGGGAAGAAAATGGATAAGATTAAAGAGAAATTGAGGTAAAAGAAGAGCAATTTGATGTCTAGGGGACCTAATTGAAAGAAATCAAAAGTTTGGGAACTCAATTGCAATGCCATAAGAAGATGAAGGACTTGAAGTGAAAATATTTCAGGGGTGTTTTGAAATAAAAATCAAAATTCGAGGACTAAATTTAAGAAGATCAATAGTGGAGGACCTGACTGCAATTTCCATGGAACTCACAACAGTTGTCTGAAACACGCGACCATGTAGTTCATAACCACGCAGTCGTGCCACCGCACTTAGAATAGGCAGCGTCATTTCTTCAATACCGGGCGGCCACGCATAGTAAGCTTGCGCACCCACAAGATCTGTTCCAGCCCAGTTTCGATTTTTTTTTTCTGTTTTGATTAGTTTTCGTTAAGGGCGTGTTTGGCCTTGTTTTGAACATTTTTTTGGGACCTATATAGGTCATATTTTTGGGAGTATAAATACTCTCAACTTCTCCCCTTCAAAATATCTAACTTCCTATTTCAAGCTCTAGCCTTTGTCTCTTTTTCTTCTTTCTTTTCTTCTTCTTTGTTTCTCTTTATTTTTCTTTTAGCTTTTAGTTTAGTTTTTGATTTAAAATATCTAGCATCTATTGAAGTAAGGAAGCAAGAAGTGAGGTGAAAATACAAAGTAAAGTTCAAGAATTTTTGGAGCTAAAACTCAAGGGAAGAATTTATTTTTTTATTTTGTATTTTAATCTTTAATTTCTATACTTTGTCATGTATTTTCCTAAACCTTATCTTTTGCGCAATATTTATACAATGGGTTTTTATTTTGTTGGAATGATTGATGTAGCTTAACCTATTTTATTTAATTTTATGTTTATTTATTGATTTCATGTTACTAATATAATATGTGTTTGTAATAGTGATTAATGCCTTTCATTTGCTTAATTACAAAGTGGTTGGATTGTGATTTGTGCATTAATCGAGAGCATTTTAGACTAATGTTACAAATAACCTAGGCTACATAATTTAAGTGATAAAGACATCCCTATTCCTAGGTAGTTCAATTGTGTTGTTCTTCAAGGGAAAATTGAATCGTGAACTATAAAAATTACACCAAATTGGAAAATACGTTCCAATTCAATTCAACTGAAAAATGTTGTATCTACTTAAAAGCCATCTCCCCCCCCCCCCTCCCACCTGTACGCCACTTCCATGGTGTCGTCTTCCCCCCGCACCTTCCAATCTCTGATATGGAAATTCATTGTAACCAACCAAACTAGCTGATTTCCAGCAATTACGCTGACCTAGTTCCCAAGACCACCATACTCTCACCATCAAAGTGTTCTCAGCATTCTATTCAGAATACAGCATCGAGTTCAGCAATTACGTCGACCTGGTGGCTGGTTCTGGAATTACTGACCCAAAAAATTCCAAAGAGAAATTCGAAATTTTGGCCGAGGTCGATAGCGGAAGTGGCAGTCATAGGCAGTAGTCTACAAAATTGGCAGTGCTTGGAAGCTTTGCAAACAGAAGTACGTGCAGAGTGCAAGAAACCGGTCTAGAACTGATCGGAAAGAGAGAAGATAGCATACTGGCCGATGGCAGTCGAGTAGTTGTGGATTATACCTAAAAATGTGAGAATAGCATATGAAAAGTTTTTGATTTTATGTCTGAGACAAAGTATCATAATATTTTTTTGTAAAGTATCGGGATTTGATACTGAAAACAGTATTTTTCAGTTAATATATAAAAAAACAAAAAAGAAGAAGAAGAAGAAGAAGAAGAAGAAGTATTTTTCTGTGATTTTTGAAAATGAAATAAGTTTCAATTATGATACTAGAAGTTAGGTACTTTTGCAAACGCCCTATTCTTCAAATAGATTAATTTGGGCCAATTGACATTCGGAGAAGAGATTAGCTGTTAATCAATTAATTAGGACTATTTGACATTCGAAACAAGCAATTGGTGATTACTTAATTAATTTAGACTAATTGACATTCAAGAGAAGAGATTAGTTTATGTTTGGAGAGATAAACCTTACAATTATTTGGCTAATTAATTGATTGGGGCTAATTGACATTCAAGAGAAGATGTTATCTTGGGTTAGTTAATTAATAATGGCTTATTAACATTAGTGAGAAGAGATTGGCTATGTTTGGAAATTGAACCCACTATTAGTAATGAGTGATTATTTTCAATGCAAGTTACAAAATTAATTAGATGACGGTTAAGTGAAATCATGAATCCCGACACTTTTATCATTCAAGTTCATTCCATTTTTTGTTTATTTATTTTCTTTACTTTTGTCCAATTTAGGAGTAGATAATTAGCCAAAACAAAATCCTATCACGTTTTTTTGACAATTCAACCGACACTAGATTGAATAAGTCAATCACATATAGAGGTGGGCAAAAACCGCTCAAACCTGCCGAACCCACCCAAACCGACCCAACCCAATCGGTTTGGGTCGATTTTTCATGAAATTAGGTTAGGTTCGGGTTTTTTTCAAAATTTTTAGTCGGGTTGCGGGTTGGGTGAATAACCTGACCCAAATAAAAAAATCTTTTTTTTAAAAAAAAAAATTAATGAAACTTAACTTATTTAAATATTGATTGAACATATTTTAATTTTATTAGTAAGTTTTCAATTTATTGTATTTGAGGTTATTGTAGTTTACATAATTGATTTGAATTAAAGATTGATTCATGAGTGTTTTTTTTTTTTTTTTTCAAAATTTTTACTAATTGGGCCAAAGCCCAAACCTTCCAACCCAACCGAAATTTGGTGGGTTGGGTTGAGTTTGAACTCGTAATTGGGTTGGGTTGGGTTGGGTTGATTTTTTATCAACCCGACCATAGTGGGTTGGATTCGGGTTGGGCAAAAAACTCACCCAACCCAACCCAAACCCACCTCTAATCACATATAAATCATTACTCGTGGGATCGACAATCCGGACTCTTCGAGTCCACTTTTTTACTTGAACACGACCCGTGCACTTACGGTACACAATTTTAGCGAACAATAATCTTCTATAAGATCTTCGCGTCCCGAACGTTGCATACAAAAATATGCGAAAAACAAAAGAACTTAGTGAATGAATTAAAACTAAAAATTACTAAAGTAAAATAAAAAATAAAGCGGTAAAAAGTTTGAATTAGTGAAAGTAATCTAAAAATAAATTTAAACTACAATCCCTAGAAACAGTGCCAAAAACTTGTTATTGATTGCAAGTGTACGGATTGCATTAGTAATAAAGTAAATTGTGAGTTTAATTATCGTACCAATAGGGATTGAGTACATTTATTATTTTAGATTATTGACCTTGACCGGAACTAGGAAATCACTTGGACTATTTTTATAAACTATAACTAAACTACCAATTAAACTAAGAAAGTGAAGAGAATTGATTTTTATAAACTTATGAAACAAGCATGTTAAAATTATGAATCCACTTTATCTCCATTGATGTGATCTGGGATTTGAGCTCAAAGGAGAAAATCAAGACATGGGTGCTGCAACAACAATCTTCATGAAAAATTGAGCAAATTTCATGTTGGGCCTGAATCGAGAATCAAACCGGGTCAATTTGTTTTAAAGGGAAGAAATTGGAGTCAGCAGGGAAGACAACGCGATCGAGTAGGCCAAGGAGGGAGCGATCGCAAGACTGCACAAAAAAATCACCCGAGGTTTCAAGGTTAACCACGCGATCGCGCGAATTAAAACCAACCGATCGCGCGGTTGAATTCAGATCAGTTTTACACTTTTTGTTTATTAATTTCGATTTTAGATAAATTAGAACTCTATTTTGAGCTCACTAGTGGCTACCCTAGTTTTTAGGTTATTTTTCATTATTTATATGCTTTTCATTCATTGTAACAAACAGATTTGATTTGATTAAAACAGTTTATTGAGGATTCAATAAAATATATAGGTGGATTCCTATATTTTCATAGAACTTATCAAAGAGTGATTCTTTGTGACGTTCATCCCGAACTTATCAAATATTCGCGAGAGTATTTGTGGCATTCAAATCAGAAACTTATCAAGGAGAACTAGACAGATCCCTGTAGGGTTTCGAAAGTCTTGGTTCTTTATTCTGCATCGTCGATTTCACGTCGTGAATATCGGGTCAAGATTCCACCCTCCATCCACAACCTAAGTTCGGAACTTTCTGTCGTTTAATTCCGCTCATCTCGATTCGTATCATTTGGTATCAGAGCTGGACTCTGAATTCATGTTTATTCTATCCCAGTTTGATTTTGTGTTTTTATCTTAGAGTCTACAGAAAATCATCCATATCTTGTTATTGAGTCTTTTTTTTTAGTTTTCTTTTTCTTCGTGTTATTTGTGCCAATACTTTTTTTTTCATTTTTGATCCATATAAAATAAAAATCCAAAAAATTCAAAAGTGTTTATTTTATTCAATTCTTATTCAAATCATGTTCTGTTTGTTTTGCCGTGTTCGTTGTCGAATTTCGGATTAAAAAAAATTATTGATTTTATTTTTTATTCCTAAATTTTCAAAAAAAAAAGGTCGCTCCAAAATTCAAGAAACACTTTCTTGAATTTCATAATTCCTTGTTATCGAATCTTTCCCGTTTGTTTCCACAATCAAGTCCATGTTTAAATCCAGAGAAAAATCTTGAAGTAGGAGGGAGAGTGGTGAGGGAAATTTTGAGGATACGAGCAGGAATTTATGAGAAAAGAATGTAGAGTGAAAAGAAGGCTAGAAAGGAGGCTCGGTTGATAAGGAGGGAGAGTGAAAAGGTAAGAGATGATAATTCCGAAATGAAAGACATTATCAAGGAGATGAGAAGGTTATGGGAATAGTTAGAGAAGAAGATGATTGCACAAAATGAGAGAAAAAAAATTAGCTACGTTGTGAAAGGAGAGTGAAAGGGAGGCTGAGGCTGAATTACAAAAGATTGAAAGTGAGATTGTAGGGGATTTACAATTGGAGCCTCGAGGTAAGAATATTGAAACTGAAGAGTTGAAGTTAGAAGTAGTTGAAGAAACTCCAAATCTTTTCGTAGAAGATGAAAAACTGGGTAGTGAGGAGGTGGTGAATGAACTAGAGAACCAAAATATTGAAGAGAGGAGAAAGGTGATAATGAGGTTGAAGTGATTGAGTATGAAAGTGCTGATAAAAATGTGGAATTAGAAGAGAAGGTCCTTAATCAAGAAGATAGCCATTGAGCAGAAGTAGTTCATGAGTGTGAAAAGTTAGAAGAGATGAGTAAGTGTGAAAAGAAAGAGAAAGAGGTGATTGATCGAGAGGTTGCAAAGGAGGAAAGAGGTGAAGAGAAGAGCCTCGTGATTCAAAAAGAGGAGTTGGTGATGGCTCACATAAATACAAGGATCCATACCTTGTATTTTGTGAAACTAACATTCCCCACCTTATTTTAATTAATTCTTTCTTGCAGGTTAATTACACTTGAGAATTTGGGCAACACGACATATGCCCATAGGAGTTTATGTTTCCATCCATCTGTATAGCTCAAGTTACAAAGCACTACTAGTCAATCATATTATAGGGGAGAAAGAATTTTCCATTTGATCCAGTTGGGAAAATTCTACATCAAACCCCCAAAAAGCAGAACGCATTTGAAAAGCAGGTCAGAAGTTGATTCGAGGTCGAATCCTTTTCAAGAAAGGGGGGATGATGTGATCCGGGATTTGAGCTCAAAGGAGAAAATCAAGACATGGGTGCTGCAACAACAATCTTCATGAAAAATTGAGCAAGTTTCTTGTTGGGCTGGAATCGAAAATCAAACCGGGTCAATTTGTTTTAAAGGGACGAAATGGGAGTCAGCCGGGAAGACCACACGATCGCGTAGGCCAAGGAGGGAGCGATCGCGACTGCACAAAAAATCACCGGAAGGTTTCAAGGTTAACCACGTGATCGCGCAAATTAAATCCAAGATATCGGGCGATTGAACTCGGAGTAGTTTTACGCGTTTTGTTTATTAATTTTAGTTTTAGGTAAATTAGAACTCTATTTTGAGCCCATTAGTTGCTACCCTAGTTTTTAGGTTATTTTTCATTATTTATATGATTTTCATTCATTGTAACAAACAGCTTTGATTTGTTTAAAACAGTTTATTGAGGATCCACTAAAATATATAGGTGGGTTCCTATATTTTCATAGAACTTATCAAAGAGTGATTCTTTGTGGCGTTCATCCCGAACTTATCAAATATTTACGAGAGTATTTGTGACGTTCAAATCATAAACTTATCAAGGAGAACTGGACAGATCCTTTTAGCGTTTCGAAAGTCTTGGTTCTTTATTCCGCATCGTCGATTTCGCATCGTGAATATTGGGTCAAAATTCCACCGTCCATCCACAACCTGGATTCGGAACTTTCCGACGTTTAATTCCGCGCATCTCGATTCGTGTCATCCATCATCCATATCTTGACTTAAGTGTTTAGCAACAATTTATGAGGTTTTGAAAATCCGCCTCTTTGAATTAAAGTATTTTTCTATATGCAACCCGAATACATTTCTATGATGAATATGAGCATGTAGAATAGCGTTACCATTTTGTGAACACTATTGAAGATTACACAAAGTATAAGGGTATATTTTCATCACCTATCGTACTTTGTGGCAATTAAAACATATATAATGTAATCCTAATCTTTCGAATTTAGAAAAACACCACAACAATTATATAATTAGTGATCAAATAATTGAATAAGTATGAAAGAACGAATTAATTACTCAAACTCATAAATTGCATAAATTAAACAATAAATCAAAACATGAAATCCGAAAGATAAAATTTCACCACAATCCTAATATTAAACGCCTAGCTTAGATAAATAATTGAAGGTAAATCACAAGATAATTAATTGGACTTCATCACACGAATCATGATTTTGATCTTTGATCTTCAATCTTGAACTTGACGCAGTATGGTCCCTTGATAATTCGATAGCCTTTCGATATGATTTTCACTGATTGGGAACTTCCAAAAATGTGCCTCATCTCATGTATATATATAGGTTTAGTCAAAACCTAGGTTTAATAACATGCGGTTGCATGGTTATGGCTTTTCGATTCTGCTTATTTTTCAATCCTTCATGCGACCACACACCTTTAGAAGGTGCGGCCACATGGTTCTTTGTCTCCATGTAATTTTCAACTTTCGAATCCATTTAAGTTGGTCATCGCAATTTAATTGCAGTCCTAGGCCTTCATCCTCCAATTAGCTCAATTTGATCCTCGAATTTCTGATTTCTTCCAATTGACTTCTTTATTCTCCTTATTTATTCAATTAAGCCCTCGATCTTCTTCATTCTTCCAGTTTAGCTCCGTTTTACACCTCGATTGACTTCATCAACTCCTCATGTGTACAACTTAGCTCATTTATCATTCAATTTGTCATATATTTGCTTCAATTCCTCCACTTTCTCATCTTTGGGATATTTCTGAAGTATAAACGAATAATAACAAAATCAATAGAAAATATTTTAGAACGATAACAAGTCCTACTTTTAACATGAAAATAAGTGTATAAAATAGATTTATCAATTAAACACGAGAATCTTGTTAGAGTGATATTCATGTACTGGTAAATGTTCTCAATTTGGAGTAAATAAGGAATGTGTTCTTATTGTGGGCTATACCTATATAGCTAGCTAGCCTCGTGGCACTATAACTTGTTTCTTAGATTAGGACACTAGCTCGTGCCTCACATTCTCTTCTTTTGGCCTAAAAATTTGTTTTATGATTCGCTTCATGCATTCCTTCTTTTGATGCTCGTTGAGAATACTTGCATCCCAATTCCCATGTCTTTAATCTCCTCTTTCCTATATCTTTTGAGGTTAACAATGTCGACATGTCATAAGTGGCAATAGTTTGGAAAACAGATCGAATTATTTTGTTATGGAAACCCATAAGGGTTTAAACAACTTTCAAAGATGGCTCTTATTTTGGGTCGACATAGAACTCTCGAACAATGGGAATATATACAATAAAGGGGCGTTTGCAAAAATACCAAACTTTTGGTAACATAATTGAATCTTACTTCATTTTCAAAAATCAATGAAAAATACTTAAAAAAATTTTTTTGCTGAAAAATACCGTTTTATCAGAAGTATCACATTGTGATACTTTAAAAGCATCTTATGATACTTTTAAAGTATCAAAACATGATATTTGTGATACTTTCAAATTTTTGGTATCATAAATGAAACTTTATCAAAACTTTATGATACTTTGAATGAAATTTAAGTATCACATCATAATACTTCACAAAATTTTTATGATACTTTGTTCTAGGCATAAAATCAAACACGTTTAAACTATACACATTTTGTTGATACTTTGTCAACACCACAATCTAATGATGGAGAGGAAGAAAAGACGACTGCTGGAAAGGAAGAACAACCGTCTATTGGAGAGGAAGAAAAATCACAAACCACCACCGATCCACAACAATCATTGCCAAAAACAAGCATATTCATCCCACTCCATCAAAACAACCATTACCCCAGCACCTCTCCAAACTCATCCCCTCAGTCGACTGGTTTTATGTTGATTGGATTGGACTTTGAGTTTCCGGAATTAAAATCATCAGGAGGCTGACTGCACAAAGAGGAAGATTATTATTCAAAACAAAACAGACGACTAATTCTCATATGTGGTCATGTGTGGTTTCTTGGGAAAGTGGATGTTGGTGGTTTGGTTACTGGTGATGGTGGTGGTGGTGGTGAGTTGGGTTCGCTGGTGGTTGATGCAGGGGGTGGTGGTGGTGGTTCGGTGGTGGTTGATATGGGCGGTGGCGGTGGGGAGTTGGTTGTGGTAGGCTCGGGGAAGAAGACAGCATCGGTGCTGGTATTTTTCAGCTTTTCCCTTTAGAGTAGTAAATAACAATTTAGGTTATTTTTATAGTGTAGAGTGCAATTTTCCCTACAATAAATTAGATTATTAACTGGATTATTTGTTTGCATTAGCATGGATTGCTCAGACTAATATTATTGGAATAAACATGCAAGGTAAGAGGTTCATTTATCTAGGTGCATACCACACATGACATATAGGTAGCCAATGTGTTTGCCTCCACAGTTTGCTCTTAGATTAGGAAGCTTGATCTCGTAGTGCCTTGTCCTGTTCTTTTTCATCCAAAAAATGTTCTTTGTGAATCGTACCTGCCTCCAACCGATATTTTTATTTTTATTTTTTTAATAAGTTTGTGGAGTAGGTTTTTTTCAAAAAATTGATATTTTACAAACCCTTCTTGCATCACACTTTCCCCTAGACCAATGTTTCTCATATTAATTTGTACGTGGTGGTTATTTTTGTGATGGTTCTATTTATAGTATAATTCAAGAACTGAAGACTGCTTCTCTCAGCACGTGAAGTAATACAAGATGTGGTCAGTTTCTTCAATCAATAAAGAGTAATACCAAGTTTGGAAAGGTTATTCCAATATTAATGTCATTATTCTATTAGGTATTTATTGTGAACAAGGCTTAATTTTTTGTTTATTGAATTGAAAGTGGCCGTTTGATATAGGAAAATGTCTTTTCACATAACTGATTATTATTGGTCTAATTTTTTCATAATAAAGTTGATATTTTTTTTTCATTCTAAAACGTGGGAGTAAATTTTCAATTGTGGCTCAAAATAGTGTAGCAAGAATCTGATACCCTGCAAGTATTAAAAAGGATAACATAGTTTTTTAATATCGAAACGTTATTAAAATAAAGACGGACAAATATAATGGAAAATATTATATCTTCATTAATCAAAAATTCAAAATAAGTTTTAAAACTTCCATTGGTACATATAAGTTTCAATGTAATCTGTACATATATTGAAAATTTTTATACTTCAATTTTCATCATGTGCGATCAAATTTCGTAGCAACATATGGTTGATACTTTTATTTATAAACAAAACCATTCGATTTATTAAAAATTCAAGTTTGAGAATAAATAATTGTATTAATATAATTATATATGTGGACTTTTTTCACTATTTCTTTTATGATAGTTTATTAATATAATTGTGTTTAGGTTTTATTTTAAAGACTTTTACTGAGAAAGTGAGGTGGAGTTCTATTTGTATTTTATTTTGTATTTTCATTATTGAAAATGTTTTGTGTTTTGTGTTTTTATTTTTGTTTTCAAATTTGCTAAAAACGCGTTTGAAAAATGCAAGTTCTTTCAAAACCATCAGAGTCTATTTATCAAGGTATTTTTTTAAATATAACAAGAAGAATTTTCACTTAATTTTTTTTTTTTTTGTAATGTTGATATTGAATTCAATAAAACTTTATTTAAGCTTAGTTCTAAGTTAGGATAATTCTATAAAAAATAAAAAATAAAAATTTTATTTAGGCTTAGTTCCAAATTAGGATAATTCTATATGAAAAGAAAAAATTATATTAAGCTTAGTTCCAAATTAACATAATTCTTAAAAAAAATAATAAATAAATAAATCCCAAAACGCGTTTTTCACGTTTTAAACATTTTTTGCTGAAATACACACAAAACACCCAAAATGAGGTTTTGGGCGTTTTGCGTTTTGTGTACAATTTTTTTTTTAAATGCGTTTTCGAAAATGGTAAAGAGAACGTGTTTTTAATGTTTTTGAAAATAAAAACAGAAAATGACCTAAAAACAGTAAAGAGAACAGGACCTAAGTATTTTAGATTATAAATGTATTGAGATTAATTACATTATTGATAAAAGGGAAAAAAATAATGCTAAAAAATATTATTTATTAATTAACAATAAGAGTAAATATGAAAATATATAAAAGTAGTAAAGGTAGAAACGTTCAAAAAAATCTCTCCATTTAAGCCTGTTTCATGCGAGAAATCGAGCCTCGGTAACAATTAAAAGAAGGTTTAGACGATGTGTAAGGAACAACAACCTAATGACAAAGTCCGAACAAGGAGCATTTTATTTATGAAGATTACAATTTGTAAAGAAGAAGTGAAATGCCTCCAAGGGGCACAAGCACACTAAAATGCAAAGTACACAAAAAAATTATAAGGAAATTGAAATGAAACTGAAAATTACAAGTTCTCTATCAAAGAGTTAATTGAGCGGCTCCTTCTTCCATGTCTTCTTCTCTCCTTTATACTCCTCGATTAGTTTCTCTCTTCCAAAACCGCTTGCAAATCGCTTAATCGCCCTGTAACTATCCACATCCTTTATAAAGGATGACTTGTCCATAAATCGTGGTGTTTAACTGCTGCGATCATTCCCATTACTCGATCTGAATTTCCTGGATCGTAGGGATGTGATAAGGTTGCCTATTAATTGCTTCAATAATCATCACTTAAATAGTACTGAAACACTCCATTTGCCCAAATCTTTGGCGTCTTGGAAGTTTGAGCGATGTTGGGCCTTCGCTCTATGGTCTCGCCTCGAGCTTGTATATGGTCTCCTTTGGACCCATCCTCTAAACTTTTAATTGGGCTTGTACATGGTCTCTTTTGAGTCCATCCCTCACCAAGCCTTGTTCTTTGGGATATTTAACTCGGCCTCATTTTTTTATGTCAACAATTACACCCCAATATGGCAAAAATAATATCAATTATTAATCTTGTGCCATATTCGTCCTTTGTATTTTCTGCGATGCTTGGAGTCCCAAAAGGGTAAGAAATTCCAATCATCGTTTTGTTCTGGTGTTGACCTTTGGTATCTGAAGAAACAATATTACTGAGGACCCTATAAACCCGAAAACACACTACTTCAACCCACCATTACATCTGCGTTCTGTTTCTATTACAATGCCCACGTCTATAAAGTATATTGTTCATCTCCTTGCTTCACCACTCAGACATCCATACTTCAGAAAGTTTTGATAGCTTACACTTTGTGTGAAATGGCGACCTCAAAAAATCCTTCTGATAACTTCATTAGTTTCGAAGACCTTCAAGAACTCTTGACTAAATGCTATGTAGATCGAGCATCTCTTTTACCCGTCATCCTGACCTTTAGTAGTTTTACCTAGGCCTAGCGTTCAATGATGCAGACTCTGTTGGGAAAGCTTCTGTAGCCCAACTATTTCCATGTACTCAAGATCCTCCTTTCTTAAACCCTTTTCCTCTAAAGCCAATCAGTGATAAAGGTATTCACACTTGGCCCAGAACTGATACTACTTTCCTCATGTGACATACACGTATGACAAACCATGGTCCCACCAAATTGCTTTTTATTGTGCCAAAATCCTGATTTATTAGATATTGCTCTTCGTCCCCCAATCTATGATTCTGTGCTTTTTCCAACTGCCCTAAGCTTCTGGTCTTCGGAATACAACACTTTCATTTTTCCACTTGGCCCAATCTCCATCACTTTAAGGGATGTTGGTGCTTTAGTAAATCTTCCACCTTTGGGGGACAATATTTCCCCTGCCATTCTGATTTCTTCCGTCGCCCCAAAATTTGACAAGAAGTTTACTGATTCCTATTTGGGAATGCAGGAGCTTTATAACAATTCTAGTTCTGAACCCACTCATGCCGAGCGTGTAGCCTTCCTTCAGGTATGGCTTTGCATGTATGTTCTTTGTGTGCCCAGTCTCAAGCCCTTTATGGCTTATCTGCCCATAGCGCATGAGTTAGTGCGTGGTAAAAATTTGCATCTATGTTCATTTTTCTTTCCTGCCTCTAAAGAGGCATGGCTTCTCTCCAAATTCAGCTGAGGACTCCCACTGGTAGTGGGCCTTTCTGGCTCGCTCAATTGTGGTTGAGACGTATTTCCCACAATTTGGTACTCCATCAACTCCTCCTAGATCAGTTAGTTGTTACTGGCTGATTATTAATCAATTAAACCCGGTTGTCATGTCCAACAGGGGCATTTTCACATTCTTTTATACTTAAAACTCAATTCCCACATTTTTTCCTTTCTCAGTTCATCAAACTCCTATTTATGTGCAACCTCCTTCTACTCTAAATGAGGTTAGTGTTGTTTTTCCCATTTGGGCTCAATACTTAGTTGGGTGAAAATTGTTCCATGACATCTTAACTGGAACAAATACCAAGGCAAGGTTTGAAATTCATGCTCCCCAATTTTTTGCTCACCAACTTTGTTTTGGCCAAACCTGGCCCGTTCCACCTTATTATTCAAAGAGCCTTAAAGAATGCTTCCACACCACCACCAAAGTAGAAGCACAGGCTATCAATGATCGTAATATTTCTTTGATGACAGGTTTTTTTTTTGCTCCTTTCACTCCAATCTCTGCTCTCCATCCTCTTTTTGTGCAGTTCTAGTCATCAGTAAAACGCAGACTATTCGCCACTAATGTCAACCATGCCTTTCATCTACTTGAGGGGTTAGGAGTTTCTAAGACTCCTATTTCTTCCAGTCCTACCCCTATTTTCGCTGTGCCCATAGTTGTTAGAAATCCTGACTCTCCTTTGAATTCTCCGCCTACTCAAATTTGGATTAAGGCTGTATGCGACCGTAAACGTCCAGTCTCAGATCCATCAAAGGAGTCTGATGATGATGACAACGACGACGACGACGACAATGATGATGATGATGATGATGATGATGATGCTCATATCATCAAAAGGAAGGTATATTAGATGTATAATTTTGGTTTACTTATCTAACAAGATTTATATGAGAGTATCTTAATGTGTTGATATTTGGCATGTATCTTACTAGAAAAGTTCTATCCCTCCTTCAAAGACTTCTATTCCATTTCTTCCTTTGAGTCCTCCACACCCTTATCGTCCCATGAAGGGATTCTGCTTGAAGAAAGAATTAAAGGCTCGAAATCTTCATTCGCTCAGCCAGTTGGAGAGTTTTCATCTCATCAAGGCATTGACCACCCAAGTATGGAAACAGAAGGTAAAGTGTGAATTTGTAACTTTCCTTTAGTTTGCGTTGCTAGTTTTCTAACTCACCATTCTTTGTTCTTTGCAGAGGCATCTGTTGATTTTCCTGTTACAAAAGGGCCTAGTTGTCCAAATAAAGGGAAAACATCACAAGCAATGGGAACGTCCAGCGATGTACCCCAATTTTCTCCTCCAAAAGTGGCTGACGAGGTACCCTTTATTTCATTTCAATTTTCAACAACTCTTTGCTTGCTGTAAATAGAAATGTTAAATAATCGCATTTCTTCTATACAGGAGGATATTGACACCATTTCACGCACCATCTAGGATTTGTTCAATTCTTTGGAAAAATTTCACACAAGTAGAACTTCTCGCCCTTAGTCAGTCGTCCTTCTGTTATATCTGCTGCAATCTCAGAGGAGAACATGAACACCCTTAAACAATCAGTGCTTGAATATATTTCTTTCTTGGACATGGATATATTCACTGCTAGTGTAGCTTGTCAACGGGTGAAATTTGAGTGATTGAGTATACAAATGGCTCAGGCACTTGAACTTCCTTCGCTTAAAGTTCCATTTGATGTCAAAATGGCTTTGAATGTTATCCATTCTAAAACAAGCTCTTTACTGGCCAAAAAATGTGGAATTGAAGGCCAAGACCCAATATGTATGTGCAATGAATGAAAAAGAATCTCTACATGACGAATTTAAGAAATCAAGGGCACCCTAGATAAGATTTCTTCTAATGTCGTGGTCGAATATTCCCTAATGGTGAGCTTGACTGCTGAGATGAAGGAGCTTCAGGAAAAAATAGACGATTGCAAGACTAAATTAGCTGCTAAGAAGAGGAATGCTTCCCAGGAACTTGAACGGGCTAAATCCGTGCTTAAGTGTTATTCAAGTATAGATGTTGATGAAGGCTCATGACTGAGTTATCTACTGGTTCTAGTGATCAGAGTGATGAGTGGGAAAAACTTAGGGAACAAATTCGCTATTTATAGGGTAGATTGTAATTAAAACAATGTCTTGACTTTTCTTGCAGGACGGAATCGTCCTTCTTTTGCTCTTGACTCTTTTATTTAATCTTCGTAATGGTAGCCAGTTTCTTTCAATGTAATGGCAACAAAATTTATCAATGAAATTGGAAATGGCATTAATTTTCTAATTGTTCAAAATCCCAAATTGAAGGAACATATTTCTTCAAATACTTACCATTAATAAACCTCACTTGCCTTGTGTTATCTAGATCTTCCAAATGAAAAGCTCCATTGGGCAATACAATTGGGCGACCACTTCCCATACTTTGGGTCTTTGCTGTCCAAGGGGAGCACTGTCTTCCAAACCAAATCGCCTATGCTAAAGAACTTGGCGATAACCTTTTTGTTATAATGCTTAGCCATTTTCAGATTTTGAATTTGTAGTCTATCTAGGACATCCAACTTCAATTCGTCCAACTCTAATAAATTTTGTACTAATGATTCTGCATGTTCATCATCACTCAAATTGTTTTGTAAGCCTACTCTAATCGACTACACATTAATTTACATAGGCAATACTTCCTTTTGTCTATAAGTAAGCTGAAAAGAAGTTACTTTGGTACTTGATAGAGGCGACGTCCTATATGCCCATAAGGCATTGTTCAAATACTCATGCCAATTCCTAGCATTTTCATCTATCATTTTCCTTATGATATTTTTCAGAATCTTATTAGAAGATTCTGCATGCCCATTAGATTGAGCGTAATAGGGCGTGGAATTTACTAATCTAACTCCAAATTCGCTTAAAAATCCCTTTACTTGATCTCCATTCAAAGAAGTTCTATGATCCATCATCAAAGTTTGAGGTATCCAGAATCGATATATAATATGATCATGAATGAACTCAATGATATTTTTCTGAGAGATCTCTTTCAAAGGTATAACTTCTGCCCATTTAGTGAAGAAATATGTTGCAACTATTATGGATGTATGTTGCTTGGAAAATGGGAGATAAATCTTCCCAATGAGATCTATCCCTCAACCTTTGAATGACCAGGGTTTAATAATAGACGTCATCTACATTGCTGGCGCTCTTTGAATCTGGCCATGTTTTTTACACGCTAGGAAGCTTTTAGCATACTGAACGTACAATTCTCCCATTTTGGGCCAAAAGTATCCACTTCTGATACTTAGCCATCTCATTCTTTGGCCTTCCTGATGGGCTCCACATATTCCTTCATGAATTTTAGCCATGATTATTTTAGCTTCTTCCAAACTTACGCATTTCAAGAACATGCCATCTGAGCGTTTCTTGTGTAACTCTTCATTTATCAGTACATAATTTAGTGAGCATAACTTCATCTTCCTATCACCCTCTTTTCAGGTTCTTTCAAGAACCTCTTTTTATCTCTTCTCTCCAATCTATTGCATCTCCATTTTATATGCAATAAATGCCAATTCTTCTTGCCCTTCGTTGTACTATGGGTAGTATCACTCCATATTCACAAGTAGATTTCAAATTTAACACTTCAAATAACCCAAAGTCATTTAAGCTAATTCGTTGGCTAGGTAATTATATATCCTGTTAAAGTATTGAAGTTCCACTTAATCAAATTTCTCTAACAATTCTTGGGCGATTTCATATTGACTTATCACAAAATCACTTTGGCATTTAAAGTCGCCAATCAGTTGATAAATTACCAACTGGGAATCGCCCCTAACTGTTACATTCTTTACTCCCAGCTCTACCAATAGCTCCAAACCCACAATTAATGCTTCTTATTCAGCTTGATTGTTGGTGCATATTCTATCTAGAGTGAAAGCGAATTTGTAACAAACCTCCCAATGGATTTATTAACACTATTCCTACCCTTGCACCTCCGGAAGTTTTTGATCCGTCAAAGTACAAAACCCAAAGTATTATTTCAAATGAATCAACTTTCTATTCAATTTCTGTAGGTACGTCGAGGCATGGGTGATTAGCCAAAAAGTTAGCCAATGCTTGATGTTTAACTGCCTTTTGGGGTATATATTGTATTTCGAATTCTGCTAATGCCAAAGTCTAAAGACCTATCCTTTGATGTAAAATAAGGCGAGAAAAAATATATTTAACTAAATTTACTTTAGAAATTAAGTAAACAGTTACAGGCCATTAGTAAGCCCTTAGTTTTGTACATGCGAAATATAGAGCAAGCAAAACTTTTCAATAGCAGAGTAATTATATTCACATTTTGTTAACTGTCTACTCAAATAATAGATTGCCCTTTCTTCACCAAATTGGCCTTCTTATGCGACCATTCCGGCTATGGGATTCTTGTTCAGCCGATATGTACACTTTCATTTGTCATCCTTGGATAGGTGAGATTAGTGTGGACTTGACAAATATGTTTTTAGGCTATCAAAAGCCTTTTGATGTTCTTCTTTTCAAATGAATTCGTCTTGATTTTTCAGCTTTAGTAGAGGCGAAAAAGCTTTCGTCCGCCCTGCACAATTGGAAATGAAATGCCTCAAAAAGTTTATTTTCCCTAGAAATGTTTGCAGTTCTTTCTTGTTACCAGGTGATTTGGCCTCTAAAATGGCCTTCACTTTATTTTTACCAAGTTCAATTCCTCTTTTTAATACTGAAAGCCCAAGGAAATTCCCTGAATTGACACCAAATGCACAATTCAAGGGATTCAATTTCAGTTTGTATTGCCTCATTCGCTCAAACGAGTGTTTCAATTGTTGGAAATGGTCTTCTTATTTAAGTGAATTGATCACTATATCAACTACATAGACTTCAACAAACTCGCCTATCGTGTCATGAAAGATTAAGTTCATTACTCTTTGATACGTGGTCCCTACATTTTTCAGGAAGAAAGGCATAACTACCCATTCAAAATACCCTAAGGCTCTTGGACACCTGAAGGCAGTTTTATGTATATCCTCTTCAGCTATTTAGATTTGGTTGTATCTTGAATATCCATCCATAAAGGAATACATTACATGTCCAGTGGTTGAATCTACTAAAGAATCTACTATAGGTATTGGATATTCATCTTTGGGCGTCGCTAAATTTAAATTTCTAAAATCTATGTACACCTTAATACTACTATTCTTTTTTAACACAAACAAGATATTAGACAACCATTCGACATATTTGGATGTTCTAATAAAACCTGCCATTAACAATCGCTATATCTCTTTCTTTACTTTGGGTAATACAATAGGAGGAAAACGCCTAGGGGTTTGTTTATGAGGTCTAAATTTTGGTTTAGTTGGTAATCTATGTTCTACTAAAAACTTATCCAAACTAGGCATGTGTTCATATTCCCAGCCGAAGCAATCTTTGTATTCCTTTAATAAAGCGATTAACTTATTACTTACCTCTTGACTGAGCATCTGGCTGACAAATGTTGGACGATCTTCCCCTTTGTCGCCAATGTTCACCTTTATTAAAGGGTCTTGTGCTTGAGCGTGCCTAGGCTTTGCAATCCTTATTACTTAATCATCAAGATTTCCACCAACATTTCCTCTTCCAAGCAATCCACCTTGTTGACTTCCCGGGTAATGTTTTGCTTCAGCTCGAACATTGCTAATTTGTTCCTCAACATCATTATTGATGTTGGTTCTCCTATCTTTGCTTTACATTCCTTATTGAAAACCATCAGTGTGGCTTTAAAGGCCTGAATGTCGGCCAAATTTTTTTGCTGCTGACAACGCATCAGAATTCCTTAATCGTCCTTTTCCCAATTACTGGTTCTTCAAGGGCCACTATATTTGGCCTCATTTGACTGAACATTTTAGTAAGTGCGTCTACTAAAAATGAACCCTCAGTCTGCGTGACAATCTGAGTTTCTTCCCCATCTTAAACTACTCTGACATGTCCATAATTCCCTTCATACATAGACCTCTCCAAGGAGTTTGCTTCTGTGATAAAAGGACTGTGGTCTGCTTTCCTGACTTCTACTTCTCCTTTATCATTCCAGAAAACTAGGCACTGGTGGAGAGATGAAGGTATGCAATGACTCCCATGACTTCAATCCCTTCCTAATAGCACATTGTAACTGGTAGGACCATCTATCACGAAGAAAACGATAGTCCTAGTAGTTGTTCCCACACTTACATCTAGTGGCATCACCCCTTAGCTGAAGTTGCTCCCCATTGAAACTTGTGAGAATAACTTCTGTTGGGATCATATCACTCTCTGTCTTTGCAAATTTCCTTATCATTCTAGATGGGATAGTATTTATGGCTGCCTAGTTGTCAATGAGTACCTTTTTACATGGGTATACCATTGACTAAAGCATTCACGTACAACGGCCTTAGATGTTTGGTTAACATTACATATGACTTCTAAAAATAACCTTTTCAGCTGCATCCATCTCTACTTCCTGCTTGTCTTCCACAGAATTGACTTCTCTTGTCAAATCAATTTACAATATTTTATTATGAGTTCCTGCATCACGGGCTTCCTCTTGACTTTCTTCTCGCAGTTCTCCATCTATTAGCTAACGTGTAGGGGGTGTAGTATTCTGGGAGGCCATCCATATTTTTCAGAGCACTGTACCCTCACTTTCCTTTTTGGTGTTCCATATAACACGTAAAAGTCAAATGAATACTCAAATGGTTGGCCCAACAAATCTACTTCCCAGATACCTTCCTGATACAGTTATTTCAGCAGTTTGTTATGCAACACTCCCCTTCTTTTCCCATCTGCTTCTAAATCGATTTCTTCTTCAATGTCAGTCATGCCATCATCCTCTTGTCCATCATACACCTCCTGAGATGTTTGACCTGACTCTTAGCCAAAATCTAACATGCATGCTTCCTCCTCATTATCTTCTATCTCTTCTTCGTCATTTTCTTTACTTTTGAAATCATTGGCTAACAAGTAGTTATTAGTCATGACCGGGGACATTGTTCCAAACTGAATGGTGATAGATCGCTCCCTTCTTCATCTTCATCCTTTTTCTACGTTTGAACTTTGACTTTCCAGAATAACTTTCTAGCACTTTGTTCATTGATTCACCCATACTGACTTCTTTACTATCTTTAAGAATATTTTGGTTAGGTACCTTAAGCAATATAGGCGCTATAGGACGTGGCAGTCCTTGCTGTTACCTCATCATTCGCTCATAATTATGCTGAAAGCGCCTTTGTCGGGTTCTAGTCATTATATTAAAGGGTACTACCCTTCTTGCATTATACTGGAACGAATACAATGCGTTTGGATGACGAGGTTGTAGCCTAAATGTCCAACCATTGAGGATTGGCTTGAACTGCCTCTCAAAGGGCTGTCTCCCATAGTATGGCATGTGCCATCCTCCATTAGGCTGGAAATTTGGAACAACATTAGGTCGATGAAGACGTTCCCATAATCCTATTTTTCAATATTCTCATTCACTTCTTCCTTGCACCTAGCACATAAGGTTCATTCATCCTTTCTGGGTTCCTTTCCCTTAAGACGTTCAAAAACACTAGGATTAGGCTTAGGATGTTCCTATCCATCATCTACGACCAACTTGAATTTTGACAACTTATTTTTGAAGTCAGCTGTTACCATATTCATTTCTAGTGGCTGCGGGAAAGGATTTTCATCCACTGTCATTTTCTTCTTAACTCCAAAAGTGATTCGCCCATATTTAATAGCGTCCTATAACACATGACGAAAAACAAGGCAATTAATAGTCATCTAAGACCACATATTGTGCCATTTACAATATTTTTTACCCTTGATTTGTTCAGGGTTTGGCTATTTATGCTTATCGTGTAATTTTATTTACTTAGCCTTATATAGTTTGTCAAATATAAGGTTAGCTTTGGTCACATAAAATGAAAACGTTCTAGCCTTTTTCCCTTATGGGCTCATTCTTGACCATTGTGTTTAATTGGACTACTAAAGGGCAAGCATACGCATCTCCTTTAATCAGTTCTGCCAAACATACTTCGGTATGGTCATAATATTCATCATCAACAATGTGGACATCAAAATTCGGGTCTCTATAGTAAGTCCCTTTGCTTGAGTTTTTCATTTGTTCTTCTTCTCTTATTAGACCTTCATATCTAATTACATTAGCATTTAACTGAAATAGGTCAGGAAATTCCCTGTCCTGGAACTTCTTTTTTAAATCAAAACTCAAGAAGCTTCAACCAATTTTGACAAATTCTTTTTCAAACAAAGGAACAAAACATTTGCTCTTGGCTGCTTTAAACCTTTGAAGAAAACTCTCTGCCCACTCGTTGGGCATTTGACGTAGATTCACCAAATCATCTAGAGTCACTTCAGACTCAGCTTTATAAAATTGGGCATGGAACAATTGTTCTAACTATTGCCATATCTTAACAGAATTTGCTGAAAAATTGATGAACCATGAGAAAACTACTCATGTTAATGAACTGGGGAATAATCTCATTTTATGGTAATGAGTTACTTCACCACATTGCAATGTGAATCGCCCTATGTATTCTAAAGTAGAAACTTCCCCCAGGCCAGTGAACAATGAAAATTCTGGTACGTTGTACTCTAGGCATGGATACGCTTGATCTACCCAATCAGGGTATGACTTTGTGCAAGTCGGCCTAATATAAGGACACATTCCAACAGTCATTTGATCTTGTACTATCTCAATGATTTGATCTCTCAATAAGGATCGGGGTCATAAGGGACGCTCATGGGTTGGTTTCCTAGTGGTATCACCTAAGGCCTAATGTTTAGTAATGAATTTGTGGCGAAAGCAACATTGTTGCCATTAGCCTAAATATTTTCCCCGTCATTAACACGCGGGGTGTTCATTTCATTGTTCTGAACATTGTCCCTTGCATTTAGGTTACCCCCCAAGTTTGGCATCTCATTAATTACCATTATTCAAGGTAGCCATTCCACTACCCCCAAGTTCGAAGTAGACGGTCCAAAAGGAGGTTCTATTCCCTGATTTGGACTTACAACTATGGGATTATGTCCCACAATCATCCTAGCTTGAAAGTGTTGTCCAATATTTGGAAAAGTTGACTAACAAATTTGGCCAATTAACTTATTCATTGTGTCATGTAAAGTTCTTAGTGTTTTAGCCATGTTGTCATAGTGTACACTTTTGTTTTGAATAAATTTTTCCATGTTATGAACATATTGCAGATTTACCTGTTCGACCACATCTTGGGTAAGTTCATCAAATAGTGCAGCATGGTCCGAGGACTTAATTTTGCTATTGGTTCATAACGGCTCTGACTTTGTCCCTCTGTTTCTCCTCATATCTTTCGATCAGAGACTGAAATCGGTGGCTTGCTAGCTTCTTATTGGAGTTCTTATGGGCATATTGCTTCACTTTTGTAACTTCAAACGTCAAAGTTGTCCCACTGAATGTACCAAATTGTTTCGCACAGGAAATCGAGCCTCGCTACCAATTAAAAGAAGGTTCAAACGATGCGTAAGGAACAACAACCTCTTGAGATAAAGTCCCAACGAGGGGCATTTTATTTATGAAGGTTACAATTTGTAAAGAAGAAGTGAAATGACTCCAAGGGGTACAAGCACACTAAAATACAAAATACACAAAAAAATTTGCAAGGAAATTGAAATGAAACTAAAAATTACATAGTTCTTTGTTTGAGAGTTGATTGATCGGTCCCTCTTCCATGTCTTCTTCTCTCTTTTATACTCCTTGATCGGTTTCTCTCTTTTAAAACCGCTTAATTGCCCTGTAACTATCAACTTCCTCTATAATGGATGAGTTGTCCAGAAATCACCATGTTTAACTGCTGCCATCATTATCATTACTCAATCTGAATTTCCTGGATCGTGGGGATGTGATAAGGTTGCCTATTAACTGCTTCAATAACAATCATTTAAATAGTACTGAAAAGCTCCATTCGCCCAAATCTTTGGTGTCTTGCAAGTTTGAGCAACGTTGGGCTTTCACTCTTTGATCTCGCCTTGGGCTTGTATATGGTCTCATTTGGGCCCATCCTCTAGACTTTTAATTGAACTTGTACATGGTCTCTTTTGGGCTCATCCCTAACTGGTCATCATTCTTTGGGTCATTTAACTGGGCCTCATTTTTGTATGTAACAAAGCCACTTTTAGAAGTTGTACATATGTATATAGATTATAAAGATAAAGCAAATAGTTTAGATTGTGAATATATCGAGATTAATGACATTATTAATAAAATAGAAAAATAATATTAAAAAATAATTATTCGTTAATTAACATTAAGGGTAAATATGAAAATATAAAAAAGTTGTAAGAGTTAAACGTCAAAAAAAAACTTCTCTTTTTAAGCCACGTTTAGAAGTTGTATAAATAGATATAATATGAATCATGATATGCAAATGATGTATTTGGGTAATAGAGTGATCTTCATTACTCTTTAATTCGACAAAGTTAATAGGATTTTACTGTATGGCTTACTAAACCCTAATGCTTTATTACATAAATAATTCTCGGCCTCTAACCTACTTGTTTAAAAAAATATCGACAACACTATTAAGAGCATTGTTATAAATCATCACGTCCAACACGCGTGCATTCACTAGTATTTCAATATCCATTGAATTATAATTCATTGATGATAAGTTGGTAATAATCTACAAAAATCTACTGTTCACATATTTACTGGTTATTTAAATTTATTGTCCATCTTGTCGACATATTTCTTCCTGTAATTCACAGAAATCGTCCATAATCCATAATCAAGTTTGACCACATCTTCATGCATCTATAGTCGTATGATACCTCTAACTATCGATCAGTAATTCATGTATTGAAACACTATTGTGTCTATATATATATATATATATATATATATATATATATATAGGTACAACCCATACTCTTTTACTAAATAAAAAAATAAAAAAATACCATATTTTCTCTGATATCACATCACAGTATGGAAAAATGAAGACAGCCATATTTATTATGAAAGAAACAACACTAAATCACAAGATAACATAAATTATCATGTATCACAGATTCACAGTTTACATTCTTCACGAAATCGTTACAAACAACAAACATATTATACATCATGGGCCATTCTATCAACTGTTGTGAATGAAGTATTTAACCAATGTCCGCTGCCTGCAGTCCATGCCAGCCATCCTAAACCCAAAAACGAGTTCAGAACAATGTAAGGAGTTAAAGCCATCCTATACTATCTATTCCCCTATGGCATCTCACAAGTACGAAGCAGATTGACGATTCTTTATGAAGACACATGTTTAAATAGGTCTATTATGTAAATATAGAAGCTCTTTGGGGCCAAATTTATAGGTCACTTTTTGCTTATATATTCTTAAAACATTACCTATTCCAAATATCGTACTTCCGTATTTGAGAATGAAGCAAAAATGAAAAATAATCATCGTAGGTGAGACATTTACGTGTTTACAAAACTAGTGAATGGGTAATAATTCATAAATAGATGACAAGATAAACTTTAAGCCCCTATTCGATATAAATTAAAATCAGATTTTTAATAGATTTTGATCAAAGTTGATTAGGGCTCCGTTCGGCTAGGTGTGTCAAAACGGCTCGCCGGCTCGAGTAGCTTGGATTCAGCTCGTTAAAAGATCGGGCTAAACTCGACTCGTGACTCGTATGACCGAGCCGAAACTCAAGCCGAGCCCGAAAATACTCAGTGGGCTCGAGCCCGGGCCAACCCGTATGGCCCGCCGAGCCAGACGGGCCAAAGTGGCCCGTGTCTGCCTGCAAATTGCAGGCAACTACAATTTGCAAACAGCTGCCTGCAGGTTGCAGGCAGCTACCAACATGCAATCGTGTTGCAGGCAACCTAGTTCCCTGCAACGTTCTGTAAATTGTATAATTGTAAAATACAGAATTTTTTTTTTCAAAATTTGAAATTTGAAATTTTAGGTTTTCCCACTTTTTTGTCTATAAATAGGTTGTATTTTGTTTGTAAATTCACAAGTTAATTTACAGTTCACTTCCAAGTTACAAGTTTTTTGTCGTAATATTCATTTGTTTGCTATAATTTCTATTCAATTCTCTATATTCTTCTTGTGATAATATTTCTCTCGATTTCAACTTTCAAATTTGAAACTAGAGTCTACACTACATATGGATTTTAATGGCAATGAAGTTAACCAATTCAGGGGTAGTTCTAGCACTCCCTCTCATATCGAAGCATCCGAAAATGCTCCCATTGACTTGGATGATATCCAAGAGGAGGAAATTGTTGAAATCAAGCGAGCTAAAAAAATTGCTGACAACATATGACAAGAAAAAAAATTGGTGTTGAAAATGGAGTTGATATATGGAAAGCATGTTGCAATTACTGTGGTAAGGAAATGAGCTGGAAGCCCGGGTCAAGCACGTCACATTTGAACCGGCACATAGCAAGGACGTATAAAGCGAAACCGATTGCTGACCCAACATAGTCACAGCTTGTTTTTTGTGGTTCTGGACCTTCTGTTTCTAATCTTTCAACATTTGTGTATTCGCAAGAAAGATTTCGCGAAGGTATGACTGCATATGTGGCAGCCGCTGAGATGTCACTTTCCTTAATTGACTCTGTTCACTTCACCCGACTTGTGCAGAATTATCTTCAACCCAGTTATACTCCTTACTGTAGAAATATACTTCGTGCAGACACCGTAAAATTATATAATAAAAGGAAAGAAACTACCATTAAATCCTTAAAAATATATGATACTATTATTTCGTTTACATCTAATTTATGGACCGGTAGTAACAAAAAAGATTATATTGCTGCCACAGCTCATTACATTGACAATCTTTGGATTTTACATAAAAAAATTATTGCATTTAGATTAGTGGAATATCCTCACAATGCCGCTAACATATATTTAGTTTTAAAAGCGATTATACAAGAATTCAGTATGCAAAATATGATTCGTAGTTTTACTTTTGATAATGTTAGCGTTAATAAGGTGGTTATTGATAAATTTGTTTTTGATTTTAACCCTGCATTTTATGGTTTATTTTTTTACCAACGTTGTGTTTGTCACATTATCAACTTAATTGTTAAAAGTGGTTTAAAACTTATTGAAAATTCCTTAGATAAAATTAGACAAGCAATAAATTTCATAAATGTGTCACCATCAAAAAAACAAGCAGTTAATAGTTTGTGCGGAGTATAGTTTAGAAAAACATTCATTTGCTACAGATGTATAACATAGATGGAACTCTACATACCTTATGTTACACTCATGTGAAAATTATGATAAAATTATTTCAATGTATTATAATGGTAGACATACGTTGGATCTGACCATAATTTAGAAGATTGGGAATGGGAAATTGCATTCTGTGTAAAAAGATTTTTAAGAGCCTTTTATGATGCCACAAATGCATGCAATGGTATTTATTACCCAACATCTTCACTTGTTTTACGACACTTTTTTCATATTGCACAAACATTCAATCAATATAGGAATTTTCCAATTTTTAATGATGTAGTCAACTCCATGGAGATAAAATTTTGCAAATACAGGGAAGAATTACCTTCTTTATTTGTTTTAGCCTCGGTGATGGATCCTCGACTAAATTTAATGGGCACTAAGGCTATTATAAAGGGAATTTCACAAAATTTAAATATAGAATTACCACATGTTAGTACGGAATCTTTATTATGTGAAATGTACAATTATTATGCTGAAAAAAAAAGATCAAAGCAGTTCTAGTTCCCAAACTAAGGCCCCGTTCTCTTTGCTGTTTTGAGTTTTCGATTTTTGGAAATATCGAAAATGCGTTCACTTTGCCCATTTTCAAAAACATGTTTTCCAAAACACTAAAAAAAATACAAAGAAAACTCAAAACGAGTTTATTGCGTTTTAGATATTTTGTGTTAAAAAGTCCAAAAAGACCAAAACGCGCATTTTGAATTTTTTTTTTAAGTAAATGTGAAACACTTCCTTCATTTGAAGTTCTTATATTATTTTACCATTATATATAGATCCATGTTAAGATTTTATTTTATTTTTGTAATTTTTTTATTTATTATTATTAATTTTTTTTTTAAATGTAAGACACTTCATTCACTTGAAATTCTTATATTATTTTGTCATTATATATACATCCATGTTAAGATTTTTTTTTTTTTTTTTTTTTTTGTAAATTATTATTATTATTATTATTATTTTTGTAAAAGTGAGACACTTCCTACATTTGAAATTCTTATATTATTTTGTCATTATATATAGATCCATGTTAAGATTTTTTTTTTTCTTTTTTTGGTTGTAAAAGTGAGACACTTAATTCACTTGAAATTCTTATGTTATTTTGCCATTATATTTAGATCCATTTTAAGTTTTTTTTTTTTTTTTTTTTTTTTTTTTGTGTAATTTTTTATGTATTTTTTTGTAAAAGTGGGACACTTCCTTCACTTGAAGTTCTTATGTTATTTTGCCATTATATAGATCCATGTTAAGATTTTTTTTTTTTTTTTTTTAATTTTTTATGTTATTATTATTATTATTATTATTATTATTATTATTATTATTTTTTTTTTGGTAAATGTGAGACATTTCCTTCACTTGAAGTTCTTATGTTATTTTGTTATTATATATAGATCCATGTTAAGATTTTGTTGGTATGGGGTTAAATTTTTGTTTAACTGAAACAATATTAATGATGAATTTATTGACATACAGAACTAACTGATTTAGTAACATTAAAATTAATGTAATTCAACAAATCAATCATTTTTACATATAAAATATCACAAAATAAATATATCAAAAAATTACAAAGTAAACGCATTTTTCAGTTTTCTATTTTTGAAAATAGTTTTCCAAAATCACAAAAAGAACATGTTTTCAGCAATCCCAAAATAAACAACCAAAATCCAAAATTCAAAACAAAATTCAAAACTCGAAATCCAAAATTGAAATACAAAAAGAACGGCCCCTAATGTTTCCCATAGTACTCCAATACGTTCTAATTCTTTATGGGACTTTATTAACATAAATGCAATTGCTCCCTCAATTAGTTCCAGTGGAAACACATCTAGATCGATAGGTGGTACAAACGTTGAAATTCCATCTGAGTTAGCTAGGTACATGTGTGTGGACGTTCGCAGTGTTTTAACACCACAAGAATTAGAGAATTTTGATGTTCTAACTTGGTGGAGGTGTAATGAAAGGCAATATCCAATTGTAGCAAAAATTGCACGTGATTTACTAACATCTCCGGTGTCCACCATGGCATCGGAGGCTGCATTTAGTTTAAGTGATAGGATTTTGTCAGACGAACGATCAAGACTGAAGGAAGACATATTAGAAGCTCTTGTATGCTTGAAGGATTGGGAATGTGTAGATTTACGACTTCAAACAGCATTATGACCGAGGACTTTTTTTTTTTTTTTTAAAAAAAAAAAACCACATTGAGGTGGCGATTTTATAGATTTAAAAAACAAAGAAAAAATACAAGGGAGGGGGGACTAGGCCAAAATCTCCCAAACAAAAGTACAAAAACAATAGCCGAAAGGGCAATTAACTTATTTAACGTGGCGAGAAAGCACAACAAAAGATTTTGAGTATTCCATTTCAAACAGACTTTAAGGCCTAAAGGATGGGAGTCCAACTTTATCAAGCTCAATTCTGCTCCAGAGTCCTCCTTTGATTTCATCGTGGTTGAAGCTTCTATTAGTTTTCTGAGTACCCCCCTCATGAGCAAGAAAATCTGCAACCCAGTTCCCTTGCCTATAAATATGCCTGATCTTGATTGCCATATCCCTACAAATGACTTTGGTCTCGTAAAGAACTTTCTGGCTTTCCCATTATGACCGAGGACTTGGAGCAATATTTAAGATATAAGAAATTATAAGTTTTAAAAAATCATTTGGTGTAATTTAAATTATTATGTTTTTAAAAAAAATTGTACACGAAATTTTTTATTCGTGTACAATTTTTCACTCCGCCTATGTTGATCGTAACCGGTCCCAAGCCCGAAAAAAGGAGGAGGGTAGTAACTTGTAACAATGTAATGTAATTTGTAACCTTTATTGAATATATATAAAACAATTAGTAATTTAGTATAGATAGACTTTACGAAATCTACATTTAAATTTTTATTAAATCTTATTTTTGATATTTTAACTTCATTTACCGTATACATAATTATATGATATTTTAATTACAATTCATTCGCCGCGTTTGACTCGTGAAAGGGAAGGAAAAAAAAAAGGGTCGGGCCTGCCCGGCCCGGCTTGGGCTCAACTCGAAGCTCGAGCCGAGCCTCAAAATTTCGGTCGAGCTTTGGCTTGACTCGGCTAGGGGCCAAAAAAAGCTCGACCCTAAAAAGCTCGAGTTATGCTCGAGCCTTGATGTTCGGCTCGCGAGCCGACTCGGCTTGTTGACATACCTACGTTCGGCTGTAGATTTAAAATGGCAATGATTGCCCAAATTAATTTACACAATTTCCCAAAATACTTTTTAACCACGCACATTTTCTCTCCACAATTTTTTATCACATCTTACCTAGAGAACCCAAATAAATTAAAATTCTAGATCCAATTCTCTTTAATATGCCGCCGAACACAGCTAATAGGATACTAAAGGGGGATATTATGGGGATTTCATATAATAATTAGTATAGGCCTTTGTCTATAAATAGAATGGTTGGGAGCTCATTTGATTATGGAGAATATTATGCAAAAATGGAAACCATTTGGGAGAAAACAAGGCCTCTCGAATGCCTTGAATTTGTTATTTCATTTACATGTTTATGTTTCTATTTGAATACAATACATTTCAATTCAAATACATAAGTTCTACAATAGTCCATTTATACAAGCAGAGTTATTTCTTCAATTCACATATCTCCAAATCTACATATTCCAGGAACTAATTCTACTGCATAAACGATCAGTTCTACAATAGTCCATTTATACAAGCAGAGCTATTTCTTCAATTCTCATATCTCCAAATCTACATATTCCAGGAACTAATTCTACTGCATAATCAATCTAGTGATCAGCAACAGGTCCAGCAATTGAGGTTCCTATCAATTGGTATCAGAGCAACCGTTATGCGACATTGCAAATGATGGAAAAGCTATTAGAAGATCGACTGGAAAGGGTGGAAGAAAGGATGGAGAAGATCCAAGTTGAATTGCATTTAGAGTTAAATTCAGTAAGAACTACATTTTGCAAGGTTCAAGAGATGATGTCATGGATGATGGAGAAGCTTGAACTGATGATGAACAGATGGGATGGACACGAGACGGAAAGGAAGGAAAATGGATTGGCTGCTACCTCACCGGAAGCCACTGATTTTAGCAATGAAATGAAGAAGAGCATGAATCGGACCAAAAAGGATAGATCATCAGAGACCGAAATTGCACCAAAAACCAGCGAGGAGGAAAGAAGTCTGAAAATGCGAAACTTCGACAGCAGCAACCTTGACAAGTGGCTGATCCGAGTAGAGCAATACTTTGCTAAGAATCTGTTGACAGAAGAGGAGAAGGTGGAAGAGGCAACGGCTTACTTCGACGGAGAGGCCTGGACATGGTTTGAAAGAGTAGATCAGTTTCAATCCGTGCGAAATTGGAGTGAATTAAAGCTGCTGATGATTGAACAATTCCGACCACCACGAGAAGATGCAAATTCTGGTATCTCTTCGACGAAGGAACTCCATGGCAGAATTGGGGATATTACGTCGGAATTGTGGAAGGAGATTTTGGAATTGGGCTGTGTGGGGCTGAAATTAATTTGGGTAAACAAGTGGGCTGACATGGACTTTTGGAAATGTCCCAACAAATACCAAGCCACAACTTATTATTAGAACAGGCCTACAAAGGATTGGGCCCATGTCAATTAAAAGGTCTACGAAAAGAAAGAACAGAGTTTCAGATGTCCAAAATTTCATATCGAAAATTTGTATCACCAGCCCTTGAAGTTCCAGATTTGCTAAAGGCAGCCTTTACATTATCCAAAATGGTCCCCAAACATTTAAACATGCAAAATTCAGCCCTACAATTTACACCGGTGGTCCCCAAAGTCACGATTATGCAAAATCAGCCCACATTCAAAAAAATTCGTGATTTCGAAATCCAATTGAAGACGGAGATTTGACTTCCAACGTGAAGCGATGTAGGGTCGATGAGTTGGCCATCAATTTCGTGATTGGAGACAATGAAATGGGGTTAAATGGAGGTCCCAATACAGTGGAATTATACACGTAAATGTTATTTGGAGCTGCACATTTCGGAATTTTGAATTGTTGGAGATTTGTGCTACCGATTATGGTGTTTTCTTGCATCATCTATTAGTTGTTCATCTGAATAAGTTCAACCATTTCGCCGGATGGAAGCTCACTTTTCGCAAGTTGATCATAATCGTGATTGTTGCAAAAGAGATTGTTAGACTTTATTGTATTTTATACGTTATAATTAGATCCAAGTTTCACCTTGAGGACAAGGTGAGTTTGGGGGCGGAGTAATGATAGGATACTAAAGTAAGGGGATATTATGGGAATTTCATATAATAATTAGTATAGGCCTTTGTCTATAAATAGGAGGGTTGGGAGCTCATTTGATTATGGAGAATATTGTGTAGAAATGGGAAACCATTTGGGAGAGAACAAGGCCTCCCGAATGCCTTGAATTTGTTATTTCATTTACATGTTTATGGTTCTATTTGAATACAATATATTTCAATTCAAATACATAAGTTCTACAATAGTTCATTTATACAAACAGAGCTATTTCTTCAATTTTCAAATCTCCAAATCTGCATATTCCAGGAACTAATTCTACTGCATAATCAATCTGGTGATCAGCAACAGGTCCAGCAATTGAGGTTCCTACCAACAGCCTAGATGATTGATTGAAAAGTTATGGATTCCATAAAATGTGTAGTTAAAATTAATTATTGATTTGACTTGAAATTAAAATCAAATTTTAATCGGAATCAAACAAAGGCTAAATGTGAAACATATCTAAATTTTATAGCATGGCACGAGAGATAAACACACCCCACCCCACTAAATTGAATTAGAACATCAAGGCTACATGCATCACTAGAAAATAGAAACAATTTAGGCATTTTTATTATTAACAAAAATACCTCAACTTTCAGCAGGTGCCTCGTCATGAGATGTCCCTTCCCTACCAAACTGCAAATCTCCAATCTGGTCTGGAGCAATCCAAGATATGGGAATGGCAGCAACTATCATAAAAATTATGCCAATCAAGCCTTACTATCTTCTGACTTTCTTAGATATATAATATGACATAGAATAAAAAGGGAAATACATCAACGTGAAGATCTAATACAAAAGCAAATATGCTTATAAAGTCAGCATAAAACATCAAACCTGGCATCACAGCTTCACCCGTGTCATTTGAAGCAGGAGAACGGGCAAGACGCTTTCGAACATAATTTTTCTCCAATGGTACAGGAGTCTGAAAGGAGAACTGTGACATTGTTACTCCTATGTATTCTGGATGCTCATTTAGGTACCTTGAAAGAATGTAGGAAATCTCTCAAAATAAGTAGAAGCAAAAGATTTTGAAGTCTTAATGTAGAACCTTCAGCATAAAAAACCTAAGCAGCTTTTAATTACCATCAAGAGATGAATTGTACCTCTCAACTTCCCTTGTTGTTCGTAACCACTTGCCTGATGATGGAGGAACATAATACCTGTTAAGTAAAATGACACCACCAAATTTTAAATCAAAATGACATTTCCATTGCTCAAAGACTTGTATAAATGAGCTAGCAAAAATATGGATCCCAACACATACACGTCGGCAAATTTTGTGCCTCCTTCAGCTCTGAGTCGTAAAATTCGTTGCCAACCCGGAGGAGGTTTAGGAATACTGGGCTTGTCTATTGCCCAACGCCAGCTGCCATCATCTTTCACAAGATCTGGTTCGACATCACATGTTATTTCAGGACGCCATTCATGAGCCATTTCACAAACAAAAGGTTGTTCCACTATTGTTTCTCGTATCTGCTCGTACTTCTCCTTTGTGGGGATGAACCTCCATTTTAAGCAGTTGGCACACTGAACAGTAAAATTTGTTATTGAATCCGAAAGCCTTTTAGAAGCCTTCTGTGAAGAGGTGGAACGGGTGACAGATTTGGTTTCAGAAGTAACAGTTGATAAGCTTCCTTCCATTTTTAAACAACTGCCAATATGAGAAGAAACGAAATCATTAGAAAGATTAGAACACAATAATAGCAAAGAAGAAATGTTGATTGCAACGCAGGTAATGGAATTTATATTACAAACAAGATGTTCTATTTAGAGTATGTGCAATCTATAGCTTCATTCTCTTCTATTTTATAGAGTAAGTTTGAATAAGCCATGTCAACAAAAATATAACAAAATAGGAACATTGAATACCAAAAAAAAAAACACACACACACACAAAAGACAGCTAGGTCATGTCAATTAATATATTATCTAAAATATATATTTGATAGAACTATAATTTCTTCTTCTTCATTGAGAAGAAACAAATAACTAATATACTTTCCAGCATTATAGTTATAATCCATATCCATATCTTATAAATGGCATTATCAAGAACATAATTCAACATATTAGAGCATAAGTTAAATCAACAAAAGAGAATCTCAACATGAGTCATCTTCCATTAATTTTGCAATGTTTATATTGCATAAAATACTTTATATGAATGATCTCTGATCTTTGTTTTATGCATGTATTGTGCATAAAGAACTGAGCTTTTTTTTTTTAACTTTACGTATTTATTGGGGGTGTTTTAAGGTGTTATGTATGCATCCACAAAATGTTCAACATTTCATGTTATGTCTAAATGTTACACATGGAAAGGGCATGTTCTTGTAAGGGCATCAGCCTGGGTTGAGAAATTTAGGTACCAGTTATACAGATTTTTCAAAGTGACGATTTTTGGTGATTTTTATTTTTTACTAGTGGTTTTTAAAAGAGTCCAAGCCATGCTTGGAAGATAATTATTATTCAGAGGTTCTGAAAAAATTTTAAAAGAATAAAATTACATACATAAAAAAATGTATTATATATATATATATATACACATATATATATAAACAATATTAAGCAAATTTGTGTCATTCCTTACAATTCAATATGGCTTTATATAATTTACCCAATCATTTTCTACTGTGATGGACTCAACTAGGAATAATTTGTTACTCTTAATCAGTGTTCTAAAATGCGCGCACAGTGCACGCCTCTCGCGCGTCGCTTTGGCGAAAAGCGAGAAAAACGCGTTTTTTGAAAAATTTTATCTAAAAAGCGCGCGCATAAGCGCCGCGATGCGTGCTGAAGCGAGCTTAAGCGCGCCTGATGCGCCCAGCTTCCATTTTTTTTTTTTTCTTTTTTTTTTTTCCTTTTTTTTTTTTTTTTACTTGTTCAAATATGGGTAAAATTTAAATCAAATATTTAGGAATTGAAAAACGCTTTTTAACGCTTACTCTCACTTAAGCTTCAAAAGCTTGACTCTTGGGCTCCACGCTTCGTCAAGCTTCACGCTTTTTAGAACACTGCTCTTAATACACTCTTGCATGCCGATTATTTTCTATTTGGTTACAAAAAATGAATAAAAACGAAATAATTGTGGCTCATCGAGTTGCATCAAACACCGACCACCTGATCTTGCAACAAGTTGAATTACTTTATCTCGTACTCGCTCACTAAGCAAAAGCATTGCATAAATTATTCAATTCAAACTTGAACTAGATTGTGCAGTAGACTGCAGAATAAATATAAGTCCAAGTAGAGGAGAAACATCATATGGAATAGGATGTGCACGTATGGAGATATACATGATAAGATCACATCATCAAAACCGTGACGATCAACCATCTAACATTACAAAATTGTAGAGATAAAAGACAACAAAAAATCAGCAATTAGCAACAAAAACTGCATACAATGATAACCATAGATAAATCGCATAAATTAGCCGAGAAAGCAATGAAGTTGTGACAGTAACAATGAATGTACTGCCAATAATTACAAATATGCCTCATCTGATTAGTTCAAATTGTAGTGCTCTAGATTGAGCTTTTACAATGTACTCACAAGAAAAAATGATCTCATTCATGGAATCAACCAAACAATCTTAAGAAGCTAGTAATGAACTAGAGATAATCAAACAAGTATAAGAGGAGAGAGTACCAGATGGAAGATCTGAAGGTGGGTTTCAAACGTTCTGAAGCGTATGGAGAGAAAGAGTTATTTGAAGCTGATTTCTTCTCTTCTTGTCCAAGCTTAATTCCTTTTTGGGTAGATTTGGGATTAATTGATTTTAAGACGGTTAAATTGGAAGAAATTTTGAAAAAGGCAAAAAATCACCAATTTGTTGAGTTGAGAAATACAACTCAAATTACACTACACTGGTCCAGCGCCCCAATAAACTAACAAATCTTCAACATCTCGTAAACAGTGTCACCAAAATTCAAACAAAATCTTTAGAATAAATCTGGCAAGCAGGCCCTAAGTGTTTATTCTTCGCTGGTTCATAATATTTAAAGGGGAAGAAAGACCTCTAAAAATGCTGATTTCTTAAATAAAGAATCACGAGGGGAAAAAATGACTATTAAACTGCTGATATTATATTTCAAATCAGTTGCTTTAAAATCGAAGAATAAACGAGAATTTTATGTAGATTGAAAGAAATGCATAAAACCCAGACTCCTTACAAGATCAGAAAGCAAAAAAATCAATATAAGAAGAGAATAATTTGTTTTAAAAAAATCATTCGCCTGAAAAATGAATCACTGGTTAATTAAGAATCTAACAAGGAAAAAGGGCATCAAAATATGTGATGAATAAATGTGTGAGAATAAAATATTTACCTTGGTAGGCGGCGGTGGCACGGCCCCAGCTTGGCTTCGGCGGAGGCAGACTGGGACTGAGATGGATGTTAAAGACTTCTGATTTTAGGGGAAATTGAGGTATATGTCTCGGTTAGCTTTTTCTGGGTTTTATATATATATATATATATACAAAAAGGTATGAATTTTGACTTTAGGGTGAATTGCCCCTGTAGTCCTTAACATTTTTCTGTTGGTGCAGAATCATTTATAACTTTTTAGTTCGTACTTCATAGCAAAATCATCCTCCCCCCATTAAAGTAAATTTCCTAAAGCTGTCACTCCCTTCACCAACAATATGGTGGCGACTGGTGAAGAGATTTTCGGTTACAAAACTCACCTCCGACGATGATGAGCCCCAGCATCTCACGGAGTGAAGCTCGCTGCTAGCAAAAGCAGCGGTGCGATGAACTCATTGCTGCTGTCGAGCGCTACCGATGGTTCTACCAAGCGTAGGGAATGATGGTGGTTCCAAGGCTTCTGATGACATTTTCCATTTTCCATTGTTACATTTTTGGCTACTGATTCTCATATTTGTGGTTGTTGTGTGGGTTTGTTGGGGAAAGGGATGGTGGTGCAGGAGGAATCAGATTTCAACGATTTCAGGTGGTGACTTCCAATTTCGGTGGTGATGTTGGGGAATGGGATGGCGGTGCGAGCGGAATCAGATCTGTGATTTCCAATTTCAGTGGTGATGTTGCAAGAGGAATCGTCCAGTGGTGATGGTTGTGCAGTGATGGGATAGTGGGTCGACAACTCGGTGGTAGAGTAGTGGTGGTGGCGGTGGTGGCGGCGGTGGCGGAGATGGTGGCAAGGGTGGCGACGGCGATACGATGGAGATGATGGTAGTGGTGACTATGTATCGTGATGATGATGTGATGGTGACAATCGATGGAGGTGGTGGTGGTGGTGGTGGTGGTGGTGGTGATGCTAGTGGACGTGGTGGAGGTGGAGGTGGTGATTGGTGGTGGAGGTGGTTGTGATGTCAACGATGATGAGGTGCAGACTGTTATGGAATATTTTGAAATGTGGTATACTAACCACCTTATTTATTATTCCCTTTTAGCATTCCCTCCTTGGTCCATCAACAAGAACGAATTAGGATGGACATGGGCATGAGCAGATATAGTGGTAGAAGAGGGTGGGTCAACTTTGAGAAATGGATCTTCCTACATAATTTATTTTTGGGAAAAAATATTGTTTCACTCATGCTAACCATTGAAAAGGATAAGAGGAATGTGTAAGAGACAAACCTCTATAGACAAAGTCTCAAAAAGGAGTATTTATACTAAGAAAATTCCTCCAAGGGATGCAAGCATACATGTTAACCAAGGAAAAATCCAATAAAATCTAAGATAAGAAATTACATCTCTATTTAAGATGTTGATTTGTCCTTGAGTCTCTTTATTGCTTCATTTGATTCATAACTGACTTGAGATGCGAGACTTGTAACTGTTGTTCACTTATTTGCATTAATTAACTTCCTCTAGCAACTTCCAAGATCTCAAAACTTGAGTCGCACACATTCTCACTAATTGATAGCACTACAATAACTACTCACATTCTCGATAACTTCACACATTATTATAATTGTTCATGATGGCTCCATTAGATCATAGGTTGATCTGGAAAATTATTTCTTCAACTATGCATCGTTCAATATTCCTATCTCCCAGACATTGCTGCAATCACTCAATCGCCCAAACTTCTTTGTATTTGCCCTAGTACTTGTAACTTGGTTCCCACATTTGGGCCTTCATGTTTGGACTATGTATTGGATATTTTTTATTTGTTAATAATTACTCCAAATACGGCTGAATTAATGTGTAATCATTAATTTTGTCATGTTCAAAATATTTGCAAGTATTTACAATTCCAGAATTCCAAAAAACACAAAACTTCAAGCGTTCATTCGAGTTTTTCAACTCAAAACATATACCCTATTCTGGTGATTTCAGCTTTTTGAAATTTAACCTTTTTAATTTCTATCACTCCATAAGTATGTGGTTGTTCGCATTCCGTCTCTTTAACTTCCAATCTACCATAAATTGAGTTGAATCCTTGAATATATTCTCTACTACAACTTTATCTCCCATCATTTTCACTTTTATTCGACAAACACTACCCTTGTGATAACCATAATAATAACTAGCCTTCAAAGTCCAGTAAAACGAATACTATATTGGCTTCGCAAAATATGCTATTTGCCCTAATACCTCAACAGGTATGGGAGATATTGGATACATTTTAGAAATATTCAAGGCAAGGCAGGATCCTCTAAGGGGATTCTTGTGGCAAGGTCAGTTGTTTGCTGAAAATGCTTTTCGGTCTATGGCCAAATCATTTATAGCCTCCATGTTGCCTTGACTCCTATGGAAAAACCAAGGGCAGTGCTCCTTATAGTGACACTACCAGGGAGGAAATGAAGATCGATTTCTTTAGTAGACAACGTAATAGTTAGTAGGAAGACCATAGTGACATGTTCTTTGTATTGACTCTTTTGAGATTGCGATCTCTAAGACATTTGTATTGATTTAAAAGGAATTATTCTTTAATAATGTGATGACCAAAACCACGTTAATAATTTTTCATCTTTCATTATTAGCACATGACGTAAACGATGTCACATAACTAGGTTTTCAAAATAAATTCACTTTAAAACAAAGTTCATTTATTTAAAAGGTAACGATATTTATTTTGAAACATTTCTAGTTAATACAAAAGATATTGACTGTGAAATATCTAGTCAATATAAAAGATCTAGACTTTAAAATTTTTTTGATAAAAAATAATAATAATAATAATAATAATAATAATAATAATAATAATTTTTATGTTATGAAATAGAGAGAAAGAGAGAATAAAATAAAGAGGCAAATAAGCTTGTGTTTTATTAAGAACCAGAGCCCCATATATATAGGGGAAGAAAGAGATAAACAAAGTAATTATCCCTAGGGTTACAGGGGTATGAATGTCATTCACTAAATAGTATAATATTTATTATACTTCCCCTTGAATGACATATTACAAAATATCTGTCTCGTTAAAACCTTGTTTGATAAAAACCTAATGGAAAAAAAATCAAACGAAGGAAAAAAAGTACAGTTATTTTGGAGTATCACAATAAATGTTGTCTCGTTAAAACCTTGCCAAGAAAACCCAGTGGGACAAAACTTAGGTGAAGGAAAAAGAGTATAGCTACTCCCCCTGATACTGATCAGTGTAAATCTTTGAGTCGATGCATTCCAATCTCATTAACCAATTTCTTGAATATAGATGTTGGCAATGTCTTTGTAAATAAATCAGCTTCATTGTCACTCGAGCGAATTTGTTGAACATCGATATCCCCAGTTTTCTGAAGCTTGTGCGTGTAGAAGAACTTTGGAGAGGTATGCTTCGTTCTGTCTCCTTTGATGAAGCCTTCTTTGAGTTGTGCAATACAGGCTGCATTGTCTTCATACAAAATTGTTGGACTGTCTCTAATTGAAGTTAATCCACATGATGCTTGGATATGATAGGTCATGTTCCTCAACCATACACATTCTCGACTTGCCTCGTGGATTGCAATAATTTCTGAATGATTTGAGGATGTTGCTGCCAAGGTTTGCTTAATGGATCTCCATGATATAGCTGTTCCTCCAAGTGTAAACACATATCCTATTTGCGATTTAACTTTATGTGGATCAGAGAGATAACCTGCATCTGCATATCCTACTAAAGAAGATCCCAATTTTTGAGAATAAAATAATCCCATATCAATAGTACCCTTTAGGTATCAAAAAATGTGTTTAACATCATTCCAATGTCTTTAAGTTGGTGTAGAGCTATATCTTGTAAGGAGATTTACAGAAAAAGCTATATCGGGTCGAGTACAATTTGCAAGATATGTTATCGCACCAATTGCACTAAGTTATGGTACTTCAGGACCAAGAATTTTTTCTCCATCTTCATGTGGAGGAAATGAATCTATTTTCACATCAAGTGATCGAACAACCATAGGGGATGCCAATGGATGTGCTTTATCCATATAAAAACGATTTAAGACTTTTTCTATATAAGAAGATTAATGAACAAATAATCCTTCTCGGAAATGTTCAATTTGCAACCCAAGACAAAACTTAGTTTTTCCCAAATCTTTCATCTCAAATTCACTCTTTAAATAATTTGCAGTTTTATTGAGCTCTTCAGGAGTTCCAATAAGATTTAAATCATCCACATATACTGCAATAATCGTGAATCCACTATTTGTTTTCTTTATCAAAACACACAGGCAAATGTCATCATTTTTATAATTCGTCTTCAACAAATATTCGCTAAGGAGATTATATCACATGCGTCCGGATTGTTTCAATCCATATAATGATCTTTGCAATTTAATAGAGAACATAGTTCTCAAGCATGTATTATTTGCTTATGGAATTTTGAGTCCTTCAAGGACTTTCATGTATATATCACTATCAAGTGAACCATATAGATAAGCAGTCACTACATCCATAAGGTGCATATCAAGCATTTGTGACACAGTCAAACTAATTAAGAATCTACAAGTGATAGTTTCCATTAAGGGATAATACGTTTCCTCATAATCAATTCCTGGTCTTTGAGAGAAACCTTGAGCTACAAGTCTAGCTTTGTATCTTGTAACCTCATTATTTTCATTCATTTTCCTTACAAAAATCTATTTGTATCCTACAGGGATTACATTTTCAGGTGTTCGAACTACATGTCCGAATACTTTTCGTTTCTCTAAGGAATTTAACTCCGCCTGTATAGCTTCTTTCCATTTTGGCCAATCATTTCTATGCTGACAGTCTTTGACAGACAGTGGTTTAGGATCCTCATCTTTCATTATTTGAAGAGCCACATTAAAGGCGAAAATGTCATCTATGACAATAGTATTTCTTTCCCATAGTTTATGAGATACTAAATAATTTATTGAAATCTCATTATTTTTGGATACTTGTGGTTCTGCAGGAACCATATTCTCAATATCCGATTGATCCTTATTATCAATATCCGATTGATCAAACTTTTCAAATACTACTTCTTCTGAAGTTTTTGGTTGGTTTTTCTCTTGTACTTTTCTTTTTCGATGTACAGAGTATTTAGCACCAACTGATCGACCATGCTTCTGGCGTATTTGAGATTCATGTACTACAGCAGATTGTCCTTCAGGGACATCAATTTGTGCAAGAATATTTTCTACTGGTATATGTGACTTTGTCACTTTTCTTATGTCAACAAATACATCCGGTAATTGATTTGCAACTCTTTGCAATTGAATGATTTTTCCAACCACTTGCTCACATTGATTGTTGCGGGGATCAAAGTGAGACAGAGTTGTTTCATTCCACGAAATTTTACCTTGTTTTTCAGGATGTAGTTTTGTTCCTCCCAAGGTTGGGAAAGTCATTTCGTCAAAATGACAATCTGCAAAACATGCAGTGAATAGATCGCCCGTTAAAGGTTCAAGATACCTTATTATTGATGGTGAATCAAAACCAACATAAATTCCAAGTCTTCGTTGGAGACCCATTTTGGTACGTTGTAGGGGTGAAATTGGGAATTGGACAACACAACCAAAAACTTGTAAGTGAGAAATATTAGGCTCATGACCAATTGCAAGTTGCAAAGGAGAATATTGATAATACGCAGTTGGTCTTAAACGAACCAATGATGCAGCATTTAATATGACATGACCCCAAACAGAAGTTGGAAGTTTTGTTTTCATGAGTAATGGTTTAGCAATTAATTGTAGACTTTTGATAAACGACTCAGCTAATCCATTTTGTGTATGGACATGAGCAACTGAATGTTCAACCTCAATTCCAATTGACATACAATAATAATTGAATGTCTGTTATCTAAACTCACCAGCATTATCAAGACGAATTTTCTTGATTGAGTAATCAGGGAATTGAGCTCGTAATTTTATAATTTGAGCAAGTAGTCTAGAAAATGCTACATTCCTAGTGGAAAGTAGGCAAACATGGACCATGAATTCTTTCCGAGAAAGTTGGAGATTCAATATTGACTTTTGTAGTCGAAAGTCTAATGACCAACTTGCCTTTGGAACAAGCAGCACATGAATAATCATTAGGTAAAAGAATCTTCTGGTTCTTTAGAGGATGTCCATATGAGTTGTTAATTATTCGGCGCATCATTGTTGTTCCTGGATGTCCAAGTCTATCATCCCAAAGTATAAAACTTTTTGGATCAACGAACTTCGGGTTCGTGATAATATTTGATTCGATCATCTTTATAGATGTACAATACATGCCACAAAGGAGTGTCGGAAGTTTTTCTTTTATCTACTTCTGGTCAGATATAAAAGAAGTTATGCAAAGATATTCTGCATTATTTTCATGCATCGTCTCAATGTGATATCCATTGCAGCGAATATCTTTAAAACTTAGCAAATTTCTTCTAAATTTGCTAGAATAAAGTGCATCTTCAATATATAATTTTGTATTATTTGATAAAATAATACAAGCTCTTCCGGAGCCTTCAACGATTTTTGATACACCTGATATTGTATTAACATTATTCTCTGATAATGTTAAGTTCAAGAAATACTTTTTGTCTTGAAGAATAGTATGTGTAGTTGCACTATCGACTAAACAGATAACCTGGCCATTCATCCTGAATTTATAAACAAAACAAAATAAATATTCTAAAACTTTGATTTCATAAAAAGAAATTTACCGACATTTTTAATCAACTAAAAATGCTTAATAATGTAAATGTCTCTAACTTTAAAAAAAATAAGTAAAAACATAATTCATACTAACTTTTAAAGAAAAATAACAATTCAAATTCTGAAAATTAAACTAATCAATATTCTCAAGTACACCGCCTCCAATTAAATGATCAATATTGCCATTTTCGTCAGCAAAGAAGTCAGAGAAGTCCAAATGAGTCACATCAATTGGACCATCATAAACAGCGAAATTTGTCTCTACTTTTTCTTTCCCCTTAACTGATTTTTGATAGAGATCCACAAGATGTTTTGTTGTACGATAGGTACGTGTCCAATGCCCTTTCATTCTACATCTAAAGCAAATTTTTTCATGCTCCTTTCTTGATATGCTATTTTCGTTTGCTTTGTACCTTTTAAAATTGTTCCCTTGTTGCTGATTGTTTTGCTGAAAATTCTGTCCATGGTTTCTTCCACGTCCACGTCTGCGTCCGCATCCACGTCCACATTCATGTTTTGATATTGCATTTACTTCAGGAAATGCGGTACCATTTGCTTCAGGTAATGGTACAAAACCAATTGGACGTAACCCATGATTTTTCATCAGCAATTCATTATTTTGTTCAGCTACAAGCAGACATGATATAAGTTCTGAGTACTTTTTAAAACCACGCTCACGATATTGCTGCTAAAGGAGCACATTCGAGGCATGGAAAGTGGAAAAAGTTTTTTCCAATATATCTTGATCTGTAATTTTTTCTCCACACAAGTTTAATTTAGAACTTATTCTGAACAATTCAAAATTGTACTCACTGACCGTTTTGAAATCCTGTAAACGGAGATGCATCCACTCATAGAGGGTTTTGGGGAGAATTACAGTCCTCTGATGGTCAAACCTTTCAGTCAAGTTTTTCTAGAGAATTTGTGGATATTTCACAGTGAGATATTCAACTTTCAATCCATCATGAAGATGGTGATGAAGGAATATGAGTGCTCTTGCACGATTCTGCAGGGATTCTTTGTTTCCTTCTTTTATTGTATCTCCCAGACCTTTCGAGACCAGGTGAATATCAGTATCTAAGACCCATGATAAATAATTTTTGCCAGATATGTCGAGTGCAACAAACTCGAGTTTAATGATGTTGGCCATTTGGATAACTACACAATAAAAAAAATACAATTAATTTCGAAGAATGTGATTAAACCACATAATAATAAATCAAGTCATCAACATCACATAAGTTGTATGTTTTCCTTCAGGAATAAACATTATGACATATTCTTCGATATATATGCTACTTCGGGAGCATGTTGTATTTTCCTAATTATTTCTTCAATAATAGGTAAATATTCTTCTGGAATATTAAAAATTATAATTTATACTCTTCTAGAGTAAATAATATTCTTTCTGGAATATTATAATGTTGTGCTACTTCAGGAGCAACAACAAATTATTTATGATAGTCATATTAATATTCTTCTGGAATATTAATTATATACAGTTGCGCTACTTCATGAGCAACAACGAATTATTTATGATAGTCATATTAATATTATTCAGGAATATTAAATATATACAGTTGCGCAAGTTATGATAGTTGATAAGTGTGTTTTACACACTTATTTTGCTTTAAATCGACAAATTAATTGACAAATTGAGCGAATTTCTACTTATAAATTGTGTTTATCTTGTACAATTAGGTACAACCTCAATTGAAAATAAAAGATTGGAGAGCAATTGAGCAAAAAAAAAAGGAGCAATTTTGATGTTCAAGGACCTAATTGAAAGAAATCAAAAGTTCGGGGACCCAATTGCAAAATCTCAAAAAGTTGGAGGACTAATGATGCAAATATTGCAGGGGCATAGTTGTAATAAAAGTTAAAATTCGAGGACTAAATTGAAGAAGACCAGAAGTTGGAGGATCCAATTGAAAATTATGGAAGGATGAAGTTTCCAGGTGAACCATGGGATTGCGTGTCTCGACCAGGTTGCATTCGCGAAATCAGGCCAAAAATCAACCCGAGAGTTTTCAGCCTAACCACGCGATCACGAGGCATTCAGCCACGCGATCGCGTGGTCATAATTTTGAAAAATAATTTGGGCCGACTCGGTTCGGCCCAAATACTGAGAACGCGGATCTACGCGAAAATGGGGGGTTTTTAGGGCACTTTTTGGCTATGGTTCATAACTTTTTACTCCATTTTTTCATCCAAAAACCATTTTCTCCCCTTTTCTTCTTCTTTTCTTTTCTTTTCTTTTCTTTGTTTTTGTTTTGTTTGTAATTTAGTTTGTAATTTATTTTTGATTTCAAGTTGCCAGTACCCATTGGATCAAAGAAGCAAGAAGTCAAGTGGAAATACAAATCAAAGTTCAAGGAATTTTGGGGCAAAAATCAAGGGAAGTGATTTATTTCATTATCTTGTATTTTTAATCTTTGATTTCTATATTTTGTGATGTATTTTTGTAAACCTCAACTTTTGTGCAATATTTATACAATGAGCTCGTTGTTTTATGTTGGGATGATTGATGTAGCTTAACTTAGTTTAAGTAATTTTAATGTTTATTTATTAATTTTGAACTTATTTCATGTGTGTTTGTTATTGAGATTATTCCATGTGTTTGATCGATCACCAAATATATGTTTTGTGAAGTGTATGGTAATCGAGAGATATTGTGCACTTTAGACCAAATAACAAACGATCTAGGTTCTTGTTAAGGATAGGGATATACCTTAAACCCTAGATGATCCATTGAGTTATTTTCACAAAGAGTTAATGCAATTGATTGGGCTTTAATCGACATATAGATATAGTAGGTTAAACCAATTGATCAGAGTTAATTTCCCTCGAGAGAGGTAATTAGCTAAACTTGGAAAATCGGATCTAACATTGTAAATGGGTAATTTATTAGTTTGCGTGTGTTGAGAAATTACTTAAGCGAGAGTTGAGTGAAATCATGAATCTCAACTATTTTATCTTTCATTTTCCTTATTTTAATTTGGTTTAAAATTATTTTCGTTAATTTAGAATTGTCAAAAATCCATCTTTTAATTGTGTGTTTCATTTGTTAAGATTAAATTAACTAGAGTATAATAGAGTATACATTCCTCGTGGGATCGACAACCTGGACTCAAAAAGTCCACTTTATTACTTGTACGCGACCCGTGCGTTTGCGGTATACTATTTTGAGTGAACAAGTTTTTGGAGCCGTTTTCGGGGAATGTGTTTACTTTGATTATTGCTTTAGTTAATTTTAGTTTTAACAACTTGTAATTATTTTTCTTTTATGTTTTATTTTGTTACCTTTGGTTAACCACCACAATTCTAATCTCTCTTGTGTTTGGCTTTCTTTCTATGCATATTTGATTCTAATATTGGTAAAATAGGAAAGCAATTGCAATGAACAATCTCAACATGGGTGATGAATACATGCTTGGAGAATATTCAAGTTGTGAAATTTGTTACATGATGCATTGTAACGGACAATGTTTGTATTCGGGCAATAGATTGCATATGTCGAAACTTATTAAGTTTAGACGATATTTGAAATTCCGAAAGCAAGCAATTGACACATTGGATGTGAGTTACATGCTCTTGGGAGATTGTGTACCGGATAATTGGGATGAGGACATCACTCTTTTGGGAGATGGTCCTCCATTATTGAATGAGAAGGTACTTGTAAAGTATTACAATGAACTTGCCAAGTTGGATGAGGATGATATGCTTATGGGAGATTACATGTATTGGGAAGGATTTCAAATGTAGGGGTATAATCCACTCTTGGGGATTAATAGGAAAAACTTGCCATTGCCCATGGATTCAAAATTTGGATCGGTCATTCAATCTAAGGAGACATCAACTAATGGAGATGAGCTTGAAGAGAATCATAATTTAATCACAAAAGAATCACTTGGAGAAGTGGCAATTAATGAGGAAGAGATCAAATCAAATTCTCTCAACTTCATTGATTGTCCAATAATAGAATTTGTGATTAAGCCACTTGAGGAGAAGCAAGTATACATTGTTGAGTTTGAATTGGATAGAATAGGCAAGTCCCATGACATTGGAAGGGGCAAGGTGCAAGTATTTCGAATCAATGAAGAGTGGAGCAAAGTCAAAATAAGCAAAATGAGCAAAGTATCAAAAGCTATGTTTAGAGTGCCATGAAATGCTTATGCGGAGAGTCGAGCGAATGACTTTAAAATAAGCGCTTAATGGGAGGCAACCCATTCTCTATCTTTTACTTGCTTTATTTTTATTTTTTACATATTTTTTACATTCTTGCATTTTATTTACTTTCTTGCAAATAAGTTGGTTAGGCCAAGTCTCTATCTTCCACATTTATTTTCCTCAAATTGGGTAGTGTGAAATAGCTCTAATGCATTCTCATCCAATTCTCTCATATACTCGTATCAAATTTTCAAAGTCAAAATTTGCTTAAAAAATCATTTTTTAAATCACTTGGTTCATGTTGTCTTTTATCTTCAAGTGTGATTTAATATTGATGTGGATGGGAAAATTGTATTAGATTTATGAGTTAGAATTGAGAGGTTGAATGTAATTTTACTTTTTGGGTCATTCACCACTTAATATCTACTCTTTTCTTGTGTTTTCATAGGATGCTCACAAGGTGTTCGATGAAATGCCTCATTGGAGAAATTTGTGTTCAATCGATTGGAGGCTTTAACACAAGTTTGGGGGTGGATTGTTAGTGATTGAAATGAGAGTTTCACATGCCCAAGACTACTTATTAGTACCCCCACCACTTCTTGGGATGTCTAGTAACTTCTTTCCTCTTACTTTGATTTTATTTTACACATTGAGGACAATGTGCATTTCAAGTTTGTGGTGATTTCTTATTGTGTGTTGACATGTTAGATAGCCTTGCCAGCTAGGATTACTTAGATGTTTAAAATTGTTATTGATTCATGATTTATGATCAATATGCTACTTGTGTCTACTTTTACAAAATGCTTATCCATGCAAGATCATATTTATCTTGAGCACAATAGTCATGATTGATTGTTGGTGAAGTTTGAGAATTGTTGAAGGGTGAAGAGGTTAATAGAGTAGAAGAACTAGGTTGTGAGCTTGTATTTTAATTTTTATCAACCTATCAAAATTTTTCTAATGCTCTAAATCTCTTTATACTAATGTAAGACAAGTTTGGGGGTGGTCGACCCGGTGAAGGAGACGGTCTAGACGTGTGGTGATTCCATGCATGTTGAAAATAAATTTTGTGTGGAGTGTATTTTGCCAAGTATAAGCTAAGTAATGACTGTATGCTAAATTTCTAAACCCATTTTAATTTTTGCATTGCATTACCCTATCTCGAAGCCTTTTTGACTCGAGTAATTAAGCTCGTAGGAGTATCTTAAAACTTGGTGCCTTAAGTTTGAAACTTGGGAGTCACCGTCCTAAAGCTCGTTATACGGGTCAATTAGAAAGCTTAATGAGTAGGGTACACACACACACTTTAAAAAAAGAGAGAGCACATCATCATTGCATTTGCTTAATAAGTCTACCTCACTTCATAGCCTTTTTGACTCGAGTTATTAAGTGGGTACACACACACACTTTGGAAAAAAAAGAGAGCACATCATCATTGCATTTGCTTAATAAGTCTACCTCACTTCATAGCCTTTTTAACTCGAGTTATCAAGTTCGTAGGGGTATTTTGAAACCTGGTACCCTTTGATCTTAAAACAATCGAGGAGTTTCCGACCTAAAGCTCGCTACATGGGTCAATTAGAAAGCTTAAGGGAGTGGGGAAGGAACGAGCATTCATCAAGTTAGTTTTTAGAAATCACGCATTTGTACTTGCATAAGGGCTTAGATTAATAGTGGGTTTGAATTGCTTAATATAAACTTGAATGTTGAAGCACTCATTTAGTGAAGAGTCAGTGCGTATCTAGATTGTCAAAATTGTCGGTAAAACGCACCCAAACTAGAGTGGAAAAAGAAAAGAGTGATTTGAGAGTACCCTCTAGAATTGCATCCTGGGAGAGGAAAGAAAAATATTTATTGGGGGATGAATGTCACGAGTAGGAAAGAAAAAGAATTGACCACTAATGGTGGGTTTGTTTTGACTTGAAACCTCTTTCCTCATCAATATTCTCAAAACTTAATTGACAATTGAAAGTGACTTTACGCGCGCGCACACACACACACACACACCGATCGAACATCGGATAAGCTAAACTTCTTTTTGGTAGCATTGTTTGGAATCATACTTTTGAATTGATTATACAATTTTACACTCATGAGAAATTTGTAAGTTATCTAACATTGTTGATGTATATTTCACGTTACATGATTGCACTAGTAGATAATTTTGCTCGAAACGAGCAAAAGCTCAAGTTTGGGGGTGTGATAAGTGTGTTTTACACACTTATTTTGCTTTTAAATCGAAAATCTAATTGACAAATTGAGCGAATTTCTACTTATAAATTGTGTTTATCTTGTACAATTAGGTACAACCTCAATTGGAAAGAAAATGGAAAAGATTGGAGAGCAATTGAGCGAAACAAAGGAGCAATTTTGATGTTCAAGGACCTAATTGAAAGAACCAAAAGTTCGGGGACTCAATTGCAACATCTTAGAAAGTTGGAGCACTAAAGATACAAATATTTCAGGGGCATAGTTGTAATAAAATTCAAAATTCGAGGACTAAATTGAAGAAGACCAGAAGTTGGAGGACCCAATTGCAAATCATGGAAGGACGGAGTTGCCAGATGAACCACGCGATCGAGTGTCTCGACCAGGTCGCGTTCGCGAAATCAAGCCAAAAATCAACCCGAGGGTTTTCAGCCTAACCACGCGATCGCGAGGCATTCAGCCATGCGATCACATGGTCATAATTTTGAAAAATAATTTGGGCCGACCCGGTGCGACCCGGTTCGGCCCAAATGTTGAGAACGCGGATCTACGCGAAAATGGGGGTTTTTAGGGCATTTTTTTTGCTAGGGTTCATGACTTTTTACTCCATTTTTTCATCCAAAAAACTTTTTCTCCCCTTTTCTTCTTCTTTTCTTTTCTTTGTAATTTAGTTTGTAGATTATTTTTGATTTCAAGTTGCTAGCATCCATTGGATCAAAGAAGCAAGAAGTCAAGTGGAAATACAAATCAAAGTTCAAGGAATTTTGGGGCAAAAATCAAGGGAAGTGATTTATTTCATTATCTTGTATTTTTAATCTTTGATTTCTATATTTTGTGATGTATTTTTGTAAACCTCAACTTTTGTGCAATATTTATACAATGGACTAGTTGTTTTATGTTGGGATGATTGATGTAGCTTAACTTAGTTTAAGTAATTTTAATGTTTGTTTATTAATTTTGAGCTTATTTCATGTGTGTATGTTATTGAGATTATTCCAAGTGTATGGTAATCGAGAGATATTGTGCATTTTAGACCGAATAACAAATGCTCTAGGTTCTTGTTAAGGATAGAAATATACCTTAAACCCTAGATGATCCATTGAGCTATTTTCACAAAGAGTTAATGCAATTGATTGTGCTTTAATCGACATAGAGATATAGTAGGTTAAACCAATTGATTAGGGTTAATTTTCCTTTAGAGAGGTAATTAGCTAAACTTGGAAAATCGGATCTAACATTGTAAATGGGTAATTTATTAATTTGCATGTGTTGAGAAATTACTTAAGCGAGAGTTGAGTGAAATCATGAATCCCAACTATTTTATCTTTCATTTTCCTTATTTTACTTTGGTTTAAAATTAGTTTCGTTAATTTAGAATTGTCAAAAATCCATCTTTTAATTGTGTGTTTCATTTGTTAAGATTAAATTAATTAGAGTATAATAGAGTATACATTCCTCGTGGGATCGATAACCCGGACTCAAAAAGTCCACTTTATTACTTGTACGCGACCCGTGTTCTTGCGGTACACTATTTTGAGCGAACAATAGTCATATTAATATTTTTCTGAAATATTAATTATATATAGTTGCGCTACTTTAGGAGCAACAACTTAATGAACTATTAATTTAAATGATAAAAAAAAAAATCAACAATAACAATAACATATAAATTAAACAGATGCGTAAATATGTATGTAAATAATATATGAATTAAAGTTAATAACATGGGTGCACAATTTACATAATTTAGAATGTGGATAAACTAATTATTTTGAATTCAGAATAATTAATAGCACGTAGTAGGATTATAATTCACCATAATTCAGAACAATGATTAGAATTAGATAGATCATTGCACGCAAACCAATTTGTAGCCTGAATAAACTATTTGAGATTGGAACTTTGAAGTGTAGAACCAGTTGAAATACAGGTTTCAATTGATCGGCAAAATCAAATATAATTCAGATCGGACAAATTTGAATATCAGGAATCAGTATTCTTATGATGCACATGTATAAAAAAATTCACGTGTTGCCAAATAGATTTTTGGTACACGTAATGAATGATTATGAAAAGAATTCACGTGTAGCCAAATTAATTTTAGTACACATGACATATGATTATGCTTAATTTTTTTTTTTAACTTCTCACTAATATTTTGAGAGAAATCGTGCTGATAACGTGTTATGAAATAGAGAGAGAGAATAAAATAAATAGGCAAATAAGCTTGTGTTTTATTAAGAACCAGAGCCCCATATATATAGGGGAAGAAAGGGATACACAAAGTAATTATCCCTAGGGTAACAGGGGTATGAATGTCATTCACTAAATAGTATAATATTTATAACATTATACATCTATATTATATTATATGTTTATATATCTATACATATATGATATTAGGATAACCGTCACCATTTTATGCACATAGTTTCCCGTCCATTTTCACATACCATTTTAGAAAATTTCTTATTTTTATCAATTTATTTTAATATGTGAATTAGGAAAGTTCAATTAATACATGTAGTAAATATTTTATGGATTTGTGCAAAAAAAAAATATTTATAAAAAGTCAAAATATAGATTTTTTTCCTTTTAAAAATTATTGTTTTATTTTGAAGTCGAAAAATATGCAATATAGGTGTCAAATCCAAGATCTCAACGAAAAGTTTAATACAAGTTAACAAAAGATATCAAACTCTAAACATATCAATCGTAAAATTGTCTTAAATACTAAATGTAAAATTTTTACTTATACTTTTTACTTTTTCAAAAAACAATCTTTTTAATTTATCTAATTTAAGTCCTAAAATGATACCTATCATTTCTTACCTAAATTCAATTTGGACTAAATGATTAATTTTGAATCTTTTTCTTATCAAATTGATAGAAATAATAGATATTCGATCTTTCTAAATAAAATCAATTAAATCATTTAATTTTCTACAATTTTAGGTTCCGATAAACTCATTGGTTCAATTTGTAAAATAGAATGTGTTAGAAAAATCATTCTATTTAAAAATAAAATATGGTCAACACATTTATTTAACATGTACAAAAATAGTATGTGTAATTGTGAAAAATGAGTTGTAAAGAATGTGTTGTTGAGAATGAACATTGAATTTTTTTTTGAAGAATCAATTCTACACAAATAAATGATAAAGTTTTATGTCTTGTGGGTTAAATCCCCATTTATAAATTAAGATGCATAGATAATTTTTTGTATATAAAGTTAATTATATTTGTAATATTCATTCATTACAATTTGCATTTCATATTATTTATTTGTTGCATTCATTTAAATATAAGACTGTGTATAAGTTTGCCAAGTGTAAATTTAACAAATTGCAACACTTAATTTAAGATTGAGCAATTTGTATCAAATCAAAATTGTAAAGTACAAAATAAGTCACATGTCCATATCTAACTTCATCTAAATAGACTAAGAAAACTAGATAATGAACAATTAGCTGTTAAAAGAAATATGCAAGTCAGAATTTTATGTTTTCCTTTCTAGGTATTTTTTCATTATATAAGAAAATGCACAATTTATGTTAAGCATTGTGAATACTAGTGCTCGCGCGCGCACACACACAGAGCAGCAGCCAAAAAAACACGCACACATTTTCCTGCCAAAAAATCCCTTTCAAATTGGTATAATTAATAAACAAACTTTCATTTCCCAGATTTGTCAACTGCATTAATGGAGCAAGTCTTCAATGATTTCAATGCCCCTTGGAATTAAAACTTGCAGTAATTAAAGATCTATTACATTAATAAGCTTAAAAGGTTAATTTAACTACATGATTAAAGTTGAGCCGAAGTATTTCTATTTTTTTTCTTTATATTTGTTCATTAATGATGACACATGTTAGAATTTAAAGGCTAAGGCCCTATTCTCTTTACTATTTTGAGGTCGTTTTCTATTTTTATTTTCGAAAATATTAAAAATGCGTTCTCTTTACCATTTTCAAAAACGCATTTTGGAAAAGAAAAAAAAATTGTACACAAAACGCCCAAAACCTCGTTTTGGGCGTTTTGTGTGTATTTTAATAAAAAATGTTCAAAACGCGGAAAACGCGCTTTGGAATTTTTTTTCTTGACTTGGAACTAAACTTAATATAAAGTTTTTAATTATTTATTTATTTTTATTATTTTTTTTTTTACAATTATCCTAACTTGGAACTAAGCCTAAATAAAGATCTTTTTTTTTTTTTTTGGAGAATTATCCTAACTTGGAACTAAGCTTAAATAAAGTTTTATTGAATTCAATATCAATATTACAAAAAAAATTAAGTGAGAATTCTTGTTGTTATATTTAAATTTTTTTTTTTTGATAAATGGACTCTAGTGGTTTTGAAAGAACTTACATTTTTTGGATTTTAATAGAACTAGAGCTTCCTCAAATCCCGAATCTGACCAAGTTGTGTTAATATAGACTCTTAATGCTCACATTAGTGTGTTGCATGTAACCACGTTTCCAGTGTATTTTGAAAGGAAAATTGAGTTTGAGTCAGTAATATTCTGCAAGCAAATTAATTAAAAATTGTTTAAATAGTATTCTGCATAATTTCAAACAGATCGTGTTTTTCAGCTTTTTATTTTCAAAAATACTTTTCAGAAATGACAAACCAAACACATTTTCAGCAAATTTGAAAACAAAAATAAAAACAGAAAATAGAAAACAATTTCGAAAATGAAAATACAAAATAGATACAAAAAAAACGCCACCTAAATGTAGTCTATGTCATCCAAGGAATAAGTTGTTTTTAGTGAAATTTGTCAATGCAAAAAAGTGATCCAACATAATAATAGTTGGTAACTTATAATAAAAATGTCAATATAAGTTTAGTTTTTAATAGATTATATTTTAACGTACTTGATTAATTTTAATTTAGTGTTGAATAATATTTTACAACGATAACGATATCTTATGTTCAGTTAATTTTTTTCAAACCACGAACTTATTGATCAACTTTTACATCCCTAAGTCTGTGGATTTTTGACAGATGTAAAAAAGCAAAAAAAAAAAAAAAAAAGATTATAAAATAAATTTCGATTTTATTCTAAAACGTATTAATTAAGATTGATTTATTTAAATTATCTTCAATTAATAATTTTTTTCTGAAAATATTCAGTCAAGAAGCCTAATGTCGAGGAAAGAGGATAATAGTAATTCTCAGAGGATTAGTCAACTATCGGTGCATCCAGTTTTTCTATCGGAGATGAGCTTGGAAGTGGAATTTATTAGATGATGACCGTTAAAGAACTAATTGTTTATGATAAGGTATAATAATTTTTTAAATGTTACTAATTTTTAAACGTTTGTTGTAAAATTAATTATTTGACTCTTCTGGTAGGAAATCATATGTTGGGTTCGTGCCACGATTTTTGTCATTGAATCTAATGAATGGTTGTATTTGTCGTGCAAAATGTATAATAAAAAGTTTCACACGGTTGAAAAGAAGTTTTATTGTGAAAGGTACAAAAAAAGGGATATGAATGGCATTCATATGTAGCACTATTTATCATTTAAAGTTAGCTTTAATATTTAAAAAGAATAGATTTTTTTATATTATTAATTTTTAATAAAAATGTATTTTCACATTATCAACATCAAGAGTTAAAATTCAAGTAAAGGTTGTTGATGACAAAACAACTCTTTTGCTGATTTTTTGGGATCGTGAATGTATTCAATTATTGGGCAAGCTGCTTTGGATTTGATGGATGGAGCTGAACAAGAGGTAATTAATATATTTTATTTTATTTTACATATTCATAAAATTTTACAAATTTTCATACAAATTTTATTTTATTTTTAAATATTCATACAAATTTTACAAAATATAATTCTTATACATTTTGGCCAATTTATTTTCAATTTAATATTTTTAGGAATCAAACGATGATTATTATCCATCTGAAATTGACAAGTTGGTTATACATTTATTTATTTAGTTTTTGAATATTTAATATTTTCAATTTCTTTTGTTTCGTGCAACGCATGGGTGCAAATAATAATAATAATAATAATAATAATAATAATAATAATAATAATGAGTTTGACAGTTCAAACACAATATACCTTATTTCATTTGTTAACGACTCACAAGTTGTCACTTAACATAGCTCTATTTGTCTCTCCTTCTGAAGATCTACGCCAACCCTTTTCATTTTTATGATTACTTGAGAATTTAGGATACGTGGGATGAACATGCACTTGTCTAGCGAGCAAAATATGGTGCACATGTTTATTGCACATTAACATAAACAAGTCATCCTCATATAATTTAGGAAAGTGTGACTGTCGATGGGGCCCATATACATATCAACTATTATCCCGAGCGTGCATAATATAAAAGGCTGGGAATTAAATCCCCGATATTCTTTAATAGGCATGGTACTTATTCCAAGAATTCTTTAAAATGCATGGTATTTATTCCCCAAGTTTCAGACGGAGAGTCAAAATCCTTGATATTCATTAGCAGGTGTAACCACATCGTAATTCAGTTACTGGACTCTATGACACGAAACATGAGCCATGAATTAATAGGCATGATAGAGTATGAATGTAATATCATACATGAAAATCTATTTATTCAATTTTTAATGAAATCGTGAAGCAAAATCCTTGTTTAATCAATGCGTAATCAAATTACTTTGAACACATCACGAAGTATCATTTAAGACCACATAAGCAGGTACAAGTGTTACTCACATATGTTCTAATAACAAATAATACTGGTTAGGGCTATTTAATATTTATAGTGTTTATGGGTTGCATGGAATTGAAGGTCTCATCCGTATGGGATTTAACTCATTTGAATCACCTCAATCGGATAAGGGAATAGAAAGATATCCTCAAAATACTAAATGTTGTGCAGAGACAAAAAAATCTCCCGCGTATGTAACTTTTCTTGTTCGGTTGGAACTCTTTTGGAAGCCAATTTGAACGTGATTTTCAGTCACTTTTCGACTCCTACTAATAAGGAAAAATAACAACACATTAGAGGTTCCCAATCATCATAATTAATGCCAAAATGCTGTCCAATTTCTAGGGGATCCAAGCTACCCCAAAATCAAGATTGAAGATATAATTCCAAGAAGATGAAAGGGGTGGCATCCATTTACTTTTCTTGCTATTTATTTTCTATCATGTATCTAGGCTAGGATTTTAATTGTTAGAATTGTGATGAAACATTAATTATTGATTCCATGTTTTGACTTTACATTTACATAATGCAATTTATGAGTTTGATGCAAGCAATTGTGTTTCATATTCATCCATGGTTATGGACGCATGATTATTGATGTTTGTGGTAGATTTCTATGTTTGAAAGAGTAGGAATTTATTATACTTGAATTGATTGCAATGATGTCTAATAGGGGATAACCTCTATGCTTCATGTTATCCTAAAAAAGTGTTTATAATTAGTTAATATTTTTCTACATGTTTGGATTAGTCATAGAAATAAATGTTCGTCTCTTGTAGAAAAATGTATTTATGCATCGCTCGAAAAGGGATATAAACAACTATAGGAACACGGATTTTCAATACTCATACTTTGTTGTTAAATGTTTAAGTCAAATACATGGTTGATATGGTTAATGTGGATTCATGATTCTAACACGTTCAATTCATAATTTTTACAATCAAATTTTCTCGCTCTTTTTAGTTTAATATTTATTTTTAGTTTTTAATTCAAAATCAAAGTTCTCTAGTTCTGGTTAAGGAATAGTAGTCTAAAATATAATTTACACAATCCATGTGGGAGCGATACACGGACTCATTTCTACTTTGTTACTTGCGCGATTCGTACACTTGCGGTCAGCGAACATCTATCTCCCATGATACAACAAATAAATCAATGGCACACCTAGCACAAAGTTGTTATGCAGAAAAATTGAATTGTTTCCAAAATTTCCAAGTGGACACTAGAATGTTGGAATCATATATGCCCGTAGAATATAATTCACGACATTCGAAATAAAATATTAATTGATTGTATTAATAAGAGATTGCGTTTGTCCACAGGTCGATTTGATATTACAAATTGAGTGTTTAAGTTTTTAAACACGAAAAGATTCAATTTGTAATTCTATTTAAAATTAACATTCACGATCAGTAAAAAATATATGGACAATTTATTTTGATAAGATCGTCTCGCTTTCATTAAAAAAATATGGACAATTTATTTTGACAATTTATTTTAATAAAATTGAGAGTACGTTTGGAACGTATTGGATGTGACCACGTGAAATTAATTTGTGACATTGACCATACAAATTTAATTTCACTTGACTATTGTATGTAGGACCTTAATCCTAATCTGATAATGGATTTCGATTACTACTTGAAGTTCTTTAAGGTATCAATGGGTGAGATCAAATTGCTGATCAATATCTCGGTACTTTGGAAATTAAAGTAAACTAATGAAGAACATATATTCGTATTATGGAATCCACCATCGTTTAGGCATGATCATAATCTCACTGGTTCTTCTAGTTGACAGTTGAATCTGAGCTTAGTAGTTCGACAGTGACTGTTGAATTCTATGATGTGATGTGATCACAATGAACTGTCAGATAGAAGATGAGAGTTGAGAGTTTATGAATATTCAGAGAAGGGTATTTTGATCATTTTAACTTGCTCCGAATATTCGAGTTGATCGACGGGGGTAACATGTAAAAACGATGAGTCAGAGGATATAATTATTGATTAATTGTTTCATTAATTCCAATTTTACTAAGAGTGCAATTTAGTTCTTTTAGTGGAATAGAACGTGATTAATAAATTAATTTTGACTGATCAAGAGTTGATCGGGTCATAATTAATTTATTGGAGTTTAATTTAATTGGGTCCGATCAGGTTTCCTCGATGGCTTCACTATAATAGGCTTATACGGGCTTATTACCCGTAGTGGGCTGTGCAGAAATGGGCCTGGGTTATGGTACTAGGCTTGGTAGGGTTTTGGAGTGTAAAGAGGTTACAAATAGTCTCCTAAGATTATTTTTCTTAACCTAGTTGACAAAGTGGCGAGACACACACTAAAGTATGTAGTGTGTGTTTCCTCTTTACAAAGAAACCCTAATCCTAGTGTAACCTAGTTCTTGAGAAAGGTGACCACACACCTGCATAGCTGCCATTGGAGAACACTGAGGAAAGCTTGAGGGTTAGAAGCTTCGGTGGAATCAAGAAGCAGTGGAAAAGAGATTATTGTAAAACACGCTACAAGGGTAACATCTCTTTTCGTTTGTGTGCACAAAGTTATTTATTCTAAGTTAAATACATAGAACAAAAAATCCTATAACGAGATGATCTAGTTACAAAAAATCAATTTTTGTGAGTAAAGTAACCTGTGTTCCCAACAATTGGTATCAGAGCATCAGGTTTTTAATACTGTTTTGTGTATTTAGGAATAAATAATTTTTTTTATGCATGTGTTAGTAAAGAGCGGTGTTAGGATTATGTGATTTTTTATTATTGGATTATTGATATTCTTGATTGAAAAAATTTATGGCCTTAGAATTTTTTGTGGTAATTTCTTGTATATGTTTTATCGAGTCATGTAACAAAGGGGGTGGATTACTGCTCCATGTTTCCCTTTTGATTTTAATTTACTGCAATATAGAATTAGAAATTGTTTTTCAATTTGTATTGTTGTTGTAATTAAAATCTGGAGACTAATTTCACCACTGCCCGAAATATGGAGTACTACTGCTGCAATTTTCAGAATTGGAACTCACTTCAACATCTTAAAAACTCGGAGGACCTTCACTGGAAAATCAACAAAAATCGAAACAAAGCCTGTAGGAGGCAGGTAAGGGCCCAGCAGCACCTATGCGTGCTGTTGTTGTTGGCGATTGATGGCGGCACGTTAATGATGCTATCTCGCCTTGACCGCGGAGGCAGCAGACGCACTGAGTGCCGCTATGATTTTTGGAACCGAGATTTCGCAGCACCAGTAGGTGCTATCTCCTGGGATTGACGGTAGATGGCAGCACCTCTGGCTGCCACGATCCCGTCTTGATGTGGTGGCAACGGTACCGTAGGTACCGTCGCGATTGGAGCCATGGATCGACAACCGTTGGTGCTGCTTAAGCTTGTACGTGGCGCAGCGGTGTTTTGAGCACTGCGATGCGCTATCGTGGCAATGGTGATGGAGATGAAACAAATGGATGATGATGCCTCTTTCAGTTTTCGACTCCGACGATGGTAAGAGATTCGGAATTGGAGGTTGCATTACCTTAGGTATTGTATACGATACATGCAGAAATGAAGAAGATGGGTTATTCAATTTGTGCCGGATCCATGAAGTTATCAATTGGGTCACATTCAGGTTTTGGACTAGAATGCTAAATATTCATTTGGGTCAGATTTGGGTGAAATTAAATATGGTCCTGAAATTGTAAAATCGGTCTATTTTAATTAATTGCAATGTGGGCTAAATCATTTAGCATGGTCAATGCAATGTGGACTAAATTTTACAATGTTCTGAATATTTAATTGGACCACACTACATTTGGTATTTGGGTTGAAGATTGAAGCTTTACAGATTGGACCAGTTTGATAATGGGTTGAGAAATATTATTTGAAGAGTTCAAGTAATGTGCTGGACACTTACAAATAGAAATTGAAGAATTGAACTGGCTTGTGGCTCAATAGACTCTTTAATTACTTTGTAATTTTGTGTCTAGGTTTGGCCATAAATTATGTTCATGTTTATTTTATTATTGCATTTAGTTATTGCTTTGATTAAATTGTGAATGAATGTCATTAAATAACATGTCATGTAGATCGCATATACATCGTTCTAGGTACTATACTGTCATGCATTGTTTTATATTTTATTTTCTTTTCTAAATGTTAGATTAGAAAATAAATATATTTATTAATAATTAAATCAATTTGAAGAGTTAAAATTGATTGAGTTATTATTAAATTGAAGACCCAAGATTTTAAAAATATTAAGAGAGTGAGGGTGCAATTTTTGAACCAGCGGCCTCACTATTAGCCCATTAGTAAAAAGGGCTAATTAGGCCTATTCATATATTTTTTATTTAAATTTTTAAAATCAGTTAATTCCAAACTAATTTACTAAATCAGGTGAATAAATATAAATTAAACCCTAATCATTCATATTTCTCTTTCGCACGTCTTCCATGTTTGTTAAGCCCTAACATCCTTTTTGTTGATGGAAAGCACTGGTTGCAGCCGAATCTTTCCATCCAAACTTCCCCTCAAATTGCAATGGAGCAACAGGTAATCCAGGAGTTGTTGTTGCCTATGAAGTACAAATTGTAGCGATGGTGGTAGAAATTTGAGTCTGTGATTGTGAGATGTAGTTATTACAGTGACCATGAGAGGGCTCCAAATAGCTAAATTAGTTGGGATATAGTTTTTATGCCATGAGAATTTTTCAATGGTGATCTGGGGTGGTGACAGAGGAATAATAACTGTGAAGTTTCTGGTGAAGACGAAGCGGGTAGAGGTGGTGGATGGTGCAGTGATGATTGGGTATGTATGCTGGTTTGAAGAGTGTCATGGAAGCAGTCAACGGTGAAAATTGATAAACAACAAGATGCTTCTAACATTCTATTAGTTGCAGTTTAAAGTTTAAGCAGTTCTTGAATGGTTTGCGGTGATGGTGACTGGTGATGGTTGGTGGTGATGATTTTAGGTGGTGGTGATAATTAGTTACAATTCTAACTAATCTTAAAATAAAGTTATAATTGTAATTAATTACAAAATTAAAATTAAATTACAATTGTATTTTCAACTGTGGTCCGACGACGACGATTGTGGCGGTGGCTGATTACAAATTACACTAACGTTTTACTATTTCATTAGTTACAATTGTAATTAATTATTAAATTGAAATAATGTTACAATTGTAATTAATTATAATTACAAAACCTGATTATGATTTAAAAAAAAATTGTAATATACAACTAAATTACAATTGTAATTAATTAAAAATTGTAATTCATTAAAGATTGTAATTAATTACAATTTTTAGCTAGTTTAATTAATTTTAAAAGCAAAATGAAATTTCGAGAATTATTTACAATTGTAATTAGTTACAAAATTGAAATTAAGTTACAATTTTAATTCATTACAAATGGTAATTAATTACAAAATATAATTAAGTTGCAATTTCGTGGAATGTAATTAAGTTACAAATTATAATTTATAACTAATTCAATTAATTTTACAAGAAAAAAAATGAAATTTTGTGTGACATATAATATATAATTAACTACAATAGAAATTAAGTTACAATAAAAAATGATCATTTGTTTAAGATATATGATGACATTTTGATATATTGGATATCCACACTTATCCCCATATATGGGGTTAGTGTGAGACACTCTTCTTTTTCCTTGAATTCACCCGTGTGAACACATTCTCTTCTTCTTCCTTGAATTCATGTTTGGCTTTGATCTGTTTTGAATAACAGTATTTCTAGAATATTTTGATTATAGGACTTTTCTTTTTTATTATATACTTCGTATTTTAACTCTCTTTATTTGGAATTCCAAAAAGAAGAAGAACCAGAAGATTTGATCACTTTCAAAAATGGGGCTCAAACAATGATCACCACCTTCTGCCTCCATTCATAAGAAATCAGTTCTTTTCACCTTATCCATCAATGGCTTGACAACCACCTCCACCGTCGCCACCAAAGCCAACCCTCACTATCTCCACCAATAATAGCTCCGCAACTATCTCCTCTTCCGATACCACTTCCCCCCAAGACCTTAGCTCCTAGATACCACTTCCCCCCAAGACCTTAGCTCCCAATCTCCCATCGTACTCCTCTCTTCTTCTACTCCGACGACATGATGAACTATCTTTTGGACGCTCTTTTTATTGCTCTCTCATATAGCTTTGTGCTTCGAAAGCGGATCTTCAACTTATATGTAGGATAGAATACCTGATTTTGAAAATAAGTTTATATATTGTTAAAATATGTTTTGAAATACCTGTTATATAAAAACAGACCCTTGGAAGTTATGTACTTGTGTATTTAACCCTAGTAAAAATTTGTTTATGCCTCGTGTTAATCTAATTAGTCTCTTCTGCACTGTTTTGGTTACTAGATTGGGCCCATTATGTGGTAATGTTTTAAGTGTGAATTAATCATGATTACCCTATAGGTAACGTAATTAATTTGGTACTTGAAATATTATCAATATAGGAGTTAGACACTTAAATCAATGATATCGTGGGGACTTTATAGAATAACCAAACGATATCAATGAATGCCAAATTTTAACGACAATAAATTAAATATTGCATGAGATGCTGGATATATTTAATTTAGTGGAAGGGTCCAGCCTATCCATAAATCACATTTATTTCTCCTATAAGAAATGTGTTTAAGATTTTGGGGTTTTAGGTTGTCATCATATTATAGTAGTTTTGGGTCTACTTGTACATAATTTTTTCTTCATGCATCATATATGAAAGTATTCATCACATATGCAACTCATGTTTAATACATTTATTTTATTTGAATGTCTTATTTTCCACAACTAGTTATATGTTTAGATATCACCAACTGATTGGCGAAAACTGCAAAATGTCTCATTATAATTCTTTCCACTTACAACATTTGTTCGTGCTAGGAGATCCTTATTAATAGTAATCATAAATCTTCCAATGAAAATGGTTTTATTTTGATGAGATGGTTTATTGCATAGTTTTGATTATCATATCAAGTACTTCGCAATACAAACATCAAAATAGGGCATTTATGATAATTTGAACATTTTAATTATGGAGTATACAAAATATGCTATCAAGCTATTATATATCTCTACTTGTGAACTGATCGCATTTTTGCAAGAAACCATTTGGTAAAACATGATTGGTCACTTTAACGTGGTAGAGGTTCCACTTGAAAACATTGATTCATGTGACATAATGCTTGAGAAATCTTTTAAGATGATCTCTCGTGGTTCAGTGTGGACTAAATTCACCAGGATGAACGTGTCTCTGAAAGGTTCAACGTAAGTTATTCATAGAGTAGAGATTATTTTAAAGCAATGAATAGTAAGGTAGGCCCTCTAACCTTTTTGCTTTTGAGCAAAGATAGGATTAATGAGGGGTAGCCTTTCCTGGAAACTCTATAATGGAGTAAGACTCTATTCATTGTGTTATGGTTAGTAATTGAGTCTATCTTGATTATAGATTCTAGAGTAACTAATCACTATTGCAAGTTGTTGCAATATGGTCCTAGGTGACCAAATGACACAATGAGATAGAGTATACTATAAGGATAAACACGGGTACAGTAATATGGAAAGAGCCGTTGGGATTTTATGTTTGCGAAACAATTTGATTGTTATTTTGTCTCTTTATTAATTGAGTGGAATTATTTGGCAATTAATCTCCAGTTATCAGTTGGAATTAAGTTGGATAATGCTCTTATTATTGCGAGACAAATAGTTAACAATCTCGAAGCCTTGTAAATGGTTCTTTGTTTTTAATTCAAAATCTTCAAAATCAAAGTTCTCTAGTTCTGGTTAAGGAATAGTAGTCTGAAATATAATTTACACAATCCCTGTGGGAGCGATACATGGACTCATATCTACTTTGTTAATTGCGTGATCCGTACACTTGCGGTCAGCGAACATCTATCTCCCATGATACAACAAATAAATTAGTGGCACACCTAGCGCAAAGTTGTTATGCTGAAAAATTGAATTGTTTCCAAAATTTCCAAGTGGACACTAGAATGTTGGAATCATATATGCCCGTAGAGTATAATTCACGACATTCGAAATAAAATATTAATTGATTGTATTAATATGAAGTTGCATTTGTCCATGGGTCGATTTGATATTACAAATTGAGTGTTTAAGTTGTTAAACATGAAAAGATTCAATTTGTAATTCGATTTAAAATTAACGTTCACAATCAGTAAATAAATATGGACAATTTATTTTGATAAGATCGTCTCGATTTTATTAAAGTCTATCTTTGACTTTGGTAATAAAATTGAGAGTACGTTTGGAACGTATTGGACGGGACCACGTGAAATTATTTTGTGACATTGGTCATGCAAATTTAATTTCATTTGACTATTGTACGTGGGACCTTAATCCTAATCGGATAATGGACTTCGATTACTAACTTGAAGTTCATTGAGGTATCAATGGGTGAGATCAAATTGCTGATCAATATCTCGGTACTTTGGGAATTAAAGTAAACTAACGAAGAATATATATTCGTATTATGGAATCCATTGCTTTTTAGGTATGATCATAATCTCACTGGTTCTTCTAGTGGACAGTTGAATCTGATCTCAGTAATTTGACAGTGACTGTTGAATTCTATGATGTGATGTGATCACATCGAACTGTCAGATAGAAGATGAGAGTTGAGAGTTTATGAATATTCAGAGAAGGGCATTTTGGTCATTTTAACTTGCTCCGAATATTCGAGTTGATCGACGGGGGAACATGTAAGAACGATGAGTCAGAGGATATAATTATTGATTAATTGTTTCAGTAATTTCAATTTTATTAAGTGTGTAATTTCGTTCTTTTAGTGGAGTAGAACGTGATTAATAAATTAATTTTGACTGATCAAGAGTTGATCATGTCATAATTAATTTATTGGAGCTTAGTTTAATTGGGTCCGATCAGGTTCCCTCGGTGGCTTCACTATAATAGGTTTATACAGGCTTATTACCTGTAGTGGGCTATGCAGAAATGAGCCTAGGTTATGTTACTAGGCTTGGTAGAATTTTGGAGTGTAAAGAGGTTACAAATGGTCTCCTAAGACTATTTTCTTAACCTAGTTGACAAAGTGGCAAGACACACACTAAAGTGTGTGGTGTGTGTTTCTTCTTTACAAAGAAACCCTAATCCTAGTGTAACCTAGATCTTGAGAAAGGTGATCACACACCTGCATAGCTGCCATTGGAGAACATCGAGAAAAGCTTAAGGGTTTGAAGCTTTGGTGGAATGAAGGAGCAGTGGAAAAGAGATTATTGTAAAGCACGTTACAAGGGTAACATCTCTTTTTATTTGTGTGCACAAAATTATTTATTCTAAGTTAAATAAATAGAACAGAAAATCCTGTAACGGTATGATCTAGTCACAAGAAATCAATTTTTGTGAGTAGAGCAATCCGGGTTCCCAACATAGTGTACTAAAGACAAAGGAACTGAAATATTTGGAGCTGGTTGAAAGAAGCCGACTGAAATTCATGTGTCTGATTTGCTGAAATTGGAGCAGTATATAAGCTTACAGATGGCTCTTCAACTCCCTCACTAACGTGACAGTTTCAGGCGTTATGAGATTAAACACACCACGAATCAGTGTTGATTTTGGAGTTAACATAGCAGTTGGACAATTGGAATCTTAATTCTGAAAATAAATTAGAAAAAATATTACCAAAGTTGAATGTACTATGTGGCCAATTTTGTTCCTTCAATCCAACATTAGTGTATGCAAGTCGTGCAAGCACACAAGTTCAAGGTCCAAAGGTAATTTTTGTCTGTGATTTGCATCACCGTTTCGTGCACTTGGAGAGAGCCTTTGTGCCACACATGATTACACCTTACAAAAAGAGTGACCATATATATACTAGTCCAAAGTTTCCTAATTTTCCAACTTTCATCGAGAACAATTAACTTGAAGAAAGAAAATTAAATAATCAAGAACGCGCAAGATTTATAACCTCAACATCGTCCGCCGCTGCAGAAATTCACTATAATGAAAAGAAGTTTACAAGATAAAACTGCACACCTATCTTCCCACCTCTCTTTCTCTCTTTTTTGATGGTTATCCAAAAGACTAACCCGTGCACACTATTTAAAAAATCAAATAGAACAAAACTGAATTTTGCAAGAATTCCAATTCTTCAATAGGATTTTATAAGAACAAAAATTCATAAACATTCCTTAATTAAAAATTTTGCCCAAGGTAGATGCAAGAATGGGGACTTCCTTCCCCCATTCTAACCCCCCATGACTACCTTACTACTTTGCGAAGTGACAATAATTAGGATCTATAATTATTAGGTTTGAAAAATAATTAGGATATACAACTTAACATAGTCAATATTTCTAAAACTAGTGAGGATCAGAAGAGCATGGAATCCACATTAATGTATCCCAATTTCACCAGCCCGCTAACCAAATCTCCAAAGTTGATCATCTTTAGCAATATAATCTTGTAGTTGTACTATCGTCACCCTCTCTCTAGCCTCACACCATCCCCACATGCCTCCCACAGCCCTAGTGATAAACTCTAGTATCGTTTCCCATTCCAATGGGACCTAACCCACTAATTCACTGACATAACCTTCACCAGCCCTGAACATCACCACCCATGCCCGAAAGTCGAGCGTTGAATCTCAATTGATAAAGGATTACCACATGATTCATCTCATTTACGTACGTAACTCGAGACAATTATTTTTCCTCAATAGTTGGGGCCTAGGTCTGATACTCTTCGTGGTCCCATTATGGCTTTAAGGCCATCCCGACCATCCATTTTACCTCAAGAGGCTGAGTCTACAATTAATCAGGGTCGTATGGATTATGATGATTTATATTTTCCCAAAATAACCCAACCCCTCCCCCCCAAATCAGTTAAACCCACAAAATCCAGCATTTTGGCCTTACCGAGTCAAACCGGAAGGTCTAGAATATTTTTTTTGAATAACAAAGCTGGGCGGCGTTAAACTGTGTGACGGCTCTATTCTCGCTAAACTCATTGGTCAAGGTTATGTCCACTTAGTTGCAACACTTTTGGACACACCTTACCGCATGGTTAACCGTTGCTTGCCTTGCCAATTCTATTTGCTTTCAGGTCCTTCGTCTTTTGGTCATTTTCTAATTGATCCTTGATTTTTTTTTTTCAATTAAGTCCTTCAAAAATTTCAATTGATGTCCTTCAACTTCTAAAAGTTTGAATTTTGTTCCCTCTTTTAATTGCGTGTTGGTCTTGGACTTCTAAAAAGTGACAACTTGGTCAACTTCCTAGCTCGTATGTTTTAACTATTTTTCCTCCAAAATCTCTAATTATGCACTCATTTTTTATCTTGTGATTCTCTCTATGAAGTTGAGTAGTCAACCTATATAGATATAAAATGTGCACAAATAAGTAGATAACTATCCAAATTACTCCAAAATTACTACCTAAACTGTACGAAATGTGCACATAAAATGCACTCAACAAATACCCTCAAACTCTAACTCTTGCTTGTCTCGAGCAAGAATATCCACATGCAATCAAATCAAGTAAAATGAAAAAATAATTAACAATGCTAGGTAACTTGCAACCTTTCCATGAGTGTAAAATTGTATAATTAATTCACAACTATGCTTCCAAATAATTCTACCAAAAAGAAGTTTTGCTTATCCAATATTCGATCGGGGTGTGTGTGTGTGTGTGTAGCCACTTTCAATCATCAATTAGATTTATAGACATTGAAGAGAGGAGTAGTTTCAATTTGCCAGTAATCCACCATTAGTGGTCAATTCTTTCCTTTCCCACTCATGACATTCATCTTCCAATAGATATTTCTTTTCTTTCTTGAGATGCAATTATAAATGGTACTCTCAAATCAATCATTTCTTTTTCCACTCTAGTTTGGTTGGGCTTTACCGGCAATTTTGATAATCTAGACATGCAATGATTCTCCACTAGATGAGTGCTTCGACATTCAATCTTATACTAAGTAATTCAAACCCACTATTAATCTAAGCCCTTAAGCAAGTACAAACGTACGATTTCCATATACTAACGTGATGATTTCTCTTGACTTCCCCACTCCCTTAAGCTTTTTAATTGACCCATGTAGCGAGCTTTAGGTCGATAACTCCTCGATATTTTAGGAACAAAGGGTATCGGATTTTGAAATATCCCAATTGACTTAATAATTTGAGTAAAAAAGGCTACGAAGTGAGATAGACTTATTAAGCAAATGCGATTTTTTGTGTACCCTACTCATTAAGCTTTCTAAATGAGCCATGTAACGAGCTTTAGGTTGGTGACTCCCTAGTTTAAAAATTAAGGCACCAAGGTTTTGGATGCTCCAACGGGTCATTGCCAAGCTTATACTTGACATCAACGACACTCCACACAAATTTTATCAATCAAGCATAGAATCAATACACATCTAGACCATCTCCATTATCAGCTCAACCACTCCCAAGCTTATCTAAAAATAGGATCAAGAAATTAAGAGCATTAGAAAAAATTGGGTAGGTTGGTAAAAAAAAAAAAAAAACATACAATCTGACAACCTAGTTCAACAATTCCCAAATTTCACCAACAATCGATCATAACTATTGTGTTCAAATTAAGTAGGATCTTACATGGATAAGCACTTTATAGAAAATAGCACAAGTAGCATATTTGGTCATAACTTATGAATTAACAACAATTTCAAACATCAGAATCTCTTAAGCCGGAAAGGCTATCTAGCATGTTAATATTCAAAACAAAATAAGCAATTTCAAACATCAAAACATCATAAGACAACAAGGCGATCTAATATGTCAACATAACAAAATAAAACCATCACCCCTATCTTGAATTAAACATTGTCCTCAATATAGACAAAGACCATAGTATAAAGAAAAGAAGAGGGCTAATGGAACTTCCCCAGTTTTATGCTTGAATGTGATGTTCAAGATTGGCCTTAGATTTTGATTCTCTTGGTATGAAAATCTCCCCCAAACTTGTTGAGGACAAGGCCACTTAGGAATTCAAAAATTTGTAACCTACAAAAGTTGAAAAGTAATTAAAAAGAGAGAAATAACAATAAAAACAAGAAAATATCAACAAGTAATCAAAAGGGAATAGATTTAGGTTTCCTCCCAAAAAGTGCTTGGTTTGAGTTATAAGTTCGACTTTTTGGATTTTTCGTTTAGGATCACAGAGGAGAATGGATGATTTTTCTCTTGAAAAGTCACCTTCCAAGAATTGTTTCAATATTTACCTATCAACCTTGAAGTTTCCCTTTTGTGGATGATACAACTCAATTTCTCCATGGGAAAAAAATTGAGAGATTGTGAATGGTTCCCACCATTGAGAGCAAAGCTTTCTGGGAAACAACCGAAGTCAAGAGTTGAAAGGAAGAACTTGTTGCCCAACTTCGAAGTTTCTCTTCACAATTTGTTTGTCATGCCATCTTTTTTGTTCTCTCCTTGTAGTTATGGGCATTCTCATATGAGTTGAGACAGATTCTTCAAGTTCATTAAGTTGAAGCAATCGCTTCTCATTGGCTAATTGTGTATCAAAATTCAATGCCCTTGTAGCCCAAAATGCTTTATGCTCAAGTTCAACAAGGAGATGACACGACTTCCCAACAAGGAAAAATGGAGAAATACCAATAGGGTTTTGAAGGTAGTGCAATAGGCCCATAATGCATCATCTAATTTTTTAGCCCAATCTTTCCTTGATGCATTTACCATCATTTCAAGAGTCCTTTTTAATTCTCGATTAGAGATTTCCACTTGCCCACTCGTTTGAGGATGGTAGGGGTGGATACTCGATGTCTCACTCCATATTTAGAAAAAAATGACTCAACGAGACGATTAAAAAAGTGTTTGCCTCCATGACTAATGATAAATCTGGGGTGCCAAAACGTGTAAAAATATTCTTTTTAAGAAAATTGATTACCACCCGAGAATCATTAGTTGGCAAAGTGACCTCCTCTACCCATTTAGAAACATAATATACCACTAACAAGATGTATTGATTTGAGAATGAAGATGAAAATGGTCCCATAAAGTCAATTCCCCACACATCAAATATCTCAACTTCCAAGATTGGATTCAATGGAATTTCATTAAGGCGAGAGATGTTTCCACTCCTTTGACACGATCACATTTAGAGACTAATGTATAGGCATCCTTGAACAACATTGGCCAATAAAATCTGGATTGGAGGACTTTTTAAGCGGATTTGGAGGCTCCTAAGTAACCCACATAAAGTGAAGAATGACACCTCTCAAGAATTGCTTCCATTTCCTCTTTCATAACACATTTTCTAATAATTTGGTTTTGCCCCCCTTTTGAACAAATATGGATCTTCTCAAAAGTAGTATTTCACATCAACAAAAAATTTCTTCTTTTGTTGGTAAGAGAAATCTGGGCGAAGGATACCACTAACAAGGAAGTTCACAAAGTACGAATACTACGGTGCCTCAGAGATTTAGAGAAGATGTTCAGCGTGCAAAATTTGTTCATCCAGAAAAGCTTCATTGATCTCTTCCACTCCCAACTCTCTAGATTGCTCGAGCCTAGATAAATGATCGCTACAAGATTGTCCTTTCCCTTCTTATCTTGGATTTCCAAGTCAAATTCTTGTAAGAGGAGTACCCATCTAATCAATCTTGGTTTGACATCCTTCTTAGCAAGCAAATAATTTAGGACCGAGTGATCGGCATAGACAATTACCTTTGAACCGATGTGAAAAGATCGGAATTTGTTGAAGGCAAAGACCACAACAAGCGTTGCTTTCTCAATTTTGGCATGGTTTAGTTGAACATCACTCAAGGTCCAGCTTGCATAATAGATCACATGCAAAAATTTATCTCTTCTTTGCCCCAAAACCGTTCCCACAACATAATCAGTAGCATCACACATGAGTTCAAATGGAAAGTTCCAATCTAGTGATACAATGATGTGAGTCATGATAAGTTTCTCCTTTAGAGTCTTGAAAGCCAATAGATACTCTTGAGAGAAATTGAAAGCATTGTTCTTCTCAAGTAGAGAACAAAGGGGCTTGATGATTTTTGAGAAGTCTTTGATGAATGGCCTATAGAACCCGGCGTGCCCTCAAAAACTCCTTATGCCCTTCACCAGCATAGGAGGAGGTAGTTTCTCAATGACTTGGATTTTGAGATTTGATGGCCAAGTACAATGCCCTCTTAAACCATGAAGTGGCATTTCTCCCAATTAAGCACTAGGTTAGTTTCTTCATACCTTTTCAAAACCATACCCAAATTCTCAAACATTCATCAAATGAAGAACCAAAGACTAAAAAATCATCCATAAATACCTCAATGAATCTTTCCACCATTTCGGAAAACATTGCTGTCATACAACGTTGAAAAGTGGCTGGTGCATTGAAAAGACCAAATCGCATCCTCCTATATGCAAATGTTCCATAAGGGCATGTGAAAGTAGTCTTTTCTTGATCTTCGAGGGCTATCAAAATTTGATTGTAGCCCGAATATCCATTTAGGAAGCAATAATGAGAGTGTCCCACCAACCTCTCAAGCATTTGATCAATAAAAGGGAGAGGAAAATGATCTTTCCTAGTAGCATTGTTCAACTTCTAGTAGTCAATGCTCATTCCCGGTCACCGACCTCATAGGAATGAGCTTATTGTTTTCATTTTCAATCACTTTGACTCCTCCCTTCTTTGGAACCACTTGAACGGGACTTACCAATGCACTATCTAAGATTGGACAGATAACCCCCGCATTCAACTACTTCAATACCTCGACTTTCACTACTTCCTTCATGTTTGGGTTCAAATGGCGTTGATGTACCATCGAGGGCTTGAAATCATCCTCCATGAGGATCTTATGCATGTAAAGAGTATGCATATGAACAACACAATAATAGGAAATATTCAGATTCATCCAAAACATAAGAAACAAGAAAATAATTTAACTGGAAAAGATAAAATTGACGATAGGACCTTGACCCGACAATCACGACGCGAAGATTCGAGGATGCGGATTGAAGATCCAAAGTTTTCGAAGCATCACAAGGACTTGTCAATTTTCTTGATAAGTTTCTAATGGGAACGCACAAATATCTCACAATATTTGATAAGTTCAATTGGTTGTTCTTGAAGAACACAAAAGGGAATAACTCAACCTTTCAACAAGAGAATCCTCTCTCAAAAATATCAATAAACTCCAAACTATTTTACAATAATGAAATTGTCAATAATATAATGAAAAATGACCTAGCCCTAACCCTAGCCGCATTAGGGTTCAAAAATATAATTAATAATTAATAAAAACGAAAAATAATTTAAAAATCTCGAAAATCTGTTTCTGTCACAACTGTGCGATCGCGCAGGCAAACCTGTAGCGATCGGCTGGAGTCGCCTGAAACTCTCGGGTGGAATTTTGATGGCATCTCGCGATCGCGCACTCCTTTTCACCACGCGATAGCGTGGTGGTCCCAACTGCACATTTTTTCTTCCTTTTGAAACAACGTGATCCGATTTGATTCTTGGTTCAGGCACAACATGGAACTTTCTCCGTTTCCCACGTAAATCACTATCGTATCGCCGATGGCTTGACTTCTGTTTTCGACGCCTACTTCGGATCATATCATTTCCCCTCTCTTGAAAAGGATTCGACCTCAAATCTGGAACTAGTCATATCCTCTTGCCACTCCTGTGTTTGTTGGTTCGAAGATCATGGTTATACCTTGTGCATTTTTTTAACCTTTTCGGCCTTTTAGGTTGCTCCTTTGTGCCAATGAATTTCTTCCTTGTTTCAGGATCATGGTTTGATTTAGGCACCTGCAAAACAGATTTAATAGAACTAGGGAGGGGTGTGTTAGCATGAGTAAGTACAAATATACTCATTTTTATGGTGAGCTCTCCTTTCTTTTGCTTTCTGCACCCAATCTCTCCTTTTTTCTGAAGTTTGAACCTCAACCCTCCTTTCTTTATTTTTCACTCCCTCTCCTTTTTTTGAGGTCATGGCCTCAACTCTCTCTTCTTTAATTTCCACTCCCTCTCATTTTTATGAGGTCGTGGCCTCAACTCTCTTATTTTTCCCTCAAACTCACTTTTCAATTTCAATTGGTCTTCCAGGGCCTGCGCAGGAGATAGTGGAACTAGAGTAAACTTCTTCCCACCTTTCACAAGAATGTATCTATTCGTATACCCATCATGTAGCACCACCCTTTCATGTTTTCATGGCCTCCCCAATAGTATGTGGCCAACATGTATAGGTACCACATCACAAACTACCTCATCCACACATCTACCAAGAGAAAAAGTCACCAAAACCTGTTTATTCACCTTAATTTCCCTTGACTCAGCCAACCACTGAAACTTATATGGCTTTGGATGTTTTAGTAAAGGTAATCCCAATTTTTGCACGAACATTGTACTAACTACATTAGTACAACTCTCCCCATCAATAATCATACTACAAACCTTATCATTCACCAAACATCTAGTGCGAAAAATATTATCCCTCTACTCATCCACATTGTCCACAACATCCACCTTACGTCTAATGCTAAGAGCACGCCTATTAACAAGTGACTCGTCTACTGCAATATTTTTCAATTTATCACTATCACGTACATTCTTTAACTTAGGAATTTTCCCAACTTTATCTCCAGAAACTACTTTCTCTTCACACCTAAGCTTTTTATGTGGACATTCAAGTGCAATGTGACTCCAATCCAAACATTTAAAATACTTAACGTTTCTATCCTTAATAGGCTTGGATTCGAAAGTATAATTACCTTTGGTTGTTGGTTCCTCCCTCCTCTTTGGAATATTATCACTACTCTCCCGATTTGGTGTCTCCTTCAGCCTCAATGGCCTTTCATCAATCCCATCTCCACCCCTAGTATTGGATTCACGTCTCTTATCCCTCCTAGCTCTAGAATCTACTTGATATTGCTCATTTCGCCATTGTGCTTCTCTTTCATCCGTCATAGCCAAGACTTCATCCCATTGTGCCTCCATTGATTTAATCAATTTAATTTGCTGTTCGCCACTCATTGATGAAGATGATGAATATTTCCCCCTATAAGACATGTTTAATAACAAGAAAAAGAGATAAAATTCCTCACAAAATTTATCACTTGTGTATCACTCAAAATCCCTTTCTAATATCACCTAAGAACCTATCAAGGAGCACAAATAAGGACTTTATGGAAGACACAAAGAAATTAGGAATTGAGAAATTCTCAAAATATTCAAATTTTTTTTGGTGATTTTCAGATATTTATTTTGAATCCGAAATTTCATTAAGAACACAACAAAACAAACGGAACAGGATTTGGATAAGAATTGATTAAAATAAAAAAGTTTGTATTTTTGTGAGATTTTTTTAATGGATCAAAATAAGGAAAACTTGATTGACACAAAGAACAAGGAAAACAAGAAAAATCAAGAAAAAAAGAAAAAGTCAAGAAATTCCAAGAACTGAATTTAGATCCAAGCTCTAATACCAGATGACGCGATCCCACTTGGGAATCTCGACGAGACATGCAGAATAAATGACACAATAATAGGAAAGATCCAGATTCAGCCAAAACACAAGAAAATAAATTAACTGGAAAAGATAATATTGATGATAGGACCTTGACCCGACAATCACGACGCGAAGATTCGATGATGCGGATTGAAGATCCAAAGTTTTCGATGCACCACAAGGACTTATCAATTTCCTTGATAAGTTTTTGATGGGAACCCCACAAATATCTCACAATATTTGATAAGTTCAATTGTTTGTTCTTGAAGAACATAAAAGGGAATAACTCAACCTTTCAACGAGAGAATCATCTCTCAACAATATCAATAAACTCCAAACTGTTTTACAATAATGAAATTGCCAATAATATAATGAAAAACGACCTAGCCCTAACCGTACTTGCTTTAGGGTTCAAAAATAAAATTAATAATTAATAAAACGAAAACTAATTTAAAAATCGCGAAAATCTGCTTCTGTCACAACTGTGCGATCGCGCAGGCAAACCTGTAGCGATTGTGTAGAGTCTCCTGAAACTCTCTGGTGGAATTTTGATGCCATCTCGCTATCGCGCGCTCCTTTTCACCACGCGATAGCGTGGTGGTCCCGACTACACCTTTTTTCTTCCTTTTGAAGCTACGTGATCTGATTTGATTCTTGGTTCGGTCCCAACACGGAACTTGCTCTGTTTCTCACGTAAATCACTGTCGTATCGCCAAAAGCTAGATTTCTGTTTTCAATGCCTACTTCGGATCACATCAGCATACCTCAAATGTGATGGAAGAGGCTCGAGTTCAAGAATTGGGGCTGACTGGATGGAACTCTCCCCCAATTCTTCAAAGTATTACCTTCTCTTGTATGAATAAGGTTTGATAACCTCCAAGTTTTGTACCATTTGTTTCAAGCCGGGGTTATCTTCTTCCTCGGTGGTTAAAGATAAAGCAATGCAAGCCTCAAGAGGATCCTTAGATGAACCATGTATGAATGATGTAGATACCTCTTGATCAACAATATCTACCCGGAAGCATAAACTAGACTCGAATGGATATTTGATGGATTTTGAGATATTGAATGTGACTTGTTCATCTTGAACTCTCAATATCAACTTCCCTTCTTGCACGTCTATCAAGGCCCGACCGGTTGCTAGAAAAGGTCTTCACAAAATAATAGAAATATCAAGGTCTTCCTCCATCCCAAGAATGACAAAATCGGCCGGGAAGATGAACTTGTCTACTTTGACTAGAACTTCCTCAATGACACCTTGGGGATGTTTTATATATCCATCGGCCAATTGTAATGATACTGTGGTTGGCCTCACTTCCCCCATACCCAATCTCCTGAAAATAGATAAGGACATCAAGTTAATACTAGCACAAAGATCACGCGTTTCTTTTCCAAAGTTAAAATCACTAATTGTACAAGGAATAGTAAAACTCCCAGAATCTTTGATCTTTGGAGGCCATTTGTTTTGAAGAATGGTACTGCATTCTTCTGTCAACATCATCGTTTCATGCTCATCTAGCTTCCTCTTATTAGAAATAATATTTGCATAGCTAAGCATTTGAGCCAAAGCATCGAAAAATGGTATGTTGATGTGAAACTTCTTGAAGATTACCAAATTGAGCATCCACTTTGTGCTTTTGGAGTCTTTGACGAAATGGAATAGGAGGCACATAAGCTTTGATCGGGGTAGGAGCCTTTGTTGACGTTTGAGTCATATCACTTTCTTTAAGTAGCTCATCATTTTCATTTGATTCCCACATGGACTCTTTACCTTTTGAACATTCTACATTAGGTTGAACCATATGCCTCTTTATCGTGATTTCTGGTAGTTGAATTCCACTCCTTATGGTGATGACTTGCACATTTTCTATTGGGTTTGCTTCGGTGTTACTTGGAAAAGTTCCTTGTTGTCTCTCCATCATCATCTTTACCAATTGACCAACTTGAATTTCAAGATTGTTTATGGAAGTCGCTTGATTTTGAAGGATAGTTGTAGCAACCAAGAATTTTTACGCATTTAATAATTATTTTAAAATCATGAAAACGGCGTCGCTGCGATCTCACCCATTTTTAAGTTAACGTCGCGACGTATTCATCTAGCCAAGTCGAGAAATATCGAGTTAATTCGATTTTAAATAAAATCGAGAATTTCCAAAATTATTATTTTATTTATTTATTTATTTAAATTATTATTTTCAAAATCATTTTAAATCCCAAATTACATCAAGTTCATTTTATCAGATTCATTTTTTCGACTAAGTTGAATTCACGTACGATTTTCCTCGAATTACGTGCATTGCTTGTCAAGATTTGAACACTACCAACTTCCACCTATCACATCAATCTCATACCATAGGATATCCTAGCTCTATATCACCTACTCCCCCAAACCCAACTCTCAGCATTCACCTCACCTCAGACCGGCCCAGCCTCCTCCCAGCTCCATCCATTGCAGCCTCCTTTCAGCCAAGGTAAAATTTTCTTCCTCCTCCACCATGGCTATTCCAAGTAGGAGTGGGCATAGGTTGGGTTGGGTCGGTTTTTTGCCCAACCCGAATCCAACCCACTATGGTCGGGTTGATAAAAAATCAACTCAACCCAACCCAAACATGAGTTCAAACCCAACCCAACCAAACCCAATCAAGTTTCGGTCGGGTTGGGTTGAGTTGAGTTGAGTGGTTTGGGCTTTGGTCCAATTAAATAAATTCTTAGAAAATTAAAAAATTATGCCCATAAATCAACTATTAACTCAAATAAATTATGTACAATACAATAAACTCAAATATAATAAATTAAATACTTACTAATAAAACTAAAATATGTTCAAATTATATTTGAGTTTCATCCAAATTAAAAATGGATTTAAGATTCTTGAAATTTAAATGGTCTTATATTTTTAAAATTTTGATTGGGTTGGGTTGGATCGGGTTGGGTTGGGTTTGTCATCCAACTCACAACCCAACACAACCCAATCCAAAGAATTTTTTTATTTTTTTTATAACCTAACCCAACCCAGTTTTCATCAAAACCCAACTCAAACCGATCGGGTTGGATTGAGTTGGGTTGGACGTTTTGGCGGGTTGGGTGGGTTGATGCCCACCCCCAATTCCAAGTTGAAGTTCCACCTTCATCACCAACTACCATATCACACATTCTTGACGCAAACAGCCCACCCCCAATTCCAAGTTGAAGTTCCACCTTCATCACCAACTACCATATCACACATTCTTGACACAAACAACATCATCCCAACCAAATAGTATCTGGAATCCACACGACATCACCACTGTCGAACCATTCACGACCAACACCACCCACACCTCCCCTTTCATCACCCAACCCCAACTTCCACAATTTGAGCTCCATTACCTTGCTGCCAAACTCGAACCATCAAGCAACCCATTTCCACCATCACCACCGGCATCATCATCACCACCCAAACCCACAACCCAGCCCCAAAATCAAACCCAAAACCCAAGAAACAAAGTACCTAGAAATAGAAGAAGTTTAGAACCCTACCTTGACCGCCGGTTTTCACAGCCCAAACTCGAACTTCAAGCTTTGATTTTGCTTCGGTTTCGCACATGTTTCTCGCACAAAAATGCACACAATCCACACAAAAACCTAGCCTATTGCACCCTCACCGCTCGCCGCACCCATTGCCGGCGAAACCCCGGCTTTGGCGCCGACAGTGGACGCCCCACTCGCACCTTCGTCTCTCGCTCCTCTCTCTCCCTCTTCTCTGGCTTATATGAAATGGGGGGGGGGGGAGTGATTTGTTATAATTTATTTTGATTTTCAAAAATTTCAGTTTAGTCCCTAGGTTTCAAAATGAATTATTTCAGCCCTTTTAGCTTTAAAACTTATAATTTCAGTCCTTAAGTTTTTTAAATAATTTTAATCAGTCACTCCATTTTTAAAATCTATTATTTCAGCCCTATAGCTTAATATTCGTTTTGAGTTTCAACTCAACTTTTGAAAATTATTCATTTTAGTCCATCAACTTTCAAAGCATTCATTTTAGTCCCTCAACTTTCAAAGTATTCATTTTAGTCCCTCGACTTTTAAAGTATTCATTTTAGTCCCTCAACTTTCAAATCATCAACTTCAGTCCCCAAATTGTAATTTATCATTTTTAAACTATAAATTTCTAAAGACTAATTTAACTTATTTTCTAATTAGCTAGACGAGGCGTACAGTGATTTGAAAGATTGAAGTCATTCCCGCTCAACCACACTCGTTAAGTTTAAGGTAGACTCGCCCCTATTAATTGATTTAAATTATGATTGCATGTGAATGTGTATGTTATGTGACTTATGTGAAAATCATTTTTATGAAAAGAGACGAGAATATATTTTTTTGAAAATATTTATGTTGTTATGCTTGTCATAACTTATATGCTTTTATGTATGAGAAAGAAAGAAATAAGAGAATATCTTGCAAAATAAATGATGATGTTATGCATAACTTACGTGCCTTAAGTGCACGAGACGAGACTACCCACACCCAATGATTTTAAAGAGCCTATGATTTTTCAAAGAGAAGCCAGGTGCTTTAATGCACAAGAAGAGACTACCCACACCCTATATTTCTAAAGAGCCTGCATTTATGTGTTCAATTACATTATAGATTAATTAATTGACGATGAGTCTACTGAGTATTTCTATGAAATGCTCTTGTCTATTTTAACAATATTTGCAGATTTCGGAGAGGGTGGCGAGTGATGGAGGATTGTGGAAATAATCGCTAAATGGTTGAAAATCTTATTTTAATGATCCGTATTTCCAAACATTTGATAATTTTGAGAATTTCAATTATTTGAGAAATTATGACATTATCAATTGTTTTACAATATTAATTTCTCGATTTATTATTTTGAATTGTTTCATAAAGGTTTTAGATTTTATCGACCATTACAGTTTATTTAATGTTGTCAAAAATGAATTTTAGTTATTTCTTCCGCTAAAATATTATTTTTAAAGTTAGATCAGACGATGACGTGGTGAACAAGGTATTTAGAACTCGGGGCGCTACAATAGTGTTGGTTTTTTTTTTTCATATATTGCATGAACATTTGCTCTAGAGAAAGTTTCTCTTTAAGTGGTGGGGGTTGAACAAAATTGGGAGGCTTCCCATGAGCTTGATTGATGGACCAATAAAAACTTGGATGATTCCTCCAACTCGGATTATATGTGTTGGAGTAAGGGTTTCCTTTTTTACAGTTGAAATTTTGAGCATAATTCACTTGCTCACTTGATGTTGTAGCCATTTTGAACACTTGAAAATCTTCAATCTTGTGTGCCCCTCCATATACATCAAAAGGTGGTGTGGTAGGATAGATTACCTTGACCGTTTGTTTTGTAGCCAAGTCATCATACTTCTTGAATAGGAGGTCCATTTTTGCTGACAAAGCCGCATATGCATCAACTTCATGAATTCCCACCTCCTTCTTTGGTACCATTCGGTCGGTTGGCCAAGTAGAACTATGACTTGTCATTCTTTCAAAAAGCTCATCGCCTCATTAGGGGATTTTGTAGTGATAACTCCATTAGAAGCCTAATCAATCTTTACTTGACTAGATGGATTCATCCAAAGATTAAAATATTGAACTTGTATTTGCTTAGTGAACCCATGATTTGGACACTTTCTCAACATGTTCTTAAATCTATCCTATTCTTCATAGAAATACTCTTTGTCAAGTTGTCAAATTGTGGATATATCACTCTTCAATTTTTCCACTTTTGCCAGAGGAAAGTACTTTGTAGTGAATTTTTGAGCTAGGTCATTCAATGTTGTAATACTTCCAATGGGGTTAGCATCTAATAGTTCATGGGCTCTATCTCTAAGAGTCTGTGGAAATAACCTCATGTTGATAGCCAATTTGTTAATACCCGAATAATAAAAATTACTACACATCTCCAAAAATCGCGAGATGTGAGTAAATAGATTCTCCTCGGTCATTCCATAGAATTGTAGATCCCCATTGAAGAGATTTATCACATCCGATTTTAGATGAAAATCCGGATGTCCAAATGGAGGATATGTAATACTCCCATGATTTTGAGTGATGGGAGGGTCATGAATTCCCCCCATTGACATATCATCTTCATCTACTATGGAATTCTGCCTGCTTGATTATCATCCGCCATATTGCTTGTATTCCTTATTGTTGAACTTGTTCCCTTCTTTCTCTGATTCTCCTCCAATAGGTTCGTTCGGGTTCAGAATCAAATGGAAGAATGTCCCAAGTTGGATGTTGTTTCATATACGAGGCAAAGATATTTAAAAATAAAATCAAAAGAAGAAAGAGGTGATAATGAGAATGAGAAGAAAATTCAATCAACTTATAATCAATCTTTTTAGTACAAATATTTTAAATCCCCGGAAAAAACACCAAAAACTTATTTGCTAAAATTATATACCGTAAGTGCACGATTTGTGTTCAAGTAGGAAAGAGATTAGGGGTTGTCATACCCAGAAGGATTGATCAATTTGTAACTAAGATTGATGATGCTAATTTGAATGAAATGTCAAGTAACATAACAAGTTTGGTTTGATGTTGAATCCCTTAACTAGTTAATTTAAATAAATAAATGACAATATAAAAGCTAGGAAATATAGATAATTTTGAAATATGTCGAACTAGGGAAATGTTGGGATATTTCATTTTCATTGAACACAAATTTTGCACTGTGTAAAAGAAATGTATTACTTAAAGCATATGTAATGTTTAATTCTCCTAACAACACAATTGCTTCTCCCAATGTCAATTCATCCAAATTAATTAACTAACACAAGCTAAAATCTTCTTCGAATATAATTAGCCACAGTAAATTAATTAATCAAATAATTGTCAGGATTATCTCTCCAAACATAACTAATCTCTTCTCTCGAACGTCAATTAGCCTTATTCAATTAATTAATCAAGTAACCCTTGGTATTTGAATTTCTAATCTAAAATGCTTAGTATTTCACAATAACAACACACTCCATAATCCAACATTTGATAGCTAGACAAATGCAAGAAAGTATTCAAAAATTCAAATATACACAAGAATAAGTATCCCAAAATCAAGAAACAAACATTAACATAAGTGAAACTAAGCTTCAATCAAACATCCCAACAAAACTATGATTTAACCCATAACAAAATAATAACAACACTTAGTCTTTAATGAAGTAGTTAAATACAAAAGTTACAACTAAGAAATGAAGAAAAAACCTTCCCTCCAAGTTTGAAATGAACTTGAATGCTTCAAAAATCTTCTCCTTGAGTTGTATCTTCTTCACTTCAATAAATGTCTTCAACCACCTAATACAATCCAAATAAATGTACAATAAATATTCTTGATTGTGGCATGAAAGTCAAAGAGAAAAACTAAAGATAAACCTAAAAACTAGAGAGCAAAACCAAGAAGATGCAAGAACCACCAAGAACCCTAGCTAAAAAGAGGTTTTAGTATTTATATTTCCCCAAAAAATAACCCAAACCCGCCCCCCCCTAAAGAATCGGCTAAACCCGCGAAAAAAGCATTTGTGCCTCATTGGGTTGACCCAGAAGGCCCATAATATTTTTTTGAATAACAAAGTCATGCGACCATGCAGCATTAAACTGCGCAACCACGCGGTTCTCGCGAAATCCATATGTCAAGGTTATGTCCACTTGGTTGCAACACTTACGATGAACTTTGTTCCAACCATGCAGTAGCATAGTTAACCGTTGGCTCTCTTGCCAATTTTATTTGCGGTTAGGTCTTCCGTCTTCTGGTCATGTTCAAATGGTCCTTGAATTTTTTTATTTTCTTTCAAGCGAGTCCTTCCAAAATTGAAATTGAGGTCCTTCAAATTCTGGAAGTTTGCATTTTGGTCCTTCTTTTAATTGCATGACTAGTCTTGGACTTCAGAAAAGTGACAGCTTGGTCCCTGAACTTCCTAGCTCGTATGTTTTAGCTCTTTTTTCCTTCAAAGTCTCTAATTAAGCACTCATTTTGTGTTCTCGTGTGACTTTCTCTATGAAATCGAGTAGTCAACTTATATAAATACAAAATGTGCACAAATAAGTAGATAATTATCCAAATTATTCCAAAAATACTACCTAAAATGTATTAAATGTGCATGTAAAATGCACTCACAATTGCTCGAAGTGTTTATGAAATGGATTTATGATTTTCATGTTGAGCTAGAGACCTATATGACATGTATGTGGATTTATTTACCTTCATTTGCATGCCAATAGTTTTCTACTTGTTTTAGCTAACACTACTAGAGTACCATTCGCCTTCGGCTCCCTTTCTAGAGTACGCCTCGGGTCGTGTCCCTTTAGAAGTCAAATGGAGTTTGAAATGTGAAGGAATTCCTCATGTTCACAAAGGTAGAGGATTTGATAAGGATATCACTTTCCCTAGAACAAGTAGTTTCGTAATAGAATAGTCTCAACAAAAGGAAGGAATGGAGTAAGGGCCTATTGATCCCTGTTGCTTTGTTGCTTGTAGCTTGGCTATTCTTGTTTCTTGAGCAAAACCACAGAAGGATGGCTCAAGAACAACTGTAGGTGCCATGAGCTCTGGACTCGAGGCCATCTTGGACAAGGGTGACTTGTAATCACATCCCTAATTATCAAACTATGATAGTATTTGAAAGGCCTGTCCTATGATGGTTATTATCATGGGTCGAGCCAGTACACATAAATGGGCTGGGCTGTCTAAAGATTTTTTTTATTGTTTTTTAAAAAATTCACATGCTTTTAAAATGATTTTCACAAAATGGGCGAGCTTGGGCCCAGCCAGGCCCCTTCTGCCTCCACCCTTGGTTATTATGTGTCACTTGTGAGCTTGACATAAGAGCCATTGGGATGAAACCATGTTTCAAGCATCCAAGGGACCTCACTTACATCTCCTTGGCCTATAAATATTGATAATTTATGTCATTTTAAGGAAATTAAATCTTAAATATCAAATTTCACTCTCAATGAGAAGACTTTTTGGTACAATATAAACTAACCTCCTATATTGTAAGATCGCTGTTCATTTTATGGGCAATTTTGAAATCCTACGTGATATTTATGTTAATGTTATAAATTTTAAATTGATAATTTTAATGTCTATGATTTGAATTATTTTGCAGTTGAAGGACTTGGACGCCGTCTCGATCAATGTGCCAATTAGAAAACTTATAAATTGGTTACGTGAAATTTTATGTGATTAATTATTTTATTACCTAAGCATGCTATAATTTTTAATTGATTAAGTTGTAAGTGACCTAAATTGTGTTAAATTAAAGTTGGGGGAAAGTTTAGTGGCAATTGGAGAATAAATTAGAACTTATGACTTAACTATGCACGTGGAGAGAAGCGAGGGACTAAATTGCAAATTTCTAAAATTAAAAAAAAAACCTAACCTAATCCCTCATCTCTCAGCCCTCACTCTCGCGATCTCTCACTCTCTGTCTCGGCCTCTCACGATCTCACTATGTGTCTCTCGCCTCCGTCGCTCTCTCGCTCTCCCTTCGCACCGCCGGTCACCACCACCGTGCACCCCCTCTCACCGTAAGCCCCTTTCTCCCCTTCCCTCGTTCCCTTCCCCGACTACGCACACACCCGACCGAACACACACAGCGCACACGTGATTTTCACACGCCACCCGATCTCTGTATTGATGTGTGTACATAAATGTGTATATAGGTTAAGTGTGTGTAAATATGTGATGTTTCTCATATTTCTCAGATTTAAGTTTACTTAATTTCGACTGATACCGTTAAATTGGGGTTTGGTAATGCATATGTATGTGGGTATTGATGTATATATGTATGTATGGATATGCAATTTCACAGTAGATTGTCATATTTCAAATATATGAATATGGTTTTTTCATAGTATATGAAGGAATTTCAAATTTGGGGCTTAATTAGATTTTTTTGAATCTTGAATTTTTATTTGAAAATTTGAGATATGTAATGTCATACTGTATAATTTCAGATTTTATGGATTCATTGAATTAATTGGTTTTGTTGAATTTATAACTAAATTGAAATTTGTAATGTATTTTTTTGGAATTAGGAAATTTAGTTTTAATTAGTGTAATTGACAATTTACTTCGATTAGTTAATTTGGAATTATCTTTATAATTTCAAAGTTTAGAGTAAAATTTTAAATGTGTACTAATTCCAAAATTCAAAATGTAGAAACTCAGCAGTTATCTCACCTTGATTCTTAAAAGTGGAAATTTAATTTTTCCAGATTTATTAATAGTTAAATTTCTAGTTGTGATAATATTGAGTAGTTTGACTTTTGAATAATTTGATAAGTAAGATTTCGATGTTTCTTACCCTTGAATTTAAACTACTTATTTCGAAGGTGATGGTATATGTGTTTGACATGATTTAAGGACACGTTTGAGTTAAATTGTGAGTATAATAGAAATGTTAACCTCAGTTATGAGTTTTGTTTATAATATTGAATAGGATGATGAACGTGTTTGTTTCAAATCTAAAGTTATACCTTAATTATGAATGGATATAATTAGGAATTTTGGTACATTGACGTCACGGGCATCCGAGACTCTTCCACTTGCAAATTCAGAAACGGTAAATTACTAAGGGCTGCAGGTAAGTAAACTTCCCCCTACTTTCATCAAAGTTGAATGTTAATGTGGAATTAATGTGCTTAATTGACATTCGTGTTAATTACGGGATTTTAATGCTTTTGGTCTACCATATGCAATTATGTATAGTTAAGGAAATGTTCAAGCATGCACGTTACATGTCATTGCATCATCAAGCATGCATTGGCATCGAAATGGGAAAGTCAAATGTTTTAATGAAAGGAATGTGTCAAAGTGCAATTTTTGTCAAAAATTATGTATCCCAAGTTTTTGAAAGAATGGGTGTACTTCTATGTCATGAAAGATGCGAGTGAGAAATGGGGTGCGGGGGACGGCGTACCCGAATGTAATGAGCCGCTTTGCGGTGGAATGAATGTAATGAGCCGCTTTGCGGTGGAAATGTGAAAGTTAATCTGGTTCCAAATAAGAATTGCCCACTGTTATCTGATTGACTAGAAGTTACATCAAGTGAGCTCACGATGGAATGAAGTGAAAGTTTAAATGTTAAGTGAAAGTTTTGAAATGTTAAGTGAAAGTTCGAAATGTTGAAAGTTTTGAAAGGTTAAAGTGAATGAGGATACATATTTCAAAGTTTAAAGCATTTCATGTCATAAGCATGCATTCATGCATAAAGTTTACTTACTGAGCTTTAGCTCACCCCAAATCCCTCCCCATCATTTCAGGTGATGAAAGTTAGGTGATCAGAGGAGAACATTTGGCGGCTGACTCAGACAGTACCCGCTGTCGACATTATTTAATAAAGTTAAATTTATTAAAGTTATCATTTGAATTTATTCCTTAATTCATTATTATTGAGAATTGTTTGGTTGAGGTTAGTTTTGATTAAGTATGGGCGACGTATTATGAGTTAAGTTACCTCTTATTTCATTTGTCAATACTTGTTGATATTTTGGAAAAAATCTTATGATTGAGGAGTTTGGGAAATGCATGAATTGGTTTTGGCGATGATGAATGTGATTGAGATGTGATGGATGTTTTAAATTTTTAAAATGGTTTTTTTGATGTCCCTCTACAGGTTGGCTATGTCCAATTTATAGAGGAGACTCTGCCGAAATTTTTGTAAAAATTTCATAATAGAAAATAAAAAATGTTGAGGTTTTAAATGATTTCTTTTCCGCATTTAAGTAAAGAAAAGTTAACACGCCTAGGTTTTAAATCTTGAACTCGGGGTGTTACATATATTTTCCTTCTTTCTTCGAATTGCATATGATCAATGTCTCCCAAATTTTAGTATGCCTCTAACTTACATGTCTAAATGTACACGTACCTCTAATACCAACACGTACAAGCGGAAGCTTGAATGTGTCAAATACGAGATTACAAGTGATTTCAATCATTTCACACATGAATTAACAAATGGGTGAATGTGTAACGACCGAGAATTTTCAAGCTAATTATTAAATAAATATTTTATTTCTCAATCTCAAATAAAAACGTGTCGTTATAATTTTCCTATTTTTAAATTAAAACATGTTCGTCTAGCCTTGTCAAATAATGTTTTTGAGCCTAATTCGATTTCTAGTCCAATTTCTCATATTTTTAATTTAAATATTATTCAAATCCAAAATTCGATTTAAACCCAAAATTATTATTTATTTTAAATTCGAATTATTTTAAGTCTAAAATTTCAAATTTCAATTATAATAATTGATTTATTTTTCATCCAAGTTTTATTTTTTAAATAATTATTTTTGGTAAGATATTCTATTCGCACTCGTATTCTTCTATTCCAAGTTTTCACAATCCTATTCGAAATCCAACATTTTCCATATACAACTTTATTACAATTTCATTCTAACTATAACACCCTCCATACCAATTTATATATAAACATGTATTCCTCCCGTCCAATTCACGCACAAAATCACATCAACACTTTTCGAAGTTCAAATTCCCCTCTCGGTAAGTTATTTGCATTCAACACACCAACACAACCACCTAGAACCGAACTGCATGACCCCAATCAAACCTCCAATAAGTAAACCATTCAAACAAGCATCACCAGCCGATCCCATGTCCTGACTTCCCTCCAAAACCCAACTTCACAACATACAACCCAAAAACTAAGACCACACACCACAGTCAAACCCGAATCCGAACACAATCATCAAAACCATAGTCGAGCCACAAATTGTCACAATCTAATTTTCACAACCACAGACTACTGCCCCTTCACCCCCAACCATCAACTGAACAACCCCCATAAACGAACAAACTTCAATTCACCACAGACCCAAGAATCGAATCACTGACCGACACTGCCTAATCTCTAAACTCCAATCAAGCCCTAAGCAACTCAAATCAACCTAAAATCAAATCCAATAACCAAGAATTAACCCATAAACTTACCTTGAAACGCCGGCCGAATGCTCTCCGGAATTGCTCCAAAATCCGAACTTCTATGTCTCGGTTCTTACACACAAAAATCGAGCCTTTTATTTCTTTCACGCACCCACACCTTCCTCACCGCCACCACTGGATGGATGCGTTAACGCTGGCCTAACCGTGGGTGACCACTGGTGTGGAGAACCAATGGTTAGGCCGATCGCCATCTCCATTTCCTTCCTCCGTTCTGTTGAGAGAGAGATTGTCTTGATTTATATTTTGATTTTGCTAATTTGTTCCTTAGCCCTCAAGTTTTAAAAGTCAATGTTCTAAAATGCGTAATGCGTTGCGATGCGTCGAGGTCGAGAATCAAGAATCACAAGTTTAGACGTGTCAATGCGAAGAATAAGCGTAATAATGGGTTTCGTATTTTTAATATTATTTTAATTATTTTAAGACATTAAATATATTTTTATATATAAAAAAAAACCGGATTAGGCGTCACCTAGGCGGGATTAGGCGGCGCCTAGGCGAGATTAGGCGCGCCTAGGCGGTCAAAAAAAATGTTGACCACATTTTTACGCGCATTCCACTTATTCGACGCGTTTTGACCACGCATCGCGCCTAGGCGGCGCATTTTCGCGCATTTTAGAACAATGTTAAAAGCATTCATCCCAGTCCATAAATTTCGAATCAGTAGCCCCAACCGTTTTAGAAACTTTAAGTTCACCCCTCTAGTTTAAAATGTTTTAGTCACCCCCTATTGATTTATGAAAATACTGGTTTAGCCCCAAAAATCTTCAATTCAATTATATTAGATTTTCAAATTAGTCCCTAAACTTTTAAATTCATTTTAAAACTTTTAATTCCCAAATTACTAATATAAGATTTATTTTCTCTGGCTGGACCAAATCGCAGGAAATATCTAAAGCACTTTAGCTTCACATCCAGTTCAATTTTCAAAAATTTCAAGACTTTAAGGTGGGGTTTACATTAAAGCAAATGTGGTTATTTTGTCCATGTTATTCCTTGATGTGCAATTTAATTGTGATATAATGCTTCTACGTATGAAAAGGTTGCCAGGGACCGTAAATAGTTCAAGGATCGAAAGTGAGTCCTTGGGGTTGTCCCATAGTGCACAATTTTAATTAGCGCTAATACATGTTGTCAGAGATCGTAAATAGGTCCGGGATCGAAAGTGGGTCTTTGGGGATGTCCAACAGTGCACAAATCAACATAAAATTTTGTATTAGTTTGATATTAATAATTGGATTTGCATGTTTAGATTTAACTTAGATTGATTTCCATTCCCTACTGAGTGTAATTCTTTATGCTCATCCCCAATATTTCCACCATTGCAGGTTAAGGAGCTCAGAGATACATGGCAAAGAACGGGGCAATCTTTGAATAAAATGATAGATTATTTCAATTAATAAATTTTAGAAAACTAGTATTTTAATTTTTGATTTCCATTTGCTAATTTAATTTCAAAATTTAGTATTTCACAAATTTTGGCATTTTGCTTATTATTATGTTTGCCAGTGGTGGACGCAGACTTTTTGCAGTATTGGGGCACAAATTAATCTGCATTTTTTGCTACGGCCTTTACAGGGTTCGGGGGCACTGCCCCCGAATTTTTTTTTCCTAAAAAAAGACCAAAAAATGAAAAAGTACATAAAATCTCAAATTCTCAAATAAATGATACAAACAAATAAATAAATAATTGTAAGTATTTTATTAGTCTTGAAACCTCAAATTCTCAACACTTAGAGTGTGTTTGATAGGTACACATTTGCCATGGAAAATACAAATATTTTCTCACTTTTCTCATCTCCCCTTTTGCCTTCAGATCTGGTTTTAAATTGGGAAAAAAAATTTGAAATTTTTCTGGGGCACGTGACTAAGCATGCCCTAGTGTGAGTCCGCCCCTGATGTTTGGTAGTGACAACTTGATTTGAGTAAACTGTTTCAATAAATGGTGCTTCCGCGTTCTATTTCTAAAATATATTATTTTAGCAACAATTTTCTATTATGTCAAATTAATTTCGAATATTGTTATTTTCAAAGTTTGATGACTCGTTCATTATGTTTGATATTGAACTTATTTCAGTCAAAAATGCTTTCACATCTTATTTCTAGTTGTTATTGTTTTAGAAGGAAAAAAATATTACATATTTTACTTTTAATGAAAATGACTATTTGAACGAAATTTAGACTTTAGTAGCATTCCGTGTTTACATAATTTGGGGCGTTCCAAAATGTTTGAAGAAGAATCTGTAATGATTTAATGAATATTCAAAAATGATGACCTTAAAGTAAAATCTTACCTCATTATTTAAACAAGGACCTTGCTAGACTTTTAAAACAATACAAACTCATGAAATCTATTTATTTTAATTAAACTCCATATAAAAATAAACACCTACTATACGTAATATAAGAAAAGACTTTCAAATGAATTAAAACTAGATATTCATCATTCTATTGATGCAAGCGAAAGCGTAAACAATAATAGTACAGGAATATAAAAGGAAAGTCATGCGAAATAACCATTTAGGTAGACAAGTGAAGAATAATCTCTATTTTTTTATTCAATACACAAAATCAATCATCATTATATAACAAAAGGGTAAATTACGTAACTACCTTGGTGTAACCTCCTGTAATTAAAAAATATCAGATTTTCAAACTATTCTTAATATTACTGGATTTCTTATCATAACTTTAGAAAAATGCCAAATTCTCATATGAGAAAGAGTGTATATTATTTGATTCTTTAAATAGATATGGAAGCTTTTAATTACGAAGTAGTTATCATTTTTGTAGGGATTAATTTAGGTAGTTATAATTTTCAAAAAAAAAAAAATCTCCCAACTCACTTTCTATCTCTTCCCAATTTGTCATCTTCAACCTCCTTGGTCGTCATATTTTCGGAGGCCATTACAGGTAAAATAGTACCAAATTTTTCGGCGATTACATTATGCAATGTCATGTAATATTACAGTCATAATGTCATGTAATGTTAAATATTATAGTTATCATTCTGTAAAGTTATGTAACGTGTTGTGTAATATTCATTGAAGTTATTTTTCTTCGTATCGGTTCAAATTGAAGCAGTGTTATAGTCATTGTTATGTTGTTGTGTAATTGTATTTTATTGTTCTGTAATGTTCTGTAATTGCATTGCAAAGGAAAACAAAAAAATACCAACACATGTACATGATGTAATTTCGAATGTTATCCTCTATAATCTATTGTAACTTAATGTAATTTCAGATGTGATAGATTTGTAATTTTTCTTTAATTGTGTTCACTAAAAAAACACATTCCAGTCTCTATTAAATTTTTTTTTTACATTTTCAACAAAGATAAAGTTGTGATAACAATCACAACACGTCCAGTGCATGAACGAAACTTATGATAGGGACTGACTGGATTGTAATGCTGTGTATAATGCTATCATTGTAATGTTATGTAATCTTTTATAATAGCAGTTATTGTAACATTTTTGTAATTTTCAGCCATAATACATAAGTAATGTTAATCTTGACAACTTTTTCTATTGTAAAGTCGATAGCAAAAAAAACCTCCAACCATGCATTCAAATAGAGAAAGTCATTCATAAATGAAGTTCAAAAATCACACAGAGTTATATATGATTGATTACACATCAATACATTAACTTCAACATATTGCTTTACCTACTGCAACCACAGGATACAAGACTCTAAAACAAACTTAAGAAGTTGTTAGGGATGTGTGAAAAGGAAAGACTTCAGGATCAAGAACTTTGGCCTAGAGATCCATCAATCCTTCCGACTACATACCTGAAATAAAAATACTTGTGAATAAACTTCCATAAACGATGTAAAAGTAAATAAAAGGTCTAAAACTAAACAACTCACATACCTAGATTGCAGTTTGAATAAAGAATTCCCGCTGCTTCCGATTTAGTTTCTAGAAAATTTTCCACTTTTGGATTGGCTTAACTACTAAACTTGCATCACCATCTTGATCTGATTCACATCCAGTATTCACTCTCGCTAAAGTGGTCACACTTTTTTTAGCACAACAAAGGTACCCATTATCAAAGCAGGGAACGAACAGACATGATCAATGTTCACCATTATTGCGCTTTCTTCAATCAAAGTGTTCACCACGAGAGTGTTCACCATTATCGGAGCACCGTTTTATTTGATCGTACATGCTGCTCTATACTAGAGCTCGACTATAAATGAAATCTTCAAAAAATGGTATTTCGAAAAAAAAGGAGTCTTTGCTAAAACCTTTCACAATTCTTGCGTGATTTCGGATTTTGTTGGGGGATTTGGGAGTAAATGTATATGAGAGAGAGAGAGAGAGAGAGAGAGAGAGAGAGAGAGAGAGAGAGAGAGAGAAGAGATAGAAGGCGAGATACATGGAATTGTGTTGGGATTGGAGAGAGAATGGAGAATTACGTATAATTCTAAATACTTTATAAAGATGGTATTTATCTAAAGAGGGTAGGAAGAACTAGTGTAGAGCCTAATTATTTTGAATAAACTCCTAATCAAAATAAAACTCCTACTAGACACAAAATTATAAAAGACTAACTTGTTAGCAACAAGAATAAAATATTAAGTATCTGTTTGGTGGCCCAAAATTATTTATAAACAAATAACATGTTTTCCAGGTAAAATTTGTAATTGAAAAGTGGTTCGAGCAATGTGTATAGTTAAAAAGTTGTTTGGAAAAATGTGATGTTTTTACAAGTTACCAAACCCATAAATTAAACTAGGTCTCTGGTATCATTCTTCTTAGGTTGGATAAAACCCCAAACAAAGGGGCCCAAGAGTTGTATCTGAAAAGACACAACTCATATGTTATGACATATTTACACATGAGTTTCGCTAGAGCAGTCACATCCTTACGGACAAATGACACATGTCATAATCTTGGAATTTTTGAATTTAGTTATATATATTAAGAAATATTTGATGTGTGTACAATTTATCGCAAGTGTACGATATTGCACTCAAGTAATAAAGTGGACACAAAATATTAACTCTAACTATATTTAAACAAGCAAGTTTTTTTATTTTTTATTTTATTGTTGAATTAAATTGTACTAAAGCATGAAATTCTGAAAATGCAAATTGTGATTTTGAAATTATGCATGAAGGGTTGGGATTTGTGATTTCACATAGTCAATTTACTTTTAATTCCACTTTTCAAGTTTTAATCCTAATAATGTATTCAATCGAGTTCACTTATGAATATGAAATTCCTCTCTCGAGTTTAAATCAACTCTACCTTATTCAGTCAACCTTGTATCTCTACAGCGGGTCATAATAATTAGGTGCATGAAATAAAAGAACTCATATAAAAATTGTAAAAATAACGAACGTATATCTCAATCGTTCCTTCAATTACTTGGTTTTATTCTTAAATCTAGTTCGTTAGCTCACCTCTCGGATTATGAAAACAAACCATTAAGTTAATGAATTAGTGGCCAGTTAATTCATAAATTAACAAAATAAAACCAACACATGCAACATGTATGTAAAACTTGAAATATGAAATTAAAAGCTTAAAACTATGTTCCATCACTAATCCCAACAATGAGTTTAGTTGTTCATAATGTAATAAAGAGAAACGCGATAGATAATATAACTATAGATCATGAGTTTATCAAATTAATCAAAGAAAAGAACTCTTGCACCAAAAAGTTGCTCCTCGGTGATAATCTTCAATGCTCACGTCTTTGCCTTCAATTTACTTCCAAGATCTTGATGATAGATGTTGAATATAGCCTCTTGTGCAAAGGTCCCAAATTCGTACCTCATTAGTTTTATTAACAGTTGGCCTAAAATCTAAGCATGCAAGGAAAGAAAACCAAACAAAAATCTTGTGTATGGGCTGGAAACCACTGCACTGTTGCGCAGGCCACCCAAATTGGGAACTGTCGATTTCAGTTGTTGTCATGCGACCACTTAATTGGATAGGCATGGTTGCACAGGCTAATGTTGTAGCGATCGAGAATTTTTGTGATTTATTCAAATAAATATTTTTATTTTTAAAAACGTGTCGCGTAGACTTTGCCCATCATTTATTTATTTATTTTTAAACGCGTTCTCATCTAGCCATTAAGTGAAATTAAATTTATTTAAAAATCTTAGTCAAATTCCAAATTTTATCAAAAATATTTCAATATCACAATTTATTTTTAAAAGCCCAAGTTTTAATTATATTAAGTCCAAATTTCAACTGTTTTAATCCAATCCAACTTCTCGAGCCCAAGCGGTATTAGAGATGGCAAAAAAATCCGATCCGCCCCGTCGATCAGTCGACCCGATCCAATCTGATCCGAAAAAATCCCGATCCGTGGATCGACGGATCGAAATTTATGTGATCCGCCCTGATCCCAAAATTCACGGAGCGGATTTGGATCGGGGCTGATCCGATCCGCCTCGATCCGCGATCGGACATTTTTTTTTAATATAATTTTTTTATCATGTATAAAAATCTAATATGTAAATTTTGTAGCAAACTTTAATTTCTGGGAATAACCTGCAATCTTTGTATTTAAAAAAAAAAAAACACATTTTCATGTTCTTCATTTGAAGAAAGAATTTCAATAAGTGATGGCAAAAAAACTCGATCCGTTGAATCGGCGAATCGGACTCTATACGTCTCGTTTCAATAAAAAAAAAATTTAATAAAAAAAATAATTTTTTAAATTTTTTTTAAAGGATTTAATTTAAAATATATTTTAAAAAAAATTTAAAAATTAAAAAAATAAAAAAAAAATTAAAAAAATAAAAAAATAATTGGCGGATCGGTGGACCGATCCGCCCCGACCCGAACCCGAACCCGATCCGCCCCGACCCGAAATTTGACCGATCGCGAGGCGGATCCGGATCGGATCAAAAAAAATTCGGGGCGGGGCGGATCGGGGTCCAATCCGCCCCGTTACCAACACTAAGCGGTATTGTAGATCATTCAAGTCCTTTTGAAATCCATTCAATAAATTCTTGACCTAACTAAATCAACAACTTCTTTCCCAAGTTTTTCCTTACAAAATCGATACTTATTTCCAAAATTCTTACGAGTCTTCCATAAACCAAGATTTAACCTAAACTACCGTGTTTAACACCTAAATCAACTATTAATTAAATCCCTCACCTCACCATCCAGACACGACACGCAAACCTCCAGCAAGGTATACTTTCTTTTCTCTCAAAGTATATTCACGGCAGTCATCCCCCATGATCGAGACACACATACTGCATTCCAACCAAAACCAATCTTCACACCTCAAACCCATAACACTGATGCACAACCAACATTCCAAACCGCAGCAAACCTTCATCATCTCAACCAAAAACCGGACCATTACACTGTCTGCCAAGTGACCAACTCAAACAATCGCCAAACCCGAACCTCTAACCACAAATTTCGAACCCCACTACCGACCTAGCCGAGCCTCACCAATTACCAAACCACCACAACGCCACCAAAGGCATCACCGCCTCTCCAAGACCGCCACAACACCACGTCAATCTCTACTGTCCACTTCTCAATCGCTCTCAAATCATATCCAAAAACAAATCAAAAACCAAGAATAAACTAACCCATAAACTCACCTTGGCCGTCATGCGCTTTGTTGCAGGAAAAACCCCAAAGTTCGAAGCTCAAAGCCTCGATTTTCTAGCCGAAAATCGCCCAACTCTTCTTCTCCGCCACCCCCTCCACCTGCTGTCGTCATCGCCCTTCGACAACGACGTCACTTCCTTCGAACACCGGTGAAGGCACTGGCAGTTTCACCCTTAACCAGTCGCGTCTCTCTCCCGTGCCTCTCTTCTCTGTAGCCTGAACGTGAGATAGAGAGAGTGATAAATTGGTTATTTTAAGTTTTGATTTTAATAAAATTTCGTTTCAGTCCCCAGCCTTTGTAAAGTCTTTTAATTCAGTCCTTAAAATGTTTAAAATGTTTTATTTCAGTCCTTTAGTTTTAAAATATTTATCTTTAGTCCCACATTTTCAATTGAGTCTATCTTACCCAAAGTTTCTACTGAAATCTAATTTGACCAGAAACTTTCTGAGTAGGTCAATTTAGTTCCTAATTTCAATTAATTTCACAAATTAGTCCCCAAGTTTTCAATTGAGTATATGACCCTGAGTTTTGACTAAAATATAATTTGGTCAAGAACTTTTCGGGTTTATCAATTCAGTCCCTAATTTCAATTATTTGCACAAAGTCTCAAATCTTTACACTTTACCATTTTAGTCCGAGCTTTACACTTTTAAATTCTTTCAATTCAATATTCGAATTTACTTTATTTACAAAACATTAATTTCAAGTTTCTAATAGAAATTATTTATTTTAGGGTTAGACGAGGCGCGGGATTTTCAAGAAAGCTAGAATCATTTTTTGAGCAAATTCAGAAATATCTTAAGGTAGGTTCATTACTTCAAAAACTCTTTCTAATTGCGCAATATTAAGTAAATCCATATTGTAAATTTATGCATGTGATTACGTAATTTATGAGAATTAATTGCCTTCGGGCCGATATCCACATGTCTTCGGGCATTGACCATTTGCCTTCGGGCCCAGATCCACATGTCTTCGGGTATGGACCAATTGCCTTCGAGACTAGATCTACATGTCTTTGAGCATGGACCAATTGCCTCCTGGCCCAAATCCACATGTCTTCGGGCATGGACCAATTGTCTTCGGGCATGAAAATTTATGACTTATGAGATCCACTTGCTTATTACATGAGAATGAGAGTTTATTAATTAAGTTGCATAATTATGTGTATTATTTACTGTACAGTTTATTGAATCTGCGCTGAACCTATTGAGTATTTCTTCAAAATGTTCACCCCTATTCTTAAACTTAAAAATTACAGATTTTAGAGTTGACGATGGAGCGTGCGGTGGTGGCTACTGAACAAGTTTTATAAAATGCTTTTTGTTCAGAATTTTGAGAACTTATTTACTCTATCCAATTTATGTTAAACTTTGAATTCTTGAATGGAACTATTTAAATTAAATCTCAGTTATTTTTACGCACAAATTATTGTTTGAAAGTAATTCTTAAAGGACGACGTGTCGTCCCGGGTTTACGGAATTCGGGGCGTCACAAATGTTTTCAGCACAATTTCCAACTTTCATTTGTGTTTAAGTAGGTCCCTTATATTTAATTGCGCACGAGTCATTCTTCTTTTGATTGCAACGATTTAGTCCTCTAACTTTGAAATCTCTTCAATTCTTCTTCCAACTTCAATTGAGCCCTCCAACTTTGATTTCTAGCACTTTGCTCCTCTTGTAAGTGTCGGTTGACATCATCATCATCCACATCCACTTGTGCATTTTAACTTCAATTCTCATCCAATTTCGCATCATTCCCATGAATTCCTCCATTCTCTTAATTCTGGGATTTTTCTACTATATAAACAAATAACAAAACAATTATGTAGAATTTATTCTAAAACGACAATATATTATCCTATTTTAGACATATAAATAAGTGTATAAAATACACTTATCAAATACTCCAAACTAGAATTATTGTTCGCCCTCGAACAAACTAGAATTAAACCATAAAGCAAAAATGCAAAACAACAAATAACACTTTGTTTTGTCAACATGTTTACCATATGCCTCAAACATCCAAATCAACACTATACTTTTACATAGAATTCTGAACAACACAATAAAAATAGTTATAGTTATCCCATGCTAGACTTTCAAGTGTGTGTGTAAATAGCCAATCAAAAACGCATACTCTTCCAAGAACGTATTTAACAATGTGTTGCTAATTTTAGGTCGGTGACTCCCAAGTTAGACGACTTTAGGGCACCAGATCTAGAGAACCCCTCATACATAATTACCCAAGTAACAAAGGCGATAAAGAAGAGTTAAAGATGTGATTTTGTCTTATGAGTAAGTCCACTCTCCCTTAAGCTTTCTAAGTGACCCATGTAACAAGATTTAGACTGATAGCTCCCAATTCAATTAAATTTAGGGTACCAAGTTTTAACACCCTTACAAGCTTACTTGCTCAAGTCACCAAGGCTACGAAGAGTGGATTAAGACATTTATAATTTTTTGTTTTTATGCTAGTGCTGGCTTATACCCGTTGACCAAACTCTATCAACCTAAGGTGCAAAACCAAGAACCACACGCCCTCAACCCTTCAGTACATGCATACACTAACCTTTCCACCCCCAAATTGCTTCTTGAGTGGTTTGTTTCTAATATAGGATTAGGATGTCTAATGATCTAAGTTTTGGAATTATTAAGTCATTCCTATGTTCAAGTTGCATAAATACTCCCCACATATGCCAAACTCACTCGTACAGAGATAATAATTTAACAATGGCTATGTGCTCAATAATATGAAAATCAAACATGAATAACAAGTTAATAAAGTTCAAGTTTTTATGTTTTCCATTAATATAACTAAAGTAAACAGTTAATCCAAATTATTTCTTAAGAAATAAACATGTCAACAAGATTTTCAAAATTTTCAAGTTTTTTTTTTTTTTTTTTTTTGTACGGAGAAATCAAATGTATAGGTGAATGTTAAATGAATCGGATGAATGAATAATGAATGAATGAATTTCCACCCCCAAACTAGAAGTATACATTTTCTTCAATGTATGTCAAAAAGATTTAATAAATAAATATGTAAATGAGGAGTTCAAATACTTCCCGGGTTTGGAGATGCAAATTCGTCATTTAGAGCTTTTCTTTGATGTACTCTGGACGATTTCAACGAGTTTATTTCTTTTCCATGCTTGCTTGGTTAGTATCGATATCAATTATCAAATCCTCGATAACGACACCAAAAAATTGATTTTTGTAAAATTTATCGAAAATGTACGATATCGTACTCAAGTAATAAACTGGACAGAAGAGTCCGAGTTATTGTCCCATAAGGATTTTTAATTAGGGGTGGACGTGGTTCAATCTGATTCTGGTTCCAGAAGAACCAAACCAAATCATGAACCGATGATTTTTTTACTATTGGAACCAATTGATTTTTTTAAAGATATGGAACCAAACCGGAACCAAACCGCTCGATTTTGATTTGGTCTGGTTTGGTTGGGTTCTGGGACCATTACTTGAGTTTTTAAATAATAAATGCAAATTAAAAGTTGTTTATATCCGCTTCTTCATTAGAATTCATCTATATAATTACTAAATAGAAAATGAAATATTCAGTTAACAAAACAAAAGTTTAGAAAAAGTAACATGTTATTCTAAATCAAAGAAGAAACCCGTTTGAAGGAAACTCGTGACTCGTCAAAACTTAGAGAATCGAACATGAAGATCTGACTCTGCCCATTCTACCGTGAGGCCGTACAGTTAGGGATGAAATTTACAACTTGAGTTTGGGTTAACTCCTAAGAATTGACGAATTGGGCTGAGGATTAAATATACATAAATTTTAAAAAATAAACATCAATGTCATCGATGGTGAGTAAGGAGTGCAACGATTTTTGTGTTATAGGAGTGCAAGTAAAGCAGTATGAATGCGTGTCTATAATTGAAAAGAAGAGAAATGAATTAGAGTTAGAATTTAGATTTATAATTTAAAATATTTGTTTAAGGTAAAATGGTAAATAACATTTTTGTACATTTCACATTTATAATTTCAGATTTAAGTTTGGTTTTTGGTTATGGTTCTGGTTCTGGAAAGAGAACCAGAACCAAACCGAAACTAAATGGTTCTTAATTCTAAGAATCAAACCATTATTTTTTTCGATGTAGAACCGAACCAAACCGCTTGGTTTGGTTCTAGTTTGGTTTGGTTATTTTGTCCACCCCTATTTGTAATCAAGTATCGAAAGTGTATTAACTCTAACCTTATTTGAACAAGCAATTTTTATTTTTTTTTATCGTTGAATTAAATTGTACTAAACCAAGAAATTTCTGAAAATGAAAAATGTGATTTGAAAAGTTATGAATGAAGGGTTGGGATTCACGATTTCACATAGTCAATACTTTTAATTCCGATTTTCAAGTTTTAATCCTAATAATGTGTTCGATCGAGTTCACTTATGCATATGAAATTCCTCTCTCGAGTTTATATCAACTCTACCTAATTCAGTCAACCTTGTATCTCTACAATGGGTCATAATAATTAGGTGCATGAAATACAAGAACTCGTATAAAGATCGTAGTAATATTTAACGTATATCTCCATCATTCATTCAATTATCGAGTTTTATTCCTGGATCTAGTTCGCTAGCTCACCTATTGGATTATGAAAGTAAACCATGACATCAATGAATTAGTGGCCAGTTAATTCATATATTAAACAAAAAATAAAACCAACACATGCAACATATACGTTAAACTTGAATTATGAAAGTAAAAGCGTAAAACTATGCTACATCACTAATGCCAACAATGAGTTTAGTTGTTCAAAATGGAATAAATAAAAATGAAGTAGATAATATAACTAAACATCATGAGTTTATCAAATTAATAAAAGAAAAGAACTCTTAAACCAAGAAGTTGCTCTCCTATGATAATCTTCAATACTCACGCATTTGCCTTGAATTTACTTTGAATATCTTAATGATAGATGTTGAATATAGCCTCATGAATATTTGTGAAAGGGTCCCAAATTCATGCCTCATCAGTTATATTAATAGTTGCCCCGAAACCTAGGCATTCAAGGAAAGAAACTAGACAAAAATCGCGCATGGGCCTGACTTCACTAGCCAGAAACCATTGCGAGGCAGGACAGGCCACCCAAATCTGGATTTGTCGATTTCAATTATTTTCGTGCGGCCACTCAATTGGGTAGGAAGGGCCACGCAAGCTAATGTCAGCGTAATTTCCAACTTTAATTTGTGTTTTAAGTAGATCCCTTATATTTAATTACGTATGAGTCCTTCATCTTTTGATAGCAATGATTTATTCCTCAAATTTTGAAATCTCTTCAATTCTTCTTCCAACTTCAATTCATCTTAAATTGAGCCATCAAACTTTGGTTTCTAGCACTTTGCTCCTCTTGTAAGTTTCGGTTGACATCATCATCATCTACTTTTGCATTTTAACTCCAATTCTCATCCAGTTTAGCATCATTTCCATAAATTCCTCCATTCTCTTGATTCTGTGATATTTTCTACAATATAAACAAATAAAATATAATTATCATGTAGAATTTATTCTAAAATAACAATATATGACTATTTTAGACATATAAATAAGTATAGAAAATACACTTATCAATATTCAAACAATTAATTGATAATAAAATAGTTATTAAGATTACTTCTCCAAAAAGAATTTGGGAGATTTAAGAAACTACCTAGATGTGATGGATGGTAATTGAAAAATAAGTAATTTTGATACTATTCATAATATTACCGAATTTCATTCCCTAGATTTAGAAAAATACTGGATTCCAATGTGTGTGTGTGTGTGTGTGTGCGTGAGAGAGAGAGAGAGAGAGAGAGAGAGAGAGAGAGAGAGAGAGAGAGTATTATTTAATTGACCTCATTAATCCTGAATTGATAAATCTTGACAATTAATTATGAATCACATTGTTATGGATGACCGAAGTCTTTGTAATATAACAGTACATGTAACTACGTAATAGTTGTAGACATTGCAGTGCATGTAACATTACAAAATATTCTGTAATGTTTAGTAATGATTTGTAATTTTCAGCTAAAGTTGTGCAATCTCAGATGATCTATTTACAACATGTGTTAGATTTAGTGCATATAATTATACTAGCTGTAATGTTTTGTGATGTATTTTAAAGTTTTGTAATTTTTACCTATAACAAACCTCTACTGTTCTGAATGTCAACTATCCCAAAAACATGATTTCGACGAAGATATAGCTGTGATTACAATCATAACACGACCAGTGCAAGAAAGAAACTTATTAAATTCGCTTTAATGTTCGGACTTGGGCCGTAATGTGTCGTAATGCTTTGTAATGTCCCTTAATGTTCATAAATATTCTGTAACGTTATGTAATTCTATTGGTATCAATCAACCCCACAATTGTAATATTCGGCTATGATACACTGTAATGTCATGTAAGAAACATAATGATAACAACCATAACACAATCTCAAACACAAAATTTATATTTAACACATCTTGTAATGATATATTACAACATTGCAAAAATAATACAAAATACAAGCACAAAGACTGGAGGTAACATTGAAGACTCATTCACCGAAACTCTCAATGCTTGGCTTTTCCTCATTACAACAAATCGATTTACTGAATAATAGCTTTACAAGTATTATCATCTCAAAGCCTCCCACTAACTTCAACATTTATCTGGTCACTATAAATCTCAGTTCCAACACTATTAATGGGACTTTACCAAAGAACTTCACTTACTACCCCCATGATGAGGTCTTTGGGACTGAATTACAACCAGTTATGTGGACCAATCTCGAAAGAGTGTAGCAAAAAGGGCTCGGTACAAAGATTATTTCTTGTGGGAAATTTCTTTATTGGCTCTAATTAGAAACAATCGACACCCACATGGGTTGTCATGGTATCCAGTGATATTTTTATCCCAAAAAATGTGTTGCGCCACCATTCAGATTCTGTGGCGCCCAACCAGTACTATTCCTCAATAATGTAGGCTATTGATGCACTAGTTGCCACCGTGTTGGAGACACTTCGGAAGGTTCACTAGGTGTCAAGCTTATCGGCAACTTCTATTACTATGAAGCTCTAAAGTCTTTGTGAGAGAGAGTGAGTTTGGGGATAGATCTATTATCATGTTGAAATTAGTTCTATTTACTTGAATTAGTTTAGAGAGAGAGAGAGAGAGAGAATTTGGGGAAAGTCCTATTGATGAGCCATTTACTTGCCATTGTTGTGAGAGAGGAGAGAGAATGAGAAGTAACGTGATTTTCTAAATAGTTTGAAAAGAAGGTATTCATCTAAAGAGGGTAATAGAAAGTAGTGTGCAGACTAATTTTCTATATAAAAAAAATTATGGTTAAGTACACAAATAAAAAACTTTAAGGATCCTATTTTTTAATACCTGATATTTTAAAATATATTTTAAAAATATAAAACAATTTATTAAAATCAGGTATCAGAATCATATTGACATACAGCCGAGATGCCTAGGTCTTTGAAGCCGAGAGAATTCCCAGATTTCATGGAAAGGTGGGAAAAGCCCATGTACATCTCTCAAGGTTCACTCGGCAAGATTTACCATGCCATCATTGACTCCCACAATCACATCAACACAAACTACAACTGCTCATGTATAATCCCAGAAGAAGTGTTTGAGTTTTGTGCTTAATCCGTAAGACGTTGTAAATAAGCATGAGATTTTTGGGTTTTCCAGACCGAGCAGAAGCGGTTTCTGATGGCAGTGGTGGGGAGAGAAAGTTCTTCAAGAATAGGCTTTAAGAACAAGAAGAGTTTCAATAACCCGGTATGATTCTCTATACAAAACAAAGAAGGTGGTAGAAGGCTGCCTGTCATGATGATGGTGGTTGCAACACCAGCGGTGGCGGGTGGCTTCAATATGTGGCTTACAATGGAGTGTTGAGTCTATCTATGTAGAACAAACACTAGGTTGAGTTGGCGAAGGGGAAACTGAACGAAGATCCGGTGGATGGTTTCCTTTGTCTGATGATTCTAGAGGGTTATGGGAACATGCTGCAAAGTGATGAATGTTAATGTGATATTCCTAGGTATAATCTGAATTGGAGTAGGTTCATATGGAGAGGTCTATCAAGTTTATTGGAATGGTATTGAGGTTGTTGTGGAAAAGTTCCTGGATTGGGATTTCTCAAGTGTTGCTTTAGATATATATATATATATATATATATATATATATATATATATATATATATATATATATATAAAGAGAAGTATTAATCATGTGTAATTTATGCCATTCAATTGTAGTACTTTTATGTGTGCAGTAACTCGTCCACCAAATATTTTTATTGTCACAGAGTTTCAATCAAGAGGAAGCTTGTATCAAATTATTCTTTGCTTATTGAATGAAATTATAAATTTTCAAACGAAAAAAGTAAAAAAATCAGTTAATGAATTTATAAAATACGATAGGTCTTTTTGTTAAAATTAATTGAATTAGTTGCATACATCTTAATTATAAGTGTAATTACAACTTAATTACATCTTATAATCAATTAAAATATATAATTAATTACAATTGAACTTTATAATTTCAATTTTGTAATTAATTAATTACAATTATAACTTAATTATATCTTGTAATCAATTACAATTTATTATTAATTACAACTGAACTTTATTTCAATTTTGTAATAAATTACAATTACAACTTAATTGTATTTACAAGTCACTTCATATCTTATTTTTCTTTTAAAATAATTGAATTAATTACAATTGCAACTCAATTACATTCGGCAATATTGAATTACAGCTTTGTAATTAATTACAATTGTGACTTAATTTCAATTTTGTAATCAATTACAAATTTAACTAACTAATTACTATTATAACTAAATAGTATATTATAAGTCACTCGAAATTCATCCTGTATTGAATTACAAATGTAACTTTATTTCAATTTTTTAATTAATTACCATTTAACTAATGAAATTGTAAAACATGACATATTTTTTTTGCTAAAACTAATTGAATTAGTTACAATCGTAACCTTGTTTCAAGTTTTGTAATTTATTACAATTGTAACTTTATTCAATTTTGCAATTAATTACAATTATAACTAATGAATTTGTAAAACATGATACATTTTTTGCTAAAATTAATTTAATTAGTTACATTCACATTAGTTACAATTGCTTTTTACATTCTCTAATTAATTACAATTGAAACTTTATTTCAATTTTGTAATTAATTGCAATTGTAACTAATGAATTCGTAAACATTAGTGTAATTCGTAATTAATTACATTAGTAAAATTTGTACTGATCAGTCATTGTCATAATCGTCGTCGCTGTAGGACCACCATTGGAAAATTTTTGCAACAAACTATTTTGTTCTATTTGACGTCTTGAAAACAAATTTAAATGAAAGGTCAAAAACTTGTAAGAATCAATTGATCAAGTTCAGCTTCATTAATAGCTTATGTTTTCTCAACAAGCGGTCCCATCAGGAATGAATGTTCTCATAATCTCCCAAATGTCATTTGCAAACAGTTTTCAATCCATTAGCAGACAGAACAAACTCAACAATGACTTGCAACTCGTCCAATTTCTACATAAACACAAAACAATACCTCCAATCAATAATAAGAAAACTGAAATTCTCATGCTTTGAGGTTGAATCTAAGAGTTTACCCTCCAATTCCCTTGGAGAGGGCTCCGACAACTACCTCGTCCATGTCGACATGAGAATTATAGAGGACGACGCATTGGCACCGGACACACCGGCTGCAAGCAAAAAGGAACAGTAACTCCGTCGGAAACACCAGTGATTATGTCACGAACAATTTCTCTAACAGTGAAGTGTTCTTCTGTGTGTTGATTCGATGAAGATTTTTCTAATTCTTGAGACATTGATGTTGAGCAAAGGATTCATAGAGATGAATGATTTCCACCACAAAATGAGTCATATTTTGTTGAATATAAAGGCATAGGAAATTTACACCTGATTTGGATAATTATTTTTAACATATCTGATCTATTGTAATTTAAAAAATAAAACGAGATTAAAGCTAATTTACCCAAAAAATTATATAGGCTAGGCCCATAAACAAGCCCGTTTTAACTATGACCCACAAACCACAGCCCTGTACACGTACCATGGCGAGCAGGATGTGTGAGTTTTGAACTTAATCCAATAGAATCTAGGTCCTCCCCATTTAAATACTATTGGTGCCTCTTGTGGCCAAACTCATGCCTAAAGGTAGAGAGTTATACATGGGACAAAGTTCATTGTGTCTAGTTTTATTCCAAGTTATCTATTTCAACAATCTCACTTTAGCATTAATTTCTCATTCATCAGAAAATAGTTTTGAACATCCTAATATACCAAAATCACTGTGTTCGACTATTATCTCGCTCCTAAAGAAAAGTGGGACTTGTATAAATAAGAATGCAAAAGAGTCGAGTTGGTCCGTTAACAAAAGCTCCTGGCTAGAGCAAAAAAGCTCGAGGTGAAAGGCTCGACTCGAGCTTTTGGTCAGGCTTCACCAAGCCGACTCATTTTTTTTTTAAATTCTTGAAATTCTAAATTCTCTATAACAATATATGTAAAATTTGTGCACTTTATACTAATTATAGATTAAATAAAAATTACAACCCTCCTCATTTTTTTCTGTCTTGGGACTGTATGCAATCAACATATGCAAAGTTAAAATGTGTACAAATTAAATATTTCATGTAAATTTTTTAAAAAATAAATGAGTTTAAAAATTACATATTTAAATCAGCAAATAAGTTCCGAAACTTGCAATAATCATTTGATCTATTGCAGCTCCTCGATCATTGTACTATCAAATTTATCCTAGCATACTAGAGCCTCCAATTGGTCTTCTTTTAGCCTTGATTATTCATTTGAAAAATTTCTACCATCTAAACTAAATGTAACCTCCGATGCTATCGTAGAAAATTAAAATTCTACCAACTAAATTTTAGGCTTGGCTCGGTATAATCGAGCCTCAAGCTACATAGGTTTGGGCTTTTCTCAAGTTGAGTCGCAGGCCGCTCTAGCCTATGAACTCATTTTCCATTCCTACGAATAACTATTTGGTTATAGATTCATAAAATCATTCTTTGTTAACTTATTTTAAACAATATTGTCTTACATATTGATTTAATTTCTCTAACGCATTCTACAATCGACAAAAGTACAAACAACTTCAAAAGTGTGCAGTGTTGTTGAGCCTTAACATTTACTATGATGTCATTAAAATATGGACACGAATTGCTGAATTTTTGGCTTGATTTGTGAAATAAAAGAAAAAAAAATTGTGATAGAAAACATGATAGACTATAAAAGAGTCAAAAGGATGAGAAGTTATAGTGACACGAAGCTGATATAGTCCCTATTTGGCCTCCATTACAATTTTAATACATTTTTCTTTTTTCAATTTTCAACCACACATTATTCAATAAAATAATATCACAAAGTCTTCATTATTTTTTAACTACACATTCCTTAAAAATATTATTCAAAAACTCATTATTTGCCCTAAAATGGGGCCCAAAGAAGGGTATATATGATAGAGAAATGAATGACATAAGGGTGGGATAATTTTGTCATTCTGAAAGTAAAACATGTGAAGAATGCTAGTGGTGCAAGTGTGATGCACTTGTAATGCCTACAATTTACTATCGATTAGCATGGTTAATTCATTAATGTATGTTGGCTATTGTGTTATTTTTATGTTGAAATGTATGTAAGTGGAAAGGGGACTTTAAGATTAATGCACTAGTTATTTAACTTTGTAGAAATATATCAATGAAATATTATCAAATAAGGAAAATCATTGATTTAGACAAGACTAAACAAGAAGTTAACAATTCCGTTAAGCAGGTTCACTACAAGAAAAATGAGCGAAAAAGACGAAAATTTAGAGACGACACGAAAAGTCGTCTCTATTGGTCGATCAATAGAGACGGCATTTTTTATCGTCTCTATTGATCGACCAATAGAGACGACATTTTAAGTTGTCTTTATTAGTTGTCAACCAATAGAGACGACATAGTCGTCTTTATTCTGTTTTTTTAAAAAAAAAATTATTCTTATTTTTTAAAATTTTGCTATTTTTTGTTGACCTTTTTAATTATTTACATTTATATAATTAATATTAAAGTTAATTTGTTAAGAAAATATTATTAAATTAACTAATATATATTATTTAAAATAAAATTTAACACAAGAATTCAATTGCCTTAGTGGTTGGGACATCACCACCCAACACTTAGGTCCCGAGTTCGAATCCTTGTCATGCACAATTATCATAAGAATTAAAGAAAATTCGTGGGTCGACGGTTCGGATCGAGATTTGAGTCGGGTTAAAAAGGGAATGAATTGGGTCAAAATAAATAAATAGAAAATTAATTAAATATTTTCACAAATAGAGACGACAAAGGTCATCTCAATTGCCCCGGTGGAAACAGAGACGACAGAGTCGTCTCTGATTATCTTCAGTCGTCTCAAATAACCAATAGAGACGACTTTTGTCGTCTCTGTTGGGCCGGATTCTTGTAGTGGTTCTTTTAAACTTGAGTTGTTGGGAACATGAAACTTGAGGTATGTTAGGTCCAAATTCCTAGTGGGATGATAAAGTAGATACATAAAGAGTTCAAAATATGTTATAGATTTATATCAACACTGTAATTTCAAAAAGAAGCAACCAATCACCAGATGGATTTCTTTAGTACAAAATTATCTCGTGCAACTATCCTCTTCATTAGAACAAAAGATAATTTCAGACGAAAGATAATTTAAAATGAAAGAAATAGAAAATGTGCTACTGCATTTTTTATAGTTGTTTGAGTGTCTTCATCGCTGATTCCTTTGTCAAATTTCTTGCTCATAGATCTAAGATCATCGGATTTCTGGAAGAGCAATCTTTTTGCAGGAGGGAATGAAGTACGAGGATTGATTTGGAAGGTGCGTTCCCTACTACGGCCATTGATCCTTTGCCTTTTTTATTGAGTGAGTCTTCAGGATCTAGTTCATTGCTAGTTGAATCAAGTATGAAGATGACTTCATACCTTTAGTGTCACGATCAGTCCCAAATCACCCTAATAGATGCAAGTTTTCAGTGAGTATAGCTTATTTCGGAATATTTATAGCGTCCTTTTTATATAAACCCATTTATTCCTCTTTCCCAAATTTTTTCTTAATAAATTTATTTGTTAAAACAGGTCCTAAGAAAAGTCTTTGGGACAAAATTCTAAATGGTCTATATAATTGGTCATATAATCGTGCTTATATAAATGCTTTTTATACAACATCCTTAACTGGGGCGGTCAGAGGCTTAGCCCAATTAACTCATTTTTTTGATCGACTCAAGACGTGCCGTGCACCGGTGGAAGATGCCAGCTAGATACTGGACCTACCACCAATGCTACATTGACTAATTAACTGTGAAAAATATTTTAAAAAAATTTTGACAGAGTTTCCTTTAGAAAATGGACTAAAAATCACCTGAAAAACAACAATTTTCTCAAACATAAAAATTTGATTTCCAATGGGCACCCATATCCCTATAATAACCAACTAATCAAAAATAATTACTTGTGAATCGACCTTTCTGTTTTTCAAAATTTAAAAAAACCCAAAAATATACTGACTATGCAAAATGCAGCGAGCCCAACTTTTATATACAAACTCAAAATGGCTTATCTAACATGATAAGCATACTCCAAAAGAAATATTAATTATACAAAATGACAAAATGAGTCATACAACTAGTAACAAAATGCGGCTCGACTCGGTGGATCAACAGGCTCCAATGTTGCTCAACTCAACTACTATCTGATAAGAGAAATAGAGAAGGATTTCGTGAGTTTGTAACTCAGTGAGTGGATAGCTCGAAAATAAATATACTTTACCAGTTTTGCATATATACTGGAAAATCTTTAATTATTCTTTAATTCTTATACATACCTTATATTGAAACATAATTGAAACATAAAGCACTTCGCTGTTTAATCTAAATGAGTAAATGTAAATCAGGTGAGTATAAATAACCTTATATCAATAAAAACAAGAGTAAAATATCATTTCCACATACTATAAGCTGAAATCTATATTCTATAAATTAAATAACTGCATTATAAAATTCTTGAATTCTGGTAAACTATAATAATACTGAAAAATCACACCAAAGGTACCCATAATCTGATAATTCTGAAATTCTGTAATTTTGTGATTCTGAAATTCTGGTCATACGAGAGCAGAGCTGTCCGAAGGCTATGAACTGGTCATACACTATGGAAACGCATTCACAATAGTGCAGAGCAGGTAAAATACTATATCTGGTCATACACTGTTGAAACGGATTCACATTAGTGTAGAGCGGGTAAAATCACTATATCTTGTCATACATTGTGGAAATAGATTCACATCAGTGCAGAGTGGGTACAATCACTATATCTGGTCATACACTGTGGAAACGGATTCACATCAGTGCAGAGCGGGTAAAATCACTTGGGTACTTTCTGGTGGTTTTAAAAATCTCTTTACATATATTGGAATATCTACTACTGATGTAATATTTCTCAAAACGTGATTTATTTAACTGAACTGAATCTAACTTTAAAAGAGTTGCTTATTAATAAAGCTTCACTTTACACTAAAAATCATGCAGTAAACTTAACACTTGAAAATAATCAAGTTCTGCAATTTATATAATTATGTACAAGCACTATAATAAATAAATATTTCATAATGCTTTTAGAATTAATATACATTAAACAAATACATATTTACTTAAGAAAAGTATTTTCCACTCACTGGGTATGGGCCACAATTAGGAAGGTCGATATGCTTTCCCAACCTTCTCTTCCCCGCCTGAAATATAATATAAATAATCACATAAACGACTACTTCAACCCCCAAAAATATATAAGAGTAAGACCATATTGACTTAGAATCTCCATACTTAACAAAAATTTTAAATTCCTTTAATCAATATAAGATTACTAATTTTCTTATCTCTTTAATAATCTATAATCATCAAATTTATCATCAAACTAAATAGCATGGTAACATTCCCTTTTTCTATTCTAACAAAACCATGAACCATATTGCTCCATTTATTTTCTTAGTTTAACATCTACAAAAATTCCTTCAAATAATCATCTCACTAAAAACATTGATTTCCCCAACATTTCATACATTCAAGAACCCAAATAAAATTCTAGGGTTTGCCATAATTTCAATTTCTTACCTTGCTGAAAATAGAGATGAAAATTAAGGTGTTTAGCTTGCAATGGAGCTTTCCTTCTCAAACTGAAAAAGAATGGAAGTAGTAAGTTAAATCCCTAATCAATTACTACAAATATCTCATAATTCTATGATTTCTTACCTCTTGAAGAACGAAAATTGAAGCCTAATTTCGAGTTGGCAACCAAGATCACTTCCCCCTTTTCTTTCCCTTTTTCTTCTTCTTTTTCTCCTCTTTTTCCTTCCCCTTTTTCTTCCTTTTTCTCACGTTTTTCTGGCTTTAGGTTCTCTGCCCAGCTTCTGATCATTCCAAAAAGGTAAGAAAATGGGTTTAATTGATTAGTTAGTGGACCACTAACTCTAATTTTGCACTCTAACTCCCCCCATTTCTTTTTACACCATACTTTGGTCCATAACTTGTTATAATAATAAAATAAATTCTCCAACTTCTATATAATCTATTTAAACCCCCTTAAGTATATTTAATTGCAAAATATACCCAAAATAAATATTTAGTCCATTTTTGTCCTTATTGAACTGTGACTTTGACTAAATAAAATTGGGTTGTGACAATCTTACCTCCTTTAAAGAATTTCGTTCTCGAAATTCAGTCGGTTACGATCTAAGAAGGTGAGGATATTTGGCCCGAATTTAATCTTCATGTTCCCATGTAGCTTCGTCTACTGGATGATTCTTCGAAAGAACTTTGACTAACGGAAAGATCTTGTTGCACTGAATTTGTTCTTTTCTTTCAAGTATCCCTTCTGGCGCTTCTTCGTAAGTCAAATTCTCTTTAAGTTCAACAGGCTGTGGCTCTAGAATATGTGAAGGATCGACGACGTATTTGCGAAGCATAGAAACATGGAAAACATCATGGATCCTGGATAATTCAATTGGAAAAGACAATCAGTATGCAACTGGACCAATCCTCTTAACGATCTCATAAGGCCCAATATAACGCGGACTCAATTCTCCTCGCTTTCCAAATATCAAAACACCTTTCTATAGCGACAATTTTAGAAAGACTTTATCTCCAACTAAAAATTCAAGATCTTTCCTTCTTCTATCAGCATAGCTTTTCTGTCTGTCTTGTGCTACTTTCAAATTTTCTCTGATAATTCTCACATTGTCTGAAGCAATGTGAATCAATTCAGGGCCTCCTAATTTCCTTCTACCGGCTTCATCCCAACAATCTGGTGTTCTACACTTCTTACCATATAAAACTTCAAAAGGAGTCATTTCAATACTAGAGTGGTAACTGTTGTTGTAAGAAAACTCTATCGAAGATAAGTGAGTATCCCAGCTACCCTTGAACTCTAAAACACGTGCTCTCAACATATCCTCAAGAGTCTGTATGGTTCTCTCTGACTGACCATCTGTCTTTGGATGGAAAGTTGTACTAAAATGTAGTTTAGTGCCCATAGCTTCCTGCAAACTAGGCCAAAACTTAGATGTAAAATGAGGATATCTATCTGACACTATAGACAATGGAGCACCATATAAGCTAACTATCTCATCAACATACAATTTGGCCAACTTATTCAAAGAATAAGTAGCTTTGATCGGAAAAAATCTGGCAGTTTTGGTCAATCTATCCACAATCACCCAAACATCATCATATTACATGAATATTCACATTTCACCACTCATCTTTTTATTCTCTTTATTTCCTATACTGATATCTGAAATTACCAATGCAAACAACATAAGACGATATTAAGTCTTAACTACCTTTCACTTTCTTCTTTTCCATTAGTTATGCCCCCACAATGATTTTTGCTAGTATGCTCTTATTCCATTGTTACCAACTGCATCTTCAATTCACATGTCACCAACCATCTTACATCTGCTCTTTATATCCTCTCCTGAAAAAAAATATATTATCTGGAATACCTAACTTATTTTTCATACCAAATTTGATTTATATGCATTATTAAAACATCTGCAACCCAAATGACATCAAAGAAAGTCGATTACAACAAACTAATACTTGCCCTGTTTAACGTGATCATCTATAATCAATTCTAATATAACACAGTGGCTTGAAAATCTTGGGCAAAGACTATAGTCAAATGAAACTGCGTAGTCTCAGTCATAATCGTCAACTCGAAATTTCTTGTCACCATCTTTTCTTTGGATTCCACTTGGAATCAATACTTCGAGTGAAGATCTTACATTTACAGATTTAGCTTTTGCCAACTCCCTTCACAAGTATATAATCAAAGTAGTGAAGAGACCACTTTTATCAAGTTCATTACATCACACTATCGATTTCATTACACTGAAGGAAAATTCTCAACCAGAGAGGAAGATAGAAAAATTCATCTTAACTTATTCATGGAAGATCGACTACTTTATACTCTCAATAGGTCATCACTTTTTGTTCTCATAATAGGAACAGCGTTACTGCTTATAGTTATCTATAGTACACTTTCATAATTAAATGACCTTATGACATGAATCATTATATCACATAACCTCAACATTTAATTATATTGAGTCTCATAATTCACAACATAATCTGTTGAAGTTACATTGTCGACCTCCCACAACATAAGATTTGATGTCCCCAAATTCTCAATCTTAATAAATTTCTACCTTATTAAGGATATTTCACTATAAAATATATTCACATATCCCATTCAACCTAACTGACATTAGTTTATCCTGTGCTTGAATCTTATCATATATTATATTCATGACTATCACGATTTCTAACATTCTCCCATAAATAGTCAAAACATAAAACAAAATTCAAATATTGCTAATAATCAATTAATTCCCAAAATAATTATGATCTGTCACATGATTGTCATAACATTTTCCTGCAATTATCCTTCAAGATGTAACTTCATATTTTCCTATGTACACATCAAATGATCGTATAACTCTATGTATACTATGACACTTTAAGTGGTTCAATACTTCATAAATTTGAATGTCTATACATAAACTATCTGCAAAGTCATCAAACTTCACTCTAAATCAATAATCTGTTCAAAATTGTACTCTTATAATGCTGAACAACAAATAACTCTTTCAATCATCTTATCATTAAAAATAATATATCCTCATACTAACTGCTCATGAACCTATTAAAATATCATTTATAATCTCGATATTCACACCTTCGAGTAACAATACGAGTTTTAAACAACTTGGGAGACTGTGATTTCCGCCACCACATGTAATTACACGCACTGAATATGCATGATCTGCTGATGCGTTAACTATGAATTTTTCTAAACCTCTTTAACCATGCTCTGATACCAATTGTCACAACCCGTCCCAAATCACCCTAATAGACTCAAGACGTGTTGTGGGCGGTGGAAAATGCCAGCTAGATACTGGACCTACCATCAATGCTACATTGACTAATTGACTATGAAAAATATTTTAAAAAATTTTTGACAGAGTTTCCTTTAGAAAATGGACTAAAAATCACCTGAAAAACAACAATTTTCTCAAACACAAAAATTTGATTTCCAATGGGCACCCATATCCCTATAATAACCAACTAGTCAAAACTAATTACTTGTGAATCGACCTTTCTGTTTTTCAGAATTTAAAAAACCCAAAAATATACTGACTATGCAAAATGCAGCGAGCCCAACTTTTATATACAAACTCAAAATGGCTTATCTAACATGATAAGCATACTCCAAAAGAAATATTAATTATACAAAATGACAAAATGAGTCATACAACTAGTAACAAAATGCGGCTCGACTCGGTGGATCAACAGGCTCCAATGTTGTTCAACTCAGCTACTATCTGATAAGAGAAATAGAGAAGGATTTCGTGAGTTTGTAACTCAGTGAGTGGATAGTTCGAAAATAAATATACTTTACCAGTTTTTGCATATATACTAGAAAAACTTTAATTATTCTTATACATACCTTATCTTGAAACATAATTGAAACATAAAGCACTTCGCTGTTTATTCTAGATGAGTAAATGTAAATCAGGTGAGTATAAATAACCTTATATCAATAAAAACAAGAGTAAAATATCATTTCCAGATACTATAAGCTGAAATCTATATTCAGTAAATTAAATAACTGCACTCTAAAATTCTTGAATTCTGGTAAACTATAATAATACTGAAAAATCACACCAAAGGTACCCATAATCTGATAATTCTGTAATTCTGTGATTCTGAAATTCTGGTCATACGCGCGCAAAGCTGCCGAAGGCTATGAACTGGTCATACACTATGGAAACGCATTCACAATAGTGCAGAGCGGGTAAAATCACTATATCTGGTCATACACTATGGAAACGGATTCACATCAGTACAGTGCGGGTAAAATCACTATATCTGGTCATACACTGTGGAAACGAATTCTCATCAGTGCAAAGCGGGTAAAATCACTATATCTGGTCATACACTGTGGAAATGGATTCACATCAGTGCAGAGCGGGTAAAATCACCTGGGTACTTTCTGGTGGTTTTAAAAATCTCTTTACATATATTGGAATATCTACTACTTATATAATATTTCTCAAAACGTGATTTATTTAACTGAACTGAATCTAACTTTAAAAGAGTTGCTTATTAATAAAGCTTCACTTTATACTAAAAATCATGCTGTAAACTTAACACTTGAAAATAATCAAGTTCCGCAATTTATATAATTATGTACAAGCGCTATAATAAATAAATATTTCATAATGCTTTTAGAATTAATATACATTAAACAAATACTTATTTTCTTAAGAAAAGTATTTTTCACTCACTGGGTATGGGCCACAATTAGGAAGGTCGATATGCTTTCCCAACCTTCTCTTCCCCGCCTGAAATATAATATAAATAATCACATAAACGACTACTTCAACCCCCAAAAATATATAAGACCATAATGACTTAGAATCTCCACACTTAACAAAATTCTTAAATTCCTTTAATCAATATAAGATTATTAAATTTTCTTATCTCTTTAATAATCTATAATCATCAAATTTATCATCAAACTAAATAGCATGGTAACATTCCCTTTTTCTATTCTAACAAAACCATGAACCATAATGCTCCATTTATTTTCTTAGTTTAACCTCTACAACAATTCATTCAAATAATCATCTCACTAAAAACATTGATTTCCCCAACATTTCATACATTCAAGAACCCAAATAAAATTCTAGGGTTTGCCATAATTTCAATTTCTTACCTTGCTGAAAATAGAGATGAAAATTAAGGTGTTTAGCTTGTAATGGAGCTTTTCTTCTCAAGCTGAAAAAGAATGGAAGTAGTAAGTTAAATCCCTAATCAATTACCACAAATATTTCATAATTCTATGATTTCTTACCTCTTGAAGAACGAAAATTGAAGCCTAATTTCGAGTTGGTAACCAAGATCACTTCCCCCTTTTCTTTCCCTTTTTCTTCTTCATTTTCTCTTCTTTTTCCTTCCCCTTTTTCTTCTTTTTTCTCACGTTTTTCTGGCTTCAGGTTCACTGCCCAGCTTCTAGTCATTCCAAAAAGGTGAGAAAATGGGTTTAATTGATTAGTTAGTGGACCACTAACTCTAATTTTGCACTCTAAGTCCCCCCATTTCTTTTTACACCATACTTTGGTCCATAACTTGTTATAATAATAAAATAAATTCTCCAACTTCTACATAATCTATTTAAACCCTCTTAAGTATATTTAATTGCAAAATATACCCAACATAAATATTTAGTCCATTTTTGTCCTTATTATTGAACTATGACTTTGACTAAATAAAATTGGGTTGTGACATTTAGTCAAATGAAGTTGGCTGCCTCTATGTGGTAGTGTTGTTCTCAACAGGATTTGCTATTTTCTGAATTGCTTTCATGTAGAATGAATATTCTTCCTCAATTTTTGTCTGAATCATATCATGGAAAGTTGTTGTTTTTCTTGTTCTCTACGTTTAAAGAATAAATGAAGTATGCTCACAATTGTATTTTTTTCCATTAAAATAGTTGCAGGTCAATCCAAAGTTTTCTTAGCTATTTCACCCATAACTGATGATTAAGAGTTCCACTAATATGTTGTAATTGAACATCTACTTGTGACCTATAGCAAATATAAAAAGATAATGTTGGTGTAATGAGTGAGTTGTGAATACTTTTGGTTGTAGGATAAAGGAATTATCAGTATGCAACTGATGTGCTTGGTATGTGTGTATTCTACTGTGAAGTTAATTTTTATTTATTTACCTTGGCATTGCTATTGAATTGATGGATTTACAGAACCTATAGTAGTAGGTTTCTTCCACCTTTGTAGCATTCGAAACTCGATTGCAGTTGTAAGATAAGTACCGAAAATAGGATTTCTAAAACTTGAACATGTGTTGTTGCTTTATCCAAAAGTGTTTTTGCTAGAATTGAAGTAGTAAAAAAAGAATACAAATTAGATATTACGCATGAATTTAATTTATAATAAAATAGAAAAATACACCATTTCGAAGAAAACATGAAATGATTTACCACAAGTAGTAAGACTTGAATATCTCTAATACCAGTGTACTTGCTCTCCTTTAGAAGTGACAATTTTGATTGTATAAGTACGAGATATGGCATCATCGATATGATCTCATTCAGTTTGTTCAAGTTTTCAAAAATCATTGCATAAATTATTATTGGTTTGAACATGAAGTTAGCATTTTAAATGATTTCATGTGATAAATTAATTGTACGAAAATGAATAGCTGAATTTGGAGTTTTAAATAATTGGAATAGTAACAGTGAAAATAAAAAAAGGATAAGACATTTTAGTTTAGGATAAAAAATGAAGAATGGTTTAAAAACTATTGTAAGGTAGTAGGTAGAGGACAGAATTGAATTTTTTTTAAAAAAAATAAAGAATTTACCGTCTATTTTTTGTTCAAAATGAGAACGAAAATCTCACGTAAGTTAAATGACAGTAAATGTTATGGTTGAAATAGTTATTTTGATTAGGCATTTATATTTGTTTCAATAAAAAATTATGAAGTATGAAGTTAGACAATCTGATACATATAGATTAACATTAATGACAACTGAAGTAAGTTACTTTTTATGTACTAAATATGTTACCAAATAGGTGAAGAATGAAGAATGATTGGTATAGTGATGTCCTAAATTGCAAGTGTACAATATCGTAATCAAGTAATAAAGTGAACAAAAGAGTTCGAGTTATAGTCCCACGAAGATTGTAATTAAGTACAGAAATAGGTTAGTTCTTACCTTATTTGAACAGTGAAATTGGAATGAATTATCTAAACTAGAATATCCCAACTAAAAATCAAAAGAAAAGATTTAGGTAGCATTCTGTTTGTATTTCATTTTCTTTTTTTATTTTTGAAAGCATTTTCTATTTTTTTGTTTCCAATTCCTGTTTTTAAAAATGCTAAAAATGTTCTATTTATCATTTCTGAAAACTGTTTCTAAAAACGAAAAACGGAAAAACATGTTCTGTTTGAAATTTGCAAAATGCAACTTTGACTATTTTTAATTAATTTGCTTATGGGCTAAATTATTTTTAAAAAAATCTTTTAAAGATTTACTTTCTATTATAAGAAATTAGCTATCTAATTTTTATTGGACTGATTTAATAATGACTGAAAAATATTATAAAAATAGATAAATTCATTAATGATGAAGTCCCAAAAATATTATAAGAAATTAGCTTATCTAATAATTGTTGTTACATTCATGTTCAAATCACAATTAAACATGAGTTCATGTAAACAAAATAATCACACAAAGAGTTTGACTCAACAAAATGGATGTAAGTGGTCCTAAGCTAAAATAATCACATATCCATGTTCAAGGTATTTTTTGAATTACTACCCTAAATATAGAGTTTACTGATACAACATCATACATAGAAGTAAAATAACACATGTTTATAATGTTAGGATTCTATATTTTTTGCCAACATAGTTTTTTTTGCAAAAAAAAAAAAAAAAACTTATGTTTTTGTCAACACAATAACAACAAGAATTCCAATTGAATGTTTTTTTTTATAATGTTGACATTGAATTTAATAAACTTTATTCTATACTTAATTCAAAGCTAGGATAATTCTATAAATAAATAAATAAATAAAACCAAAACACATCGCATTTTGAAATTTTTGTTGAAATACACTTTTGGGCATTTTACGTTTTTTGTATAATATTATTATTTTTTTTTTTTTTTTTTTTTTGTAAAATACGTTTATGAAAAATGGTAAAAAGAATACGTTTTTAGTATTTTCGAAAATGCCTCAAAACATTAAAGAGAACAGGGGTCTAAACATTTGGATTTTCTAAATCGATGTTTGAAGGTGTTGGGACTTATAATTTCATCATGATCAATACTTTAATTCCAATATTCAAGTTTTATTCCTATTAATGTGCTCGATCGAATTCACGAACGTATATTGAAATTTCTCTCTTAAGTTAAAATCAATACTACCTAACTAAGTCAACCATATATCTCTATAGGGAGTCAATGTAAGCCTTAGCTAAATGCATAAAACATAAGAATTCAATATTGATCGCATGTAACAAAAAATTCTTATCTCTATCTTTTTGTTGAAATTGTTGGATTTATTACCACGATTTAGATTGTTAACTCACCTATCGAATTATGAAAATAACTCATATATCAATGAATAAGTGATCAGGTTATTCATGCATTAAACATAATAAATAAACCAACACATACAACAATATGCAAAACTTGAATTATAGAATTAAAAGCATAAAACTAAGCTGCATTGTTTGTCCCAACTAAAAGATTAGTTGTTCATCAATAAAGAAATAAAAATGTAGAAATCAGAATTAATACGCATGTAGAGTTTATCATATTAACAAAAGAAAGGAAGTCTTGTATCACACCTATTTTTAATAGACAATTTTGTATATTTTTATAAAGGCTGAAATTAATTACACGATCTAAATATGCGATCGTTTTTTTCTAAACATGGCGTAAGCATTCTCACAATATAACAATAGTATATCAAAATAAAAGACTATATAGACTTACTGAAAATATTTGACATTGAGGTTACAAAAGGAATAACAACACTGCTTTATAAGTCATATGTACATCCATTATAAAATTCCAAAATACAGTACAAAAAACTTTAGGAAAAAATGATAGCCTACAAAATAACCCTGCAAGTCGTCATCCATGTACATGACCCCCAAAATCCTGTACGAGCTTCACAGCCAGCAAGGCCATCTATGAAGTTTCATGCTCACCTACAATGAAAGAACTACATGAGCTAATACCCAGTAAGTAAAAATCATGCATGCCATGATTATGAATACACAATTGTGTAATTTCCCTAAAAACATAATGTTATAAATGTATCATATTCAAATATTGACCAACATGAGCTCAAAACATTTTGATTGAAATCCTTTCTTTTCACTAGGCCCTTGACCAATCTACTATGCACCAAAAAGAGATCTGTGCAATATCAAATCAATATTAATTATCCAATAGCCAATATGTCATCGACACAGTCAAGTGGACCAGCCTCCTATGACCACTAGAGGTACATCTCCTATTGGCCTCTATGATCACTCAAGAAGTATCACACACACGGTGTCAATAATTATAATATAACAAAGGCACAGTCAAGTGGTCCACCCTCCTGTAACCCACCAAGGACTCCCCCTCTCTCTCCTTGTGTTCACCAAAAGGTCTCACTTACTTGCCAAAAATACCACAGCATGCCTCGATGCCTTAGTAGTGGTCAATAAATTATTTTGTAATACGATTAACTTCTCAAATCATGTCATGCATGCTAGTTATCAAACTTTATAGTATGTCATGCATGCACGTGATAATGCTCATGCATAAAATACATGAAAAAAATGATGTCTAGAACACATACTCAATCATCTTGTTCAATATAAGATATAAAACTTTCCAACAATTACTATGCTCTTCAATTGTAGTTGTATATGGATTTTTATTTACCTTTTGCCTTTGTGTGTGTGTGTGTGTGTGTGTGTGTGTTCTTTACTGGTGTACGTTAAGTCCCTCTTTCCACTTAAAGGCGGCAAACAACCTGTATTGTTACTTAATATCAAACACGGCTATTAAGTTCACAAGCTTAATACACACATTCCTTCACTATGACCATTAATGTCATGACAATCTAGAGAACACTAGGACTTCAAGTAATAGCCCCAAACTTCCCCCTATTTTCAAGTTCAATGGATGTAAAACACATTTATTTGGATCAATAATATCCTAACACTCATGCAAATCAAATTCCCACGCTTTAGAGGTGACTAGCAAACGTGCAAGGGTGAAACAATATAAAATCTGAAAAAGGACAGATTCTAATTTTAAGTTTCGGCTGCTCTGGGGGTTGGTTTCATTCACGGTTTCACACCCTTAATCATATCCATTCATTCCCAAATTCTTACCATACATTTATGACATAAATATGAAGATAATCATGTCCCAAAATTACACAAATTTCATGATTTGAAGCCTCAAAATCAACTTATTTTACAGTACATCAAACCAATAATTTCACTGGGGTTGTTTTGAGTTCCACTCCAACTATCATGCTTCAAGTCAGGCTCTACCTCCTCTAAGATTCATTTAAACACATAGAAATCATATATGTACATATTCAAATTGATAAATACAGCATTCCTCAATATATAATTCAAAATCAATTGCTAAATCATCAAAGTCCAACAATCCCAGTTTCTGCCTAAAAGGTTGTACTCACTTTCTTTCAATGAATAACCATTCTCTTGTCATCATAAGTTTATAAAAACATACCAACATCACCTAAATAAAGTTCATAGATTAAAGACGTCATAAAAAACTCAAAAGCAATGGATTAAAAACCTCAAAACCGTGATGCTTACTTGTGCACGATTTCAGTTCCCAGATTCTATTTTCCTACTTCTCTTTAGCTTGTTTTCTCTCTCACTTGGGAGAATTTGAGGACTTATTTAGGGATTTGTTTTTGTATTAATTGATAGAGATAAGGTTTATAGCATCTGGAGTCGTGATAATTACTTAGGGGAAGTAACAAGCACCATAGCACAGCTTCTTTTAAATCCTGATTTTGTACCAACATGCTCAAGTCCAAATCACGTGTCCTCGACATATTTCAAGATGTTTACTATGTAATTTAATAACCATAGGATCCTAATTATAAATTAATTTCCTTAACCTTTAATTCAAATTCGTTCCCGATTGACATCCGATCCCCCTGCCTATTTCTATAATTCTCACTTCAATACTTATCACTTCACTTGAGCATAATAATATTACATCATGATCATACCATATTATACCTAATGTTCAAATTGTGTTACATACTTACTAGGTTTTAGGAAGTCTTAATAAATCTGAAATGAAAGTGTAAGATCTCATCGATCATAAGTACGATGCTTTCCAAATTATCATTGAGTAACAATTAATTAATCACCACTTCATCAACCTAATTTTCCACCATAGCTCAACAAGAAATTGATCACCTAAGTAGGGAAGTTCGAAGAATAATAACTTAAAACCTCAATAATTGAATGTATCATTTCAATAGAAAGCACAATGAATTATCAATGTAAATGCAAATGGCAGTGTATAATAATATGTGATGCACGAATGATATTGGCCAAGTTTTAGTTTCAAGTACGGGGTATTACATCTTGCACCAAGAATTTGCTTCCCATTAATAATTTTCAATTCCCACGCCTTCACCTTGATTTTCCTCCCAAGATTTGTATGATAAAACGCTGAATTATGTTCTTGAAAGTATGTACAAAGGTCCTTGTTTTCATGCCAAGAGGTTTCTTATATATGTTATGGAGAAAACCTAATAGAATAAGGGACAAATTCTATTGAAATGGCGCAAAAAGCCCAGAATCACGGACCAACAGGACAATGGTGCGGCCTTGGAGTACAAATTCGTGCGGCTCCAGGGTTATAAAAATTTGGTTCTATTCAATGCAACATGGCGCAGCCTCACAGTACAAATTCGTGCGACCGCATGGTTATACGATCAGTGCAATTCCAACTTTTGATTCCTTTTAAGTTAGTCCCTATCTTTTATTTGCAACTTAAGTCCTCAATCTTCTAATTAGATCAATTGAGTCTCCAAACTTCTAAATCTCTTCAATTTCTCTTCCAATTCTCAATTTTCTTCAATTAAGACCTTGCACTTTTGATTTCTTTGACTTTGCTCCTTAAGTATTTCCCAGTTGATATCATCAACTTCCAAATTGCCCAATTTAGCTCCAAAGTCATCCAAGTGTGTATTATTTCCATCAATTGCTTCATTCAATTGAATTTGAGATATTTTTGAAATGTAAAAAAATAACAAACAATTAGGTAGCTTTTATTCTAAAACGACAATATATTATTTCGATTTAGACATATAAATAAGTTTATAAAATACACTTATCATATAGCGATTGGAAGTACAATAGTCATGACTCCAGTGAAAGGTATTATATTTTTTAAAGGAGTACTATAATGTCTAAATGGGATGATTATTAGCAAAGGAAACAATTAAGAAGCTTGTAAGATACTTTTTCAAGTGATATGAAACGTAGGAGTGTAAATGAGTTTAGGTATTACCATGACTTCAATTCTTTAACTTCATCGAACGGGTGGTCAACGAATAAGCAACTATTAGTTCGTGCGGATAGTGAGAGTCCTGCATAGACGAATGAAAGTACCAACGAGTTCTTGAGATGATCTTCTGTATATGTACAGTTAGAAGGAGACAAAATGCTAACTGAAGAAATATTTAAATGTTTATGTATATAAATATATACTAGGAATAGCCTATGTAAAGTTAACATTGAATGATGGAACTTTTAGATGATTTCTGACAATCACTGGCTTTTAAGCTATGTTGTGTGCAATGCGGCTACATTCTTGTTCCACATAAGCATCCCACATTATTAATATAACTATTTGGAAAAATAAAAGATTAAAGAAGAATTAATAGAATTAGTAATATTATACAAAGCTCACTATATATATATATAGACCAACTTTTTTTCATAACAACAATGTCTTGAACATATACTTGTCCTCTAGTTTGGGTATGGATCGAGAAATAGTCCATTGTACATCTCCGATAAAAAGTTTATAGTCAACTCTTGGATGCAGGGGCAGATCCAGCCCTTGGCTAGGGTGTTCCGCCGCTTGGGATGGATCCGCCAAAAAAAAAAAAAAAAATTCTTGGTGTCGAATTTTTTTTCCCCTTATCTTATAGTATCCGCTCGCGCTGGATTAACTTTCTGGATTCACCCCTGCTTGGATGCCTAACATAAGCATTTGATATCATGTATATTTTCCTAAGGGCGAATTCATTTTCAAATGCTAAAATATTCCTATCCCATATTGTAGCATGAATTTTATTTCCCTATTCCAAAGTTGAAATAAATTTCTCATCAGAAGGTTGATTGTTGGATGTGTAAGAAAGACTAAGTACTTAAACAAGATATGTGAGTTGTTTCAAAAAATCATGTATACATTTAGTTTGGTGAAGAGTAAAAGAAAATGAAGTCTAAGTTAATTACGTAAGGGAACTGAGAAGGAGCTGGAGAAGTAAAAAATGAAGTTTGCAGTATTGTGTATTCTCAAATAGTCTAAATATGTATATAGATTAAATGTAGTTTATATCTATATATAGAATAAATATAGAACTTGAGGTATTTTTATTTGGGTAGTGTGTCTATTTTAGGATCAAAATAGGACAAATACAATAGATTATTTCATGTATAAATTTGTCAAGTGTCTAAGTAAAGAGCGGGCACTGGTAAGGTGTTGTACTGATTGACTGGAAATCCATCAAAATTTGATAAGAGATTTTTTTTTTTTTTTTTTTTTTGAGAAAACAAGCAGCTTCATTAATTCAAATCCAATCGGACCAAGTCCGATATAAAATGAGGAATACAATCAAACTTGATAAGAGTGTTTAATGGGAAGGAATTGTAATCAACATAGTAAACCACAAAATAACTGACAATTTTCAGCTAAAAATTTGGTAAGTTTTGCAGTAAAAAGATTTATTTGTACTCTAGTATCTAGTGAAATATCTTTATACATAAATTTTGTTCATCGGTGAAAATTTTCATTACACATAGAATGTAATTTATTCAATTTTGAAATGGTTATGTAAGAAATCTGATTATTTTCAGTTAAAAAACAGGTTACTTCAGCTATAAAGAGATTCATTTCTACTTATCTACTGAAATATACACTACAACAAAAACAGCATACGGCAACGTGCAAAAAATGTTGCAAAAGACCTTTTACAACGTTCATGTGCATGTTGCAAATCGCATTATTTCCGTAGAAGGAAAGGATACGACAACATTTATTGCGTGTTGCAAAAGGATGGATTGCGTGTTGCGATAGACCTTTGGCAACGTTCACTGCGCGTTGCAGTAGACCTTTGGAAGCATTCATTGCGCGTTTCTGTTGATACTTTTGGCAACATTCATTGCGTGTTGCGGTAGACCTTTAGCAACATTCTTTGCATATTGCGGTAGATACTTTTGGCAACACTCATTGCGATTTTCCGTTGATACTTTTAGAAACACTCATTGTGCGTTGCCATTGATACTTTTGGCAACACTCATTGCGCATTGCCGTTAATACTTTTAGCAACACTCGTTGCGCGTTGCCATTGATACTTTTGGCAACACTTGTTGCCCGTTGCCATTGATACTTTTAGCAACACTCTTTGCGCGTTGCTGTTGATACTTTTGGAAACACTCATTACGCGTTGCCATTGATCTTTAACCAAAACAAAAAAATTAATTTTTTGTAAATCAATATAGATAATTCCACTGATAACCAACAAAATTCTCAAGCATGTATGTAATATGTAAAATATGAAACACATGTGGTATAAAAATAAATCAACTATTCAAAATAAAATGCAAGTATTTTAAAGAAAATTATACCACATATTTTAATACTTAACAAGAATTACGGTACTTTGTTCTCCAACATTAAAACAAAATCTGCAATATAGATTTTTCATCTATTTGATTGCACATCTAAAGTTTGACATTTACCATCCCTCTAAATTGCAACAATATCTCTAGGAGACCAGTAGCCATACAAAAAGGAGCTACTATCACCATTTTCAACACGAATCATCATTAAAGATGAGTACTTCCTTGGCTTCTGAAGTCTAGCTTGAACTATGTCCGTGACAAACCATCTTGTGAGAGAACTGCAAAATTGGCTTTTACCTGCAAAGACATTATAAAAGTTTAATCATCAGGACTCCAACTGCACTAAATGCAAAACTGTAGAAATAAATCATACTAAATATTAAAATTATCATTTTCGATTGTAAAACTTTACAGAAATTTGGACAGAGTCTCCCCTATAAATTGGACTTAGCCAACCTATAGAGGGATATCACAACCACCATAATACTTTAAAACATCAAACTAAAAACTCATTCATCATCAAACTACAATCAAATCAATCCAAAATTCATCCCCAACTCCACGCCAACAATAATCTAGAATCAATACTCATCACAACAAAATCATTTCAAAACTTAATCCGCAACAATAGAAATTGAAATTCATCCGTAAATAAGTTTTACCTTCATCAAATAAGTCTAATATAGCTTTTAGGCCAAGCAACAGTACTTCCCATGGCTTCACTAAGCAATCGAAATTCATCTATAGGTTCGTATAAGGCCAAATGACTAATGTACACTTCTTCGAACCAAACCTTCCAATAATCTCATCCAAGTGGCATGTGATGCACCTTTGTACTTGGGTTGCAATCTTCCCTTCGGCAACAATTTCTTTCTCATCATACTTGTACCAATGCAAGAGTGTCACCTTGAATTCTCCATATATGTACCTCCTTGAACACCACTTCCTTGATGTGACTACAAATTTACAGTTAAATGAAGAAATTATTTTTGAAGTTAAGACACTGCAATAATAATTTATATTAAACATAAACAATTAAAATTTTAAAATACAATAACCTGAGGCGTATACGCATGTGAACCCCTATCTTCGACATTCTGTAAAATGACACAAACATTAAAAAAGTTGTTCACGTTAAACATGTTATCATATTAATATAATGTAAATTGTTATACCTGTTGACATAGCCTGATTAATGCTTCAACCTTTTCTTCTAGTGATTCCATTTTTTCTGATTGAGTTTGTAATTTTTTTGACTGAGTCTGTAGTTCTTCTGACTGAGTCTGTAGTTTTTGTGACTGAGTTTGCAATTGATTCTCAAGTTCTTTCACTCTTCTGACTCGAGCAACAGCATCATCTCGAATGGAATCTTCTGCCGGTGTATCATAAATAGATTGTGCACAATCTTCTATCTTTTTCTGCACTTATGAACCTCATTTTTTATGCTAAAATAATGTAAATTTATTATTAAAAGAATGTACATAGATTTCTAACATATCATAGTTTCGGTAACTGCTTCATTTGTTGGAGTTCCGTCCTTTCTTAGATGTCCTTGAGTCCATACTTTGGTTCTTATCCCTTTTATATCTGAGTTATTTTTCCTCTGCAATAAAAATCCAACAATTATATGTATTAGCATGTGACAATGTGACAATTCAAGTAAAAATTAAAGATATGTTTGTAATTGTACCATTTCATGAGCCACACGGGGATAACCCTTTCGTCCCATAGTGTGGAGAAGCTTTTGATTATTTCTCATTCTGCTGAACTTGGAACTTATTTCCTATTCACAAAATAAAAAGTTATAAACAACAATAATAATTAAACAAAAATGAACATTAGTATGTAAATATTACTTACGTTAAAGTTATTGGAAAGAGTTTCTTCAACAAATTTTTCCCATTCTTCTTGAGAGAGCACATTATTTGGTCTAAGAAGGTTAGTAGTACGTGTCCTATTCAAAGAAGATTTGACTTGACCTCGAATTTGTTTTCTAAGTCTGCATTTGTACGTCCTCCAATACTTTCCCATACATTGAAATGTCATTTTTTTATGGCAATCACCCACATTGAACCTTTGCCGTATTTTTACACATATAATTTTACAACTTATTTGTACAAAAAATAATCTTAAAATTCAATTAAGAATCATACCTGTACGATACTCCAAAGTTCCTTTTTTTTCTTCTCATCCACCGAATGCCAATCTGTAAGTATAACAGGCAAATGTTCTCGTACCATAGCTCCAACTATACTAGCAAATTTATCTGAGTTATTGCCAACCACTTGCCCGAATTCATTGAATTCAAGATCTATCTTCTGATAACTATTTTTCGTAATCATTTTGACTTGAGTTGGACCTCTCTTTTTTTGGGAACATTTTCAGCAGTTGATGGCGTGCTTTTCTCATTTAGTATTGGAGTCGATACAGCATTTTCTTGCTCACTAGAAATTCTTACTCTTTCACTAGTCTCTTGAATTGCTACTGCAGCAATAGCAGCTCTTCGTCGTTTAGAGATTTTGGAAGCTTGTTTAGTTGACTTTAAGAATGCAACATGAAAACAAAATGCAGATATGTTGATTTTCGAAAATCAACAAATATAAAAGCAAAAGAAAACACAATTACCTCAGCTTTGTCCATCGTATTAAATAATAAGCTTCCTACTCTCAACTAGTTCGAAAGTTTGGAATGAAAATCTGCAACATCAAAAGAAATTAAGGTTAGAGATCTTAACAAAATTTAAATATTCAACATTTCATCACAATGTAAAAACGTCCAAATATCGGAATATAAAAAGTACATTATGTACAAATATAGGTTAAGAAGATAACTTTTAAAACTATTACCAAATTACTCTATGTGTCACATAATACGCCTTCGACATCTATCCTTGTATAGTTCTCATCATCATCATCATGGTTGTCTTCAAGCTGTGATATATCTAGTGGAACAGTTGGCTCATCAGTATCTTCTTCCACATGTAATGCATACAAGTCTCTTGATGGTGCTTGCAAAACAACATGCCAACTAGAAGTTTCATTCTCCCTAGAATAAAACACTTGTTTCGCTTGTGTTGCTAAAATGAATGGATCATTTTCAAATTGTCTGTGTCCTTCATTAAGGTTAACAAAAGTGAACCCATCTTCCTTTTTTTTATTCCATTCGTGATATTTGCCCAATCACACTTGAATATTGGAACTTGAAATGTATTGTAATCAAGCAATATAACATCGCGCAAAACTCCATAATAATGAACTTTCCCAACTTGAGGTGCATTATCTTTTGCACTCGATCTACAGATGGTTGTTGCTTCAACTAAAATGCCACTATTTTGACGAGATTTTTTAGCATCTTTAGTGTGAAAGCGAAAACAATTTATGACAAAACTAGAATATGACATGGATTGGCATCTAGGACCACGTGCAAGCCACTTTAAAGTGTTTGAAACATTGTCAATCAAACACTGAGCTCTAATCTGTTATTATTTTAAATATGTTAGAAGTAAAACAATAAATAGCACAACTAGACAATAACTTTCTTCATATATGTTGAACCTTATCATCCAACCAGGCAACAAAAGAGTCAATGTGCTTTTTATGTAATAAAACCCCATTTCTTTCCAGTCTTTTGTCAAAACTCTTGAGTTCATCCATATGCATCCTAAGGTAAAAACAATATATCAAATGAATATATGGTTGAATAAGTTAAAATTTGTCGAAGTATATATTTAATAAACATACTTAATGTATGGTTGAACTTCTGCACTGTTTAGCAACACATAACGATGGGCAACTTTCAACATCTCATTAAATAGAACGAGTAATGTCCCTTTAGGAATTGTTCGCCCTACGACTAAGAAATCACTCTCATATTCTTCATTGCGTGCAGGCTTGGAACCTATTTTAGATGCTTGTTTTATGTATTTGCTACAGAACATTGCATTTTCTTCAACAATATACCGTTAAGCTATGCACCCTTCAGGTAGTGCACGAATCATAACATACCCTTTTAACACTTTCATATACCTATACGAATGAAAAAATGTAAAAATATTTAAATCCAATTTGATAATGAATTTAACTTTTGAGAATAGCTTAAATAAAGATTACCTCTCAAATGGATACATCCAACGATATTGTACTGGTCCACATATACGTATTTCTCTACCAAGGTAAATTGTCAAATGTACCATTACATCAAAAAATGAAGGCGGAAAATACCTTTCCAACGTGCATAATGTTTCAAAAACATCTTCTTCTAATTTTTCGACCTTATTCCTATTAACAACTCCTTGGCACATCTCATTGAAAAATGAACACAATTTAAAAATAGAGTTCCTGGGTCCCTTAGGTAAAAATCCTCTTAAGGCAACTGATAATAATTGTTGCATTAATATATGACAATCATGAGACTTGAGACCACTGATCTTACATTCTTCCAGTGAAATGCAATTTTCAATATTTGATCCATAACCATCGGCTAATCTCAAGCTAGCAAGCCTTTTGCAAAAAAATTGTTTTTCTGCTTTTGATAAAATGTGAGGAGCAGCGGGTAAGTAGAATTTATTTCCTCTACTCTTAGGATATAAAGCATGCCTAATGTTCATAGCTTCCAAGTCCTTACGAGAGTTAATGTCATCTTTGGATTTTCCTTTCACATCCAAAAGTGTACTAATAACGCTCTCACAAATATTCTTTTCCACATGCATCACATCCAAATTATGACGTATGAGCAAGGTCTACAAATCAAACATCAATGGTTTAATGATATATTACAAGTAACTAGAAGATTAGAATATGAATGATAGAAATATCAAAGCATTTACCTTCCAATATGGTAGGTTGAAAAATATTGACTTTTTCTTCCAAGTTACATTAGATTGAGCTGTATTCTTATTCCTCTTTCGTTTACCACTTTTTCCTCAATCATTTACAATTTTATCAACTTCAATAAAATCTTATTCACCACTTTTTATCTTCGACCTAATACCTTTTTCAACATGTCCATTAAACCAACTCTTTTTCATGCGAAATGGATGATCCGAGGCAAGAAATCTTCTATGTCCCATGTATGCAAATTTCCTACCATGTGACAACCATAGTGAACATGTATTTTCACAACAAATAGGGCATGCAATTTTTCCCTTCACAGGTCATCCAGATATATTTTCATATGTAGGAAAGTCATGTATTGTCCACATCAAAATAGCTTTTAAATTGAATGTAGACTTTGTAACTGCATCATACATCTCAACCCCATCACTCCATAACAACATTAAGTCATCTAGAAGTGGTGCCAAATAAACTTCTATATCATTACCTGGTTGTTTTGGCCCCGGGATCAATAAACTCAACATCAAACTTTCCTTTGACATGCATAATGAGGATGGCAAGTTATATATAGTTAAGATCACTGGCTAACAACTGTATTTAGAGCTTAGATATTTGAAAGGATTAAATCCATCAGTGGCAAGACCCAATCTAATATTTCGAGGATCTGATGCAAAATCTGGCCACCCTCTGATCATTTCCCAACCCAATGAATCAACTGGATGCCTCATTTTACCATCTAAACTTTTATTACTTGAGTGTCATCTAAGTTGTGTTGACATCTCATCTATTCCAAACATCCTCCTAAGTCTTGGTATTATAGGAAAATAACGCAAGACTTTTGCTGGAATTTTTTTCTGAATTTTCTTAGTTTGTTGGTTAAATTTCCATCTTGAGCAACCACATTTTGGACATATTATAGCATGCTCAACTCTTTCCTATATAGGCAACAATCATTTATGCAAGCATGTATCTTCTCATAGCCAAGATCAAATATATTGACAAGTTTTTTCATCTCATAAAGTGATTTAGGAAGTGTATTATTCTCTAGCAGCATGTCTTGAACAAGATTTATAAGATCATCAAAACCACTATCCGATAAACCATGTGTAGCTTTATGCTTAAACATAACAATCGAAGCTGACATCTTCGTGAACGCCCTACAACCAGGATATAATGGAGTTTCAGCATCATCAACTAAACTTTCAATCTCATCTTCTCTTCCATCAATAGGGTTTTCAGGATCCACATCAAGTTGAGCGTAGAAGTCCCTAAACATCTTATGCGATTCAGGTATTTCTACATCGACCAAATTTGGTTCACTTGGTTGTTCTCCATGAAATACCAAAACGACATATGTAGGATCCATACCCTTAATAACCAAATGTTCGTACACCGTATCATAATGGTGATGCTTTAGATTCCTACACTTAATACAAGGGCATACTATCATTTCTGAATTTATATAGTCACGAGCTAGCTCAACAAAGTTTTGTACTCCATCTCTATATTGTTCTTACAATCTACAAGTAAAATTTACTATGAGTACATTTTTTTTTTTTTTGTAACTAGATTAATAGATAATCTAATATCAGATGATAACCTTGATAATTGCAGCCATGCTTTGTCCATTATATACAAAGATATTATCCAACACTGAACAACTGAAAGATAATATCCATTCTTTGCACATTTAGATTCAAATTAAGAAATAAAATATGAGATATCAGCTCCTAAGAAAGTGTAGATCATAGCCAAATTCAAAATTAAAATGTCACATTTTCAAAATCAAATTCAAATGTCATTATGTAAATCAAATGACGCACAAACCTTGCAAGTCCTTGAAGACTTGTAGTTGCACAGTCGTACTAGAGTCTAGGAGTCAAGTTCAACTCAATAATTTATCAAGCTTAAACTGCCCGTTTTGCAAGTTATCCTGACGCAAAATAGAATTTCTAGATTTACAAACGTAAACCATTAATAAAGAATTATAATTCACAAGAAAATAATAGCCTCCAAATTTGAATAATCTTATTTAGAAACAGAACAGCGTTTAAATAGTTTTCGAATCCCTAATATAAGCAAAAAGATCAAATTAGACATCAAAGAAATTAAAGGAATTAAAACAGAGATTTTTAAAAAAACTTTGACTCCCCGGTTGTGACGCCCCGAGTTTCGAGAAACGCGGGAACGTCACTTTTCTGAATTTTTTTTTTAAATAAACTTTATTGCGGAAAAAGATTAAATATTAAATATCACATTTATTGGATAAAAGTTTAGCGATAATAAAATAATTCTTACAAACTTAATAAAATGAGAATTCTTGATAAATTAAAATGATTGTTTCAAAATTCACGACTTTCAAAAATAATATCATTTTATATTTGTCGCCATTGCCCATCACTCGCCACCGTCACCGAAATTTGAAAAAATTGTTAAACAACGGAGTGAGTATTTCAAAATGAAATACTCAGTAGACTCATCTCCAACAATTAATCTACAAGATAATTGGGCAAGTAATTATGCAAATAATGTAGTGACGTTCTTTTCTTATTCATAAGCATCAATAAATGAGTGCAAATGAAAACATTCTTTTCTTGTCTCATGCTAGCAGATAAGTTATGACGTGCATAACATAAATTCTCAAACTTATCTCATACGAGATATTCTTTTCTTTTCTCATGCAATTAAGCATATAAAAATCACACAAATCCACATAATCACATGCAATTATAATCTAAATCAATTAGTGGGGGCGAGTCTACCTTTTACGTCACGAGTTCTCAAAAATTGGAGCGGGAAGTATGTCAATTTCTTAATTCTCCAAATGATTCGTCTAGCCAAGAAAATTAATTAAATTACTATTTTCAAACTTGAATTTAAAGTAACTAAAATAAAATAAGGTATAAGGATCTAATGAAATTTTAAGAGAATTGAATTTAAAATTTAGGGACTGAAGTAGACTTTTCAGAAATAATGAGGCTAGTTGTAGGAGTTAAGAACTGTGGGGACCAATTTTCTACGTACAGAATTAATTGAAACTGAATTAAACTATTTTGAAATAAAAAGGGCTGAAATAACAATTTTGAAAATGAGAGGGACTGATATGAATATATTCTCAAAACTTGGGCTCAAAGATAAATTTTTAAAATATAAAACTATATTTTTCCTCATTCCTCTCTCTCTCTCTCTCTCTCTCTATTTTCGTTACATAGAACCTTAGAGAGAGAGAGAGAGACCGAGGCGACGACGGAGAGTGCTATGTCCCTCTCCTCCGGTTCACGCTGCCGTCGACGACGGCGATGGAATTGCCTGCAGGTGGCGGCGGTAAGTATGGTGCAAGGTGAGGGATTGGAAATGTTTTTGGGTGGTTTGTTGTGCGAAACCGAGACCAGGTCGAGGCTGTGAAGCTTGGTGTTTGTGGCTTTTTCGACGACGGGAACTCCGGTAAGGTGGAGGTAAGTTATGCGTATTGTTTAAATCTTGGGTTTTGGGTTTGATTTTGGGGAAAATGATGTGGATTGAGGTTGGGCATGGCTGCGGCAGTGGTTGTCGCGGTTGATTACAGGGGCGGTCTTGGAGTTGAGGTGGTGATGGTGCTTTCGTGTGGTGATTATCGTGGGTGAGGGCTACGGGTTGTGTGATGGTGAATGGTTGTTCGTTTGTGAATGTTTGAAAACCGGTCGGCAGTGGGGGTGCTTGGTTGCTCGATGGTGGTGGCGGTTGATCTGGGGTCGAAAGTGGTTGGGTGATGATGGGGGTTGTGAAATTGTGCGCTGTTCGTGGTTTGAAGTTTTGCAAGGAATCATAAATGGATGTTCGTGACTGCGAGGTGTTACAGCAATGCAGTAAAAATTATTACCAGTAATGTCGTCTGGCTTGGGTGAGCTCGTGTGGAAATGAAAAATGGGATATAAGTCATGGGTTGTTTGCTGAATTTGGTAGTTTGCTTGTGTTCATCTGATTGGGATGAATTGCAGGTTTGTAAATGTCATCTTAGGAAGTATGAGGGAGAGAATCAAGGAGTTTGAAATATGAAAATGGAAGATGGTTTGCTGGAGTTGGTAACATGCTGATTGTTTGCTGACTGAGGATAGATTGCAGGAAATTTTGCAGTAAGATGGCCATTGTTATTGAGGGAGAGAATTAGGGAGTGCAGATGGAATTACGTGTGTTTTTGTAGGATTTTTTTTTTTTTTTTTTTGGAAATTCAGAATTATTCCGTGTAGGGTTGGAGTTTGAAATTTTGGATTTAAAATCATTAAAATTTGAATTAGGATTTAAAAAATTGTGACATTGGAATATATTTTAAAATAAAATTCGGAAATTTAATTACGATGAAAATTAATTTAATTTCATTCATAATTTGACTAGACGAATACTCTTTTAAATTAAATTGGAAGAAGTCTTAGCGACGCGCATTTAAAGTTCTAAAAATATTTTATTTAGAAAGAATTGAAAATTCTCGGTCGCTACAACACTATCACCTTAAAATAATTTCGTCCTCGAAATTTAAAACTTACTTGGTCTAAAATTTCTGGGTACTTGGCCAGAATTTCTTCTTCTTTTCCCCGTGTAGCCTCATCGCTACTATGTCTACCCCATTGGACTTTGACTAGAGAGATTTCTTTATTTCTTAGGACATGGACTTTTCTATCGATGATGCACATAGGTGCCTCTTCATAATATAAATCCTTCTGAATTGGGATTTTCTGAAAGTTCACCACGTGACTGGGATCGTGAACATACTTTCTCAATAGAGAGATGTGAAAAACATTATGTATAGCCGAGAGTTCGGGTGGCAATGCTAGACGATAAGCCACCTTACCTACTTTCTCCAATATTTCAAAAGGTCCGATAAACCCGAGGTCTTAATTTCCCTTTCTTTCCAAAACGAATAGTGCCCTTCATAGGAAAGATTTTCAAAAACGCTTTCTCTCCAATCTCGAACTCCAAGTCTTTTCTCCTCTGATCGGCATAACTTTTCTGTCTGTCTTGGGCAGCTTTAATTCGCAATCTGATTTTCTCGATAGCCTCTACAGTCTTTTCAATTAATTCGGGACCTAATAACTTCCTCTCGCCAACCTCATCCCAATATACCGGCGATCGACATCTTCGCCCATACAGTGCTTCATACGGTGACATACAAATGGTAGTCTGAAAACTGTTATTGTAAGCAAACTCCACCAATGGCAAGTGAGTTTCCCAATTGCCGCTTAGGTCCAGAACACAGGCTCTAAGCATATCATCTAAAGTCTGAATGGTGCGTTTAGACTGCCCGTCTGTCTGCGGGTGGTAAGCGATACTAAAATTTAATTTAGTCCCCATAGCCGTGTGTAAGCTCTTCCAAAATCTCGAAGTGAATCTCGGATCCCTATCTGAAACAATAGGCGATGGAACCCCATGAATTCGAACGATCTCCCTGATGTAAATCTGGGCCAAGTGATCTATACTAAGAGTCATCCGTACTGGAAGAAAATGGGCTGACTTTGTAAGTCGGTCCACAATAACCCAGATGGTGTCATGTCCCCTCACTGTTCTTGGTAAGCCTGTTACAAAATCCATGGGAATTTTCTCCCATTTCCATTCTGGAATGTCTAAAGGATTTAGTAGTCCTGACGGTCTCTGATGTTCAGCTTTGACCTGCTGGCAGGTCATGCATCGTGAGACAAACTTGACAATACACCCTTTCATATTCCTCCACCAGAATGTAGTACGCAAATCTCGGTACATCTTTGTTCCTCCTGGATGAGCTGCATATGGAGCTGAGTGGGCTTCTCTCAATATTTCATCCCTGATCTGATCATCTTTTGGTACACACAGGCGACCCTTGAATAATAGCGCATTATCAATTCCGATTTCAAAATATGTTCTCTTTCCAGTTCCAACTTCAGCTTTGATCTTTTCCAAAAACTTATCACTTTCCTGAGCCATCACGATTCTGCTTCTCAAATCTGGTTTAACTGTCAAATTTGCCAATCTGCTAGAACTTTGGATTCCTGGGTTTCTCACTTCAATTCTCCAGTTCTGAAAATCCCGAATCAATTGTTCTTGTACTGTTCCCAAAGCTGATAATTGACCCACATCCTTTCTGCTTAGTGCATCTGCAACCTTATTAGCCTTACCCGGGTGGTAAAGAATGGTACAATCATAATCCTTCACCAGTTCCAACCATCGATGTTGTCTCATGTTCAATTCCTTCTGAGTGAAGAAATACTTGAGATTCTTGTGATCGGTGTAAATCTCGCATTTACTCCCATATAGATAATGTCACCAAATCTTAAGTGCGTGTACAACAGCTGCCAGTTCTAGATCATGTGTCGGATAGTTTTTCTCGTATGGCTTCAACTGTCTCGAAGCATAGGTGATCACTTTACCTTTCTGCATTAACACACATCCTAAACCATGTTTCGAGGCATCACTATATATTACAAAACCTTCAGATCCATCCGGCACTGTTAACACTAATGCTGAAACCAGTCTATTCTTCAATTCCTGGAAGCTTCGTTCACACTGATCTGTCCAATGGGATTTGACACCTTTTCGTGTCAAATGAGTGATGGGACCCGCTATCTTAGAGAAACCCTCTATAAATCGTCGGTAATATCCAGCTAGTCCCAAAAAGCTTCTTACATCACCAGCATTTGCTGGCGTAGTCCAATTACTCACTGTCTCCACCTAAGATGGATCAACTTCGATGCCATTGATTGTAACAATATGACCCAGAAAGCCTATCTTCTCAAGCCAAAATTCACATTTCTTAAATTTGGCGTATAACTTTTCTGCCCGTAGTGTCTCCAACACAATTCTCAAATGTTCTGCATGCTGTTTTGAATCTTTAGAATAGACTAGAATATCATCAATGAAGACAATGACAAATTTATCTAGGTACTGATGGAAAACTCGGTTCATCAAGTCCATAAATACTGCAGGTGCGTTCGTAAAACCGAATGGCATCACCGTGAACTCATAGTGTCCATATCGAGTCCTGAACGCTGTCTTTTGTATATCAGCATTCTTGATCTTCAATTGATGGTAATCGGACCTTAAGTCCATCTTTGAAAATACCGTAGCTCCTTTCAGTTGATCGAACAACTCTTCGATTCTGGGCAGGGGGTACTTGTTCTTTATCGTCAATTTGTTCAATTCCCGATAGTCAATGCACATTCTCATACTGCCATCCTTCTTCTTCACAAATAGTACAGGTGCTCCCCACGGGGACACACTTGGCCTAATAAAGCCCTTCTCTAGTAATTCTTCTAGTTGGACCTTCAATTCTTGCAATTCTTTCGGTGCCATACGATACGGGGCTTTCGAAACAGGGGCAGCTCCTGGCACCAAGTCAATAGCAAATTCCACTTGCCTATCAGGCGGAGTACCAGATAGGTCTTCTGGGAATACATCTTGAAAGTCACACACAATTGGCACTGACTCCAATTTGATTTCCTCGGCAGGCTTTCCTTGGAGGTTAACAAGATAAATCTGACAGTTTCCCTTGGAAATCAGCTTTTCGGCTTGCATAGCCGAGATAAGACGAGGGAGTGCTTTAACCTTTGAACCGTAAAATCTAAACACCTCATCCCCATTCTTCCGAAATACTACTTCTTTCTCATGGCACATGATCACGGCACGGTTAGAACTCAGCCAGTCCATTCCTAGGATAATGTCGAAGTCCTTCATCAGAATAATATTCAGATTTGCCTCAAGCACTATCCCATCGAAATCTATTCGTACAGACTTGACTATCCTATTGAATTCAAGAATTTCTCCTGACGGTAAGCTCACTTCAAGCACACTACCAGTTGTTTCACCCACTAAATTCAATCTAGTTAAGCATGAGTCGGCAATAAATGAATGTGTAGCACCCGAATCTATTAGGACGTATACGGGGATACCAGAAACAGATAAAATGCCTGTTATCGTTGTTCATATTATTGATTCGAGCAATGTATGATATATGAAATTAAGTAATATAGATATATGGATACTAAAATAATGGTGTACCTGCAATCACGTCGGAGTTCTCGACGGCGTCCATGGCAAAAACTCTAGCCTTCCCTTTCCTGTTTTGGTCTATGTTCTTTTTCTGGTCCGAGCCTTGAGTAAGTGCTGTGTTGCAGTCTCGAGCAAAGTGGCCCGGTTGGCCACATCGGTAACAAACTACTTTGTTGCCAAAGAGGCATTCTCCTCTGTGTGTGAAGTGGCACTTCGGACACGGTGGAAGGAAACTGGTCACCTGACCTCTGCTAGGTCCTGTATTCTGTCTCTTATTGAAATTTTGGTTCCTGTTCTGATGATGACCATGCCATTTCCGTTTACCTTGATGCCCTTGATTGTTCTGATTGCCTTGGGTGCCAATCTTTGCACCAGCAAAAGCCACAGCCTGAGCTTTCTTCACAACTTCTCGGTAAGTGGGCAGTTCATGTGAGCCAACAATCTGCCTGATATCCGAACGCAGACCTCTCTCAAATCAGCGTGCCTTCTTAAATTCGGTTTCCACTAGATGTGGAGCATACCGTGACAGTTCCTTGAACTTCCATTCATATTCAGTGATGTCCATATCACCCTGAACTAGCTGTAAAAATTCGGTCTCCTTGTGGTCTCGGAGGGCTTGTGGAAAGAACTTGTCTTTGATTTCTTCCTTAAACTCTTCCCAGGTCAATGCTGCATGTTCCTCTGCGGTCCTAGTCCGTGATGCGGACTCCCACCAAAAGCCGGCCCTACCGATAAGCTTAAACTCTGCGCAAGTAGCCTTCTTGTCCTCAGGGCAAGAGATGTGCTTGAAAATCCTCTCGATTCCCTGTAACCACTCCTCCACGGCCAATGGATTGTCCCCGCCGTCAAAAGTGGGCGGACGATACCTCCTGAATTGTTCGATAACTGGCACTGAGGAACCTGTTGGGGCCTGCCTCAAATCTTGCACGGCCAGAAGTAAATCCCTGATGATACTGGATTGGACCGTGGGGCCCTGTCCTGAGTTCTCACGCTAAGCTGTAGCACGGTCCATTATACTCCTGTTAATTCGTCAGCCATTCCCTTAAAATGAAAACAAGGAGTGTGTTGTAACTTCTGATAAAATTTTGAACTAAATAAATTCAATTCCAATATGAACGAAAATGAAAATATTCTCATTAATATTTTAAAATTCCTTCAATTGAGGATACAAAACATGGAACTGCCAATACGGGGAATGGGAATAATGCTAGACAAAAATTTAAGATGACTCTCATATATTCTACATCTTTGGTGGTGACATAGGAGATATCGATCCTGGTGTGCCGGGAGTATAATCCGGTGCGCCCGAGGTCATAGTCAGTGAGTCAAAGGTATACCCTGGTGAGCCAGGAGTATAGTTGGGTGCACCCGATGTCATACTCGAGGAGTCAAAAATATAACCCGGTGAGCTAGGAGTATAGTCAAGAATTTGTCAACAAATTCATCACAGACAGTCTGGAAATTCACGTCCTCTCCTACACGTCTCTTCACGTCATTATAAAACTCGATCGCTAATTCACGCTGACATTCTGGGAATGTTGACAAAAGGCGGCTAATAGATCGAGCATCAGTCAACCTAAGTCCACTAGCTATAGCGTCATGACGTATGGCGCAAAAACGAAGGATATTGTTTGATATCCCATCAATCGGTGCCATGCCTAGAATCCATTTTGCAAAGTCCAGTTAGGATTTTATTATTTATTTAAATCTAGGGACGAAATATTTTATGAAAAAATATCGTAAATAGTACTAATTCCCATTATGCTCCAAAACTCGTTTCTTTCTTTATTTCTTTCTCATTATTTCGGATACTAGTTTTCTAATTCTTTCTTGTCTTTTCTTTTCTTTCTTTTCTCGTCAAATTCTCAAAACATTTATTCTCAAGTATCTGAAATAAATCAATAAAGTAAACATACTAAACTTCGTTACCTTCGGAGTCGGTGGAAAATGATGGCAAAAAAAGTCGTCAAAACATTGTTTTCTATTATTTTTAGAAAAAATTTATTTTCTTGTTTTATAAAAAAAAAATTTGCAAGTCTACAGAAATGTAGACCCGCTCTGATACCACGCTGTGACGCCCCGAGTTTCGAGAAACGCGGGAACGTCACTTTTCTGAATTTTTTTTTTTAAAATAAACTTTATTGCGGAAAAAGATTAAATATTAAATTATTGGATAAAAGTTTAGCGATAATAAAATAATTCTTACAAACTTAATAAAATGAGAATTCTTGATAAATTAAAATGATTGTTTCAAAATTCACAACTTTCAAAAATAATATCAAATTTATATTTGTTGCCATTGCCCATCACTCGCCATCGTCACCGAAATCTGCAAAAATTGTTAAACAACGGAGTGAGTATTTCAAAATGAAATACTCAGTAGACTCATCGCCAATAATTAATTTACAAGATAATTGGGCAAGTAATTATGCAAATAATGTAGTGACGTTCTTTTCTTATTCATAAGCATCAATAAATGAGTGCAAATGAACACATTCTTTTCTTGTCTCATGCTAGCAGATAAGTTATGACGTACATAAGATAAATTCTCAAATTTATCTCATACGAGATATTCTTTTTTTTTTCTCATGCAATTAAGCATATAAAAATCACACAAATCCACATAATCACATGCAATTATAATCTAAATCAATTAGTGGGGGCGAGTCTACCTTTTACGTCACGAGTTCTCAAAAATCGGAGCGAGAAGTACGTCAATCTCTTAATTGTCCAAATGATTCGTCTAGCCAAGAAAATTAATTAAATTAGTATTTTCGAACTTGAATTTAAAGTAACTAAAATAAAATAAGGTATAAGGATCTAATGAAATTTTAAGAGAATTGAATTTAAAATTTAGGGACTGAAGTAGACTTTTTGAAAATAATGGGGCTAGTTGTAGGAGTTAAGAATTGTGGGGACCAATTTTCTACGTACAGAATTAATTGAAACTGAATTAAACTATTTTGAAATAAAAAGGGCTGAAATAACAATTTTGAATACGAGAGGGACTGAAATGAATATATTCTCAAAACTTGGGCTCAAAGATAAATTTTTAAAATATAAAACTATATTTTTCCTCATTCCTCTCTCTCTCTATTTTCGTTACACAGAACCTTAGAGAGAGAGAGAGACCGAGGCGACGACGGGGAGGGCTATGTCCCTCTCCTCCGGTTCACGCTGCCATCGACGACGGCGATGGAATTGCCTGCACGTGGCGGCGGTAAGTATGGTGCAAGGTGAGGGACTGGAAATGTTTTTGGGTGGTTTGTTGTGCGAAACTGAGACCAAGCCGAGGCTGTGAAGCTTGGTGTTTGTGGCTTTTCTTGCTACGGGAACTCCGATAAGGTGGAGGTAAGTTATAGGTATTGTTTAAATCTTGGGTTTTTGGTTTGATTTTGGGGAAATGATGTGGATTGAGGTTGGGCATGGCTGCGGCAGTGGTGGTCGCGGTTGATTGCAGGGGCGGTCTTGGAGTTGAGGTGGTGATGGTGCTGTCGTGTGGTGATTGTCGTGGGTGAGGGCTACAAGTTGTGTGATGGTGAATGGTGGTTCGTTTGTGAATGCTTGAAAACCGATCGGCAGTGGGGGTGCTTGGTTGCTCGATGGTGGTGGCGGTTGATCTGGGGTCGAAAGTGGTTGGGTGATGATGGGGGTTGTGAAATTGTGCGCTGTTCGTGGTTTGAAGATTTGCAGGGAATCATAAATGGATGTTCGTGACTGCGAGGTGTTACAGCAATGTAGTAAAAATTATTACCAGTAATGTCGTCTGGCTTGGGTGAGCTCGTGTGGAAATGAAAAATGGGATATAAGTCGTGGGTTGTTTGCTGAATTTAGTAGTTTGCTTGTGTTCATCTGATTGGAATGAATTGCAGGTTTGTAAATGTCATCTTAGGAAGTATGAGGGAGAGAATCAGGGAGTTTGAAATATGAAAATGGAAGATGGTTTGCTGGTGTTGGTAACATGCTGATTGTTTGCTGACTGAGGATAGATTGCAAGAAATTTTGCAGTAAGATGGCCATTGTTATTGAGGGTGAGAATTAGGGAGTGCAGATGGAATTACGTGTGTTTTGGTAGGATTTTTTTTTTTTTTTTTTTGGAAATTCAGAATTATTCCATGTAGGACTGGAGTTTGAAATTTTGGATTTAAAATCATTAAAATTTGAATTAGGATTTTAAAAATTGTGACATTGGAATATGTTTTAAAATAAAATTCGGAAATTTAATTACGATGAAAATTAATTTAATTTCATTCATAATTTGACTAGACGAATACTCTTTTAAATTAAATTGGAAGAAGTCGTAGCGACGCGCATTTAAAGTTCTAAAAATATTTTATTTAGAAAGAATTGAAAATTCTCGGTCGCTACACCGGTAACATGTCTTAAATTAAGAAATTGAGATTTGAAACAACCTCAACCGGGTGAACCCAAGTTGGGTCGCTATTGATCGCTGAGAAATGTTTCCGAAAACATATTATAATAAGAAATCTCACATTGGTGCAAAAAGTTATGACTGTTTCTTCGAAACAACTTTTTTACTCAAAGCCCCACCCAGGATTATTCATTCAGATATACACACACATAGCATTCCAAGAAAATCAAATAACTAAAGTATCAAATGTTGAAAAAAGGAACTTCTTTAACCACCTAACATTTTCCCATAAACATTTGCAAAGGTAGAAAGGCAAAATTTCCCTCAACTTTAAAATAAATAAAAACACGTAAAAGAAGATATTTTAAGAAAAGGAAAATGAACACAAACTTAATCATCTTCCCAATCAATAACTTCCTGTCCTCCACTTTGCTGAATAAATGCCCAAAATCCATTGTAGCTTCATAATCACCAATACTCTCACATATCAATCGCAAATCACATTATCTAACATTATAGCTCAAATTTTCAAATTCAAATCTAAAATTACATTCTTTAAATCAAATAAGAAATCACATAACTAAAATTGACTTAATCAAAACCCATTATCTAACTTTAAAGCTCACATTTTAGAATCAAGTGGATGGAATTGAAGAGCGGTGCAATAAGATATGTGCCTAGTAAAAGTGCGAACAACTACTCTTCAAGAATATTAACTAAATTAGGAGTCGAGCCATGTCAAATTCAAACCATTATTATAAGTATGTTACTGACAGACAATGGAGTTCAGAAATCGAAAGTTATAAAACAAGCACTCAAATTTCTGAGAATCACCAATGCAGGGTTCAAATATATCCAATCCAAAGTGTAGCTTATTATTCTCTTCGTGTAATGTAAAATATAAAGAAGTAAAAGATGACTTACTTTTTGTCTCTTCCAAATCCCACAACTTTGTGGCACCAGAAGAAGATCCAACAACTATTAAAGTCTCTACTGAATCAAAAGCTGCAAACTCTACTAGACTTTTGTGGCCACATAAGGTCTGCACAATAACCAAAAGGGCATCTTCTTTTATTTTTATAACGTGACACAAAAATTGAAGATGGTACAAAATTATAAGTGATATCTACTCAAAATAAAAGACCATATGCTTTGGAAGACATGCACTAATGGGTGTAGAGTATTTCCAAGATCTCTTCATAATGCTCAGAAACAACTAGACATGGATAGGAGCAGCAATTGATCGGTTTTAAATTAGCTCCATCCAATAATTTTAAGAACTCCAAATATTACCCAAGATAATCTCTAGAAAGTAAGTTGAGACTTTCGCGAGAGTAAATTTTGTTAGTAAAAACAATAACTTTGGAAATCGTGTTTCGCAAAATAACTTAAAAGAAGTTAAAATATCTGGACCTACATAAAGAATGTGCATCTTCCAGAGTATTCCGAATCTATCCAATGGCACAGTCAATCAATATTGCCAAAAATTTTTCCTCTATATTTCTTAAATCTAAACCCATTATCTAACATTAAAGCTCACATTTTAGAATCAAATTCATACAAGATACCTAAAATCTACTGACAGTAAAAAGGAAGTAATGTTTTCAAGACTTTTGGTGTGGACTACCAGCTGGTATATGTAAATTTTGTCTGAGAGTTGACCATTTCGTTTTTGCAATTAAATAAACAAAATTTGGTATATGTAAATTTCGTCTGAAACTTAACCATTTCGTTTATTTGGGTGCTGCAGGTGATCAAGTGAACAATAACTGGTTCTTGTTGGAAGCTCACAAGTATCAATCAACAAAATGATTTGAGAAAAGCTAATAGGAAACAAGAAATGAAAAGCTCACAAGTATTCTTTCTCGGTGCTTGCTCGATGCCCCTGCCTTCGCTCGCTCGCTGCCCTTCCTTCACTTGCTCACAGGTCGAAGAGATTGAGAGAGGATTTGGGCGAGGAGGGTTGGTTTGGGAGCGAATAATATCTACTGGACTCACTGCACTTCCTTCGCTCGGACGTTGCTCTTCCTTCACTGGACGAGGATGGTTTGGGAGCGAATAATTTCTCGGTGCTTGCTCGATGCCCCTGCCTTCGCTCGCTCGCTTCCCTGAAGACTCACTCACAGGTCGAAGAGATTGAGAGAGGATTTTGGGCGAGGTGGGTACGTTTGGGAGCGACATGTAGAGAATCGTGTGGGGGGAAATGAATTCAGATTATTTAATTTTGGTGTGCAATAGGGTTATGTTTAGAGAATTGAGATTTGCAATTAAGTCCCAACATTTGGTAAATATAAAAATTTAGCCCGAAAATCCTATTGCAATGCGCATGCGCGTGCGCGTTGTCAAAGCCTAAGCTTTTGCAATGAGCACTGTGCGTTGCCGAAGCCCAAGCTTTTGCAACGCGTAGTGCGCGTTGCAATAGGCTAAACTTATTGCAACATTTTTATAAACGTTGCAAAAGCTTATTATTAGCAACACTTATTTGTTGAATGTTGCTAAAACTCGATTTAATGGATCAAATGCAACATGCAACAAGTGAATGTTGCTATAGACCCCTTTTAGCAACATGCAATTGATGAATGTTGCCGTTTGCATGTTGCAAAAGGGCTTTTTTGTTGTAGTGATATTTTCTTAAATTTCAGTAGACAAGTGATGTATTATTGGGAATCGAATAAAATTTCCTATAATTTATCCACGGGAACTTTTTTTTGTTCAAAGAAAATAGCAAATAAAGAAATATATAAAGATATGAACAAGATTTACGGACTGACAAATTTTTCCACTATATAAAGAATTGTTATAATTTATATAGAATTTCAATCACCAAACCCCTCAAGTATTTTAGGGAAAATAACCAAGCTTATATTTTCTTAAATTTCAGTAGACATGTGATGTATTGTTGGGAATCGAATAAAATTTCCTATAATTTACCCACAGGAACTTTTTATTGTTCAAAGAAAATAGCAAACAGAGAAATATATGGACCGGCAAATCTTTCCACTATGTAAAGAATTGTTATAATTATATAGAATTTCAATCACCAATCCCCTCAAGTATTTTAGGGAAAATATTCAAGCTTATTACATTTATCAATTTCTACTTCTTTATATAACCTACAAACAAGACAAGAAAAACCAAGATGTTAGATTACAATTTTTCCTCACAAAACATTCTTGTCAACCTGCTCTAAAATAATGAATAACATCATTTATTTATAGCAGCAACTACTACATAGAAGAGTTCAATTCCAATTCAACCCAGACAAAAGAAATTTTTTCCTAATGCTAAAAGAAAATCATAAGATTTATTCCAAAAAGAATCCAATCTTTGTTTTAATTCCTTTTTTTGGTGGAAGTCCTCCGAACTTCAAAAAAGATCCTAACTGAAATCGTTTTCAAACACATGGAAAAAGCATTCAATTAGAATTAGAACTTGTTTGATGCAATTATCCTAACAATCTCCACCATGCTAAAAACGAGTCAAACTTTCTACCATCTCCTTTGTTCACAATACTTTGAAAAAATAGGTAAGCTTTGACACACTTTAATGGTCCTAATTCTTAAACCAGAGAATTAACATAATCTACTATATGAGTATAATCACTCAAAATTAACTACTTATTCTAAGAATAGCATCCGCTCATGTTGAAACAAACTTGTTGAGAAATTATGGTGCAACCCCATTTTGGCTTTCCCTAAGAGCTCCTTGGCCATCGACATCTATTTCACCACACATTCTACATCAACGCCAAACCAATGCTCGTGTGCAAATCTATGGACCCGCTAGTAAGGACACATCCTCTATCATTGCACCTAGTGATATGCCGTGAGGATCTAAACACCTAACTCATAGTACATCATCACAATCCTCTATCAAGATAGATCCATTGTCCATCTTCGAGCAGTTAGCCAAGTCTAATCCACCCTTTGGACAATTTCTTCTCACGTGACCATATTATCCATAGCTCCAACAAGTTACCTTCTTGCTTATGAAGCTAAACCTCTTCTACTTTTCAGTAACAAACAATGCGTTCTCTAATGAACTATTACTTCCACCTTTTCTCATTTCTTCAGAGATTGGCTTACTTATAACTTCTGCAAAATCCACAATTTCCTTGATGTGCTCAAACATGGATAGAAGAGACCAAATGAGTTTTAATGTTTTACCTTCATCGTCAATTTTAACTCCAATAAACTCTAGTTCAGAAACAATCTCATTGAGAACACTAAGATTGTCAAAGATTTTCGTACCTGCATTCATAAAGAATGAAACTGATACTTCAGATACATCCAATTTGAAAGACTCTTTTTTGATACAGCTCTTCCAAATTTTTCCAAAGCTCCTTAGCAGTAGATATTCCATGAATATTTGCAAGAACATTCTTAGCCAAAGAAAGACGTATCGTGCTTTCAGCCTTCAAATCCTAATCTTCCCAATCTTCATCACTCTTACTAGATACATTTTCTTTGTCAGAACTTGGGGTTTGATTTCCCTTTAAAGCTTTGTGTAGTCATGCATCAATCAATACATCCTTGACTTGTACTCACCACAAGCCAAAATTGATCCTCCCATCTAGACTTATATAAAGATATGATGCAAAATTTACGGACTTCAACTATATAAAAAATTATTACAATCATATAGAATTTCAATCACCAAACCCCTCAAGTATTGTAGAAAAAATATCAAAGCTTACTATATCTATCAATTTCTACTTCTTTGTACAACTACAAAGAAAACAAGAAAAACCAAGATGTTAGACTACAATTTTTCCTCAGAAGTCTCTAATCAACATGCTCTAAAATAATGAATAATATCTACTATATAGAAGAGTTCAATTCCAATTCAACTCATGCAAAAGAAACTATTTCCTAATGCCGAAAGGAAATCATACGATTTATTCCAAAAAGAATTCAATCTTTAAAATGGTTATGTAAGAATTAGAACTCAGAACTTGTTTGAGGCAATTATCACAACATGTATATTTTTCAGTTTTAAAATGGTTATGTAAGAAAATTGAATTTTTCAGCTAAAAATCTGGTAACTTCGACAGGGGAAAAACAATTTCTAATATCTATGTACATTAATTCCGCTGATGAATAGAATTTTCATTAGCCACAAAATATATATTATTTTACTTTGAAGTGTTATAGATGTTGTAGATTGATAAATGTGGTTTATAATAGAATAGATAGAAACGATTAAGTCTTACGATTCTACTATTTTCTATGCCACGGCATGCTTAGTTGTTTGGTCAATTGATCAAACACCCTATGTTTATTTAAAAGTAACAAGATGCACGAGTACTGGGATAGTGTTTATATGTTTTAAAGAAATTTTTGTTGCAGAAAGGGAGAAATATTTTTACCAATTAGTACGTTTGAATCATGATGCAGCCTCTACTTCACACTTGACATGAAAACAAGGTTAACTGAGGGGGAAAATTTAACAAAGTTGTTGAATAACTTAGGAGTTAATTAATATTCACCTATCATGAAGGTCAAAAACCCATAATGTTACATTTATAGGAAAGTAAAAAGTTAGTGTCTTAGGATTTCTATGCAATTGACTTTAACTATGTGCCACCTCCAAATATAGATTGTCAGTTGTCGCAATGACACTGAAAAATCAAACTAATCAAAAAAGAATGTGAGATGTAGATGTTTCTACATGTAACATATGGACAATAAATCTTTCTCGTGTCATACTATTTGGTCTAAAGGAAAACTTGTCCCAGAATTTTGGCTTTCCACAATCAATAAAATGTCCAGAGTATTCTTGTTACACTACCTATTTTCTACAACCCATAATAAACAAAGGCGAAAATTAGTGAACTAAATATGAAATCAAAAAACGTTCCAAAAAACTTCCTACAACAAATAGAAGTTATTAATAAACCATTAAAACATTAAAGAAACAGAACCAATAGATATCTCTTCCAAAATATTTTAACTTAAAAATCTTGATTTTTTTTTTCTCCTCCAATGGATGTGTGAATTCTTATTCAAGATAAAGGATATATCATTTTGCTTATTGATCTATCACCCTCCTAACCTCTCTTACCATGAACACGAAAGTACATTGGAGGGAACTGAAAATGAGTACTGAATAGAGCAGTCATGGAAATAGGCAAAGGATACCAATCATAATCTATTGATTTCAATATTTTAAGAGCAATCTTATGAAGTCAGAGTCTGCATATAAACTTGGTAGTAAAAGTTTGAAATAAGTGCATGTTTGATGTAGGTAATTTTTGGGAAATTTTGAGTTTTTGAGAGAATGTGAGGTTGAAAAGTGAGAAACATGGTGGATCCCATGGAAACGTATTGTTGAAAATGAATTTAAGGGAAAATTAAAAAAAAAAAAAAAAAAAAAAAAAAAAAGTTGGGAGCAAACTAGGGATAAAAGAACATAAAATAATAAAAGTTTATGTTGTGTGGCAGCATAAATTTTGTTACATAAAATAGTAATGAAATAGAATAATTTTGGAAAAACACGTAACCTGGCTTGCCAACAATTAAGAACAAGATACAGCAAAAACTAAAATATGAGGAAGAAGATCCATTTATATTCAAAGCAATTTTTGAGTTTTGCATTTTTTTTTTAACTCCACATGGATACATTAATTTCAATAAGAAATTTAAAACTAGTTTGCAGCTTTGCATCAAATCACCCATTGGGATTGAATTGAATTATCTTTGCATCGCTTAGACCAGGGAATGAAATCGTCATAAGTCTACATCAACAATAATAGCAAATAATTGCTCTAGGGAATATCTAGCAATAAAAAGATAAATAGTTCATCTAGCAGATGATGGAACAAATACATAGTCTCATCTATAAATTTGAGAAATAGTTAGAATCATAGAATACGTTATAGGAAAACATAATTGGAGGTTCATAGAAATGAATTTTGAATGTGTGTGATTAAGTAAAAATCTTCTGCAAATGTATGCTTTGTAGCACTTCCTCTTCCAGCTCTCCAATCTAGGGTTCAACTCAAGATTTCGTGCTAGCTTAACCAAGCTACATAATAAAATTGATTGTATGAGTTTGTATATATTTGACAAAAAAAAAAAAAAAAAAAAAAAACCTTTATAATTCAGTAAACTAAGAAAATTATTGATACGTGATCCCCAAATTGAAAGCTTTCATACTTGGAGGGCCTAATTAGCAACCATCTTAAAGTTGGACGACTTATTATGCTTTCATTGTGGACCACTGATCAAGATCCTATGGTTGGGATTAAGTTGGCTATTAATATATTCTTTGCTTGGGTTCATTTGGGATAATAGAATGGATTAGCTCTCTCCCTCTCCTCTCTTGTGAAATCCACCCGATTTTTCTCTCTTTGAGTTCTTGCACCATGCAGTAAAATACTTTATAGCATAATTGATTCATTGTATAGGCTAATTGAAAGTGCTATTGTGTAGTAATTGATGTGGTGATATTGTAGAGAATTGGTGATATGATCCGGACTAGGCATCGAAAGGCGAAGTCGAGCCATCGGCAATATGACAGTGATCTACGCGCAAAATAGAACAAGTTCCATGTTGGGGTCGAGCCGAGAAGAGGGACGGATCAGGCCAAATCAAGGGATCGAAGTTATTTGTACAGAAAAGTCCTTACGGTCGTAATGAAGGACCTTCACGGTCGTAACTCTTATAATCACGGCCGTAACCAAGTCTTGGGAAAAAAAAAGAAGAATTTCAGCAGAACAAGGCTTACGGTCGTAAGTCTGGAAGTTACGGCAGTAACATTCAAGCCGGAGGCATTTCACGGCCGTAATCAAATTCGTCACGGCCGTAACTACTGAAGCAGTTTTGGACCAGAGAGGGGCTTACGACGGTAAGCCCAATATTTACGGTCGTAACCGAGGAGCGGATTAGATTTCCGGGATTTTCCATATTTTGCATATTTTTAATTCCTTTTCTTTTATTTAGTTATTTTAGTATTTTACTTTAATTAGAATTCTATTTTGAGTCAATTATAGGCTAGGTTATTTTTCTTATTTATATTCCTTTTCATGATTGTAAAAAACAGTTTGAGTTTATGAATTAAATTGAGAGAGGATTCTCCAAAATTGAAAGGTTGAATTATTCCCTTTTTCTTGAACCTATCAAAGATCCGATCTTTGTGGCTTTCACCCAACGAACTTATCAATGAATTGACAACCCTTGTGGCGTTAACCAATCTTGGTTCTTCAATCCGCATCGTCATTAATTGCGTTGTGATTTTCGGGTCAAGGTTTTATCATCAATCTATCTTTAATTTCGTTGTTTATTTCCTCGTGTTCTTGTTTATTTTCGTGTTTGATCTGATTTAGATCTTTCCTAGGTTTAATTGTGTTATTTCCGCGTGTTTGTCGAGATTCCCCGATTGGGATCTCATCATCTGATATCAGAGCTTGGATCTATTTCAGATTCTTGTGTTTCTTGCCAATTCTTGATTTTCTTGACTTTTTTTTCGTGTTCTTCGCGTTATTCATGTCAGTCCTAATTTTCTTCAGTTTGATCCATAAAAGTCAATCCCAAAATTCAAAAGTGTTTTTCTTGTTTGTTTTTCATCCAAATTCAGTTCCGTTTTTTCTGCCATACTCGTAGTCCAAGTCTCTGGTAGATTAAAAAAAATCCGAAAATTCCCAAATATTTCGAATTTTCTCAATTTCCAAATGTCCTTGTTCTTGTTCGTGTCTTACCTTTTTCCGACCCTTGATTAGTTCTTGAGTGAGATTTGAAGGGATAGAAGAGTGAAACACAAGTGAAAATACACGTGAGGAGAAATTTATTTTTTTGAAATTAAAAATGTCTGATAGAGAGGGTTCCACATCTTCATCTTCTGTTTGAGATAGGAAACAGCTCAGGGCTGTGAATAGAAATGATGAACAGGGTAATGATGATATTGCAGCAATAAGAGTACAATTTGAGAGGTTTATGGCTCAGATGGAGAATCGAGGTACCGAACGTGAACAAAAACCTCGGGATCAATCTCATGATGGTTCTCGGGTTAGGAGAGTTAATAGGCGTGAGGTTGGTATGGATGATGAGGACATGGGAAGTGAAAGTAGAAGTATATCTTTGGGAAGTATGCGAAGGAGGGATAGAGGAGATAAGTATGAGAGGAGGCATGATAGGGAGCGTCGTGATGCTAGGAGGCATCATGGGGGTAGAGATGATGTTGATGACGACCTTGGGAAAATTAAAGTGAAAATACCATCGTACCAGGGTAGGAGTGATCCGGAGGCGTACTTGGATTGGGAGACCAAGGTTGAACGGCTATTTGATTGTCACAATTATTCAGAAAAAAAGAAGATGAAGTTACCCGTGATTGAATTCACAGATTATGCAAATATTTGGTGTGATCAGCTAGTGACGGGTAGGAGGAGGAACCTTGAGGATCCGGTGGAGACTTTGGGTGAATTAAAAACCATAATGAGGAAGCGGTTTGTCCCGACTCATTATTATAGGGATATTTACCAGAGGCTGCAGGGTATGACTCAGGGGTCGAGGAGTGTAGAAGATTATCATAAGGATATGGAGGTGGCGATGATTCAGGCTAACGTGGTGGAGGATCGGGAAGCTACGATGGCTAGGTTTCTGAGTGGGCTGAATAGAGATATTGTCAATGTCATTGAGCTACAACATTATGTGGAGCTAGAGGATATGGTGCATATGGCCATGAAGGTGGAAAGACAGCTAAGGCGAAAGGGGGTAGCAAGACACTCACCATCTTATCCTACATCACAACCGAAGCAGGAACATCATGATGAACATAACCCGAAAGGGAAGGAGGAGCCTACAACGAAAGGTGAAAATATTTCTGATTCTCAAACTACTCGGGATAGAAATATTAAGTGTTTTAAGTGCTTGGGTACGGGTCATATAGCATTCCAGTGTCCAAATAGGAGGCTAATGATCTTGCGTGATAATGGTGAAATTAGTTCCGATGATGAATTTAAGGGAATGCCTAAGTTAGTGGATGTTGGGGCTAGTAGTAGTGAGAGGAAGGCCTGACCTATGCTGTTAAAGATTCACTTGTTAATCAGCGTGTCCTTAGTACTAGGGTCAGGGTGGATGAAATTGGTGAGCAAAGGGATAATCTCTTTCATACTAGGTGCTTAGTGGGTAAAAAGGTTTGTGGTATGGTGATTGATGGGGGAAGTTGTACTAATGTGTTTAGTACAATGTTGGTTGAGAAATTGGGTTTGAGCTTGATAAAACAACCGAACCCTTATAAATTGCAATGGCTGACCGAGTCAGGAGAAATTAAGGTAAATAAGCAGGCTAGGGTCAATTTTTCCATCAGGGGTTAAAAGGATTAGGTGGTTTGTGACGTGGTACCTATGTATGTTGGCCATATTTTGTTGGGGAGGCCATGGCAACATGATAGAAGGATAGTGCACGATGGGTTTAAGAATCAGTATTCATTTTTGAAGGGTGGGAAGAAAATTACCCTTGTTCCGTTATCTCCGAAAGAGGTTCAAGAGGATCAGTTAAAAACCAAGCGTGAGTTTGAAAAAAGAAATAAGAGTGTTGAGGTCACGACCTCAGAAAAAGGAGAGGGTGTGCAAGTTGAAAACAAGAGAGTTGAGGCCACGACCTCAGAAAAAGGAGAGAATGAGTGCAAAAAGAAAAGAGAGTCCACCCCCAAATTGAGTTTATTTGCACAAAGGTTGGTGTACAGGGTTCTTGCCTTGCACTTAACCAGTCTAACAAATCCCTCCCCAGTTCTATTAAATATGTTTTGCAGGGACATAAATCAAGCCATGAACTTAAGGCGGGAAAGAAGTTCATTGGAAAAAATGAGCAGCCCAAAAGTCTAAAAGATCGCACGAAGCTTAAAAATGATCATCGAGCCCAGGAAAGCATGAGGAGTTTGAAAAGCCGACCAAAAATGGATTCGAGGTCGAATCATTTTCAAGAGGGGGAGTATGATATGACCCAGACTAGGAATCGAAGGGAGAATTCAAGCCATCGGAAATATGACAGTGATCTACGTATAAAACAGAGCAAGTTCTATGTTGGAGTCGAGCCGAGAAGAGGAACAGATCAGGCCAAATCAAGGGATCGAAGTTATTTGTGCAGAAAAGTCCTTACGGCCGTAATGAAGGACCTTCATGGCCGTAACTCTTATAATTACAGACATAAAATCTACTATCACGGCCCTAACCAAGTCTTGGGAAAAAAGGAAGAAATTCAGCAGAACAAGACTTACGGCCGTAAGTCTGGAAGTAACGGCTGTAACATCCAAGTCTGAGGCATTTCACGGCCGTAATCAAATTCATCACGACCGTAACTACTGAAACAGTTTTGGACCAGAGAGGGGCTTACGACTATAAGCCCAATATTTACGGCCGTAACCGAGGAGCGAATCAGATTTTCAGGATTTTCCATGTTTTGCAGATTTTTAATTCCTTTTCTTTTATTTAGTTATTTTAGTAATTTACTTTAAGTAGAATTCTATTTTGAGTCAATTAGCGGCTAGGTTATTTTTCTTATTTATATTTCTTTTCATGATTGTAAAGAACAGTTTGAGTTTATGAATTAAATTGAGAGAGGATTCTCCAAAATTGAAGGGTTGAATTATTCCCTTTTTCTTGAACTTATCAAAGATCCGATCTTTGTGGCGTTCACCCAACGAACTTATCAAGGAATTGACAACCCTTGTGGCGTTCACCAATCTTGGTTCTTCAATCTGCATCGTTATTAATTGCGTCATAATTATCGGGTCAAGGTTTTATTGTCGATCTATCTTTAATTCCGTTGTTTATTTCCTCGTGTTCTTGTTTATTTTCATGTTTGATCTGATTTAGATCTTTCCTAGGTTTAATTGTGTTATTTCCACATGTTTATCGAGATTCCCTGATTGGGATCTCATCAATTGGGGTGTGATTTGGTAATTCCTTGAGAAGGAATTGGCGCACTATTTGTATGCGGGAATCTTGTAATATCGAAACTCTCATTGAATGGTTTGGCTAGTGGAACGGGATCGGTCCGGAGCCCCCCGGATATAGGTGTAATTGGCACCGAACTGGGTCACCAAGATTTGGTGTTCTTTGTTCTTGTTGCGTTTTCTTGATTATTATTGTATGTTATCCGCGATAATCACAAAAATTGGGACTCAAAATTCTGAACAACTGGTATCAGAGCCTTTTGTGGTGACGAAGAATTGGTTGAATTTTTTCAATTGGAATTAATCACAATAAATTGACAAGAAAGGAAAACCGCAGTATTTTCTCAACCAAGAAAGAAGGAATTGGCCAGAGCAAGGAAGACTTTCCAATTTGGGAAAGTTCAAGTCGCTGACCAAAATCAAAAATTTGCAAAATTTGAAAGAAAACTTGCATGGAAATTGGACCTTCCATCAATTGGAAGAGTTCAAGATTTTCACTTGGGGAAAAATTACTTACTGTCGACATTTTTCCAGTAAGCCAAGAATTCAAAGGAAATTGGAGGATTCCAATTAGGGAAAGTTGTAAATGGTTGAAATTGGAAAAGTTTCCAAAAGAGGAAAGGGGAAGTGCCTGGTTTAATAACTTTCAAATTCGAGAAACTTCATGCTTCTGCCAGAAAGCTCAAAAAGGTAGTGACCGACTTGAACCCAGAATATTGAACTCGATTAAAATCAGAAAGAAAAGGGTTTTCTGATCGAGGTAAAATCTGATGAAGAATAGCAGCGAGGGCAGTGAAGACAGCATCAGTGACCGACCGGATTTGAAAATGAAGACTCGGTTGGTTGGAAGCTGCATTTCCAGGCGGCTGATGTCGACTAATTTTTGTCGGAGAAGAAAATCTTGACCGAAACTTCAAAATTCAATTCCAGTCAAATGAAATCTCCAACCAACAAACGGGTTTCAGTTCTCAGTCTACAAAGCTGAGGAGAATCTTCTATTAGTTCTTGGAATTTTCTTGGCATTTTTCGACAGAAGGCCGGCGGTGGTCCCGCGACGGCGCTGGTGTGGTCCGGCGAGCACTTTTATGACAGATTCATCTTCACGACCTGCTGAGTCCATTTCCACTATTAGTTTTGCAAGATTCCAAGCGTATATACACGAACACGCATTGTTCGCTCGGTGATATCTCTAAAACCCTAATTATTATTTTTTTGAAAAATAGTCACCTTGCCGGTAGCAACTTGTTTTGCTGAGATGTGTTCGATATTGATCTGTTATTGTTGCTTCTTGGACCTATTAATTGTTTGATTAGATTAGATAGAGTGACGAGGTTATTGTTTCTAGTTGGTACGATCAATTGTGGTTGATAACTAGATTAGATACAAGTTTCCATTTAAATAGGCCACTAAATGGATTGACAAGGTTATGGTTTCTAATTGGTACGTTATTTCTATTGGTCGGATCAGTGGTTATTAATAACTAGACTAGATACAAGTTTCCATTTAAATAAGTTACTAAGCCATAGGTATGGGTCTAATGCTTAATCAAACATGAAATAAGTGTCTCTCTCCAAGTTTGGGTATCCAATGGTATTAATCTTGACTTGAAATAGTAGTGAGATTATGGTAAATCTTGACTTGAAACAGTAGTGAGATTATGATAAATCTTGACTTGAAATAGTAGTGAGATTTGAGAGAGAGTTCTTGACTTATTTGTTGTTGTTTGATCACTTTATAAGATTGTTATAAAAAGAAGTATGAACGGATAGATAGATAGATAGATAGAGAGATAGAGAGATGAGAAGTATGTGGTATCTTGTTCTAATTTGGACCCGAATGAGGTTTATGTGTTATTAAATCCTGTTGACTCCTGTGATATAAATTTAATTGTAAAATTTCATATGCATGAATGGCTACTTGATTTGGCGCATATTTTCATGTTGCATCCCATATTGATTTGTTCAACAATTTGCATGAACATGACTTTGATCACATTGTGTTGTATAATGATATTGCATGCAAGAGTGTTGGGATGGGTGATATTTCTGTTAAATTTGATGGGGGCTGTGTGCTCATTTTTTAGTGGAGTTAGATATATTCATGAGACGAATATGAATTTGATATGTGGGTCAATTAGAGGAAATGGGGCTGACTCGTAAAATTGAGCATGGGCTTATGAAAATTATTAAGGGTGTTCTTGTAACATGTAAGGGAGTTACAAGATATGGTGTATATGTTACCAATGTTTATGTAATTAGAGGCGTTGATTCCTCTGTTTCATTTACCAACACAAATGACATGTATGAGTTGCACACTACGGGTACACAGATGAATGATAAGAAGCTTCTTGGTGATATAGGTGCTGTTGTAGGAGACCATGGGTCTTATGTACCTTTATGTGATAAATGCGGATTATATGTAGACTGTATGTCTTATATGTATTTATGTGGTCATTGTGTGTGTGGTAAGTTTCATAAAGGCATACTTGGAAATGACTATATGTCGGATTTGCTTTTATGTGATCGCCATGTGCTTGGTAAGCAACGTCGAGTTTCTTTTTCTTTAGGTTTGTGATACTATTCATGACAGATTGCATGATAAATGTGTTGATCATTTTCTGCTATAGAATTTTGGCTGTGCTTATATTTTCACCATTTGAGAATGGGGGGAAATGCTGAACCTATTGCTAGATATATGTTTCTAGGATGTCCACCAGAGGATTGATGATTATAGGTTATCGTGTAGAAGCTAAAAGGGTGGTTAGATCATGGAGTAGTGTGGTCACGGTTAATGTGTTGTGTGTCATGTTCAGAACATGGGTTTTTTAGTTCAATTGAGAGAAAAAACAGCAAGGTAGTGCTAGTTATCAGTTGCAGGTGGAGTTATATATAGTCATAGTACTATGCCCGGGCCTGGGGTACTTAGAGTGAGGTGAAGACTCCAATATTCAGCGTCTTGAAGATTAAAAGAAAGTGATGATAGAGTGATATGGATACACCCGTTATAACCTATTCTTAGGTTGACTAGTTGTTGACTCGTGCGATAGAGTGATGAGACTCTGTGATGATGAACAATTTATAGAGTGATGAGACTCTATGAGAATGAACAATCGATAGAGTGGATGGAGCAATGGATAGAGATGTGTTCTCTTATTTTGAATCAAAAGGAGATACCACTAGGAATGACCTTTGTTAGATTACTAGACTGGATAAAGGGGTACACACATAGATTGAGGTGTTATATGAAAACTTTTGTTGGTGGTTTAGTTGGTCGCAACAACTTAAACTACCTGATGTGGAAATTTATGTTTCAACCTCTTGGTTTTTTATGATAATAAAAACCTATGCATACGTGTTTTAGCTTGAAAGGTTCTGGTATGGCTTAAATGTTACCTGGTTGTGGTATATGTAATTTGGTTCATTTGTTCGTGTTATTATACATTGATGATATTGCTCTTAATTGATTCATTGTTGACACTTGTAAATGGAAAGTATTGAAATCTATATATTTGATCTAAGGGGATATTGTGATGAGTCTTATATATATGTGCTATACATAATGTGATAGTGTGAGGATTTATATATGTATGTTATGTTGGGGATATTGGTAATTGGATGATGATTTTCCTCCTATGTGTTTCACCTTGTGTGATGGTTATGTGAGTTGCAAATAACATGTTTTTTGCACATAGTTCTATTATCCATGATTGAGTCTAAGTGTATTGACATCATATGATTCATTAAATGATCTTTGATATTTAATGGTCTCCTTTAAACATTGTGGTTTTATTGGTGATATGATTATATATTTTGGCTGTTAGCATGATATACATTTTATGGAAAAATTCAGTTTTTAACAGTTGCACTATACATAGAGATTATATATTGCATTTTACTTGAGGTGTCACATAGTGTTGTAAATCCTGAATAAATGTTTTTGTATCAAATTTCCTCAAATATGGTACTAGAGTCATGACATGGTAAAATTCAAGAGTTCATTTTAGACACAACGCGCACGTTTTTTGGTCATATTTCCCTCTCTATTTTAGCGATTCTTGCTGCCATGTATAATCACTTGTAGTATAATCTGGGCCATAGTGTAGACTAGATTGGTAGTACTATTGTATAGTGTTTGGCGCGGTGTTAATCGTTGTTGAGAAGGGTTGGATTCTAGTTCCTTCAGAAGGAACGATGGGTGCACAAGTTCGAAGTTTATGGTTTGATTGTTGTACTCTTGAACATTGGTAAAAAGAGGTGAAGTCCAATTTTATTAGATTCTATGTTGAGTTGTGCATAATTTCATTTACTTTCATTTGCAGGTATCGGGCGATGATGGTGATGATCGAGCCCACCTATAGCAACCATGAGAGTAAGAGATGGGAATTTGGAGATCAAGGTGAAGATTATTGATATGTGATCCCCAAATTGGAAGCTTTCATATTTGGAGGGCCAAATTAGCAATCATCTTAAAGTTGGAGGACTTAAAGGTGCAATTATTGTTATTATGCTTTTATTGTGGACCATTGATCAAGATCCTATGGTTGGGATTAAGTTGACAATTAATATATTCTTTACTTGGGTTCATTTGGCATAATAGAATGGATTAGCTCTCTCCCTCTCCTCTCTTGTGAAATCTACCCAATTTTTCTCTCTTTGAGTTTTTGCACCATGTAGCAAAATACTTTATAGCATAATTGAGTCATTGTATAGGCTAATTGAAAGTGCTATTGTGTAGTATTTGATGTGGTGATATTGTAGAGAATTTGGATGTGATTTGGTAATTCCTTGAGAAGGAATTGGCGCACGGTTTGTATGCGGGAATTTTATAATATCGAAACTCTCATTGAATGGTTTGGTTAGTGAAACGGGCTCTGTCCGGAGCCCCCCAAATGTAGGTGCGATTGGCACCGAACTGGGTCACCAAGATTTAGTGTTCTTTGTTCTTGTTGCGTTTTCTTGATTATTGTGGTATGTTATCCGCGATAATCACAAAAATTGGAACGCGAAATTCCGAACAAAAATCATAAATGTAAGCACACTTTCTTTAAGGGTAGGAGGAGTACATTTATAAATGAACATTTTCACTGCATAAAATACATACCTTATTTTCTTTGAAGTGTAACGTAAAAAGTACATCCATTTAGGTTCATTGATGTTACAATTCCATGATGAATGTATCCATCTGTATGCTTAATAAAAAATATGTTTATGTTATAAGTGAATAAAATAGCACATGAAGCGAGAATATGAATTATTTCATCATCCTAGTAGTTCGGGTTTGAATTTAACATATTTGAAACTACAATATTATAAATATTTCAATATGTAGAGAATTACGATTTTTGTTCATCAAAATACCACATGAGTTCCTTTATGTTTCTTTCATCAAACAAATGTTAAAATATCTTATATTTTACACTTTCTAGATAATAGATCATTTTGCAAAGCATATATGAAAAACTGATTTCTTTCAAAAAAAAAAAACCCTTCTCTAATACTACCTATTAAAGAAAGATTAAAGTGTAATAACTATCAATATGATATTACCTTTACAGACTACAAATTTCGTCTTAGATTATGAAGATTCTAATTTCTGTTTCAATTCAAAATTGGAAGGTGTAGCTAGTTTATAAAGACCACAATTATGCTTTGCCATTAGAATGAGTTATTTAAGTTACATCTTTTCTTTAATTGTATATGCCTATATAACATCATATTATCAAAAATCATGAAATAGATTAGCTCTTCACACAACAAGATCAAAATGAGTCATTCTTGTTGTTGGGATGCAAACAATTCCACATCGGTTGTAAGGAAGGAAATAAACCACCATATAACCCAAGTGAGCTACTCCACCCATTACCAATTGGTTTTGGGTTGGAACCTCACTTGGGCCTGGGGTTTGGGCTTGGGATTGGGCAAATTAAAATATCCATGGTCCCAACAAGTGGTATCAGAGCCGGAAAGATTGTCTGGTGGACGCACGATCGAGTGGATGTGACTCCCTAACAATGGCAGATGAATCGAGATGATGAGCATCAAGATAAAGAATTCCTGTGATTTCTCATGAGATGGAAAGATCCATGGTAACATAGTGTGCAACGGCTATGGTAGATTATCTCGGTGAATGGTGATCTCTCTGGGCATGAGGAGATGTGACAGGATTTATCTTGAGGGAGGGCCAGATGGGCCAGGTGTACCTCGTGGGCCTTGTTTGAGGGAGGGATTGTTGGGATGCAAACAATCCCACATCGGTTGTGAGGAAGGAAATAAACCACCATATAATCCAAGTGAGCTACTCCACCCATTACCAATTGGTTTTGAGTTGGAACCTCACTTGGGCATGGGGTTTGGACTTGGGATTGGGCAAATTAAAATATCCATGTTCCCAACACTTGTAAAAGAGAAAATTTAAATGAACCGACTGTTGTAACTATTACTATGATCAATGCAGATATTATTTAGGTCCAATTGATCTAGAAAGCATGCTCTAACTGACAAATTTTGACTAATAATTTGTGAACAGTACAATTTACAATCACTTATGAATTCTATTACACATATACATATGCATACACATTCACATATCGATATTATACAAACATTAATATACAGCACTGATGTACATTTATGTTCATTAATGGTATATCATAAACACACATGACTAAATATGTCATCTTAGCACTCAGTTCTATATTAAGTTGCATATTTTAAATTTCTAAAGACGTACTTTTAGATTCATATTTATTGATAAAAAGAATTTTGGAACTAATTTACGTAAAGAAGCATACGTATAATACAATTACGTAAAAAAATACACTGTAAAAAGTTATGAGAATATATAAAAAGAAATAGTAAGGAATTTTAATATGTTAAAAAGATTATAAAGAGTATCTGGAAAGATAAAAAAAAAAATAGAATGACAATTGGCATACTAAAGACAACATGAAATAATAATAGAAATTACAAAAATCTGCACACATAAAGATTTAGAAACTAGTCATAGTTGAGTGAAGGAAAAAAACTTAATGAACAAGTTTTATACATAACATGTAACTTTTCATGATAATTGTACTAATTGGAGTATTTCATGATAAAACACATTGTACAACTTTCATGTGTATACAATGACTCTATGCTACTTGTTTTAACCAGAATTTTAATACAATCACTTATTCTAGTTTTTGATAATGTGACATATAATTGACCATGTGAAAATACGGGTTCATGAAGATAGAGTCCAACAAAATCTAAAGTTTTATCTTGAGCTTTGTTAATTGTTATTGCAAAGCATGGACGTATTGTGAATTGAGTTTGTTTGAAGGAACTGAACCTTTTTCACTTTCTAATGAAGCAAATGGAATTCTAGGTAAGAAAATATGTTTTTCACTATATTCTCTAATAGAAATCTCAGATCAATAACATATCATTCGAATTTCCTACAAATCAATCGTGTATCACTACATAAACCTTTGAAGGATTTATGTTTAGAGTAATATAACATGACTATTTTCTTTTAGTATAAGTTCGTGTGGCCATTTGGATTTAGTGTGTTTAAGAAATCTTCTTGGATACTTTGTTCAGTTTTATCAATTGTTTCATCGAAACTGTAATACGTAAAGTTTTTTCCTAGAATTTGTTCTAATAATATACTGTTAATTTGATCAACGGATTCAATTTTTTGGAGTTAAAATAATTCTATCGATCACATTATTCAAATTTGAACATTTGTTTGTAAGTTCAGGAATACAATGTTAATTAAACATTTCAATGAAAGTAACTTGTCTTCAAAATTCAAATTAGATGGAAGCTCAATCATACCAAAATGATGATTATCTTGTATTCCATTACATATAGAAAGCAAATATTTAGAATATGATGGATCTAATTGTGCTCTCATATTTTGAAATAATGGTAATTGGGTAAATAAAGGCCACAAGTACAAGAAGACTAAACTTGCATGCATTATATATGTTTTCTTCCCATTTGGAACAACTACTAGGATTTGGCAGAGATCTCCACATAAAACTATAACTTTTCCACTAAAAGATGCATTGCATTCATTAATATCTTTTAGCATTCTGTTTATAGCCTCTACAACATAATGGTGCGCCATTAGAACTTCATCCTATATAATTAGTTTTGCCATTCGTAAAAGACTTCATAATGCTGATTGTTTGCTAGCAGAACAACTCATATTTTTACTCAATTCCAACAGAATTTTAAAACATAAATGTGTAGTCCGACGGTCTGGTAATAACGATGTGGCCACACCTGAAGAAGTTGTAGCCAGTGCAATTAAATTTTTCAATCTAACAGCTCTAAGTAGTGCTTTATATAAAAATGTTTTACACATTCCTCCTAGACCATATATAAAAATGTTTTACACATTCCTCCTAGACCATTTATAAAGAACATAACAGTTCCATTGGTAAAAGCTTTATGTAAAATTGTATCATATGCAAGTTGTTATTCTTCATTTAATGTAAGTGTAGAAGTAGTTTCCATATCAGTAGAACAATTTCACATTTCTTCAGCGATCATACTTGTTAACCTTTTTACTTTCTTCCACATCTATTTGAAAATGAGCTAATTTATATCCGTTTATATTTTTTCCAATTGGTTCAAGCACGCTACTTATATTCTAGTGCTTTTAATTCTGCATTTTCACAGGACATGCCTTAAATTTTAAATTTAGACCAAAGGGTTGATGGATCGTTCAGGGCCCATAAAGTTAATACAATAGTAAACAATAAACGTAATGAATTTGGAATTTGAAAAACCATGGCTTCGGCTAAGCAAAGTTCATAATTATTAATTGCATTCAATAAGTCATGTAGAAGAACTACTTTACATAGCCCTACACAGTGATCAATATTCTGCTACAGTAGAAAGATATAATCATTACATAATAAGTTTGAAAATATTTTTTGTTTGTACTCACAAAAAAGGGAGAAAACTTTTGCAACAAAATTTACATGAACTATTTAATTTTTTTTAAAAAAATATAATAAGAAACTAATAAACATAAAAAATTAAATAAACCTAGGCAAATATAGTAGGGAGTAGTCGTACATAAATTTATAATTCGTTCAAAATTAAAATTTCTAATTATAAAAGAATACAAAGTACAAACAATGGTCAAATATAATATAAAAAAGTTAAGTGCAAAAGTTGTAAATTAAAATAACATAAAGATTTAATCATTACATAATAAATTTGAAAATAATTTTTGTTTTTACTTACAAAAAAAAGGAAAATAATTTTACAAACATAGATTCAATTGTTGCTAAAAAATTACTATAACAATTTAATTTAAAAAATAAATAATAAAAAATATTGAAAAAACGTGAAAAATTTAATAAAAATAGGTAAATATAGTAGTTATTTGAATATAATTCAAATCCAAATATAAACTTAAATAGTCAAACATGCATTAATCAAATAGTTAATCATACTGTAATTAAACATTTATTAATCGAATAAATATTAATCAAATAGTTAACAACATTGTATTAACATCACGTGTTCATACTAAACCACTAAATATTAACCAAATAGTTAATCATATTGTAGTCAAACATTTATTAACCAAATTACTATAGTATTAAATTTTAATCACACATTTCAATATTAGAATATTCTATACATAAATCCATTTTTTTCCCATTTTCAACGACACAAAATCACACCAATCAATATTCAAAATATTTTTAAATAATGTACATCAACTTTGGAAATAATTTTTGTTTTTACTTAACAAAAATAAAAGGGAGAATAATTTTAAAAATACACAATTAGAAAAGTGTTGCTACAAAAATTACTTTAACTATTTAATTTAAAAAATAAATAATATAAAAATTAGTTAAAATTTTTTAATAAACCTAAGTAAATATAATAGCGGTTTGAAAATAATCCTACAAACTTAAATAGTCAAACATGCGTTAACCAAATAAATATTTACCAAACAGTTAACCATATTGTAGTCGAACATTAATTAATCAAATAGTTAACTACATTGTGTTCACACCATGTGTTTACACTGAACCACTAAATATTAATCAAATAGTTAAACCACACTGTATTCACATTGAACCCCTTCTTTACTTTTAAATATAATAAATAGCATCTTTTTTAAGGTGGTTTTAAAGAGTTATTTGTCATTTTCATCTACATGATAATGTGGGGACTACCTGCAAAGGTCTGTGTACAAAATAACTATTCCAATCATGCTTCTGTGTAGAAAGAATCAAAATAATTGTTAGTTTCCCAAAACACCCATACTTAACGTGAAAACGTAAGAGGTCGTTCTCTTTGTGTTTCGATTTTGGATTTTGAGTTTTGAATTTTGGATTTTGGTTGTTTGTTTTGGAATTGCTGAAAACATGTTCTCTTTGTGATTTTGGAAAACTGTTTTCAAAAATAGAAAATTGAAAAATGCGTTTACTTCGTAATTTTTTGACATATTTATTTTATGATATTTTATATGTAAAAAATGGTTGATTTTTCAAATTACATTAATTTTAATGTTAATAAATCAGTTCGTTCTCTATGTCAATAAATTCATCATTAATATTGTTTCAACTAAACAAAAATTTAACCACATACCAACAAAATCTTAACATGGATCCATATATAATGGCAAAATAACATAAGGACTTCAAGTGAAGGAAGTGTCTCACATTTACCAAAAAAAAAAAAAAAAAATAATAATAATAATAATAATAATAATAATAATAAATAAATAATTAAAAAATAATAATTAAAAAAATCTTAACATGGATCTATATAATAGCAAAATAACATAAGAGTTTCAAGTAAAGGAAGTGTCTCACTTTTACAAAAATAAATAAAAAATAAATAAAATTTACAAAAAAAAAAATCTTAAAATGGATCTATATATAATGGCAAGATAAGAATTTCAAGTGAATGAAGTGTCTCACTTTAAAAAAAAAAAAAAAAAAAAAAAAAAAAAAAAAAAAAAAATCTTAACATGAATCTATATATAATGACAAAATAATATAAGAACTTCAAGTGAAGGAAGTGTCTCACTTTTACCAAAAAAAAATAATAATAACAGTTTACAAAAAAAAAAAATCTTAACATGGATCTATATATAATGACAAAATAACATAAAAACTTCAAGTAAAGGAAGTGTCTCACATTTAAAAAAAAATAATAATAAATAAATAAATTACGAAAAAAAAATCTTAATATGGATCTATATATAATGGCAAAATAATATAAGAACTTCAAGTGAAGGAAGTGTTTCACATTTACAAAAAAAAAAAAAAAAAAAAAAAAAAATTAAAAAAATCCAAAACGCGCGTTTTGGTCGTTTGGACTTTTTAACACAAAATATCCAAAACCCAATAAACTCGTTTTGAGTTTCTTTTGTATTTTTTTTTTTTTTTTTTTTTTTTTTTTTGTATTTTGGAAAACGCGTTTCTGAAAATGGGTAAAGTGAACGCGTTTTCGATATTTCCAAAAATCGAAAACTCAAAACAGGCTGAAAATAGCAAAGAGAACGGGGCCTAATTTTTTCTTTTCCTTTATTTCTTTTTTGATTTCTAATGGAGCACGTAAAAAATTGATAACTATAGTAATGGCACGTGAAAACATTTTGTAGTTTTTTTTATATATACATATTTTTTTTTTTTTTTGCATGGAGCACGCGAAAATGTTAGTTGTTTTATCATGCACTTATTTCGGGGAACTTTAAATTACATGAAAAATCGAAATAGGAAATCGGATTCATCACATCTTCTACATTGTGAAGATGCAATTTTTTTAACCTCCATATTCTTGGGTTCATTGGTTCCCTAAACATTGTGCCATGTAATCTCTCAATTGATCACATGGCATATCTTCAACTTCCTCGTCGTCACTTTTATTTGACCTAATAAAACCTTCGTCCAATTGACCATTCAATCTCAAATAGTTGTGGATTGCCATAGTGGCAACAATAACGGCTGTCTGTGCTCGAAACGAATAGCTGGGCATTCGATCGAGGATTTTTCATTGTTGCTTTCACACCTCAAATGCCCTCTCAATAACATTCCTGTATGACGAGTGATGGAAATTGAATCGTTCTCGCGCATTTCTAAATCTATGTCTGCTTCGGTCCGTCTCAGCATGAAATTCTTGAAAATGATATCTAATGTCGGATCCCTTGTACGGTGCCATGTACTTATGAGCAAAACCCGAGTCAACCAAATAATATTTTCCCATTGTTGGTAGGGGAAAATATATGTCAGGACTGTAAATTGATCTTGCAAAGATGCGACTATCGTGTTTATTGCCCGTTGTCCCCGGGAGAATGAATGTGAAACACAAGTTGAAATTGCATGCTGCAAAAACATTCTGGGTTGGAGTTCCTTTACACGCAATGAAATTCTCTCTCTAATTTATGTAAGATTGCCTTCACGTGGGTGTCATCTATTACCCTAATACAATCCTGTTATATTACCGGACGTGGTGAGAAAAAAAAAATTAAAAAGGTCAGTAATAGAGAAATATTTAAATCATCTCCATTTCGATAACTACGAGAGAAAAAATGAAATTTCACATGCCACAGTGTTCAATTGACCACGTTACCTGGAAAAATGGATAACGATCCGGGTCAGGGTAGTGGTCACCAGATCCACTATTGTAATCTGGGTGTAGTTTAATTATATGTCCACCAAACATGACTACCGCGCTGAGTACTCACTTGAAATAATGACTAATGGTTTGCAACGAGTGTCCAAATAGTATTTGCACTTGACGATATCATTTTCCATGAGCGAGTATGTATAAAAAAAGTCCTACCTATTCATATATGTCTAAGCAATTGCTACTGCACAACCCATAATAGTCATGAAGCATATGTATGAAATTCACAAACATTGGCAGGTACATGCGAAATTCTTGAAAGCATGTTTCCGGGTACATGATAAATACATTTTTCGTACTTATTTCGATCTCAAATTTACAAAATTGTGAGTATTTTAGAGTTTGATATTGCTTAATTGTTTATTTATTTCGATTGTTTTAGGAAAAACTCGAATTTGGAAGAGATTTAAGCAAAACGAGGAAGTCATGTGCGGAGTATGTGAATAAATCAATGCAAAAATTTCAGTACAAATATCTTCACAGATCCCATAATATATCATTGAAAATATAATTGAATTTAGAGTTCAACGCAACAAATGGTGCAAAAATCAGAGTTATAAATCAAAAATTATGCGCGTTTGAAGTTCGGTTGATGGACCAGAATTCCAAGCACGGGTCGACCGTGGTTTGCAACCCGCACTCCGACCGCGGCCCGCCTATAGGGTTTTTTGCAAATTTTTGGTTTCTTCTTTGATTTTTTCCATTTGTTTTCAAGCCCAACAAGAATTAAAACCACTTTCTTGACTTTTATACTAAAAAAAGACATATTTTTAACCTAGTGAAGGAGCCCCAATTTATTATTCATACACATTACACAAGAAATCAAGGGAATTTTCAAGAAGCCAAAGAAGAAATCAAGATAGGGTTAAAGATTGGATCTTGGTGCAAGAATTTTTCCTCTTCTCAACTTATTTCTAGAATTTGGTGATGTTCTTCTTTTTACATCTTCTTGTATTTATTTAATTATGTGTAACTAACTATTGTTGGGGCAAATGATGTAATCTTAGTTTAGTTATTCAATTTCAATTCTCATGTGTTTACGCTTTAATTTGATGTATTGAATTTATTTCCAATCTTAATGCATAAGTTAATTGACCACTAATTCATTGACTTTGTGGGTTGTTTTCATAATCCGAGAGGTGAGTTAACATATTATACCACGTGATAAATTTCAGCAATTTAACAAAATGGTAGAGATACATGGTTTTGATTGTTGTGATCTTTGTGAATTCTTGTGATTGAATGCATTTAATTAGGGCTTATTCTGACCTAACATAGAGATATGTGGTTGACTTAATTAAATAGAACTAATTTAAACTCGAGAGGAGAATTTTAGATACAATCGTGAATTCTATCAAATACTACTTTAGAAAGAAAACATGAGATGAGAAATTGAATACAAAAACTAGGATGAAATCGTGAGTCCCAACACTTTTAATTCATAAAAACAAAAACCAAATCTTTTATTTGTTTTATTAGTTTATTTTGATATGTAATTGCTTCACTAGTTTAAGAGTTCTAAATGAATCTTTACATTTATTTGTAGTTTTAGGAACTCACTAATCAAAGCTAGTAACAAGTAAATTAGTCCTCGTGAGAGAGACATTCCGGACTCAAAAATTTCACTTTACTACTTGTTCGCGATATCATGCACTTGTAATATTTTCACAACAAGTTTTTAGCGCCGTTGTCGGGAACTAATTTTTATTTGTTATTAGTTTAGGTTAATCTCTTTTATTGACTTCAATAAAATGCTTGTACGTGACTTCTTCATAAGGCAACAACAATTGATTGATCAATGAGTTGAAGAGGAAGATATGCTTATGGGAGATTGTATCATAGGGTATCGACTATAAGAGTAAAAGCTGAATATGAATTTAATGAAGCTGTCCTAAATGACTTTTCAGCTGGAGTTTTTATACGCTTCACAAAATTTGATGAGAGTGATTTACCCTTGAAATTATTCTTTCCACTAAATTTAAATGAGTGTCATTAAATAAATCACCTCCATTAGGCTTTCAACAAATGCAAGAAGATGAAAAAAAATTGCCATGAAGATGTCATTGTCTCTTTGCCAACAATCTTGAATTCGGACATTGAGCTCTAGGAAACTTCAAAATGGAAAGAAGACCATGTTGAGAATGAGGAGTTGATTTTAATGGAGAACATAACGGCTGATAAGTGTGGAGCTAGCAAGCAACCCTTACACTCAATTGATTCTCTTAAAATTGATTTTGCGATAGGGTCGGAAGAAGAGGTTGGAATTTACGTAGTTGATTTCGAGATGAACGGTAAAATTACCTTTGATTTTGAACAGGGCACCATAAGAATTTGGAGCAAAAGTGCAATTGGGTGCAAAGGCAACTTCAACAAGTTAGCAAATTATCAAAAGCCTTATTTAGAGTGCCTTGAAGCATTGTTCAACAGTCAAGCTTGAGACTATAAATCAAGAACTAAAGGGCTATAACCCGACTTTTAATCCCTAAACTTTTGTTCTTTAATTTTGAAATCATATAGTTTGCATTAGGATTTGCATTAGAATTTACGACACATTTCCCACAATTTTTGTGGAGTTTTTATTGCTTTGAATAAAAAAATTTCATCGTTGCTCTTATCATTAATAAATTTTTACACAAAAAAATAAAAAATAAAAAAAAAAAAAATAAAATAAAAAATCCTTACTTATAAGGTTGCACCTAAATTTTCGATTTTCAAAACAATTTGTAAAACTAATCTTTTCCTATTTATAGGAATTTTGCAGAAAAGTACACTCTGTTAAGATAATTTTTATAAAAGTTAGAGATTGCAAATCTTCTTGGTGTGGATTCATTGCTAATTTTTACATCTTATATGTTATCACTAATGTCTATTTTGAATTCTTACAAGGAAAGTTCTAGTCTAGGAATGAGGAAGAAAGAAGATTTTCTTGACATCTAACGAGCAGAAGTATCAATGGTCTCCACCAACTTCAAGCCATACCCCAGCGGAGTGAATTCTACCTTCTTGTGTTTTTATTAGTTAAATAATTTTTTGACACATTGAGGACAATGTGATACTTAAATTTGGGGGTGTGCGCAAAAGTTTGAGTTAAAATTTTCACTTTTATTATTATTTTAAAAAAAATTGTTTTTCCATGTTTGTTTATTAAGTTTAATAGCATTGCCGATACTTCATATTTGAAACTGTGTGATTAATGACTTGTGGATAGATTTGCTATACTTGGTGTAATTTGATTCATGCTTGAGCATTATTTGATCACATAGTCAATTTGATTATCGCGCATATAGGTGGCACTTGAATAGTTGGTTGTAGGTTGTCAATATGAACTTAGGATACATTCCCACTCGAAACATTTCATTCCATCACTTTGACCAATTAGTTAGACAGTTTGGGGGTGTAAAAATGATAATAGTTACTGTTTGGGGGTGTGTTGATTCCATGTTTGCAAAATTGATGTGTGGAGTGACCTTGACTGATAGGAGAAAGCTAGGTAATGACTAAATGCTAGTAATCTAATCCCTTGCATAAAGTAGGAACATGCATGCATCTTTTACCTCTCTTCGTAGGCTTTTTTACTCGAGTGATTAAGCTCATAGGGGTCTTTTAAAATCTGATGCCCTATGGTCAATTGACTTGGGAGCCACTGGCCTAAAGCTCGCTACAGGGGTCATCTAGAAAGTTTAAGAGAGAGAGAGAGAGAGAGAGAGAGAGAGAGGTAACTTATGTAGATTTATTTCTGTTACAAAAGAAAAAAAATCAGGACATTGCATTCATTTGACACCTTTCTTCGGAGTGTAGTGACTCAAGTGATTAAGCCCGTAGGGGTATTTCAAAACCTTGTGCCCTATGGTCAACTGACTTGAGAGCCACCGGCCTAAAACTTGCTACATGGGTCATTATTAGCTTAATGGAGAAGGGTACTGCATGATATTAGAATTTAGTTGATAGTTTACACATTTGGGATTAAGATAACTAGTGGATTTGAATTAAGTAGTGGGTGTATGAAGGTTGGGGCACTCAATTAAAGGAGAATCATTGCAATCCTAGGTAGAAACCATCATCAGTTAGACACACCTAAACTTGAGCGGGAGAAGAATTAGTGATTTAGGAAGCAACCTTAGAAATTATATCCCGGGTTAGAGAGAAAATAACAAGTATGGGGGGAGTGCATCTCACGAGAGGGAAAGCGAAATTTGACCACTAAGGGTCGGGAGATCACCTATGCGCACTATGATGATTGAGTTGATTGAACACACACACACACACACATTGAGCATGGATTAATCCTAAGATGGATATAGCATTGCTTGAAAAACTTTCAATACACGTGAATATTTTGTAACATGAAAATGTGACCACTTCACGACGTAGGAAATAAATATCTTTGTCGCCTATTTAGTGCCAAATAATCAGGCACAATATTTTGTGTGAGTCGACAATACCTTAGCCAGCTTCTTATATCTTCATCAAGTTGCATGAGAAATGCTACATCATCTGTTTCCCCTTCGGAGTTGTCTAGCGTGAACAGGGAGCAGTCTGTTTCAAAATCACTCATTTTTATCATAGTAGAAAAAATTGGATTGCGTTGGAATAAAGTGATTCAAATAGCTCTGTGCATTTATTGAAGACAATGTTGGATCGACTACCACAACTCACTGCTTTGCAAATGTCTGTGGGAAAGTGGTCTCATTGATCTCAATTTATAGACCACAAACTCACTGTTGGACATACTCTATTTTCAAAAAGGACCGTGATAGGTGAATCTTGTGAACTTATTCTTCCAGGGAATATATTCCCCAACTTGACTAAAATTTTTGGTGCAGATCTTTGATTCCCATAAATGACAAAGTAGATCCTGGAAACTTAAAAAGAGGCATGCAAGATTAAAAAAAAAAAAAATTCAAATGCAATGAACAAAAAAAAAAAAAAACACAAGATAATCCAAGTAATCACTAACTTAAGCATCTGAATATTCAAACACAAGCATACATAACTCAGTCAACGGAACAAAGTGAACTCATATTCCAACCCACCTAGCAAAATCGAGATAACCACAAACGACTGGAAACAGAAAAAAAAAGTCAGTAGACCTTACAACAAACACGATGAAATGGAATTTTTATAACAATCATGTGGTACACAGAAAGAAGCCTGTTCTCAAACTAGTTTAGAATAGGGGTGTAAACGGTTTCGTTTGGGCGGTTTTTGATAATTTTTCAAACCAAACCGTTTAAAGCGGTTTGAGATTTTTCCAACCCAAACCAAACAATTTCATTTCCTAAACCAAACCAAACAAAACCATTTTTTGCGGTTTGATGCGGTTTTAAACCGCGGTTTGTAAACGAAACTAAACTAATTTATGTAAATCGAGTTAAAATAACTATTGAAATAGAATTTTGAATTAAGACATCAAAATTAATTACAAATAACCCAACGACATTACGGATAGATGTTATAAGACTAACAAAATTAAAATATATGGGTAAACAACTTCTAAAATAGATACAAAGGCACAATCACAAACAAATGATCACAATAATATCAAAAAAACCTAATAGATAACATAATCCATTCTCAAGTTAGATTTTCCTATTATTTCACAACAAAACAACTTAAACTCAAATATACTGTATTCCAAGTAAAACTACTGAAGTACATGATGAAAGAATGATGCTTTAGGAATTTAGAGTTTGATGAATTACAACTGATGATAAAAGATCTCAAGTACAACTAATTTTGCTTAGATAACCATATATACTCAAGTCATGATTTGCTAAATTAACAGAAGACAAATATTATAACCAAGAAAAAATAAATAATGAGCAAAGTTATCGGTAGTACTTAGTTGTTAGCACTAGCAAAATACCTCTCTTAACAATAAAGGAAAAGCAAGGTGCCCCTTCATATAAATTGAAAATAAAAGTGTAAAATTGGAAATAAAAGCAGTAAATTTTTTTGTATTTTTGCAATTAAAAAATTAAATTTTAATTGTAATTTTTTAGCGGGTTGGCGGTTTGAAACGGGTTTTGATAAATGAAACCTAAACCAAACCATTTGAAAGCGGTTCGGTTTGGGTCAAAACCGAAACGTTGACGTGTCCGCGTGGATCCGAACCAACGGTTTCGAAATTGCGGTTTGATATCGGTTTGACGGTTTCGTTGTACAACCCTAGTTTAGAACATTAACATTGGGATGAGCGACGTGTGATGTAATCATTAAAGCACCAGTTTATCCACTTGGCCTTCAATTCAGGTATCTTTGCAGCCTAGAATCCCTTCCTGTTGTCAGCTCTAGTCAGGAAAGACAAGGAGAAACATCCCTCCCTTCTTCAATCATCACCGTTGACATTAATTCTTCAATAAACTGATTCACGGTGATTGTCTCCTTCAATTTTGCCCGTGCCAACGAAATGAATTACAGATTAGTCCCTATGCTCGCAAAAGTATCAACTGAGGCAGATAAATTTGTTGCACCGATTCTCTATGTAACACCCAAAGTTTAAAATCTTCAACCAAAGCGTGTTAACTTCCCTTTAATTAAATGCGGAAACAAAACATTTTTTAAAACATCAAAAAAATTTCATTTAAAACCTTATAAAATTTCACAGAAATTTCGACAGAATCTCCTCTATAAGTTGGACTTATCCAACCTGTAAAGAGATATCATAACCATTTTAAAAGTATAAATCTCAACGTATTCAATATTCAACATTCAACCACAATTCAATATCAAACTCCCACATCACCACATTATTCCAAAATCAATCACAAACTCCTCAACGCAAAAATTCTATATCAATAAATATATAAACAATACTAGAAATACCATAACTTATTTAAAGCTAAATTCAAACGAATAGTTTAAGGAATAAATGAAGAAAAAAATAGCCAATGGAACTAAAATTAAATCCTTTAATTCAATTTTAAAATAATTCAAACTCAGGTACTGTCTGAGTCTGTCTCCAAGTACTCTCCTCATATCATCTAGCTTTCATCACCTGAAATGTTGGGAAAGGATTGGGGTGAGCTAAAGCTCAGTAAGCAAACTTCGTGAAGTGATGCATGCTTATGACATGAAATGGTTTTAAAATTTCGAAATATGTATCCCCATTTACTTTACATTCAAGAACTTTCAAACTTTCACTTGAACATTTCAAACTTTTACTTCATTTCCATCTTGAGCTTACTTGGTGTATCTTCTAGTCAATAAGATAACAGTGGGCAATTCTTATTTGGAACCAGATCACATTTACCTATAAAAATCGCAGAGCGGTTAACATTTATTCTACCTCAAAGCGGCCCATTCACTTTATTCAACCACAAAGTGGCTCATTACATTATTCCACCGCAATGCGGCTCATTACTTTTGGGAACGCCGGTCCCTAGTCCCCGCACCCCATTTCCCACTCGCATCTTTCATGACATAGAAGTACACCCATTCGTTCATAAAAAAACATGGGATACATAACTTTTGAACAGACTTGCACCTTTACACATTTTTTTTTTTCATTTAAAAACATATTTGACTTCCCGAATTAGATGCAAATGCATGTTTGATGATGCAATGACATGATAACGTGCATGCTTGAACAATTCCTTAAATAAACATACTTGCATATCATAAATGAAAGGCATTAAAATTAAGTAATTAACATGAAGGTCACTTAAGCACATTAATTTCTCATTAGCTTTTAACTTTCATGAAAATATGGGAAGTTTACTTACCTGATGTCCTTACTATTAACTGTTATCTTGATTTACAAGTGGAAGAGTCTCAGATGCCCGTGACGTCAATGTACCAATTCTCCTAATTATTTCCATTCATTCATACAATACAACCTTTAGTTAGAAAATACAATTTAAACTCCTAACCAAGGTTAAAACTTCAATTTAATATACAATTCAAACCAAACGGAACCTTAAGCCATGTCTAACACATTTAACACCATATTCGAAGCGAACAATCAATTCAACACACAATAGAAAGGTTTACTCATCTTTTAGTTCAAACTAAGATTCAAAATTTAATTACCTAACTTTACAAAATTTCTCGATTAAAATTCTAATTATTCATAATAAAAATTTCGAAAATATGGTTGTAAAACTGAAGATTTACCATTATGGATCAACATTAAATTTAACATTTCTAAAATTTGAAATCTGCAAATAATTTATAAACCCAAATTTCAAATTATAACTCAACCATTACCAAACAATTAACTAATTCATAATCCCATCAAATATGAAATATTCACATACATCAATAAATATAACTTGTAACTCGAAACACATTCATTATCTTTTTTTATTTTTTTCTTGAACTAACAATACTTCTAACTAAAGTTAAAACTTCAATTTAACCCAATCTGACCTTACATGAAGACTAAAGCACATAAAACCAGTTAAAAAGCCTTTCATACTTCCAATTCCCAAAACGTTACATATTAAATCCTTAAAATTCATAAGAATGTAAGAGTATAGTTAAGGTCTCAATTTAAACTAAAATCAGTTAAAATAACCTGCATTAATAAATTCCAAAATCTGAAATTCTAACTTAAAGTTCCAAATAAACTCTTGAATTTAAAAATTACAAATTCCAATCCAGAAGTTAAAAATTTAAACAGTTAACAAATCTCATAAATTCGAAATCCTCAAATTTACCCAAAATAACAGAAACTCAATTAAACTAGCTCAAATTTAAACAAAGTGTTTTTTTTTCTGCATATTCTAAATCTAAAAAATTATCATTATAATTCAAACTTTAACTAAGGAATTTCAATTAAATATGTAAATTCGTAAATCTAAAAATATACTTACATAACATATATATACACGCACAGAAACATACACATACATATAATCATTAACCAAAGCTCCAACTAATAATTAAAATTCGAAATCTAGACAGAAATTCGAATTTGAAAATATAAAAATTTATACAAATAAACATCACACATACATAAAATTCCATATTTATACGAGTGTGTGTTCGGGTGTGTGTATCAGCGTGTGCTGTGTGGGTGGGTTGTGCGCACTGTGTCTGAGGGGAATGACTGGGGGCATTACCGGGGTTGTGACCGATGTGAGTGGCTGGGGGCGAAGAGGTGCTGCAGAGAGGGAGGCGTGAGCTGCGAGGGGAGAGAGAGCCGAGAGAGAGATCTCGAGTGTGGGAGGGGTTAGGGTTATAAATTTGATTTCTTTTGTAAATTGCAAGTTTAGTCCCTAGCGTCCTCAATTTGGTGATTTTAGTCCACAACTCACAAATAAAATTTGAAGTGCTACCAATATTTTTTTTTCCGAAGTTTCAATTTATACAATTTTGGTCAATTACAATTTAATAAAAATAGAAATTAACAAGCTTAACAAATAAAATAAATATTTAGACATAGAGTTGTACATAAACAATTTATAAACTTTTTAATTTGCACATTGATTTTGATGGCGTCCAAGTCCTTCCACTGCAAAATAAGTCAATAATAATAATAATAATAATAATAATAATAATAATAATAATATAAAATGGTAACAATATAAAATTACATTAAATTCAAGAAAGCACGTAAAACGAATAAGTGGTATTACAATTCCTTACCCCCTAAAAGAAATTTTGTCCTCGAAGTTAGGACTCCCAAAAAAAGTGGATACTTGGCATGCATTTCATCATTGCGTTCCCAAGTAAACTCTTCCACTACATGATTCCTCCAAAAGGACTTCAGCTAGTGTTATCTTCTTACTCCTTAGTTCCATGTCTATCTTCATTAGGATTCTCACAGGTGATTCCTCATAAGTCAGATCCTCAAAAAGATCCAATGGCTCTTAAACTGAGGCTATGAGAGGGACCTGAAATACACTTCCTCAACATTGATACATGAAAAACATTGTGCACTCTCGATAGTGCTGATGGCAATGCAACCCGATAAGTCAGGTCACCTACCTTTTCAATTATCTCAAAGGGGCCAACAAAATGCTGAGTCAACTTTCCTTTCTTCTCGAATCTCATAAACCCTTTCATAGGAGCTACCTTCAAAAGATCATATCTCCTGCAGCGAATTTCAAAGGTTTCCTCTTCTGTTGTCTGCAGTACTATTTTTGAACCCAATAATTTCCTTTCTTCTACTTCATCCCAGTGAACTGGAGATCTACACTCCCTCTCGTATAGTGCGGATAGAAGCTTGATAGCTATTGTTATAGGAGGACTCGACCAACGGGAGCAAATCGTCCCAAATACCTGGAAAATCAATAATACAAGCTCTTAACATGTCTTCCAGAGTTTGAATCGTTCTCTCTGACTGCCAATCTGTCTGTGGGTACAAAGTCGTGCTGAATTTTAATTGAGTACCCATGGCTTTATACAGGCTCTTCCAAAATGAAGAAGTAAATTTGGGTCACGGTCAGACACAATTGATAGAGGAATTCCATGAGGTCTGACAATTTCTGCCACATATAACTCTACATATATCTCCATATTATAAGTAGTCTTTACAGGCAGAAAGTGTGCTAATTTGATAAAATGATCAACAATCACCCAGATAGAATTATAACCCTTTTTCGTTCTAGGTAAGCCAACTACAAAATACATGCTTATCCATTCCTATTTCCACTCAAGAATCATAAGAGGATGTAATAGGCCAGAAGGTCGTTGATGTTCAGCTTTAACTTGCTGACAAGTTAGAAAATGTTGAACATAATCTCCCATGTCCTGACTCATACCAACCCACCAAAAATGTTTCCTCAATTCTTGAGTCATCTTTATACTTCCAGGGTAAATTCAATATGGAGTGTTATGAGCTTCCTTCATAATTTCTTGCTTTAACTCCTTATTGTTAATGAAATGCGCTTCCCTCAATAAAATCGGTGCAAACTTTCATTATTCGAGAGTCCTCAGACTGCAAAGCTTTGATTTTCTCAAGCAATACCGATTCCATAGTCATTGACGAGATAACCTGACATGCCTTTCGAAACAATTTCCAACTCAAACATTTGGATATCAATCATCAATTGTTTTTGAACAACTCGTAAGGTAGCTATTGTTCCATGACTTTTTCTGCTAAGTGCGTCAGCCACTATGTTAGCCTTGCCAGAATGATAATTCATAACACAATCATAATCCTCGACAAGTTCCAACCATCTGCGCTGCCTCTTGTTTAGTTCTTTCTGAGTGAAGAAGTATTTGAGGCTTTTATGATTGGTGTAGATCTCACATCTAACCCTGTAAAGATGGTGCCTCCATATCTTTAATGCAAATACGACAGCTGCCAACTCGAGATCATAAGTTGGGTAATTCTTCTCATACTCCTTCAATTGCTTTGAAGCATAAGCAATTACCTTGACATGTTGCATAAGAACACAACCGAGCTCTTTTAATGAAGCATCACTGTAAATGACCAACCCTTCATTTCCCTGTGGAGTGGTTAAAATGGGCGCAGTTGTCAACCGTGTCTTTAACTCTTCAAAGCTCTGTTCACAATTCGAGCTCTATTGAAATTTGGTATCCCTTCTAGTTAACTTAGTCATAGGTGAGGCAATATTGGAAAATCCCTCCACAAATCTTCGATAGTAACCAACTAATCCAAGGAAACTATAGACTTCCTTAACATTAGAAGGCGTAGACCAGTTTCGAATTGCCTCAATTTTACTCGGGTCAACCTCAATACCTTCCTTTGATACAATATGCCCCAAGAATGGTACTCTGTCTAGCCAGAATTCACACTTCTTAAACTTAGCAAAAATTTATATTCTCTAAGAAGCACGATCCTCAAATGTCTTTCATGTTTTTCCTCAAACCTCGGATAGATCAATATGTCATCAATGAAAACTATAACAACTTGATCCAAATATTCTTTAGAGACCCGATGCATTAAGTCCATAAATGTTGCAGGGGTATTTGTTAACCCAAACGACGTCACTAAGAACTCATAAAGCTCATATCTAGTACAGAAAGATGTCTTTGGAATGTCCTCTTCCTTGATCCTCAATTGATGATAACCAGATCGCAGATCGATCTTAGAAAAATACCCTGGGACCTTGAACTTGATCAAACAGATCTTCAATTCGTGACGATGGATATTTATTCATTATCGTCACCTTGTTCAACTCTCTGTAATCTATGCAAAGTCTCATAGAACTGTCTTTCTTCTTCACGAATAACAGAGGAGTGCCCCATGGTGAGAAAATGGGTCGAACAAAGCCCTTATCCATGAAATCCTGTAGCTGCTCCTTGTAAATTCCGCAGTAGCCATCCGCTACAGTGCCTTGGATACTAGAGCTATCCGAGACACTAATTTTGATGACGAATTCAATCTCTCTTTCAAGTGGTAGATCAAAAGAACGTCTGAAAACATATTTAGATATTCTCAAACAATTGAGATTTGTTCGAGAGAAGTGTCTATCATAGGCACTTCGATTATTGTAGCCAAGTAGGCCAAACAACTCTCATTTACCAACTAACAAGCTTTCATCGCTGATACTATCATAATGGAAAGTTTCACCTTTACCTCAATAAAGCGAAAAGGGTTTTATTTGAAGGTTTAAATGCCACCTTAACGTAGTCGTTGATTGAAGCCTTATACTATAATAAACATTCCATTCCCAGTATGACATCAAGATTGTGGATATTTGGTGTTATGAGATCTGTCATCTACTCCTTCCCATTCACCACGATTGGAAATCTTTCAACACATACTTGAGTTCAACACTGCTCCGAACGATGTTGACAATTAAAACTAAGCCTCCCGTTGCGAAGGTGGATAACTCAATTCTTCAATAAATGCAGGACTAGAAAATTAATGGGTAGTCCGGAGTCGAACGATACAAAGTTCCTAACACTATGTTCGATACCTCATCGGCTGCCTACTTGGACATTGCATACACTCGTGCCGGTGTATTATTCGTGACTCGTAGTACTAATCGCATTCACTTCTTATTTTTCCCATACAAGGAACTCATGACTAAAACCCAAATTTATAAATATCCTTGCCTTATAATCTTCTCATTAACAAACTAGAACATACTCGCCATAATCACTAACAACGTTCTAGCCTCTCACTTAAAGCATTACATATTAAAATGTAGGAATTTTCAATACTTGAAACATCAAATAACATTTCATAATTTAAACAGAAATTAACTTACCAAATAATTGAGGAAGATGCACTTGAGGCGTGACTCAGTACCTGAAATGCTTTTAAAAATTTCGAAATATGTATCCCCATTTACTTTACCTTCAAGAACTTTCAAACTTTCACTTGAGCATTTCAAACTTTTACTTCATTTCCATCGTGAGCTCACTTGGTGTATCTTCTAGTCAATAAGATAACAGTGGGCAATTCTTATTTGGAACCAGATCACATTTATCGATAAAAATCGCAGAGCGGTTAACATTTATTTCACCGCAAAGCGGCTCATTACATTATTCCACCACAACACGGCTCATTACTTTTGGGTACTCCGGTCAACCGCACCCCATTTCCCACTCGCATCTTTCATGATATAGAAGTACACCCATTCTTTCATAAAAAAAAAACATGGAATACATAACTTTTGAACAGACTTGCACATTTACACATTATTTTTTCATTTAAAAACACATTTGACTTCCCAAATTCGATGCAAATGCATGCTTGATAATGCAATGACATGATAACGTGCATGCTTGAAAAATTCCTTAAATAAACATACTTGCATATCATAAACAACATGGGCAGATTTACTGTATGGCAGTACTGGGCTGTACTGCTGAAGCCTAGATCCAGTAAAAAAAAAACTAATTAGTAGCTCGGCCTAAGATATTACAGCCCAGTACTGCTGAAGCCTAGATCCAGTAAAAAAAAAAACTAATTAGTAGCTCGGCCTAAAATATGACAGCCCATCCCAGAATCCAACCCAGCTACACGGCCACTCTCCTCTTCAGACTTCAGTTCAGTCCCAAAACGATAACTCCCCTAATTAGTCCCTCTCAGTCTCCGGTCTCTCCCTCTCCTAACTCAAAAATTCTACCTGCAAAGTGCAAGCCCTAGTGGTTGCTCGCCTGCCCCGTCGACGGTTGTCCTTCCTGCGCAGCGCTGCACATGCACTCAAATCCAGCCGGCAGCCGTCCAGTCTAGGCTTTCTGTAGCACGGCAGCAACAACGTTCGGACGCAGTGCAGCGAACTTCCCTTCTGGCGCATGCGAGCTCCACCACCGCCAGTCGGTCCAGTCCACCGGCTTCCGCCCGCTGCTCCTTTTTGCTGGTAATATATTTATTTAAGCGCCCTCTGCTCCAAGCTTCCAGGTGCAGTTCCTTCGATTATCATTTTCAGATTTTATGTAGCTTGATTAAATTTAAATTAATGTAATTTTATGAAGCTTAATTAAATTTAAATTTGTGTAATTGGTTTTCAGATTCTATGTAGCCTAATTTCTATTATCATTTTCAGATTTTCCAAGTCCTGCCTTTCTTTTTTATGTAAATTTGTTTGTAATATGCAAATTTTATCGGAATAGAAGATAATATTTCTCTCACGCTGAAGCAAATTTTTTGTGTTTGATGCTTTTTACTTTAACCTGTAAGAACGGAACTAATCAAGATTTGCAATTGTTTCAGGTTAGTGCTAAGCTACTTGATTAATGATTCTTCAATGCATGGAGATTGATCAATTGACTGCCACTGCAAGCCTGCGAGGTTAGTGACAATGTGATTTTGAGATTTGAATTTGATTTTAGAATGTGAGTTTTGGTGATTGTGAAGTTTCAATGGATTTTGGGCATTTATTAGAATATGTATACTGATTACTTTGCATTTGACTTAGGCTTTGATTTTGTTTTTGTTTTAGTTTTGGAACTTAGGTTTTAGAATGTGATTTGTGAAGAATGATATTAATATTACGTAAATGTGTTTTTAGGATTAGAATGTTGTTTTAGGCTTAGAATGTAATCAACTTTGTTTGAGGATTCGATTTTGATTAACTTATGAAGTTCGCCATAAATCTTGAAAATCAATAGATCGGCACTGTCGGCCACCCCACAACTTTTAAAGTCAACTCGGTTCAACATGAAATCCTGGATCCGCCACTGATAAACGAAAAGCATTAAAATTAAGTAATTAACACGAAGGTCACTTGAGCACACTAATTTCTCATTAGCTTTTAACTTTGATAAAAATAGGGGAAGTTTACTTACCTGACGTCTTTAGTATTAACCGTTATCTTGATTTGCAAGTGGAAGAGTCTTAGATGCCCGTGACGTCAATGTACCAATTCTCCTAATTATTTCCATCCATTCATACAATACAACCTTTAGTTCGAAAACACAATTTAAACTCCTAACCAAGGTTAAAACTTCAATTTAATACACAATTCAAACCAAACGGAACCTTAAGCCATATCTAACGCATTTAACACCATATTCGAAATGAACAATCAATTCAATACACAATAGAAAGCTTTACTCATCTATTAGTTCAAACTAAAATTCAAAATTTCATTACCTAACTTTACAAAATTTCTCAATGAAAATTCTAATTATTCATAATAAAAATTTCGAAAATATGGTTGTAAAACTGAAGATTTACCATTATGGATCAACATTAAATTTAACATCGCTAAAATTTGAAATCTGCAAATAATTTATAAACCCAAATTTCATATTATAACTCAACCGTTACCAAACAATTTACTAATTCATAATCCCATCAAATATGAAATATTCACATACATCAATAAATATAACTTTTAACTCGGAACGCATTCATTATCCTTTTTTTTTAACTAACAATACTCCTAACTAAAGTTAAAACTTCAATTTAACCCAATCTGACCTTACATGAAGACTAAAACACATAAAACCAGTTAAAAAGCCTTTCATACTTTCAATTCCCGAAACGTTACAGATTAAATCCTTAAAATGCATAACAATGTAAGACTATAATTAAGGTCTCAATTTAAACTAAAATCATTTAAAATAACCTGCATTAATAAATTCCAAAATATGAAATTCTAACTTAAAGTTCCAAATAAACTCTTGAATCTAAAAATTACAAATTCCAATCTAAAAGTTAAAAATTTAAACAGTTAACAAATCTCATAAATTCGAAATCCTCAAATTTACCCAAAATAACAGAAACTCAATTAAACTAGCTCAAATTTAAACAAAGTGTTTTTTTTTTTTTTTTCTACATATTCTAAATCTAAAAAATTATCATTATAATTTAAACTTTAACTTAGGAATTTCAATTAAATTTGTAAATTCGTAAATCTGAAAATACACTTAGATAACATATATATACATGCACAGAAACATACACATAAATGTAATCATTAACCAAAGCTCGAACTAATAATTAAAATTCGAAATCTAGACAAAAATTCGAATATGAAAATATAAAAATTTATACAAATAAACATCACAGATGCATAAAATTCCATATTTATACGTGTGTGTTCGGGTGTGTGTATCAGTGTGTGCGGTGTGGGTGGGCTGTGCGCACCGTGCCTGAGGGGAATGATTGGGGACGTTACCGAGGTTGTGACCGACGTGAGTGGCCAGGGGCGAAGAGTGCGGCCGAGAGGGAGGCGTGAGCTGCGAGGGGGAGAGAGAGCCGAGAGAGAAATGTAGAGTTATAAATTTGATTTCTTTTGCAAATTGCAAGTTTAGTCCCTAGCCTCCTCAATTTGGTGATTTAAGTCAACAACTCACAAATAAATTTCAAAGTGCTACCAATATTTTTTTTTCAAGTTTCAATTTATGCAATTTAGGTCACTTACAACTTAATTAAAATAGAAATTAACAAGCTTAACAAATAAAATAAATAATTAGACATAGAGTTGTACATAAACAATTTATAAACTTTTTAATTGGTACATTGATTGTGACGGCGTCCAAGTCCTTCCACTGCAAAATAAGTCAAATATGAACAATAATAATAATCAATTACATAATTTAAAATGGTACCAATATAAAATTACGTGAAATTCAAGAAATCACGTAAAACGAAAAAGCGGTATTACACTCTTCTTCTTTTCTTTTCCCTTCCCCTTACCTTTTGAAGGACTACCTTTACACTTCTAACCACTGCGTGAGGCAGAAATGTCCATGGACGTGCTCTTAGGATTCAATGTTGGACCATTGCTCGAGTTTGTGCCTTCGTCATTCAAAGGGACTGTGTCCTTGGCTAATTCTGATTCGCTATCCTACCCCAAACCAAACCCACATTGCGCCAATTTCGTGGGGTTGTACGCATACCGCATGGAGTCGCATGTGTAACTAAAATAAACGTTCATAAGTCTTGTAATATTCACTGTAGTCTTGGTCCTTGAATTGTTTGTATTTTGGATTCTCCTGCACAATGTAAGAGTAAACTATAAGTAAATCGATCAACATTTTTGGGGTACAAACAAGTAAAGAATAACTATGCTTTAAAGTCCAACTTCTTCAACACTACTCATGTATGAAAAACAAGTATGTTTACTTTGCGATCATGGGAAACAGAAAATCACATAACTAAATTATCCCACAAGCAAGTGTACTTAGTGCTGACTTTGATGGGGGTTGCATCCATTTATTGTACCGTCATTCCCTTGAAGCTAAAGCACAAGTGGTAAAATTATATCTCTTAACTTTGATTCTTCTGGGGAGAGACACTTGATTTGTAAAAGTGAGGTATTGAGAGTTGAGTTTAATAGAGATATGATGCAGTCCATTGTCAATGACAGTCACATCAATTTTCTTGGGCTTGCAATTACCAGATAAGGGGAAGCGGAAGAGAGTTAAGAAATGTCACTATGAAAAACACACTTCGCAAGTAGCCTCTGAAATTAAATAATTGGGAATACAAATTTAGCACTATTAAAATATTTCCAGCTGCAAAATGTTTATAAGAACAATGCCTCCCGAAATCAACAAATCATAATTTTCTAGCAGATCCCAAAATCATAAATAACGTATGAAGTCAATTGCCACACCTCATTCCTCAAAGAAAATTCACGTGCAATTTGTTTCAAATAAACAAAACAAAACTTGGTGCTGCAGGCATCCCACCAAATATGCGAAAATCTGTAATCTATCTCTATTGAATCCCAGTGTTGAACCTTTTTCACATTAATTGAAAATATAAACCAAATTCTCCATTGCCCAAAAGTGTCACAAGTAAACCTACATACAAGTATAAATACTTAATAACTTATCCATATAACCCTGCAAATTTGAACTAAAAAACTGTAATGATCCTACAACCGAACCGCTTGGAAAGAAAAATTGAGAATACTCAATGTTACCTTGATTTTATTCTCTCACCAGGTGTTCGAAGCGTGGATTTTGTTCTCACCATTGGCTCCATATTCGACACCGGTGCAACACATCAACTCCTTGAACAGTTTTTGCTCGTTATGCATGATGTGCCAATGATTCTTCAACTGGTTAATGCTCTAATCATGCCCAGTTTTTGGATTGAAAATGTACCTGATCCTTTCCCAACCTTTTCGAGTGAAACATTTTCCACTTCGTTGACCCTCAGCAACCACAATATCTGATGCTGACATGAAGACTTTATGCTCACGGTCATTCCACCTAGCATTCTTCTGGAAGACTGCATCAGTATGCACTTGAATAGGAGGGGTGACATGCACATCATTCGGATTTCCAGTTGTGTATGTCTGCATGGAATAAATAGGGGGCCGAAATTTGTAACTTTGTCTAGAAAATTGAGTAGTTTCACAGAGTTACTGCAAAAACTAGTGTGTGTAGAATAAACTAAGTGAGGATTTTATGTCCATTACATATGCTCGAGTACTAAAATGTCGCCTACGATGCCAAAAACTGAACATAGACACAAAAGAAATTTGGTGATGTACACTGAGCGTTGAAAAAGGTGAGCATGCATTATCGATTTCAGGGAATAATAAAATATGAATAAGAAGGATTGAAAAGGTAAGCATGTTTGACTAGCAACGTGAACAGGCTGAAGATTAGAATAGAATAATTGAAGTTCGACAATGCATTCGAGGTTGTCACTAACCATTAGTTCGGGTTAATAACTCGGGTATGCACCATAACGATCCATGTCGAGCACTTGTGTTTGTCGAATTTTTTACACTTGGAAAGACTGCAAATGAAAGAAGAGAAAAGAATTGTTACATCCAACTGCTCAATGCGTCAATTAATAAAAAATATCAAATATTTGAACTCTAACTGAATAGAACAAGACAACAGAACAACATAGCAAAAGGATCCCATCTTCAATCTAGAAAGCACAACGAGAGCAGGAAGAAAGCATCACAGAACAAGGAAATGGAGAACCCATTTCGTTTTACCTGAAGATGTATTCCTTGTGGAATCTTGTTTTAACTCTCTTCTCCTAGTTAAGAATATTAGGTAGGAGAGCAAAAGAGGGTGTGAGAGGAGAAAATCCCTCTACGAGAATTAGTTGCAACAATTCTACCAAGGCGTATATCAATGAAAATCAGAAACAAGGAACTGTGAGTGTTTATCGTAGATGAAATGCAAGAGATGAAGGACCAACACATATCAACTCAAAAGTGTGAGGACAAATGTGATAATACAAGGATGATGGAGAAAACATAAAAAGTAATAAACACGACTCAGAACAAATCTGTCTTTGCTTTCATATTTTAGCTTTTCACCATGATTACTGTGATGCACCATATTGCAACCCACTGCAGCTAGGGTTTCCAGATTTTATGGATAAGATTCGTCATATGGCGTATAGTGTATGGCGTGTATAGTCTTGATAGTTGGATTATTCAGAAATCTGTTATAGGATTGCAAGTATTGTGTATGTATTTTGATTTGTCTATATATAGCCTCAGCTGTAATTCATTTTGTCTGATTCTGGAGAAATGCAAATATATATTAAAGTTTTCCTATTTATCATACAAGAAATGGAAGCACTTTAAAAAACTTCCACAGCTTCGGCGTCCACCAGAAAGCATTTCTTGGTAGATCTGGGTTCGTACACGTTGCAGTTCGTAAAGAGAAATTTAAAGCTGGCAGAAAGAGGAAAATCGCTGGGAGAAAAAAAAAAAATCGTCAGGTAGATTATTAGTACGAGTAACGTCGAGCTGAATCACTCGCGGCAGTCAAATTTCGTTGTTGATAAATTTCACAGCTGTCGTCGACTTCCGAGAGCAAACGAAAATGGGTGATTCTGAAAATGGTGGAACTTTCACTGAGTTAGTTGCTGAGTTGAAGAAGAGGATGAGATGGAGAAGGTGAAAATTGGTGAAGTGTATAGCCAAGGGGTGAAATTGTCATAAATGGATTCAACGGTGTAAAAGCCGGACAACAGAATTGAAGGTGCTGTTCTGTTTGTATTTTATTTTGTATTATCATTTTCGAAAATATTTTTTATTTTCTGTTTTCATTTTTGTTTTCAAATTTGCTGAAAACGCGTTTCATTTGTCATTTCTAAAAACTGTTTTTGAAAATGAAAAGCTGAAAAACACGTTCTGTTTGAAATTTTGCAGAATACTACTTAAACTATTTTTAATTAATTTACTTGCAGAATAATACTGACTCAAACTCAAATTTTCTTTCACAATTTACTGAAAACATGGTTACATGCAACACACTAATGTGAGCATTAAGAGTCTATATTAATACAGCTTGGTCAGGTTCGGGATTTGAGAAAACTCTAATTCTATTAAAATCCAGAAAATGGAAGTTCTTTTAAAACCACCAGAGTCCATTTATCAATGCATTTTTTGAAATATAACAACAAGAATTCTCACTTAATTTTTTTTGTAATGTTGATATTGAATTCAATAAAACTTTATTTAAGTTTAGTTCCAAATTAGGATAATTCTTCAAAAAAAAAAAAAAACTTTATTTAGGCTAAAAATAATAATAGATAAATAAAATAAATAAAAAATTTATATTAAGTTTAGTTCCAAGTTAAGATAATTCTTTAAAAAAAAAAAAATTCCCAAAACGCGGTTTTGGACATTTTTTATCGAAATACACACAAAACACCCAAAACGAGGTTTTGGACGTTTTGCGTTTTGTGTACAAATTTTTTTTTCTTCCAAAATGCGTTTTCGAAAATGGTAAAAAGAACGCATTTTTAGCGTTTTCGAAAATAAAAACAGAAAACGACCTCAAAACAACAAAGAGAACAGGACCGTAACATCTGAATATTAAATTGCTTTTTTACTGTAGCAAAATGAGCAATCACGTTAAAATGCGTTTTTTAAGTCCTTCAAACAAGGGCATAAAGATAAAGATTGTAATATAATATAACAAAAGAAAGTAAAGAGTATATCATCGTCGATTTTGTCATAAATTAGAATGAAAAATGTTGTATTTATATGTGAAAATTGAAAAAAAAAAAAAGTATGTTTGTGACCGTTGAGGACCCCAACAGTTATTTTTAAAGTGTTGTGTGACCAAACAGTCACATTTTCAAAAAATATGATGATTTGGTCATAATACGAGCCAACGAGCCTCATGGGCTCATGGCAACAAGCCAAGCTATGAACGACATATTTTTTTTTTTTAATTGGCTCGAGCTTATTTTTCAACTAGGTCGAGCTTTGATGAGCTAAACTGACGAGCATTTCGATCCAATTACCATCTCTAACAAATTCAGTAGCAGATGCAGAATTTCTTCAATGTTCCACCCAAATCACTAGTTCCCATAGCCACGAGCCGAGATACGAACGACTCATTTTCTTTATTGGCTCGAGCTCGTCTTTTTACTACCCCGAGCTTTGATAAGCTGTATCGACGAGAAACTCGGACCAATTGTCATCTCTATCAATGTCACTAGCAAATGAAACCTTTCTTCAATGTGCCACAAATCACTAGTCCCCATAGCCACGAGCCAAGCTATGAATGACACCTTTTTTTTATTATTGGCTTGAGCTTGTATTTTGACTAGGCCGAGCTTTGATGAGCTGAATCGTTGAACAGCTCAATCCAATTGCCATCTCTATCAATGTCACCAGCAAATGCAGCCTTTCTTCAATGTGCCACCCAAGCATCCGTTTGGTAAACTAAATAAATTGGTTTATAAACCAATTTATAAATTACACAAATTTTCAAATTATTTTTTAATCATACATGTCTTTTTCCTCTAATTTGTTTATCATAAGAACATTTCCAATAGACTCTTTATATTTAAAGAGTTTATTTTATATAATAGAGAATATCTTTTAATTTAAAGAGTACATTTTTTTACAAGTTCCAACAAATTCGTTATTTTTGCTTTTTATTTTACTTTTTCTAAAAATATTTATTGTCTTCTTTATTTTTATTTAATATTTTTTTTAAAGTTAATGATCAATGATATCAAATCTATCTATCTATATATATAATAATATGATAACCGTCACCATTTTTACGCACACACTTTCCGGCCCAAAATTCTTTCTAAATAATGAATATTTTTCTAAAAAAAAAGTATTAAATGTAATAATTTATAAAAGTTAGTATTAAATGTTGGTATTAAATAAAAGTTAATAATAAATGTGGGTCATATATATATATATGTTGAAATCACTAATATATAAAAGTATGGATGTTTAAGAATATTTTAATTGTCAATTATGTCATTACTTTCATTTCTCTTATGTCTACAATACCCTTAATTAAAAAACAAATTATATTTCCACATAAATAAATGTTGAATGACTTTTCAAATGATTTTGATTTAATTAAACAATAAATTCAATTTCCAATATAAGGTCCTTATATTAATGCATATAATTTATAAAATATGTTTATTGATAACCATTTTCGATATTATCACATTGTAATTCAATACATATATTTATACAGTTCTAAAACTGAATCATTACAAATTTATAACGTAAATCAAACATAGACATAATTTTTTTTTTTTTTTTTATATATACAATACAAGATTCCAATAATATTATAGCAGAATTAAGATAATTCACAATAGAAATAATATGGAGATGGTTAAAATAATCAACATGATGAATAATTAGTAAATTAAGATTTATGTCAATATAAATACATTTTAAAACCAATAACATTTTGAATAATCAAAATAAAAAATATAGAATTATTTATTTGGATGCTAATATGATGGTCATTTTCCAGAAAAAATATTTTTTTTAATCAAGCGCAACAAGAGGTAAGTTATTAAAATATATTTATAGATAAATAAGTATTCAATCTTCACTTACATGATGAACGTAATTAAACCCTAATTTGGTGTTGATTTTAATTAAGATTTTAATTTAAGTCAAAGTTAAAAATTTATTTCAACCAAATATTTTATGGAATCTACAAAATTTTAACCACACAAATTCATCAACTTCTAAATCTAATTAAAATTTGATTTAAATCCTTATCAAATGAAAAAGAAATTTCACTTGATCAAATCTGACAAAAACATGAAAATATTTCTATGGTTCAAACACATTTTCAACGTCTTCTCGAATTTTCGTTTTGCTACATAAATGTCACGATGTACACTTAATAATTGAGAGAAATTGAAAATGACTATTACAAAATTTACTCATAAGTTAATAATAAATAAGTAATTGAAAATTTTTCACATGAATAGTTATTTTCACTATCAAAGTTAAAATTAGTAATAATAATTAATTTGACAGAATCATAAGAGTTTAAAAAGAATTTAACTAACACGATTTAGTATTAATATCCTTCATAAGAGTTTAATACTATATATAATAAATAATGACGTATTATTTATTATATTTTATATTCAATGAGTTATAATTATTTTTGTATAATATGATGATTTCAATAATTTTCATTTTATACTTCATTACATAGGAGATACAAATTATAAGTTCTTTTATCGCATACATAAGACGTGCGAAGCACGTAGTGGAATACTAGTAGAGTTAAATGTCCTCATTGTCACTATACTATTGAAAAGTTTTCTCAAGTGTTATTGTATTTTAAATTGTATTTAACTTACCATTGAACTTCAAGTTTAAAACTTTCATTGCAATTGGACTATTTTAAAGACTCCCAAATACCATTAAACTTTAAATATCATCCAGTGTGCCATTAAACTATTAAAAGAGTAATCCATTTTCCACTCCCTTTAAAACCTTTTCATAATGAAGAGAATATTATTTTTATTTATTGAAAAAAAATATGAATAAATTCATCTACAATAATGAAACAAACAAAAAATATTTAATAAAAAATTGAAACAAATTTAAAGGAAGTGGCAAATGTGATACCATTTTAATAGTTCAATGACACACCAAATGATATTTAAAGTTCAATGACATTTGAGGAATCCTTGAAATAGTATAATGGCAATAGGAGTTTTAGTCTTAAAATACAATGACATGTCATATACAATTTAAAGTTCAATGGCATTTGAGGAAACTTTGTAATAGTACAGTGACAATGGGGGCATTTATTTAACTCTATAATAATAGGATAATCATCACCATTTTATGCACATTTTTCCGCCCAAAATTCTTTCTAAATCAGGAAACTTTTGTTAAAAAAAATGCGCAAAAAAATAAATCAAATGTAATATAAAAGTTGGTAATAAATGAAAATTAGTAATAAATGTAGGCCATATATATATATATATATATATATATATATATATATATATATATATATATATATATTAAAATTCTAATTAATAAACTTAAAATCATAATTGTATAAGAATTTAAATATTGATAAAATTATAATTTAAAACCATATTTGAACTAAATAAATAAATATTGCAAAATATAGTGAATACATTTTTTTTAATGCTTATAGTTTTATTCATATTTTTTATAATTATACTATTATTTTGAAAATATGCATTATGGGTGTCAAATCGAAGATCTCAATAAAAATTTTTATACTAACTCACAAGTAAGAGTCAACTGTAAATACATCATCTCTAAAATCGCATCAAATATTAAATGTAAGAATATGTTTTATTGCCTTAGTTTTGCCTAGAAAATGTCACATCATGAAAAATATTTTTCACATTTTATATTTGTTTAATGTTTGATTGGAAAATTTAGCAATTGAAGCACACTTTAGCCATTTGCTTTGAAAATATTTTCTTACTAATTTGAGGAGAAAGTTTTTTCCACCTTAGAAATCAAACCGAGCTTGAAAGTTTTATTTTGATAGATGTGATAAAAAAAAATGAAATCGATATTTTTACAGATAGTGATTTTGAATCAATAGGCGTTAATCCATTATATGATACACTTATACTTAAAGATATATATACTATCTTCCCAAAAGTTTTTGAGATATGTTTATTACTTTTATATATTATTGTAATTTTGTAAATACTTTTTTTTATAAAATGTCACTAATCGCATATGATCTAAGACTGTCCTTCAAATTTAATCGAAGATAATTTTCTCTTATGCAATAAAAATTAATAAAAGTCAAGGTCAATTGCTTTCTAATTTCGATTTTTTTTTTTTAAGAAACAAGTTTTTAGCCACGGTCAACTATACGTTGCTTTTTCAAGAGTTACAAATCGCAAGGGTTTATTTTTTTTAACCGCGACAATGATGATAATCAAAGTAATTTAATGACAAACGTTGTATTCAAGGAAGTATTCCATAATTTGTAATCGCGTTTCTATTTTTCATTCCATTTTTTTAAATTTCTAAAAAATAATATTCGGTTTCTCCATGAAGTCTTTTTAAATATCTACGTATTTTCCTCCAATATGAACATAAATATAGTCCTACTTATAAAATATTAACATTATTATTGAAAAAAAAAAAAAAAAACCGTGCATTGCATGGTGAAATACTAGTTTTTATAAAATATATGTAATCAATACATTAAAAATTAAACGTAATCAAAAATTAAAATACATTAAAAAGAAAACTGGTGATAAATACAAATAAAATTAAAACAAATTTAATACAAAAAATTTAATTAATTGCCAAATTTTAAGACGCGTGTTTATTTTTTTTCCTACGTTGATTAATGTTGTCTTTTTAAAAAAAAAAAAAAATCAAATTCGATAATATTTTGTAGTAAAATATTATGTGTACTATATTTTTATTTGATATGATTGTATAATTAACAAATTTTCACGAGTCCCAAAAAAAAAATGTCTTGATCACCGTGCAAGACATTATCATTTCTTTAATATGTGTGTGTATGTGTGTTGATGTATTTATAAAATATATATTATCAATACATTAAAAATTAAACTTAATAAAAAATTAAAATATGTTAAAATGAAATTTGGTGATGAATACAAATAAAATCAAAACAAATTTAATACAAAAAATTTAATTAAGCACCAAATTATAAGACGTTTGATTTTTTTTTTTTTTTACTATTTTGATTAGTGTTATCTTTTTTAAAATTTCAAATTCGATAATATATTGTAATAAAATATTTTTTGTAATATATAATTGTATAATCAACATATTTTCATGAACTCTAATCATAATCATGGATAGAAATCTCATGCATCGCACGGATGTGATACTAATATATTTTATAAAAACTTCAATCCACACACACACACACACACACACACACACACAAACACACAAATACACATATTAAAGAAATGATAATGTTTTGCACGGTGCTCAAGACATTTTCTTTTTCGGGAATTTATGAAAATATGTTAATTATACAATCATATCAAATAAAAAATATAGTACAAATAATATTTGATTAAAAAATATTATCGAATTCGAAATTTTAAAAATGACAACACTAATCATAGTAGGAAAAAAGACACATGCGTTTTAAAATTCGGCGCTTAATTAAATTTTTTGTATTAAATTTTTTTTAATATTATCACTAATTTTATTTTTAATGTATTTTATTTTTTGATTAAGTTTAATTCTATGTATAGCCATCAATATAAAAATTGTGTTTTAATTATTATTTGTCAAATCATTTGTTATCTTTAATATCAAAAATCATATTTTCTGAAATATATATGTAGTTGAAAAAATAAGCTGCTTATAAATAATTTATTGAAAAAGTTATTGAACGAAGACTAATATTGAATAATTAATGCTTTGATTTCTTTTTAGTTAATAATATAAATAGAATGATTAATATTTTTAATCATTCTTAATTTTAATAAATTTTTAAAGATTATAGTGTATAAGATTATTCGTATAATTTTGTGATCCCCAACTTTAATCGGTTGTCGTATCATGATAATTGCGAGATTTTCAAATTATTATTTGGAATATTTGACTTTGATTTTTTTAGAATTGCTTTGTGAAATAGTGATTTTTTTAGAATGTATAGTTAAAAAGTAGTATGAAAATTTGTAAAATATAATTTTTTAAAGATTGTGTGATTGAAAATGAATGTTCAGAAAAATTTATTCTTGAAAAATCAATTCCATATGAGTAGGTGATAAAGTATTATGTCTTGTGGATTAAACAACTGTGTCGCTTTTACAAATCGAGATGCATAGGTGATTTCTTAGTAAATAAAGTTATATATATTTACGATATAGATTCGTTAAAATTTAATCAAAACTAACATTTCATGTTGCTTAATTTGCTACATTTATTTAAATATATGATAACATATGTTTAATTTGTAATATTAAAGTAAATATGAAATGAAATATTTGTTTAATAAATTTAATTATCAAATATTGTAATAAGATAGTTAGTACCAATTCTAATAGTACTATTCAGATAATGATAAATTTTTTGTGATAATCTAGAAATTATATTTTGAAAAGATTAATTACATTAATAATCATTAAAATTGAATAGTTATGCAAATTAGTTACGTAAATGTTCATTTAAGTATTTTTTTTAAGTAATAAGTTATTTAAGTTCCTAAGTATTACAATTGCGCAACTTAGTAAAAAATAAATAAATAAATAAAAATTGCCCCTATAATTTACATATGAATTAAAAAAAAAAAAATCATATTTTTTAACAACTTATTGTACCAAAATTTACTGTTATAAACTATATTATTAGAAATAATGAGTCTTAAACAAGTGCTTAAGTATACATTCTCCACAAAATCATTATCATTAAACTCATTTTGTAGATAATGAGGGCTCAAATAAGCACTAAATATGTTCACGAAAGAAAAATGTGATATATAAAGAGAGCACTTCCCAAAAACAAATATTGACCAATTTTCATGTCTAAAACACATTTTCTAAAATGGTAATTAGTAGTAGTAATTCACTATTTATTATTCATTTTGGAAAAAATTCAAATTTAAATTAATCCAAATGAATATTTAAAGAAATTCAAATTATAATATTTAAAGAAATTTTTGGAACGATAAATATACGAACCGTGAAAAAAAGTAAGAAATAATTAAGGTATGTATAATGTACCTTTGTATCTAATTGTCTTCATTCATTTCTCTTTTTTAATTAAATATTCATTTCATATGTTAAAATATAAATTTGATGTATGTAGATAACAAATGACCGTGCATCGCACGGGTGTAACACTAGTGTATATATATATATATATATTAAACAATGGTTAATATTTTTTTGTATAATAATTTCTTGATCTTCAATGTTGTTTAATTTTCTTATATTTGATGAGTTAAGATTAAACACATATTTATAGTTTATTGTGATTTTTGAATAAAAATTGAGAAAAAGTTAAATATGTGAGACAAATGTAGAAATTATAATAAATATATTTATATCTTGAACAAATACTAATATTAATACTCATAATATTACATCTAACATGATATACAATTAAAAAAATACAGAATCTGCATTTATCATTCAATTAAATTTTCGATAATTTGGATTATTTATGTTGTTTTTAAATTTTAATAATTGTTATAATAAAAAAATATTTTGTATCTTTTGTATTTATGTTGATTATGTATAATCATTAAATTTTATGAATGCTTATCTATATTGCGAAAAGCGATTTCAGTTCATCGCACTGTTGGAAATCTATATCTATACTATATATAAAAGTAGGATAGTTTGACAGAATTTAATTCTTAAATTCTTTATGTTTTAATATTATAGTAAATAATTAATATGATGTTATTGTTATTTGTATATTTTGTTTATAATAATTATTATTTTTATTATTAACATTAATATTGAATGAGTTCAATCAATATTTTTAGTTATCAGTATTAAAATTATTATTTAATTATTGATTTTTTTATTTATTTGTTGTTCTTAATATTATAAATTCTACGTGTAGTCATCAATAATTAAATTGTGTTTTGATTATTAATGGTCAAATCATTTGTTATCTTTAATATTACAAATCATATTTTCTAAATATATATATATATATATATATATATATATATATATATATATATATATATATATTATTAAATATTTTAATAAATTAAGCCTCTGTTTGGAAACTATTTAGAGGAAAAATGAGTGGTTGAAAAATAGTTTTGAAAAAATATGTGGTTAAAAAGTGAGTTGAAAAAAATGTGTTGCTTATAAATAATTTATAGAATAAGTTATTGAACGAAGGTTAATATTGAAGAATTAATGCTTCGATTTTTTTAGTTAATAATATTAATAAAATGATTAATATATTTTAATCATTCTTGATTTTAATAATTTTTTAAAGATTACAGGGTATAATTTTTGGTATAATTTTGGAATCTCCAACTTGACTCGATTATCGTATCATGATAATCGCGAGATTTTCAAAGTTTCCATCTTTCTTGAAGTTTCTATTTTTCTTGAAGTTTTCAGATCTACAATATGTGGATTATTTTTAAAAGCTTTTGCATTTGATTTGGGAAAGGAAAACTTTGATTGATAATAATCATGTTTCTGATACAGATACTCATCATTTAGATGCAACTCTCGAGCATTCTCTCGTCGTATTATTCAATGACTAGAGATTCATACTGATAACGTGTTGTAAAACTACCAATTTCTAGAAGAACAAAAAAGAGAGGTAGAGAGGCTTCTCATTAGCTATATCAAATGAATTGGTTTAGATCCCTATTTATAAGGATGGAAAATAATACAATAAAGTTTACAGGATATAATGATAATGTCAGTCATTCTCTCTCTCTCTCTCTCACACAAACACACACACTATATATATATATTATTTATAACAACTCTCATATTAAAATGTTAAAGTAAAAGTCTATTGCAGAATTTTTAAGGTTGACTCACCCAGTTTTTACCAAACGGTACTGGTCTCCCATAGCCTCTCCACTCTTTCATTTCCCATTCGCTATTTCTTGTTATTTGAATTTTTGAACAGTGTGTATTGATCTCACCTTCCTGGACGGGTGACCTGAGAACAAGTCCCAAAACCTAATTGGCGCCGGAAAGAACCATGTCGAGAAGACTATTTTTCCAGCTCCAGATTCTCGCCCCGAACCGATCCACTCGGACTCCCAGACCGACCCGATTTACTTCCTCTCCCGCTCAAGCACCGGTTCTTCAGTCTCTTCCCATCATCTGTCGCCAATTTAGTGCTGAATCTGGTATTTCTCTGTCCAAGACCCTAATTTCTTTGTTATGTATTTATAATGGTGTAATTATTTTAACGGGATTATGTCTGCTTATTTTATGTCACTTTTTGCGAAATTTGTTAACAGGCAATGTGACTACAAAGAAAAGAGTGGAGGATGTAATGCCTATTGCAACGGGTCATGAGCGTGAAGAGCTTTCAGCTGAACTTGAAGTAAATTGTCCCAACTATTTATTGAAATTCTTTTTTCTCGGGGTTTCTGTGCTGTAATAAAGAACATTTTTGATTACCTCATTCATATTTGCTTAGTTTTGTTTAATTATTTTGATTAGGGAAAGGACATTCTGGAAATTAACTATCCGGCTGGTCCGTTTGGAACGAAGGTCAGCATGATTTCTGTACTTTTTATAATATATAATAATATAATTGCCTGGATAATTTGCAAGTGTTTGACAACCAGTTTATAAACATCACATCTCCCTGACCCATTTTTTAACCACGAACATTTTTTGAAACCACTTTTCAATTACACATTTTACTACAAAAAACTTAAATTCCTTATTCATAAACAAAACTCACCCTCCAAACAGTGTAGGATGATTGCACGATTAGGTTGTTTTGATTGACATTTGGTAGTAATCAGCTGATGTGTGCCTAGTTGAAATAGGAAAATGAAAATTTGTAAATGTTATTAATTTGAAATGTGAGCACAATAAAACACAATATTCTATATGCAGACTAGTTATGATTAATAAGTAGCCCCTATTCGATGGAGATTACAAAGAGAAATTGATGTTTTGAATAGTGATTCTTTTGAAAAATCTGTGATTAAAAAAGTAGAGGAAAGTTTTGGGTTTATGTGTAGAATATTTTATTGTGTGAATGTATGGTTGAAAATGATTATGAGATTAAAGAGGTTTGGAAAAATGGTGGACAAACAGAGACTTAATTCCTGATTATTAATCAATGTTGGCCAACCTTCTTTAATGATTCTCTATTCTATGCACTAGATGTTACTACTTTTCAGTGAAATTAGCTCTTTTGCAGAAGAAGAAAAAAAGATTGTATTCCCCTAGACAGTCTTCTATTTGATTTTGAATTGTTCATATATTTTTCTTTATTTGGATATATCTTTTGAAGATTGATTAATTAAATAAATTATTACTGTGAACTTTTTCGGCATGAATAGTCTTACTTATGTTAATATAATTTGTAATTTCTGCTCCATTCTTGTAATTAGCAGATTAACAGAAACTGCCAGCTAAGCAATGCGATTTGAGTGTTTGCTTAGACCGAGTCATGATACTCAGATGAAAATATGTGTTCCTTTTGCAAAGTTTCAGTTTTACGTTCAGTTACTACGAGTTATCAAGATCTCACGTCTACACAAATTAAACAGGAGAGAGAAAAAGTAACCAAGTTTAGGGGAGAAAGAGAGACCATACTGTTTAATAAGCAGTGAAATGGTTTCAGACTACAAGTTTCACAATACTGATATTAGTATATGATAAGTTTTAGTTGAAGAGCGCTTTTCCATTCTTGTGAAGCTTAAATTTAGTCTGCTTTTGGTGCTAACTCTGGCTGCCTGAAAAATATTTATCATGTACATCATAGTTAATAAAATGGTGATGATTTGTTTGTTTCAGTTTTTGGACCACTTGTGCTGCCTAATTGAATTGCCCAAATTTGCTATAGTTGCTCTTGAAAACCATGTACATTTTTTAAATGAATCTTGTTTTATTTAGCTAATATACTTAACTGATGAGTTGCGTCTTCTAGAATATGAGTATTTTGGGAAACTTGGAAAAGTTGCATTATCAACATCTTTAACTGGTCCAAATTTTACTATTTCAACTACAATAGCAATGCTATATTGGGCTATTATTCAATAGAATGAATGTTGTATAGAACTGAAACTTTGTGACAGATGAAATTTGATTTTTACAAGTTGATAAATTTGCAGTTATTGTATATATATTTTCCATTTATCCTTTTAGAGACGTATCATTGTTGTCCTTGCAGCTTGATGAGCCGAGACATGAAACTTTCGTTTTATTGTTCTTTTGATTCTCATTTGCTTATTTAGATAAATACAATTTACATTGCAAGAATAGGAATAGGAAAGTAAATTAAAATTAAGTGGAGATTGTTTTCACTAGATAGGACTTGTTTTGAGATTCACGTGAAATCATCAATGTATCATGAGAGATACTAACAACTATAGATTCCTATAAGTGATAGAAGCACATTCTATTTTGGTAAAGCACGTGTTTGTAACATATCCAACATCTGGTGTTGTTCATCTCAACCTAGGTATTAGATGTATAATGTGAAATTGGAAGAAAAGAAAGAGAAAGAGAGAAGAATAAGAAACTAACTACATGTTTTTGGTAGTTTTCTAGCAAGCTGAATAGTTTATGTTGATCTAATATATTTAGATCTAAACATTAAAATTAGCGTTGGACATGGTTCAATTCAATTTTGTAAATTTTCTTGCATTTATTAAGTGGAACCGTTAGGTCTAAATTTAATTATGGAACCTAAATGGTTCGGTTCGGTTCCGTACTGTAATTAAAGATTTTAACATTTACAATAACAATACATTAACCAATAAAATGTTCAATCTTAATTCTTATAAAATAACATAATTTAATTTAAAAATATACAAATAACAAGTTGTCTAGAAAGATCCATTTACAAATGAATGCAATATTATACGAGATTATTTCCAATTGAAAAATGATGTATTTCAGCTATTCAATTATTCAAATTGAATTTAGAGCAGAGACTCCTCTTCCATGACTGGGAAGTGAGTTGTAATAATAGCAAATAAAAATTATTAAAAGCAAGCAAACTATTAAGAGATTACAGTTATCCATCTAGATTTTGCATTATGATAACTCATTTTGGTAGGTTAGAAATGATATACTTTGATTCAGAACTAGAACAAACTACCAAAAGATGAAAAGTGAGAATGAAGGAAAGCATTTTAAAGCACATTAGATATAATTAAATGGGTTAACAGTTCATTCATATGCCAATTCCTATAAACGAATTTCTACATGCAGTTGATCACTTAATTAGTTAACTGAAAAAATCTATTTAAAAAAATTAAATAATTTTGGTTATTTCAATAAAAAAATTTTAAAAATTAGGGAGATTCAGTTCTTGTTCTAAAATCGAGGATCAAACCTGTGATGACCTGAATCCTTAGCGACTCGAATGTCACTAAACATGCACAAACTTTTATGATATAAAAAATAATTAAAAAATAATAATTTTATAAGATTTAAATCATCTTAACAAGGTATTTAAAAAAAAATCCCATTATATAATAACTAAAATAATATGTTGGAAACTTTAAAAGTGAGAATTTTAAATTGAAGTCTAATTTATTTTCCGGTATGCTATTGTACACCATCTCAACATTGATCATCTTGAACCAATTAATTATTTTGAAAGTAATGACATGAGAAAATCTCAATAAGTATACACGTTTTCATATAATTGAAATCATAATTCATACATAATGGAGACACGAAAACAATACCGAACATTGGCGGTATGAGTTTTTATGTGCGTAGCGCTACTAGAATCCAGTCCGAATCATAGAACATACTTATGGACCATAAACGTATTATTTCAAAAGCATAATGTAAAAGAAACACATATATACTTATAGTCGTGTAGGATAAAATCAATGTTGAAGGGGATTTAAACTTTAGTTTTGACAATGCGTAGATTCCTTGCTAGTATTGTATGGATGTGTGTGTAGATGCTATATTGATTGATTGATGGGGGTGAGAGAGAGAGAGAGAGAGAGAGAGAGAGAGAGAGAGAGAGAGAGAGAGAGAGAGAGAGAGAGAGAGAGAGAGAGAGAGAGAGAGAAGTAGAATGATATTGTGTATGTGTGGGAGTGACGTGAGGGAGTGCACACATGTATATAGGTCTCTACTATCTAGGTTTAGGGCCCTTTCCTTGTTTTGGTAAAATGCCATTATTATAATTTGTCTTGCATGATTTTTGTGAGATGCCAATAATTATGGTAAATATTCACTTAAATTGCAACAACTAAGATGTATGAAATCATAGTGATTTGATTATGCCTACAATTATAATAAATCATTCCTAATATATATATTATTCTAATTCTAATAAAATCACCTTCTTTTATTAACACCATAATTAGACTAATTTATATGCAATATATAATCAAACAAAAATAAGGCCAGTCATAAGTTCTAGGTCAAATCATGTTTTTCTGCTAGAGGGAAAATCTGGGTTTGCAAAAATGTTCTAAATTATAGGTCAATATTTAATTAGGCCCCAAAATTTAAATCCTTAGTAATTAGGTCTACTCAAAGATGCGAGGTGTTATAGAACCAAACTCGTCAATTCTCAATTCTAGTACTCATTTAAGTATTTAACATAACAAGAATCGAACGTTCTGTAGAAATCCGGGTGATTGTATAGCATAATCATGATTGATTCTTTGTACCATACTTAGCCCCAATTTGATGTTGTTTAAAAAGAATTTATTTGAAATGAATAGTGATTTTTATAGGGATGTGTGGTTAAAAGTAGGGAATCCTTTTTGTATTTATGTGTAATATTATTTTATTGATACATTTGTGGTTGAAAAGAAGTACGAAAAATGTGTTCAAAACTTAAAGGGGGCCAAACATGGACTTAGTCATAGTATAATTATGCTCATAGTGTAATTATGCTCATTTCCTTCTCACCTAATTCAGGTGATTCTTTTCTTTTTCCCTCACACCGTTTGTATTATAAATTGGAGAGTTGTATGCTTGGCAATTTATATAAAAACAAAAAAAATCATTTTTTTTGTTTTATGGTATCAGAGCTAGCTCATCAAATCCTAGAAATTGATGACGAAAGACCCCGTCAACAATAAAGGCTCCATGACCTCTAAATCAACCCGCTATTAAGGCAGAAATCAATTCTGTAATAGGCTTGACTAGTGTAGAAAATTCTACCTTTCAACTCACGGTGGAAAAGTTGAATGGAAAAAACTTCAGAGAATAGGCTCAATCTATCAAATTGGTAATCGATGGCAAAGGAAAGTTGGGTTACCTGACCAGAGAGACGAAGAAGCCAATCGACGTCGTCCTATAACATAAATTGAGATATGAAAATCCGATGGTCACAATGTGGCTAGTGAATTCCTTGAAGCCGTCCACAGGAAAAATCTACCTCTTCATCCCGACGGCGAAGGATGTCTAGGACGCCATCTAAGAAATGTGCTCAAACTCCGAAAACTCTTCGCAAATTTTTGAAATTAAGACACAGCTATGAAAAACCAAACAAGGGGAGAGGGAAGTCACCGATTACTACTTAGAGATGACAACCCTCTGGAAAGAACTCGACCTCAGTTGCGAATAGGAATGAGAATGTCCCGATGGTATGGTCAAATACAAAAAGGGCTTGAAGATGAAAGAGTCAATGAGTTTTTGGCTGGCCTCAACTGTGATCTAGATGATGCAAGAGGAAGAATTTTTGGCAGGAGGCCGCTACCTTCAACACGCGAGGTGTTCGCTGAAGTTAGAAGAGAGGAAAACTGGCGGAAGATGATGATGAAAGAAGGGATTATCGGTGCTGGAGAAATGGAAGTGTCGGCCATGAAGTCGAGTAGTTTGATTTTTTAAGTTTTAACATTGTATTTGGTACTTATCAACTAAAGGAATTGAATTTGAGTTGAGCCAAGCTAAGAACATTACACAGTTTGAAATGTGCTCATGCTCGCTAGTTTCATTCTTCAACTGAGAGTGAAGGAGCTAGAGCAGTCATGGTTTTGGAAATGAGCCTAACTTCAATTTGGCTTATTCATTATTCAAGATGAACATAAACAAACTTTAGACGGATGAGCAGTTTGGTTAATTTTCACTATATTTGGTACTTGTGAGTTGACGAGCCAAGTACGAACATTTTACGAGAATGTGCTCATGCTAGCTGGTTTCATTCTTGAGCTGAGAGTGAACGAGCTATAAGCAGCAGTCCTGGCTTGAGCCAACCCTGAACTGCTTGAGCATATGTAATTAAAGTCCTTATGAATGAATGTAGCTGCCATCAATTGAAATCCAAGTGGAGGACTTGACTTGGTTTATTCTTATCTCTTCTAATGATGCATATATGTGATGTTTACCTTATCTTGTTTGCTTGCAGGAAGAACCTGCTGTCATAAAGTCTTACTATGACAAAAGAATTGTGGGATGCCCTGGCGCTGATGGCGGTAAGTCTCAATTACGTGTCTGCTTTTTTGCTATTAATGCAGTAGTTATTGTAATTTGGAGTCAAATTAGCTCACTGCTTACTGACTTTTGGCCATCCTCTGCTCCAATAACTAACAGAGGATGAACATGATGTTGTTTGGTTCTGGCTAGAGAAGGGAAAACCACATGAATGCCCAGTATGCTCACAGTACTTTGTGGTAAATACATGTTTACCCTTGCATAATTATTTTTACGTTGATATATGTAGATAAAAATTCTGAAATGGACATTGTTAGCATTTGCATGCACTGAATCTTCTTCAACCTCAACCTTATTTCTTGGGAGCATTTGTTAGAACACCTGCTTATAATTAATTTTCGTGGTGGTATTAAAGACTCATTTAACCATCCATACCATAGTTAGGCTTGGCATATATTGTTTTCTTTTGTGATTTTTAGTTGATGAAAACTTTTGTTTTATTATTTCGCAGCAATTGTAAATTCTTCAGACTTAAGACCTGTGGGCTTCGATTTCATTGCTTCTGTGTTTGTATATGTCGATGTATCCTGATTGCCATCAATGTCTGTTTGATTTAGCTAAAAAGGGATAAAAATTAAAGCAAAGTCAACAATTAATTTTTAAGCACGCCTTTCATGGAGCCACAACTTTCTACCAACTTTGCAACCATACATTTCATCATCTTTATCAAAGTTTTCTAAAAATCTGATTTTTAATTATACCAAACAGGGGCTAAATGTTTATTCATTTTTTCTTGGTTGGCAGTTGGAAGTGGTTGGCCCGGGCGGACCTCCTGATGGACATGGCGATGATGACGGCGACCATCACTGACTATATTGGCATTTTTCATGCCAGAATAGTATCTGGTAATATGATGAGCATTTGCTTAGTATATTCTTGAGCTTGCGGATTCAAAAGCTGTCTTTTGCTTGCATTTGATGAATCTTTATTGTTTTGGTTGCTTTGGCAACAATAGAATCTGTTCGTCTCTCTTGAATCTTTTTTATTTTTTTTGGGGTTTTTTAATGTTGGCCAGTCTCCATTGGAAATACGGACTTCCAGCCTTTGTTTTGCATAACAGAATAATTGATTGGCTAGTCCTCTGTTTGGTAAAAGAATGTGGTTTATAAATTGGTTTATTAATGTTTTTTAAATAAAATGTGTGGTTAAAAAGTGGAGAGAGAAATGTGTGTGGTTAGAAAGTGGTTTGAGAATTTGTATAGTTTATAAATTGGTTTATAAACCAAAAAAAGGATTTCCCGAACACTTGCTTTTATGATGGCTATGGCTGCTTTGCACCACAAGGATCTGCATATGTTCACATTTTGTGTTGTATTAACCCCATCCTCTCCCCCCTTATAAAACAAACGGTCGAGATTCATTTTGATTCCAGTAGGTACAGCTATGATCATGGTAGCGTATTCATGGGTATCAACCATTTGATTAAAGAGAAGGAAGTTAAGATTTTATTCTATAATAATCTCATTGATTTGATTAAAGTGAAGGAAGTTAAGATTTTATTCTATAATAATCTCATTGACATCAGTGGAAACTTGAAACCACGAATCAACTTAAATGCTTTGTATTATGCCAGTTAACTTTCCTACTCCAGTGTGATGTGTAACTATCTAACGTGTATTTTAGGGCCCATTTTCAAAGTTAATGGGAACGGTCGTGTTATAGAATCTTTTTTACTATTATTATACGGTTTTTTTTGTGTGAAGCAGGAGTATTAGAATATGACCGATTTTTTTAAATTTCACTCATCTATTTTCTGGTCTATAAGGTTTTTTTTTTTTTTTTTTAATAAGTTAAATGTAAATTTGCACACAAATTGTTTGTTAATTCATAATTTCATATCAAAATAAAAAAATTGGTAACATTAATTATGTTCATCAGTTCTATATTGTTTGTTGCTTATAATTATTTGTGGTGTGTCATTCAATTTGAGTAGAGTTTCATTCGAGTCAATCAACTTTCATTTTCTAGCAGATTTGACCACTCATTTCAATGAGCCCCTGTTTGAGACCCATTAAACAAAATAATGTGATTTGTAATAGTAAATTTTTGAAGAATTTGGTTAAAAAATAGAGAATCTTTTTGGATTTATGTATAGATTATTTTATTGGTAAATTGTGTGGTTGAAAATGAGTTTTGAAAAAATGAGATTTTAAATAATGGGTACCAAAAAGGGTAAAATTAGGTCGCTCACTTTGCCACTGTAATTTAAGTGTGTTCAGTATTGTTTAAAAATATTTTTTTTTTTAAAAAATAAATTGTGATTTTTAGAGAATTGATGATTGAGATTTGATTGAAAAATCAAATATTGTGGGATTGTCTTTTAATGGATGGTTGAGATTGAGTATTGTAGAAAAAAGAGAAACTTATAAAGATAACCAAATAAGGGCTAAATAACGTATATGTTTACATTGACATTAAAAATTAATGTATACTTTTTTTTGAAGTTAAAGTAATGCATAGTTGGTGCTTAAAGAAGTGCTAAATTTCATACTTGGCTTTTTTAAAGTGTATTTTTAAAGATTCAATCTTATGTAATTTAACATCTAGAGTGTTTGGTAACACTATAGTAGTTTTTAACTTATTATTTTTTTTTGTTGTTTTCGAAGATGATATCTGGTTGAAAAATGGAGAAAGAAATTTAGATGGTTAAAAAGTGTTTAGGAAATTGTATTGTTTATAATGATTGTATTACATAACAGAGTGGAGCATATTTGTTAAGTTGACGGAGAGCGAACATAATGATTAGATTTGCATGTAAATTGAAATCTAAGCATCAGACATAATTACTAGATTTGTGAGGAAATCAGAGTTTAGCGATGCAATTAGGTATGTCAACGAGTCGAGCCGAGAGCCGAATATCAAGGCTTGAACTTGGTTCGAGCTTTTTTTGGCTCGAGCCGAGCCAAAGCTAGGCCAAAAATTTGAGGCTCAGCTCGAGCTTCATCGAGCCGACCCTTTTTTTTTTCGGCGAATGAATATGAATTGTATTTATAATTACTTAAATGAATTATACACAATAAATGTAGTTAAAATATCAAACATAAGATTTAATAAAAATGTAAACGTAGATTTCGCAAAGTCTATCTATACTAAAATTAAATTACTAGTTGTTATATATATATGTATATTCAATAAAGGTTACAAGTTACAACCCTCCTCCTTTTTTCGGGCTTGAGACCGGCTATGATCAACATAGGCGGAGTTAAAAATTCTACACGAATAAAAATTTTCGTGTACAATTTTTTTTAAAAATATAATAATTTAAATTACACAAAATGATTTTTAAAAACTTACAATTTCTTCTATCTTAAATATTGCTCCAAGTCCTCGGCCATGATGCTATCAACTTTATCATGAAGTCGTAAATCTGCACATTCCCAATCCTTCAAGCATACAAGAGCTTCTAATATGTCTTCCTTCAGTCTTGATCGTTCGTCTGACAAAATCCTACCACTTAAACTAAATGCAGTCTCCGATGCCACGGTGGACACCGGAGGTATTAGTAAATCACGTGCAATTTTTGCTACAACTGGATATTGCCTTTCATTACACCTCCACCAAGTTAAAATATCAAAATTCTCTAATTCTTGTGGTGTTAAAACACTGCGAACGTCCACACACATGTACCTAACTAATTCAGATGGAATTTCAACGTTTGTACCACCTATCGATCTAGATGTGTTTACACTGGAACTAATTGAGGGAGCACTTTCATTTATGTTAATAAAGTCCCATAAAGAATTAGAATGCATTGGAGTATTTTGGGAAACATTAGTTTGGGAACTAGAACTACATTGATCTTTTTTTGCAGTATAATAATTGTACATTTCACATAAACATGTGATAATTCTATATTTAAATTTTGTGAAATTCCCTTTATAATAGCATTAGTGCCCATTAAATTTAATCGAGGATCCATCACCGATGCTAAAACAAATAAAGAAGGTAATTCTTCCCAATATTTGCAAAATTTTAACTCCATGAAGCTGACTACAACATTAAAAATTGGCAAATTTCTATATTGATTGAATGTTTGTGCAATATGAAAAAAGTGCTGTAAAACAAGTGAAGATGTTGGGTAATAAACACCACTACATGCATTTGTGGCATCATAAAAGGCTTTTAAAAATCTTTTTATACAGAATGCAATTTCCCATTCCCACTCTTCTAAATTATTGTCAGATCCATACGTATGTCTACCATTATAATACATTGAAATAATTTTATCATAATTTTCACATGAGTGTAACATAAGGTATGTAAAGTTCCATCTATGTGATACATCCGTAGCAAATGAATGTTCTTCTAAAATATACTCCGCACACAAACTATTAAATGCTTGTTTTCTTGATGGTGATAAATTTATGAAATTTAGTGCTTGTCTAATTTTATCTAAGAATTTTTCAATATGTTTTAAATCACTTTTAACAATTAAGTTGATAATGTGACAAATACAACGTTGGTGAAAAAATAAACTATCAAATGCAGGGTTAAAATCAGAAACAAATTTATCAATAACAACATTATTAACGCTAGCATTATCAAAAGTAAAACTACGAATCATACCTTGCATACTGAATTCTTGTATAATCCCTTTAAAAACTAAATGTATGTTATCGGCATTATGAGGATATTCTACTAATCTAAATGCAATAATTTTTTTGTGTAAAATTCAAAGATTATCAATGTAATGAGCTGTGGCAGCAATATAATCTTTTTTGTTACCACCAGCCCATAAATCAGATGTAAATGAAATAACAGTCTCATATGTTTTTAAGGCTTTAATGGTAGTTTCTTTCCTTTTGTTATATAATTTTACGGTGTCTGCACGAAGTGTATTTCTACAGTAAGGAGTATACTTGGGTTGAAGATAATTCTGCACAAGTCGGGTGAAGTGAACAGAGTCAATTAAGGAAAGGGCATATCAGCGGCCGCCACATATGCAGCCATACCTTCGCGAAATCTTTCTTGCGAATACAAAAAGATTGAAAGAGTAGTACCAGAAGGTCCAGAACCATAAAAAAAAAAGCTGGGACTGTGTTGGGTCACCAACCGGTTTCGCTTTGCACGTCCTTGCTATGTGCCGATTCAAATGTGACGTGCTTGACCCGGGCTTCCAGCCCATTTCCTTACCACAGTAATTGCAGCAAGCTTTCCATATATCAACTCCATTTTCAACACCAACTTTTTTTCTTGTCATATGTTGCCAGCAATTCGATGACTATTTTCTTACTCGTTTGATTTCAACAACTTCTTCCTCTTGGATATCATTCAAGTCAATGAGAGCATTTTGGGAGACATCGATATGAGAGGGAGTACTAGAACTACCCCTGAATTGGTTAACTTCACCGCTATTAAACTCCATACGTATTGTAGTGTAGAATGTAGTTTCAAATTTGAAAGTTGAAACTTGAAACCGAGAGAAATATTATCACAAGAATTGAAGAATGTAGAGAAATAGAGAATTGAATAGAAATTATAGCAAACAAATGAATATTATGACGAAATGAAAAAACTTGTAACTTGTAAGTGAATTCAGAATTGTGAATTATCAAACAAAATACGACTTATTTATAGTAAAAAACGTGGGAAAACAAAAAAAAAAATTCAAATTTCAAAACAAAAATCTGCATAATTCAAATACAGATCAATTTGAAGCAAGTAGCAACCCTTAGCTACCTGCAACACGCAGGCAGCTACACGGGCCGGCCCTGGCTCGAGCCCAGTGAGCATTTTTGGGCTCGGCTCGAGCTTCGGCTCGATCCTACGAGCCTCGAGCCTAGCTTAGCCTGAGCTTTTAACGAGCCGAGCCCGAGTTAGCCGAGCCGACGAGTCGTTTTGACACCCCTAGATGCAATTGCTTTAGCAATTTTGATCCCCTCCCCGTGGCGGGGAGGGAATTAATATGCTCGCTGGGGCTGGCGGGCACTTTGTTACCCTCCCTGCTACAAGGAGGGTAACAAACTTTTTTGCTTCAAATTTGACAGTGGGGCCCGCCCCTTATGAGGGGGCGGGTAACAAATAGGGGGCGGGCACTTTGTTACCCTAACAAAGTTTTTTGCTTCAGATTTAAGATGAGTGATCAAATCTGCAAGAGAATTGAAATTCGTTGATTTGATTGCACCAGATTGAAAAGGCATTTCAACTCAAAATTGAATGATCTGCTCTGCATTTAACCCAATTAAATTACATGATGATAAAAATTAACTCTTAAAGATACATCTTATCTCGTTTTCTTCTCTCATTTGGATTCGTGAATGAGTAATTTTAGGGGGAGATTTTTTGGAGATATTTTTAAGTGACATTGTGACATTTGGATACGTGATTGAGTAATTTTCGTGAGATATTCTTTGGGAACATTTTTAAGTGACATTGTGGCATGTCACAATGTTACTTAAAAATGTCTCCAAAGAATTTCTCCTTCGTGAAATTGACATAAGTAGCACCAACTAATTTTAAATACATATAATATTTAAATGTTCCTTTATAACTGCTGTGAATTTCTCAAGTTTGTTCAATTGTCACAAAAATAAAATAAAATTGAAAACAATAATCGTGACAAATGATTGAATATGTAGTTGGAGTTAAATTATAAAAATATACTTTCGATCCTATTCAAGAAAATTCAAATATGTAGAGAATAATAGTTTCATTATTCATTCGTTAAAAAAACTTGCTTCAAATAGTTCTTCAAAAATAGCAGGAAAAAAAAGATGACAATTTTTTTATAATTAAGAATCTCAACCTCTTGTCAAAATAATTGATAGTTCAAATTTTGATATAGACGTGTCTTTGATTCTTAGGATGATTATGTGTGGATGTTGGTCGATATTCTTTCTCAGAAAAATGTTTGATTCTCTGGACATGACGGCATTGTTTCTTTTCACACTTCAACTTCCAATTTCAGTTGATGATTGGAAATCATCAATCATTAAAATGATGAATGGTGTGATGATGGGTGAATCAAAATAGAATCGATTCTAGAGGTGCCCATATATGTCCCTAGCTTACCAGTAATAATGATGGGAAAAGATAACAAAAGGATGTGTTTCCATTCCTTTGGAATATAATGAAGAGAGAAAATTGCAAGGAGAATTTTTTGAAAGGTAATTAAATAATACCTTGTAGAGGAATAACTTCTACATATATCCTATGTCTCTACATATAAATACAATTTATTATATTTAAACATATATTTTTTTGTCACATCAAAGCTTCCTTTTGCTTTCTAAAGAAAAAAGGAGTCACTTGTAGAGTATGGATTGGTATTACCAATGGAGCCTTAGATTCCAAAAGATTTAATGAAGAACTTGTTACAAAATAAATATAACTTTGCTATAGAAAAATAACGGGAGATCGAAAGTTGTACACCTGCATATATGTCGTCGATCTGAATTTTTACCTACCACATCCATCTCGAAATCTATAGTTCACATGAGTTCGATAACCCATTCGGTCCATTTTTCGGGCCCAATAGCTTTATCCATAAATATAACATGATTTTAAAATAAAAAATGCTACTTGTACATGTCCGTTGACATTAAGGTGACAATGAGTGATGTGAAAGACTGAAAGTGTGATTAGTGTTGATTAAAAAAATGATTTGATGTATGAAAAAATAGGATTACGCTACGAATGTATTATGTTAATCTGTATGTTAAAGTGTATGTATATGTAGTAAAATTATTTATAAAAAAAATTAAAAAAAAAATTATACAATTTTAAACAAAAATGCTATACTCACCCTACTCTTAATTCCTAGCTTGACCACCCACTCACATGATGATGGGGTCCACTCATTCGATAATGGGGCCTACCTATTCATGTGAGTGAGTGATCAAACTTAGGGTTAAGAGTGAAGTGAGAATAAGCTAATTCTTTAAAAAAATTATAAACTTTTGAAAACCTTTTGAAAATCAAGCGGTCACATTTGATTTATATGTTACAGTTACACAAGTTACAAATCGCACAAGATCATATTCACAAATCCCACAATTTAAGAATCACAATTATTAATAAGTCAAAGATCACACAATTAATAAATCACAAATTATATATTAATATCAAATTAGCGATTCAAAATCACTATACTTCCCAGTTACCAATCCAACCTCTCTCATTCTTCACTATGTTTCTTCTACACAGTCCGCACAAACGTCAACTGCCATCATCCAATCTACTTAACTAAAAGTATCCATTAGTCCTGACCATTAATTTAATCCACCGCCGCCCCCCAATCATTGCTCCTTCTCATTTTCAGTCAAAACAAAAAATAGCAACTGTAAATAGACAAAGCCTACCAGCGAAGTCCGATGATGCCTGCGAAATTTTAAATGCATCCTTAATAAAAAAAATCCATTAAATAAAATAGTTCAAAGCTATAATATATATATATATATATATATATATATATATATATATATATCTATTCTTCTATTTAGGGATGTCAAACGGATCGAGCTGGCTCGTCCACCACAAAGCCGGCCCAAGTCCGGCTCGTTGGCCCGTTGGTCCACGAGCCGGATGGGCCGGATCGTGGGTCGGTCCGTCAGCCCGTACATAATTTTTTTTTATTTTTAAAAGAAATAATTGAATTTAAAATTTTGAGATGAAATTTGAGACAATATAGAATATTGTATGAAAATATGAAATATTTAGAGCACTTGAAGTTGAAGATTGCAATTGAGAGTTGATCACTTGAACAGTTGAACTTGAGAATTGATAGAATATAGAGTAGAGAGTAGTTTAATTTCTTATAGATAGAATTGAGAGAATTGTGTAAAATTTGTATGAAAAATGAGGTATTTATAGAGTTGAATTGAAAAAAAAAATTAAAATAGCAGACACGGAAACGAGCCGGCCCATTTCACAGTCTGTTGGACTAGTCCACGAACTTCACGAGCCGAACTAGAACTGTCCAACACCCAAATTTTTGGTCTGGTTCAAGCCCAAGTCCGTTTTTTAACGAGCCGAGCCGAACTTTTAACGAACTGAGCTGAGTCGAACTCGCGAACTGTCCAGCCCGTTTGCCATCCCTACTTCTATTCTATCTATGTAGGGCTGGGCAAAAACTAACAAAATCAACGAACCCAACCCAAACCGATCGGTTTGGGTTGATTTTTCAGGTGGTTGGGTTGGTTTACGGGTTGAGAAATGTAATTTGTCTCAGGTTTGTTTGAGTTGTGGTTTAAGTTAAAAACCCAAATTAACACAACCCAACCCAAACCAAACCAAACCGTTACTGTTAAAAAAAAAGTTAAAAAACATAAGACAGAAAGCGTAAACAAGTATGTATTAATTTGGACCAAGTATGTATTTGAGTTTTTTTAGGCTATTTTAATGGAGTTTAATGAGTTGTACTATGTTTAATATAAACTATAACTTTATGTTTAATTTGGAACAAGTATGTATTTGAGCTTTGAAAAGTTCATATTTTTAATTGTAATTTTGTGAATGTATAAGTTCAGGTTCATCCAATGTTAAATTGATAATTTATGAGTATGAGTAAATGTTAATATTTATGAATCTATCAAATTCATAAGGGGTGGTTGCAGTGATACCCTCATTTGCAACTCGTTTTGGAATTATGCTACCCCATTTTAAAATTCTATAAAAACAGAATAACAAAAGAAAAAATTGCACAAATGCCTTATAGAGTAACAGGAGGAAAAATAAGGATTATATTTATCTATAAGGAATGACAGTTACACTGGTCAATATGTAACTGAAAGCGTAAATGCATGTTCTTCCAATAACTAATTATTCCTACTCCTACGTGCACGGATATTATCAAATTTTAAGAAATTATTAACTCGCAATCCATTCTACCTTGTCGCGAAGAAATACATAACAATATCTGCAAACTGAAGGAAAGGGAAGAAACGAAATTTGGAGTTGTACTTCCCGATTTTTACTTCCTGATGAACTCTTTTTAATTGGGTTACACGGGTAATTTACGGTTTCATCTGTTCTTATGTTGAAATGAAATTATTTGAACTGAATTGATAATGATATGAGTTCCACCCTGAAACTTTTTTCTTTTTTGTAATATGAACCAATATGAAGGAATCAAAGAAATCACAAAAGTATCTGAATAATGGCATTAGTAACCGTGTTCGTGTACTTCAATGGAGATTGGGAAGAATCTTGCAACTATTGTAGTTATTCTGTGTGCGGAATAAAGGTGCCACTTGATTGTTCTTACGACAGACTTATCAGGTTACTATCCTTGCAACTGGACAAGGATATTGAGAAACATCAGTTCACAGTGCAATATCAGACTATGGCAATGGGCCCTCGAATCCGTATTTCAAATGATTATTCACTATCGTTTTATTTAGACCTAAAGAAGGATGAGACCGAAAAATGAACCTATCCTCTATGTGTTGATGTGTCTGATATAGATCCCATCCCGAATGATGCTGGATCTTCTGGAGAACTTCAATCGGATATTGATGCATGTAATCCCCTAACACTAGTTTAGGTGCAACAAAGTGTGGATGAACATTTCAGAATGGCTTTGATGGATTCCGGTCCGACAATGGAAGAAATGGGAAAAGATCTCGCTGATTACATTGACTATCCAGTTGATGACGAGCATGGAGAATTTTTAGCAGTAATATCACGACCAAATGTCGATGAAGTAGCAGTAGGAAGTGTTTTTTTGGACAAGGAACTCCTAATCACAACTGTGGGTCTATTTGCAATAAAGAAAAGGTTTCAGTACGTCATATTGAAGTCTGAAACCAAAACATATGCCATAAAATGTGTAGAAGACTGTTGCAACTGTACCCTTCGAGCATCGCGTACAGGTGTCTCTGGAAACTTTAAGATAAGGAAGATGGACGGTAGTCATACATGTTCTCTTTACACAGTTTTGGGAGACCACCTACAGGCGAGCACCTTGGTAATTTCTAGTTGTATAAAATACAGGTTTCTATAATGTAAGAGAATATATACACCTGGAGACATCATTGAGGACATAAAAGAGACGTATGGGGTGACAATTAGTTATGACAAGGCACGGTGGTCTCGAGAACGTGCAATAGTGATGATTAGAGGCAACCCAGATAAGTCATATGGAAATCTACCTTCCTACATGCACATGTTGGAGGTTACTAATCCTGGAACTTATACAAGGATTGAAACCGACAATGGGAACCAGTTTTTGTTCAGTTTTGTGGCTTTAGGTACACCAATTGCGGGGTGGAGGCATTGTAAACCAGTAATTGTAGTTGACGGTATTTTCTTGACAAGTAGGTACCGAGGTACCCTTTTCACGGCATGCACACAAGATGCAAATAATAATATATTCATTTTAGCATTTGGAGTAGGTGATGGAGAGAACAATAACGCATGTGAATGGTTTTTGCTAAGGCTTCGAGAAGCCTTTGGTGTTCGGGATGAATTGTGTATTGTTTCTGACCGTCATGGAAGCATAGAGCACGTCGTTGATTTGGTATTCCTGAATGCTATGCATGGAGCTTGTACATACCATTTGCTGCAAAATATCAAACAAAGGTTTGGTAAAAAGTCAAAGGGTGTCAGGGGATACCTGGTATGTATCCTCAACTGGTTATTAAATTAATATATTGTTTAATTTAGAAAATTTATATTTATACATATAATTTTACGTGAATGCAGGAAGGTGTTGGTTACGAGAAATGGTCACGGTCATACATGACAACAGACAGGTATTCAACTATGACCTCCAACATTGTAGAATATCTGAACTGCTCAATCAAACATGAAAAGAAGTACCCCCATTGAGGCATTGTTCGAGTGCCTAAGATGCACAACACAAAAGTGGTTTTTCCAAAACCTAAGCAATACGAATTCAATGTTTATGAGCCTTGCAAATCGTCGCAATGCAATGTTGAATGAAATGGTGAAAATGTCAATGCAAATGCGAGTTAGGCTTCTGAACCTTGGTTTAACTGTGTGGTATGTTGCTTGAATAGAACATATAAAACTAAAAATAAGAACGTAATTTTTTAGTAGGTACATCCTTCCAGTGACATTGTATATCAAGTGAACGAAGAAACAACTCCTTATGTGGTCAACATTGATGACAAAGCTTGTTCCTATAAAAGGTTTCAACTAGATCATTTGTCATGTCCACATGCAATTGCTGTAATATCTAAATGCAACTACTCATTGATAGATTACTGCTCAACGTATTTCACGAAAGAGAAGTACATTGTGACATATAGTGGTACTATATATCCAGTAGGGAAAAAAGACGAGTCGTGCATACCAGAATTAGTAAAGCAAAAATTGGTGCTTCCACCAAAATCAAAGCGGGGACCTGGTAGACCCAAAGAGAACCGGTACAGTAGAGTACAAGAAGACATCTCGTTGTGGAAGATTTGGAAGTTATGGACATAGTAATAGGACTTGTCGCAATTCAGAACCAATGACAGAGAAGAATCACAAGAAACGTAAGAGGAGTCATCCAGTTGTGAGCGAGGTTTGTGGGTCTTACTTTTCCATTATTACCCATCATTAATATTGAATATAAAATCTGAACTAATTAAAATTGCATCACTGCCAGGTAGCTATAAATTGTGGAGTATCGTTGTGAAGACTCTGTTCTGATGTGCCCAATGGGGTGTCAAAAAACTCGCTGGAACTGAACATTTTTCTTATTTTTTTAATTGAGATGTTGATTTACTTTTTTCATGAGCAGAGAATTTGTTAGGAAATATGAAGTGATGTGATATATATATATATATATATATATATATATATATATATATATATATTTAAATTAGTATTCTATTCAATCTGTTAATGTGTTGGTGCCTTGAGACTAAATCTCATTTCCAATTTTTTGCAATGTTATTAGACATGAATAAATGCAATATGAATGCTATTTTATTTAAAAACCTTTGTTAATATTTCCTCACTTACCTTTTAGTGATATGGTGGCGATGCAACTGGATATTTATTTATTTAAATGGAAATTATAAACATGTTGGTATATTCTCCTTTGAAGCGATGGTGTGATTGATTCATGGTGCGAGCATATGAGGTATAGAACTAATACTTCATTGGTTTTAAGATATATCGAATTTTATCAGAGAACCAATTTAATGTTGGGAGAAGTACTGATGTTATTAGATAATCCCAATTACATGAAGGAGGTAATCTTAGATGTGATGAATATATGATTTATCTTGCAAACTGTCGTGTTTCGTGAAATTTGAGAAATTGCTGAGGCTGTTCAAGTTAGTCAGTCTCTGAAATGGATCAATATTTTTTTGAATTTAAGGAATATCAGATTAGTTCGGCATAAATGGGAACAATGCTGGATTTTTTTTCTCCATATTGTTACTGAGGTGGTTGCGTTATGTGTGGCTGGTGTATTGAACTATATCAGACAATTGTTCAAACTTCTAAATACATCATTAATTTATTCAAATCTATATTTTAGTCTATGAAATTCAACTATGACACAGTGTGATGTGATCCGATATGGGGATCACCAAGAGCACGCGAAAAATAAACGCCGGAAAGCTCTAAAATCCAATTAGTAGACGATAACAATGTAACCCCAACCTCACGACGCAAGAACTATGTGTATATTAAACCCAAAACCCGTTACGATGCGGACATAAGAATCACAGAGAACACTACAAAGGTATTCAAATCCTTTGATAAGTTCGAGTTTGTTCAACGAGAACAAGAAGAAATATAAGGGAATACCTCACCTTCAATATCATAAATCTCAAGAATAAAAGTTGTTTATTACAATGTTGAATGAAGCCTTAAATAGGCTAACAAAATAAAGTAACCAAAAATAAACTAGAAATAAAATAACCCTAACCGCCTAACTTAGGTCAAATTTGTGGCGCCTAAGTTACGGCCGTAACTTATACGTTTACAGCCGTAAATGACTTACGGTTTAAAAATAAAAACATAGGTTACGGCCGTGACACTTTTATATACGGCTGTAGTGATTCTCTGAACCAAAATAAAAGTTATTAAACCATGTTTACGGATAAGTAATTCCAATTCAGTTACGGCCGTGAGATCATATATTACGGCCTTATTTGCTCTTCTGCTCAATTTCGCGATGATTATGTTACGGCCGTAAGTCTGCTGCTGCATTAATTTCTTATTGTTCTTTGATCCAAATGCATTGTAATGACTTTTCTCCTCTTCCACTTTGTTATGCGATGTAAATGAGGTCTTTGCACTCGAGCACTCGTCTATCCACGCTTGCATAAATCCCTACATCGCCTGCTTGATTCTTTTGGCCATTTGCCTCGTTATTGGTCTCACGGGCACGTGTAACGGGTCAACGCTCATCGAGCCACTCCGAAACTCATCATCCCCTCCCTGTTGAAAAGGATTCGTCCTCGAATCATCACCTACATCAAACATTGAAAGATCAGCAACATTAAAAGAAGCAGACATGTTATACTCACCTGGAAGATCAAGCTTATATGCGTTCTCATTTATCTTTTCAATGACTTGAAAAGGTCCATCGCCTCTTGGCTGCAACTTAGACTTCCTTTGGGTTGGAAATCGCTCCTTTCGCAAGTGCACGCACACCCAATAACCAGCTCAAACGTCACTTGCCTCCTACTTTTGTTGGCATGAGTCGCATAACACTCATTTTTCTTTTCAATTTGCCCTTTCACCTTCTCATGAAGTTTCTTTACAAGCTTATCCTTTTTCGCCCCGTCCAAACTGCTCCTTTCATCTACTGGTAAATGAATTAAATCAAGAGGAGTTAGCGGGTTGAAATCATAAACAATTTCAAAAGGTGAACATGAAGTAGTAGAATGCACAGACCGATTATAAGAAAACTCCACAAATGGCAAACATTCCTCCCAACTTTTTAAATTCTTATTTATTATAGTGCGCAAAAGTTGGATTAATGTCCTGTTAACTACCTCCGTTTGACCACCAGTTTGCGGGTGACATGTAGTAGAAAATAACAATTTAGTACCCATCTTCCCCCACAAGACTTTCCAAAAGTAGCTTAGGAACTTAACATCCCTATCAGACACAAGACTTCTAGGTACCCCATGGAGTCTCACAACTTCCCTAAAGAACAAGTATGCTATGTTTGTTGCATCATCAGTTTTATGACAAGGAATAAAATGTGCCATTTTGCTAAACCTGTCTACCACCACATATTTCAAGTCACCTACCTTTTTTGGTCCTAGGCAGACCTAACACAAAATCCATAGATATATATACTCAAGGTTCATTAGGTACGGGCAAAGGTGTATACAAACCTTGTGGTAAGACCCTAGACATAGATTCTTTACAAGTTATGCACCCATCACAAATATGGTGAACATCCCTTTTCATTTTAGGTCAATAAAAGTGCTCTTGTAAAGTTTCTAACGTCTTAATAACACCAAAGTGTCCCATTAACCCCCCACCATGAGCCTCACACACTAGAAATTTACGCATAGAACAATTAGGCACACAAAGTTTACTTTCTCTAAACAAATAGCCATCATGCCTATAAAATTTATCAATTGCACCATTTTCACATGAAGCATAAATAGTGGAAAAATCAGAATCATCAGTATACATACCATTTATATACTCAAACCCAAACAACTTCGCATTTAAAGAAGTTAAAAGAACATACCTTGAAGAAAGGGACGAATTTATTTCCTGCTCTTGACATGAAACGACCCAGTGTTGCTATTCTTCCTATGAGTTTTTGGATTTCCCTTATGTTCCTCGGGGGCTCATAGATGTAAGGGCTACGATATTGTCGGGATTGACTTCAATGCCCCGTTGGGTGATCATGAATCCCAAAAATCCTCCAGAGCTTACCCCGAAAGCACACTTGGCAGGATTTAGCTTCATCTGATGCTTTCAGAGTGTGGAGAAGATGTCTTTAAGGTCGGCTATATGGTATTTCTTTTCGAGCTCTTCATGCCCATGTTATCGACATAAACTTCAATGTTCAGTCCTATGTGTTTTGAGAAGGCCATGTTTACAAGTCTTTGGTAGGTTGCTCCTGCATTCTTTAGTCCGAACGACATGACCTTGTAGCAGTAGATTCCTTCGTCATCCATGAAGGAAGTTTTCTCTTTGTCTTCCTGCGCCATTTTGATCTGGTGATATCCCGAGAATGCATCAAAGAAGCTGTATAGCTCAGAACCTGATGTGGAGTCTACCAATTTGTCAATTCAGGGAAGAGGATAACTGTCATTGGGGCATACTTTGTTCAGGTCTGTGAAATCTATGCAGACTCGCCATTTTCCATTAGCCTTTTTCACCAAGACCACGTTGGTTAATCATTCTAGATACTTTACCTCCTTGATGAATCTTGCTTTCAAGGGTTTATCGACTTCTTCCTTGATTATCTGCCTTCTTTCAGTAGCAAATTGCCCTCTTCACTGTATTACAGGCTTTTTGTCTGTTGGACATTAAGCCTATGTACGACAAGTGCAGGGTCGATCCCGGGCATGTCCTCTTCGCTCCATACAAAAATATCTAGATTTCTTTTTAAGCATTGTGATAGTTCTTCCTTCATAATCTTGGGAAGCTCCTTTCCAATTGTGAAAATTTTACCCTTCAAAATGAGAACTTTCTCCGATTCTACCACTGGCGACATACGTTCTTCTGTGGGCGGTTCGATTGACATTAATTCTGCTTTCCCCTTTCCAATGCAGCAGATATAACAGCTTCTGACCATTGCTTAGTTACCTTGCACTGTTGCTATTCCTATGGGAGTTGGGAACTTGATGGCTAAGTGATATGTTGATACTATTGCTCTTGAGCTGTTCAAGAAAGGTCTTCCCAAGATAGCATTGTAAACATCGGAGTCTGCACGACCTGGAACGAGGTCATTTTGATGACCTTTTTTCTCCTAATCCCAGAGAAGTTGGAAGATCTATCAATCCTTATAGTCTTACTGTTCCACCACCAAAGCCAGTTAATTGAGTAATGACCTGCTGAAGCCGATCCTTTGGAAGTTGCATCTTGTTGAAAGCTTCCGAAGAAAGAACATTAGCTACGCTTCCATTCTCTACAAGCACTCTTCTTACATCAAAATTTGCAATCATGGCACTGATAATGACTGCGTCATCATGAGGATAAGAAACTCCTTCCATGTCAAGGTGGCTGAAACTTATGTTGGGTGAAAGTTCGAGTTCATGACTGGCTGACCTGACCTCCTGACTTCCCAGTGCCAGAGCATGGTTCTTCCGGAATTATTGGAATCACCCCCTAATGCTATACCTCAGAAATAAAGTTTATTGTGCCAGCTGGTGTATTTTTCTCCTCCCTTTTCTCTTGATTTTGAGGGTCCTTATCTTCCCTTTTCACGTAATTCCCTAGGAAGCCCTTTTTGATGAGGGCTTCTATTTCTTGTTGCAGTATTCTACACTCATTCGTGGTATGACCTGGGATTTTATGAAAATCGCAGTATTTATGGCGATTTTGCTCATCGATTTTTTCCCTGATGGGTTTTGGCTAGCGTAAGTCTTCTCGACCTTTGATTTCCATAAGAATATGAGACCGATGTGCATTCAATGGAGTGGAATTCTGATGCCCATAATTGTTCCCCTTTGAGCTAGATCAGGAAGAGTTCCATCCATCTTCTTGTCTTGATCTTTTGTTTCCTTGCTTGATGGGTTCTAAAAATTGTGTTGTTGGTGATCCATGAATTTGATTCTGTGCTCTTACCGACAACAGAGTTTCTTCCATATTTATGTATTTTTCTGCTCTTTTGAGGAGTTTGGTTACGTTTGCTAGAGGATTTTTGGACAGGGACATTCTAAATTCTTGGCCTCTTATGGCTAGGTTAGAGCTCAAGTTGCCAATGTGATGTGAAGATCGGAAATCTGAATCCTTTCACCATTGAAGCAAGTCATGAATTCTCGTAGTGCATCACTGGGCCGTTGTCTCAATTGTATGAAGGAAGCGGCTGTCTTTTTTATCCTCTTGCTGCTTGCAAAGAAAGCTGTAAATTTCTTATTAAGGTCGGCGAAGGAAGAAATTGACCTAGATGGTATTGTAGAAAACCAATCTCGAGCTTCATTGGTTAAGGTCTGCAAAATGGGCTTGCATAATATTTGGTCGGGAGCATTCTGCATGTCCATGACATCGGTGTAGGTATTCAGGTGGTTGTTTGGATTAGTGGTTCCATTGTATTCCTTTATCTGAGGATACTTGAATCTTTTTGGCAAGGGGAATGATTTTATTTCAGGGGTGAAAGGTGTTCTTCTCGTGAAAGAAGCCTCATCTTGTGTATTCTGTCTCATACTATCCGCAATTCCCTCCTGAGTAATTTTGGAGATTTCTCGCTGTGTCAAATTGGTGGAGCCTTTGGTCATGGGATGTACCCCCTCCGCCCGATTATTCCCGGGGAATTGACATCTACAGGATTGACCGGCCTGTGATCTTCCTTGGGAATCATTCCAGGAGTGTTCACGTTGGCTACTGCTTGACAACTAGCCTACTGTTGAAGAATTTGACGTAGGTCATGGAGTTGCTGCCTGAGTTCATTGAAGGGTTCTCGACTGATTGGCTCATTTTCTGGCATAATTTCTGGATGTTGTTCTTCCTGAATATCTTCAAGGGTTGGGGGATTATATCCTTCGGCCAATGTAGAGGATGGAAGAGGTTGTCCCATTGAGGGGAAAGTTTGACGTCTATTAACCATGACTATCGAATCACTTCCCACAAACGACGCCAATTGATGAAGTAAAAATTCCTAACCTTGACGTGGCAAGATCTAAAATTGCTTGATCACTGGAAATGATTTATTGATTCACCTTTAACCTAAAAAAAAGTCGAGGAGGATTCTCCCCGTCGCCCTTCCGGTATGAGAATTAGTTTTCTAGAGAGAAAAATAAAGAGAGAAAGTATGTAACTGAAAAACTGTATTAATGATGAGCTTTCAAATTAAGTTCCGAATTAGTGGATGCTGCCATAGGGAGTGGCGATGCCATACGCAAAAAGGAAGAGACTCATAAAATGCCAGAGGCAAATAGAGCTTTTGCACATTTTCGTTAATCCATGAACAATCCCATTTCGCTCGCCGCTTCTACGGGAATCGCTTTAAAATATTTTCAGGAACAAGCAAATCCAAATGATTTTTGTCTCTATTTCTTGCTATTCATTCATGTGGTGGAATTTGAATGATATTCGATCAGAGGAGCTGTATTTATTGGGGTCAAAAACTCGTAACTCTCTTCTATTATGAGAAGGAGTCATTTTTGCATAAACTTACCTTTTAAAAGAAGAATCCTTATAAGGATTGAAACTTTCCTTTTTGGAATGTTTTCTTATGGAGATCATCTTGTCTTGGGGCCCAAGAATGTGGCCCATTCATGAAGCCATAAATAAAAGATGACTCAAGGCCTACTTGTTTGGGATTTTGATGTAATGAGGTCGGGATAGGCCGACCGTCAGACCCATGATATGGCAAGATAAGAATGTGGTCCGGCAATACCCGACCTTAATATTGGAATATGTTCGGACATGTGGACCGACCTATGGATATGTGAAGGGGATGATCAGTTGAGGTCGGGAATATATGTCTGGTCTATATGATTGGTCGGGCATACATGTCCGACCCTTAAAGTTGTTATATGATTAGTCCTTCTGAAGAGATCGGATACTTGGGCATGCCTATTGGTCAAGATGGGCCGACCTGTATACTTCTAAGGCTTATAGTTCATCCTTGGATTTTATGACCGTGAAATCATACCGATCAAACAAAAAATAAAATTAACACATGCAACGAATAATTAAAACTATGAAGTTTTGAATTAAAATACTTAAACTAGGCTACATCGTTCATCCCAACATATGAATTTAGTTACACGTTGTAATTAAAGAACGAAAATAATAAAATAATGCGTTCATTGAAAATAACAAAGAGAGAAAGTAACTCTTACACCAAGAATCGATTCCACATTGATAATCTTCAATTTGTGCACCTAAGCCTTGCTTGAATTCCTAAGAATTTGATGTTGAAATCTTCTTTTGGGGTTGTTCTTAGATGTGGAAAAGGTCCCAACTTCATGTCTCATGAGTTGTATACATATGTTACGGAAGAATAAGGAAAGAAAAATGTCAAAACCCTCACAAAAGCCCAGCTGTGAGGCCTAGTCGACAAGCCAAGGGATCGCTTGGTTTAACAACAGGTGTTCGCTTGGAGTTCATTATTTAGACACTATCTCATTTTTATCAAGAAGCGATCGCATGGCATAATACATGGCGATCGATTGGTGGTTTCTAGAATTGCAATTTTTAAATTTCAAGTCTGTTTAAGTTAATCCTCATTCTTTATTAGCACATCAAGTCTTCAACATTCAATTAGAGCATTTTGATCCCTGAACTTCTGTTTTCTTTTATTTTACTACTTTTTAGCATAGATTGACTTCCTCAACTCCTCGTGTGTATATTTTGGCTTCATGTATCCTATTTTTTCGTGTGAATCACTTCAAATGCATTTTTCTCTACAATTTGGGATTTTTTTTGAAACAAGAACAAAAAACAACTAAATTGACAACTTTTATTCAAAAATGACAATACAATATCCTAACTTTAGCACATAAAATAGTGTATAAAATATACCTATTAAATACCCCCAAACTAGAATTATTATTCGTCTTCGAACAAACTAAAGATAAAATAAAAGTCAAAACAAATTTTTTTTATTTTCTGTCAATTTATTCACCATATTACCTCAAGTTAATGTCAAACATCCACTTTAGAAGGAATAATCAGATAGAAAAACTATTTGTTATTTACTTCATGCTCAACGTTTACCTCAAGTTCATGTTAAACATCCACTTGATTAGAAGGAATAATCAGATAGCAAAAACTATTTTTTATTTACCTCATGCTCAAGTTTCAGGTGTTATGTGTGAATAGTCAAAATCAAACGTAAACCCATATCAAGACATACTCAACATGGTGTGGCTTAAAATTACATAAACCAAGATCTCATGTTGTCAAATAGTGCATAAATATAAATTTATTGCATCTCTCATGAACGATCACACTCATGTTTTTCTCTCAAATCCCAAGGTGCTTCTACTTATATAGTTTCTCAACATTTGTATATTGCATTTTTCCACACAATATAGTCAAAATCAGATAAGTTTGCATAAAAGATCGATGATAAGAAATTCCTTATTCCAGACCCTCAGTTTCCAAAGTTCTAGTCTCAAAGCTTATACCATGCACTTTATTATAAATGAACGACTTTTTTTGTCCTTATCTTTTACCATATTTGTACAGTACTTAATAACCCGAGTCACAAAGGCGACCAAAAAAAAATAAAAAAAAATAAAAGATGTTTTAATGTCTTATGTGTAAATCCTCTCCCCCCTTGCTTTCTAAGTGACCCATGTAACGACTTTTGGGCTGATAATTCCCAACTTAGATTAATTTAGGGTACCAGGTTTTAAAGACCCTTAGACTTACTTGCTCGAGTCACCAAGGCTTTGAAGAGAGGAATATGACTAAAATATTTTACTAATGCTGGCTTATACTTGTTGACCAAAACCCTATCAACCAAATGTACATTTTAGGAACTTCAAACCCTCAAACTGTCATGTTTACCCATACTAACCTTTCCTCCCCCCAAACTACTCATGAACAAGTTCAATTTCTAAGTTGAAGGTAGGTATGTCTATAGATCTAAGTTAGGGAAAATATGCAAATCTATGGTTAAAAAATTTAAAACATGCCCCACACATGCAAAGTAATCACAATACAAGCAATTATTCTATTAAGGCTATGTCATGCTTTAGTACAGTTTAGCATGAAATAAAATTTTTAGAAATGTTAAGTTCACATGACAAAAATTTTCAACTTTTTCCAGTTTTTTTATTATTATACCCCCCAAAAAGTTTTGAATGAATACATAGAATGAATATCGAGTGAATGAATGAGAAATCTACCCCCAAACTAGAAGGAAACATTGCCCTTAATGTTCGTCACATAGATATAAAAATGAAATACTAGACAAAAGAGAGGGATCAAGTACTTCCCAAGTGTAGAGGAGATATTTCATCACTTTGAAGCTTTCCAAATGATGCTTTAAAGAGAATCCAATTTTGCTTTTGTATGTGTGACCATCGATGTTCAGCCCCTACACCACCTTGAAAAATCAAAATTTTCTCGAGCCATCTCTGGACATGTTAAAGTGTATAACCTGATCAACAACATATTAAAAATTCAGAGCAATCAGAGCTAGTTTAGGCCGAGGAACAATGTGATGAAGTAGGTGACATGAAGCAGAATTTTGATGTAGTAATGTTGTGACAGCATGCATTGGTGCATAAGAGATGTAGTGATGTTCAACTTCAAGTTTGATGCCTTAAATCAGTGTAAATTGTGAGTGATTGATGAAAGAATGATGTAGAGCAATCTCTAATAAGAATCATCCAAAAAGACTCACGAAAACTTGAAAAGAAACTCACAGAAACGTTTTATCGAACACCTTATGTGCATTTTAGAGTTTGAATGAAATTCATAACATTGGGGTTGGAATAAAATAATAATAATAACAATAATTCACCTGTAAAATCACAATCAAATACTCAAAAATACAACCTAGTCCCAACCTCCATCAACTCACAAAATCAACATTTTCAAAACTAGGCAAACATATGGATATTTGACTCAAAATTCATTAAATATGGAAAAACACACCTAGTTTGTGTTTTTAAAGTGTTATAGCTCATGAATGCACTCAATTTGTTGATGAAAATTTATGTTGAATTGTGGAGTATCCAAAGTGAGCGATTTTTCGGTGTTAACAATCATGTCTTGATGTTAAATTATTGAAATCTCGATTGTGTTTTAAATACTGCGTTTCAACTCAGAAATAAGCGATCACGTGGAGAAGGTATAGGCGATTGCTTGGTAATTAATTTCGTGCATAGTTTGTGGGTCAGACCAGACCGACGAACGCTTCAAGTAATACCCTAGAGATCTCTTGGGAAAAAGATTCAAGTCCACTTTTGAAATTTTGATGCTTTCATTTTGAAAACCTACCCAACTCCAACGTGTTTTATGATGCATGCCACTGGCTTTTTGACTCTTTAACCATGTTGTACTTGTGTGTGATTGTAGAATGACAATGATAGCCTAGTTCTAACTAAAATTGCAAAAATAAAAAACAACCTAAACATACAAAATTGTGAAACATGTAAAGTAATTCTTAACATGCAAAAAATGTAAAACAACTTAAACATGTAACTAATAATGCATGCACCTAAAATATAAATATGAAACAAATACTGAAAACATAATAAATAAAAGGAAAGAAAATCGGGTTTCCTCCCAATGAGCACTCCGTTTATAGTTTTAAGCCTGACTTTTGCACATTTTTGTCATGGAGGCATGAAAAAAGCTCGTAATGCTTTGCATTGCTTGCAGTTGCTAGCCTTGCACTTCTCAACTTTGTTTTTTACTTTCTTGAATTTTGTAGTATCTTTTGTACCGTTGTTTGGTTTTTCCTCTTTCTTCATGTTATTTTCACTTTTTTTCAAAGCTATTTCTACTTTGCAGCAGCTTTCAACTTGAACTTTAGGATCCTTTCATGTAGTGATGTTGAAAGTAACTTGTTCATTTTCCACCCTGAATATGATTTTCTCCTTTTTCAATGTCAATCAGGACTCGTCCAGTAGCGAGGAATGGTCTTCCAAATATTAGAGGCACCAGGTTGTCCTTTTCCATATCCAGGATCACAAAATCTACTGGGAAGAAAAATTTACCATGTTTCCGACAATTTCGTATGGATTTGTATAGACCTAACAGTCAGCTTTAGTGTGGTGTTTGTTGGTTTAAGCTCTCCCAAACAAAGTTTTCGGTAAAAAGAAAGAGGAATCAAATTAACATTTTCCCCTAAATCACACAAAACATTATCAAATTTAAGTTACCAATAGTACAAGGGATAGAGAAACTCCCTAGATCTTTCAGCTTTTGTGGCAACTTGTTTTGTAACATTGTACTGCATTCCTCACTCAAGGTTACTATCTCAAAATCTTCCAACTTCCTTTTATTTGACAGCATTTCCTTCATAAATTTCATGTATAGAGGCATTTTAGTCAATGACTCAGTAAATGGTATGTTGATGTGTAGTTTCCTGAAGATTCAAGAAATTTCACGAATTGCTGCTCTAGCTTATGCTTTATTACTCATTGAGGATACGAAATTGGTGGAACATAAACTTTGGATGGAGGTCACACTTGAACTGTTTCTTCATCATTTTCTTGAGTTTTTGAAGTTGACCCCAGCTATTCCTTTTAGGCTCCTTGATAGCATTCTGTTTTCTTTTATTTTCATACTCCTCCACAGTGATTTCTGGTAACTGAACCCCGCTCCTAGTTGTAATTGCATTTAGATGCTCCTGAGGGTTGATTTCAGTGTTATTAGGTAAATGTCCTTGTTGTCTCTCTCTGACCTACTCATTCCTAACTGCCCAATCTGATTTCTCAACTCCTTGATTTCGGACTGTTGATTTTGTAGCATTTCCTGTTGACTGTTTACAAGATGTACTATCATATCCATATTTTCCTTCAAAGTAGTTTGGACCTATTGTTGCTATAGGAAACCCGATGGGAGTTGAACATTCTGATTATTGGACCATGAGAAGTTTTTTCCACTCTAGATTGTAAGTATTTCAATGTGGACCACCCTGCTGCCTTTGATTATGTGCCATATAATTAGCCTGCTCAATCTCTGATCTACCTTAATGTGCCCCAGGAAAATCCTTCAAAGTGTGGTTTTCAAATCAGAAATCACAAACTAAAATTTTCTGCACTGCATGTACTAGCTGATAATTTAGACTGTCAAATTTCTTTATAAGTGTATCCAATTTAGCATTCAGTGTTGTAATTTCATTAACTGCAAGAACTCATCCAGACTTTAGCGTAGAACAATCCGTATACCATTGATAATTGTTTGCAACCATTTTTTTTTTAAAAAAAAAATTGATGCTTCTTCATATGTCTGTCCATCAATAATCCCCCAGCTATTGAATTTGCATGCTTTTTGTTATCACAAGTCAACATGTTATACAATGTTTGCATCAAAATCCAGTCAGCTATCCCATGTGTTTAACACTGCCTTATGAGCTCATTAAACATTTCCCAAGCTTAAAAAATTGATTCACCCGACTGTTAATTAAAAAAATGGATCTCCAGCCTCAGCTTTGACATCCGACTGGCGGAAATAACTTCTCCACAAATTTCAGACTAAGTATAGCCCATAATGCTATTGAATGGATAGGCAAGGCATAGTATTGGGCCTTTACTTTATCGGCCAGTGAGAAGGAAAATAATTTCATTTTTACTTCCTCAGTTAGAACCCCGTTCATGTGATGCATGTTGCATATTTCTTGGAAATTCCGAAGATGTACATGTGGGTCTTCAGAAGGTAACCCATGGAATACCCCAGAGTTTTGGATTAATGAAATCAAAGAAGTTTTGATTTCATAGTTATTAGCAGGAATTGCAGGCGTACCATACAAGTCCCAATGTTCCCCACAGAGGGATTCATGTACTCCTTAAAGATCATCCCCCATGATTTGGTGGCTGTTCAATGACACCACCTAGAAGAATATTCGAATTTGCAGGATAGTTCAGAACTCTGTTGTCTGTCAATTAAAGATTTGTTTGTTGAACTACTTTCCACTATTGTTTATAAGTCTGTCTGAAGGTGAATTCAATCTCTGTATTAAAATGAAACAATTTACAGCTTTTAGATCTTCTTATCATAAACTAAAAAGTGAAATAAAATAAAATAACATAAAAATAGGACGGTGGCATTTTCGTAATTAAAAAAAGGCATAAAAAAATGAGGAACATACGTCGGTTTTTCAAAAAATCGACGCGTAAAATAGGACGGTGGAATTTTCGTAATTAAAATTTAGGAACAGGCGTCGGTTTCTATTTTAAACCGACGCGTAAAGTCGGAGAGGCCGACTTAGCGTGTCGGTTTAAGGAAAAACTGACGCGCAAAGTCGGCCGGTCCGACTTTACGCGTCGGTTCTCCATGAACCGACGCGAGAAATCGGTGTTTCTCGCGTCGGTTCATGGTGAACCGACGCGCAAAGTCACCTTGAACCGACGCGAGAAACACCGGTTTCTCCCGTCGGTTTTTCCTTAAACCGACGCCTATTCTTATAAATTTTTTCTCCCGGTAATTTGATACACACTCTCGCGTCTCTTTCTCTCTTTCAGTACACTTCTCTCTATACTCTCACGTCTCTCTCTCTCTCTCTCTCTCTCTCTCTCACAATTTCTCTCTACTCTCACGCCTCTCCCTCTCTTGTGAACGTCGCCGCCTCCACCGCCCTCACTCTTCTACCACCGCCTCCACCGCCCGGTACTCTTCTACCGCCGCCACCTCCTACATTGTAAGACCCGATTCTCATTTTTGTTTATAAGTATGTATATGTATTTGTGTATATATATGTGTCTGCGTGTATATATATATTTGTGTGTGTGTGTGTGTGTGTGTGTGTGACTGTGTATATATTTGTGTGTGTATGTATGTATATAGATATATTTGTGTGTGTATGTGTATATATATAATATATATAGATATGTATATAATTAGCCTCTGTGTATGTGTGTATATATATATATATATATATATATATATATATATATATATATATATATTGTTAGTATATAAATATGATAATTACATGTTAATATGTATAAATGTGTTAATTAAATTTTAATATATATAAATTTGGGTGTTAAATTTATATTGTTGATTTTAATTTAGTAGATAGATAAATTTTAATAATTTAATTATTGGAGTTGAAATTATGAGATATTAAGTCATGAAATCTTAGCTTCACTTTTTAGGAATTGAGAATGGATTTCGAATTAAACTTGGAGTAGTTGATGATGTTAAAGTTTGATTTGAGTTGTATTAGATTTTTGAATATGTCGGGATGAACATTTTGGTTTATTGTGATATGTTGATTATTCCTACAGGTTGGTTAAGTCCAATTTTTAGGGGAGGTTGTGTCAAAAGTTTTGTAAAATTTTGTAAATAAAAAATGAGAATTATAGTTTAAAGTGATTTTCACTATTACAGAATTGACCATACTAAATAAATATTTACTCAAAACTAATAAAAAAATTTAATTATATCTTCACATATAGGTCATTGATATGGATCGGGGTTGGATGTATGGCAGACGTAATAGATATGAATATGTAAAAGGTGTTGAAGAGTTTATGAAATGTGCGGATGAAAACAAGAGAAAGAAAGGTGAAACAATGATTTTGTGTCCTTGTTACGATTGTAAGAATTTGAGAAAGTTTCGTAGTTTTGATCAAGTGAAGAGTCATTTGATTCGTCGTAGGTTTAAAGAAGGTTATACACGATGGATATGGCATGGTGAGTGTATGCTTCCCAGGACGAGCACTGGTGACGATGTTGGTGATCAGCAGCAGAATAATTCAAGCAATATTTGTGAGAATGATTTGGAAAATGACGAGAATGATATGATAGACGAGAATGATATGATAGACGAAATGATGCGTGATATATAAGAGGAATACATTGAAAAACCTCATGTATTAGATAACTTGTTCAACGAGTCTGAGAAGCCTTTGTTTTCTAGTTGTAATAAATTCACTAAATTTTCGACTGTACTAAAATTGTATAACTTGAAAGCAAGCAATAGGTGGAGTGATAAAAGTTTCACGGCATTATTGAGACTGTTACGAGAGATGCTTCCGGAAGATAACGAACTTCCTAGTTCAATTTACGAGGCAAAGAAATTGTTGTGCCCGATGGGTATGGAGATTGAGAGGATACATACATGTCCAAATGATTGTATACTGTATCAAAATGATTACAAGGACTTGCGTCTATGTCCAAAGTGTGGGGCATCACAATATAAACGGAAGAACATGAATGATAATTGTGGTGATAAGAAAAGCCCTCCGGCAAAGGTGTTATGGTATTTACCTGTAATACCAAGATTTAAACGTTTGTTTGCCAATGCAAAGGATGCAAAGAACTTGCGGTGGCATGCCGCCGGGAGAAAAGAAGATGGAAAACTAAGACACATGGCTGATTCTCCTCAATGGAGGAATATTAATAGGTTGTTTCCCGAGTTTGGGGGCGAAGATAGAAATCTTAGGCTGGGACTATGTACAGATGGGATGAACCCACACGGTAATATGAGTAGTCGACATAGCACTTGGCCGGTTCTTTTGACTATTTACAATCTTCCTCCTTGGTTATGTATGAAGCGCAAGTATATCATGTTATCTTTGTTAATATCAGGGCCCAAACAACCGGGTAATGACATAGATGTTTATCTAGCCCCACTAATTGAAGATTTAAAACTATTGTAGGATGAAGGCGTGTCTGTGTTTGATGCATATACTCAGATGAATTTCACCTTACGTGCTATGATATTTTGCACCGTAAATGATTTTTCAGCTTATGGTAACTTGTCGGGTTATACTAACAAAGGACCTAAAGCATGTTCCATTTGTGAAGAAGACATGATTGATCTTTGGTTGAAAAACTGCAAGAAAAATGTCTTCATGAGTCATAGAAGATCTCTCCCTATTGACCACCCTTATCGCAAGAAGAAAAAGTCATTCAATGGAAAAATCGAGGCTCGAACAGCTCGCTTACCATTAACAAGAGGTGAGGTATATGAACGAGTTAAAAATTTTGATGTTTCGTTTGGAAAAACTTTTAAGCCTCCTCAGAAGAGTCTTTGGAAGAAAAGGTCCATATTTTGGGATCTACCTTATTGGCAACACTTATCTGTAAGGCATTGTCTTGATATAATGCACGTGGAGAAAAATGTTTGTGATAGCATCATTGGGACATTGTTGAACATTTCAGAAAAGAAGAAAGATGGTATTAAAGTCAGGAAGGACATGGTAGAAATGGGGATAAGGGATCAATTAGTACCGCAAGAGTCGGAAAAACGTACTTATTTACCCCCAACTTGCTATACTTTGTCGAGAAAAGAGAAAACAAGTTTTTGTGAGTGCCTGCATACTATTAAGGTTCCATCTGGGTACTCATCAAACATTAAAAGTTTTGTCTCGATGAAGGACTTAAAATTGGTTGGTATGAAGTCTCATGATTATCATGTCGTAATGCAACAATTGTTACCAGTTGCAATTCGAGGCATTCTCCCAGAAAATGTTAGACAAGTCATTATAAAACTTTGTTTTTTCTTCACTGCAATTTGCAGGAAAGTTATTGATCCGGAGGAGTTGGATGATTTGCAGGCCGATATTGTTATCACCCTATGTCAATTTGAAATGTATTTTCCGCCATCATTTTTTAACGTTATGGTACACTTACTTGTTCACTTGGTGAGAGAAATTAAGATTTGTGGTCCAGTATTCTTGAGGTATATGTATCCATTTGAGAGATACATGGGTATATTGAAAGGATATGTGAGAAATCGATTTCGACCTGAAGGTAGTATCATTGAAGGTTATGCTGCTGAGGAGGCTATTGAATTTTGTACTGATTACTTGGATGACGTTGAGACTATTGGTGTTCCTAAATCTCGGCATGATGGAAGACTTGAAGGTAAAGGTACTATTGGATGCAAGTCAATCGTCCCGAATGTTGAATTGCGATATAAAGCACACCTTCTTGTATTACAACACCTTCCTGAAGTTCATCCATATTTGGACGAGCATATGTCCATCATAAGGCAGCAGAATCCTTCAAAAGTTGAAAGGTGGGTAACTAATGAACATAATCGTTCAAAGATAAAGTCATGAAAGAATTGTCACAAACACCGAATACCATTGTGGAAACGGTAAAGTGGTTAGCTTACGTTCCTACCACGATTGTGAGGTCATATGAAGCATATGACATTAATGGGTATACGTTTTACACTAAACGTCAAGATGATAAGAGTGCGGTGCAAAACAGTGGAGTGACACAAGTAGCACTATCGAGAGATTTTTCAAATGCTAAAGATACCATTCCAGTAGATGCCTCGATGTCCTATTATGGTATCATTGAAGATATTTGGGAACTTGATTATTGGGAGTTCAAGTTTCCTCTCTTCCAATGTAAATGGGTTGATAACCGACGGGGTGTTCGGGTGGATGAATTAGGATTCACTATGGTGGATTTCGGCCGGTTGGGTTATCTAGATGAGCCATTCATACTTGCATCACAAGCCAAACAGGTATTTTATGTTCTTGATCCTGCCGATACTAAGTGGTCAGTCGTCCTTTAAGGAAAGAGACGCATTGTTGGGATTTGTGATGTAGTAGATGAAGAAGATTATGATCACTTTGATGAAACCCCTCCATTTTCTATCGGTATACAACGGAGTGCAACTTTAGGGGAAGATAACATTGAATCAAATTATATGCGTTGGGATCATGAAGAAGGATTATGGATTGTCCGTCGTTCCTGATTATTAATTGTATAAGTTTATTTACACAGTCTTTGCTTATAACTTTCTTTTATTTTTCATATATGCTCTATACATTGTTAATAATTTCTTTTGTCATTTTAATAACAATAATTTATTAATACGTTGTTATATGTGCAGGTACGTTAAAAGTAGTCTCAATATAATGGCTGAGTCTTCATCATCTTCAGATGATCATCGTGCTACCACCACCAAAAGGACTAGAGGGCCAACAATGTGTAAGAACATGAAGAAGGCCGGTGAAGTGAATGTCATCGAGTTCGATGACAAACATAGGCCAATCGGAGCAGGCAAGGGGAACTTCAAACACTATGTCGGGTGTTTGGCCCGTATTCACGTTGACATTAACATCAGTGATTGGCACAAGGTTGATCCCGGCCTTAAGGATTTGATGTGGGAAGAAATAAAGGTACTATCACTTCATACATGGTTAATTGATAACGTTTCATAATTTTTTCTTATAACATCGCATATTATATTCGTCTTTCAGAGGGAGTTCAACATCCCCGATGACGCAGCCAAAAAAAGGGTGTTGAAAGTCGCGGGGATGCGATGGAAAGATTTCAAGACTCGGCTGGTTCATGATTATATTACACATGTCCACCCGAAATACACATCTCCTACGCAACTTTACTCTTTTATAACTGAAGAGCAATGGGACTCGTTTAAGAAAGAACGCCAGACTGAGAAATTTAAGGTATATATATTTAATTGTACGCATGTGATTTATTGAGTTGGAAATTAAATACTTGATGTGACATTTTCAGGAAAAAAGTAAGAAGGCCAGGGATGCTCAATTGTGAACGAGCATCCACATTATGTGGGCTCAGCTGGTTATGCGGGGATGAAGCCACAGTGGGTAGTCAGTGACCCACTGTCTTCAAGTTCTTTATGCGACATGATTAGCTCGTCGATTGTAAGTGAGGATCGAAGTTTAGATTGGATTCGAGCTAGATCGAAGAAGAAAGAAGATGGAAGTTATTACATCCCCAACGAGAAAACGAGGGGGTGTTTGATAAAATTGTAAGTATATCATGATTATTTTTTCATAATTTAAATTCAAATTTACTTAAATATATACTTATATTTATGTTTCATTTTTCTGTTAATAGGTTGAAAAAGCTGAGCAGTCCACGCAGGGGACATTTGTGGCAAGTATACATCACGATATTTTAAGTGAAGCCCTTGGTAAGCCGGATCACCTTGGTAGGGTGAGGGGGTATGGCGTCTATGTGACCACAAGAGATGTTTACGGCAAGCCTGATGATTACATTAGATGTTCCTGTGGGGTCGTCTCAGTAGACGATATTAAGGAGATGATCAGGGGTCAGAGATGGAGGATAGTATTGCCGAGCGGGTCAGGCATCAGACCATGTCGGAGATGCAAAGTAAATTCGATACTATGCAGAGGGACTGCCATAGTATGCAGACTAAATACGATGCTATCCTCCAGCGCCTGGGCTTAAATGTTGAGGCCGAGGTGGACGTAACTCCACAGCCCCGACCACCAACTCGCAGCAGTTGCCACTCCGTGGATCCAGATCCATTTCATGGACTTCAGGTATTTAATGTTATGTTATTTAGAATTTTTTAACATTATTTATGTTATTTCAACTGGAAGTTGCTAACATATATGTTCAATGATGTTATACAATAGAAGCCGTCTCTTTGTCGTCTCGCCATTAGTCTTAATGGTGAGAAACAAATAGTAGCGAGCGAGATGGTTTATCCAGCCGGACCCGACACGGTGGTGCATCATCAACCTCTTTGGCCTGATAATGCTAAGGTGCCCATTGACCACATTGTCGATGGTGCAGAAGCGTTTTGTATTCCAGTGCCATCTCAATACCACACCACAGTGGGGGAAGCTATTGGAAGCTTCTTGCAATGGCCCAAGGAGTTGGTGATTTTTGGAGAGGTACAAACATTTAGTTATATAAAAGATTCTGTCAATATTAATTTCTTTTAAATTTGTATAACAACTGAAGATGATAAAAATTATCTTGTTGCAGGAAGAGGCACCACAGCAGGCAAAAAAATTTAACGAAGGAAAAACACCCCAGAGTTTCGAAATGTCATCCACTCAGCGACCTGCGATTGTTGACGATGAGACGTTGCAACGTCTGGGTGATGATTGTAAAATGTTACACACTCTGGTCATTCAATTTCCTGTTGGTGATGACTTCTACCAGGTACCCGTTGATGCCGCCGTGTTTAACTTTGCATTCGATGATGGTTTTTATGTTACAGTCGGAGACATCACCGAATTTCTTACGATGCAATGGTTGGATACATCAATCTTACAAGTATTTTCATTGTAAGACTTCTGATCAAAAAGAAAAACTTCAATTTAAATCATTATTTTATTTCTATTTATTGGCATTATTATTTTTTAGGTACCTCCATGAGCTGTGTCAGGAATACAATATTGAATCCATTGGATTCATGTCTCCGACACACATTGCATTGATTTCGGTAAGAACAAATGCAAATGGTGTTATAAATTACTTGGCCAGCACCATGAAGGCAATGAAAACTAAGAAATTCATTCTAGCACCGCATTTTCAGGAGTAAGACCGTTGATATTCTCTAATTTTTAACCTAATTTGAATGATATGATATTTAAAATTGTATTTAAACGTTCATAATACGTAGGAATCACTGGATGTTGCTAGTTATTTCTCCTGAGAAGAATACAGTGTACTTCTTAGATTCAGCTGCTGCATCTAAGCGTGACTTGGATATCAAGCCGATATTGAACACGTAAGTTAGGAAACTTTTAATGAAATAATTGTGGAGTTGTGGTGAAATTGATTGTGAAGTTGTGATTGTTGAGAAGTTGATAGTTTTGAATAGCAGGGTCCCCCTACAGGTTGGATAAGTTCAATTTATAGGGGAGACTTTGCCCAAAATTTTGTAGGAAATTTGAGTCATAATTTTTTTGTAGCTTGTTGATATAATTTATTGAAATTTTAGGGCTTTCAAAACGTATTGGACAGTTGGAGGCATGAGGACAAAATCCAATACAACGTGGAAAAACGTAAAAGTATGAAAACACGGATTTAATCTTTATTAAATTTTTTTGAATTATTTCTATATTTTATTTAGTTTGATTACTAATATTGTTATTTTTCAATGTGAATATTTTAGTGTCCTCAACAACTTGGAGGGTCTGAGTGTGGCTACTACGTTACGAGAAATATGTATGAGATAGTCACAGAACACTTTCAACTTACTTCGTTAGAAAAGGTATAAGTCATTGAAAATGAGAATTTTAATAATGACTTTATATTTTATGAAAAAATAACTAATAATTCATTTTGATTGTTTGTAGGCATTTAAAGAATATTATTCAACGGAGGAAGTAATCGAGATTCAAAACTTATGGGCAAAATACTTCGTTCATAGGTTTGTGTAAATCGAAGCGTAATCAAAACTTGCACTTACATATATATATATATATATATATATATATATATATATATATATATATATATATATATATATATATATATATATTTAATTTGTATCATAAATTAACAATTTTTAAGTATAATTGTTGTTAATTTAATTTTATTACGTATATATCGATTATATATATTTGGTAATGCGCATGTTCAGGTTATCGCAGACCACGTCCTGGTCACTGCAGGCCACGACCTGCAGTGGCCTGGGTCATTGCAAGTTACGTCCTGGTGACTGCAGGCCACGACGTGCAGCGGCCTGGGTCATTGCAGACCACTGCAAGTCACAACATGCAGTGGCCTGGGTCATTGCAGGCTACGTCCAGGTCACTGCAGGCCACAACGTGCAGTGACCTGGGTCATTGCAGGCCACTGCAGGTCACGACATGCAGTGGCCTGGGTCATTGCAGGTCACAGCAGACCACGACCTGCAGTGGCCTCGATCAATGCAGGCCACATCCAAGTCACTGCAGGTCATATAATATATATTAAAAAAAAAAAAAAAGTTTAGGCGTCGGTTCTAAAGGTAAAACCGACGCCTGAAGTCAAAAAAAAAAAAAAAAAAACTTTGGGCGTCAGTTTGTATAAAACCGACGCCCAAAACCGACTTTGGGCGTCGGTTTTACATAGAAACCGACGATCAAATTTTTATTTTTTTTATTTATTTTTTTTGACTTTAGGCGTCGGTTTTAAACTAGAACCGACGCCCAAAACTGACTTTGGGCGTCAGTTTACAACCGACGCCTAAAGTCGAGACTTTACGCGTCTGTGTCGTATGCGTCGCCGCTATAACCGAAGCGTATTCCGTTTTCCAACCGACGCGAAATCCTATTTCTGTACTGGTGAATTGATATTAATATGAAGCAGTTCCCCCACAATGACGCTAAAAATTTGTTCACTTTATTTTGCAACGTGCAAAAATAGTTCACAAGTGTACAGATCGTGAAAAGTATAAAGTTGACCTAAGAGTCCAGATTATTATTTTCACGAGGACTGTTTCTAAGTATCAGAATTATTAGTTCTTAACCATATTTGAACAATCGAAAGAGTCTTGTAAATATTAAACTAGGAATCATACTACGAATAAAAATGTGAAATTGTTTATTTTTAAAACGATTTTGAAAGCATTGTGATTCACGATTTCAACTGACCAATTAAATTAACTCAAACACCAGTTTTACTTCCTAATAATGCATTCAGTCGAATTCACACATGTATATTGAATTCATCTCTCAAGTTGAAATTAATTCTATCTAAATTAGTCAACAGTGTATCTCTACAGAGGGTACGAATTATTCCTTACCTAGATGCTTAGAACACAAGAATTCATATTAGACTGCAGTAATACCAAAATTATATTTCTATCTTTTAGCAAGTTACCAAATTTTATTCCTAAATCTAGATTGTTAACCCACCTCTCAGATTATGAAAACAATCCATAATATCAATGAATTAATGACCAATTAATTCATGCATTAAATACAAAATAAAATAATTAAAACTATGAAATTTGAAATTAAAATAATTAAATCAGGCTATATCATTCATCCCAACATATGAATTTAGTTACACATTATAATAAAAGAACAAAAATAAATAAATAATGCGTTCATCGAAAATAACAAAGAGAGAAAGGAACTTTTGCACCAAAAATCGATTCTACGTTGATGATCTTCAATTTGCACGCCTAAGCATTGCTTGAATTCTCATGAAGTTGACATTAAAATCTCCTTTTGGGGCTGTTCTTATATGTTGCAAATGTCCTGATTTTTTGTCTCATGAGTTGTATATATAGATTATGGAAGAATACGGAAAGAAAGATGTAAAAACTTTCGCAAAAGCCAAACCTCAGTGCCCAGTCGACAAGCTAAGCGATCTCTTTGCTTAACCAAAGGCGATCGTTTGAAGTTCATTCTTTAGACACTACCTCGTTTTTTTGCGATCACGTGGCATAATACATGGTGATCGCTTGGTTGTTTCCAGAATTGCAATTTTCAACTTTCAAGTCTGTTTAAGTTGGTCATCATTCTTCATTTGCACCTCAAGTCCTCAACTTTCAATTAGAGCATTTTGGTCCCCGAACTTCTTTTTCTATTTTACTCCTTATTAACCTCAATTGACTTCATCTACTCCTCGTGTGTAGATTTTAGCTTCATATATCCTATTTTTGTGTGAAAATCACTTCAAATGCATTTTTCTCTACAATTTGAAATGTTTTTTGAAATAAGAACAAAATATAACTAAATCAATAGCTTTTATTAAAAAGCGACAATATAATATCCTAACTTAGCACATAAAATAGTGTATAAAATACTACAATGAAGAAAAATAAGTATTGTTGCATGTACCTAGTAGTGGAGTTGACATGCAAATGATTTATTTTATTTTATTTTTTATTTTTCTATTTGCAATCGTGTTTAGACCATTTTAACGTGGTGTCAAACAACAATAAATTAACAACATAATAATCATTATGGATGATTTCCTTATATATAGTATCTATAGTATATGGATCTTGACCGTTGATGATGCGAACCCCTTCGATATATTGACCGAAAATTCCCACAACAATTTTAATACCAACCCAAGAAAGCTAAAGTGGTAAAATAAAGGATAAACACCTTAACCCAAGTTTAAATCTAGCCCAAAATTCAAGGATTAAACAAACCCCAGCCCAATGGGTAGCAACTAAACAAATTCCAAGGTGGCGGAAATCAACAACAAACACAAGAATAATAATACTCTAGATTTAGTTGAAGAAATTCCAAGGATAATACAAGAACAAAGGAGGTTAACCTTACCTCAAGGAGTCTCTCCAAGACCAAGCTCAATGAACAACCAAGTTGTCTTTACAAATGAAAAGAAAAGAGTATATAATGTACGAAATTGGGCAAAAGGTGTAAATTTTGAAAATTGCAACAAAATCCCGTTTTTGTGGAAATTGCAATAAAAACCCTGTTTTTGTGAAAAAGAGTGTTTCGGTCGATCGAACAGTTTTCGGTCGATCACATGGTCAACCGAAATGGGACTTTCGGTTGACCAACCCTTAGTCGAATGCGACTGAGGCTTCCTTCAAAAATCCTCTGCAGAGTTTCGGTCGACCGGAATGATTTTCGGTCGACCGAAATTAGCTGATTCCAATTTCTTTTTCTTTTTGGCTCCAACTTGATTCTCGGCTTGCTTTTCTTGACTTATTCACATTGTTTAGCCTTGAATCTTGAACCTCTTCGCCTTCGGATCTCGTCATGGGTCCCACGGGTACGTGCATCGGGGTTTGACTTTCTCGATTCTCATCATTCCCTCCCTCTTGAAAATGATTCGACCTCGAATCTTGCTTGAATGCACTGTCGTGGAACTCCTTGAACTTTGATCTTGCAACATTGTGTACCACAGGTTCATGCAATGAAGTTGGCCCTTCGCGATTCTCATCATCTCCTCCATCTCGAAAGAGATTCGGCCACGAATCAGCACCTACAATAAAAATAGAAAATTCAGACACAATAAATGTAACTGAAATTTCATACTCACCGTGCAAAATCAATTTGTAGGCGCTGCCAAGAGTTTGAGATGCGCCAACACCACAGAGTAGTAGTTTGGATTTTATTTGATCGGGGGGTCGCTCCTTCCACGAATGGGAACACATCCGGCCGCCTGGATCAAACGGAATATATTTCCCACCATGGTTGGCATTGAAAGCACATTGCATTCCAATTCCCCTAAATGGAAGCTCGAGCCTCCTGCAAAGGGGCTTAACCAAAGGTGCATTCTCGTGCCCACCTAAACCAACTCTTTCCTCGATAAACATGTGCATAAAGTTCAACAGAGTTAATAGGATAAAGACACAAGCATCTTTAAGTGGAGAAAACTTGCTAATATGATGAACAATTAAATTACAAGCAAATTTAACAACCATAAAATTAGCACCAATTTCGTGCAATTGCACAACTTCCTGAAAGAAAATATTAGCTATGTTGATGACCTTGTTGGTTTCGTTATATGCAATCAAATGCGACGTTTTAATACTCCTACCAACAATCACAAAAATAGCATCATTTTCTTTCTTTATTCCAAGTAAACCCACTATAAATTTCATAGAAATAGCAGTCCAAGGTTTACTCAGGATGGGCAAATATGCATGGAATTCTTGGGGCAAAAACTTGAGTTTAGCCAGTTTGCAAGTTCGGCATTTACTACAAGTGCAAACATGTTCAACACCAAGCTTCAAAGTAGGCCAATAAGATTGATCACATAATACCCCTAAGACCCCGTTAATTTTAAATCGCCTCATCAACCAACTATCATGTGCTCCTCCCACTAGCAATTTACGCATGTCACTTTTACAAGAAAACAATCCAATTTTCCAAAACAAATAATCATCACGCCCATAGAATCCATCAAAATATTGCTCACAACATGATTCATAAATGTTTAACAAATTCGGATATTTAACATGCATGGTCTTACTATGTTCAACGCGGAATGAGGGAGCATCTAGAAATGTTAGAAGCGAAGTCCTTTTATCATCAAGACATCTCAATAAATCTCTCCCATGGACTCCCCTAACTAGCAATTCCTTTAGAGAGTCAATATGCATGACAAGCATATTTTCACAAAATAAGAATTTATCATGCCAATGATATGTACTATATGCAATATTTTCACAAAAAGATTTGGTACTTATGCAATTGGGCACATGCAAAAAGTTGCATTTACAATTTAAGCACTCATCATGACAATGATTCTTACCACATGTTACATTTTCACAAGTCAACAACACACTTGGAAAATCTACATCAAGATCATACAACCCTCTAATGTATTCAAAACATAATAACATTGCATTCAAAGAAATGTTAGGAGCATACCTCCTAGATGTTGCATTGGTTATGTCATTTTCTTTACCTCGGTTGTACTCGTTGTTGTAGGAAAATGTTTTCATGAATTTCTTCCATAAGGCATGCTTTTGGAGTTCTTTGTTGCCTTGATAAGTTGGCCTCACAATTTCCTGCAACAAAAAAATAACCAAACTAGGGAGGGAAGTGTTAGAATATTCAAGAGTAAAGAACATTTTTGGGTGATCTTTTCTCTCAATCTTCTTGGTGGCACTCATCACTCCCTCACATTTTTTTGAGGTAGGAACCTCAACTCTCAGTTCTTCTCTCGCCTCTCCTTTTTCTGGAGTCGTGGCTCCAACTCTCAATTCCTCACCTTTTTCTAGGGTCGAGGCCCCAATTCTCATGCTCTTATTTTTGCTTTCTTCAATTTGCTCAATTGAATTCTCTTTTATTTTCCTATTCCCCCTTTCTTCTTCTTCTTTTTCTTCCTCGAATTCCTTCTTGAGCTTCATTTGGTCTTTGCATACTTCTTCCGCGCTCAAAGATAGGATCACAACCTTTTTTTCATTCATTTTGAAGCTACACCGATTCCTTCTCCTATCAAGATTCACATTTCGCTCACATTGCCAAGGTCTCCCCAAGATTATGTGAGTAGTGTGTAAGGGAACCACATCACATAATATTTGATCACTATAAGTACCAATGTGAAAAGTAAGAAGAATTTGTTCGCTTACCCTCACCTCCCCATAGTCATTCAACCTTTGCAATACATAGGGATTAAGATGCTTCATAACCGGTAACCCCAATTTATCCACCCTACTAGCACTCACCAAATTAGTGTCAATCTCCCCATCTATCATGAGACTACATGGTTTATCACTCACTAGGCACCTAGTGTAGAAATTATCCTCCCCATGTTCCTCCATCCTATTAGCATGGGCCAAAAATTGTGGTGGCCTAGCATTCATCTCGTTCACTACTTCTCTACCTCCACTACCGTCCCTCCTATGGAATGATGACGCCTTCATTCGCTCAATATTAACCTTCACATCCATCCCATCTCCGCTTCTATCTACCCATTCTCTTCTTCTACCCATTCTCCAATCTTCTTCCACTTCTCCACTTCTACCCATTCCATGAAGTGATGAATTTTGCATTCTCGCACTATCAATATTTTCATCAACTCCATTTCTCCTATCATCTAACCACTCTCTTCTTTTCCTATTCATACTCCCGTTTTGTTCACCATTACCTTCATCTTCCCAAATATTCATTCTAATTTTCCTATTCAAACTCCCATTTTGTTTTCTACTTCCATCCCTATACACAATGTTCTCAAATTTATCCCTCACCCTTCTTCTACTACACATCATTTCTTCACCTCCCCTATTTGATTTACTCTCCCCTCTTGTTCCTAAATTTTTCAACTCACCCCCAATCTCCTTAATTTGTCTAGCCATGGTGGTTGAAAGATTTTGTAACAAGTACTTCAAGTCTTGAGTTTGAGCATTGGACTTTGACATGGTGTGCAAGTGTGAAAGTGTTCTCACAAGAACATTTTTCACTCGTGTTTCACTCAATTTAGACTTTTACCCTCTAATGAGCTCACCACTCTTGCCTTTTTCCACTCAAATCTCCTTTTTCAAGTTCTCCAAGGAAGGTAATCAACTAAACCACAAAGTATAATTCTTGTGAAGTCAATGAAATCACAAACAAAGGAAGAAGGAATTTTAGAATAAATAGACACAATAGCAAGTAGAATTTATGTGCTTGCTATACTCAAAAGGAACAACATGTATGTGGGATAAGATACTAGGAACACAATTTTAGCAATGGGATTGATAAACCACAAATAATAGACAAGGCATAGATGTAGAATAATAAGCACAAAGAGTGTAAATTTTGAATGAGGCAATTTATCAAACACCTTGTACTCAATCTTTGAATGATCTTGAATGGATAAAATGTGGATATATGGTAAATCCCCAACAACCCAAATGTGACAAGAAATGAATGATCAACAATTACCCAATGTATGAAGAAAGTAATATATGGGATACAATGTTGATAACACAATCTCAATGATGAGAATTGGATAGCCCCAAGTAATTAACAAGTTATGGGCATTGAATAATAAGGCATGAATGTGGTATTTTTCTTTGGGACAATTTATCAAACACTTTGGATAATGTAGGAAAGTAAGTGTTTGGCTAATAGAAACCCCCAAAAAATTCACAATCAATATACCCAATACATGAAATCAACAATACACATGGGCACATAAATTTTCTCCAATTTTTCCCAATTTTCGGATTTTTTTTTTTTAATAACAACAACAATAATGTAAAGGATGGGTTTACCAAATTAGAGCCAAGCTCTGATACCAAATGATGCGAACCCCTTCGGTATATTGACCGAAAATTCCCACAACAATTTTAATACCAACCCAAGAAAGCTAAAGTGGTAAAATAAAGGATAAACACCTTAACCCAAGTTTAAATCTAGCCCAAAATTCAAGGATTAAACAAACCCTAGCCCAATGGGTAGCAACTAAACAAATTCCAAGGTGGCGAAAATCAACAACAAACACAAGAATAATAATACTCTAGATTTATTTGAAGAAATTCCAAGGATAATATAAGAACAAAGGAGGTTCACCTTACCTCAAGGAGTCTCTCCAAGACCAAGCTCAATGAACAATCAAGTTGTCTTTACAAATGAAAAGAAAAGAGTATATAATGTACAAAATTGGGCAAAAGGTGTAAATTTCGAAAATTGCAACAAAACCCCGTTTTTGTGAAAATTGCAACAAAAACCCCGTTTTTGTGAAACAAAGTGTTTCAGTCGACCGACACGGTCGACCGAACAATTTTCGGTCGATCACATGGTCGATCAAAATGGGACTTTCGGTCGACCAAACCTCAGCCGAACGCGACTGAGGCTTCCTTCAAAAATCCTCTGCAGAGTTTCGGTCGACCGGAATGATTTTCGGTCGACCGAAATTGGCTGATTCCAATTTCTTCTTCTTTTTGGCTCCAACTTGATTCCCGGCTTACTTTTCTTGACTTATTCACATTGTTTAGCCTCGAATCTTGAACCTCTTCGACTTCGGATCTCGTCATGGGTCCCAGGGCACGTGCATCGGGGTTTGACTTTCTCGATTCTCATCAGTTGATTTCAATAGGATTGTTTGTACTTGTCATTAAGCTCGATACATGAATTTCCCTTGTCGCTATGTTTCTATCATTGTATGCACGAGATTGGATCTAGAGCGCTAAGTCACTTGAATTATTAAACCCTATAGATAGTGCACTAGATTGGAGAATGGTAACATTAATTAATTAATTTAAGTTGAACCATGGTAAAAGAAAAAAATATTCCTTAATTTGACGGAGAAACGTGTCAATTTTCCCCCCTCTGCAATAATTGAGGCCTTAATCGATAGATATGTAAGAATTAAGCTACCCACAACATCATAGTCAACCCATAAAGATGCATCATGAACAACAGCAAACAAAATTCGAACATAAATTTGTTTTCTATTTTATTTGTACTAGTTTTCTAATTTTTATGTAGCCGCCTCCGGCTTATTGATACCATGATACTTTAGACTCAGTTTGGCGATTGAAATAAATAGAATTTTGAATTATAACAAGTACATTAACTAAATTTTTTAAGTAAGACGTATAGTTAAAATTTAGAGAAAAAAATATTAAGTTAAAAAGTGGTATAAAAAATTATGTTCATTATAATTTGAATTTTAATATGTAGCGGAACACAACCCTAATATCAAGGTTGATTTGTTTAATTTGCACTAGACCAGTCACGTCCATATCCGAGACCACTAATCATGTTTTTGATCAAGTGTTAAAGTCTTACATTTCGTTCTTTTACGCAATTATTATAATTTATAAACCAATTTATAAAAAAACACAATTTTTCAACTTACCTTTTAATCATGCAACATATTTTTTATGTTTTTTAAGTAAGATATGTCGTTAAAAAGTGGAGAGAGAAAATATATTTAATTAAACATATATTTGAAAAATTCTATTTTTGAAAACATATTTAAAAATACTTTTACAAAAAAGAGGCTAATTCATGAAACTCAAGCGACATGCACAGGACCCCTTTTGTGGTTGCAATTATGCTACGTTCCCCATCCGTTTCACAACAAGCATGACAATGTTAATGTACAATTACTGAACTACCCCTCGGTCTAATGAAAACAAGAAAACCGCATCTTACTTCTGATACACCCACAGTCCACATCCATACATTTCAAAAAAATTTCAGAAAATCCTCTCATCTCCAAGCCGATTTCAACACTCTATATCATCCGCCCATCTCTGAATAATCTATGTTTACAAAAGAAATGGAAATGCTTAGATCTGAATAAGTCGATTGTGTGCCCCAAATTAGTACCTGAAGTTGTATTTTTGCAGATTTTTCGATCCCATTTTCTCGATTTGATTTCTCATGGAAATTTAAAGTGTTATTGCAGGAATTTGAGCTCGGAGGTTGAACTTGTTCATTTTGTAGTCCTACGAAGGCTGTTACTCGAAGTTTGTGGAACCCACCGTGAAGGAACCCGTCGAAGTATTTAAGTTTCCGACGAGTGAGGACGAAGGTCGACCGAAGTAGTGGTAATCGTCATCAAAAATTTCGTCTGACATCGACTGGTAAGAACCCCTGCATTTCTAAACAATTTGAGTGATAAACGGTCCTAATTTTTGAAACCCTGACTTCATATTCTTTGATTATGTTGGCTATGATTCACGTGAAGAAGTTTTAGTTTAATTTAATTTTTTTTTAATTATTATTTTTTATGCAGTGTTGGATGGTTGTGTAATGTATATTGTAATTTCTATTATTCATTATTGTAAGTCATATTTTTTTATTTGAAGGCTTTAATTTGATTGGCTTTTGTATGTTCCAAATGCATTAATTTGAATCACATGTACACTTTTGAGGCACTTGGAATGCATTCAAACAAAAAATGCATTTTGCATAATATGGGATGATTTTGGATAAGAGTTTAGGTACGTTTCTTTTTTTTTTTTTATAAATTTTTTGCAGTGGCACAAAAGTAATTTCTTGTTTATTTTTTGGAAAATTTTGTGAGTTCACCGAAAAAAGAAGTATTAGCATTTCACATAATTATAGAACTGAGATACATATTTTTTGCTTAAGAACATTGCTATAGAGTGTAAATTTTATCATATTTGACATTTTTAGTTGAGTTGATAGGAACAAATGATGAAGGGAAAGAATTATGGAATCTGTCATGGTTGTCGAGAAGCGGGACATTGGTTGGATGAATGTCCGACAAAGATGCTATGCCCTCGTTGCGGAGAGGGATTCCTCAGATTGCTTGAGGTTTAAAAAAAGACTTCTAGATACTTGGGGAAGTTGTTCTACTCTTGCACTCAACCCGGTTGTCGATATTTTGTTTGGTATGATGAGGTTTCAAGCAGCCCCAGCCGAGTGAAGAACTTGCCTAAAGAAGAAACAGATCATTTGTCTCATCTACTGAAGACGTGTGCACGTATATCAGACGAAGACAAAGTCGAAGTGAGCGTCGTGACCTTTCACCCGAGTAAACGAAGCTCGACTGATCGAGGCAAGGAGAAGGTGCAAGAATGAGCCAAATTATGTTAGGAATGTTTGTAACCTGACATTCTGTAATGTGTTGCCACTGGAAGTATTTTTCATCTTATTATAGCTATTAATGTTTTGTCTAGTGTTAACCAAAGTCCAGCCAAAACAATGTAGTGTTTTGAAATTGTGGTAGAAGTTCCCTTTCCCTATGTTGTGATTGTGACTGTAGTATTAAACATTTATGTAAATCGACTATCAGATTGCACCTTGAGCAACTCTATAGAATTATGTTCAGAAAATAGGAAATTTTACTCACTTTTCCCTCAGCAAATGATATCAATGTTTCATTCCCAGAAGTTGGAAGGATTGTACCCAACTCCCAGTTACCATCAGGAAGTTGAAACCATGATGTAAGCTTCTGAAACAGCAAACTTTTAGGTTGTATAATAAATTGTAATTATTCAGATTATATTGACAGATATAACCTACATAATGAGTGATGCAATTTGAATGGAACTACAGATTACTCTTCCATATAAGTTTAGTAAAAATCTTGATTGAGGTGGTATCTCTAAATAAAAAATAAGGATCTCCAAATAATTCACTGCAGGCTTTACTAACGTGCTCTTTTGATCGTGGTGGTGTTTAGGTACATTAAAACAGAAATTTAAATAGTTATTTCAACTTGGTAATGTGATCAAGTTTTTTTGATACAAGGCAAAGCAAAAGAATATAAGAATAACTATTCACTTTGAAAAGGGAACTTAAGCATAGACATGGAACTTTATAGACAAGTGTATGACATTCTCCAACAATGTAGGAGACACAACACAGACATCTTGAATTCCAAAAATCATAAATATATCATCCAAAATATTTTTTTACTCAAATAAAATTAGAAAAATAACAAGCAATCGGTTTGTAAACGAGGAATTCAAAAAAACCCATAAATAAAGATTTATACATGATCAAATTCACATGCAAAATCACCAAATGTAGCAATTTGACTAAAGCCCTGAATTCCCATATCATCAATAAAAATGCAATTGAAGAAATGGGGCAACTAACATTACATCACTAGAGCTAAACCATAAAAAATAAAAATAAAAAGGAGCAAAAGAGCATTTCGCAACATTCGACATTCGTCACTCCAAATCAGTTTCCATCATCAAGGGGGCGTTGTGGTGCATAGCTTGGCATAAGAGGTTGACTCCCCTCGTAAGGTGTAATCCAATTGACCCCTCCACTCCATGGTGGTAATGTACAAGCCTGGACATTATGAATTTTAAATGTAATATATTTGATCAAACAAAGTATATAACATAAGAACACAAAATTGTAGACGTACCATTAGATGGGTGACCGACGGAATTTCTGGATCAACATTCTGGGTCAAGGTATTCCCTTTGTTTGATGTTGGAGGTCTCTGCTTTAATGCCACTATTTCAAATCAGTAGATGTACATAAAATAATTATGAACACATAAGATCGGATTTGCACATACCTTTTTTGTCTTGGTATTCGTCTCCAATGGACCTTTTTTCCTCAGCTTCCTGGGAGCACCCTTTGTCTTTCTACAATGAGGATCTAATATTATTCCTGTTGTTGTCTTCTCAACTACTCCATAGTCAAATGTTATTCGTAGGCTATCCACTCCAACATTTATCTCATTTGTACGAATTTCTATCCACTCCATCAACTCCTGGATGCGATCTTCATCGTCTACTAACAAGTTAGCCATTTTCTCGAACGCTTTACATACTTTATCATACCTTAATTGGGCAGGAGTACTAATTGATCCATCGTAGTTAATCTTCACCCTAGTGTATGATCTTACAACATCTTTTCTCCATCTCCTGAGTATGTAACTCTCCGGAAGCACTTTCACATTTTCTCGAATCAAGACTGAGAGGGAATGTCGGAAAATGATGCCTCTAAACTCGAACAAGTGACAACTGCATAAAATTTGATATTTGTCCCTCTGATAAATGACGGTGAAATTCTTTCTTCTCTGAAAATCTTGTACTATGATATCCTCTCGAATGACGTATCTTGTTCCACCATAACCATCCTCAATGGACATAAGATCGGAATAGACCTTCCCCAAGAGCTCTGCTTGGAACTCTTTAAATTTTGAGATTGTGTAAACAGCTTGGAACTGTTTCTCCAAACTAAAGCCTGTCGCACAGGGGACCATTTGAGAATACGACTTGAAATCTGCATGGAATTCCTTCTCAACTTTACTTTTCAATGCCCGCTCATATTGTTCAACGAGCTGCTTCAATGATGTTTTTGAATGGACAAACCCATTGAAAAATGCATTTATACTCTCACTCCGTTGAGTGGTTGACATCCCGGCCCAGAAGCTAGTTCTCAAAAAGCATGGGACCCAACGTCGTCTCTCCCGGTACAAACCTGACAACCAATCGTGATCATGTAAAGTGTATTTGTCAAGCATCAAGGCCCAGCCATTTTCGAATTCTTCTGGAATTTGTGAATCATATACCACTTCATGTACATTATGCATTATTGAGCCCTTTTGTGAATGATAACCAAATTTCTCTGGTAATTTCTTCAAAATGTGCCACAAACACCACCTATGCTTTGTATTGGGAAACACAATTTGTATTGCATTTTGCATAGCCCTATCCTGATCAGTAATGATACCGTCAGGGGCTACCCCATCCATACACTCAAGCCACATCCTAAATAGCCATACGAATGTTTCTGTGTCCTCACTGGATATCAAACCACAACCTAGAAGCGTCGAATGACCATGATGGTTCACGCCAACAAATGGGGCGAATGGCATATCATACCTATTCGTCAAATAAGTTGTGTCGAACGTAACAACATCCCCAAACTCCTTGTATGCCAATCTGCACCTATTATCTGCCCAGAATAAGTTTCTCAGGCGAGATTCATCATCTAAATCCATACTGAAGAAGAAACCAGGGCAATTCTTTTGCATTCTCAAGAAATATGATTGTATCGCTACGGCGTCACCTTCTCCAAGTCTTAATCGTCGAACCTTATCGATGTAGTTTCTACAATCCTTCTCATTGAATGTGAGTTCTTCATATCCTCCAGCATCAACGGCAGCTGAGTTGAAACTTTTATGCATCGGAATTCCAGCTATGTCGTTAACTTCGAGCTTCCGTTTCACTTGGTCATTAAGCTGACGATTACATCGATATAACCTCGATTTTGTTGGACTTGTCCTGTGATTATGCTCAAGAAATACTCTTGTAATATGAAATGTTCCCGAAACATCTGAGCAAATGGTCATCTTCGCCTTACACCCCGTTTGCATTGTCGGATGCGGTTGCATGGAATTGCTTGTACTAGCCTTCCTCCCTTCTCGACTACAAGCGAATGTGGCATTCATCAAGATCCCATCTGCGCTTTTTTTTGAATTTCTTTTACGCACAGGGAATCCCACCTTAAAAGCATACTTCCTGTAGAATTCAAATGCCTCATCATAACTAGTAAACTTCATCCCAAGTTTTGGGGTAATCCCAATATCTTCTTCTGTAATTTTGTCATTTAATCCAACCCAATTACTCTGTATTAGCTCATTAATCTCTACACAATCTTCATCCTCCAATACTAGATTATCATCAATAGGTGAGGTTTGATTTCCTGCCCATTGCTCACAATTTATTATATAATTTATGCAAATAAAAAAAGAAAATATTTATTGAAACAATGATCAGTTACCCAACTACACTCCAGGTGAGGTTTGATTTCCTGCCAATTGCTCACAGTTTATTATACAATTTATGCAAATAAAAAAAGAAAATATTTATTGAAACAATGATCAGTTACCCAACTACACTCCATTTGCAAAAATAAAATGCATTTTCACCACCAAACTCATATAAAATAGCTTATACAAATGCAAAATCGAGATACCCATTTGGTGAAAGTAGTTGTAATTTTTTTATTTATTCGGTTCAAAAACGACAACGAGTAGAAAAAAACATGCAGAACAAAATTATACAATGAACAAGGGTGCAAATGTTATGCATTTTCAAATACAAAACTGATAATGGAAGATGATAATAGCAAAGTGGAGATACCAGCTTCATAACAAGGATCGAGTTTGTCTTAAAGTGTAAAAGAAAAAATAATGCCGGAACAATAATGCTTACCCGTATCCGACATCAACTTCTTCTAATGGAGGGTGGGCGTCGTCGTTAATGGATGAGCAGCAGACTAGTAGTTAGTGTGGGTAATGGGGAAAGTCAAATGGTTTGGAATTTAGGGATGATTTGGAATTTAGGGCCATTGTTTTGTTTTTGGTCTGCAGAGAAAAATTTTAGCGAGGAGGATATAATTTTTCAATTCCGAATTTATCGTGAGAAGAAGCCTCTTTCAATGTCTCGTGAGATGGGCTGAATTGTCAATCAGATTGTAAAACAGATTGGGAAAGTAGCATTATCCGGTTGGTTGACATGACACCAGATGGACCATATTTCTACGTGTTATATTTACCATTTATGCGATAATTGGAAATCACTCAATTAAATTGATGAATGATGAGATGATGAGAGAATCAAAATAAAATTGATTCTAGAGGGTTATATCTTTACCAATAATGGGAAAAGATTAACAAGAGATGTGTTTCCATTCCTTTGGAATATAATGGAGAGAGAATCCCATGGAAATATTTTTGATATGTAACTAGACAAGGGTCAAGGGTTTAGTAAACTTGTTTATAAAAAAAAAAATTTCTATACATTTTTTAAATAACTTTTTAATTATGTACGGTCGCCAAATAGAGGTTAAATAGTTTCTTGTAGAAGAAAAATTACTAAATATATCCTATGTTTTATAATATGAATGTAACTAAGAGCCTGTTTGGTAATGTGAAAAATTTTAATTTTTGTGAGTTTATTTGATTTTTTAATGAATGTACGGTTTAAAAAAGTTTGAAAAGTAAAAAATATTGGACTTGACTAAAAATGAATAATTGAAATTGAGTTTGAAAAGTTAAGGTAAAATTTTTATCATTACCAAACAACCTCTAAGTAAATTTAAGTATACTTTTAGTCACATCAAATCCTTCCTTTTGCCTTCACAAGGGTTCACTTGTAGAATATACATTGGTGTTGCCAATATTAAAGCTTCAGATTTCAAAAGATTAATGAAGAAGTGTTTATATATATATATATATATAACGTCGGTTAAATCTAAATTAAGAGCTTCTTTGCTCTTATACAAAAATTTTCAACTTTTCTTTAAATTCAATTTTAACCACATAATTCTATAGAAACCACAATTTTGACACTTTTCAGTGTGTTTGGTAGGACTTTTGGAAGGTTTAAAAGTATTTTTAGAAGACCTAAAGTGCTTTTAGTAAAAAAATATAAGTGTTTAACTGTAATTGAGAAAATAAATTTTGACTAGATAAATAGTTTTTTTAAGTCGTTTTAGAGAAGTTCAAATTTGTAACTTGTAACTTCTGAAAAGAGCACTTTTCCAAAAAAATTAAATATATAATATCTTACTATGAAATCTATTGAAAATATATTTTATTCCATAATTCGTATTAAAATATTATATTTTATTGATTAATAAAAATTATATCTTATTAATTAATAAAATTTGAAATATTTTGAAAATATATTATTTTTAATAATTCGTATTGAAATATTATATTTTATTGTTTAATATATTTTATTAATTAATAAAATATGAAATATGTTGAATATATATTATTTTCATAATTTTTATTGAAATATTATATTTTACTGATTATTATGAAATTATATTTTATTAATTAATAAAATATGAAATAAATTGAAAATATATTTATAAAAATATGAAATATATTGAAAGTAGTGAAATATTATATTTTATGAATTAATTAATTTATTTTTTAAATATGGATTTAAACATTGAGGTGAAATAATTACTTATTTTTTAGTTAAGTATGAGATATAATTTAAGTGTTAGTTTATATAAAAGCATTTTTATAGCTGTGCTGTCAAAAATCAATTTAATGTTAACATTACTTTCTAAAGTGACAACCAAACAGTCAACTAATTTTTGTTAACAATACTTGTTGAAAAAACTCTACTGCAAAAAGTTATATTCACAACAGTTGTGCTAAATGGGATTTCAATAATTTTTCAATCACATATTCTTTTAAAAACTCAAATATTCTCAATTTTTTTTTAAAAACTACCTACACCAAGCATGTAAGTCCATTATCTTTGCTCTGCCCCCAGGGCACATCTTCAAGTGGCAAAGGGGATGGGTGGTAAGTGCTCAGCGCAGCTGTGTGCTTGGTTCGATTCCCCGCAAGGTGGAATTGGCCTTGTGGCAAGCGGGAGTTATTGAGCGTTTCTCATGCTTACCATAAGCCCTTCCACCCTGGCTCCTTGGAGGCATAACCTGGATTTACCTTCCCGAACCAATGGCCTTGGGCGTGGTCGGTTCGGGCCCTCAGGGTGTGGGCTACACCCATTATCTTTGCTCTGAGTCCATCCTACTAAAGCCCAGTTACACGCAAGTACAATTTTTGACATCAACACATGCTACCTCTTTTTTTTCTCCCCTTACAAGTAGAAGAGGTTTTTTTTCCCCTTACAAGTAGAAGAGTTATTTATGTTAATACTAAAATAGACTAGTTTTAAAGTAGAATAATTTACTTACTTTCAACTTTAACCAATAAAAAATAATTTATTATAAATTGAGACATTTCTTTATTCAAACAGGGTAGTGTGTATATAATATAACAAAAGAAAAATTATTTCAAGGTGTCACGTAGAATACTCTCTTTAGCTTATCGAGAATATCTTGACAGTACTTGAATTAAAAAGGATAGAAATTAATTCTTGGGCCGTAGATAGCAAATTTGAGATTTTAGCTCGTCTTCTCTTCTTCTACTTTAAAGGGAAGAGAATCGACTTGATTCCTGGATTTAAGTTTCAATTTCCAAAATGGTCGAGGGAATAATTAAAGGCACTATATAATAAACCAATTGCTGAGTTGAACATAAATAATATAAAACTTTTAAGTATTATTCAAAAGTTTAAAAGGAGCATTCCTCATTAGGTTTAGTGCTCATGTTTTTATTAGGGGAAGTTAATTATGGAATTTGATTCATTGACAATAATTTAAACAAGAAGCTAGTGCCAGCAGCATATACCTTTTTAAAACAAAAATAATTAAAGTATTAATTATTTCAAATTAATTTTGGATTCTTCTATTGTTGCATGTGTTGGATAAAATTCAATAATGTGGGGCCAAACATGTATAAAATAAAATGTGTGGTGCTATCTTAAGGATTTAGTTAATAAAGTGATCTACTAAAGATTATTCAGGACTAATGGGTATTAAGTGTCGTGAGATTAAAGTGTAGAGACGGATTCAATGTTTTAAGTTGATGAGGGGCCAATTTAATAACATTGAAACACGATAGTTTCCCTACAACTATTTATACAGGTCATGGTCCTCAATTTAGCGTGATTTCAAAAATTCAAAATTGATCTGATAATTCAACACGATGTTGGCTCTGATACCACTTGTTGAAATTAAATTTAATATAGATGAATGTTCATTTAAAATTCACAAACATCATGCTGTAATTATCAAGATCGAAACTGAAGCAGAAGCGTATGCGGTTGAGTTGTTGTATGAATCTGCCCGGTCGGAGAAGGGGTTGCAGCGCACTGCGTGCGGCGGACTTGATCGTCACCGCGCGATGGGAGTGCGGACATTCACAGCGTCGCACGCCGCAACGCTGTGTTCATGGTTGACGGCGCTGCAGGCGAAGGGCGGCACCGGTAATGGCGCCGCGTTCTTGGACTGGTGCGCGGCAGCGCGGCGGGACTAGGGTTTGGCAAACCCTAGTTCTTTTCATTTTTTGGGCAGAGGGGTTTCACTTGTAAATTTGAAATCTTGAGGGATTTTTCTGCAATTCACGAAAATTAAGTTTATTTCACATCAGGTCTTCCTAATTTGTTTTAAATATTATTTAAAATCCTAAGGTTATAAAATATTTTAAGTTGGTCCTTCAGACTTCTTAATTTACAAAATCAGCCCATAAAGTTAAGAAATCATTTAAGTTGGGTTTTAAAGATTCTGAATTTTACGATTCAGTCCCTAAAGTTTTTGATTTTAATTAATTGTCCACTAAAGTTTGGAAAAATTGCAATTTAGTCCTTCAAGTTTAAAAATAATTCATAATTGGCCAATCAAGTTTAATTAAATTGCAATTTAACCATCCAACTTAATGATTACTTAATCCTAAAGTATTGAATTTCATAATTCAAATCCTAAAGCCTTAAATATATGCAAAACAATCAACTCAAGTTCAAATTTTGTATAACGGACTCTTTTGAGAAATATAATATTTCGAAGTGAATTAATTGAAGCAACATGTTGCCAAAGCAACCTCTCTTGTGAAAATTAATTAACTTAGAATATTAGAAGGTTTCGTGTGTGTGTTGTTCATGCGGATATTGATCGGCCCAAAGGAAGGTCAATGTTTGGCTGGAATTTCACATGCACCTGTGGTGATAAACACGTGACGATTATTTGGTTTAACGTGTGATCAATAAATCGGTCCAAAGAAAGGTTTATTGATTGACATGTCTTATTGTCAGTGTTTGATTACTACATCGAGAGTACCACTTACAAGTCAATATTTCTGTCCAAAGACTAAATATTGATGTTGTGCTGGGTATCTTGTGATGGGCCTTACCATTATTTGAAATTATTATTTGCATAATAAAGTACTAATGTAAGCTATTTCCATCTTCTTCTCTATACAGTTAATTCATCTGCTACCATAATATCTGCAAATCTTAACTCAATTCCCATGCTTGATGGGTCAAACTTCAAGGATTGGAAAGAGAACGCACTAATTGTTCTCGGCTGCATGGATCTTGACCTTGCTCTCAGGGTTGAGCAACCGGCTTCTCTTACGGATGCAAGTTCACCTGATGACAGGAGGAACTTTGAGAAGTGGGAACGCTCAAATCGCATAAGTCTAATGATCATTAAGCGTGGCATTCAGGAAGCCTTTAGGGGCGCAGTATCTGAAGAGGTAACTAATGCCAAGCAATTCCTTTCCGAACTTGAAAAGCGTTTTGCTAAAAACGATAAGGCTGAAACAAGCACGCTTCTGCAAAGCTTGATTTCAATGAAGTATAGAGGCAAGGGGAACATAAGGGAGTACATCATGAAGATGTCTCATACTGCTTCAAAACTTAAGGCACTAAAGCTCGACTTGTCTGATGACTTGCTCGTGCATTTAGTATCGATATCGCTTCCTGCACATTTTAGTCAGTTTAAGGTCAGTTACAACTGTCAAAGGGAGAAATGGACTTTAAATGAGCTCATTTCATATTGTGTACAAGAGGAAGAAAGGTTGAGGCAGGATAGAACTGAAATTGCTAACTTGGCAAGTACCTCTAAGGATAAGGGCAAGAAAAGAAAAACAGAATATGAAGCTGCTAAGGGTCCAGATCAAAAGAAGTCACATAAGGACAAAGAGAGTTGTTTCTTTTGCCTGAAACCTAGACATTTAAAGAAGGATTGTACCAAATACAACGCTTGGCATGCAAAGAAATGTACATTTCTTAATTTGGTCTGTTCTGAGGTTAATTTAGCTTCAATACCTAGAAACACTTGGTGGTTAGATTCTGGTGCTACTACTCACATACGTGTTTCTATGCAGGGTTGCCTGTTCTGCCGAAAGTCAAATGATGCTGAAAGATTCATCTTTGTGGGCGATGGAAAATCGGTGGAAGTTGAAGCAATAGGTACTTTTAGGTTATTATTGGGAACTGGTTTTTATTTGGATTTGAAAGACACTTTTGTTGTGCCGTCATTTAGACGGAATTTGGTTTCTATTTCCTTATTAGACAAATCAGGATATTATTGTTCTTTTGGAAATTGTCAGTTTAGTCTTTCTTTAAATTCAAATATTGTTGGTACTGGTTCATTATGTTCATACGATAACCTATATTTGCTTGATACTATTGCATCATATAATGAAACCTTGTATGTGGAATCACGTGGTACTAAGCGAAAATTAAATAAAGAAAATTCGGCAAAACTATGGCACAAGCGCTTAGGTCACATCTCAAAAACTAGAGTTGAATGACTTGTGTCAGATGGCATTTTGGATTCCCTCGACTTTACGGACTTTGATGTTTGTATTGATTGTATTAAGGGAAAACAGACCAAAAAAAAAAAAAGGTTAGGTGCTAATAGAACTTCAGACGTCTTAGAATTGATACACACAGATATTTGTGGACCATTCCCTACGGCTTCCTGGAATGGTCAACAATATTTTATATCATTCATAGACGATTACTCATGTTATGGGCATCTATATCTTATTCATGAAAAGTCTGAGTCATTGGACATGTTCAAAGCTTTCAAAGCTGAAGTTGAGAATCAACTCAACAAGAAAATTAAAAGCGTTAGGTCTGATCGTGGTGGTGAGTACTACGGCAGATATGACGGTTCAGGTGAACAACGTCCAGGACCATTTGCTAAATTCCTAGAGGAATGTGGAATCGTCCCACAGCACACCATGCCAGGTTCTCCTAGCATGAATGGTGTAGCTGAAAGACGAAACAGGACTCTTAAGGATATGGTAAGGAGTATGATTAGTCATTCTACTTTACCAAAATCACTCTGGGGAGAAGAATTAAAGACTGCAGCTTATATTCTGAATAGAGTACCAACTAAAGCTGCTGCTAAAACACCTTATGAGCTTTGGACAGGCAGAAAGCCCAGTCTAAAGCATTTTCACATTTGGGGCTGTCCAGCTGAGGCAAGGCCTTATAGGCCGCATGAAGATAAATTGGACTCCAAAACTGTTAGCAGCTACTTTATTGGTTATTCTGAGCGATCAAGGGACTACAAATTTTATAATCCCATGCTTAAGTCAATTTTTGAAACGGGAACTGCAACATTTTTTGAGGATGTTGAGTTTGGGGGGAGAAATAAGGTTAGAGACATTATCTTTGAGGAAGAAGCTGATGAAGGATCGATTTCGATTCCTACTGTTACTTTTGACTATGTGCAGGTTTCTATACCTGTCATTGATCAAGAAGTACATCCGGAAACTCAGCATGATAATGTTGAAGAAACTCCCATCCAAAATCCAGAAATACAAACTCAACAACCTCAACAAACAATACCATTAAGGAGATCCACTCGAGAAAGGAAAAATGCTATTTCGGATGATTATATAGTATTTCTACAAGAACATGAGGAAAATAATGGAATGATGGAAAATGATTCAATCAATTTTCATCAGGCCATGAAGGGTTCTGACTCTCAAAAGTGGATTGATGCCATGAATGAGGAGTATAAGTCTATCCAAGACAATAAAGTTTGGGATCTTGTCCCATTACCAGAAGGTGTGAAACCCATTGGTTGTAAATGGATTTTTAAAACCAAAAGGGATTCGAAAGGTAATGTGGAAAGATATAAGGCTCGTCTTGTAGCTAAAGGCTTTACACAAAAGGAAGGTATTGACTTCAAAGAGACTTTCTCTCCGGTTTCAACGAAAGACTCTTGCAGGACAGTCATGGCACTTGTTGCACATTTTGACCTTGAGTTACATCAGATGGATGTAAAGACGGTGTTTCTCAATGGAGACATTGATGAGACGATCTATATGGTGTAACCAGAAAACTGTGTCAGGAGACTCAAAGAATATGGTTTGCAAATTAAAGAAATCCATCTATGGACTCAAGCAAGCTTCCCGTCAGTGGTACTACAAATTTCATCAAGTGATCATCTCGTTTGGTTTTGAGATAAATGTTGTTGATGATTGTGTGTATCACAAGTTCAGTGGGAGTAAGCATATTTTCCTGGTTTTGTATGTCGATGACATACTGCTTGCCACTAATGATATAGGCATGTTGCACGAAACCAAGAGCTTTTTGTCAAAGAATTTTGAGATGAAAGATCTTGGGGATGCCTCTTTCGTATTAGGAATTCAGATACATCGGGACCGCTCTCGGGGTATTCTTGGATTATCACAAAAGAGCTATATCGATAAAGTTCTTGTAAGGTTTGGCATGCAGGATAGTAAACCAGGGGACACCCCTATTGCTAAGGGAGACAAATTTAGTCTCAATCAGTGCCCGAAAAATAATCTTGAAGTTAAGGAAATGCAAAAGATTCCCTATGCATCAGCTGTTGGGAGTCTGATGTATGCTCAAGTTTGTACACGTCCGGACATAGCATTCATTGTTGGAATGCTAGGCAGATATTTAAGTAACCCTGTGATGGATCATTGGAAAGCAGCAAATAAGGTTATGAGGTACTTGAAGAGAACAAGAGATTGCATGCTTACATACAGCAGATCGGATAAGTTAGAGTCGTAGGATACTCCGATTCTGATTTTGCGGGATGCCAAGACAGTAGAAGATCCACATCAGGCTACATATACCTGCTAGCTGGAGGAGCCATTTCCTGGAGGAGTGCTAAGCAGACACTCGTAGCTTCTTCCACTATGGCAGCAGAATTTGTAACTTGTTATGAGGCATCTAATCATGGGATATGGCTGCGAAATTTTGTCACCGGGCTGCGCATTCTGAATGGAATTGAAAGACCATTAAAGTTATATTGTGACAATAACTCTGCAATGCTATATTCCAATAACAACAGGAGTTCAACGAAGTCAAAGCACATTGACATTAAGTTCCTGGTTGTGAAGGAAAGGGTACAGAGTAGACAGATTTCTATAGAGCATATTGGGACAAACTCCATGATTGCAGATCCGCTTACTAAGGGATTAGCACCCAAGGTCTTTCACGAGCACACTGCTCGTATGAGTGTAATATTTCTTGAGGATATTATGATTTAGTGGGAGTTTGTATTTTGGTTGCTTTATGTTTTGGTTTTGGACACATTTGTGTATTTGGATAATTTTCTGTACAGAAATAAAGTATTTAGTTCATTCTACTCTGTTACGTTATGTTTGGTATTGATCTCACCTAAGGAATAAAGTCGGACCAATTGAAAATAGGCATGTTTGAATCACATAACATGTAATTTTCATACTGCACTCTCATGATTGATCTATGTCATTTGGTTGTATTGGTATACGTGACCATTGATGGATTTAGTTACGATTAATGTAACGAAAGTCACTTTGATCCTATATTGATATGATTGATTGACGAGATTGTTTGGAAATACCCTTAATAATGATAGCAAATTTTTGAGCTCATAAGGTTGTACACATTTCTAAGGATACATGTATGGCCCAGTGGGAGATTGTTGGATAAAATTCAATAATGTGGGGCCAAACATGTATAAAATAAAATGTGTGGTGCTATCTTAAGGATTTAGTCAATAAAGTGATCCACTAAAGATTATTCAGGACTAATGAGTATTAAGTGTCGTGAGATTAAAGTGTAGAGACGGATTCAATGTTTTAAATTGATGAGGGGCCAATTTAATAACATTGAAACACGATAGTTGCCCTACAACTATTTATACAGGTCATGGTCCTCAATTAAGCGTGACTTTTCATACTTCTCTGCATCCCCGTCAACAGAGAAGAAACATAAGGAGAAAATCACGAATCATTTGGAAGGCCATAACCCCGTTCGATCAAACGCAATAATGGATTCAGGTATGTTTCCGCTTCAGTTTCGATCTTGATAATTACAGCATGATGTTTGTGAATTTTAGATGAACATTCATCTATATTAAATTTAATTTCAACAAGTGATATCAGAGCCAACATCGTGTTGAATTATCAGATCAATTTTTGTACGCATATACGTAAAAACCAATGCTTCTGATTTCGTATGTATATGCAAAACCCAATTACAGTATGATGTTTGTGAATTTTAGATGAACATTCATCTATATTAAATTTAATTTCAACAGCATGTTGGTAGTAGTGGAGTTGACATAAAAATGATTTTCACTAAATTTACTCGTAAAATTAGGGAACTATTGTTTAGGCTAACATAGAATTGTTTCACATTTTTTTAGTGAGTTTAGATGTTTCTAAAATCATGGAAATTCGATATATTAGAACCTTAAAAAACTTCCGAGTAGAAAATAACTCCAGCGTGAACCTAATTGTTTTTTTTTTCTTTTTTTTTTTTTTGTGGGTTTCGAAGATAACGCTTTTTATTATAAAGTAAAATTGCCTATTCTATTTTTTTCTTTTTTGGTGGGTTTCGAAGATATCGCTTTTTATTATAAAGTAAAATTGCCTATTCAATTCATCATGTTTATTCTCTGCAACATTTTTCACTTTATAAATGTTAGATTTATTTTATTTTATTTTATTTTATTTTGGGAAAATTACAGGATTATACTAGTGTAATGAATGACTAGTGAGATTGAAAAATAAATGTAATTAAATCAAATTGTAAGATTATTACATCATTTCAACTCCACTTTTTGGAAGAATCCAGAGAGAGAGAGAGAGAGATAGAGTAGGGAATTAAATATTATTGTTACCATAAAAAAAGTGAAATTGTGAAGGGGAGTTACAATTAACAAATTATTTGGACCACATGAATTGCATCAATTGTTGTGTTACATAAACAATATTCTTCCCAACCAACGCAAATAAAAATTGAGTGTTAAATTTTCATTACGAGTGCTTCACTAGTGCAATGATGTGATTATTACATTTGTTGTAATATTGAACTTAATTACCATAATTGTAATATATATATATATATATATATATATATATATATATATATATATGAGTTATTAATTACATTTGTTCCAGGTTTGTAACTACACGCATTGTGGTACTCATTTTAATAAAAATAATTATGAGAATGTAGCAAGTACTTAGCAAAGTAATTACACGAATTTTATTACTCAATTTAACTATATTCAGTGTAATAGAATATATAGGAAGTTCGGGGGATGCCATAAACAGTGCCCACCAGCTATTTGACGAGTGGGCATTGGTTGTCATTGACACCTCTTAATAGGGGGCGTCATGTGTCCCAAGTGGACACCTTAAGAGCATATTTAATAGGTATGTAAAAGGTCAAGGTCCTTGGATGATAGAGAAAAAAAATATATATTATTTTAAAATTAAATTATGGGTAAGAGGTGGATGTTGCTCCATTTAAAAATTTTACTAAAACTTTTCAAAATCAATCTTAACCATCAATCATTAGTTAAATTCACAATTTTTTACTTTTCAAACAAATCTAAACAACACATCTATAAAAAATAATAAAAAAAAAAAATCCACAAAAGCCAAAACTTTTTCATGAACCAAAGGGACTCTGAAAGTAGAAAAAAGAGGGAAAAAGAAAAAAAGAAATAGAGAGATGACATAAATTCAAATATATTAATAAAAAAATAGAGGAATGAGTTAAGTACAAGGTTCAATTTGGACCTTGTGAATGACTAAAATAGAAAAATAGGGAAAAAGTGGAAGAGAGATAAGAAAAAAATATGTTAAAGTGGGCCCACTAATTTTTTGTGTGTCTCTCTCTCTCACACTAGACATCATGACCAAATCAATCATTAAAGATATGATCTAAGTGTCCACTGGGGACACCTTAAAATTTCCATAGAATAGATTATGTAATTGTATTTGCTATAATAGTTAGACATTATAGTTACAAGCGTCGTATGACTAAAAATACTCATTTTAATTAGAAGCATTACATTAATGTTTGAAGTGATTTTTTCCATTTTTTAGATGATATAAAGATAGAAGACGTCACATTTGGATGGGTGGGAGGGAGGGTGTGGTAGAATTGGTTTTGAAATAAAGAAAATAGAGGAGAAATGGAATGGAGTACAAAAAGATGTTAGGGCTTCTTTAATTGCGAGGGTTGAAAAAGAAAATATTTTTTAAGGAAAGGATTTCCTTGAAAATTATTTTATTGAAAAATATTAATTGAAAGTATTTGATTGATTTAATTTTCTAAGTAGAAAATGTGAAATTTTTTTCAAATTTTGTTATTTTATTGACAATATTTTTCATGAAAAATAAAATAATTTTTTTAGCAATTTTATTATTATTTTAATTATTTAACACATTTGTACTTAATAATAATAATGTTATTTTTTGAAAAAAATAAGTCAATTAACAAATAAATTAATCAAATGTGGCGAAAATAATTTTCATGTACCATGAAAAATATTTTCTCAACAAAAACATAAGAAAACATTTCCATCCAAAGCAAAGAAAACAAGACGCGTAGGTGATAAAGTGGAAAAGATTTTCCACATATATTTTTTTTTTTTATCAAACGGCATAAAAATTGAAAACTAGAAATATATTTTCATTTTCCTTGAAAAATTATGTCATATCATACAGGCAATAATTATGAAACGAAAAAGGGTATTAGTTTTCAATTAATTGAAAAATATGGGAATTTTTCATTACTTTGCGGGATGAAATAGTGTAGGATCTAATTATTTCACCTTTATTTTATATGTGTTTCCTTATATAACCTTGTTTGATATCCATTTTTTTTTTCAAAACTCATTTTTAACCACATTCTTCAAATAAATAATATTACACATAAATTCAAAATATTTTCTTACTTTTTAACCACATATTCTTCTAAAAATCACTATTACAGAACTCATTTTCACTCTTTAGGGTCTCAAATAGGGCATATATCTATAGATATATGGTTCTTGAGAGTTGATTTCAATAGGATGGCTTGTACATTTCACTAATCTCAATATATGAATTTCCATTGTCCTTGTGCTTTTATGAAATTAAGAATTTGTTAACAAATAAAAATATCCAATTTGTGGACCTAATGTAAAGGTACAAAAAATGAGGAACTCGAGTATTGAACCCATCACGAATGATCATCGTTGGACGATTCGACTATTGAGCGATTGCAGCAATGTCCGGGTGATCATAAAGTGAGAAGTATCGAAAATGGTGGCAGATATTGTAGTGCTATCAGTTATTTGGAATGTGGGATGACTCGAGTTTTATTAGCACGAGAAGTTGATGGAAGAAGTCAACCAGTGCAATGTGGTGGACAATTATGAGCAGTTACAAATCTGGCATTCCAAATTGGTTAATAAGCAAATGAACCAGTTAAGAGACTCAAGGTAGTAGTTGTATATATTATAGAAATTTAGACATTTAAAAGAACTACGAAATCAATTCTCACGTTGAGAATATGTAATTTTTTATCTTAAATTTTTATAGAAGTTTCCTTAGTTTAATTTCTGTGCTTCTGCCCCTGGAGACATCTTGTAAATTAATCTTTTCTAATACAAACATTCCTTGTTGAGGCTTTGTCTCAAAAGGTTTGTCCCTTACACATCGTCTGATATATTTTTAATTATTAGCAACATGATCGTTGAGAACAATTAGGCACTCTCAGCAAGGATGTATTCTCCTCAAGCCTAGTGGGGGCGTAGGCCCCCACTGACTTTTAAGAAAAAATTAATGGGCCGACCTACTTTTCAGATGAATTAACCCAAAAAAATTTAAAAAACCCAAAGTTTTACTCCAGTCAGTATAACTGAGCCAGTAGCCACATTCCCAAATCAAATCCAATTACAATTTCCACTTCAACTGGCTGCTCCCAGTCTCGCCCGCTCCCGCTCTCTCCGTCCGTCTGTCCGTCCATCTTTGTCTGTCCAGCCTCCTTGTCCTCGTCGACCGAGTCACCGACTCTCGACGAAAAGTGGGTACCGTTGCTCTCACCCGCCTCTCGTTCGATTGATGGAATTTTTCCAATTTCAATTTTTCATGTAAGTTTTAACTAATTATTTATGGGATTTTAACTAGTAATGATTTTGTCTTGTCAGTCTTGTGTTGGGTTGCCCAGCTTCTTCTTAAGTCAATTTTTTATTTAAGATTTTGTCCAGCACCTTACTGCTTATACTTGTTCTTGTAGTAGAGTTTTAGTTTTTGGTTTATTGGATGAAATTTAAGTTAAAATTTTCTGATTAGGTATGGCTTAAATTAAAACCAGGTTCAAATTTCCGAATTTCATTATTATTAATACTCTGGTTTGTTTATATTTTTTGGTTTATTGCTTTGAATTTTGAATTGATGTATTGTCATATTCCCGATTAAAAGATTACGGAGAGATATTTATAGACCATTCGGCGGCCTTCATCACGATTTTTTATGCATTTTTTGTGTTTTCTAAGTAAAATGTGTGGTTAAAAATTGGAGAGAGAAAATGTGTGTGTGGTTAAAAAGCGGTTTGAAAAATTGCATAAAAAATGGTTTATAAACCATTTAAAAACAACAAACCGAAAACATTGTTAATAAAAAGACATCTTCGAGAAAATATTGTTGAGGAGAGTTCAAATAGAGTTGAGAAGGATTCAAACACATTTGTAGATGAAATAGTGGATGAATGATTGTCTTATTATTTATGTTGAGAGAGAGAGAGAGAGATTTTTAAAAATTGATAATGAAGTTATTGTAAAGCATTTTCAGAGTACGAAAACGCGTAAAAAATCGTTGTAAGCAACTTTATTCGTATTTGTGTTTATTATTGAACTATTTTACATTCTCGATTTCTGAAATTTTTTGCCCTCACTCGCTCAAAATTCTGGCTCCGTCCTTGACCCCTAGTAGGACATTTGGTGTAAGAAGGGTTTGAAGTCTCATGCCTTATAAGAATTTTGACATAGGGCGGTGACAAAGTGATATGTTCCTTCCGTGATCGAGCAACCCGAAGATCATGAAAGTGCCATAGAAATAGAAGGATTTCATAGTCTTTATAAACAAATGACATAATTAAGCCTACATACCATGCTTGCACTGCTAGGAGAACTCATTCAAGACATTGTTGAGAAATTAAACTTACAAGCATTCATATTGTAGAAAAAAATGTTCAAAATGGAAACATGCATTATGACGATATGGCTACACATTTGGGTACATTAAACAAACTTATGAACAAACGAGTAGGCAAAGTATGTCGATCAAATCATATGAAAATGGGTAATTACTTCCAAACTAGGAGTATAATAGCTAATGACTCGTCGATTGAAAACACAAACACTGGTTCGCCAGCTGTAAACATGAGTCAAAGTCTAGAAATACCATATATTGGAACATCCAACATGGGGGGTCTTCGACCTTCTAATGTGGGGGGTGTTGTAACATCCAATATGGATTACCCTTAGTATGAGAGAAAATATCCAAAATATAAAACCAAATGCTACACATACTACACATACCAATGAAGGAGAAACCCACCAATACTAGGTAATAATGAAGCAAATGATGGTCCATTCGTAACTAATGTTGGGGTCAATCATGTTAGACCACCAACAGCACCTTATGTACTACAGCCGGTAAGAATTCCATTTGACTACAATGCTATGTTGAGGGAACAAATAACAAAATCGTACAAGATCAAATGACCTTTGGATATCAACCAGTAATTCGCCCAACATATAGAAAATCTTATCCTGATTGGGTAGACCAAACATATCATTAGCCTAGAGGACTTAGAATGCCTGAGTTGTCCTTGTTAATAGGTCTCGAAGAAGTGTCCACTTTGGAGAACACAATGCTTTTACTCTGCAATGTGGTGAAGTTACTGATTACTATAAAATAAGATTGTTCCCAAGTTTACTCATTAGGTTTACTTTCTCATGGTTCATTAATTTGTCAACAATTGGAGTAGTTATTTCACTCCCAAATTTACAAAACTAAATCAAAGGTTACATTGGTAGATTTAGCAAATTTGTGTCAATTGACAAACGAGTAGGTTGAGTATTTTCTTGAAGTTCTAAAATAGTTAGGAGCAAATGTATTGTTCCCTAGCATGAAAAAGATTTTTTCAAAATCGCCCAAAGCTGCTTAAATTTTAAACTAAAAAATAAGTTCCAAGGCAAGGAATTTTCTGATCTTTTTCAACTTAGCGCTAATGTTATTAGATATGAGCTATTATTAAGAGAAGAGAAACAAATGAAGAGCGCTAGTAAAGAGACTTATTGTGGAGATCCAAATTCTGATATCCATGCCATTGATACTAGTCAAGATGAGGATGAAATATCTTTAGCTGAATTGGTTAAAGGAGACACTCATGCTTGTCCTATATTAACCAAGTTAGAAACATCAAATAAAGATGAACTAGCCGAAGAAGAAAATAAAAAGACTAGAATATTTTCATATGATGTAACAAAAGCTGATGCAATTTTTGATCAGTTATATAAAGACAAGCAAATAAAACCAAGCAATAAGTATAAATTTCCAAATACTGAGCATATTAAGGGTAAAAATATTGTAAGTTGTATAATGCATGGTCTTATTTGACTAATTATTGCCCGGTTTTTGTAATGTTTTACAGATTCCATTGAGTTAAGAAGAATTACCTATGAACCAAAAAGAGAGATGGAAGTGGATGAAAATTTATTCCTAGAGCTAGTAGAGGTTGATATGGTTATTTCCAAATTTGAAAAACTTGGGCTTTCAAAGTTCAAGCTAGTTCTAGATGAGGGAGAAGACAAAGCATGTCACAATGTCTTTCAATGAAGAAAAGCCATTGAAGAAAAAGAGTAAAATTTGTGGGCAAGATGCCTGAAAGAAATTGGCATAGCAACAAAAAAAGGCAAGCAAATATGGCACCTAGCCAATGCCAATGAATTTCAACTATTTAGGGGGTTGGGAGGTCATATAGCCCATGGTCATACGCCAGAACGTTTGGAAGGTCACTTAACCCATCAAGAAATATCAAAACATTCATGCCACAACCATATTGTCCAAATATGTGACACTTGTTCAGTCCTAAAGCAAGGAAGGTGATCTCATTCAATGAGATGACAAAAACGCAACAGAGGCATTTCCAGAGTAACTATGGACGAATGATGAGATAAAAGCAAGGTATGGAACAATTTAGATAAACAAGTATCGTCCATGTGGAGAATAAGAAATATTCTTAAATCCAAACAAGGTGAAAGTCTAAAGGAATCAATAGAAAAATCATCCACAAGTAAACTCGTTGAGAAATCAAAGTTTGAGCATAGATGGAAAGATGAAGATGATGCTGGACGATTAAGATGATTAACCACCATCCATATTGGTATCTTACCCCCAACCATGACCAACAATTTCATATTGATCAATTAATTCAAGAACATGGAGAGCAATGAGGTAGTTACAGAAGAATTAGAATAGACAGCTTGCACTTTAGAATGTGAAGGAAATACTTCCGATGGACTAATTATACAAGTTTGGGAAGTATATAAGTTATAGGACGATGGGATGAAATACATAGAAGAAGAACTAGATTTAGATGGGAAAAAAATGAAAGTTTTACCTTGCAAACTCCTTAAACAGGTGTATCAAGAAGGCAAATCAGCAGTAGGCTTGTTGGGGAAACCATCTAGACGTTCATTTGATTATATAATTCTATATGAAATGCCAAAGATATTTATACCAACTATAGGTTGGGGAGAGTTAGCATAGAGTTCCATTGACATGGGAAAAGTTAAGAAAGTCCAGAGCAAGAAAATGTTGCAAGTAGATGTGTCCAGTAGAATTGAAATGAAAAAGGATATAAAAAAAGAAGAAGAAGGTTGAGGTAGAATTAATAGAGAAGGCCATGTTAAAGAAACCTTCATTAAGCTTGACTAAACACTTGAGGCCCTTGTACATAAAGGCCTTAATTGATGGCATTCTAGTATCCTAGGTGCTCATTGACAATGGGGCAACTATAAATGCTATTCTGTACAGAATGATAATTTTTTCCCTAATCTGACAATGATATAATCCCAATAGAATTAGTGTTGACTAACTTCAATGGAAGAGAACTTCAGTCAAAGATGTGATGCCTTTGAAGTTAACAGCAAGGAGTACGACAAAGATCATTATTTTCTTCATAATAGATGGATTCACAAGTTACAATGTACTGTCAGGAAATGATTGGATACATGGAAATCAGTGTAGCCCTTCATCGCTCCATAAGTGATTAGTATTCTGGAACGATAAAGGTACGAAATGATTTCTATGTATCCAAATGATAACACAAAGTGAAGATTATGGACGATTCAGGGTAGAAGGAGAAGATCGTCCAACCTGTATTAACTACTTACTCGATGAAGAGGTTATTATCAAATTAGTTTCTTCATTGAAAGATATAAAAATTGCTTTGCTTGGAAATATGAACAAATGCTTGGCTTAGATGAAAATTTGGTAGAGCATAGATTACCCATCAAACCTAACTTTAAGCTTCATAAATAACCACCTAGGTGCTTTGCACCCAAGTATTACCTGAAGTAAAGAAAGAACTTGAGTGGTTGCTAAAAGCAAGTTTTGTTAGAATGGCTAGATATGTTTAATGGATGTCTAATATTATACCCATCTTTAAAAAAGGTAAAATAAGGGTTTACATAGACTTTTGAAATTTAAATCTAGCAACACCTAAGGATGAATACTCAATGCCAATAGTAGACTTTTTAGTTGATTCCACTGCTGGACATACCCTATATTCTTTTATGGATGATTATTCTGGGTATAGTCAAACTGCATAACAGTAGAAAGAATTACAATGATTTTTGGGTCTAGTTAACTTTTTAAGATATTTTATTTTCAATTGTCCAGGGCGAACAAAACCTTTTTCGTCTCTTTTAAAGTTCAAAGGTCAAGACGAATTTATTTGAAAAGAAGAACATCAAAAAACTTTTGATAACCTGAAGATATACTTATAAAGTGAACTATGTTGGTCTCACCCATTCAAGGACGACTAATAAAGGTATACATGTCAGTACAACAAAACTCTATAGTTGGAATGGTCACTCAGGAAGATCAATTGGGTTAAAAGAGGGCAATTTAGGAAAATTATGCCTAACTCTTTATTTTACATGTACAAAATTAAGGGCATATCTTCGGCTTGTTACTATGTATTTAGTATCTAAAGTAAGTTTAATCAATTACATTTTTTATCGCCCTATTTTCATCAAAGAATTGGAATGTGGATTTTGGTTTTATTAGAGTTTGAAATACAATATGTGCCAAAAAAGCTATTAAAAATCAAGCATTGACAGATTCCTTGACTGATCATTCATGTGTTAATGTTCCAAAGAAAATTGAACTGGAGATCAACTTATGTAAAATGAAGCCTTTGACATTATAGTTTGATAGTTCAAAGACTGTCAAAGGTGCAAGGTTTGATGTAGTATTGATAGATTTTTTTTGGGATAAATCATCAATTCTTCTTACTTTGGATGATCTATGCATCAACAATTAAGCCAAATATGAAACTCTTATTGTAGGCTTGGAATTATTGGTAAAAATGAGAGTCAAGAATGTGATTTTTAAGGGCGGTTCTCAATTAGTAATTCATCGATTAGATGACATTCAAATGCCAAAATGGTTCTATAGTACGTTTGTACGAAATTTCCCAAGGTTATTAGAGGAGTTTGACCAAGTAGAACTTCAATATGTGAACATGATATATAACGACTTGGCAAATTAACTGGCCCAAATGGCCTCGAGTTATTCCAAAATATTAAATTGCATTACATTTGTGAATGTGGAAAAATAAGGCCTTCAATATAACGTAGAGAGGAGGGCTTAATTGTGTAGAAAGTGGAGATGTAATGGATTGAAGAGAAGAAATCAAAAGGTCCTTGGAGAAACCTAAAAAAAAAAAAAGGAGAAAGAGAAATGAAGTTGCACACCCTAAATTATGTATTAACGGATGGAAAATTATATAAGAAACGTGTAGGTGGAGTTATGTTAATATGTGTTAATATGTCCGAAGCTAAAACAATTATGGAAGAAGTGCATGAGGGAATATGTGGAGCTCTCCAAACAGGCCAAAAGATGATATAGCTAATCATTTAAGAGTGGGTATTTCTAGGTGAAGATGAGCGAATTATGTGTCCAATATGCTAAAAGTTGTTTAGCATGTAAAAAACATGGACCAATCCAAAGAATGTCAGCATATGAAATGACTCCTATCATTAAGCATTGGCAATTTAGAGGATGGGTAATAGATTTGATACAAAAAGTCTATCCTCCCTCAACCAAGCAACACACATTTATCATAATAGCCACATATTTATTCACCAAATGAGTTGATGTCATTCCTTTAAAGGAAATCTCTCAAGGAAGTGTCATAAAGTCTATCTAAGATCATATAATTTACAAGTCTGGGATACCGCAGGCTTTAATGATGGATCATAGTATTTATGTGAATGGAGATCAAGTCAAAAGATTCTTGGGAGAGTTTGGTATTAAGTTAATAAAATCAACACCTTATTATGCCCAATCAAATGGCAAAGCTGAATCTTTAAATAAAATTTTAAAAAATATTATAAGAAAGATGATAGATGAAAATGCCAGAAATAGGCATGGATGTTTTATCAAAGGTTTATGGACTTATAGAACATCTCCACGTTCAAGATAAAAAATTACTCCGTTCCAACTTACTTACGGGAAAGAGTCAGTATTTCCAATGGAGATTAACTTACAATCAATCAAAGTGGCTTTAAAAAATAATTTGGGCAGTGAACAATTTGCAGAAGCCATGGCTCAATATTTGTAATGAGAAGGTTGGACGTCCTAGATAAATTTTAAGTCAGAAGCAAAATATGGCTAAGTACTATAACGAGAAGATTGTAGCCAAATCTTTTAGTTTGGGGGAATTGGTGTGGAAAACCATACTCTCATTAGATATCAAGGATCCAAAATGTGGGAAATGATAATCCAATTGGGAAAGTTCGTATAGGGTAATAAGTGTATTACCTAACTAGGCCTACCACTTAGAAGATTTAGATAAAATGATACATGTGAGGTCTATTAATGGAAAATACTTGAAAAATTTGTTCATTCCATATGAGAGAGTGAACAAATAATTAATAATAATGCGTATGAATAAAAATATGTGTTGAAAGATTAAGCAAGTACTTTCGTAAGTAGACAAAAGATGCATTGAGTTATATTCAATGTACATACAAACTATGACGTGGTCGTCTTACCCTAAATCTTTTACTTGGTGTAATAAAGAATGACATCATTCTATCCTATCTTTCTACAACAGACTATATTTGCTCTCTCAGCTTTGACCAATTAAAGTGATTAACAAGAATATTCCTTTTATCTTGGAAAGTGAACAAATAAAAAGAAGGAATGGAGCGAAAAATGTCCAAATAAGAGATAGAACAAAAAATGCTCAAATAAAAGCTTTTATTAACAGAATAATTTTTTTAAAATTAGTTACTTAAAGAAAATGATATAGGAATCCTACTAATCGTTGTTTCTAAATGGCATACACAGAAAGCAATGAATACATCATTGACTAAAGAGATTTTTCTTCTTTTCCTCCTCAGAAACATCACTGTAAAAAGCATCCTCTAGTTTTGCTACAAGGGTCGGAGTACCATGGAGGTTGGAACGGCTTGGCAGAGGACTGAGAAGCACTCCTAACAAGCAATATGCCACGTGATGCGTCTCGCAATGCACCAAAATAATAAATAATTCCTTACTCACCAAATATTAATCGATAATGTAGTAGCAAGAGTAAGGGTCGATCCCACGAGAAACAGTGAACCTAATTAGTTGCTCGATCAATTAGAATAGAATGAGGGATTTTGTTATTTGAATTGCTTAAATGTAAACGATGCATAAAAAGAACAAATAATCATATAAAAGAATTGAAATAGTAATCAATCTTGTTCTCGGGTTTAGTTAATCTCTCAATTAATGTTATACCTTCATATGTAACATACTTCTGTTCCTAATTCAATTTATTAATCTTAGGTAATCAACAAGCTCTGATTATCTAAATTCTTCTTATGTAAATTAAATCAAAACAAGCTCTTTGATTCAATTTTGACCAATTGGTAACTCTAAACAAGCTCTTAGAATTTAACGCAAGGCTAGTGTGAAGCGAGAAGAGTCAGATTGAATTGGGTTACTAATTTCACAAGCTCGAATTGATAAACCGAAGTCGGATTATTGATAAACCAGCACAAGATTTATTTGCTAATAAAGTAAAGATTCAATGACAATTACGGATCAAAGATCTGAACCTGGCACATACATGAATTCAGAGATTCAACAATTTAATTGGTCAAATCAAATTTATAAATCAACTAAATTCAATAAAACATTCAAAACTCAATAATTCGACAATTGAAATAAGGAAATAGATGCACGTTACTAGTTTTTAGGAATAAAATAACATAATTGAATAACACAACTTCCCCTTTGAACAAAATAAGGAATTTAGCCTAACATGGTTGTGGTAGATTCTTCAAGTTGATTCATGGCTTCACTTTGTTGTTGATGCTTTTCTCCTTCAAAATCTCCCAAGAATGCTCTATATTTTGCCCTATTTTTTTCACACCCTTTTTGTGGTGACTTTTATCTTTTTAAGCCTCCAAAATCATGCCCTAAATATCCCAAGAAGATATGCCAAAGATAGACTCCTAAACCAGTAAGGAAAGTACTCTATGGGGAAGTTACGGCCGTAAATCTTTCATTTATGGCCATAAATGGATTAGTGGAAATTTTCAGAATTTGAAAGTTACGACCGTAACTTTTTCATTTACGGTCGTAAGTGAACCTCTATTGATCAGCTCCTGTGCTTGATATTTTGGTTATAAATTTCTCCCTCGATATCTGATTGTGGTGATTCAAAGTGCGTTGAAAATAAGACTTAAAAATATACAATTATTTATGAAATATCTATTCCCAAATTCGAACTTCTTATATAGAAAAATTGAGCTTCAATCTCTTATTAAAATTATGGATCACAATCCTTGCGGGTTTTTGATTTCCAACTTCACCCAAAACCTTCTTTGACAATAATTTTTGCCTCTAATCTTCTTCCCACACATCATTTTTTATTTGGAGCCCTTTGATCATGTCCTTGAAGTTTTTTTTTTTTGTTTGATTTGTTGATCTTGCTTTCGAGCTTGCCATGATTCATCATTTTGGTCTTTTTTCCCTTCTTTTTGTTCTTTATGATCCTACCCAATACAAAACATGAAAATTCATTAAACATTATTTAAATAGGATCAAACCAATAACAAAATAGGATAACAAGTGAACTAAATAAGTGCTAATAAAGCACTTATCACCACGCCACAAGAATCCCCTTTGAAAATTCTGATCAAAGGGATTTTGCCTCACCCTGAATAGTTCTAAAAAGATTTCCTATATCTCCCATATTAATGAAGGTATCAAGACAAACAACAAACTTGGTTGTACCAGGTCAACTTTTATTTGAAATGAGTAAGAAATCTTCGATTTACTAGTTTTTGAAGACCAATCCTTGTTATGGTCATCACTAGAGTGGTGTCTTTTAATTGAAAATGAAGGCAGTGAACGATAAGACTGAGTAGTAGTAGAAGAAAAAGATAAAACATTCAAGGATCCAACTCTATTTATGGGTGATTGAAAGCTAAATGGATAGGATGAAAACAACCACGCATTTATGGAATGACATAAGACCAAAGGTTTTCCTCCGAAAGGTTATAAATGGAATGATTAATTATTCGAAGAAGCAAAAGGAAATGTGTAAAAAGGAACAGAGGTAATACAAGAATAGGCAAAAGGCAAAAGTGAGAAATGAAAGACAAGAAGGCAAAATGCGGATTAATTTTGATGTACGACATGACAAAGTGATCAGTTGCCAAAAAAGATGGATGACGTTAGCGCTAAAAGTTGGAGATAATACCAAGGGGTTTTGTGCTTTTTGGATTTCAAGAATAATAAACACCCAAATCTTGAATATGGCAAAATTAATGATTGCATATTAACACTGCCATATTTCAGGGTGTTAACACATAAAAATACCCAATTTGTAGTCCTAATGTAAGTTCCCAAAATGAGGAACCCGGGTATAGAATCTAGCACTAATGATCATTGTTGGACGATTGGGAAATTGTAGAAATGTCTGGGCGATAGGAATATTAAACCTTGCACAGTTGAAGAAGTAGTTTTCTAAATGAACTCATGATCCAATGGAGCCATCGTGAGAAGTTATCATAATATGGGAAGTTATCTAGAATGTAGGTAGTTATTGTAGTTCTGTCAGTTATTGGGAATGTGGGCGACTCGAGTTTTATCGTCATGGGAAGTTGCTGGAAGAAGTCAATCAGTTCAAAGTGGTGGGCAATTGTGAGTAGTTACAAATCTTGCATTCCAAGTTGGTTACGAAGCAAATGACACAGTTAAGAGATTCAAGGGAGTAGTTGTATATATTGTAGAAATTTAGACATTTCGAAGAACTACGAAATTAACTCTCAAACTGAGAATATATTATTTTTTTATCTTAGATTTTTATAGAACTTTCCTTAGTTGAGTTCTTGCGGTAAATTAAGTTTTTCTAATATAAACACCTTCTCTTAAGTCTTTGTCTTAAGAGGTTTGTCCATTACACATCGTCTGATCTCTTTTAATTATTAGCAACGTGATCGTTAGAGAAATAGAATCATAGGGTAAATCCTCATATTCGTTGTTCGTATTTTGTACATTATTCTCTCACACTCAGTACATCTATCTTGATTGATACGGTACGGTACAGTATGATATTGGAGATCAATAACCTTAATGGTAGGTTGGGGCCACTCCGATAATGCGAAGGCATGGTTGTAGAAAGAAATATTTCCTAAGTTGATAACGAAATGGATCAAAAATAAAAAATAAAAAAACATTGTCAATGCAAAAAATGAGGCCTTACCTACAACATAATATCTAGCTCAACCCATAACGATCTGAGTCGAAGGAGAAGCTCATGCATGATGAACAACAAAAACAAAAAAGGCAAACGTTTTATCTTTTATTTGCATTATTTTTTCAATTTTGATGTAGCTTAATCGCTTTTTTAATTATGAACTTTGTTATTTCGACAAAGCATAATCAAGTGCATTTTGACAAAGCCTCAAGTAATTATAGCGCTGGACATTCTCAAGAGTTTCTTGATATGGCTTTAAGCACTACTATACGTATTTGAGACATGGTCACATCAATCAAATTGATTCAAATTAGCCCCTTTTTAGTATAGATTAAAATTAGATTTTTAGTAGATTTTGATAAAAATTGATGAAATATGTAATTGAAAAGTTGTGGATCCCATAAAATTTGTGATTAAAATCAATTTTTGACTTTGATTTTTAATCAAAACCAAACGGGACATACATTATTTGCAAAAAATGAAAGATTGTTTATCTGTAAACACTTCAATTATATGAATACTCCTTTCAACCTTTTACCAAAAAAAAAGTTATTAAATTAACAAAATAAACTAGCTAGTCATCCTCTAAAGCATCTAAGCTTTTATTTTTATTTTTTTAGAGACAAAGAATATGATGCATTTGAGGTAAAATATGTGATTGAAAAGTAAATTTGGAAAATGCGTATTCTTAAAAAGTGGGTTGAGGAAATATTTTCTTTATAAACTTGTTTGCCAAACAAAATTGTAGCGTAAATTTTCATCATGCATGTGATTATTCTATCATTCCAAATCAACAAGAACATATATAATTATCTAATATCAACATTCGACATTCATAAAGAAGTTTACACGAATAACCATACTCCAAAAATTGATATATAATTACAAATTGTGCGAGGATCTACGTATTTTAAAGTAAATGTTATCATTGTAACTAAGACTGGGACTTGAAGGCACTTGCAACAAAAATGAAGATTTTGAGCCTAACTAAAGTTGATTCGTAAAGACTAACCGAATTTTACATAGGGTAAATATATTATCACCAAAAATTATACTAAGTATACCACATTATATTACCATCACCAATAAAATATATATTCTATAAATACACCATAATACAAAGGCAAATATACCCTTGTCTAATTATTTAAAAAAATTGAATAAATATGGACACCACAATCGGACTTCACCTTCTTCCTCGGCCCACCTCTACCACCATCGTCAATACACCCTTCAATTTTCATTTCCTGACATGGTTTAATATTTCTGTGTGCTAGCAATTAATGGAATTTGGAAATCGGTTAGAGGGAGATGCCACTCCAATTTCCTATTATCTTTGAAAAGGATGGACCCACGTATTGTGGTTGACTTTGTTCCTTCCTCACACAGTCCCTCCTAGAAACCTTTAGAATTATGGTTACTGGATGCAACCTTGCTCGTCACCGAAGTCATTTTCTGACCCAACAGTAATAATAGATTTATAGTGTCATCCTCTCGTATCAATTCCACCCATGAGAACGTTTGTTTCCTGCTTTCCTCCTACTCATATTCAGAGGTAGAAGCATACAGGTCACAACAAAAATGGTGTCCACCCAAAACCAACATGAACCTCAAAATCTCGACGCGGCCAAACAACCAACCACGAAATGAACAGTAACCATACCTACACCCAATCGATTCTTTCTATGCAATATATGTTATAGAACTCTAAAATAAGGCTGAATCTAAGTGTGGGAAGGATGACTCAATACTAAATCCAAGCTAAGAGCATCAGGCTCTTCTCCTGAACCGTGTAGAACCCAATCGGTGAACAATGCACCTTTGTCTCAATTTTAGTATTTGGGAAAAATATATCGTCAAATAATATTTTGTTGGTTTAAGGTAGATAAAGTAGGATCTCACACTCAAATCCAACAAAACATAAGAGAAAATGATGAATCTGGGAAGAACATACCAAACAATCAAGAAGAACTGGTGATGTCGAGCTCTCGTGAAGAGAAGGAATTGTTGTGTACAGAAAAGTTAGGGTGGGAAAATTAGAAATTTTTTTATATAATTTTATTTATGTTTATTTTGTAAATAAAAAAAATTTAAAATTGTGGTGTAAAAAATAAAATTTTTGGTGGCAATATAGCTACTCTTTCACATAATTGATATAAATTATTAAGTGGGCTATTGAATGAAAGTTGAAAGTTTCAGGAGTGTAATTCATCTTACGAAAAGTTTTGGGACTAATTTGCTTATTCCTATAGCTTGAGAAGGACCATTTGTGAATGATTGTGGACGTTTGATGATCAATGTGGGTTTCGAAATTGTAGGATTGAGATTGAAGATTTGGACAAAAAGGATCAAAATCAATACGAAAAACTTGAAGTATGGACCAAAGTACGAAAATAGGAGAGCTGAAGTTAAAACGAACGTCTTATTTGTCGCAATTCAATCTCGGTAAGCAAACTATGGTCAGACCATAGCTGTGGTATTCTTCCAGTTATTAGTTTCAATAGAGGAAAAAGTTAGAACATATGAGTCTTTATTTTTTAACGCAACCATTACACTTTATAAATCAATTTACAAAAATCACAATTTTTCAAATTACTTTTTATCCACAAACATTTTCTCTCTCCACTTTTGAACAATACGTTTTACTAAACAGATCCTTAAACAAGATAGGATTCAAAAACTTGGCGTGAAGAATACGGATCTTTGGTGCAAGATTTTAATTTTTTTTTCTCATCCATATCTATTTATATAAAGAGAACTGAGATTCTGTCGATTTTAACTGAATTCCTAATTTTGGACGAATCTGTAGTGTGAAAAGGGTTTGAAACCGTGCATAAGTCCACTACTCTTTTTTTCCCCTAACTGCCCACCACAAACAAAGTCCAAAGGCGGTTTCTTCTCCGAAGACAATATGGTTTCTTCTCCAAAGGCGGTTTCGTCTTCATGTTGATTTCACCGATTTGAATGTCTCAACTACCAATTTCTCTCATATGCCTTTCAATTTTTCTCAATGGAGAAAGGAGACAAGAGCAGTAGATTTTCTTATGATGTAATACTCTAAAAATGGATGAAAATCTCTCACACTACGAACTTGCAGCGGCGAGCCCCAAAACCCTAAATCTACCACTCTCCTTCCTCTCCGGTGAAAGTAACCGTAAAATGGTACCTGTTATTTCTCTGTATGCATATACACACAAATACCCAGAAATATCGCTGTGTGTCAAATTGTAAAATTCTTTTCTAGAGATTTAATTGTTAAATGGTACATAGGTTACTGATGCAATAGAGATGTTGTTATGGATGTCGCATAAAGGTGGATGTCGGTGTGAGACAAATACTAGGGATGGAGCTGGAATTCTTGTGGCTCTTCCTCACGACTTCTACAAGGAGGTTCAACTCAATCGATATTGTGTGTTCTATTTTTTGCTTAATTTTCTAACATATAACTGCATAATTTTTCATTTTCAATACTGAATTTATTCTTTTTTCTGCGTCACTTATGTTGGGGAATTGGATTTGATAGAGACAATTGTTTCTCTTTGATCTCAATGTTGTTTGGGGCTTGATGTATAACACAACTTTTTTTTGTGAAAATTTAAACCTCTGTCCATTTCCACCTGAATTTTCTCTACAGATCTTATATTGCTTTAAAAGTTGGAGCATGCCGCCATATTTTTTTCCTAAAATAATTATTAAGTGCCATAGGAACTTTATGTTTTCTCTCAATCTTTATTATTTGTGATTCATCACGTTTATTTGTTTAAGTTTTTTCATGATAGTATTCTAGGAAGCATTTCTACATGAAACAAAAGTTATGTTAAACGAGCTCTTAATGTATTTAGTTTAAGCTTAATCCTATGCATAGAGACATCATGTGTCGACTCGATTTAATAAAATTGATTTGAACTTAAAAAAGTTAAATTACTAAATTAGTTAATTCGATTGAGTAAAACTTTAGAAAACTCGAGATGCGAGATTAAACTACATAACTACGATGAAATCCTACGAAGCAGAGGTTTAACCATAATATTGAATAGTTAATCCTTGATTCAAGAAAACATTTTCATATAATTTTTTTTTACATTTTTTAGTTAACATTAATTTTAATTGAAACCTTACCATCAATATTTACTCTAGGAATAATTACACCATGTACTTCTTTTTCCTCAATGAACCGAATTATACTCCCTTGTAAAATCTCACTGAAATTTACGCCTTTATCTTTTATTAGCTAAATTTATGAAATTAGTAAATTTATGACCGTGCCTAAATGGGCTTTACACGTCATCAATAAAGACCCATGTGGGGTCCACAAACGTCCAACAACACTCCGAATTTTATAGTCAGAAGTCCATTAGTCCAGACTGGTGACAAGACTGGTTAGCGTGTCAGAGAGATGTGACCCTTGTACAAGATGCGGCTTGATGTAAAACCTCTTTAAAGGGATGGGATGACTGTCATAACCCTATGATATGTAGTAATGATTATAACCAAATAAATGGTTTACCTCATGAAGGGTTTGGAACTTACCACTTGTAAAATATAACGCGTGTCATGATTAGGGATAACAGCTACCACTATAAATAGATCACATTTGCCTCTAAGTAAAAGGTTAGTAACTCAATACTCAAACATAACATACAAATCTCACTCTTGTTTCTCTCTTTTACACACTTATATTTCTACAGCCAAATTATATTTACTCACAATGAGTTCTGAGATGAGCGTCGAAGTGCAAACGGGAGCCACCTCGACCCCCGTTGTATACTGACTGTTTGTCCAAGTGCGCAGGATGTCCAAGTGTTCAAGAGGGAGGAGCTGAGACGTGTTGATCCAAATTCCTATTAGATTTTGTGGTCAACATTTTGGTACCGTCTATGGAACACTTCTAATCAAGTATTCACATGGTAAAAAGTTACCAAGAAAACCTTGATAAAAGGGACAAGAATATCTTGAAAAGGAGTGGAGAAATACAGTAAAAACCTTGAAAAATGTTCACAACTTTGAAATACAAGTTTCACAACCTTGAAAAAAGCTCAGAACTTTGAAATATAAGTTTCACAACCTTGAAAAAGGTATAAAACTTTGAAATAAAAGTTTCACTACCTTGAAGAAAGGAAAATCGTAAGCTATAACAGTCATGAGTGATAATGGAAGTGACACAAATCCTAGAAGGAGTAGGAGTAAACAACATAACAATGAGGAAGAAGTACCCTCACATGTCCATCCTCAAAATACCAACGAGGAGGCTCCATAGGCTAACCTACCTCGCAGGCATAGGAGTAGACACCTGATGAGGGACATGACACGTATGGCAGCCCAAATGATATAAGTAAAAAAGTAACAAATCAAATAAACAGCTGTGATGAATGCTTATATAGCAAGGGGATATGTGATAAATGAACCGGTTGCACCACACAATACCCCCAAACTCAACCTATTTTTTCGCCTTCCGACGTAGATACTTCACACTACTACAATGTACCTTCAAAAGACGCCAGAGTGGACTCCATGCATCCTAATGACTAGGACTCTACTAATGAAATGCAAGAGGGATGCAGCTTCTCTCCTGAACATTACAGGGAAATAGCTCCATCAAGGTCTGACAGTGTTTTTACCAGATAAGGGGCCTCTGGCCTAGAAATAAGCGGGAGAGAAGGGTCGAAGAAGCCCATCAGCAAAACTAAGTGCCTAGAAATAGGTATGGAAGAGTAGATGAAGAAGCTTACCCACCTACACATGAGCCTAGAAATAGGCAAAAGAGAAGGGCTGTAGAAGCCCACTCCCAAACACAAGGAAGCCTACCTGCTTATCTGATGCCATATTATGGCCAGGCCTTGTCACACCACGAGAGGGATCAACCACAACAACCCTACAACCGAGCACACCCCCATGGTGAGTTGATGCTGGAACATGATGAAAATTATGGAGAACCTCCTACATATGAAATAGACAATGATGAGGAAGAAAGCCCATTTTCTGAGGGCATTTGAAGGTACCCAGTACCATCTAACTACGAAATGTAGGAGATCATGAAGTACTCCAGAAGAAGAGACCCTGACTATAACCTCTTGAATTATAGGCCAACATGGAGATAGCAGGAGCCACTCAGGCTCTTAAATGCAAAGCGTTTTCCTTAACCCTTGAAAAGAGTGACATACGATTGTATAAGAAACTCCCACCTGACAGCATCCACAATTGGAGAGACTTGAAAGTAGCCTTCAAAAATGGATTTATGTTCTCAGGGTGAGACAACTCCCCTTTCGACACCTACAGGATTTAAGGTAAGAAAAGAACAAGTTGTCGAAGGGCTACTTAACTCACTTCACAGAAGAAATGTATAACCATGAAAACATTACGGAAGCAGAGATGTTCTCCGCCATAAAAGGGTAGACATGACAAGCATGTTCTGGAGATATGTCCAGAGTCATAAACCAAGGGGTTATAATGCTCTTGTGTACTTAATGAAAGAAGAAATCATCTATGAAGATATGTCAAGAGCCAGAGATGGCCACCCTCAAGAACGATACAATACTAGGCATCAGTCTAGAGTTAACCCAACAATAACAAAAATAATTCTGAAAATTGTCGTAGAGGTGGTTCTAGCATATTTTAGGGGATCGAATCGAGCTATGCAGCTAAAATCACAAAGGCTATCCTAAACGTACACTCTGCACTCCCTGTGACGACACCTGTCATCGCTTCGAAAGGAGTTGGTGCCATCCGAAGTGATAAACAACCGATCACTGGGCCATATTGTGCATACTACAGGTTTTTTGGGCATACAACAGAGGATTGCAGATATGTGTAGATGTTGGTCGAACAAAAGGCCAATTAAAGAAAAAGTGGTAGTGGAACACAAATAGGGGAAGGCAAATAGGCGAAACGATAAAAGGTTCAATCAGACTGATCATAGGGACAACATTCGAAATGCCCCAAGAGGAGGAAACAATAATCGAAAAAGGGAGCAAAACCATGATAGAAATAGAGCTCCAACGCCTGATAGAAATGTCAGGAACTTGCCTCCTCCTCCTCCTCCTCCTCCCAATGATCCACCAATCCAAAAGATTGATACCATTTTTGGAGGACCAAACCTAGGAGGAGTACAAACATCTCCCAAAAGCGATACATCGGGGAGGCCAAGGAGCTAGCCAATGTGAATTATCATATTAACTCACACCCTGTTGGGACTTCAAGAACGGAGCCCATCACTTTCACATTGGATGATGTAATCGGGGTGCATTTCTCGCACAATAATGCGTTGATTATTCGTGCAGTAGTAGCCAGGAATGGTTTGTCCCAGATGTTGGTGGATGATGGGGCCTCAGTAAGTGTGATTTACCGGGTCACCTATGACAAAATGGGTAATGATACTCCTCTTATTCCATTTCCTGCCCATCTATAGTTTCATTGGGGACTATCTTATTCCAAGAGGATCCATAATCCTCATGACAGAAGTGGGGCAAGAACCTATTTTTTCTCGAATATCGATGGGGACAAAAGTTCATCATATCAGGGTTCCATCAGAAGGCCAAGTCTTATTGACCTCCAAGTTGTCACCTACATAAAGTACATTTGCATGAAATTGTTAAATGAAAATGGGATAGCAACTGTCAGAGGAAGCTAAATCGAGTCCATGGCTTGCTACAGATCATGATTCGAAAATTCTAAGACCGGACGATCAATATGATTAGCGATGTAGCCATAACCGATGCAGCCCCAAACCTTGAAATAGTGGGTACTGAACTTGATTCAGTCACGGACATCATAACGCGAGAAGAACAGGATCTGACGGACTTAGATCCAAGGATGATGGGCACCGAATGCCACATGGCTTTAGCTAAAAAGTTGGAGTACTTCCCAGTTGATCCGTTAGATCCAATGAAGGAACTACAAATTGGGCAGGACTCCACAGATGAGTTCAAAGAGAAATTGAAAATCTCGTTCAAAATCTTGATGTATTCCCATGGAAATACGACGATTTGGTGACATAGATCCAATGGTGGCTTGCCACAGGCTCTACATTGATCCACGCCACCCCGAACACAAGCAAAAGAGAAGACCCATGAGTCCGGAAAAATATGAGGCCTTGAAAAAAGAGGTGACAAAGCTGTTGAAAAATGTCTTCATCAGGGGATCCATATACCCGAAGTGGGTATCAAATCCGGTATTGGTCCCCAAGTAATGTGGGAAATTAAGTGTGTGCATCGACTTTTCAAACTTAAATCAGGCCTATCCAAAGGATAGCTTGCCTCTTCCTCGGATTGACCAATTGGTTGATTCCACTACGGGACATGAAATGTTATGTTTCATGGATGCATACTCAGGATATAACCAGATTCCAATGTATGAATTGGACAAGGAGCACACATCGTTCAATACGGACAGGGGACTCTATTCTTATCGGGCTATACCCTTTGGGTTAAAAAACATCGAAGCCACCTACCAAAGGTTGGTAAATCAAATTTTCGCAAAGCAGCTCGGAATCACCATGGAGGTATATGTGGAAGTGGATGACATGCTGGTGAAAAGCATGATAGCCACAACATATTGAGCACTAGGACGAAACCTTCGACATACTAAGAAAGTATAAGATGAAGCTCAATTTCCTCAAATGTACTTTCAGAGTAGGATTGGGGAAATTCCTAGACATTATGGTGAATAGAAGAGGGATTGAAGTCAAACCAGATAAGATCAAGGCACTACTTGATATGCACTCTCCCCGGAGCCCCAAGGAAGAGCAAAGCTTTTGTACTTATATTTAGCGGTGTCCTAAGAAGCCGTGAGCTCAGCTTTGGTAAAAAAAGAGAATGTGAGTCAACTCCTAGTATATTATGTAAACAAAGCCTTACTGGATTCTGAAACTTGCTATCCTGACATGGAAAAACTAGCTTTGGCGCTAATTATTGTAACCCTGAAGCTCCGTCCTTATTTTCAATCACACTGCATTCAGGTGCTCACCAACTTCCCAATGAGACAGGTTCTGTAAAAGCTAGATGCATTTGGCAGATTGATGAAATGGGAATTAGAGGTTAGTTAGTTTGACATCCAATATATAACCCAAATAACTATAAAGGTATAAGCATTGGTAGACTTCACAGCCGAATTTACACATCCACCTAATGTCGAAATGATTAAGAATACAGGGGAACAATCGGAGTGGGGATTGCTTGTTGATGAAGACTTGTGAGTCTGGAAAAGCACAAGCTCCATAGCACGGTTCGCTTCAGTTTCACAACCTCCAACAATGTAGCGGAATATGAATCCCTCCTGGTGGGGCTGAAGTTAGCCATAGCTCTGAAAGTCAAGGTGTTGGTGACAAATAGCGATTCTCAACTCGTTGTAAGCCAAGTCAATGGGCAATTTGCTGCTAAGGAACCTAGCATGGAAGCATATTTGAAAATGATAAAGGATTTGATGACTCATTTTGAGAAATTTGAGTTAGTCCACATACCAAGGTCTGAGAACAAAAATACAGATGCCTTGTCAAAATTGGCAAGTAGCAAAGACACTGAGCTCCTAAACATAGTGCCTATTGAACATCTACTGATCCCATCTATCGACCCCGAAGCAGAGGTTTTATCAATAGAAGAAGAAACCTCATAGGTGACTCCAATTATTGCTTATTTGAAGCATCAAACTTTGCCAGATGACTTGGACTCAACTCGAAAATTGCAAAGATATGAAGCTCACTTTGTTTTGAAGGTTGGTCTGCTATACAAACGGAGCTACACCACGCCCCTATTACGATGGGTGGGACTAGCAGATGGCAACTATATCATGTGAGAAATCCATGAAGGAATCTGCAAAATCATACTGGAGCGGTATCCTTGGTACAAAAGGCCCTCAAACAAGTGTACTTTTGGCCTACCATGCAGAAAGATGCACATGAATTTATCTGTAAATGTGATAAATGCCAATGTCATGCCACCATACCACACCAATCTTATCATGAATTGAGAATAGTGACGATCCCCTGGCCCTTCGCAAAGTGGGAAATTGATATTATTGGACCCATGCCTAGAGGAAGGGGAAACCATTGTTATGCAATTGTGGGAATAGACTACTTTACTAAATGAGTTGAAGTCGAACCATAGATGAATATCAAAGAGGCTAACACTTCCAAGTTCATATGGAAAAACATAATCTGCAGGTTTGGCATTCCCTATTCATTGGTAACGGACAATGCGAAGCAATTTGGGAATAAGAAGGTTGAAGAATTATGCGATGACTTGGGTATTTGTAAGCTATTCTCCTTCCCACACCATCCACGAGCAAATGGAAATTCAAAGCATTTAATATGACCATAAAGAACACACTGAAAAGAAAACTAGAGTCCATGAAAGGAGCTTGGGTAGATTAACTTCTGCAAGTCTTAAGGATAATCTGGACTACATCACAGATCGTCATAGGAGAAACTTCGTTCTCAATGGCTTATGGGATCGAAGCAATATGTCTAGTCAGAATTGGAGTCCTATCACCCAAACAGATCTATTTCAATGAGGCAGCAAATGAGGAAGCCCAGCTAGCTGAACTTGACTTTTTCCTTGAAAAAATGAATGATTCACAGGTCGTGCTTGCTCGATATCAATAAAAGATGGCCTGTCATTTCAACAAAAAGGTGAAGATAAGGTTCTTCAGGAGACCTAGTTTTAAAGAATTCTTTCAACCCAAGAGCCCAGAGTGGGGACTCTAGGACCTAACTGGGAAGGACATTACAAGGTTACCTCCGAAGTGGTTCCAAGGACTTTCAGAATAGAAGATCTCCTTGGAAGAGCCCTACCAAATCCTTGGAATACTGAGCACCTCCATCTTTATTATCAATAAAAAAATATTGTTATCAGTATGTGGAATTAAGTCCTTATATTCTTAAGTTATGCAATGAACACCATCCTCGTATGTATTTCACATCGAAATAATACGACTTATATTGAAAAGCATGATTTATAACACTTGTCAAAGTGAGATTCAATGTATTATTATATAAGACAGTACATGACTATCCCAATGAGCAAGGTTCTATAGGTTCATTATTTATTAATTTTGGTTAAATTGTATAAAATAAAGACATAGTTCTTACAAGGGACTCCATCACTTGACAAAGAGAACCTTGGCATAAAAGTCCACATCAACATTCGAAGTATCCTTGAAATGCATTAATCAGATCCAAAATAATGCTTCAAAATTGTTCACTTCGAGCACAACTAGGGACTGACTGCCTACCGAGAATGGAGAAAACTTCCTTTCAACTAAACCTAACTAAAGGACATAAATATGTTCAACTTAAGTTCATAGGACTTCCATCGCTAGAAGTATAACACACTCCATATGACGCTTCATTAAATCAAAATTACTACACGTCATTTGAAAGCATCTAACACACTCCATGTTACACTTCATTAAATCAAAATTATTCCACGTCATTTGAAAGTATCTAATATCTAGTATTGGAATGTTTACATTATGTAAAATTAAACGCCTTAGTCCATCAACGCATCACGTTGATTATTACTTGTCTAAAATTGAGCAAGGATACACTCTGCAAATCATATAATCGACAGAAGATAAATAAAAGTTCGCTTGCATTTATCAAATGAAAAGTTGTTGCGTAAAACACATCAAAGCATTACAAAAAATTGTGAAAATTAAGAAGCAAGAGCATCTAGGGCAGAGACACCACCAGAATGGGTATCTTGAGCATAAGTGCTGTCTGGATTAGCAGCTTGGGAAGAATGTAATTAGTAGGATTGGCAAAAGTGTCATCCACATCAACATCTTGAGGCTCCGGATAGAAAGCTTCTATCTCGAAAAGATACAAGTATGGAAAATCTTCCTTCAAATCCTTCAAGGCCATCCGAGCCCCAACATTATCAAAAAACCTCTGCATTGCCTCATACTCCGGAGTGTTTACAAAAGTATCTTTAAAAGCTTGAACACTTTCAGCCTCCTTAACTTCAACACTTCGCTCCAAGGAGTACTTCTTTTCCATCTCCGTCAAGGCTTCCTTCTCTTCTTGTCAGACTTCGTCTTCCTTCACCTTGTCATTCAAGGCTAATGCTCAAATGCTCATAGCTTTGGCAGCAGTTAACCTTTGGATAGGAGAGCTGTTTGAAAAATAGATTGACCACCCCTCAGACCAAAGTTGTTCCATAAGTACAGCAGCTCTAGCAGGCGGAAACGAAGGGGATGCTAAGAGATTTGGGTCAACAACAGCGTCCCTTGGCAACAAACTAGTCCTGATCTGATTAAGCTTAGTAGCAACGAAAAGAGTGACCTCTTGATCCACTCCAGGGAGAGATACTATATGCTCCAACTCTTTTGATGACTCGAAAGCCCTAGTAGTGGATTCAACACCGGGGGTAACATCTTTTCCATTCTTCAACCTCTGTAGCAGGTGAAGTTTGTGCTCCAAAACTTCCACGATGTCATCATAAACCACTTCATCAACCAAAACTCGTTTGGATTTCTTCTCTTCATTTTTCTTTGACCTCCTCTCTTTCTCCTGGACATAGGCCAACTTAGCACTGTGTTCCTTTTTCACTTCCAACAACTATTGGCCAGTGGGCAATAGAATGGGGGATGAGGCAGCGCTAAAGTAGAACCCTCAAGACGAGCAGTGGAGGTCTCAACTGCCTTTTTATTCGCCTCTACTTGGAAGCTAGCAAGTACAGTTTTCTGATTTCTTTCCTCCTCGCTTCTTGGCTTTAAGACCTGAGGGATCTTTTTTGCCAACAAACCCTCGAGGGAAACTTTTGGAAATTCTTTGGAACCTGTTTGCAAAATTAAAACACCGAAGTTAGCCAAGGATTGCAGACAGGAATTTAAAAAGTGTTAGGAGAATAAGAAACTTACCCATGGATCGCATAAATCCGTGCCGACAAAAAGTTTCTTCTTTTCAATGACCTCTTGAAAACTGGCGCGGTAAACAAAGAGTTTCTTCATCATGACCAAATCTTCTTCTGGAAGAAGGTGTGCACAGGCCTAACCTGCAAAATCACAAATAAATAAGTGATTAAGCATCAAAGTACATACAAATTCATACACCACATACATTCGAATGAGAAAGAACAAAGACTCATGAAGACAAGAAAGGGTCCGGGGAATTGTTATTTTAGGAGCAAGGTCTAAAGGAGCATACTGCCAGTCACCGGCGACCCAAAACCATTGTCCTCCAGCTCTTTATTAAGCTCAGATGCCCAGTGATGATCGGAGAATGTTGCCCCCTAGGGTGAGGTAGTACCAATCCTTCACATCCGCCTTGGTATCTTTCTCCCTTCTCCCAGCTTTCTTTAAAGTGTATAAGGTATGTATGATGTACAGAGAGATTGGGTAGTCTGAACTGACTTCCTGCCATATTAGCAAAGTTCCCACTACTTGAGTCCAGAAGTTTGGAGCCACCTGATACGGGTACAAGTTATAGCTCCAGAGAAGGGCTCTAAAGAATGGATGGAGTAGTAGGCATATCCCACACTCAGGCATTAAGAAGCACCGACACCTGGCCGTCAGGAGGACAAGGAGGTCTGCAGGAAGGCTGGTGTGTAGCGACCAAGAATTTTTACGCGATTAATAATTATTTTAATAGAAAATCATGTCGCTACTATTTCACCCATTTTTATTAAGTTAACGCCACGACGTATTCGTATAGCCAAGTCAAGAAATAATCGAGATCGTTCGATTTTAAATTAAATTCCGAATTTCTAAAAATATCTCCATTCTCTTGATTTAAAGTATATTAAGTCTAAGTACTTAATTCAATGTTATCCCAATATTTATTTGTACAAAAATTACTTTTATTATTTAAATTAAGAAAATATATGCAAGCATGAGAGGTTCCATTATATATAATAATTATGAGAATCTTAATTTAATAAATATGGAAAAGTATATAAATGGTTGATAGATTCCATTATATGTAATCATGAAGAGCATAATATTTGTATAAATATGGAAAAGTATATGAATGAATTATATACTCCATTATATATAATCATGAAGAGCATAATATTTGTATAAATATGGAAAAGTATATGAATGATTGATAAGACTCCATTATATGTAATCATGAAGAGCATAATATTTGTATAAATATGGAAAAGTATATGAATGAATTATATACTCCATTATATATAATCATGAAGAGCATAATATTTGTATAAATATGGAAAAGTATATGAATGATTGATAAGACACCATTATATGTAATCATGAAGAGCATAATATTTGTATAAATATGGAAAAGTATATGAATGATTTATATACTCCATTATATATAATCATGAAGAGCATATTATTTGTATAAATATGGAAAAGTATATGAATGGTGCTTTACTTTAAGAAAATGATGTGTTAAAATTAATAGAATTGAATGATTATGTTTACAATATGCCAACTTTATACATCTATTTAAACCCATCTCTTTTACACACAACTCTACACATATACACTTATTTCCAATCTCTTGACAAAATCCACAAGTAAGAGAAATTCAAGGTGGTCAAGAAAGTTTTGGTCCATTTACTACTACACTTCATTTTAATCTTTTAAAAGGTAAGTATATCTTATGTTTTTATGAAAAGTAAGTATGTTTTTATGAAAGGTAAATACACCTTATGTTTTTATGAAAAGTAAGTATGTTTTTATGACAAGTAAGTATATCTTATGTTTTTATGAAAAGTAAGTATGTTTTTATGAAAGGTAAATACACCTTATGTTTTTATGAAAAGTAAGTATGTTTTTATGAAAAGTAAGTATATCTTATGTTTTTATGAAAAGTAAGTATGTTTTTATGAAAGGTAAATACACCTTATGTTTTTATGAAAAGTAAGTATGTTTTTATGACAAGTAAGTATATCTTATGTTTTTATGAAAAGTAAGTATGTTTTTATGAAAGGTAAATACACCTTATGTTTTTATGAAAAGTAAGTATGTTTTTATGACAAGTAAGTATATCTTATGTTTTTATGAAAAGTAAGTATGTTTTTATGAAAGGTAAATACACCTTATGTTTTTATGAAAAGTAAGTATGTTTTTATGACAAGTAAATATATCTTATGTTTTTATGAAAAGTAAGTATGTTTTTATGAAAGGTAAATACACCTTATGTTTTTATGAAAAGTAAGTATATCTTATGTTTTTATGAAAATGTTTGGATCATTGCTATGAAATCAATCTCACAAGATTGTTATGGGTTCCATATGATATGTTTATGATTATGCTAAGGGGACCGGAGTTTAGTAGCGCTACACATAAGAATTCTTGCCATTTAAGTTCGGTAAAATTCTTGTGTCTTCCTATGTTTATAAGTATTTCGATCCTATCCTATGTTATGATGAAAATGATCCATATGCTTTCAAAAGAAAATTTATGCTTGGTATACTTACTGAGATTTTATAAATCTCACTCCACGATATTTACCATTTTCAGATAATTGAAGGTTCGAGGCGGTCAACATGGAAGTGGCAAAAGTGGTTAAGATTGATGAGATAATTATGTTGAACTTTATGTAAGAAAATTATGTTCTATTTTTATTCACAAATAAAATTATGGGATTCTAATTATTCTTTTGAATAATTTTACATTTCTATTTAAGTCTCGATAATATGATATGAGTCACTTTTAGTGGCACTCGAATGGTCGAGAATTCGGGTCGTCACAGTTGGTATCAGAGCCAAGAGTTTTAAAAACGATTCTGTAGATTTTTGAAATTTTATTTCTTTAAAAAAAAAAAAAAAAAAAAAAAAAACACTATTCACGTGAACAGTAAAACGACGTGCTATTCATGATGAACAGTGAACGAAATCACTATTCAATTAAAAAAAAAAATTTGAATTTTCACATGTCAAGTATGGTTATGATTTTGAAAAGTATGATGAAATTTGATGTGCGAATTTCAAGGACAAAATTCATTTTAAGCAAGGGAGTTTGTAATGTTCTGAAAATTTTATGGAATATAATTAGTTAGTGATATGATTTTTATATTGATGTCTTTGATAAATTTCTAGAAGTTCGGGGACTAAAGGAAAATAAGATTTGACGATAAAATTTTATTTGGGTTAATTAGGCCCAATCTTATGTAAAGATGCGAAATGATTAATAATAATTTTTTTTTAAAATATTTTAACTCATCACTCTACTATGTCACTCTCCACGTATTGACTCCTCGAACCAGGTATGTTATATGCTTTGCAAGTCATTTACGATTTTATTAAGACATGTTAAGTATGAAATATTCATATGTTATGAATCTTTAAGTGAAATATACATGTTGAGTATGATATGAATTGATAGAAGCCTAAATTTTAATTTATTCATTTTAATGTAGAATCATGAGACATAGAGGATATTGATATGAATTTTGGTTCATATTAAGCTTAGTAAGATTGACTCAATTAGAAATTAAGTTGGGTTGTAACTTTGGCCCAAAATATATGGAATAATATATTAAACAAACAAAATTGATAATGAATTGTACAATAATTTATCCCTTTATCACTACCTTTGTGTAAAAATAAGGGAAAAACTGTGGATGGTTATTAGTACTTCCTCTTCAAGTTTCAATTTTCGGTTCAATAATTTATCCCTTTATCACTACCTTTGCTTAAAAGCAAGGAAAAACTGTGGATGATTATTGGTACCACTCTTCAAGTTTCAATTCTGAAAAAAAAAAAAAAAAAAAAAATTCAGAAAGAAAAGAAAGAAAGAGAACGGGTGTTGAGCATAATGGGAATAATATGACTTAAGAATGATTTTCAAAATAATTGTTGTCCTCGAGTTTAGAAATGATAAACCTTAAATGGACTTTGCATAATTGATTTTAGACATGGCATTAAGTATGAGAAGTCAACAGAAATGATTAGAAATATGTTCAGGTTATCTATCATTTAGATTTAATGAGAAATAGCGAGCCAATTTTATGAATTTTTATGAGATGTTAAGATTATAAGTGATATGATTTTAATGAGACTTTTATGAGAAGCATTATGAAGTTAGAGATTTAAAGATTTGGTTATTGGGAATTAAGTAATGGATATTATGTTGAGTAAGTGAATTATGCCTCTATATTGAAGAGAAATTTATTATGAACTTTGGCCTTGTGATTAAATTTTGGGAATATGATTTATGACTTATAAATATAAGTATGAGTAATCTTTTGAGCCAATTAAGGTATTGAAGGAAGTGATATTGTGATATTGACGACTATGATTTGAAATTTCTATGTTGAGGAATTATGAATTGATTTTCTGGAATATTTTTTTATGATATTGAAGTTTGATGAAATTGTGGTCAATTTTTAGATCGTTGTGATCAAATGTGGAATTATTTATTATTGTGAGTTATGAAGTATGCTTACGGTTTGAATAAGTCCAAATTTCAAAGGAAACTCTGCTTAGAATTTTATCGTTTGGAATTAAGAGCATAGTATGGTATGCAATCACTAAGAGAATTGAGGTTAGACATGCAAATTCATTTACATCACAAACGAGATTTAGTAGATGATAACAGAGATATTTATTATTTTCTCGTAAGGAGAACACACAAGAGTCACATTGGAAAGAAATACATGAAACACGCAAAATCAAAAGAAAGCAACATGGGAAATTCCTCAAATTGAGAGATGTGTTTCCGGAGTAGCCGTATCCTACCACCTCTGACCTTTTGAGGAAATAAAGAAACCTTCAAAGAGGTGTGTTTCGAGAGTAAGAATACTCCGTAATCTACCACCTGGAACCTTTGAGGTACACACAAGATTTAAACATTAAGGAAATCCTAGGAAATTAGAGGGGTGTCTCGAGAGTAAGAATACTCCGTACTCTACCCCCACCTATTCTAAGATTCATAAAGTTAAGTTTACATTAATCGGACTCCATTTTCGCTTGATTCCCCTTCCTTGCGACCAATCTATCTTAACCCCTGCTGGATCTTGTATTGAGATATATGACTGCAGCTTATCCAGTAGTTCATCAATAGTAGGAGCAGAAATAAGGAGCCTTCTGGAAAATGGAGAGATGAATCCCTGTTCCACAGCATAATCAAGAAAGGTTAACAAGCCATCAAAGAAATTGTTAACATTCAGAAGCCCAATAGGCTTAGTATGGAGATCTAGTTGAGCCCACGAGGTAATGTTAAAGATTTCTTCTAAGGTACCAAAACCTCCGGGCAGGGCTATAAAGGCATCAGAACCATATAGCATACAAGTTATGCGTTCATGGATGGATAATGTTTGAACTTCATGCCCTCGTGTTTTGCCTGCAACATCTACCAAAGGGACAGGTATGACACCGATTACTTTTGATTTCTCTGCAAGAGCAGATTGGAAAACACAACCCATTAGACCACTGCTACCACCCCCATACACAAGAGTGATACCTTTTTCCCCCAGTTTCTTTCCAAGATCTACGGCCGCTTCTAGATAACTGAAGCCTTTCCCCACTTTTGATCCACAAAATACACAAATAGTTTTGATCTGTCGAAGTTTTGGTGCTTCCATCTTTGATAGTATAGAAGAGAAAACTTACGAAGAAGATGTGATTTTGGGATGCCTGAACTATGAAATATGTTTGGCTATTTAAAGCCGAAAAAATTTACTGTTTTTGATTGATTATGAAAAAGTAAAGATTTACTTTTGTCAAAATCGGCCAACTTTTGACTGTTTTACCAAAGATATCACCTTTCGGTGATTTATTTTCAGCTTTATCAAAACTCGAGAAAGGAAAATATATTTTATTTCCAAAACGCGTGAAAGAAAACAGCAAAATATTTTAAATGTGTATCAAGAGATTTACCTTATATCATTGTTGAACTGCCAGAAGCCTCATTTTATAAAACAGACTGGCAAACAGAATCTTTTGCTATTATATTTTGGAGACTATAACGATTTTTGTCCTCGTTAAACTGAGCGTATAAGGAGAGAAGTTCACGTTGCACATAACCACTTGGGTGCGTCTCAAGAGTCAGTCGAATATCATCCAAAGACTCCTTACTCAGTCCACCCTTTATGAATTTGGTTTTATCATCCCGATTAGTAGAAGAATATCCTACTGTTTTGCAACGAGTATCACAGTTCCAACGAGCACATTTGTAGCAACCATTCAGCCTTTTTGCTCTTCGTTTCTTTGCGAAGGTGCTTTTGCCTAAACCAGGCATGTGCTTTGGAAATGTCATAGGTAATTCACCAGATAGTCGAACCTTTGCTTCGATCAACCAGCGAACATCTTCTGAAACACCATGAGCCATCAGCAACCTCAATCTTTCGAGTCTTATTCGATAAATTTTCCTCAGATCATTCATTGGAAGACTGGAATAATACTTGCGAATGTTTGTAAGAATGATATCCATGTTTTTTATGGATCTAACCTCTTCCCAGCATGAACTATTTAAAAGCATTAAGGATCGGAGGGAATCCACGTGATATTGATTCCAGCAAGAAAGCGCGGAATAGAATAATGGAAAAGAGGGAACAAGAGTTTATACGCCGTTTACTTTCTTGATAAAAGGAAGATTTGATGATGACGGGATTTGAGATATGGAATATTTTCTTGGATTTTGGGTACTGATATTTTGATATAATCAAGGTATAGAAATAATACGGGGATACGTGAAAGTGAAATAAGGACTGTATTGAATCAGGATTAATAAGTTTGTGCAAGTGAAAGGAATACCTTACGGGAAATGTTATGATATTTGAGTTAAGAATTTTAATTATTTGGGAGATATTTGTTTATTGAATTTTGCAGAAATTTTGGGTTACAAATATTGGAAAGATAAACTGATGATTATGTTGATATGTGAATAACATGTTTGGGTATATTACATAGAGAATATTCAGGTAATCGTTTTAATTATTTTGGGATATTTGGTGATAAGAAGAAATGACAAATTATTATGGTATGATATGTTAGTAAAGATTTATTGAAATTTTAGAGATATTAATACGAATATTTGAGGTCACATGATACGATGATAAATGACAAGTTACATGAATACTACAAGATATGATGAAATATCACATACGATTGGGAATTTTCATTTTGATTCAGAAGAATTTATGAGTAGACATATGTCTATTATTGATAGAAAAGTTCATGTCTTAAGAAAACAAATTGATGCATTTAGTCAAAGTCCAGTGGGTTAAATATGGTTGGGTTAAATATGGTAGCGATGATGCTACATAAGAAGAAGAAGAAGAGATTCTGATTAAGTGTTCAGAAATCATAAGATCAAGTAAGTTTAATTTCGAGGACGAAATTATTTTAAGGGGGTAAGTTTGTAGCGACCAAGAATTTTTACGCGATTAATAATTATTTTAATAGAAAATCATGTCGCTACTATTTCACCCATTTTTATTAAGTTAACGCCACGACGTATTCGTATAGCCAAGTCAAGAAATAATCGAGATCGTTCGATTTTAAATTAAATTCCGAATTTCTAAAAATATCTCCATTCTCTTGATTTAAAGTATATTAAGTCTAAGTACTTAATTCAATGTTATCCCAATATTTATTTGTACAAAAATTACTTTTATTATTTAAATTAAGAAAATATATGCAAGCATGAGAGGTTCCATTATATATAATAATTATGAGAATCTTAATTTAATAAATATGGAAAAGTATATAAATGGTTGATAGATTCCATTATATGTAATCATGAAGAGCATAATATTTGTATAAATATGGAAAAGTATATGAATGAATTATATACTCCATTATATATAATCATGAAGAGCATAATATTTGTATAAATATGGAAAAGTATATGAATGATTGATAAGACTCCATTATATGTAATCATGAAGAGCATAATATTTGTATAAATATGGAAAAGTATATGAATGAATTATATACTCCATTATATATAATCATGAAGAGCATAATATTTGTATAAATATGGAAAAGTATATGAATGATTGATAAGACACCATTATATGTAATCATGAAGAGCATAATATTTGTATAAATATGGAAAAGTATATGAATGATTTATATACTCCATTATATATAATCATGAAGAGCATATTATTTGTATAAATATGGAAAAGTATATGAATGGTGCTTTACTTTAAGAAAATGATGTGTTAAAATTAATAGAATTGAATGATTATGTTTACAATATGCCAACTTTATACATCTATTTAAACCCATCTCTTTTACACACAACTCTACACATATACACTTATTTCCAATCTCTTGACAAAATCCACAAGTAAGAGAAATTCAAGGTGGTCAAGAAAGTTTTGGTCCATTTACTACTACACTTCATTTTAATCTTTTAAAAGGTAAGTATATCTTATGTTTTTATGAAAAGTAAGTATGTTTTTATGAAAGGTAAATACACCTTATGTTTTTATGAAAAGTAAGTATGTTTTTATGACAAGTAAGTATATCTTATGTTTTTATGAAAAGTAAGTATGTTTTTATGAAAGGTAAATACACCTTATGTTTTTATGAAAAGTAAGTATGTTTTTATGAAAAGTAAGTATATCTTATGTTTTTATGAAAAGTAAGTATGTTTTTATGAAAGGTAAATACACCTTATGTTTTTATGAAAAGTAAGTATGTTTTTATGACAAGTAAGTATATCTTATGTTTTTATGAAAAGTAAGTATGTTTTTATGAAAGGTAAATACACCTTATGTTTTTATGAAAAGTAAGTATGTTTTTATGACAAGTAAGTATATCTTATGTTTTTATGAAAAGTAAGTATGTTTTTATGAAAGGTAAATACACCTTATGTTTTTATGAAAAGTAAGTATGTTTTTATGACAAGTAAATATATCTTATGTTTTTATGAAAAGTAAGTATGTTTTTATGAAAGGTAAATACACCTTATGTTTTTATGAAAAGTAAGTATATCTTATGCTTTTATGAAAATGTTTGGATCATTGCTATGAAATCAATCTCACAAGATTGTTATGGGTTCCATATGATATGTTTATGATTATGCTAAGGGGACCGGAGTTTAGTAGCGCTACACATAAGAATTCTTGCCATTTAAGTTCGGTAAAATTCTTGTGTCTCCCTATATTTATGAGTATTTCGATCATATCCTATGTTATGATGAAAATGATCCATATGCTTTCAAAAGAAAATTTATGCTTGGTATACTTACTGAGATTTTATAAATCTCACTCCACGATATTTACCATTTTCAGATAATTGAAGGTTCGAGGCGGTCAACATGGAAGTGGCAAAAGTGGTTAAGATTGATGAGATAATTATGTTGAACTTTATGTAAGAAAATTATGTTCTATTTTTATTCACAAATAAAATTATGGGATTCTAATTATTCTTTTGAATAATTTTACATTTCTATTTAAGTCTCGATAATATGATATGAGTCACTTTTAGTGGCACTCGAATGGTCGAGAATTCGGGTCGTCACATGGTGTGCATTACACGAATTTCCCTTGGCATCTGACATGTGAAGAGACCCAGCAATACCGCTCCCCCTTACCTCCTTCTCCACCTCATTAGACTCTCATAACTCTGAACAAGGCTTCAGTTCAATATAGTACCCAGAAGCCCTATTTACGTAATCCATCAAAACCTCCACTTGGGCAATTTCCTCCCTAGTTAGTCCCAACTCCTCTCTATGTGCCCTAAAAGGTTCCCTTACATCCAAAATAGATTCATGTACTCCGGACGAAGAACCCATTGCTTCTTCACCCCTTACTCCCTATTTCTCTTGGCCCAGAGCTCCTGCAATGAAGCCACTTCTTCTCCCAACAACATGGCCATGTAGGGTTTGTTCTTCTCTTCTTCGCTATCAGAATCACTCAAACATATTATACTATAAAATTTCCTACCCCGCTTCTTCCTAAGCTCTCTGAAATGAGACCAAGTGCTAAAGCCTCTAATAGGATCCTCTATGACCACCAACTCCTTTCAATCTGCTTTCCCAACTCCTTCCATGTTCCCTGAAACCAACTTGCTTCTCGAAGACGCAAAAAGGAAAACACTCAACAAGCACTCAAAAGGAAAAACAAAATTTTGAAAGAACCGAACACCAATAGAGGAAAAAAGGAATTACCTGGAAGTGGGGACAAATGATATCCTTATCTTGGGATGAAAGGAAAGGATAAAATTGTGGTCGTTGAGACAATCTTCACCAATGAAAGCTTAATAGAGAAAGGCAAAACTTTTTCGCAAGAGAGCAAGAATGAACTCACACTTGGTGGAAATTTCGATTTCTCATAAAGGAAAGAATTGTATAGTATCAAAGACCTTATAAAGGTTTACCAAATTAACTTAAACTGACCACGTGTCACACTGATAAGACACAATGAAGCTGCAACTGGCAAGGGCTTGAAAAGAACACAATGTTTCAATTGTGCGGGTACACTACACGCGTATTGAAAAGTGCATTACTTGGAAGTGCCCCTTGAAAATTTCAAATCATCATTGCTTTTCCTTAAATGCACGTTAGGAAACGGGTATATACGTGTAACGGGTGCCTTAAAATAAAGGTAAGTCTAAGGGTCTTTTTTAGGGCTAACAAAGACACCATTGCAAACTCTTTATCTTTAAAATTTGAGCTACGTCACCTCGGAAGAATTCACTCCAGATACACAAAGATTATTTAAAACCTCAAATCCTTTTTATGGACCCAAGAGCAAGCCCATTTACAGTCAATTTACAAATCTAACTCATAAATGAACTCGTCAGATTCGAGGGACTACTGTTAGGATCGTGCTTAAATGGGCTTGATACGTTATCTGTAAAGGCCCATGTGGGGCCTAAAGCCGTCCAACAGCCCTCTGGATTCTATAGCCAGAAGTACATTAGTCTAGACTTCAATGTTCGGACACCTTATGGCAGACGACATTATTCGGAGTCCATGCTCCGGACTGGCGACAAGACTGGTTAGTGTGTCAGAGAGATGTGACCCTTTTACAAGTTGCGGCTTGATGTGAGTACATCTTCAAAGGGATGGAATGGATGTTATAACCCTATGATATGTAGTAATGATTATAACCAAATAAATGATTTACCTTATGAAGGTTTACGAACTTGCCACTTATAAAGTGTAACACGTGTCACAATCAAGGATAACAACTACCACTATAAATAGATCACATTTGCCTCCAAGTAAAAGGTTAGTAACTAGATACTCACAATGAGCCCTGACTTGAGTGTCGGAGTGCAAACGGGAGCCACCTCGACCCCCGTTGCATATTGCTTGTTTGTCTAAGTGCGCAGTAAGTCACACGTGTTCAAGAGGGAGGAGCTGAGACTTGTTGATGCAAGGTCCCACCAGATTTTTGGTCAACAAGTATTATAAGTATCAAAATGTGATATTAAAATTTAGGTCGTAAGTATCATAAAAATTTCGAAAGTATCATAATATGATACTTTAAAAGGATGTAGATTTCAGTAAATCAGAAATATCATAAAATTCTTGGAAGTATCAAAGTGTGATACTTCTTAAATGACGTAAATTTCAATCTGAACCCAAAATTTAGGGTATTTATGTGATTGTCCCTTTACTTTATTCAAATTTGAGTTCGGAATAGTTATGTCAATCATTACGTAGACAATCCTCCTTAAAATGGTAATTTGAACTATTTAGTTCCATTTTTCTACTTGTTTAATTGATATAGTATACTCGAGATTATCACATATAGTGAAAGCACATGTCAACTATTCCTGCCACAGGTGACACGTGCCCACCATAGCTGCTATAGATAGTGTAACACCCCAAGTTTCAAAACCTTAAACCTAGGCGTGTTAACTTCCATTCACATTAAATGCGGAATTTAAAATGTTTAAACATTAAAATGCGGAAAACAAATCATTTAAAAACATCAACCTTTTCATTTTCTATTTTAAAATCTTATAGAAATTTCGACAGAGTCTCCTCTATAAATTGGACTTAACCAACCTGTAGAGGGACATCAAAACCATTTTACAACATAAACTCAACTCAAATAGAAATCCAATGTTCAACATACAACCACAATTCTACTTCAAACTCCAACATCACCACATTATTTCAAACTCAATCCCAAAACTCCTCAACACAATATTTTGTATCAATAAGCTTCAATTAAATGCAATAAGTGATAATATAACCAATATTAGAAATTTTCATAACTAATTTAAAACTAATCTCAACCAAACAATTATCAACATAAAATGAATGAATTAAGAAATAATTAATTATAAACTTAATTAACTTCAAAATTTAACTTTATTTTCTTTAAAACCTTGAAGCGGTGTAGCCTGAGTCTGTCACCAAGTGCTCTCCTCGGATCACCTAACTTTCATCACCTGAAATGTTGGGGAGGGATTGGGGTGAGCTAAAGCTCAGTAAGTAAACTTTATGCATGAATGCATGCTTATGACATGAAATACTTTAAACTTTGAAATATGTATCCTCATTCACTTTAACCTTTCAAAACTTTCAAACTTTTCAAGCTTTCACTTGACATTTCAAAACTTTCACTTCATTCCATCGTGAGCTCACTTGGTGTAACTTCTAGTCAATCAGATAACAGTGGGCCATTCTTATTTGGAACCAGATTAACATGCGCATTTCCACCGCAAAGCGGTTTAACATTCACTTTCCCACCGCAAAGCGGTTCATTCATTCATTCCACCGCAAAGCGGCTCATTACATTCATTCCACCGCAAAGCGGCTCATTACATTCGGGTACGCCGGTCCCCCGCGCCCCATTTCCCACTCGGACCTTTCATGACATAGAAGTACACCCATTCTTTCAAAAATTTGGGATACATAATTTTTGACAAAAATTGCACTTTGACACATTCCTTTCATTAAAACATTGACTTTTCCATTTCGATGTCAATGCATGCTTGATGATGCAATGACATGTAACGTGCATGCTTGAACATTTCCTTAACTACACATAATTGCATATGGTAGACCAAAAGCATTAAAATTTCGTAATTAACACGAATGTCAATTAAGTACATTAATTCCACATTAACATTCAACTTTGATGAAAGTAGGGGGAAGTTTACTTACTTAACGTCCTTAGCATTTACCGTTATCTGGATTTACAAGTGGAAGAGATTCAGATGCCCGTCACGTCAATGTGCCCAATAAACCTAATTTATATTCCTTCATTAAATAAAATATACTTTTAAATCAAAATGTGGCCTTACGCTATGACCAATACATTAACATCATATTCGAAATGAATAATCCCTTTCAACGCACATTATAAGGTCTTCTATCTTTTAATAAAATATACTTTTAGTTCAAAATCACATTTTAAACTCTAAGCAAGGTTGAAACTTTCATGTGACTTATAATTCAAATCAATTGGAATCTTAAACTATGTCAAACACAAATCATACTTCATTCGAAATAAGAGATTAACTCAAATGCCAAAATTGAAATCTAACTAATCAAATTACGTAAAGGTTAAAGTGATGGAAATCTTCATCACAACTTGAATTTCACAAAGACAATTCCAATTAGCATGTTAACTATTCGAAATCTGTAAATTCTCAAAAATGACAGGAAACCTTTCAATTGAATTCACAAATTCATAATTTTGGAAAATGTGAAATCATTCCATATAAATTAATAAATCAAAAACAAGAACTATAATTAAAAATGTACACTAAAAATTCAATTTATACAATCTTATTATTTGAAATCCCAAATTAAAATTTTCTATTTAAAACCCACCATAAGCCAATAGAAAGTCAATTAAATACCCTCATTAGTTAAAATCTGAAAATTACATACATTCCATAGCTAGACATAGATACTAGCATCATCATCAAAATTCTCAATTTCGAAATACATATATAAAATCGCAGTTTAAATCTAACAACTGAAATCTGGAAATTTCACATATTTAATATGAATACATACATACATATATGCAATAACATTTCTATGTTCAAGTGTGTTCGTGCGTGTCGTGTGCTGTGTGTGTTAGGTCGGGGGAAGGTGGGTGCCTTACCGGTGGTTGGTGACCGTGGTCGGCGATAGTGAGGGAGGCAGTAGCGGCGTCGTCGCCGTAAGAGGCTCGGTGAGGGCGGGAGATAGAGAGAGCCGCGAGAGAGATGAGATGGGAGCGGTGTGAGAAAGAGAGTGAGTATCGAGAGGCTGAGAGATGAGGGAGAGACGAGAGGCACAGAGAGGGCGAGACAGAGAGTGAGATCGCGAGAGGGAGCGGAGAGTGAGCGTGAGAGACCGTGAGTGAGCTCGGTTTGGGTGGAGAGGAAATTAGGTTAGATTTCAATTTTCGTTAATTGCAACTCGGTCCCTCAATTCTCCTCTTTTGTGTAATAAAATCACAACTTTCAAATAAATTTCAAAGTGTCACCAAACTTCTCCCAAATTTCAATTTAATGCAATATAGGCAGCTTACTACTCAATTAAAATAGAAATTGACAAGTAACAATTTAAAATGCACAATTAGACATAAAATTGCAAGTAAAATTTATAATTTTCTAATTGGCACATTGAGCAAGACAGTGTCCAAGTCCTTCCACTGCAAAATAATTAAAATTATAGATAATAATAATAATCAATTTAAAATCCACAACCACCTTAACATAAATTTTATGCAAGATTTATAATTGTACTTAAAAATGAAAAGCGGTCTTACAGATAGGGACGTGTCCTCTAAAGTATAATGTTCACAGGTGACACGTGCCCACCATAGCTGCTATAGATATAGACATGTCCTCTAAAGTATAATGTTAAATTCTCAATCTTTACGTACAATTATACACTTCTTTCTTTTATACCTATTCTTATACAACAGTCGTCGTTGAGGATAAGTTTCACTCAACCCTTGTATCAGTTGTATGTTTTGTGCCATCCAAGTGATTAGAAATTAAACAGTCTTGAAGGTGAAAGGTGATTAGAAATTAAAAATTTCAATATCTTTATCTTTATATATTTAAAAATAAGGTAGTGGTTTAGTGCGAACACATGGTGTAAACACAATGTGGTTTAACTATTTGGTTAATATTTAGTAGTTCAATATGAACACAATTTGGTTAACTATTTGATTAATTAATGTTTGACTACAATATGAATATTAGATAAATATTTATTTGGATAATGAATACTTGACTATTTAAGTTTGCATTTGGATTATTTTCAAACCACTACTATATTTACCTAAGTTTATTAAAATTTTAAATTAAATAGTTAAAGTAATTTTTTTAGCAACACTTTTCTCTATATGTATATTTTTAAAATATTCTCCCTTTCATTTTTGTTAACTAAACACAAAAATTATTTCCAAACTTAATGTACATTATTTTAAGATGTTTTGAATTGAATAGTGATTAATGTGATTTTGTGTGGTCGAAAATGAAAAAAAAAAAATTGAATTTATGTGTAGAATACGTTAATATTGAAATGTGTGATTAAAATTGAAGACTATAATAAAAATATTTTTTTTTATGTTAACTATATTTGGTTAATAAATGTTTAATTACAATATAATTAATTATTTGGTTAATATTTAGTGGTTCAGTATGAACACAGTGTGTTAATACAATGTTATTAACTATTTGATTAATATTTATTTGGTTAATAAATATTTGATTACAATATGGTTAACTATTTGATTAATTCATGTGTTGACTATTTAAGTTTACATTTAGATTATATTCGAACCGTTACTATATTTACCTAGACTTATTAAATTTTTTTAATTTTTAAAATATTTTTTATTATTTATTTTTTAAATTAAATAGTTAAAGTAATTTTTGAAGCAATAATTGAATGTATATTTTCAAAATTATTTTCCTTTTTTGTAAGTAAAAAAAAGAATTATTTTCAAACTTATTATTTAATGTTTAAATCTTTATGTTATTTTAATTTACAACTTTTTCACTTAACTTTTTTATATTATTTTTGACAATTGTTTGTCCTTTGTATCCTTTTGTAATTAAAAATTTTAATTTTGAAAGAATTATAAATTCATGTACGACTATTGCATTTGTATATTACATGTTGTTTGTACTGTACATTCGACCCCTACTATATTTGCCTAGGTTTATTGAATTTTTTATGTTTATTAATTGCTTATTACTTATTTTTTAAATTAAAGTGTTCATGTAATTCTTGTTGCAAAAGTTTTCTCCCTTTTTGTGAGTACAAATAAAAAATATTTTCAAATTTATTATATAATGATTATATCTTGAATATATTTTCTCACCTATTTGATGAGAAAACATTTTCCTCAAGTGAAAACCATATTTTTCGTCACGTTTGATTATTATTATCAAGTACAAATGAGAGAAAAATTAATTAAATTAGCTAAATTGTTTTATTTGCAATGTAAAATAATATCAATCAAACAAATTTAAGAAAATGTCCTACTTTTTCACCCGACAATTCTAATTAACATTTTTCAGGAAAATAATTTTCAGGCAAATCAATTCCTAGAACATATTTTCTTACTATCAATTTTCCATATTTTCAATCAAACACATGCAAGATTGTCTGTCAAGTTCAAGAGACGACAATTTCAGTTGGTAGCTTTATATACTATGAATATCAATAAGAGTCAAGGGAAATCACTTTTCAAGGTTGATCTTTATTTTGAAGAAATCAGTTTTCAGCCATGGACAGTTGTACTTTGCAGTCTCTAGAGTGACGAATCGCAGTGATTTGAAGATAATCATTTACAACAAAGATGAAAATAGAAAAAACTCAACTACGAATGTAGTTTATATAGAAGTTTTTCAAAATTTATAATGAAAACATTTCAACTCTATTAATTACAGTATCATTTTATTATTTTTCTATCTATTTTATTATACACATGTTTGACATATAATTAAAAAAATTTAGAAAGTATTAAAGTCGCAGTTATATATTTGGACATGATGTCGTGCATTGCAAGATGAAATACTAGTTCCTATAAAATAACAATGGTCCAATTAGAGGGGTCAAATGGGGTAAGACCCTTTGAACTCTATATGGTGCGGTCTAAAACTAATGGTGGAGTGAACCCGTGATAGACCATCCTTAGGGACGGCCCGCATAGTGGCTTGTGCCGTTTGGGTGGAGAAGTAATTCGAGTGCTTTAGTGTGTTGTACAATTGATTGGTGCCAAAAAGAGGTGGAGCGAGGTGAAGTAGTCTGTCAATTTTATTTGGACTAAGTTGACCAATGTGCTCTTTTTGTTACAAATTACAAAAAGAAAAAAGATATTTGCCCAAGTCAAGTTATACTAATTTGCACGGCAGCCGTATTTACACTTTTAAGTTTGTGGCATACAAAATTGCATATTTAATCCCAATTTGGTGGAGATGGAATGTATGATTAAAAAATTGTGAATTTCATAAAATATTTTATTGAAATTAATTATTGACTTTAAATGAGTTAATAAATAAGTTTACTAAGAGGGCATTAAAGGGAGAGTTTGGGATCTATTCTTTCGAACCTGCGTTTGATAGCGAGGCTGGAATTTGAATGGAAAGAAAATGAATTCAAGATAACTGAATTCCTGAGAATTGGATGTTTTACGTGTTTGATTGGTTTAATTTCTAGGTAAAGAAATTGGAAAATTTTTCAACTTTTGTTGTTTGATTAACATTATTTTTCATGACAAATAAAACAAAATTTAGCTATTTTAATTAAAAATATATATATTTTCACACATTTCTACTTGATAATAATAATATTAATTTTTGGGAAAAAATAAATTAATTAACAACAAAAAAATAATTAAACGTGACGAAAATTGTTAAAATTTTTACCTGAAAAATAAAATCTACTATGTGGCTGGGAAAACCAATTCCAGGAAAAGAGGGAAAAATGGCGCGTGAAGGAAAAAGAGAGATTGAATAGCCAGGAAAATCATGCATTTCAAATACAAAAAGTTGAAAAAAGTCTTGAAAATTTTTCTTTTCCGTGAGAAATCCTTACAGTTCATCAACTTTCAATTCTTGTATATTGTTGTAAGGCCAATACTTCAGTAATCTATATGGAAAGTATCAAGAATAAGAAAACCAGGTGGCTTGTCACTTGGTTCCTTTTTCTCTAAGATATTACTTTTAATGCTAATTACTTTTACACTTCTGGATATTTATGTAAGGCTGATGTACAAAATTGGATAAGAATATTGGAGAAAGTTAGTGTGAAAAAATGACAATTATAATATTAGATTTTGTATAGTTTAATAGTTTCATTAACAATTATATATATATGCAAAAATAATAACCTGAAAATGCATATACATACACACTAGACATATGAACAGTGTAACGACTATTTTGACCCCTTCCATATAATTAGTGTGTAAGTCAGTGAGTACACATATCCATTAAAAAAAGTCAAAAGGTGAAAAAGTAAAATTAACATTTGATGAACTTGTGCCACAAACTAAATAAAATAATAGGAGTGATGCTACCTTAGCGACTAGCTTAGAAGGGAGATGAAGGAATCAAAACTATAATCTTTGATGGTCATTATAAAGAGAAATTAAATAAAATTTTATTTTTAATAGTGATTTTTTTTTTTTTTTTGAAGAATTTGTGGTTTATGTGCTAAATAATTTATTGTTTAAATGTGTAGTTGAAAAAAATGTTTTCATACCAGACTGTGGAACCAAGGTCAATTGTCGGAGGGTCAACCCGAGTCAATTCGAACATTAGAATAGTATTAAAATATAAAAAATCACAAATTAAAAAAAAAAACAAAACAAAACCTAGTCAAACTCCTGTTCGAGTTTCCTGGGTTGATTGAGTCGTTGATCAGGTTCGACAGACCGAATTTTAGGGGTCGTCCAATCAATTTTTTGCCTTGGTCGCTGGTTTTAGTTTAGGTTCGGTAGAGTTTGAAAAAAGTTGATGAAAATGAGTATGTTAAAAAAAAAAAAAAAAAATCTTTAAAGAGAATCAATCATGAATTTAATTGGATGGATCTGCGATGAAATGATTTATATATTTAATTCCAGATTTATTAGAAATAATGTTTACTATGCATTTTTAAATTTTTATTATTTCTTGTTTATCTTTTTGTTTCATTTTTTTTAATTAAATTATGCCATCACTTGTGTGTATTCGTGACTACACCCCTGGTCATTTTTGATACCTCTGAATTTCATATCTTCTTTGTAAATGAGAAGATAATAAAGATTATGTCGTGCCAAAAGTCATGCTTCCCATTTATTAAGAGGGGCTAATGTGTCGATATTAAAAATATATCCAAAAAAATATAAATGCAAGACTGTTATAAATATAATAATAAAATATGTGAATGATCAATTATCATTATACCCCTGTAAACTTTATATATTACGATTGTGTCATTATTCCCTCCTATAAATAGGAGTTATTTCATTTCATTAGAAATATATCTAATGAGAAGTTCTCTCTCATTCTCTCCTACCTCTCTATATTCTCTATTATTTTTATAATAGTTTTAAAATACGTTATCAGCACGAGTCTTTAGTCAATTGAGTAATATAACGGGAGTATGCTCTACAGTTGCATCTAAATGATGAACCTCTTTATCAGAAACTTGATTATTACTAATCAATGTTTCATTTTCTCTCAAACTGAAAAAGAATGATTCCGGCCGATCCAGATATCCGATCGACGATCGGCCACAACCATCAGAACGGGCTTTTCGAGGAGAAGACTCGCCTGAAATTTGGGGATGATCCGACGGTTGAAATAGAAGATATCGACCGGAGAAGAAAAGTTGAAAAAACCGAAACTTTCAAAGCAAATTCACGCCAAACCGTAAATCCAAACGATGATCGGACACCAGATCCATGACGACGGCGACAGGACGATCCTCCAGCACCGGCGCTGTCGACGGTAGAGTCACCGGCGTGGCGGCGCGTGACGCCCACACGTAGATGTCGATTGGGCGCGTGAGTGCGCGTGTGACGTTTTTCGGCGACGGTGTCAAAAGGCAGTTTGTTCATATCAACGTTCTTGATTTTTCTATGTTCTTACTTTTCTGTTTGGTGCAGTTTTGGACATTTTCCGGTGGTCGAACGTGGCGGCGTCGTAAAAACTATTTTTACGACAATTCCGACGGGATTTTGAACTTCGGACCAAAAGTAAGTTTGTTCTAAATTAAATTTCAAACCTATTGACGGTTTCGATTTATCCATATGAGCAATATATTAAAATATTGACCATTTTGTCCTTGATAATACATAAAAATATATTAATCATAAATTAACGATTAATACGTGATCAACACAGTATAAGTAATAATCATTGTCATACCATGATGGATTGAGTTATTATGAACTGGATTTATACCTTAACTGGATATGACTCATTATCGTAACGGATTGGATTATTATAAATACCTTGACTGGATTTGAAGATATGACTCGATCACTCATGAAAGGTAATTATTTCATTATGTTGACACCGCCTATATGGTTGGTTTATCAATTGAATATATGGAATACTTTATATTCATATTTTATATTATTTCAGAAACACCTCAGTTGTTGGTTAATTCTAACATATTAGAGGTTGTTTTCAACATATATACGTTGTGGTATAACCCCAGTATTATTATTGTTTAACATATATACGTGGTGGTATAACCCCAGTATTATTATATATACAATATTATTGTTATTTGATACTTCATTAAATGATACCAGAAGTTATCAATACTAAAGTTAGAAAATATTTTATCAAATGATACCAGAAGTTATCATTACCAAAAAGTTGGTAAATGTTGATAAAAAATATTTTATTCAATGGTACCAGAAGTTACCAATATCTGTATTTGAAAGGGTGGATGAAAATTATTCAACAAGAGAATGTTGATGTATGATAAGATAATATCATATGATAGCACGGACATAGCTAATGTGAAAATAATATCATCAGTATTATGAGATGAATATTAGATGATAAGTGTCTAGAAAAGTTCTTGCACGAGCACTTATTTACTCCAGAAGAAGTAAAAATTATCATCTAAACATACTGAAATGATATTATTATTGCTCCTGAAGAAGTATAAACGAGTCATACATGCAAAATACAAAAGGGGGAAACATTTATGATCCTCAAAATTAGAGATATGTTTCGGGAGTAGCCGTATCCTACCACCTCTGATCTTTTGAGGAAATAAAGAAAAATGTGTGTTTCAAGAGTAATAATACTCCATACTCTACCACCTTAAATCTTTGAGGTACACAAGATTAAACATTTATAAAATCCTAGAAATTTATGGTGTGTCTCAATAGTGAGAATACTCCATACTCTACCACCAGTTATTCTAGGGTTCACAAAGATAAATTTACATTAATCGGACTCCATTTTTGCTTGATTCCCCTTCCTTGCGACCAATCTATCTTAACTCTTGCTGGATCTTGGATGGAAATGTATGATTGCAACTTATCCAGCAGTTCCTCGATAGTAGGAGCAGAAATGAGGACTCTCCTAGAAAATGGAGAGATGAATCTCTGTTCCACAGCATAATCAAGAAATGTTAGCAAACCATCAAAGAAATTGTTAACATTTAAAAATCCAATAGGCTTGGTATGGAGATCTAATTGAGCCCATGATGTAATATTAAAGATTTCCTCTAAAGTACCAAAACCTCTAGGCAGGGCTATGAAGGCATCAGAACCATATAACATATAAGTTATGCATTCATGGATAGATAAGGTTTGTACTTCATGCCCTCGTGTTTTACCTGCGATATCAACTAAAGGAACGGGTATAACACATATCACTCTTACTTTCTCTGCTTGAGCGGATTGTGAAACACAACCCATCAATCCACTGCTACCTCCTCCATACACAAGAGTGATACATTTCTCTCCCAATTTCTTTTCAAGATCCACTGCTGCTTCTAGATACCCAAAACCTTTCCCTACTTTTGATCCACAAAATATATAGATAGTTTTGATATGTCGAAGTTTTGGTCCTTCCATCTTTGAGAGAATAAGGAAGGAAAAACTTATGAGAAAATGATATTTTGGGATGCATGAAACTGTGAAAATCATTGGCTTTTTAAACTTGAAAAACTTCATTATTTACTGCTCGTCTTTTGAAAAAGTGAAGATTTACTTTTGACAAAATCACCCTACTCACCTTTCAGTGATTTAATATTTTTAACCAGCCTTTATCAAAACTCGTGAAAGGAAACAGAAAAATATTTTATATGTGCATATATATCAAATGATCTACCTTGTATCAATGTTGAATAGCCAAAACATCATTGTTTATAACAGCCTGGCAAACATGATCTTTTGCTATTATATTTTTGAGACTATAACGCTCTTTATCGTTGATGAATTTAGCCCATAAAGATAGTAGCTCACGCTGCACATAACCACTAGGGTGCGTCTCAAGAGTCAATCGGATGTCATCCAATGACTCCTTACTCAGTCCACCCTTAATGAAGTCTATCTTATCATCTCGATTTATGGATGAATATCCTATTGATTTACAACGGGTATCACATGTCCATCGAGCACATTTGTAGCAACTATTTAATCTTTTTGCTCTTCGCTTCTTTGCAAAAGTACTCTTACCTAAGCCAGGCTTGTGCTTAGAAAATGAATCTGGTAATTCACCAGCTAATCGAACTTTTGCTTCGATTAACCAGCGAACATCTTCTGGGATGCCATGATCCATCAGCAACCTCAATCTTTCGAGCCTAATTTGATATATTTTTATCAAATCATTTACTGGAAGATTGGAATAATATTTGCGAATATTTGAAAGTATGATATCCATTTTTGATGGATCTAGCCTTCTTCCCAAATCATCTATTTAAATGCATTATTCAACGCGTAAAAGAGCGGTGACTCCGCCTGTCAGTGATATAGATTCCATCAAGAAATAATGGAATAAATTATTGAAAAGGTGGGAACAATGAGATAATGTGTCATTACCTTTTTTGATATAAGGGAAGATTTGGCGACAAGATTGAGATCATGAGATATTTCCTTGGATATTGTACCTGATTTTTCCGGTATACTAAAAGTAATAAAGGTATACTGATTTGAAATGTATAGAAATACGTACTGATGAAATGAATACTGTATTGAACCAGAAGTTCATACATATGTACAAGTGAAATATCTTGCTGAACCAGAAGTTCATACGTACAAGTGAAATATGTATATAGTATGAACCAGAAGCTCATAAATGAAATATACATTGTATTGAACCAGAAGTTTAGCGATATTGTATTAAATCAAATATTCATACATAGAAATGAAATAAGACCGTATTGAACCAGAAGTTCTATAATAAACGGTTAGATTATCAAAAGCTTCAAATTATTTTCTATGAGAATAACTTATTCAGAAATTGTTTATCATACAACAATATTCTATGTCAAACAGGGATTAGCTCAAGAAGCTTTATGATTTGTAAAAGTGCGATATGTATACAATCCACCAAATCGCACTTAGATATATGATTGAGATTATATCTCTAAAAGAATGACATGTGTTATGGCATTTTAGCCGATTGATAATATTTGAGAACATTATGAGGAAAACAAGCCTGAAGCGTAATTATGCCTGAAGCATAATGACTATCGATTCCAAAAATAAATATCTCTTGAATGATTGAAATGATCCCTTTGAGGTTAAATACTCATAGTGAGTAAAAGAGACATAATTAAATGTAAGAGACTCAGGTACCTGATGATAGAACATATAAAGAGATCTCTCTATGTTATATTGAGTTGAAATAGAATCGATAAATTAGTCGACTGCATACATAAACAACCCTCTTATGAAAATGAGGTTGATGAAATTATAATACTTTGGCCAAGTATATAACCCCAATGTAGGGATTATTGTTCAAGGACATGAAGTCCAAATGCTTAAATGTGTAAAGCCAGTAATTATATGTACAAATGAAAAATATTTCACAGTCGTAAAAGACGACTCGTTGCGCGCAAGTTTTTTCATAGAACTTGCATGACATATGGTGGATAGACTATAGTCTAAATCACTAGCTTGAGCTCTTTGATATACCAATGAGTGAGATCAAAATGTATGATTCTCATCTCGGTACTTTGAGAGTATTTTTTGATATACCAATTGATCGCGGTACGTTGGGATTTCAAGTAAAATGATTGTAGATTATATGTCGAAATTGATATCTATTTCAATGATTGATTATGCTCCTGCAAATTAGAAATTACAGTTTATAAAGTGCAAGAACATACATGTATAAATCATTGAAAGATTCAATATGCCCAGATTAGTATCACTATAGGATGATACAAATGACTCCATGATATAATATGTTGAAAGTGAAATTGGAGTGTACTATTTATGACATCTGGGAAATTGATTATTCACTAGAAGTGAATATGAAAATGAATATGTTTAATTATTCACCAGAAGTGAATTCTAGATTTTATTATTCACCAGAAGTGAATTCTAAATTTAATTATTCACCAGAAGTGAAAGATGCAATCGATAAATTAGTACAACATTGCTTAATATAGCATGTTATGACATCATGAGCTATGAACAATTTATATAAAGCTCATCATAACTTATATGATTGCACCAATATACTTGTGATATTCCATGAAAGGAATAAATACGCGTTGCACTCTTTTTCCCTTAGCTGAGGTTCCCATAGGGTTTTCCTAGCAAGATTTTTAATGAGGCAACAGTTGAGGCGTATTGATGAAAATTAATGAGAACAATGTACTCTTTTTCCCTTCACTGAGATTTTGTCCCACAGGGTTTTCCTAGCAAGGTTTTTGAGGCATCATCATAGCTATCAACAAGCTATAATTCAGCAACACATTGTTATACTAGAATGATATCAACAAATGAAGAAAATCATAGACATCTTATGAAGAATGTTATACAAGGAGATTTTTATATTCCAGAAGAAAGATGATATCAATGTTCGAGAGGTTCATGAATACTTGATTACACACTTCAGGGGGAGAATCATGCTGTACTCTTTTTCCTTCGTCCAGGTTTTGTCCTACTAGGTTTTCCTGACAAGGTTTTAACGAGGCAGCAGCTGTACTCATTTTCCTTGGTTCAGATTTTATCCCACTGGGTTTTACTGACAAGGTTTTAATGAGACAGCACTTCAGAATTTCAAGATTCAGTATATGATTTGTTCTACTCGAACGTTAGACTCAATGATTCACCATGACCAACATCAGGGGGAGCTTCTGTACTCTTTTTCCTTCGCTCAAGTTTTATCCCACTGGATTTTCTTAGCAAGGTTTTAACGAATCAGACAATTGCAGAATATGTCATTCAAGGGGGAGTGTTATAAATATAATAATAAAATATGTAAATGACCAATTACCATTATACCTCTGTAAGCTTTATATATTACGATTGTGCCATTGTTCCCTCCTATAAATAGGAGCTATTTCATTTCATTAGAAATATACCTAATAAGAAGTTCTCTTTCATTCTCTCCTATCTCTCTATATTCTCTATTATTTTTATAATAGTTTTACAACACGTTATCAGCACGAGTCTCTAACCAATTGAGTTAACCCAACAATAACAAAAATAATTCCGAAAATTGTCGTAGAGGTGGTTCTAGCATATTTTAGGGGTTCGAATCGAGCTACGCAGCTAAAATCACAAAGGCTATCCTAAACCTACACTTCGTACTCCCTGTGACGACACCTGTCATTGCTTCGAAAGGAGTTGGTGCCATCCGAAGTGATAAACAACCCATCACTGGGCCATATTGTGCATACTACATGTTTTTTGGGCATACAACAGAGGATTGCAGATATGTGTAGATGTTGGTCAAACAAAAGGCCAATTAAAGAAAAATTGGTAGTGGAACGTAAATAGGGGAAGGCCAAATAGGCGAAACGATAAAAGGTTCAATCGGAGTGATCATAGGGACAACATTCGAAATGGCCCAAGAGGAGGAAATAATAATCGAAAAAGTGAGCAGAACCATGATAGAAATAGAGCTCCAACGCCTGATAGAAATGTCAGGAACTTGCCTCCTCCTCCCAATGACCCACCAATCCGCGAGATTGATACCATTTTTGGAGGACCAAACCTAGGAGGAGTATAAACATCTCCCGAAAGCGATACATCAGGGAGGCCAAGGAGCTCGCCAATGTGAATTATCATATTAACTCACACCCTGCTGGGACTTCAAGAACGAAGCCCATCACTTTCACATTTGATGATGTAATCGGGGTGCATTTCTCGTACAATGATGCATTGATTATTCGTGCAGTAGTAGCCAGGAATGGTTTGTTCCAGATGTTGGTGGATGATGGGGCCTCAGTAAGTGTGATTTACTGGATCACCTATGACAAAATGGGTAATGATACTCCACTTATTCCATTTCCTGCCCATCTGTAGTTTCATTAGGGACTATCTTATTCCAAGAGGATCCATAATCCTCATGATAGAAGTGGGGAAAGAACCTATTGTTTCTCGAATATCGATGGGGACAAAAGTTCATCATATCAGGGTTCCATCAGAAGGCCAAGTCTTATTGACCTCCAAGTTGTCACCTACATAGAGTACATTTGCATGAAATTGTTAAATGAAAATAGGATAGCAACTGTCAGAGGAAGCTAAATCGAGTCGAGGGCTTGCTACACGATCATGATTCAAAAATTATAAGACCGGTCGATCAATTTGATTAGCGATGTAGCCATGACCAATGCAGCCCCGAACCTTGAAACAGTGGGTACTGAACTTGATTCAGACACGGACATCATAACGCGGGAAGAACAGGATCTGACGAACTTAGATCCAAGGATGATGGGCACCGAATGCCATATCGCTTTAGCTAAAAAGTTGGAGTACTTCCCAGTTGATCCGTTAGATCCAATGAAGGAACTACAAATTGGGCAGGACTCCACAGATGAGTTCAAAGAGAAATTGAAAATCTCGTTCAAAATCTTGATGTATTCGCATGGAAATACGACGATTTGGTGACATAGACCCAATGGTGGCTTGCCACAGGCTCTACATTGATCCACGCCACCCCGGACACAAGCAAAAGAAAAGACCCATGAGTCCGGAAAAATATGATGCGTTGAAAAAAGAGGTGACAAAGCTATTGAAAAATGTCTTCATCAGGGGATCCATATACTCGAAGTGGGTATCAAATCCGGTATTGGTCCCCAAGTAAAGTGGAAAATTAAGTGTATGCATTGACTTTTCAAACTTGAATTAGGCCTATCCAAAGGATAGCTTGCCTCTACCTCAGATTGACCAATTGGTTGATTCCACTACGGGACATGAAATGTTAAGTTTCATGGATGCATACTCAGTATATAACCAGATTCCAATGTATGAATTGGACAAGAAGCACACATCCTTCAATACGAACAGGGGACTCTATTCTTATTGGGCTATACCCTTTGGGTTAAAGAACGTCGAAGCCACCTACCAAAGGTTGGTATATCAAATTTTCGCAAAGCAGCTCGGAATCACCATGGAGGTATATGTGGAAGTGGATGACATGCTGATGAAAAGCATGATAGCCACAAAACACATTGAGCACTAGGACGAAACCTTCGACATACTAAGAAAGTATAAGATGAAGCTCAATTTCCTCAAATGTACTTTCAGAGTAGGATTGAGGAAATTCCTAGACTTTATGGTGAATAGCAGAGGGATTGAAGCCAAACCAGATAAGATCAAGGCACTACTTGATATGCACTCTCCCCGGAGCCCCAAGGAAGAGCAAAGCTTAACTAGGAGAGTTGCGGCTTTGAGTAGGTTTGTCTCCAAATCCACAGATAAATGCTTACCTTTCTTTAATGTCCTCAAAGGAGAAAAGAAGTTCCAGTGGACACCAGAATGCGAAAAGGCCTTCACAAAGCTAAAAGAGTTCCTAGGACAAGCTCCGTTGTTATCAAAACCAAAGGATGGAGAGCTTTTGTACTTATATTTAGCGGTGTCCTAAGAAGCCGTGAGCTCAGCTTTGGTAAAAAAAGAGAATGTGAGTCAACTCCTAGTATATTATGTGAACAAAGCCTTGCTGGATTCTGAAACTTGCTATCCTGACATGGAAAAACTAGCTTTGGCGCTAATTATAGTAACCCAGAAGCTCCGTCCTTATTTTCAATCACACTCCATTCAGGTGCTCACCAACTTCCCAATGAGACAGGTTCTGTAAAAGCTGGATGCATTTGCCAGATTGATGAAATGGGAATTAGAGGTTAGTTAGTTTGACATCCAATATATAACCCAAATAACTATAAAGGTATAAGCATTGGTAGACTTCACAGCCGAGTTTACACATCCACCTAAGGTAGAAATGATTAAGAATACAGGGGAACAATCGGAGTGGGGATTGTTTGTTGATGAAGACTTGTGAGTCTGGAAAAGCACAAGCTCCATAGCACGGTTCGCTTCAGTTTCACAGCCTCCAAAAATGTAGCGGAATATGAAGCCCTCCTCGTGGGGCTAAAGTTAGCCATAGCTTTGAAAGTCAAGGTATTGGTGACAAATAGCGATTCTCAACTCGTTGTAAGACAAGTCAATGGGCAATTTGCTGCTATAGAACCTAGCATGGTAGCATATTTGAAAATGATAAAGGATTTGATGACTCATTTTGAGAAATTTGAGTTAGTCCACATACCAAGGTCTAAGAACAAAAATAAAGATGCCTTGTCAAAATTGGCAAGTAGCAAAGACACTGAGCTCCTAAACATAATGCCTATTGAACATCTACTGATCCCATCTATCGACCCCGAAGCAGAAGTTTTATCAATAGAAGAAGAAAATTCATAGGTGACTCCAATTCTTCCTTATTTGAAGCATCAAACTTTTCCAGATGACTTGGACTCAGCTCGAAAATAGAAAAGATATGCAGCTCACTTTGTTTTGAAGGTCAGTCTGCTATACAAACGGAGCTACACCACGCCCCTATTACGATGTGTGGGACTAGCAGATGGCAACTATATCATGTGAGAAATCCATGAAGGAATCTGCAAAATCATGCTAGAGCGTTATCCTTGGTACAAAAGGACCTCAAACAAGTGTACTTTTGGCCTACTATGCAGAAAGATGCACATGACTTTATCTGTAAATGTGATAAATGCAAATGTCATGCCACCATACCACACCAATCTTATCATGAATTGAGAATAGTGACGATCCCCTGGCCCTTCGCAAAGTGGGGAATTGATATTATTAGACCCATGCCTAGAGGAAGGGGAAACCATTGTTATGCAATTGTGGGAATATACTACTTTACTAAATGAGTTGAAGTCGAACCATAGATGAATATCAAAGAGGCTAACACTTCCAAGTTCATATGGAAAAACATAATCTGCAGGTTTGGCATTCCCTATTCATTGGTAACGGACAATGCGAAGCAATTCGGGAATAAGAAGGTTGAAGAATTATGCGATGACTTGGGTATTTGTAAGCTATTCTCCTTCCCACACCATCCACGAGCAAATGGAAATTCGAAGCAGTTAATATGTCCATAAAGAACACATTGAAAAGAAAAATAGAGTCCATGAAAGGAGCTTGGGTAGATTAACTTCCGTAAGTCTTAAGGATAATATGGACTACATCACACACCATCATAGGAGAAACTTCGTTCTCAATGGCTTATGGGATCGAAGCAATATGTCCAGTCACAATCGGAGTCCCATCACCCAAACAGATCTATTTCAATGATGTAGCAAACGAGGAAGCACAGCGGATTGAACTTGACTTTTTCCTTGAAAAAATGAATGATTCAGTCCTTATATTCTTAAGTTATGCAATGAACACCATCCTCGTATGTATTTCACACCGGAATAATACGACTTATATTGAAAAGCATGATTTATAACACTTTTCCAAGTGAGATTCAATGTATTATTATTTAAGACATTACATGACTGTCCTAATGAGCAAGGTTCTATAGGTTCATTATTTATTAATTTTGGTTAAATTGTATAAAATAAAGACATAGTTCTTACAAGGGACTCCATCACTTGACAAAGAGAACCTTGGCATAAAAGTCCACATCAATGTTCGAAGTATCCTTGAAATGTGTTAATCAGATCCAAAATAACGCTTCAAAATTGCTCACTTCGAGCACAACTAGGGACTGACTGCCTACCGAGAATGGAGAAACTTCCTTTCAACCAAACCTAACTAAAGGACATAAATATCTTCAACTTAAGTTCATAGGACTTCCATCGCTATAAGTATAACACACTCCATATTACGCTTCATTAAATCAAAATCACTACACGTCATTTGAAAGCATCTAACACACTCCATGTTACACTTCATTAAATCAAAATTATTCCACGTCATTTGAAAGTATGTAATATCTAGTATCGGAATGTTTACATTATGTAAAATTAAACGCCTTAGTCCATCAACGCATCACGTTGATTATTACTTGTCTAAAATTGAGCAAGGATACATTCTGCAAATCATGTAATCGGCAGAAGATAAATAAAAGTTCGCTTGCATTTATCAAATGAGAAGTCGTTGCGTAAAACACATCAAAGCATTACAAAAAAATGTGAAAATTAAGAAGCAAGAGCATCTAGGGCAGAGACACCACCAGCATGGGTATCTTGAGCAGAAGTGCTGTTAGGATTAGCAGCTTGGGAAGAATGTCATTAGTAGGATCGGCAAAAGTGTCATCCACATCAACATCTTGAGGCTCCGGATAGAAAGCTTCTATCTCGAAAAGATACAAGTATGGAAAATCGTCCTTCAAATCCTTCAAGGCCATCCGAGCCCCAACATTGCCAAAAAACCTCTGCATTGCCTCATACTCCGGAGTGTTTACAAAAGTATCTTTAAAAGCTTGAACACTTTCAGCCTCCTTAACTTCAACGCTTCGCTCCAAAGAGTACTTCTTTTCCATCTCTGTCAAGGCCTCCTTCTCTTCTTTTCAGACTTCCTCTTCCTTCTCCAGTTGAGAAGTAAGCTCTGCCACCTTGTCCAAACGGCCCCTTTTTTCCATTTTTACGTCACTAAGAGCCTCAAAAGTTACTACTTGGGCTTGAACAACATCATCAAACCTTTTGGGGTAAGAAGCCATATCTGCCTCTGCTGTCATCAGGTCTAATTTTAATTTATCGCTATCTTCCTTGAGACTCTTCACAGCAATCTTCTTTTCGTAAAATGACTTACGGGCCACTTGCAAAGACTTTCGAAGTTCGATGATATGCTTCACCATGTTGTCGTCATTTTGAAGAGTAGTTTTAATGTTCCTCTTCTCCAACTCCATCTCCTTGACAGAGGACTTCACCTCGTCATTCAAGGTTAAGGCTCTAATGCTCATAGCTTTGGCAGCAGTTAACCTTTGGATAGGAGAGCTGTTTGAAAAATAGATTGACCACCCCTCAGACCAAAGTTGTTCCATAAGTACAGCAGCTCTAGCAAGCGGAAACGAAGGGGATGCTAAGAGATTTAGGTCAATAACAGCGTCCCTTGGAAACAAACTAGTCTTGATCTGATTAAGCTTAGCAGCAATGAAAAGAGTGACCTCTTGATCCACTCCAGGGAGAGATATTATATGCTCCAACTCTTTTGATGACTCGGAAGCCCTAGTAGTGGACTCAAGACCGGGGGTAACCTTTTCCATTCTCCAACCTCTGTAGCAGGTGAAGTTTGTGCTCCAAAACTTGCATGATGTTATAACAAACCACTTCATCAACCAAAACTCGTTTGGATTTCTTCTCGTCCTTCTGCTTTGACCTCCTCTCTTTCTCCTAGCCAGAGGCCAACTTAGCACTGTGTTCCTTTTTCACTTCCAACAACTATTGGCAAGTGGGCAATAGGAATAGGGGAGGAGGTGTAGAACCCTCAAGACGAGCAGTGGAGGTCTCAACTGCCTTTTTATTCGCCTCTACTTGGAAGCCAGCAAGTACAGTTTTCTGATTTCTTTCCTCCTCGCTTCTTGGCTTTAAGACCTGAGGGATCTTTTTTGCCAACAAACCCTCGAGGGAAACTTTTGGGAATTCTTTGGAACCTGTTTGCAAAATTAAAACACCGAAGTTAGCCAAGGATTCCAGAAAGGAATTTAAAAAGTGTTAGGAGAATAAGAAACTTACCCATGGATCGCATAAGTCCGTGCCGACAAAAAGTTTCTTCTTTTCAAAGACCTCTTGAAAACTGGTGCGGTAAACAAAGAGTTTCTTCACCACGACCAAATCTTCTTTTGGAAGAAGGTGTGCATAGGCTTAACCTGCAAAATCACAAATAAATAAGTGATTAAGCATCAAAGTACATACAAATTCATACACCACATACATTCGAATGAGAAAGAACGAAGACTCACGAAGACAAGAAAGGGTCCGGGGAACTGTTTTTTAGGAGCAAGGTCTAAAGGAGCGTACTGCCTGTCACCGACGACCCAAACCATTGTCCTCGGCTCTTTATTAAGCTCGGATGCCCAGTGATGATCGGAGAATGTTGGCCCCTAGGGTGAGGTAGTACCAATCCTTCACATCCGCCTTGGTATCTTTCTCCCTCCTCGCAGCTTTCTTTAAAGTGTATAGGGTATGTATGATGTACAGAGAGATTGGGTAGTCTGAACTGACTTCCTGCCATATTAGCAAAGTCCCCACTACTTGAGTCCAGAAGTTTGGAGCCACCTGATACGGGTACAAGTTATAGCTCCGGAGAAGGGCTCTAAAGAATGGATGGAGTAGTAGGCACATCCCACACTCAAGCATTAAGAAGCACTGACACCTGACCGTCAGGAGGACAGCGAGGTCTGCAGGAAGGCTAGTGTGCATTACACGAATTTCCCTTTGCATCTGATATGTGAAGAGACCCCAGAAATACCGCTCCCCCTAACCTCCTTCTCCACCTCATTAAACTCACATAACTCCGAACAAGGCTTCAGTTCAATATAGTACCCAGCAACCCTATTTACGTATTCCACCGAATCCTCCACTTGGGAAATTTCCTCCCTAGTCAGTCCCAACCCCTCTCTATGTGCCCTAAAAGGTTCCCTTACATCCAAAATAGATTCTTGTAACAACTTGGCCATGTAGGGTTTGTTCTTCTCTTCTTCGCTATCAGAGTCACTCAAACATATTATACTCTAAAATTTCCTACCCCGTTTCTTCCTAAGCTCTCTGGAATAGTGGAAGCTAAAAATTAAATGGGACCAAGTGCAAAAGCCTCTAATAGGATCCTCTATGACCACCAACTCCTTTCAATCTGATTTCCCAACTCCTTCCATGTTCCCTGAAACCAACTTGTTTCTCGAAGACGCAAAAGGAAAACACTCAACAAGCACTCAAAATGAAAAACAAAATTTCGAAAGAACTAAACACCAATAGAGGAAAAAAGGAATTACCTGAAAATGGGGAGAAAGGATATCCTTATCTTGGGATGAAAGGAAAGGATAAAATTGTGGTCATTGAGACAATCTTCACCGATGAAAGCTTAATAGAAAAAGGCAAAACTTTTTCGCAAGAGAGCAAGAATGAACTCACACTTGGTGGAAATTTCGATTTCGCATAAAGGAAAGAATTGTATAGTATCAAAGAACTTATAAAGGTTTCCCAAATTAACATAAACTGACCACATGTCACACTGATAAGGCACAATGAAGCTCCAACGGGCAAGGGTTTGAAAAGAACACAATGTTTCAATTGTGCGGGTACACTACACGCGTAATGAAAAGCGCATTACTTGGAAGTGCCCCTTGAAAATTGCAAATCATCATTGCTTTTCCTTAAATGCACGTTAGGAAATGGGTATATACGTGTAACAGATGCCTTAAAATAAAGGTAAGTCAAAGGGTCTTTTTTAGGGGCAACAAAGACACCATTGCAAACACTTCATCTTTAAAATTTGCGCCATGTCACCTCGGCAGAATTCACTCCAGATACACAAAGATTATTTAAAACCTCAAATCCTTTTTATGGACCCACCAACAAGCCCATTTACAGTCAATTTACAAATATGACTCGTAAATGAACTCGCCAGATTCGAGGGACTAGTGTTAGGATCGTGCTTAAATGGGCTTGATACGTTATCAGTAAAGGCCCATGTGGGGCCCAAAGCCGTCCAACAGCCCTCCGGATTCTATAGCCAGAAGTACATTAGTCTAGACTTCAATGTTCGAACACCTTATGGCGGACGACATTATTCGGAGTCCATGCTCTGGACTGGCGACAAGACTTGTTAGTGTGTCAGAGAGATGTGACCCTTTTGCAAATTGCGGCTTGATGTGAGTACATCTTCAAAGGGATGGAATGGATGCTATAACCCTATGATATGTAGTAATGATTATAACCAAATAAATGATTTAACTTATGAAAGCTTAGGAACTTGCCACATGTAAAGTATAACACGTGTCACAATCAAGGATAACAACTACCACTATAAATAGATCTCATTTACCTCCAAGTAAAAGGTTAGTAACTAAATACTCATAATGAGTCCTGACTTGAGTGTCGGAGTGCAAACAGGAGTCACCTCGGCCCCCGTTGCATATTGCTTGTTTGTCCAAGTGCGCAGGAAGTCACACATGTTCAAGAGGGAGGAGCTGAGACTTGTTGATCCAATTTCCCACCAGATTTGTGGTCAACAAGTATTATAAGTATCAAAATGTGATATTAAAATTTAGGTCGTAAGTATCATAAAAATTTGGGAAGTATCATAATATGATACTTTAAAAGGATGTAGATTTCAGTAAATCAGAAATATCATAAAATTCTTGGAAGTATCAAAGTGTGATACTTCTTAAATGACATAAATTTCAATCTGAACCCAAAATTTAGGGTTTTTATGTGATTGTCCCTTTACTTTATTCAAATTTGAGTTAGGAATAGTTATGTCAATCATTACGTAGACAATCCTCCTTAAAATGGTAATTTGAACTATTTAGTTCCAATTTTCTACTTGTTTAATTGATATAGTATACTTGAGATTATCACTTAAAAGCTGGAAAAACTATAATAACTTATAATATTGATGTTTGACACGATAGTGAAAGCACATGTCAACTGTTCCTGCCACAGGTGACACGTGCCCACCATAGCTGCTATAGATAGGACGTGTAACATTCTCAATCTTTACGTACAATTATACACTTCTTTCTTTTATACCTATTCTTATACAACAGTCGTCGTTGAGGATAAGTTTCACTCAACCCTTGTATCAGTTGTATGTTTTGTGCCATCCTAGTGATTAGAAATTAAACAGTCTTGAAGGTGAAAGGTGATTAGAAATTAAAAATTTCAATATCTTTATCTTTATATATTTAAAAATAAGGTAGTGGTTTAGTGCGAACACATGGTGTAAACACAATGTGGTTTAACTATTTGGTTAATATTTAGTAGTTCAATATGAACACAATTTGGTTAACTATTTGATTAATTAATGTTTGACTACAATATGAATATTAGATAAATATTTATTTGGATAATGAATACTTGACTATTTAAGTTTGCATTTGGATTATTTTCAAACCACTACTATATTTACCTAAGTTTATTAAAATTTTAAATTAAATAGTTAAAGTAATTTTTGTAGCAACACTTTTCTCTAGATGTATATTTTTAAAACTATTCTCCCTTTTATTTTTGTTAACTAAAAACAAAAAAATATTTCCAAACTTGATGTACATTATTTTAAAATGTTTTGAATTGAATAGTGATTAATGTGATTTTGTGTGGTTGAAAATGAAAAAAAATAAAACTAAATTTATGTGTAGAATACGTTAATATTGAAATGTGTGATTAAAATTGAATACTATAATAAAAATATTTTTTTATGTTAACTATATTTATTTAATAAATGTTTAATTACAATATAATTAACTATTTGGTTAATATTTAGTGGTTCAGTATGAACACAGTGTGTTAATACAATGTTATTAACTATTTGATTAATATTTATTTGGTTAATAAATATTTGATTACAATATGGTTAACTATTTGATTAATTCATGTGTTGACTATTTAAGTTTACATTTAGATTATATTCGAACCGTTACTATATTTACCTAGACTTATTAAAATTTTTTAATTTTTAAAATATTTTTTATTATTTATTTTTTAAATTAAATAGTTAAAGTAATTTTTGAAGCAATAATTGAATGTATATTTTCAAAATTATTTTCCTTTTTTGTAAGTAAAAAAAAAGAATTATTTTCAAACTTATTATTTAATGTTTAAATCTTTATGTTATTTTAATTTACAAGTTTTTCACTTAACTTTTTTATATTATTTTTGACAATTGTTTGTCCTTTGTATCCTTTTGTAATTAAAAATTTTAATTTTGAAAAAATTATAAATTCATGTACGACTATTGCATTTGTATATTACATGTTGTTTGTACTGTATATTCGACCCCCTACTATATTTTCCTAGGTTTATTGAACTTTTTATGTTTATTAATTTTTTATTATTTATTTTTTAAATTAAATAATTCATGTAATTCTTGTTGCAAAAGTTTTCTAATTTTTTGTGAGTACAAATAAAAGATATTTTCAAATTTATTATATAATGATTATATCTTTATATTTGTTGCGGAATTTTGATCACTTTGTAGGGATGTGTAATGGTATGAGATTAATTGTTAAAAAACTTGGAAATCACATTGTTGAAACAAAAATTTTCAATAGCAATCTCGTAAGGTACAAATTTTATATTTCGAAGATGCACGACACAATTTAGGATGTGTTTGATTCGCTGTCATTTTCCTGGAAAATGTCAAATTATGAAAAATATTTCCCCCATTTTGTATTTTTTTGGTGTTTGATTAGAAAATTTACCTTGAAAATATTTTTCAAGGTACAACCAATTAAAGCACACTTAACTAATTTGCCTTGAATATATTTTCTCACCTATTTGATGAGAAAACATTTTCCTTAACTGGAAAACATATTTTTCGTCACGTTTGATTACTATTATCAAGTACAAATGAGTGAAAAAAATTAATTAAATTAACTAAATTGTTTTATTTGCAATGGAAAATAATATCAATCAAACAACAAATTTAGGAAAATGTCCTACTTTTTCACCCGATAATTCCAATTAACATTTTTCAGGAAAATAATTTTCAGGAAAATCAATTCCTAGAACATATTTTCTTACCATCAATTTTCCATCTTTTCAATCAAACACATGCAAGATTGTCTTTCAAGTTCAAGAGGCGACAGTCAAGGGAACTCACTTTTCAAGGTTGATCTTTATTAAAGAAATCAGTTTTCAACCATGGACAGTTGTACTTTGCAGTCTCTAATGTGACGAATCACAGTTGTTTGAAGATCATTTACGACAAAGATGAAAATAGAACAAATTCAACTACGAATGTAGTTTATATAGAAGTTTTTCAAAATTTATAATGGAAACATTTCAACTCTATTAATTACAGTATGATTTTATTATTTTTCTATCTATTTCATTATATACATGTTTGACATATAATTTAAAAAATTTAAAAAGTATTAAAGTCGCAGTTATATATTTGGACATGATGTTCGTGCATTGGTGAAATACTAGTTCCTATAAAATAACAATGGTCAAATTAGAGGGGTCAAATGGCGTAAGACCCTTTGAACTCTATATGGTGCGGTCCAAAACTAATGGTGGAGTGAACCCGTGATAGACCATAATTAGGGACGGCCCGCATAGTGGCTTGTGCCGTTTGGGTGGAGAAGTAATTCGAGTGCTTTAGTGTGTTGTACAATTGATTGGTGCCAAAAAGAGGTGGAGCGAGGTGAAGTAGTATGTCAATTTTATTTGGACTATAAGTTGACCAATGTGCTCTTTTTGTTACAAATTACAAAAAGAAAAAAAAGATATTTGCCCAAGTCAAGTTATACTAATTTGCACGGCAGCCCTATTTACACTTTTAAGTTTGTGGCATACAAAATTGCATATTTAATCCCAGTTTGGTGGAGATGAAATGTATACTTAAAAAATTGTGAATCTCATAAAATATGTTATTGAAATTAATTATTAACTTTAAATGAGTTAATAAATAAGTTTACTAGGAGGGCATTAATGGGAGAGTTTGGGATCTATTCTTTCGAACCTACGTTTGATAGCGATGCTGGAATTTGAGTGGAAAGAAAATGAATTTCAGATAACCGAATTCTTGGGAATTGGATGTTTTACGTGTTTGATTGGTTTAATTTCTAGGTAAAAAAATTGGAAAATTTTAATGGGAGAGTTTGGGATCTATTCTTTCGAACCTACGTTTGATAGCGAGGCTAGAATTTGAGTGGAAAGAAAATGAATTCCAGATAATCGAATTCCTGGGAATTGAATGTTTTACGTGTTTGATTGGTTTAATTTCTAGGTAAAAAAATTGGAAATTTTTTTCAACTTTTGTTGTTTGATTAACATTATTTTTCATGACAAATAAAACAAAATTTAGCTATTTTAATCAAAAAAATATATTTTTTCACACATTTCTACTTGATAATAATAATATTAATTTTTGAGAAAAAATAAATCAATTAACAACAAAAAAATGATTAAACGTGACGAAAATGATTAAAATTTTTACCTGAAAAATAAAACCTACTATGTGGCTGGGAAAACCAATTCCAGGAAAAGAGGGAAAAATGGCGCGTGAAGGAAAAAGAGAGAATGAACAGCCAGGAAAATCATGCATTTCAAATAAAAAAAGTTGAAAAAAGTCTTGAAATTTTTTCTTTTCCGTGAGAAATCCTTACAGTTCATCAACTTTCAATTCCTGTATATTGTTGTAAGGCCAATACTTCAGTAATCTATATGGAAAGTATCAATAATAAGAAAACCAGGTGGCTTGTCACGTGGTTCCTTTTTCTCTAAGATATTACTTTTAATGCTAATTACTTTACACTTCTGGATATTTATGTAAGGCTGATGTACAAAATTGGATAAGAGTGTGTTTGATAGGCGAAGTTTTTCGTGGAAAATATTGTTTTCCACGTAATTTTTCAACTTTGCGCTGTTTGGTTGCCTAAATTTTTCATGGAATTCATTTTTCCACTTGCCTCGAAATCCGGTATTTTCCTTGTTTTGGATGAATTCGTTTTCCCAGGGGGAGGAGGTTTTATTTTTCATGAAAAATCTTATACCATTTTCATTACGTTTGATCCTTTTTGTTGTTGCTAGTTGATTTATTTTTTTTCTAAAAATTAACATTATTATTATTAAGTACAAACTTGTTAAAAAATGAAAAAAAAAATATATATTATAATAGCTAAATTTTACTTTATTTTCCATAGAAAATAGTGTCAATCAAACAACAAAAGTTGAAAAATATAAATGCAAGACAACATATATGAATGAACTCATTAGTAATGACATCTTGGGAGAGCAATAGAAGGCTCGCCTAATCAACCGTATAGAAGCTGCACCCTAGAGTCCTAGACGGCAGGAATTGATTAATGAAAAACATGACTATTTTACGGACTATTCGGCTCCTTTAGCCATCTTTTTTTTTTTCTTTCAAATTTTTGATATTTTCTAGAGAGATTAATAATTGAAAATTGGAGAGAAAATATGTGTAATTAAAAAGTATTTTGAGAAATTGTATTATTTATAAACTTATTTATAAATTGTAATCATTGTGTAAAAGAATTTAGTGTTATGGTAGGGCTGGAGCACCATAAAATTCGTCTGACCGTACGAATGCTACACAATAAAGAGGAAAATCGAATAAATAAAAGCATCACAATCTTACCCTTGGAATTTTTAATATCCTACCTACATTCCAGAATTTTTTTGTGCCACGTTGGAAATATGAAAATATTTAGTGGCTAGCAATAGAAAGATTGTTACAGCTTTTGCTAATGCTGTCCTTCTCGATTCCGGGTAACCCAACAATTCTATTTATTTTGTACCGTCAAATGTTGTATTCTTTTAACTCATAATATATATAGCAATGTTTAAAAAATTGGACTGGATCATAAGAAAATCAAAAAACGGCTGAAAACCCCGGTTCTCAACCGATTCAACCAGGAACAAAAGGCTGGTTTTTTAAACCCGATTTTCAAATTTTTTTTTTTTTTTTTTGCTTTTTTTTTTTTATTATTTTGTTTTTCTCTAAATGTTCTAAGTTACTTTTGTGTATAATTTTATATTCTAAATGGGTAAATATTAGTTTATTTGTAAAATAACTTATATTTTAGAAAATTTTGTGATTTTGAAATAATTTTTTATGTTTTAATTGAAATAAGTTCGACCACGATCCGACTTTTTGACCCTTGATTCATTATTTTTTTCAATTCGAACCGATTTCCCGTTTTCTAAACACAATACAAAACCAGAACTCACAGTCACAGTATATATTCCCTTTAGTGTCAGAAGAAATATGGTGTGATGGAAATACAGAATGATGAAAAATTGGACAATTTTGAACTTCACATTCAAGATAATGGGCATTATCAAAACTGCATAAACAAATGATTGAAAGAAAGTTATTTTCTTGAATTTATTCCTTATTTTCAGAAATATTCTTGAAAGTTTTAATTCTGGGTGCTTTATTTATAACCACTGCCAACAAGCATAGATGCTCTTCTATGCTGTAAATCTAGAGTCCCCCAACCTCAACGGCTCAGGGAAATTCATGAAATGAATGTACTCTTATGGGTTTTATTTTCTGGTTTGATTCCCCCCCTTTATTTTAATTTCTTCGTTGATAAAAAGATTTCTACTTTTTGTCATTGTCTTCACCTCTCCTTTTCAATGGATGCTTCATCTTCTCTCTTTCCCTCTTTTTGTGTTTATAGGCAATGTGTAGCTGGTTCACACATAAGTGTTTTGATTCCATTCTTTCAATTAATATGAACTTTTGAGTATAAATAGGGCTGTCTATGCTCCTGTTTTCTTCATTGCTTAAAACTTTTTCAGTAGTTCATTTCATACTGCACACAAGGTATTCTTGAAAATTCCCAGCAGCAATTTTATCTTCACCGGCTATGATGAGCTATGCAAATTCATCTCTGGGCTCTGGTTAGTTTATTATTTTTTTTCAACTTTTTAATGCTTACAACATAGAAATGAATGCTCATCACAGTGATCTCTGTTCCTTCTCTGTCATTACGCTCTATGTCCTCAATTTGTTCGAGTACAACTAATGACTTATTGAACAAATTTGTAGGAAGTAGAACAGCTAGAAGGACATTTGAGTTTGGGAGGACATATGTGGTGAGGCCTAGAGGGAAACATCAGGCAACAATAGTTTGGCTACATGGCCTTGGCGATAACGGCTCGAGGTAGAATTATTCTAGCTTTAGGCATTTTGTGATTACGACTCATGAGTGTTGATTTTCACAATTTGTGCATCAATGGTGGATGATTGTGAAAAAAAGCTTAAATTATTATTATTATTATTATTATTATTATAGGGACCATGATGTGTTGATTTTTATGTGCAACAACTTTGATAGTTAATTTTTCCTGGTGATTGGTATATACCTTATAATAATAAAGTGGTAGTAAACAAGTGGACCCTTTGTCACTAAAGGAAGAGGAAAAGTTCCTCTGGAAAGAATGTCAATGGCTAAAGAAGTCATGCTTACACACTTATCTTTTTCTATAGACTTTTACTAAAGAAAACTTTACTTTTTATCTTGGCCTCTTACGATTCTAAAAGTAATTAACACAAGAAATCTTGAATAAAACGTTTATGTGCTGCGTGTATATTTTGCTGGGATCGCTAGTTTATTTGAAGGCTGCCTAGAACTGTTTCGAATTCAAACCTTTTGTTGTTTGCTTCCCTTGGTATTTTGAGTGTTTTCATATAATACAATTTATTTATGGAAATATTTATAAACTTGGTCTGTATTTCCTTACAAACAAAATATCAAGTTTCGGTAGTTAGATAAAGTGCTCATCCTTTAGCATATTATTATGTAGTAGCTACTTTATATTATATATAAAAAACGGAAAGTAAAAAAGGAAAATTATCTGCTCATTTTGTTCTATATTTCTTTTTGCAGCTGCTCGCAACTTTTGGAAAGTCTCCCCCTTCCAAATGTAAGTTGTCTATCCTATTTTTATTTTAACCGATATAATTCATTTTTCTTCTTTATTTGCATAAATAAACCACCTGAGTTTCAGAAATAATATATATATATTTTTTTTTAATCTTACCCTACTGAAATGTTTGTACTTAAAATATTTCGTGCAGGTAAAATGGATATGCCCTACTGCTCCTAGTCGCCCAGTGGCTATGCTTGGTGGATTTCCTTGCACTGCATGTAAGGAAAAAATCAGAAATTTTGAATGCAGTGATTTTAACGACTGTTAGTTAAAGTCACACTTCTCTTTTTCATGTCTTTTGTATCAGGGTTTGATGTGGGAGAGCTTTCTGAAAACGGTCCAGATGATTTGGAGGGTTTAGATGCTTCAGCAGCACATATTGCAAACTTATTATCTACAGAGCCTTCTGATGGTAATATCAATTATTCTTAGTTCATCTTCGATAGCTCATTGTAAGCAGTTCGTTGACAACATCTTTAAATATAGCGCGTCATCTCTTAGACATTTGTGTACTTCAGTTGACTCCTTTTTCAGCTTCAAAAGAACAATAATAAATTATCTTTTATCAACAATTAACTCCTTTTGGATAAAAGTATTCATAATTTTGTTGATGACTTTTGTAATAAGTTAAGAGTCCTGTTCATATATTTAGTCGACCTTTTTGTGTCTTAAGTTCAACTTAACATCAACTTCGAAGATTTGTCACTTTATCTATTCAACTCCCTAAAAGTCTTCCTGTTTTTTTGAGATTCACACCTAGTTTGCTCAATGTCTCTGTCATCTTCAATAGAGTTCATAGTCTTACTATTTCGGGACATTCCACGTATGAATTTGCATACTTTAATAACCGATCCGTGCTGTATGGTACAGTTAAGCTCGGTGTTGGAGGCTTTAGCATGGGTGCTGCAATAGCCCTCTATTCTGCGACTTGCTTTGCTCATGGACAATATGGAAATGGCAACCCTTACCCTGTTACCCTAAGGGCTATTGTTGGTCTAAGCGGGTGGCTTCCTGGTGCTAGGTAAGATTCCAATCGATCAGTACCAAACGAAACAAGAATTATTAAAGATCCAATGATTATTTGACCATATCTTATCTTGTTTATGCTCTTGCAATCTAGAATTAAGATGTTGCTTCTTCAAATTTACGTTCGCTTACCTTTAGACTACAATTATTGCAGCAATGTGAGAAACAGGAATGGAGGATCACATGAGACTACAAGGCGTGCTGCATCTCTTCCGATTATGCTCGGTCATGGACTCTGTATGTTCTAAGATGTTAAAGCATTCATATTATCATTATCCTAGATTCCTAAAAAGTTCTATATCATACTTAATAATACCTCCAGAACCACTCTCAACCTGAAATAGATTGTTCGCTCTTGTTTTTCTAAACCTCTTTACTTTCTTTAACAGGTGATGACGTGGTCCCTCATACATACGGAGAGAAGGCCTTCCATGCCTTGAGCTTAGCTGGATTTCGGAATCTTGTATATAAACCATATGACGGGTATCTGAATATTTTCATTTAAATTCAATCATCTCGTACACTTGGATGAAACTAAAAAACCTTTTGCCGGATTCTGCAGGCTTGGTCATTATACCGTGCCTAAGGAGATGGACGAGGTCTGCAGTTGGCTGAATACAAGGTTGGGGGTTTAGAAGTGGCAATTTCAAGTTTTCACTGTCACATTGAAGTTGCTAAGGATCAATGAGTGAGTAGCTATCTATAACAAGGGAAAAAATACATACATGTGGACAGAGACATGGAATGTAGCTGTGGCTTGCGCGGTGAATTCTGTAATATATAGTATTCCTTCATGTTTTGTTATGTTTTTTCTGCAGTAAAATAAGATTCAGTTGTAAATAGTTCAGTTTTGTTATGTTTTTATTGCAGTTAAATAAGATTATTGGTATGTATTTTGCTGAGGTTTTAATGATAGTATTTCGAAATGAGAGACTAGTTTTCGTTCTATACATTTTTATATATGCCTGAATTCTAGCACATAACAGGGCTTAATTCCATATGACCATTCCCTGGCAAAATAATGAATGGTCATAATATAATAAGGCTCTCAGATACAGTATTCTAAAAAGCTCGTTTACGTTTATGCTTACGCTTATATGCGTTTAGACTTGAGGCTTGGCATTGTCGCTTTACAATTCACCTGCGCTTCGTTTGAGCATTGTCGCGCTTTTTCACGCCTAAGTGCGCTTAAGCGTGATGATCGGCCTCGTCGCTCATCACGCTTTACGTTTTTTAGAACACTGTTTAGAAATAACTAAGTTTTTGTTGTCAATACTAAATTAATTTTACTAATAGTCACTCAAGTTCAAGCAAAATCTCATTTAGACTCTGAGGTTAACTTATGTAATATAATTGGTTACTCCCTGAACTTTAGTAGCGCTATTATACCTTCATGTTCACTAGAGAGCCACTAAATTGACCAATTCCTTTCATTTGACCTCATGTTTTTCTTCTGTTATTAATTGTGAAAAAAATTAGGATTAAGGATAAAAAGAGCATTTGGAAATTTTTTAACTCAGTCTCATACGGTTTATTTGGAAGATTTCTAATTTAGTGGTGAAGATTAGGATTAAGGTCATGATGATTGTTAATCGATGACTATTTTTAACATTTTGACTTTGAATCTCAAATGGATACCACTAAACAAGTGACCAATTATGTAACATTCTTTAACTTCAGTGACTGAATGAGTCAAAAAATTACTTTAATCATCAATTTAAAATTTCACTTGAACTTCAATGACCATTTGTGAAGAGTTAATTTTACCTATAGTTAGTCAGTCAAGTACGTGCAGAATTTCAAACTGATCTTTACAGTATTTTTCCTACATAATTAGTCATTCAATTAGTAAAACTATGGGAAATTGCTATCCTTCACATAAAAGTGCAAATATTTTCCTAGCATCCAAAACTCACCACAATTTGAAATCATTCTAGTTAGATGTTAAATATATATTGAATGGCACATGAATCCATGAAGTGTGCGTAGATAAACCCATGAAGTTAAATAATCGCTTTTCCTGACATATCTCACATCTATTGATTTTCCTGTCATCACCAGTGACGGACGCAGACTTTTCGTTTTATTGGGGGCACAATTTGTGTTTTTGCCGACGGTTTGTACGGGGGTTCGGGGGCAGCGCCCTCGAAATTTTTTTTTTAGGAAGAAGATCGAAAATGAAAAAGTACTTGAAATTTTATTAAAATTATTCTCTATGCGTTTTCATATTTTGATAACATTCCATTACATCATTGTCAATATTAAGTACACATCATTCTCAATATTTGCTATATCAAATTTAAGAGTGTCACTCCTAACATTCCCAACATTATTCCCGATGTTGAGACATATCTTCAATTTCAACATTAGTTTCTTCACCAAGTTCCTCAACCCTTTCACTCTAACATCATTTTCATTACTTTGCTTATCAGAAAAAAAAAAATAATTGTAAACACATATTAACCCTTAAATCTCAAATATTCCAATATAATTTTAAAGAATCAGGTAATAACTATGTTCAAGAATTAACTGATTTTTTTTTATTTAAAAAAAAAAAGGAAGTCGAAATTTTACTGGGGCACGTGCCCCGACGGGTCCCTAGCTGGGTCCGCCCCTGCACACCACGTCGGATTTTACAAGTTTGGATTCGTTTGGAGGACGGGTAAGGGTGTACATCAAAGAGAACAAAGACTTTTTTTTTTTAATTCTATTTACTTAACTCAAATTAAGTTTGAGTTGATTGCCCTTTGTAAAGTAATTCGTTAGCTTCACGTACAAGGTACGTGTTATATTTTATTTAGTATCTATTAGCATGGATGTTAGTATTGATTTGTGATAAAATAAAATTAGATACTTGCTCTCATTCTAAGAAATTTTTCATTGATCCCGCACAGTTGTACACACAAGCGTGCACACACAAAATATTACAAATAAAGCAGTATGAATATCATGTGCAGCCGCGTATTTGACACAAGTTCATGTAGCAAAAAGATATATAATACTTTTCCATCAGTAAACAGACTTGAACCCTCTCTTTCTATTTCTTTTGGTTTTACAAACACATAATTTTGCAATATCTCCCAATAACTTATTCATGTTTAGATGACGAAATATATATCTGTATTACTTATCTTAACACTACATAAGCTCAGTAAGTAAAACATTATTTCTTTCACCCAATCTAATCACCGTTCAGGAGGACAATTCCGTAGTTTACAGTCAAGCAACGAATACTTTGGTATTGACATGTAAAGTTAACACATCAAAACATTTTCCTCATCATCACACTTTCAAGTAGATTCCTTAGATGGACAATGAAGGTATAGTAATGTAGGAAATCGATTCCACAAAAGTGTTCAAAAAAAAAAAAAAAAGGTACAAATCTAATTAAAAACTACATTGCAGATGCACAACGGAGTTACCTTCCATTAGTTAATATGAACTTCAATCTGCGAGTAAATCCGTAAGGCGTAAGGAAGCTGATTGGCGTAATCCCCTCGAGGGGTGCAACGCTGACCGACCTCGATCTTCTCTAATATTCTTTCAAGACCAAGATTGCGTTGACACATGGATACCAAAGGATCAAGAATACAACATTACCCAAGTGGAATAAAATTCTCACTCTAATATTTAATTAGGGAATAAGTAAAAAGAAGAATGTGGAATAAATCTTGGTTATCCGCTCATATGTGTGTATATATATATATAGAGAGAGGAAGAGTTAAACTTTTCTCTTATTTCTTGTGGGATTAGAGTTTTATACTTGTCCTATAAGTAACTCTTTTCTTTTTTCTTGTGGGATTATAGTTTCATACTTGTCCTACAAGTAACTCTATCATTAATCTATATATTTATAGATCTATATTTATATCTATAAAAATAAAGTTTTTACCAAAAATAACACACACTTTTCCGTCAAAATGTACTTGCTAAATTTGGAAAGATTTTGCCAAAAATATGAGAATTAAAAAAAAAAAAAAAAGACCCACTAAAATGCAATGAGAATTGGAACTATTTCAAAATGTAATGGTTGAACAATCCAAACTTCAAAGTGTAATGATTGCAAATTTGAATTACGCTTTTGAGTATTACATGCATTTGTTCCCAAATAATTAAAAAAATAAAAAATAAAACAAAAAACAGTTTTGAGCATTGTTAGATTATATAAAAAATAATGGTAATTAAAATTTTTTGTTTAAAACACAAAGAATGTGATGTTTTCGAAGTAAAAATTAGTGGTTCAAAAGTGTAGAGAAAAAATATGTGTGATTAAAAAGTAGTTTAAAAACATGTTGTTTAAAAACATTTTGTCAAACGGAGATCCTTCGTTCCGATTCTAAAAAAGGATAATTTGAGATTTTTTATTTCTTTTAACAAATGTGTTTACTTAATAGGATGATTGATTTTAATATAATTATTAAACTTATTATATATCCTAACTTCATATTTTATTTTATTTTATTTTATTTTTTTTGTGAAATAATGTGAAAAAATTACATCATAAGTCTAATTTAAAAAATAAATAGATAACTTTCAATTGTTATAAAAAAAGTATTCAAAATCCGTATTTTAGAAATTTTATTAATTTAAAAAAAAAGAAGATTATTAAAAAATATTCTACTTAATCATAGTGCAATTAATTTGGTAAAGTAATATTAAATTATTTCTAGAGATATAAAATTATATTATAAAACTAGTATCTTCACTCATGTGATGCATGAAAATTTGTTTGTGACAGTGATTTCTATTAAAATTTATGAAAATACATTAATTATACAATCATGTCACAATAACATTTTAATACAAAATTATTTTAATTGTTAATGATCTGTTTGGTAACATTGTTTGGTTTATAAACTGATTTATTTATGATTTTGAGAAAAAAGCAGTGGTTGAAAATTGGAGAGAAAATGTGTATGATTAAAAAGTGATTTTGATTAAAATTTATGAAAATATATTAATTATACAATCATGTCACAATAACATTTTAATACGAAATTATTTTAATTGTTAATGATCTGTTTGGTAACACTGTTTAGTTTATAAACTGATTTATTTATGATTTTGAGAAAAATGTAATGGTTGAAAATTGGAGAGAAAAATGTGTATGATTAAAAAGTGGTTTGAAAAACTGTGTGGTTTATAAAATGCTTTATAAATTTTTTTTGCAAGTTTATAAATCATTTTAGTTTAAAGAACGAAAAATATTTTAGTTTAAAGAATTTAATAACTTTCCTTATATTGTGTATTTTTTTATAAGTTTTCCAATTAAATTATATAAAAATAAAAAATTAAATGACTAATCAAGAAATTTTCTTTCAAATCGAATAATTTCATACTCGATTGAATAAAATTTTCCGTCATATACAATGAAAATTAACAAGAGTTAGAAGTAATCACTCTCTCATGTTGGAATGTATTTGAAAAATAATATGGGTAACTATCCATCAAAGATAGATTAAAACAATCCTTATGATAGTCATGTGAAATCTCAATTCCTAAGCACGGTCATGCTAGAAAATTAATTTCACAATGGTCTAGTCCAATATACTTATCCCGAAGTATATCAATGTGTTATTACTCAGTATCAAATAGACGTGACGATTAAGATAAATCGCTTATTCTTATTAATTAGAGTAATAATCAAATGAACCTCAATAGAATAAAGTGTTTATCTTTATTTAAGGTTCAGGACTAAATTATTCTCGATTGAAATATAATATTAATTAATTTTCTGTACTTCAACAGTACTAATATTATATTATTTTTTAACAATCAAAGGCTCCAAATGTTTATTTAAATGAATTGTACTGAAACATATTTCATATAGCAACAGAAAACTTACAGTTGCCCTTAATTGTTGGCCATTATATCTCCGATCAATGTTCACCGAAAATGGGCTTCAACTGTTTCAACAAACTTTAAGCTCACCGATTGATTGAGCAATGATATTGTCATTCTCAAGTCGTACTCCAATTTGTTTTCTCACAATTTTTAAATCTCCAAAAATATCAAAGGGAAAATAATTTATAGGGATTCAAGAATCTGCGACACAATTGTTAAGGATTTACAATCCCAGAATTACAATAGTGAAACCATATCTCTGATTTACTCAGACCTTTCACAATGAATTTTAGAGGTCGGAACTGCATACACCATACAAAATACCTAATGAACTAATAAAAAAGGGAATCTCTTAGAATATTACAACACGAAGTTGAAAATTACTGAGGGAATTTTGAAAATTACTCGACGAGGTTCAACTGATCTGGACCCGTCGTTGGATATACGAGTTCTTTTTGTGGTAAATGAATATTTTTTTGACTTGGCAATATGCCGATAATCTGAACCTTCGTCAACATGAACATCTTGTAATCCAATGATGGAGATATTGATATGTTATCAAAATTCTTCTACTTATCAATCATCACCGTCAAAGAACATGATTGGGGCCACATTTGGTAGTGATCACTAGTTACAATTACCAATGTATTATTTATTTATATAAAAATTATGAACTACACTAATATGAATTCGTTAGTTACAATTGTAATTAATTCTATAATGTAATTAAGTTAAAATTGCAGTTGTAATTAAATTGAATGTAACCAATTCAATTAATTTTAACAAAAAAGAGCTGTCATGTTTTACAAATTCATTAGTTACAATTGTAACTAATAGCAAAATTGAAATAAAGTTACAATTGTAATTAATTACAAACTGTAATTCATTACAATTTGTAACTAATTCAATTAATTTTAAAAAGAAAAAAAAAAATTCGAGTTACTCGTAATATACAATTAAGTTATAATAGTAATTAATTAGTTACAATTGTAATTAATTGAAATTCCATTGTAGGTTAATATAACTATGTTGCAATTGTAATTAAGTCACAATTGTAATTAATTACAATTAGTAATCTATTACTATTACATTGCATTGCATCTTATCTTAATTGTAACTTAATCATAATTAATTAGTTAATTACATTTGTAATTGATTACAAAATTCAAATTAAGTTACAATTGTAATTAATTACAAATTGTCAATATGATTTTCATTTTTTTTTTTTTTGATATTATAAATCACTAAATCAAACAAAAGATATCAAACTTTGACTGCTCACCTCCTCAATCCAGGCGGAGAGGAGAGTGGCAGCCTATCAATCCAAAAAAGACTAGAATTAGAACCACAAGCAAAATCAACAAATTTATGGGCTATCACATTCCTATCTTTAGTAACATGACAACACAAACCACAATTGCCTTCAATTAGAAGCTCACGAACCTCCCGAATTAATGGGGTGACAGGTGCTAAGGGATCCTCAATAATACCATGCACTACCCGGAAAGAATCACTTTCAACTCGTTTAATGGTAAGGAAGTTGTCACTTGCAAATTTCAACCCTTCACGCATGCCTAGAGCCTCAGCACAATCTGGCGAAGCTACGCCTCTCCTGCGCACTACGAATGCACCATGTATTTTCCCGTCTTCATCTCTAATTACTCCACCTAAACCAAGCAGCCTAGCCTCGTTCCTAATAGAAGCATCCACGTTAAGGACAAGGCCATCCGTAACACCTGAAGGATTATACCAAATCTTCGTCTGCGGGTTTAAATCCTAGCCAGACTGTTTCCCGAGCTTTGTTGCCCACTAATAGGAGTGTAATTGGATTAATAAAGAATCTGTACAGTAATCCACATCAGCTTCCTTCCCTTCGTGCATAAGTTGATTCCTTCTGTACCACACGAAACCCATCCCCATGCCTATTATCTCAGCAATTGCCATAAGAGCAGATGAAAACACGTTTTAAATGAAGTTACTGAGCTCCAGCCCCCCTCCAAGTACCAATCCCTCCTTCAAGAAGTCCTAGTAGTTCAATTTCTTCCAGAATTCTTTAACCCAGAAACACTGCAAGAATATATGTACTTCTGTCTCCCAACACTTACACCGTGGGCAAGATTTTTGGCCATCGAGATTTCTTTTCGCCAAATAGCTGTTCGTGGGGATAGCATTCTTAAGGATTCTCCAATTGAGATTGTAGCGACCGAGAATTTTTACGCACTTAATAATTATTTTAAATTATGGAAAATCGTGCCGCTGCGATCTCACCCATTTTTAAGTTAACGTCACGACGTGTTCGTCTAGCCAAGTCGAGAAATATCGAGTTAATTCAATTTTAAACTAAATTTCGAAGTTCCAAAAATTTATTATTTTAATTATTTATTTAAATTATTATTTTCAAAATCACTTTAAATCCAAAATTACGTCAAGTTCATTTTATCAGATTCATTCTTCCGACCCAGTTGATTTCGCTTACGAATTTTCCTCGAACTACGTACAAGGACACCACCAACCCCCATCCATCACATCAATCCAATACTACACCATACCTATCAAACCCTCTTATACACTACACAATCCAGCCCTCAACAACACCTTCACCAGCCTCTCCCCTCAGCACAAACCAACACACGATTTCCATCATTCCCAGCACCTCCATTCAGTTCAGTAAGGTAAGAACAGCCCTTAACAACCTCTCGCAGCCATTGCAGCAACTTGCACCACCACCGCACGCTGCAGCCACCATCACCTCCACAATGGTCGAAACAACACCACCACACAATCATAGGAAACCAACTCAACCAAGACCCATCACCACCTACATCAATCTCCATCACCACTGCCTTTCACCGGCATCATCATCATCACCCCTGCCCGTTCTCATCCACTGCACGATCCAAACCAAAGCAACCACCATCGCCTGCGAGCTCCAACCCGTCACCACCATGACCTCCTTCATCATCATCATCATCATCACCACCTACCACCCTTCACCCCCTCAACAGCCGGCCAACCCAACCACAAAGAACCTGATGAGATCCTGACCGGGGAATCTCGTCGAACAACGCAGAATAACGAAATTAAAACCTAGGAAAGATCTAGATCAGATCAAACACAAAAAAATAAACAAGAACACAAGAATTAAAATACTGGAAAGATAAAATTGACGATAGGACCTTGACCCAAGATTCACGACGCAAGAAATTGACGATGCAGAATCGAGATCCAAGGTTTTCGAAACACCACAAGGACTTGTCAATTTCCTTGATAAGATTCTAATTGGAAACGCCACAAATATTCTCGCGAATATTTGATAAGTTCAACGCCACAAATATTTCACAATATTTGATAAGTTAGATTTGTTCTCGAAGAACACAAAATGGACTCCTCAACCTTTCAATTGGAGAAAACTCTCTCAACTTTATTAATCTCAAAACTCAAACTAAACTGTTTTTTATAATGAATGGAAAGGAATATAAATAAGCAAAATAACCTAGCATCTAATTTACTCAAAATAGAATTCTAATTAGACTAAAATTCTAAAATAGGAAAATAACTTAAAATTATAAAGGAAACAAAATAATTGAAATTCCCGCAAAATCGGGCCCGCTCCTCAGTTACGGTCGTGAAGAATACATTTACAGCCGTAAAGCCTTCTCTGGTCCAAAACTTTTTTATGAGTTACGGCCGTAACTTTAAGACTTACGGCCGTAAGCCCGGTTCTGCTGAAATTCTGTCTTTTCCCTCGATAGTTGATTACGGCCGTGACAATAGCTTTTACGCCCGTGATTATATGTGTTACGGCCGTGAAGGATCGCCATTACGGCCGTAATGACCTTTCTGCACAAATAATTTTGATCCCTTGATTTGGCCTGATCCGTCCCTCTTCTCGACTCGACCCCAACATGGAACTTACTCCGTTTTGCACGTAGATCATTGTCATATTGCCGATGGCTCGACTTTGCCATTCGATGCCTGGTCCGGATCATATCAGAACCACCATCAACCACCGGCAGCACCACCAAAATCGCGGCCAACCCAACTCCAATCTCAACCAAAATCAAACCTAAAACCCATAAATAGAAACCCAAATACTTACCTTCCTCACCGCCAGTTTTACCGCCGAAATACACAGCGATTCAAGCCTCATTTTTCCTCGGTTTTTACACCTAGTCTCGTACCAAAACTCCCACGAACCTGCACCTCTTCTTGGCCGCTGCTTGCCGTCGCTTTGCGCCGGTGTTTCGCCGGAAACTCGCCGGCTAAAGGGCCGAATTTGCGCGAGGTCAGTCGCGCCTCCTTTCCCCCTCTCTTCTCTGTGTTTCGACCGGAGAGAGAGTAAAGAATTGTTTTAATAAATTTTGATTTTAAAAAATTGCAACTTAGTCCCTAAGTCCCAAAAATGTGTTTTTTCAGCCCTTTCAGTTTTAAAACTTATCATTTCAGCTCCTTAAGTTTTTAAATGATTTTAATCAGCCCCTTCATTTTTAAAATCGATTATGTCGATCCCCACAATTTATTATCTGTTTTGAGCTTTAACCCAAAGTTTCAAAAGTATTCATTTTAGTCCCTCAACTTTTAAAGTATTCATTTTAGTCCCTCAACTTTCAAAAGTGTTCATTTTAGTCCCTCAACTTTCAAAAGTATTCACTTTAGTCCCTCAACTTTCAAAAGTGTTCATTTTAGTCCATCAACTTTCAAATAATCAATTTCAGTCCCTAAATTTTAATTTATCATTTTTAAAACTATAAATTTCAAGAGACTAATTTAACTTATGTTCTAATTGGCTAGACGAGGCGTATGGAGATTTGAAAGATTGAGGTCATTCCCGCTCAAACACACTCGTTAAGTTTTAGGTAGACTCGCCCCTATTAATTGATTTAAATTATGATTGCATGTGAATATGTATGTTATGTGACTTATGTGAAAGTCATTTTTATGAAAAGAGACGAGAATGTATTTCTTCGGAAATAATTATGTTGTTATGCTTGTCATAACTTACTTGCTTTTATGCATGAGAAAGAAAGAAGAGAATATCTTGCAAGATAAATGATGATGTTATGCATAACATATGTGCCTTAAGTGCACGAGACGAGACTACCCACACCCGATGATTTTAAAGAGCCTATGATTTTTCAAAGAGAAGCCCCGTGCTTTAATGCACAAGAAGAGACTACCCACACCCTATGTTTCTAAAGAGCCTGCATTTATGTGTTCAATTATATTGTAAATTAATTAATTGACGATGAGTCTACTGAGTATTTCTTTGAAATACTCATGTCTATTTTAACAACATTTGCAGATTTTGAAGAGGGTGGCAAGTGATGGATGATTTTGGAAATAGTCGTTAAATGGTTGAAAGTCTTACTTTAATGATTTCCGTATTTCCAAACATTGGATAATTTTTAGAATTTCAGTTATTTGAGAAATTATGACATTGTCAATTGTTTTACAATATTAATGACTCGATTTATTATTTCGAATTGCTTTATAAATGTTTTAAATTTTATCGACCATTATAGTTTATTTAATGTTGCCAAAAATGAAATTCAGTCATTTTTTCCGCTAAAATATTATTTTAAAAGTTAGATCAGACGATGACGTGTCGAACCGGATATTTAGAACTCTGGGCGCTATCAGAGCCAGTCTGCGTTTCTGTAGATTAGAAAATTTTCAAAAAGAAATTTCAAAAAACATTTTACACTATTTAATTATTATTGATGAAGATTGCCACTGCCATCACTCGTCCCACCAACTCCGAGGTAAAGAAGTTTATGATGTTTAACGTTATTTCAGTATTTCGGATACTTATTTTAATGATTTATGAGAAAGAATGAAGAAAAAGAGAAAGAGATTGTATCCGAATAAGAAAGAAAGAAAGAAATGAGTTTCGGAGCATAACGAGAAATTTTATCCGAATCAGAAAGATAAGAAAAGAAAGAGAACGAGCGTTGAGCATAATGGGAATAATATGATTTAAGAATGCTTTTATAATAATTTTTGTCCTCGAACTTAGAAATGATGAACCCTAGCTGGACTTTGCATAATTGATTTTAGACATGGCACCATTTACGAGAAGTCAACAGAAAGGATTAGACAATATTTTCGGAATATTTATCGTTTAGACTGATGCCTCATGTAAAGATATATGACCACACTATCGACTACTGTGCTGCACGTTATGAGGCCATGACTAGTGGTTTTAGAGAAACTGTTGCGAGATTCATTAGTCACTTGTTGTTAACATTTTCAGTAAATCAACGAGAAATAGCAAGCCAGTTTTACGAAGTTGTGATGAAATGTTGAGATTATAAGTAATATGATACTATTGAGACTTTTATGAGAAGAATTATGAAATTTGAAATTTAAAGATTGGCTCTTAATTATTGGGAATTAAGGACTCGATATTGTGTTTGAGTAAGTAAATTTCTTCCTCTACTTCGAGAGAGATTTATAATATAGTTTGGCCTTGTGATTTAACTTTGGGACTATGATTTTTGGCATATATTTTATAAGTATGACAATGAGTTGGCATTTGAGCCAATTAATGTATTGAAGGAAGTGATATTGTGATGTTGGAAACTATGATTTGAAATTATTATGTTGAGGAATGATGAATTGATTTTCTAGGATATTTTTTTTGTGGTATTGAAGTTTGTTGGAATTGTTGTCAATATTTAAATCGTTGTGGTCTGATGTGGAGTGTAACTACGGGTTGTTATAGTTGTTTATGAAGTATACCTACGGGTTGGATAAGTCCAAATTACAAGGGAGACTCCGCCTAGAATTTTATCATTTTGAGTTAAGAGCATAGTATGGTAAACAACCCACTAAGGGAATTGAGGTTAGATTTGCAAGTTCATTTACACCACAAGCAAGACTTAGTAAATGATAAAAATGGATAATGACTCTTGAGACAATTTTGACTTAGTCGAAGTATAATCATTTTTGTAATGGATATAGTTATATTGGAATGCTCTCCTTGTTGCACAAATTCAAGAACAAGATGATTTATACAACTACTTGGATGTCAATGTATACGTGAAGTTATGTGATAACTTGATTCATACATTGGGAAATGTCAAGTTATATTTTGAAAGATGAGTGAAGACAAATATTATGGCGTGATTGGGAAGAATCTTAATTATTCTTGGGAACAAATTGATTATTAGTATGAAATGATCACCTACATTGGAGAATATTATAAACTATGATGGTATGCGGTAATTCTGTTGATTTATTTTGAAAGTTGATTGGTAGATGATGTGTTAAAGATTTGGTTATTTACCTGGAATATGATTATTTGGAAAAGTCAGTTATCATGAATGAGAGATATTGGAAGTATTTTATAGTGAGATGCCCTTAAAGGAGTAGAGATTTATTATAGTGAGAAATTGGAGACATGTGATTGAATGTTTTGAATTATGTGAGATAATGATGATTGTCATAAGGTCATTTGAATATAAAAGGGTACAAGAGATAATTATAAGAAATAATGCGATTGCTCTTATGGTGAGAACTAAAGGTGATGATGTATTGTGATTATAAAATAGGTTGACTTTCCATGAATAAGTTATGTTATATTTGGTTCTAAGTGAAATTCGAAGAAAGATGAGTCTCAGTTATGGAAATGAATCAGGGTTTCCTCGTAATGTGAATGATTCACCGATGTACATTAAGTTTTCATTTATGACATTAGAAGATCATGAGAGAAAATTGTTGGATGAAATTGATGAAGTAATGCATTTGATCGGAGAAAGGCTTAGGATAAGATCATACCTTGAAAATTTGGAAATTGTTACTGATGGTATATTGTTTCGAAAATAAGAAGTGGAATTTTATGCATTTGTCCTTGTGGATAGAATTTGTGGAAAATGAGGATAAGACTTCATCGTGATTACTTATTATGGAGTAGTGTGCAGAAAGAGTGACAACGGTAGAATCCAAGATTTATTTAGTTTGAGAGATTGATATATAATCTTAGTGAGCAGATTGACGTATAAGGTTCACGTGATAGATATGATGATTATTATATTGTAATCTTAGAGAGATTGATATGATTAATTGAGGTCATATGATACGATGATAAGTGACATGTTACATGATTACTACAAGTTATGGTGACTAGACGGTTAAGGGATGTTATGGTTATCCCGTGAAGAATTGTGTGAATATATTGAGTCAATTGATCTCATTTTGATGGTTTATTGCATTATGGTGAAATATTACCTACGATTGGGAATTTTCATTTTGAGTCATGATATATGGATTTATTTAAGATTTTGGTGATGAAGTTTCGATTTCTTATTATCGGTTGTGCTTTTGATGCGAGTAAAGTATTTTGCTACAATAATGGAAAATCTGAGATGATCAGTTGTGTGACTTTTACTTATAATGTGATTGTATCTTTGGGTTAAGTAAACTTGATGAGGAATCTTACATGGTTCACCGAAGTCTTATTCAATGGTGCTAGACCTAACCAGAGTATTGTACTCAATGTTTTGGAATTGATACCGCGTTTCTATATTTTGGATCATAAGATTTTATTCTTAATCAATCTTCTTGATTTTTAGTTTAAGCATTGGAATGATGGATATTTATATCATGGATTCGATATCAGTATAGATCCTTGAAAGGTCGGAAATAGAAGGCCAATGAATGAGTTTATAAGTTGGACAATGTCGGATGATTGATTGAGTTCTACACAATAGCTATCAAGTGTCTTTTCACATAGCTTCGTATGAGGTACAGATATGTGTTAGAGAGGTTGTCCGATTTCATGGATTTCTAGTGTCCATTTTTCAGATAGAGACCCGAGGAATTTTCCTTGAGATTTGGAAGAGTTTACATGTGGCAATGGGTACTAAATTAAATTTTAGTACTGCCTACCATCCCCAGATAGACGGGCAATCTGAACGTACTATTCAGACGTTGGAAGATATGATTAAGGCATGTATTCTAGACCCAAATGGTAATTGAGAGACACATTTTCCATTAGTAGAGTTTGCCTACAACAAACAGTTTTCGGGCTACCGTTGATATGTCACCATACGAAGCACTATATGGGTGAAGATGTCGATGGCCAATCTAGTGGGATGAAGTTGGCGAGAAGAAATTATTGGGTTCAGAATTAATTGAGAAAACAGTATAGACTATTGAGAAGATCAGATTACGGATTAAAGTTGCCCAAGACAGACAGAAAAGCTATGCCGATCAAAGAATAAGACTTAATGTTTGAGATTAGAGCGAAAGTGTTCTTGAAAGTAGCTCCTATGAAGGGTACTTTTTGTTTCGGCAAGAAAGAGAAATTATGGCCTCGTTTCGTCGGACCATTTGAAATACTAGAGAAGTGGATAATGTGGCTTATTGTTGGCTTTGCCACCAGAACTTGCAGCTGTTCAGAATGTTTTTCATGTTTCTTTATTGAGAAAGTATATTTATGATTTTAATCATGTGGTGAATTATCAGTCTCTTGCAGTTCAGAAAAATTTGACTTATGAAGAGGCACCTATATGCATAGTAGAGAGAAAAGTCCATGTCTTAAGAAGTAAAGATATTCCTTTAGTCAAAGTCCAGTGGGGTAGACACAATAGTAATGAAGCTGCTTGGGAAAAGGAAGAGGAGATCCTAACCAAGTATTCAGAAATAATAGATCAGGTAAGTTTAATTTCGAAGACGAAATTATTTTAAGGGGGTAAGGTTGTAGCGACCGAGAATTTTTACGCACTTAATAATTATTTTAAATTATGGAAAATCGTGCCGCTGCGATCTCACCCATTTTTAAGTTAACGTCATGACGCGTTCGTCTAACCAAGTCGAGAAATATCTTGTTAATTCAATTTTAAATTAAATTCCGAAGTTCCAAAATTTTATTATTTTAATTATTTATTTAAATTATTATTTTCAAAATCACTTTAAATCCCAAATTACGTCAAGTTCATTTTATCAGATTCATTCTTCCGACCCAGTTGATTTCGCGTGCGAATTTTCCTCAAACTACGTACAAGGCTTGTCTAGGTTTTCACACCACCAACCCCCATCCATCACATCAATCAAATACTACACCATACCTATCAAACCCTCTTATATAATACACAATCCAACCCTCAACAACACCATCTTCACCAGCCTCTCCCCTCAGCACAAACCAACACACAATTTCCAACATTCCTAGCACCTCCATTCAGTTCAGCAAGGTAAGAACAGCCCTTAACAACCTCTTGCAGCCATTGCAGCAACTCGCACCACCACCGCACGTTGCAGCCACCACCACCTCCACAATGGTCGAAACAACACCACCACACAATCACAGGAAACCCACTCAACCAAGACCCATCACCACCTACATCAATCTCCATCACCACTGTCTTTCACCGGCATCATCATCATCATCATCACCCCTACCCGTTCTCATCCACTGCACGATCCAAACCAAAGCAACCACCATCGCCTGCGAGCTCCAACCCGTCACCACTGTCACCTCCATCATCATCATCATCATCACCACCACCTACCACCCTTCACCCCCTCAACAGCCGGCCAACCCAACCACCATCAACCACCGGCAGCACCACCAAAATCGCGGCCAACCCAACTCCAATCTCAACCAAGATCAAACCCAAAACCCATAAATAGAAACCCAAAAGCTTACCTTCCTCACCGCCGGTTTAACCGCCGAAATACACAGCGATTCAAGCCTCGTTTTGCCTCGATTTTTACACCTAATCTCGTACCAAAGCTCCCACGAACCTGCACCTCTTCTTGGCCGCTGCTCGCCGCCGCTCTGAGCTAGTGTTTCGCCGGCAACTCACCGGCTGAAGGGCCGGATTTGCGCGAGGTCAGTCGCGCCTCCTTTCCCCCTCTCTTCTCTGTGTTTCGACCGGAGAGAGAGAAAAGAACTGTTTTAATAAATTTTCATTTTCAAAAATTGCAACTTAGTCCATAAGTCCCAAAAATGTGTTTTTTCAGCCCTTTCAGTTTTAAAACTTATCATTTCATGCCCTTAAGTTTTTAAATGATTTTAATCAGCCCCTTCATTTTTAAAATCGATTATTTCGATCCCCACAATTTATTATCTATTTTGAGCTTCAACCCAAAGTTTCAAAAGAATTCATTTTAGTCCCTCAACTTTTAAAGTATTCATTTTAGTCCCTCAACTTTCAAAAGTGTTCATTTTAGTCCCTCAACTTTCAAAAGTATTCATTTTAGTCCCTCAACTTTCAAAAGTATTCATTTTAGTCCCTCAACTTTCAAAAGTGTTCATTTTAGTCCCTCAACTTTCAAAAGTGTTCATTTTAGTCCCTCAACTTTCAAATAATCAATTTCAGTCCCCAAATTGTAATTTATCATTTTTAAAACTATAAATTTTAAGAGACTAATTTAACTTATTTTCTAATTGGCTAGACGAGGCGTACGGAGATTTGAAAGATTGAGGTCATTCCCGCTCAACCACACTCGTTAAGTTTAAGGTAGACTAGCCCCTATTAATTGATTTAAATTATGATTGCATGTGAATGTGTATGGTATGTGACTTATGTGAAAGTCATTTTTATGAAAAGAGACAAAAATGTATTTCTTCGGAAATAATTATGTTGTTATGCTTGTCATAACTTACTTACTTTTATGCATGAGAAAGAAAGAAGATAATATCTTGCAAGATAAGTGATGATGTTATGCATAACATACGTGCCTTAAGTGCACGAGACGAGACTACCCACACCCGATGATTTTAAAGAGCTTATGATTTTTCAAAGAGAAGCCCCGTGCTTTAATGCACAAGAAGAGACTACCAACACCCTATGTTTCTAAAGAGCCTGCATTTATGTGTCCAATTATATTGTAAATTAATTAATTGGCGATGAGTCTACTGAGTATTTCTATAAAATGCTCATGTCTATTTTAACAATATTTGCAGATTTCGGAGAGGGTAGCAAGTGATGGATGATTGTGGCAATTGTCGTTAAATGGTTGAAAGTCTTACTTTAATGATTTCCGTATTTCCAAACATTGGATAATTTTGAGAAATTCAGTTATTTGAGAAATTGTGACATTGTCAATTGCTTTACAATATTAATGGCTCGATTTATTATTTCGAATTGTTTTATAAATGTTTTAAATTTTATCGACAATTACAGTTTATTTAATGTTACCAAAAATGAATTTCCGTCATTTCTTCCGCTAAAATATTATTTTAAAAGTTAGATCAGACGATGACGTGGTGAACCGGGTATTTATAACTTGGGGCGCTACAGAGATGATGAAATCTGGGAGGGATATTAAGCTTCCAGATGAGTCTCCACAAGGGAGAAACATTCCCACTGCCACTGCCTCTTTCGTCTCTAGTATCGGCCTCTGGTTCATCAAGTGGTATTGACTCTGTGTATTCACCATGGGATGTGTGATGCCATATCAAGCAATCCTCTTGATCTATTGCATTGATGGGGATGGATAGAATACGATTAGCATCCACTGGCCAAAAAGAATCCTTAATAACATTTTCATCCCAGCCTTCATTTCGATCTAGCAATTCACTGACCCTTGTGACGCTTTCATGTCTTGATGTCAACAGTTTAAAAGAAGTCCCATACACCAACCAATTATCCTCCCAAATGTTGATATACTATTCATTTCCAATTTGCCAACGGGAACCCTTCAAAATAACATCCTTTCCCCACAATATACTTTTCCAAACATGGGAGCTACCTGGTTTATCTTTCGCTTGCAGGAAATGGGAATCCGGAAAATAGTTGTCCTTCAAAATACGAGACACCAATGAGTCAGGGTTATGGATAAGACGCCAACCTTGTTTAGCTAGCAGGCTCTGATTGAAAAAATTCAACTTGCGAAATCCCAAGCTACTCTCATTTTTTGAACTACATAAAGAATCCCAACTCACCCAAGAAAGCTTCCTCTCACCCTTTGAGGATCCCCACCAGAATTGAGAGATGAAACTTTGAATCTCAACACATAGACGGTTAGGGAGTCAGAAAATACTCATAATATACATGGGCATAGATTGTAGAACTGCTTTAATCCTAACTTCGCGTCTGGCATAAGAGAAAAATCTTCGATTCCAAATTTGGATTTTCTTCCAGACCTTCTCTTTTAACTCCCCGAAAGTTCTCTCATCTTGTTTCTTCCCACCACCGATGGCAGTCCTAAATATTTATCGTGACTTTTATTCACGTCAATATTCAATAATGCTCCCAATTCCTTTTTCTGCTCTATACCAACATTCGGTGAAAAGGTAACAGAAGTTTTGTCCAGGTTGACAAGTTGCCCCGATGCTTTGCCATACACTTCAAGAATCCATAAAATAGAGTGTACATCCCTTAGATTATCCCTCAAGAAGATTATTGAATCATCTGCCAAAAGAAGATGGCTAACCCGAGGGCCCCTCCTCGAACATCTCATCCTCAAGAGATTTTCCTGCACCTCATCTCTTCTAATAAGCCCCGAGAATGCCTCAGCACAAAGAATAAACAGATACGGTGAAAGAGGGAACCCCTGCCTAGGTTCCCTAGACAGTCTGACCTGTCCCTTATAATAGTCATCAATAGTGAAACGAAATTCTGGGGTTGATATACAGTCCATAATGCATTGAACTCATGATTCAGGAAATTCCATATGCTCCAAAATGGCACCAATAAAACGCCACTCAACCCTGTCATATGCTTTGCTCATATCCAATTTGAGTGCCATAAAACCTTTAGAATCATTATTCTTCTTCCCCATCGAGTGGAGAACTTCAAAAGCAGCAATCGCATTATCAGTGATGAGTCTGCTAGGAACAAAGGTACTTTGATTGTTGGATATCAAATGAGCCAAAACCTGCTTCAGCCTGTTTGCTAAACATTTTGATACAATCTTGTACAAAACATTACATAGTGAAATGGGTCTATAATCCACAATGGACTCAGGTTTTGTTTTTTTGGGAATTAACATAATAGTGGTTTGATTAATAGATTTTACAGACTGACCATTGTTGAGTACCTTCAGGCAGGCAGAGGATATGTGATCTTTGAGAGTATCCCAGTGTGTTTGGTAAAAGAGAGCACGGAATCCGTCCACTTCTGGTGCTTTATGTGGCCCCATACTAAATAGAGCCTCCATAACCTCCTCCACAGTAAATTCTTTTGAAAGAACCTGGATATCCTCCTTAGATAAGCCTCGCTAATACTCCAAACTCCATCATTTATTTCTGTCTATGACGACTGCTAGTGAAAAGAGCAGTATAAAAATCCTCAATGTGTGTAACTATCTCATCTTCCGTAACCAAAACCTGGCCATTCTCGCCTTTTAAACTACAGATAGTATTATTTTCCCTTCTCCTTAACGCTTGCTGGTGAAAGAATTTAGTATTCCGATCACCATCTTTTAGCCAATCTACATGGGACCGTTGTCGCCATAAACTTTCATATGTGTTTTCAAGAAATTCAATCTCCTTCTCCAAAGATTTAATCTCCTCTACATGATCGCCTTGGCAATGCGCACTTAATAGTTTCTCTCTCCTGTTTACCATGGAAGTGAGCTTTCTTTTGCTAAAGTTAAACTTCCTCCCCCATATCGTGAACTCCATCTTGGTGGTAGCCAGATTTCGGTTAACACTACAAACAGATCCCCTTCCTCCTCCAATTTGTCCCAAGATCCCAAAACCATTTCAGAAAATTTTTCATACTCTTCTTCCCGAATCCAGAAGGGTTCAAATCGGAAAGGAAAAGTCTTTCTTTGGTATCCACTCGAATTACCTCTACACCCTTAGGACCATATAAGAAGCGATCTATGGTCGGACTTCGAGAATGCTAGGTCCTCTACGACACCCAAGAGAAAGAGATCCCTCCACCCGTCATTAGACACCACTCTATCTAATCTAGCTTGTATGTGCCCCGTTCCCTCTCTGCCATTCGTCCAAGTCATCAATGGCCCTTTTGCTCCCAAATCTTTCAATCCACATTCACTTAACACTCCTCGAAAAGCCTCCATAAACCTGATTGGTCATGAATCACTACCATCCCCTTTCTCTAACAACAAGGTTTCATTAAAGTCCCCACAAATCATCCATGGGAGATTGTTCTGATATTTTAATCGCCTAAGCAAATCCCAGGACATACCTCTAGGCTCTATCAGTGATTCTAGGATTGCCATAGAATCCTGTAATTCACCACACTTCACCACTTTCTTCTTTAACTTGTGCATCAATATGTCCGAAAGAAAATGATCTAACCCTCACATTCAAAATATTTTGCCATAGCATCAATAAGCCCCCACTCCTTCCTCTCACATTAACAACAAAGTTTGAATCAAACCCCAAATTTATTCGTACATGCTCTACCCTAGCAGTACCTAATCTAAACCCGGACAAAAAACTAGATTAGGGGAGAAAGTTTGGATTATCCTCCAGAGAGCTGAAACAGTCCTAGGATTCCCCAGTCCCTTGGTGTTCCAACATAGCCCAATCATTGTGTTCTACGGTCCTGCAAGGCAGGACTCGTAGTTTCCATAGAAGTTTCCCAAGAGACATCCTCCAAAGCACCCAAATCCAATCTACCACGCTTTTCCCTTTTCGGATTCTTGAATAAAGATGCTAGTAATACTCGTTTACCTAGTGACTTCCTCATTTCAGCTGTCCTTCCTCTACTCGCATTCCTAATCAATGAGCTTTTTATAGGAGATATGGTGATCCTACTGTCAGTTTGATGTGACACTCTTTTCCAGCCTCGCCCACGTTTCCCAACTCCCCCCTTCTTCTCCTTTTTATTGTGAGTCAAGCTTCCACCCTGCTCCCCCAAACACTTCCTCAAAGCCAATTTCCACCTCCTTTAACCCGTCCCTTGGAACCACAAAATTGCACTCCACCAATTCAGTACTATCCCCTACTGCCACCATATTATGAACTCCCCGCCATTTGAACTTCCTTCTGTTGACTTTTCGCCAGAAGCTTCAGAACCGGCCACTTCCACTCTTGATGCCCTTCCGCGATTTTTTGAACAAGGCGTTGGGGAAACCCGTCGGCCTATATCGCTCCTGTGCCTGTTTACCCCCTCCGTCTCCTCACGCCTAGCCGTTTGTCCCTTTGGCCCTGCCACCGGTCGCTTACTGGTAATCAAGGGAGCATTTAACCTCACTCCATAATTGAGATCTTCTTTTTCGTTTTGGCCCTTCCACGCCTATACCACAGTCATGATGCCGATTCCCAATCAAACCACATTGGTAGCAAGAATCTGGAAGCCTTTCATATTGCACCGGTAGAAATAAATCTTCATTGAAGGATTCTAACCAATCCTTAACACCCCGTTTAAGCGGCTTCGATGTGTCAATTTTCACCCTAATTCTTGGAACACTATTATCCAGATCGACTTCCTACACCGCACCCAAACCAGATCCTATCTTTAGGAGAATATTTTTTGTCATGCATATTAATGGCAGATTAAGGACCTGAACCCAGAAATTAACGAGATGAAATTCTATGTCATGCAGTCCGCCAATTCCCACAGGAGCACGCAAGGAGAGTATCTGGTTATTGAACAGCCATGGTCCACCCACCACCACCCTATTTTTGTCCCCCAACGATCCATAATGAAATAGAAATACATTTGCATCACCTCGCGAACTCACCTTGACCTGTAGAGGAATCTGACATATGTTTGCTATAACCCTTTCAAGCGCCTCTTTATTCACAGGTTTGGATCCCAACACCTTCCCCATCAAGGAAAATTGCATCGTGTTCCTTCCTTCATCGCAATCCCCACTATCTATTTTTAGGCTTACAATTTCTTCTTCATCAAGTTTGAGCTTTTCACAAAGTCTCCTAACCTCTTCTGGATCCATCAAATATAAGTATCCAAGATAGAGTAAACCGAGCAGAAGAATGAAAAAACGAGAGAAAACAGTAAAAGAAACTGAGTTCCCCAGAATGGAGCCACACGGATGGAGGCAACAAACCCTACTCCATGTTTTCAATGAGAGAACGTGAGAGAGAAATCTTCCTTCAATATGATTTTCAATATTGATTACCTGATTTTGATAATATGTTTTATATTCTTAAAATATCTTTAAAATACCTGATATTTAAAAATAGACTCCTTAATGTTTTGTATTTGTATACTTAACCTTAATAAGTTTGATCTAAAGGCCAGTAATTAAATCTGTTATTGTGGGCCTTCCACTCAATTTCAGTTCGGGCCTATCATTGTCCATTGTAGTAGATCATACGTAATGGATTGGAGTAATGATCTTGGACTTTAGCTCTCCTGACTTCTACTGGGGCCGGAGATATGACTACAAATTTGGACTGGTGTTATTTGGATCAATTATTGTTTACAATCTCCATCTTAATTAGATGCGGGATTTAGGCATAATAGCACCCATAAACACGTTTCCAGTTTTAAATCATCACGAATATTACATATTGATTAATATCACATGTATAAATTAATATCCCAAAAATACCACCTAAACAATTGTAACAAAATCTATATCAAATTCAATTCTTAACAAAAATCGGAAATATCGTTTGTAACGGTCCCTGATTTTCTTCTTTCAGTTTAATGAAGATTCTGCACATCAACAACAATCTTGTCTGCCATATTCTCGATTTGAAAAAATGCATTGAACCATTTCATGGGTTCATGTTTCAGCATCAATCTATCCAGCTGAAGAAAATTATTGATTTTATTGATCAATCAAGCTATTCTTGGAGACTGGTCTTTTTTACGTTCCCATAATCAACATCGATAATTTCCAGTCACCGGAAGGTTTCCCGTCACTTGAAGGTTTGTTATAATCAACATCGATAGTTATATCACGTCAGGGATCGTTTTCCCCTTGTGTCAATTATTAGCTAACAACCACCAAAGGAGTTCGCATATATACATTCTTATACAATTTTGAATTCTGGCATTGCATTTGATTTCATGGGAAAGCATCAATCGACGAAAAAATCATTCGGGAACGGACCAAACGTCAATAGAAAATCTTCCTGTTTAAATATGCTAAGGAATCATCGTAAAGGTGTCAAGACGTCCTGTAGGAAGAAGATATCTAAACCCATCCCATTACATAGCAAGGTATGCGACTACATGAATGGATTCCTTCATTTCTAAAGCAAGGAATCATTGAAAGTTGGTCATGTTACTTGGAAATTCATTCATAGTATACAATCATCATGGTCACCCATTTGTGAATCTCAAGCAATGCAATCACTTTATCACACTGTGGTGGGATTTTTAAGTAAATATAGTTTCAGATGGGACACATATTTTGATCAAAATCAATTTGTGTCTCATTCTATGGGAGAACCGATGAGAATCCACATTCCCATGTGGCACGCTTCCTTAAGATTTGTAGTGACTTCAATTATGAGGGTGTGAATGTGGAAGCCATTTGGATGAGATTATTTGTGCACACTTTAAAATACAAGGCAAGAGAATGGCTTGATACTTTGCCTCATGGGAGCATCAATACTTGGGTGGAATTTTTTCAAAATTTCACTACAAAGTTCTTCCCACCCGCTAGAGTTTCTAAACTCAAGCATGACATTGCAACATTTCAACAATTCGAAATGGAAATTTTACATGAAGCTTGGGAGAGGTTTAAAGAGATGCTTATGAAGTGTCAAAATCATGGAATCACATTGGGACATCAAGTCAACCACTTCATTGCTGGCTTGACTCCTTTTTACTGTTCAAATGTTGATTCATGCTATAATGGGTCTATTACAAACAAGAACATTCGAGAAGCTTACGACTTGTTTGAAACTATGAGTGAGCAAGGTGCTATGTGGTTGGACAGAGGTGCACCAAGGAGTTCTAGTGGTGCACGTGGGGGGTGAAGATTATGCACTTGTATTGTCAAAAATAGACTCTCTAGCCAAGAAGGTGGAAGGCCTTTCTACTTCAACTTCTTGACCCGTTAACATGGTTCAAACCCCTCCAGTATGTGAGTTATGTGGAGCTAATCATTTTGGTGCCGTGAAAACCGCATCAAAGTTTCTTCAGTCAGGATTTTATAGGCCCACTTTGTTCAAGGATGCTCACAAACTTGTGGCTAAATTTGAAATTTGCCAACTCCTAGGTAATATTTCCCATAGAAATGAAATGCCTTTAAATTCTATTTTAGAAGTGGAAATATTCGATGTTTGGGGTATTGACTTCATGGGACCCTTCCCATCTTCTTTTTCAAATCAATACATTTTGGTAGTGGTGGACTATGTGTCAAAGTGGGTAGAAGCGGTGGCACTCCCCACCAATGATGCTCAAGTGGTGGTGAACTTTTTAAAGAAAAATATTTTTTCTCGTTATGACACCCCTCGAGCTATCTTTAGTGATGGAGGAAAACACTTTTGTAACCACCTCTTCGACTCACTCTTGACCAAGTATGGAGTCAAATATCGAATATCCACTCCTTATCATCCACAAAAAAGCGAGCAGGTGGAGATTTCAAATAGAGAGTTGAAGAAAATCTTTGAAGTGATGGTGAATGCCTCGAGGAAGGATTGGTCCAAGAAGTTGAACGATGCATTATGGGCTTACCGCACCGCCTTAAAAACCCCCATTGATATGTCTGCATTCTGTCTTTTATTTGGAAAGGCATGTCAACTTCCGGTTGAACTCGAGCACCGAGCCTATTGGGCAACAAAAATATTGAATTTTGACATGAAGCTGGCCAGTGAGAAAAGACAACTCCAACTCAATGAACTTGATGAGTTTCGCCTTGAATCATATGAGAATGACAGGATGTACAAAGATAAGACAAAGAAGTGGCATGACAAAATATTATGAAGCGAGAATCCCAAGTTGGGAAACAAGTTCTTCTCTACAACTGTAGACTTCGATTGTTTCCTAGTAAACTCCTCATGGTCGGGACCTTTCACTGTTGCTCAAGCATTTCCACATGGAGCGGTCGAACTTTATCATGAGGGCAAAGGGAGCTTCAAAGTCAATGGGTAACGCTTGAAACCATACTTGGGTGGTGATTTTGAAAAGGAGAAGTCATCCATCCCTCTTGCAAATCCGGAATGATTGTATCCAAAAGTCGAGCTTACGACTTTAACCAAGCGCTTTTTGGAAGGCAACCCAAAATTCTACTCTTTTGGCTTATTTTTTTCATAGTTACTTGTTTCTATTTTTATTGTTTCTAATTTGGTTAATCATCAACTTTTGTAGGTTGAATTTTTTTGAAATCCTAAGTAGCCTTGTCCTCAACAAGTTTGGGGGAGATTTGCTTGCCAAGAGAATCAAAAGCTTAGGTCAAGATTGAACATCATTCAAGCATCAATCCGGGGAAGTTCCATTACCCATTCCCTTCTTTATATTATGCTGTTGTCTACATTGAGGAAAATGTTTAATTCAAGTTTGGGGGTGTTGATTTCATTTTGCTATGTGAATATTTTAGATTGCCTTGCCGGCTCTTGATGATTTGATGTTTGAAATTGATTATTTTGTTTGAAATATTGACATGCTAGATAGCCTTTCCGGTTTAAGAGATTTTGATGTTTGAAATTGTTGTTAATTCATGAGTTATGACCAAATATGCTACTTGTGCTACTTTCTATAAAATGCTTACCATGCAAGATCCTATGTATATTGAGCACAATAGTCATAATTGATTGTTGGTGAGTTTGGGAATTGTTGAAGGGTGAAAAGGTTAATGGAGTAGAAGAGCTAGGTTGTGAGCATGTAATTTATTTTTTTATCAACCTATCCAATGTTTCCTAATGCCCTAAATCTCTTGATCCTAATGTAAGACAAGTTTGGGGTGGTCAACCCGATGAAGGAGACGGTCTAGACGTGTGGTGATTCCATGCATGTTGGAAATAAATTTTTGTGTGGAGTGTCTTTCGCCAAGTATAAGCTAGGTAATGACCATATGCTAGAGATCTAGGCCTATTTTAATTTTTGCATTGCCCTATCTCTGATCCTTTTTTGACTCGAGTGATTAAGCCTATAGGAGTATCTTGAAACTTGGTGCCTTAAGTTTGAAACTTGGGAGTCACTGGCCTAAAGCTCGCTACATGGGTCAATTAGAAAGCTTAACGAGTAGGGTACACACACATACACTTTGGAAAAAAAAAAGAGCACTTCATCATTACATTTGATTAATAAGTCTGCCTCACTTCGTAGCCTTTTTTACTAGAGTTATTAAGTCCGTAGGGGTATTTTGAAACCTGGTACCCTTCGATCTTAAAACAATCGGGGAGCTACCGACCTAAAGTTCGCTACATAGGTCAATTAGAAAGCTCGAGGCAGTAGGGAATGCACGAGCATTCATCACATTAGTTTTTAGAAATCATGCATTTGTATTTGCATAAGGACTTAGATTAAATTTTTCTTAGTATAAGCTTGAATGTCGAAACACTCATTTAGTGGAAAGTCAGTGCATTTCTAGATTGTCGAAATTACCGATAAAACACAACCAAACTAAAGTGGAAAAAGAAAAGAATGATTCGAGAGTACCCTCTAGAATTGCATTTCGGGTGAGAGAAGAAATATATATTGGGGGATGAATATCATGAGTGGGAAAGGAAAGAATTTACTACTTATGGTGGATTAGTTTTGACTTGAAACCTCTTTACTCATCAATATTCTCGAATTGATGATCGAAAGTGACTATGCACACACACACACACACCCCAATAAAACATCGAATAAGCCAAACTCATTTGTGGTAGAACTATTTGGAAACATAGTTGTGAATTAATTGTGCAATTTCACACTCATGGAAGATTGCAAGCTATCTTGCATTGTTAATCATTTTGTCATTTTTCTTGTTGATGCATGTAGATATTCTTGCTCGGGACGGGCAAGAGTTCAAGTTTGGAGGTATTTGAAGAGTACAATTTATATGCATATTTCATATTTTTTTGGTATTAAATTTGGAGTTATTTGGACAAATATCTACTTAATAATGCATATTTTGTGATTATATAGGCTTAACATTCAACTTCATTGGAGAAAGTACAAGACAGAAGTTAAATGAATACTTAATTGAAGAAATTGAGGAAAAAAGAGTTAAATCTTGCAAAGATTAGAAGTTTGGGGAACAATTTGTCAAATTCGAAAAGTTGTGGACTTGTTGTGCAATTGACCGAAGGACTAAATTGTAAGTGTTCAAAAGTTGAAGGACCTCAAATGCAATTTTAGGTGGACCTATTTGAAAGAAATCTAAAAATTTGGGGACCAAGTTGACTGACATTGAAAGTTGGAAGACCTCAATTGCAATTAATTGAAGGACCAAGCTGCAAAACACTCAACCAGTTGAACCAAGCGAACGCGTGATCTGACCTATATGGCGCGAGCTACTCAAGGCAAAAATTGGACCCCGAGAGTTCAAAGGTTGACCGCGCAATCGCACGGCCTTAAGGCTCGTGATCATGCGGCTTATTTTTCCAAAAAAAAAATCAGGGCTGAACCGGTGCGACTCGGTTCGGCCCAAACACTGTCAAATGTGGACTTACACGTTTTTGGGCATTTTTTAAATTTTTCTAGGGTTTTGACCATTCTTCTTGCCTCCTTCCATTTTTCTCTCATTTTCTCTTCATTTTTCTTAGTTTTCTTGTTAGTTTCTCTTGTAATTATATATTTTAGGTGATGAATGTTGATTGAGGAGAAAAATACCTACAACATTGTGGAAGAATATTGATGTTTTAAATCAAAAATCATTGTTGAAGGGAAGTTTCTATTGTTTAATCTTCATATATTTGAATCCATTGTTAAAATGATGTACATACTTCTTGAGTTTTGTTATTATTTTATCATGGGCTAGTTTATCTTGTGTTGGGATGATTGAGGAAACTTTACATAGTTTAGTTGATATTAACGCTTGCATTGAGAATTTAAGTTATTTATTATCTTATGCATTTATTGTCTTGCAATTATTTTGGCCAAATTAATGCTTGGATTTTATGGAATGTGCAATTATTGAGAAATTATTGTGTATTTTAGATCAATACAGTACATACTCTATGTTCTTGTTAAGGATAGAGATATACCTTAAACCCTAGATGATCCATTAAGTTATTTTCATAAAGGTTTAATGCAATTGGTGTGTTTTTAATCGACATAGAGATATAGTAGGTTAATTCCACTAATTAGGGTTGATTTCACTTTAGAGAGGTAATTGACTAAACTTGGAAAATCGGATCTAACATGACTAGTAACTCACATTTTAATTTGCATGTTGAGAAATCAATTAGGTGAAGGTCAAGTGGAATCAAGAATCCCAACACTCTTTTATCATTAAGTTATCACCATTTCCTACTTGTTTATTTACAATTGTGAATTTAATTTTAAGTCTATCACATTTTCACAACCAAAACTTTATTGTGAGTGTTTATTGTGTGGGATCGATAAATCGGACTCATTTGTCCACTATTACTTGTATGCGATACGTGCACTTGTTGTGTATTTTTAGCGAACAGTCTTCATCATTACTGAATAGCTAAATGGGTGTGTTTGAAATTTGATGTTTATTGGATGCTGAAATAGGTTTATGTTGGAAGCACGTCTTGGTACAAGAATGACACATTTGATTCGAATATTGATGACATTTACCATCCAGATCATGGATCACCCATGTTTAACCTCGGGAAAGAATTTGAATCAAATGACGAGTGTATTTTACTAGACAACGGGCTTGTGTTGACGAATGAGCATATTAAGGAGATGGATAATATATAGAACAAGTGGTATGCATCTTATAAGTTTTACTTACAGGGTGATTGAGTGCAAGGGCATTTACATTCAATATATGCATAAGTATCAATAATTTCATTCAATTAACAACTTCCTCCACACATGTGCACTCTGCTTCCAAGCAAAGGGATGATGGAGATGGTGAAGCCTGGTTCAATTCAAACTGGTAAGCACAACATCACAAGCATGTCCATTTCCTCATATGAAATTCAATTTTCATCTAGCACCAAGACACTCGAAGTAATGAGTTCTGGAAGGGAAAACATTCAAATTAAAAAATCGAGAATGGACAATGCCATGGTTAAGAAGGAACTTAAATTTACAGTGTTTTGAGTAAATTATTTATCTTATATAGTTACTTTTAGAAGCTCATAAATAGATTTTTTTTAACCAAATATCTCCAATACCCATTAATTTATATGAAGACAGTGGCCGAAAAAGTGAAAGTATAAATAATCAAGGTAGTGCTTACAAATTTGTCTACAAGACATGCATGGATTCACCATCGAAACTAGACATTCAGAGGTTCAACAAATTCTATCAACAATGCCTAAAGCAAAACCACGGGTAATAATACACTTTCTATCAAACACGTGAACATTTAACCATGTGTTTTTTTCCTATCACACCATACTGAAGTAAAAAATATGCCCCTATTTTCAAATACACCACAGGACCATGAATCTTGACACGGATGTATATTAAATCAGGGATGTAACGAAACTGGTCCAATTACGGTTGCTCGGATGTGGTGGCATGACTTGTATGAGGTAGCACGGCTGCTACATGACACGGTAAAGCCTTTGTATAAATACAAAATGCTAACTACGATTAACATAATGCATATCGCATATAAATTTATATTCTTGTTAACCATCATACAATTTTACTCCTGCTTCAGCATATTGATGTTGCATTCTATTACGTGAGGATGCTTTTGAAGTTGAGAAATGGACCTAATTTCAAAGCCACAACAATAGATTGCAAATTTGACGTTAAAATTCGAGAAATCCGCAATGATCTTGCCATCACCCCACAAGCATTGCACAAGCATGAATCTCTATTCACATATACTATGGGAAGGAAGATTCAATTTAACGTTCCATGGGACCAAATTGATCACGTTCTGATACCAATCTGGATCCAATCTCCTGGTCATTGGATCCTTGGTCATTTTGACATGCATAATTGGAGGTGTGACCTTTACAACTCATACACCAAAATTATAAAGAAACAACTTGTTTATCCATCTATCTGTTCCATGTGCATCGCTCTACCAGTACTTGCAAGGTCCATGGTATCTTGCACTTTCCCTGATGCTGAACTAGAATGTAGACTTATTGAACATTGCCGCCAAGAATAGAATGGGTTAGTAGAATACGTACTCCGACTTCTTCATTTCTTGGTAGATTTTCAACAATTTGTTATCCACCCTAATCTTCTAACATCTTTTTTCATGTTATTTGTGTAGTGGATACTGCGGGATATACGTTATTAAGTATGCTGAGTACCTAATTGAAGGGAAGATTAGTGAAATGCCAAACATATTTGATATAGCTACTGCTCGTGCAAACATCGCTATTCAGCTACACAAATACATGCTAGAGGAGCCAGATATAATTTGGTTTAATGGTCCTGGTTCACTGATATTGACAACATAGCCAGTTCTTTTTGAAAAGAAACATATACAAAACTCTAATTTGTCTTGTGTTGGAGGTTTTATATATGAACTATTTAGTTTGAGAAATGGTTGCATCTCATATCGTTTAATAATACTTGTGGAAATGTACAAATCATTTTTGTTTTATCTAGAAGACTATAACTTCAGATTTTAGCCTGAATCAATATATTTATTGGAGTAATAATTTTCTCATAAATCCTGCACCAATTGTATTTTAGCTTGAATGTATATCAAAATTCGAGTAAGCAACATGTACTGTTGGTTTCAATTGAATTGCTTTTATTCTTTATTTTTTCCTCTTATTAATATGACAGCAAGTGAATTTAGAAATGAATAGGCCAGTTTTTTGTGGATTAGCTCTCTCCAAATTTGATTTGTCATTGCATGATTTTTCATTTAACTTGAGACATATGTAATCATTGAATGAAACATTAAACATCAGCACCACATATTCATTCCTCCCTTATAATTCTTAATAGACAGATGATCGGGTCTTAGATCCATGACTTCAGATCACTAGATTGGAGACCAATGAAATGCAATAATGAATAATGGAAGCAAAATGGGTGCAGATTTTGCATTTCAAGTAACATCTGTCTTTTGCAATTCTATGCTCGTTTGATCTTCACTTATTGATATATAATTGGCGATAAAGTAGTGGTCAATATTCTATTTTAACATGTTACCTATACTCCAACTTTGCATGCCATGAGGTACAAGTAACAGGGTCATTGTTTCAAATGTTAATAGTTTATTCATCTCTTTTGATGAACATCATGACTATGGTCAAAATCACACCTGAATTCACACTTGAGTTTGTTCATAATATGGAAGATGTTGCAGTAGACCAATATGACTCATATATTTCAATTAGACCTGCCACTGGGCATTTGATCTTGATACCGTGTCAGGAAAATATGAAACGTCTTTTGTGTTATTTAGTACAATAAAAATCTGTTACATAGTGATGAACAAATGAAACTATATTTCATCTTAACTCCTATGGTCTTCTACTTGAATTTTCATATTTGTGCAGGTCTTAGTGTTCATGCAAAAAAAAAAAAAAATCAAAGCTCTGAATGTAATATATTATTAATCAACCCCAGATTCAAAATAGAATTCTGGATATTAACACATTTCAAGAAAAGAAATTATAACCTTAATATAAAAAACTAGGTTTCATAACCAATTAATGACTTTTATTCAAAATATGAACCTATACTTGTCCTCCATTATTGAATTCCCCTTCTTTACCTCGACGATCTAAACTTTAGTCTCCTGATTCACCTGTTGCTTGTAAAACATATTTATTACATTAAAAATCAATTCAATAAGTCATAATTGTATGACCACTGTGTAATAGTAAGTAACTCTTTTGTAGATCTAATTTTCCTCTTTCTTTTGCTTCTCATTGGATTAGCAGCGTGGTCGTAGAACTACAAGTCCTACTGTTGTGACCAGTGCCTCCACATTTCCTACACCTTGCTCTATTTTTGTACTCAAGGAATGATTTGAATCTATTCTCTCTTGGTCTATTAGGGCCTCGCTTTGTTTTTGGTGCAAGCATCGTCATCTCCTTCACTTCATCTGGTATGTCCCACTCTTCTCTATTACCAAGCACAGATATTGGAACTCGATATGTCTCCATATATTCTTCTTTTCTGAAAAAATTCGAACAATAGTCCACTAAGGAATAGTTTCGCTTAGCTAACACAGCGACCGCATGTTAACATGGCATGTGGTCGAGTTGGAATCAAAGACATGAACATGTCTTTTGCTCCATGTCAACCATGTATGTTGATGACTCATCATTGACTTGGTATATCATGTCGGTTGAAGGATGCACTTGAAACGGAAAACGAGTAATAGTAACGTTATCGCGGTATCAAAATTAAATGAAACTTGTGAACTACATATGGTACTTGCAATCAAAGAAATCTATCAACTGAAGGTTAACCCTTAATTGAATTGACTTATTGATTCTGTCTTTCAACATATTATCATGATGGGTTGCAAGCTTTGTGAACGTTGACTTGGCATCACTTAGGTTTTAAGAAAACCACTTTTGTATTGTGCATCTCAGACACTCGTACAATGCTTCAATTGGGTACTTCTTTGAGTATTTAATCGTCGAGTTAACCGACTCTGCAATATTGGAAGTCATGACGAAGTACCTATCCTTTGTCATGTACGATCTTGACCACTTTTCTAAACCGACACCTTCCTGCATTTATCACTAGTTGCTAGAATATCTTTAGATGATCTTTATATTAAATAAACTTATAAATGGAATAGATGAGTAGTCTCACCAAGTATCCGCTGATGCCCTCGTCAATCTTATCCAGTTGTCTCATGTGAATCTTAAACTCGTTTCTCCTGTATGCCCTCGACGTAGATTAAACTGGACTCTCATACCTTTTCCCTTCTTTCCAATCTCTTTCTTTAAATTCTAGAACAATTGGTATGTGCATGCTCCGTGGAGAGCATTTGGGAAGACCTTCTCAACTGAGTGAGCTATACTTCCATGATGATCAGAAACGATGTACAAATCACCCCTTTAACCATATGCTTCTTTAACTCTTAACAAGAACCACTCCAAGGAGTTATTATTCTCAAAATCTCCCACGCCAAAAGCTAGGATGAATATGTTGTTATTCGCTTCTTGGGTACTTGCAGTGAATAGGGTTCCTCTGTAACTACTTGTCAGGAATGTCCCATCAAGCACAATTACTGGTATGCAGTAATTCTACCCAGCAATTGATACTCCCAGTGCTACAAAGCTATTCAAAAATCATCCCTTCTCATTAGCTTCAATCTTAGTATAGGTACCCGGGTTGGCAACTGCTATTCTATGTAAGTAGGAAGGCAGGTTATCGTACGACTTCGCTGGGTCCCCTCTAATCATCTTTATTGCGCTCTCACATGCTCCCAGGCTTTGTCGTAGCTTACATTAACACCATATGAATGTTGCATGTCCTCCATGATGTCACTCGGTGTATAAATTCTCCTCGACGAATGAAATTGTGTTGGATGCAAACATCGATAACATAATGTTCACTAATATCTCGCGATGCGAGATATCCCAACAAGTGTACGGGTCGTGAGAAGTAATAAAGTGGACCTAAGAGTCCGGATTATCGTCCCACGTGGACTGCAATTAATTATCGAAATATGTTAGTTCTAAACCTTATTTGAATGAACAAAATAATTTGATGTTTGAAATCTAAAACAAAAAAATCAATTAAAGAATTAAATTGCTAAATTTGTTTTGTTTTTAAAAAAGATTGTAAAATGGTTGGGATTTACGATTTCACCTAACCAATTAAATTAACTCAAATTCCATGTTTTATTTCCTAATTATGTACTCGGTCGAATTCACTAATTTATATTGAAATTCATCTCTCGAGTTTAAATCAATTCTACCTACATAAGTCAACCATGTATCTCTACAGCGGGTCTGAATATTCCTTATCTAGATGCAATAGATTTAAGAATTCACACACGACCGCAATAATAACAAGAGTATATCTCTATCTCTCGTTCAATTATCGGATTTATTACCATGTTCTAAATTATTAACTCACATCTCGGATTATGGAAATAATTCAATATATCATGAACTGGTGATCAAGCAATTCAAGCATTAAGAACAATAATAAATCAATACATGCAACAAAACATTAAAACAACGGAATTTGGAATCAAAATAATATGACTAGGCTACATCGTTCATCCCAACATAGAATTTAGTTACACATCATCAATAAAGAACAATAACAATAAAAATTAACGTTCATTAAAAATAATATAAAGAATGGAAATCTTGCACCAAGTTTTGATTCTTCAATTATCTTCAATTCACGCCCCTTTGCGATGCTTGATTCCCCAAGAATTTGATGTTGATTTCTCGATTGTGGCTCGTTCTTTGGAGAGGCAAATGTCTCATTTTCGTGCCTCATGTGTTGTATATATAGATTTTGGAGAAAACCTAGGTCAAAAAGAGAGAATTCTTTGAAAATCGCGAGAAAAAGCTCACATTTTGGCCCAGCCGGAAAGCCAAGCGATCGCGTGGTATAAAACCTCGCGATCACGTAGGCATAGGTAAAACTTTCTGTTGAAAAATTCGAGGCACCTCGCGATCACGTGGTAGAAATCCCGCGATCACGAGGAAGGACTTTGCAATGCAATTTTCCATCTTTTTCCTGCTGTGTAAGTTGGCCCCTGACTTTTAATTGCACCTTCAATCCTCAACTTCCAATTGTTGCAATTTAGTCCCCAAACTTTATCTTCTTCTCGATTTGCCAATTTAAGCTCTCAATTCCTTCACTTGGCTCCTTCAACCTCTGATTTGTTCACTTGAGCACCATGAACCTTCCCGGTTGACATTACAAACTCCTCACTTGTCCAATTTAGCTCCAATTAGCAATCCAATTATGCGTTTTTCCCATTGATTTCATCATTCTTCATCTTTTGGGATATTCTCTGCAAAGTAAACAAATAAACACAATTTAAATAGAAAATATTCAAAAACGAAAATAATTAAACCTAATTTAGACATATAAATAAGTGTATAAAATACACTTATCACATAACTAGTTGCCTGTCTGTGGTCACCTAGTACTGACGCCTTACCACACGCATGTACATTATTAATTTGTCTTATTTTGAAGTAACTAGCCAAGCCTGTTCTCGATGATTTGAAGTTCCAACTACACCCCTCTTCGAAGCACTTTAACCAATAAAATTTATAGTATGATTTTAATACCTTGTACTGGAATCGATTAGTTATTGCAAACAATGACATGCTTGTGACAACCAATTCTTTGTTCTTGAATATTCTCCCATTCTTGAATTCTTCGATGGTAGGATTTGTTACTACATCAACAACTTCATATTCATCAACATATCCTTAGAGGTTTACATGTTCAGATAATTCCAATCCCATTTCTTCCAAGTTAGGAATATTCGCTGTCACCCCTAAACTCAAGTCTCCAAAATCATGTGGTGAACCAGGTAGCAGTACTGATGAATTGTTGGTAATAGGTCTTGTAATCGTGAAATTTGTTATCATTCTGTCATTGGGTACTTGTGAGCTGTCCATATTTTCTGGACTTGTTGATAGAGCATCCACGTCAACACAAATTGGGTAGGTGAGCTTGTCATTCTCTCCATTCTTCAACACCAAATAAAACTCTAGTGAATCATCATCACAAATTGGAATGCGAGGGCCTTGTTCAAATACCTGATAATGCATCTTGAAACGATGTTTTGAAGTATGCTTATCCAATAGCCTAGCTATCATCCGTTCAAAATGATCATACGAGCAATCCAAAGGTACAATAGCCCCAAGAACCGAATAATCGATGTATCCATTGCATTCATCCCAATTAACTCCAAAGTATAAAAACACCACCAAAGATGACATATCCTGATACAAATATTAAAAAACATCCCTTGGTATAAGGATTACTTTTAGAAACACATACAGGGAGTAGTAATCCTGATAATTCTAAATAAACCAAACTGAATATTACAAGTTATACGCAAATAAATCATTAATACAAAATAATAAGGTCGTAGTAACAAACAACACTAATCCACTCAATGTAACCAATAGTGTAGATTTTTTCATAATACAGATCTTTGGATACTTACGCTGATAAGGTAGCAGACCTACTATGTAACAATCTTTATTTCCCCATATAACTTTTCATACTGGGCATAATAACTAATTATGAGTATCGATACCGCGTTGGAGTACAATATCAAATCATTATTTTGTTTTAGTTAAATCTAAATTAATTACGGACTACTTGTAATTAGTGTACATCATCCTAGAACTACATCTAAATACCAAGTTCATAATGTTTTGATTAGTTGTTGGGAGTATCACAATATCTGTCATGGGTAGTTTTACCCCCAGCTGAATCCAGTATAATGTGATCCCTCATCAATATTCCTGAGCATTGTTACAATTGATTAATTATAATGTTGGCATTATGGTTTCAGTGATAACAATAAATTGATACCCAAATTGGCAGCAATTTAGAACGAGGATAATCTATTATTACAGTAAAATAAGTTTTTCATCTGGAATTGAATTATAACCAACGCAATATGAACTCCCATGCAGATTATATCCTCAATGTTAGACAATATAAATTAATTGAAAGGAGAATATGAAGACAAACTAGAAGAACTATTTGATCGAGTTTCACCAAATCTGTAACGGAAATTCGACGGAAGTATCAATTGCAAACCTTCCACGAACAGAATTGCAAATGTTGTAGTTATCTCAACAAATTTCTGGACATAGATGTTGAAGATGAGATGGTTATGATGATGTCCAGAATACGAAGTTTTCAAGAAAAGTGCATATTTGTTTAATTAAATTTAATGATTCCAATTTGTAGATGATAATGATACTCTCTCCTTTCCATAAATCACGTTATCGAATCTCGTTTTTTTAAGGAATGTCAGTTACATTCAGTTTTTGTAAGTGTAACTGATGCATTTTCATTATTTTTTTTTTTTTTTTTTCAACCGATTTTTTCTCCTTGAATTAAGGATGACATTTGCACAAATTGATCACCAATTGATGGGTTTTATCAGTATCAATTTTGGTGTGTGTTATATTCCAGGTTTCAGTTTTGTAGATAAACATCACTCCAAATTCCCCTAATTAGATCAACATAACCTCCACGATTTGAAACATACACAGTATCAAATTCAATTAGATTTAAAAATATTAATTCATCTTTAAACTTAGATATTGGGATAACTTTTGTTCCAGAATCTATTGGATTATACTAAGTAGGAATTTTAACCAGTTTTATTGTTCCTTGATCAATCAAATCTCTACTATAATGAAACATAACTTCTATGTGTTTTGATCTATTATGAAATACAGGATTTCTACTAAGAGATAAAGCACTCTGGCTATTTGTGCAGATTTTAATATTTCATCCAAATTCATTTAGCAGACCTTTTATCCTGATGCAGTTGGCTGGTATATATTGTGCTTCTATTGAAGACAGAGCTGCAAGTTTCTGTAACTTAGACTTCCAACTAATGCAAGTATCATTCAATATAAAGAAATAAGTAGAAGTATATTTTCGGCAAATTCAAAACCCACAAAACCTTTAAGTTTTAAACCTTCTTTATGTTTCAGAAACATTAAGCTCAAATCTGAAGTACCTTTAAGGTATTTTAGTAAGGATTTCATATCTTCCTAGTGTATTTCACTTGGGTTGCTCATGAACCTACTAAAAACATTGACAAGGAAAGCTATACTTGGCTTGGTGCAAACCATTAATTACATTACAGATCCTACTACATTTTGAAAAGGAACATTTAACATTCTATTTTTCTCTTGTTCAGTCTTAGGGGACTGATCAATAGATAGTTTAAAGTGACTGGGTAAAGGAAGTGAAACGTGTTTGGAATCAAACAAATTGAATCTTTTCAAAACCTTTTCAATTTAAGATTTTTTTTATTTAAAAAGAGTTTTGCAGCATCCCTATTTCTAAAAATATCCATCTCAAGAATTTTTATAACAGGTCCTATACCTTTTGTAGTGATCGAGAAATTTTCAAATTTAAAAGAATTGTTTTATCAAACTTGTCGCTACGACTCTCCAACCTTAACGGTTATTATTCAAAACTAGCGCTCTCGTCTAGTCATATTAATTATTTTAAGATTTTAAGAAAGAAGAAATTTTGAAGTACCCAAGTATTTTAGATCAAGAAAATTTAAATTTCGAGGACGAAATTATTTTAAGGAGAAAGGGTTGTAGCGGCCGAGAATTTTCGTGATTGATTTTGAATAAATATTATTTATCTTTAAAAACGTGTTGCTACGACGCTGCCCATTTTTTTTAAAAACTCGTGTGTGTCTAGCCATTTTAAGTGAAATTAAAATCATTTAAAAATGTTAGTCCAATTCCGATTTCAATTTAAAAAAATGTCCCAATGTCATTATCTATTTTATGTTCAAACTTCTAATTCTAGGTAAATCTCCAATTTTAAATTATTTTAAAAATCTCAAATTATTATTTCCTAGTTCAAAATTTTCAAATTCTAATATCTTGTCCAATTTAAACTAATTTAATTTCTCTTTAATCCCAATTTAGAAACGGCCATTCACCTAGTCATCTATTCCCCACATTTCTTTTTCCACTTTACAACAAATTCTTATTTTCCAAAATTTTACCTCCCCACACGTCAATACCAGTTCTACAATCCTTAACTCTCTCCCTCAACTCCCTCAATCAAATTTCATTCTTGCATGTTTCCTATAATTTTTCCCAATTTTATAATTTCTCAATTTAAGTCAATCAAATTCAATATTTCTCTCCTACTCAAATTGTTTTCCCCCTTACATAATTAATTTGCAAAACTCATTCAAATTGACAACTCCATTCAATCACATTTCTAAACAAGTTCTATATTTCCCATGATCACTCCTTAAGCCCAATTATTACTACAATCTTCCACTTCACATTTTCTTTTCTTTCTTCCTATAAGTTTTCCTCTTCCAAGTATCAAGCCCTACACATTCATGGATGATTGTTAATTCCCCAAAAACTCCTCCCCAACTTCCATTTTTCATATTAAGCACATTTTTCTTGCCCAATTATTACTACAATCTTCCACTTCACATTTTCTTTTCTTTCTTCCTATAAATTTTCCTCTTCCAAGTATCAAGCTCTACACATTCATGGATGATTGTTATTTCCCAAAAAAAATTCCTCCCCAACTTCCATTTTTCATATTAAGCACATTTTTCTTCCTCATCACCTTCCCTCAGTCCATGAACCATCACCACCCTTCACCATCGGAACACCACCACCCCGTTTCCCACATCACACCCAAACCAAGAATTTATTTCACAACCACCACCTCCATGACTTCCAACCGAACGAAAATTCCAAACGCACCATTGCCGATGAATGGCGCCGGATGTCCCAAGGAGAGATGGATCGATCACCATCTCTCGGTCTCTCCTCTGTTTTACCAAATAGAGAGAGAAATTTGTTCCTTTAATTGTTTTGATTTTTGTAAATTATCCCTCGAGTCCCTTCTGTTTTTAAAGTGTTAACTTCTGTCTTTGACTTCTAAAACATTTTATTCAGCCCTATTAATTTCTTGAAATTATAGGTTATTCCTCTTATTTCTGAAAAGTATTTAATTCAATCCCTGCAGATTTAAAATCTTATAAGTCAGCTCACTAATTTTTCGAAAAGCCCATTTTAGTGCCCAATTTTGAAAGTAATAAGTTTCAGCCCCAAGTTTTGAAAATATTTATTTCAGTCCTTTCAGTTTTTAAAAGTATCAAACTTCAATCTTTGATTCCTAATACATTTTATTTCAGCCCTCGTTTTAAAAGAGTTTTATTAATTAGCCCTCATGATTTCAAAGCTTTTTAATTCAGTCTCAAGTTTTAAAATGTTTTAATTCAGCCCCTTCAGTTTTAAAGTTACTCATTTCAGCTCTATTAAGTTTCGAAAATACTCCTTGCCAGTCCCCTTTAGTTTTTAAAAGTATTATTTTGATCTTTTGGTTTTAAAATATTTTATTCAACTCATAAGCTTTTGCAAATCATTTATTTTGATTTCAACTATTTTCAAATCCCAATTATGTTTGATTTTAATTTTAATCCCTAAACTTTTATTTTTTCTTTTAAAACTCTTTCAATTGAAACATTTGATTTCCAAATACCACTTTAAGGTTTATTTACTATTGGCTAGACGAGGCGCTTGGACAATTAGAAGAACAACTTGAACTTTCTTGCTCAACTTTCAAACTCGTGATTTGAGGTAGACTCTAATGTACAAATTTACGTTTTTCAAAAGTGCGCATCGATAATTATTTTGATTATAAGTTTAGCATGTATGATTGTGTTCATGAGAATTACTTGCTTTTCTAAGCATGAGACTATGCTACGAGAATTTACTTGCTTAAATGCATGAGACTTGAACTTGTATGTTCATGAGAATACTGGTGATCGTTAGACACTTGAGACTTGAATATCATGACTATGTGTTTTAATTTATAATGTTAAATGATTATTTTGCGCGAGTCTATTGAGTATTTCTATGAAATACTCACGTTTTCCAAAAAAATTTTTTGCAGATGACGGAGTTGATGGCAAATGAAAGGACAGCGGTGGCAAATCAAAAATAATGTTAATTTTTCTTTTAAGTCAAGTTTCATAAATGTCATCAATTTAATTATTTATCGTTGCTTTACTTTAAAACTTAAGATTTAATTTTTATGAATTGTTTTAATCAAATTGATTAAAATTTAGTTTCAGCTTTAACTTTTAAACAATGGATGTGATGTTTTATAAATTCATTTCTTTTGCAAAAATGTTGTTTCAAAGGTTTCAAATAATAAATATGATGTTTGAAATTTTTAATTATTTTCGCAATAAAATCAGATTTAAAGGACGAAGTGGCGTCCCGGGCTCTACGAAATCCGGGGCGTTACATCTTTCATCTCCAGTTTTGATTTTAGTTTTAATTTAAGGAAAGTAGCTTCGTGTAGATCATGTCCAGCAAAAAGCATATCAACCACTTATAACAGTAAATAGGTGAAATCAAATCTTTCATCTTTGAAATAAAAGCAGGGATCATATTGGCTCCTTTTAAAACTCAAACTTTGAATATAAGAGTCAAATCTCTTATACTATTATCTAGGTGCTTGTTTCAATCAATACAAAGATTTTTGAAGCAAACACACTAAATTCTGCGACCTTTCGTTTCAAAACGTGTTGGCTGACAAACACACACACACACACACATATAGTTTCATCCAAAGAACTATATAAAAAAAAGTAATTTTCACATCCATTTGTTCAAGTTCAATATTAAATTGAGCAAATAAAATAAACAAGATTTGATAGTAGTATATTTAACTACAGGTGAAAATATTTTAGTGTAGTCTATTCCCTTCTTTTATAAAAACCCTTAGCTACTAGTCTAGCTTTGTATCTAGGTTTTCCTTCATTAATTTCTCCTTTAATCTTGAAAATCCATTTATATTCAATGATTTTTTTTATTTTTCAGGTCTATCCACTATGGTCTACATTTTATTTTTGAATAAGGAATCCATTTCATCTTACATTGCAGTAAGCCAAAGTTTTGATTCTTTAGAAGAAACAACTTCTTCATAAGTAACCATGTTCAGGATCCAAAGAATCAGATGGTATAAATGCAGAAATAAAATCAGATGACATCAAATCTGGAGAAAGGTCTAATTTCCCTTCTAATTCTATATCTAGCTAGTTGATAATCACTAAGATCTATCTCATTTTCCAGTGTTTGACATAGGCGAGTCAGGTGTAGTATCAACAGTAGGTAAATGTTGAGGTGCTCAACCCGAATCTGAGTATCACGTTGACAATTATCAACCAGATTCTCATCAAACTCAGTTCAGTTGAGAGGAAATTATTTTCACTAAGAGGATTTTCAATCTTTTCAATTTTACATGAAAAAATGGTTTCATTAAAAATTAAATTATTACCCTAAATCCCTTTTGTTCTTTAACCCACAACCTGTAACATTTGACACCTTCCTCATTCAAAAAATAAAATCTAATATGAAGTTTGGTTCTAGTTTGATGCGAGTAAGTTGCACATCAAAAAATAAATAAAAAAAAAAAAACACATGGGAAAAATCAGGGATTGTACCATCCCATATTTGACCAAGTATTTTAGAATTTTACAGCACTGCATGGTGATTTGTTAATCAAATATGAGGTATGTTTTACAGCTTCCCCCCAAAACAGTTTTGGTAAGTTTAAATCTATCAACATGCACCTTGTTCTTTCTAACAAGGTATGATTCATTCTCCCAGCAAACCCATTTTGTTGGGGACTGTATATAATAGTCATATGGTTAAATATACCTTAATTTCTACAGAAAGTGTCAACTCTAAGATACAAAATTCTAGACCATTATCAGTTTTGATCAATTTAATTCTCTTCCCCTTTAAAATTTTAATCAAGATAATTTAATTTTTAAATACAAACACAATAGCTTCTTTAGATTTCAACAAATGAATCCATAATTTCCCAAAATGGTCGTCAACTATAAATAAGAAATACTTAAAATCAAGGACAATACTAATAGGGACTGGACCCCATAAATCTGCATGTAAGTTGCATGTAAGTATTCTAGAATATCTGTAGAATTATTAGTCCCTTTACCAAAAAATGATTTTTTTTTTGTTTTTCCAAAACACATTCTTTACATAAAGATAATTTTTGTAAAATATTTTTACCAAAATCTCCTTTATCCAATATTTTCAAACCCCTCTCTCCTAAATGTCCAAGTTGTTTAAGCCAAAGATCAGATTTGTCAAAAATATTTTTTGCAATTAAATACTTACCAAAGATAGGATGATATTTCAAAATATAAATGACATTTGACTTGGGAGTACAAGAAATAAAGGTGTTATGACAATGCCCGTTTGCTTTTGATTTTGGGGTAAATCTTGCAAGCATGGATGTGCTGGTGGTGGAGGAGGAGAGCATGGTTTTAAGTCTCAAGAATGGGAGCATTGTTTTGACAATAGAATAGAAATCGAATACAGCTTTTAGGATGGCTAGCGATGAAATTTTCTAACGAAATTAGAGAAGAGAGAGTTTTAGAAGAAATATAATATAGAATCTCAATTTCTGAGAAATTAATGTATGTGTATTATCGAGGAGGTTGGGAGAAATATGAATCCGTTAAAGAAGCCATATTGCGAGAAACAGTAAAGATAACCGGGTATTAGGCGATGTTGAGGTTAGTTTGAGTTACACAGACTTTTGGTTTTCCTGCAATCAACATTAATTTGACTAGATTATTATTTAATATTTGTAACCTTAATTTGAGGATTCGAAGAGATTTGTTTATTTTGTCCTATTGTTTACGAGTTTAACATGAAGACTCTATTCTTGTTGCTTCTGACAACCCTTGGGTTTCTTAGCAAATACTTGGGATGTCAAAAGCAGGACCGACTCAGCCCGTGAACTTAGCATTTGGTCTGGCCCACGAGCCGAATCGAATGCTGCTCATTTGGGAGACGAGCCGGGCCAGCTCGTCTCCCAAAGAGCCGGCCCAAGGCCGGCCCCTTTTTTTTAACGGCTACTCTTTTACTACTAATACTAAAATAATTGAAAATATAAAAACTTAAACCCTCCTCCTTTAATCCGGGCTTGGGATCGGCTACATTTAATAACTTGTAGGCGGAGTTAAGATTGTACACAAACAAAATGTTACGTGTACAATTTTTTTATTTAAAAGAAAGAATTAAAAATATAGAGAAAGAAAAATACATATATTATATCATAATTGTAAGGATAATAATTAATAATTACTTACCAATACGATTGTTCTCCGAATTCCTCAGGCAGAATTTCACTTATCCTATCTTGTAATATTTTCTCCGCAAACTGTCAATCCTTCAAACACATTAAGGCTCCAATATGTCTTCTTTAAGCCTTGACCTATATTCAGATAACACTCTACCACCTGCACTAAAAGAAGCCTCCGATGCTACAGTTGATACCGGAGGTGCTAGTAGATCTCGTGCAATCATAGAAACAATCGGCTATTGACGCTCGTTTAGTCTCCACGACTTAAGAATGTCAAAATTATTTCTCTCCCCCTCGTCTAACATGCTAAGAAGGTTGTGTGAGAAATACCTAGTTAACTTGCTCAAAATTTCATCTGAACTATTAGGGCTACTAGAAGTACTAGAACCACTAGGAAGTGTACTAGAAGTTCCATTCATAGTCATAAGGTAGGAAAGTAAATCACTGTCTTGATTTTGTATCACGTTAGGGGTGAGAGCAGTTCTTCTAACATTTTTACCTGACCTATTGGCATTGATCTCGTACATGTTACATAAACATTTTTCTAATTATGTGCATGTTAAGGGGGTCCCAAAAGTTAATTTCTTTGATATTGCATTTATGGTGTGTTTAGTCCCCTCTAAATTTATTCTAGAGCCCATAATTGTTGCTAATGGGAACAAAGTGGGTACATTTTCCCAATATTTTCTAAGTACTTGTTAAAATTATTAGCAATCCAATAAAAATACTTCAACACTAAAGAACTAGTGGGATAATAAATACCGGATAATTCATTTGTAGCATCATAAAATGGTTTCAAAAAAGTTTTAACATGAAATATAAGTTCCCAATCATCAGACCCCAAATCAAAACGTGGGCTGTGTGAGTGCCGACCGTTGTAATATTCACATATTAAATTCTCGTAACCTTGAAAATGTTTAATCATCAAATAAGTTGAGTTCTATCTATGTCCTGCATCTGTAACAAATGATCGTGCGACATACCATTTTGTGCACAATGTGCATCAAAAGCTTGTTTTCTAGAAGGTGCTATCATAATGAAATTGCAAGCATACCTAATTTTTTTCAATTGATTTTCTATAAACTTAAGACCATCTTGAACTATTAAATTTAAAATGTGACACACACAACGAACATGAAACAAGACTCCATTAAATTCAGGATTCATGTGGTTAACTAATCTATCTATCACCGCTTTATTAACAAAAGCATTATCTAGTGTAAAACTATGAACTTTACTATCACAATTAAATTCTCTAACAATTGCAAGCAGTACATTGAAAATATTTGTTGCATTATGTGGGTAATCAATAACTTTAAATGTCATAATTCTTTTGTTCATTAACCAAGTATCATCAATTTAATGACAAGTAACAGCTACGTAACCTCTATTATTATTGCCAGTCAACAAGTTCGAAGTAAATGATAAGTTACCATTATATTAATTTAAAGTATCTATAAAACTTTGTTTTCTCTCAAAATATTTAGTAATACAACCAGCTCGTAAAATATTTCTAGAAACGAGTTTGTACCTGAGTTGGAGATACTTTTGAATGAAATTCGTGAATTGTGAACTTTCTACAATTGAAAGCGGGAACTTACCACTCGATACGAACATGACCATCCCTTCTCGGACCACTAGATCTTGGTTGAAGACCCAATTGGTTAGACTCGATTGACCAAACTGTAGAGTTGATTGTTTTACTTCAACGAAGCCAGGTTTTTTACATCCTTTAAAGTGTCTGTTGAGGTGTGTTGTGCCCCACCCTTCTTCCAAGAGAAAATTCCGAGAAAATTCCACCGCAAGTTTTACATTTTGCTTTGAATACCGGGTTGTTATCAGCGTCTTTAGCCGCTGTTTCAATCAAATCGAAAAAATTCCAGCAATTCAAATTTTTCGACCTTTTTGGATTTTTGCTAGAGTCTGCCGTCGTGCTAGCTGAGTCGGATCCATATGCAGCAGTGACATCTTCATCAACAATGATATCTAAATTAAGAGAAGTTCTAGAATCTATATCTTCAATCTCATTTTCCAAACCTACCAAATTATCGAGAATCGAAATATCGTTGAGACAGGAAAATTCATCAACAAATTGGCTAGAAGAATAACCATGAGATTGTGAGTGTGTCATTAGAAATAATAGATTTAGAAATTTGTAGATGAAAATGAAATATGGAATTTGAAACAATATTGTATGTGAAATATTATAGCACTAGAAATTAGAATATAACTAGAAGTAGAATATTGCAATTGAAATTTGAGACTTGAGAGGGTGAGAGAGTTGAGTGAGATTGTGAAATAAAAGAAGACAAAAATGAAGTATTTATAGGTAAAAAAAAGCAACAAAAAAAAGGTTAAAATGGTCTTGTGACCTTTTGTGCCAGCCAAACGGTCACAAAACTGTTTGGCTCCCCAACGAGCCGGCCAGTTTCCAGCTCGTGGGCTCGTTATAACGAGTCAAAGGGGTAGGAAACGGGGTTAGCTCGCAAGCCGACCCGTTTTGATGTTCGTTGGACTAGTCCACGAACCGGTCCACAAACTTAACAAGTTGAACCCGAACTGTGCAACACCCAAATTTTCTGTCCGGTCCAAGTCCAAATCCGTTTTTTCACTAGCCAAGCCGAGCTTTTAACAAACTGAACCAAGCCAAACTCACGAACTCCCGAACTGTCTAGCCCGTTTGCCACCCCTAGCAAATACATTGTCTTTCGGAAGACTTAACATATCAAAAGTAAGTAGTTTTAAGTAAGCATGATTACGTTTTTGATCTTTGCATCATGAAGTGAAATATCTATGTGTTAGTTTCTTTCTATGTGTTAGATAGCCTATTATTGGAACTAATAAAAAATCGATAGAATCACTTGTTTTCCTGGTGTATTTAATAAATGAAAATGCATTTATTTTCTTCCTTAGTGATATTCTTCTCTTAAATCTTTATTTTCACAGAAACAATAGAAAAGATATAAAGCTTGAGAAAGTCCCAATGAAGTTCAAGAAAGGCCCAATGTCATCAAGTGTAAAATCAAGGGTTAATTAGGCTCATTCATATATTTAACCTTTAAATTTTTAAAATCAGTTTATTCTAAACTATTTTACTAAATCAGGTGAATATAAATCAAACCCTAATCATCCCCCCTCTCTATCTGCACTTTGAAAATCAGATCCGTCATCTTCACTCTCAAAATCAGATCTGCCATCACCGCCGTGGAACTGCTGGCCACATCGTGCTGTCATTGCTGGAGTCATCACCGCCGTGGAACCTGCTGGACGCATCGTGTTGTCGTTGCTGGAATCATCACCGGTGTGGAACCTGCTAGCAACACTGTTCGCATATACAACACCACCCACGGCACCGATGCAGCAGCAACAGGGGCGACAGCAGCACTGTGCCCTCACACAGCAACCATCGTGGCATGGCGCGACACAGTGCACTCTTAGCTCGGTCGTCGATGTGAGCGACGTCGCTGAATCTGTGAGTTCCGTTCTGTTCTTCTCGGTGGCCAAACTCATCGGGCAGTGGGTCTTGTGGCAACCTTTATTTCAATTGGAAGTATTATTACAGCAGATAGATTTGGTGGTGCATGTGGTGGCTCGGTGGTGGTGATTTATTGTGTGCATGTGTGAAATTAGTGTGACTGTGTGTGTGCGTGGGGGGAGAAGAAGAAGGGGAGGAATAGTCTTTAACGTGTGTGGAGTGGTGGCAGCGGCCAGTGGTGAAGCTGCAGATGGCAAGAGGGAGCGGCGAGAGAGAGGAATTAGTTACAATTGTAAGTAAAATTAATTACAATAACCGGTGATTGGTGGTGGTTGGAGGTGATGGTTTTAGGTGGTGACTGGTGGTGGTTTTTGGTGGTGGTTGGTGGAGATGGTTTTGGGTGGTGATTGGTGGTGGTGGTGGTAATTAGTTACAATTGTAATTAATTACAAATTGAAATAAAGTTAGAAACGTAATTAATTACAATTTTGATATAAAGTTACAATTGTGGTTCGACGACAGTGGTTGTGTCGATGGTTGATTACAAATTAACTTATGTAATTAATTACAAATTACAAATTACACTAATATTTTATTAATTCATAACTTACAGTTGTAATTAATTACGAAACCTGATTCTAAATAATAATAAAAACCTGATTTTGAAAATTATTTTGATACTTATGTAATTAATTACAAATCACCCGATTTCAAAAATTCTCATTCCTAAATGTTAGTAATTGTGTACTTAACCCTAAAATCAAGCGGTTGTGATTTGAATATTTCTAGGATTGTGATTTTAGTTTTATTCTTTTGCTGTAGTTTTTAGTTGCTCTTATAGATACGTTAATGTAAACTGAACAAATGAATTCTTGTTTTATTTAATTCATGAAGAGTTAGATGTAAATGAAGATTGAAGTAATTGATCTTTTTCGTATTTCAATTTTTTTATGAAAGACGTATGCCTTTATTTTTGTTTGCGTAAACTACATTATAAAAATAGAAAAAGAATGCAAAAAAAGAGAATGACGTGTTCAATGAATGTTGCAAAAAGTAAGGATACTAGCATAGATGCGTACGTTGCTTAAATATTTTCCGCAACACGCAAAGAACATTACCAAAACATCAATCACAACCTGCAATGAATGTTGTCAAAACTTCAACCACAACACGCAATGAAAGTTTCTAAAAATATCAACTTCAACGTGCATTGAAGGTTGCTAAAGGTCAATGGTAACACGCAATGAACGTTGCTAAAAATATCAATCGCAACTAAAGGTCAACTACAACATGCAATGAATGTTGCTAAATTTCAACAGCAATGCACAATTTAATATTTTGCAGCACGCAATGAACGTTCCCATATCCCTTCCCCCTCTGCAATATTGAGCTTTGCAACATGCTCCTGGAAGTTGCAAAAGACATTTTGCAACATTTTTTTTGCGTTGCAAAATGCTATTTTGTTGTAGTTCTAGTTTATAACACGTTATCAGCATGAAGTTCTAGCTAATTAAGTACAAACAAATTGATTCTTTTTTCCAAAAGTCAAAAAGGTATAGTCAATTGAATTGAAATAGAAGTTCTCTCTTCTTGTTAAAATGTTTTTGTTCTCTTAACTTGAATTACATAATAAAGTGGTATAATTATTCGATCTAGTCATATCATTTCTTATATACCAATTTATGATAGATAAATATTTTTTTAGTATTATTTACGTTCAATATTTCAATACAATATTTTAGAAGAATGTTATATTATTATTCTTGAAAATAAATAATATAAATCAATATTACAGAAAGATGTTTGATTTTTATTCTTGAAAATTATAATTCTTGAAAAAGAAATAATCTAAATCAATATTCTAGAATAATATTGTATTATAATTCTTGAAGGAAAACAATCTAAATCAATATTTCAGAAGAATATTTTATTATATTTCTTGAAAAGGAAACAATTTAAATCAATATTACATAAGAATATTGTATTATAATTTTGAAAGGTATAATTTTGAAAGGGAAATAATCTAAATCAATATTCCAGAAGAATATTGTATATTTCTTGAAAATGAAACAATCTAAATCAATATTTCATAATACTATTGTATTATAAATCTTGAAAAAATAAATAATGTAAATAAAAGAGATATTATATTTGAATTATTTTTTACTCCCGAAGAAGTATAAGTTCACACATAACAATATTTGAAAATAATATTGTTTTATTAATTTAAAAAAAAAAAGTATAATATATGATCATTCATAATGTAGACAGAATTTATGTCAATGTTCTTGTGAAACATTACTTCATTTAAACAATATTCTAGAGAAATATTGTATTAATACTCTTGAATAAGTATAAACCTTATACGTCTTCAAGTTATAAAGAATATTCTTTTGTTACTTCCTAAATAAAATTAAGGATTTACACAATTCAATAATCCAGAAGAATATTTGATAGATATGTGAGCAAATAGCCGTAGTTTCATAGGAGCAATCAAGGAAATCCTCCCAGTGGAAGCGAAGCACCCTTTGAAAAGCTTCTATCTGACAGGAGGATCAACTAGTGAATGAAAGGAAAGATGACGCCCAGGGGAAGTCCACTTATTCATCCGCAGTAGATCATGCTCAAGCTAAAGAGGCTCACTTTCTAGTAAATAAATGCGCGAGCACGGATGCAGCAGCCTGAAGTACCCCCGCTCTCTCTGCCCTTGAATGCACAGTTTCCTCTCTCTCTCTCTCTCTCTCTCTCTCTCTCTCTCTAGGGATCACTATCCGAGGTCGCTGGGCTAGTTCCCAAACATACTCTTTAGTTAGAGAATCTCTTGTGCACCAAAATCTACTATAACTTAACAACCAAAAAGCTCCGTGTCGAACTTCAGCCCCTTCGAGTTGGCCACGGGGCAACAGCCTTTGACGCCCCACCCCACACCATTGTGAGTGAGTGACAGAGCGCAGAGAGAGGAGGGGATCCGAGTGTGCTTGTAGCGAATTCTTTAATCCGTAACCCAGCACCACGTAGTCTTACTCGAGAAATGATTGTATATACTATGAAGAGTTGTATTATTATATCAGAATCAATAGTGCGAAAATTTGCAGGATCTGGATAGCCTGTCGCAACTGTGATCAAACATTGATATCTCATCAATTCGTGGCCTGATTATTATGAAATTTGGTTAGGAGGTTTATAACTTATTGTTCTTCATATCCAACGGTTAAGATCAATATCCAACGGTTCATTTGTGAGAAATATCTATGAGAATTGTAGCAAATTTTGAATTAGTTAGAAGATTGTGAATATGGAGAAGAAAACTCTTCATATTATTTTTTAGAATACTTAAAGTTATTTAAATATATTATATCCATAAGAATTTTGACGTTATATTCAATCAACATTCTAGAGGAATATTGACTTATTGTTCTTGAAAAATCAATAATAAAACTAGAACACTTTTAATGCGAATGCATAGAGTTTTTTCTTTCAAGTCACACTTGTCATTTTTTATTTTTTTTACTAATGGATCAATAACTATTTTTCAAATAATCACGTTGATTTTCATTCATATCTATGGGTATGCAATGATTATGAATTCACATTACGTTAAGCACTCTTTTGACCCAACTTGCTGCACAAATTTCTTTCATTCACATTTAGCTCATTATTCTATTGTGTAACACAATCAAATATTGGTATTCAAAAGTCGTCGTCATATTTTTTTTGTTGTCTAGCAATAAAATATTTATTATTTAATTCAGTATTAATTTGTTTTTGCTCGTGAAGTAGCACAACATAATTAATATTTAGAAGAATATTTTTGCTCCTAAAGAGCACGATATTACAATTTCAATATTCTGAAGAATATTGACTTTTTGTACTTAAAAAGACAAAATATATTAGTATTATTGAAGAATATTGTATTGTGTTCCGAAGAAACATAAGTTTATATGTACCAATATTCTACAAGAATATTGTGTTATTGTTGCAGAAGAGTAACTTTATAAATTTCAATTATTCAAACATATTACTAATAAAAGAGAGATCTATAAAGTCCTAATACTTTTTCTTAATTAGTACATTTATTAGTTAGTACAATTGAAACAAACATATTGTATTGAATCGGAAGTTTGATAACTTAAAATATTTTGTAATTTAGCATGACTGGTTGAATCATCCCGGTTCAATAATGAGAATTGTTGAGAATTCAAAAGGAAGTTCGTTGAAGATCCAAAAGATTCTTCAGGTTAATAAATTCTCACGTGCTACTTGTTATAAAAGATAAACTACTTGTCTCACTAGCTAAATGTGGAACTAAGTTCCTGATATTCCCGATTCTGGAATAACTTAATGGTTAATTTTGCGGGGCCACTCACCCTACATGTATACCGTACTGAAAATTAGAAAATTGGATACAATAAATGACACCATGTGATTGGAAACTTATACATGATGTATAAGATATTCTTTGCTCAAGTTATTGTATTATGAGCAAAGTGACTTATGCCAGTGAGTTCATATTACAAAATCACTAAATGATTTTATGTATTGATTGAGATAGTAATAGTACATCGTATTTTCAAAGGTTTAACAAAACTAAATGCCTCCAGTTATTTGCTATATTAATCAATGAAAACAATTTGAGTGAAAATGTTGTTTCACATGCCACATTAATTTTGTATATAAACATGCCAAAGCGATAATTATGAAGTCATGTGTTTTTCATTTAAACATTTAAAAAGTGCTGTATATTTTCCACCAAAATGCACATAGATGAAAATAAGTAAATGACGAGAATAAGTTATTGAGTTTGAATCACTAATTATAATTATCCATGAATGATGAGATATTACGACATGGTTTGTTGGTTTATTACATAATATAAGATTTTTCAGCATTAAGGGAAGACATTAAGTAGTTTATAAAATCAACAAATTTTTGACACACCTAAAGCGTGATGGTATGATAAATTTATAACACGCCTGAAGAGGGATGATAATCTATTCCAAAATCAATCTCTAAAATAAAATTGATGATCTTACGGAGGTTAGATACTCATAGAGAGTAAAAAGACATCACTAAATATCAGGTATGTGAAGGTAGAAAACATAAAGAGATCTCTCTAAATATTGAGATGATATGGAATTTAGAAATAAAAGTCGACAACATATAATACAAAGCTCTATTATGAAAATGTGGATTATGAATCCATAAGTATTTGGCCAAAGATGAAAATCTTAGTATAGGAATTATTGTTATAGGATTTGTAGTCCAAACGCTTAAAATTTTAAAGCCAGTAAAATATCAATAAGTATTTGTGCAAGTTGAAAAATATTATATAGTCATAAAATATGACTTGTTGCACACGAAATTTTATCTAATCACAAGCTTGAACTCTTTGATATTCAAACGAGTGAGATCAAAATCGCTTAATTTTCATCTCGGTATTTTGGGAGTATTCTTTGATGTGTTAATTGATCGCGGTGTGTTGAGATTTCAAACAAAATTATTACATATTATATTTGTGAGAAATTAATATGTATTTAAATGATTGATTATATTCCATTCAAATTAGGATGTATGATTATTTTTAATTATATTTGAAAATCCTCTTCGTTGATTTTCAAGATACAAATTCATGGTCAATTTTTTACCGGAAGTGAATAAGACACTTCCAGATTTGAGAACAGCATTAAATGCATTGATAAATATTGATAGCTCGATGTGACATGTTCAAATGATTGAAAATAAAATATAGTTCTTCAAGTTTAAAGGAAGAATCGAATTTATTTGCGAAGAATAAATAATATGAGATATGGACTATTTATAAATGTTTGTTGAATAGATCCGATAATGCATTGATTAATAATTGAAATAATGATAGAAAACATCAATATAATTGTATCCAATTGAGGGAGAGCTAATACGCGCTATACTATTTTTCCCTTAGCTGAATTTTTGTCTCATAAGGTTCCCCTAACAAGGTTTTTAATGAGGTAGCTGTTATGACGTATTAATTAAGAAGACTTTAATTAAAGGTGGAAAACGGGCTAAGCCTCTCGCTGGCTCTTCAAACACAAGCCATGAGAAACTCAACTTGTAAAAACACGATCTTGGACAAGAGCCAAGCTCGTTGAATGAAGGACGAGCCAAACACGGCCCGAGTTTCAAAAAAGAGTCACGATCCGAGCTCGTTGCCACAAGCTTGAGCGGCTCTCTAGCTTATGAAATATGACCGTAGCAAAATGGTCACAAAACCTTTTTAGCAACCGTTGGGGTCCCTCAACGATCACTAATGTTTTTTTTTTTTTTCATTTTTCATCTATAAATACAATATTTTTCATTCTAATTTCACATAAATTCTCTACAATTATCTAATCTCTACTCTCTTCTATTATAATCAAATTCAATTCTCAATTTACATATTTCGATTCAATTACTATATACACATTTCATCTTTACATTCTAAAAATTCCAGTCTCTAGTTTTTTATTATTTCAATTCTCATACTATCATCACATTTACACTTCTTCTATTTCTTCAAGTATCAACTTATAATAGAATGGATGTTAATTTGTTGAGGAATTGTTTGACAGAGAAACTAAAGAATCAACCCCACAATCTCACTTTCACAATGAATTTGTCGGTCTCAATGACATTCTCATACCAGAAAAATATTGAAGATGTAGGAAGTAGTCATCAATCAATTGATTTGGAGATGTTGAAGTCCTTGAAGATGTATTGGTCAATATTCCCGACGCAAAAGGGAAGGGAAAGGGTAAGAAAGCTGCAAAGTATTGGGAACATTTTAAATTGATTTCAACTAGGCATACAAGTGATGAAAACCAAGAGTTTAAAGTAGTGTGCAAATATTGTGCAGAACAGTTGACATGACAAAAGGTATAGGTGCTACCCACCTCAATCGTCAATTTCGCAAATCTGTGACCAAACATGGTCACGTTGAAGTAAACCAATCTCAATTGTAATTTAGTACGTCCTGTAGTGGTTCTACATCTACACTTACAATAAGATTAGGTGCTAATGTTAGTCATACACCCTCCGCACCTTCACATTTTGCTTCACCTAGAGAAGACTAAATAGAAATATTAGATCTAGTGGAAGAAATTAGGGATACACATGGAACTTCTTGCAGTACCTCCCATGTTTCTCATAACACATTTGAATTTTATAATTCTAAACAATAATTACTTATGAGTGTAGACCTACTATTGCTTTATAACTTTATTTGAATTTTGGTGAATAAACGAATGGAGATATTCAATTATTTTTGTTATGGCAAAAGATCTACTAAAACCTCCGATTAGACCGGTAGCTTTGGAGTCTGCTTTTAGTGTAGGTAAAAAGGACATTGTCGAAAGTAAGGAGTCAACTTCAAGGATACATTTTGGAAGCATTAATGTGCGTAAAAAATTAGTAAAGACACTCATTTTATCATAAAAAATAAGTATGTCAAAATTGCATTTCGTTAGGTAAATAATCTTTAATTTTAATCTCTGTACTTTACATAATCATCTTTTTTCTAAAATCTAAATATTGTTTTTATCTCAAAACAAAAATTGTACACGTAACAAGTTGTTCGTGTACAATCTTAACTCCGCCTACTAGAAAATTCAATTAAGTAGCCAGTCCCAAGCCCCCTAAAAAAGGAGGAGGGTTTTCAACTAAACCGTATAAAAAATGAAAACAGTAGGATCGTGGGCCAAGCTGAGCTTAAAGCTTGGCCCTGGAAAAATGAGCCACGAGCTCGGCACGTTCATTGGACGAGCTTAGCAACATGAGTCCATGGTCGAGCTAGCTCGGTTCGGGCCATTGTCACCTCTAACTTTAATACATACATGTAAATGAGTTTTAAATGAAATAAAAATAGACTCAAAACTACTATTGAGCCTCATTAAGCCCAATGACAAAAAAAATTTACTGGACCACAACCTGCCAAGGAAATGTCCAACAACTAACAAGATCACGCTTCAGACGAATAATGGAACACCAATAATGAAGTAACTAAATTAGGAAGAGAGCTGATTGGGGCCTAAATCGGACCAATCCCATATACTTAGCAGATTGACTAGCGCTTCACGAGGAATGTATGGACAATCATCCAGGAATCTAGCTAACCCCGAAAGAAAGGAAGGAAGCAACTATGTTGGCTGAGGTAGGGGTAGCTAAAATGGGTAAACTGAGAAAAGAACTGTTATAAGGAGGAGATGACAAAGAAGAAGAGGAGGGCGGAAGGAAGTAGACCAAATCACATTCATATTTTCACTACTTCAAAATTTATATCAATAGTTTGGCGCCTACCATGGGGCATGAAAGAATGAAGAGAAAAGTGGTGACAACTTGATGAGCAGTAGAAGAAGGTCCATCAGATACTTGTGCCTCCGAACAAGTTAACTAAGAAACGGTAGATACACGTCATCCCGCAAAAGAAAATCCCTCGTGATACCTTCACATCAAGAGTCACATGCAAATATACCTACAACAGAACAAATCAATGAGATGATCCAGATGGCTGTAGCAGCAGCCACGGCTTCAAGAGATCTACAAGATCAGGGCGAAACCCCAACTGGCTTGGCTCTCCCTATGCAGCCACCAATTGAAACAAATCCAAGAGCGCCTAAAGGGAGCAATGAAACCGAACTAGGTGAACAATTAGAAGAAAGTTGTTGGAAAACAGAAGTCTGTACGCTGGTTAACTCATACCCCGACGAATCTCGAGCAGAAAAACGATTTAACTCATTTACACGAGAAATCTTGGATGAACTACTCCCAAGAAATTCAAGCTACCTAACCTGCCGAAGTATGATGGCATGTCCGACCTAGGGAACACCTAGAAAGGTTTGACAACATGATGATACTTTATGGCTTTGCTGATGCCATAACATGTTGAGTGTTTTTTACCACTCTCAAAGGAAGCGCTCAAACCTAGTTCTCCCAACTGCCCATAAATTCCATCTCCAGCATAAAAAATTCCTCTGATTGCTTCCTTAAAAACTTTTCCAGTAGCAAAAGGTATAGAAAGACTAGTGGACAGCTCATGAAAGTCAAGTAGCAGCAGGATGAAACCCTCCGAGATTACATTCAAGGCTTCAGTAAAGAAGCACTGTAAGTCCCCAACCTAGATGCCAAACTATCCCCTGCAATCTTGACTAATGGATTATGGCAAGGATGTTTCTTCATATCACTGATGAAGAGTCTAAAAACCTATATTAGTGAATTTCTTGCAAGGGCTGAAAAGTACATTAATGTTGAAGAAGCACATAAAGCAAAAAAGAAACAGAAAAACACACAAAGAAAAAGGATGAAAAAGAATCCTCCTAGGAAGATCATAAGAAGCAAAAAGCTTAGGACTCAAAAAGAGACTTTCGTGCCGGTACCAAAAATACACACCCATTAACATCTTACTACAAGAAGCCATCATGTCATTCTCTCACAAAGGTGTAATCACATGGCCGAAGCCATTGAAGATCGACGGATGACGCCCTGTGAATGATGCGTATTGCTGGTTTCATAGAGGAACGGGGCATAGGATAGAGGATTGCTACCAACTGAAAGATAAATTTGAAGGCTTAATTAGATTGGGGGCACCTGGGACAATTCATAAGAAAAGACAATGATATGTTGCATGGGGGAAGCACGCCCCTCCCAGGAGAAGGTCACCTGAGCGTAATCAACTACGAAAAACAAATCTCCTCACCAGGTGCTATGATCACAGTCATTACCAGAGGACCTTCATGTGTAGATAGCAGGTCAATAAGGAAGCCCATGACAAGACATCTGACAGAGAACATCCGTGTGGGACCACATCGAAAATCCTAAGTATTATAAGTAACTTCATTCCTATCTTATCTCAAGGCAATCTTCATAACAATAAATGCGAAGTCAATTATTTTCTTGAATGAAATTAAAATTAGGTATTTGTTTGAAATTTTTTTGAAGTTAGTTCTTAACTCGAATAACATTGTAATAGCCGACCATAGTAGACAATTGGGTCAATGTGGCCCCCATTGTTCGAATAGCCTACCACGGTTAAACAACCTGGTTATGACGGCTATCAATGCACAACTAGCTAACCGCGGTAAACAACCTGGTCACTACGGATATCAAACACACAAACGACCAACCACAGTACACAATTGGGTCAATGCGGCCCTCAATGCTTGAATAGCCGACCATGATAAAACAACCTAGTTATGACGACTATCAATGCATAACTAGCCGACCATGGTAAGCAATCTGGTCACTATGGCTATCACACACACAGAAGGCCGACCACAACAATGTAGCCCCCAATGCTTGAATAGCCAGCCACAGTAAATGCTCGCTAAAAGTGTGTACCGCAAGTGTACGGGTCGCGTACAAGTAATAAAGTAGACTTTTTGAGTCCAGATTGTCAATCCTACGAAGAATGTATACTCAATTACACTCTAGTTAAGTTAATCATAACAAATAAAAGATAATTAAAAGATGGATTTTTGTAAAATTCTAAATTAAAGAAACTAACTTTAAACTAAATTAAAATAAGGAAAATGAAAGATAAAATAGTTGGGATTCATGATTTAACTTGACTTTTGCTTAATTAATTTCTCAACATGCAAATTAACAAATTACTCATTCACAATGTTAGACCCGATCTTCCAATTTTAGTCAATTACCTCTCCCGAGTGAAATTGACCATAATCAGTTGGTTTAACCTACTATATCTCTGTGTCGATTAAAATCAAATCAAAATCATTAAATCTTTGTGAAAATAGCTCAATGGATAACCTAGGAATAGAAGTATATCTTTATCTCCTAAATTAATACCTAGGGCATTTGTTATTTTGTCTAAAATCCACAGTATCTCTCGATCATCATACACTTCACGAATCACATATTTGGTGATCAATCAAACACATGGAATAATATCAATAACAAACACATATTAAATAACAAGCTCAAAATTAATAAGCAAATATTGAAATTCTTAAACTAAGTTAATCTACATCAATCATCCCAAGATTAAAAAAGTAGTCCATTATATAAATATTACACAAAAGTTGAGGTTCATGAAAATATATCACAAAGTATAGAAATCATAGATTAGAATACAAGATAATGAAATAAACAATTTCCCTTGATTTTTACTTCAAAATTCCTTGAACTTTGTTTTGAATCCGCACCTCACTTCTTGCTTCTTTGTTTCAATGGATGCTAGCAACTTTGAATAAAAAACTATAACTATAAACTAAATTACAAACTAAAAAGTTCAAAAAAAAAAAAAAAAAACAAAGAAGAAGAAAAGAAAAGGAGCAAAAGAGAGAATAGATGCTAGGGTTTGTGGTGTAGACCTTGGAGTTTTTTTGAAGGGGGAAGTAGGAGTATAAATACTCCCAAAAATCAGATCTAAAAAGGTCCCAAAAAGGTCAAAAATTGAAGCCAAACACGCCCCTAAATCAAAATAACTAAAATAAAAATAAAAATTTGGACTTGTACGAAATTGGTCCAGGCGGGCGTTTGGGCAACAGTTAAATAAATTGTTGATTTGCCAGGCACCATTGCGGGTGCCCAGCATTAAAGCCTAAATGCATGGGCGGGCAATGCCCATGCCTTATATTATATATATATATTTTTTTATTTCCTTTTTTTTCTTTTTCTTTTAACCATTTACAAGTCAAGTGTCGCATCTTTTGGTCTTCTTCAATTTTAGTCCTCACATTTTAACTTTTATTACAAAAATACCCTGAAATATTTGAACCTCTAGTCCTCCATCTTTTTGAGATGTTGTAATTGAGTCCTCAAACTTTTGATTTCTTTCATTTAGGTCCCTGGACATCAATTTTTTCTCTTCTTTTTGCTCAATTTGTCAATTAAAATGTTAATTTAAGACGAAAATAAGTGTGTAAATCACACTTATTACACCCCAAACTTGAGCTTTTGCTCGTATCGAGCAAAATTATCTACTAGTGCAATCAAGTAACATGGAATATGGATAAACAATGTTACACAAATTGGAAATTATTCATGAGTGTAAAATTGTATAATCAATTCAAAAATATGCATCCAAATAATGCTACAAAAAAGAAGTTTAGTATCCGATGTTCGATTGGTGTGTGTGTGTGCGCGCGCGCGCGCGCGCGCACGCGCGCGCGCACATAGCCACTTTCAATCATCAATTAAGTTTAAAAACATTTAAGAGAGGAGAAATTTCTATTCAGTACTAACCCACCATTAGTGGTCAATTCTTTTCTTTCTCACTTTTGACATTTACCCCCTAATAGATATTTGTTTTCTTTCTTTTCCAAGATGCAATTCTAGAGAGTACTCTCAAATCACATTTGAAGATAAGATACAATATGTACCATATGATATAAAAATGAGTGTTAAGCAAATTTTTGACTTTGAAAGTTTGATATGAGTGTATGCTAGAATTAAATGAGAATTTATTGGAGTTATTTCAGAATACCTATCTTAAGCAAAATAAATGTGGAAAATGAAGATTTTGATCTAACCAACTTATTTGCAAGAAAGTAATTAAAATGCAAAAAAATGAAAATAAAGCAAATAAAGGATAGAGAATGTGTTACCTCCCATTAAACGCTTATTTTAAAGTCATTGGCTCAACTCTACGCATAAGCACTTCATGATACTCTAAACATAGCTTTTGATATCTTGCCCATTTTGCTTCTTTCAGCTTTGTTCCACTTTTCATTGATTCTCCATACTTGCACTTTGCTACTTCTAATGTCATGGAACTTGCCTATTCCATCAATTTCAAACTTAACTATGTAGACTTGCTCCTCTTCAAGTGGTTTAATCACAAAATCTATTATTGGACAATCAATGAAATTGAGGAAATGTGATTTAATCTCTTCCTCATTAATTGTCATTTCTCTATGTGATTCTTGTGTGATTAAATTGTCATTCTCTTCAAGCTCATCTCCATTAGTTGGTGCCTCCTCGGATTGAATGACTGCTCCAAAATTTGAATCCATAGGCAATGTTAAGTTTTTTCAATTAATTCCCAAGAGTGGATTATACCCACAACTTTGAAATCCTTCCCAATACATGGTATCTCTCATAAGCATATCATCTTTCTTCAATTTGGAAAACTCATTATAATATTTTGCAAGTACCTTCTCATTCAATACCGGATGACCATCTCTCACAAGAGTTATGTCCTCATACCAATCATCCGATACACAATCTCTTTAGAGCATGTAACTTACATTGGATGCGTCAATTGCTTATTTTCGGCATTTCAAATATTGTCTAAACTCAATAAGTTTTGACGTAACCAAACTATTGTCCGAAAACAAACGTTGTCCATTACAATGCTCTTGTAATAAATTTCACAACTTGGATATTCTCCAAGAATGTCTTCATCATCCATATTGAGATTTTTCATTGTAATTGTTTTCCTATTTTGCCAATGTTTTAATCAAATATGCATAAAAGAGAAAAAAAAAAGATTAGAATTGTATTGGTTAGCCAAAAGTAACAAAATAAAACATACATAAAAAATTTTTAAAACTTAAATTAACTAAAGTGATATCAAAGTAAAAACATTCCCCGACAACGGCGCTAAAAACTTGTTCGCTAAAAGTGTGTACCATAAGCACACGGGTTGTGTACAAGTAATAAAGTGGAATTTCTGAGTCCGGATTGTTGATCTCAAGAGGTATGTATACTCAATTACACTCTAATTAATTTAATCATAACAAATTAAACACACAATTGTAAAATTCTAAATTAAAGAAACTAAATTAAACTAAATTAAAATAAGAAAAATGAAAGATAAAATAGTTCAGATTCATAATTTCACTTAACTTTTGCTTAATTAATTTCTCAACATGCAAATTAACAAATTACTTATTCACAATGTTAGACCCGATCTTCCAAGTTTAGTCAATTACTTCTCTCGAACGAAATTAACTCTAATCAATTAGTTTAACCTACTATATTTCTATGTCGATTAAAATCCAATCAAAAGCATTAAATCTTTGTGAAAATAGCTCAATTGATCACATAGGGGTATGAGTATATCTTCATCTCCTAAATTAATATTTTAGTCACGATTATCTAGTAAATTGGTCACATTCCATACTCATTACAAGTCGCACAAAGTTATAATTACCTCATAATTGATCATAATCCCTCATAATTGGTTACAAACACTATTCAAGTCACCTACACCCAACTCCCCCCCTTCTCCACCTAATCATTTCCTCCAGCACAACCAGGCATTAACCACCACCACCACCACCACCACCTCGTTACCGCTACACCACCACAACCTACCTCATCATCGCTACCACCTTAACCACACAAGTTCACATCCAACCAAGCTACCACCACCAAACACAACCACTGGCAACTATCAAGAACACCACCAAATTCTACCATACAAACCCACATCCTACCACCACCAATCAAATAAACCCTAATTTTCCCTATTTTTCTCTCTCCTCTGCTTTACGGTCTACCATTTCTCATCTTCCAAACCACGATCGGTAGCCACATGTGGCGGAGGAGGAGGAGGTAGTAGGTAGCCAAAAGCCGCTTTTGCTGTACAGAGGTGCGATAGCGTGCAGCGTAATTGCCCATCCGTCGTGAAATCAGGAGTATTTGAACCTTTGTGCAAGATCGCCGCTCGCATCAGCACACCAGATCTAGAGGAAGAGGGCAGAAGTAACGTGAATAGGCAACGACGGAAGGGATTATGTTTTTTTGCCCAGTTGAGACCATTGGGGCCACGAGCATAGTTGGAGTGTTTAGTTTGGTTGTGATACATCAACACATGGCTTAAGAGCTCTTCCTTTTCTTGGGGCATAGCGAGTGATTCTGGTGGTGATAGTGGTAGTGCCGATTATGACATGGACATGCTGAGAAAGAAATTAATTGCGACGGCAATCGTAGAGGGGCGGTGGAAAGGATTGTGGTGCAGAGAGTGAGATTTTTTGATAATTGAGAGATATAATTCATTGTAAATGGTAGTGCCTCTGGAGTATGCACCAACGATAGTTGCAGCTATGAGATCGCCTACTCATATACACTCAAAATCGCCTATTGCTTCAATGGGGGTTGGGTCATTTGGGAATGATGAATTAAAGGAGTGTTTTTTACTTTTTAACTATGTATTAATTAGTTAATTAATTAATAGAATTAACACATGAAAATCAAAAAAATAAAGATAAGCACCAGTATTTTGAATTGCTTTTTAAAAAGTTTAGACACCATGTAATTTTCTCAAATATAAGTGTGTATTTGATATTATTTAAAATGAGTTTTTTTTTTTTTTGAAATGAGTAATGATTTTTTACGAAATTAGATGATTGAAATTTGATTGAAAAGTCGATTAATGTAGATTTAAATTTTAATAAATGGTTGAAATTATCGTAAAAAAAAATAAAAAATAATATTTTTTTTTTTTTGAAAGAGAATCAAGGCTATAGATTCACGATGCCCAAATCAGAGCCTAACTAAAATTCGGGCAGCCCGGCCTGGACCACGTTCTTGATTTAGGGTTTAAGCAATACCCTTCTCCCCCACCAACCGAAACATTCGTGCTCTTCACCATGAATTACAGGTTCCAAAACCTGCTCGGTGCCCCCTATCGTGGCGGAAACGTTGTTGTAGTCAACAATTCATTGCTAATCTCACCGGTCGGTAACCGTGTCGCCGTAACCGACCTCGTAAAATCCGAAACTATAACACTCCCTTGTCAGGCCTCCACCAATCTTAGCCGCCTCGCCGCCTCGCCGGACGGCGTCTTCCTTCTTACTGTCGACGAGAACAACAGATGCCTTTTTATCAACCTCCCACGCCGTGCTGTCCTCCATCGCATCTCCTTTAAGCACCCTGTTTCCGCTGTCAAATTCAGCCCGGATGGTAATTTCATTGCTGTTGCTGCTGGGAAGCTTCTTCAGATATGGCGTTCACCTGGATTCAAGAAGGAATTTTTCCCCTTTGAGCTGATAAAGACATTTGCGGATTGTAATGACAGGATTACGTCGCTGGAATGGAGCCCTGACTCTGAGTTCATACTCGCTGGCTCTAAAGATTTGACTATAAGGCTTTTTTATTTGAAGCAATCAAAGAAAAAGAGCTATAATAAGCCTTTCTTGTTTTTGGGCCATAGAGATGCAATTATAGGTGCATTTTTCGGTGTTGATAAGAAGACTAACAAGGTTACTAGAGTTTATACTTTATCACGAGATGGGGCGATATTTAGCTGGGGATATAGTGGCAGTGATATTAAATATCAGGAAACAGGAAGGAATGATTCAGAGCCCGAGTCTCCTAGGACACCGGAGCAAAGGCAGCGAGAAAATGGGGAAAGCGAAAATGTAGGTAATTTATTGAAAAGGAAGGATTATGATGGGAAAACTGATAATCTCGATGAATTTGAGTCGTTTTCATTGCATAAAAAAAAATGGGAATTGTTGAAAAAGAATTTCTTCATGCAAGCACCGGCTAAATTAATTGCATGTGATTATCATAGGGGGCTTGATATGGTGGTTGTGGGGTTTTCTAATGGGGTCTTCGGGCTCTATCAGATGCCTGATTTTGTGTGCATCCACTTATTGTCAATTTCGAGAGAGAAGATTACAACTGTGGTGTTTAATGACCTTGGGAACTGGCTGACCTTTGGCTGTGCAAAGCTTGGGCAGCTACTTGTTTGGGAGTGGAAATCAGAGAGTTATATATTGAAGCAGCAGGGACATTATTTTGATGTAAACTCTATTGCATATTCTCCAGATTCACAGTTCTTAGCCACTGGAGCAGATGATAACAAAATCAAGGTAAGCGAAGGAACATATTTTTTTTGCATCAGTATTAACTTTTGTATTTCGGTGCATATGCCACACTGAAAAATTAACCTTTGAACTTGTAATGGCACCCCAACTAAGTGAAAGGGTTATTTGTTTTCATTTTCTGGCTAAATAGAGGGAAATTTGCCAAAAAGCTACTAATTGTGAAGTATCAAGTGGTCTGTCACACGAGCTCCAGTTGATGTGGTATTGAGCTGGGGAAGAACCAAGGAGAAGATAACGGTTATAACTGAATTTTAAAGATATTGGATGCGGCGTTGTATTCCCTTAAAAACATGTTCTATCAATTACTATATTATACTTACTATATTATACTAATGTATCAGACGGTTAGGTTTTTAAGTTTTTGCAGAAAATTCCTTTTCTCTCCTCTTCTGTAATCTTTTATCTATTCTTGTTTAATTCGTATTCTTCCAATTAATTGTATTGGACGTTATCAGTGTAAGTTTTTCCAGCTGGAGTAATCAATTGAGTTATTTGAGTTGCTGTGTTTGGATTAAATATCAGTTGCAGAGATTTCTGGTTTTGGAGTATTGAATTGTAACACGGTCCTGCTGTAGAGTAGTGATATGCAGCTAAATATTAATTGAATTGTGTTTTTGTCGTTAATCTCTCGCATTATGTTCCCTCTAGTTTCTGTAGACAGATTCAATATCTTGTATTCACAGCTTTCTCAACCCCTCAAAGCTTTCAGCTGCTTAATCAGTCCAAAATATTATTTGTGTTTGTTCCTTTATTGAATCTTTCAATCAGTATCCTCGTTCGTTTTCAATCAATATCCTCGTTCGCTGTGTGTCACACCTTCTACACATGCACTAGCTAGAAGTATACATTATTGAGATTTCATTTGTCAACTTTGCTGCAAACTAAAGTGAAAATTTTACTGCTTATGTTCACAGGTGTGGACCGTTTCATCTGGGTTTTGTTTTGTGACATTCTCCGAGCACACGAATGCAGTCACTGCGCTACATTTTATGGCTAGCAACCATTGTCTCTTGAGTGCATCACTGGATGGGACTGTTCGTGCATGGGATTTATTTCGCTATCGAAACTTTAGAACATTTGTAACCCCCACACCTAAGCAATTTGTTTCTCTCGCATCAGATCAGAGCGGTGAAGTGATTTGTGCTGGAACGCTGGATTCATTTGAGGTTATTATAGTTTTGTTTAGATTCTCAAGTTTTTAGTTTTTACTATTTGCTGACAAGGTTACTATTTGATTGCCTATTAGATATTTGTCTGGTCAATGAAGACTGGGAGGCTGTTAGACGTTCTCAGTGGGCATGAGGGTCCTGTTCATGGATTAATGTTTTCTCCCACAAATGTAAGTTGTTGCATGCCCTTCCTTTAAATGTTTGCTACCCCATCAGTACCATCATATGTGATCATCTCGATCATGTGAATAAAAAATGTCTCTTAGCTTAGAAGATATTGATTATCTCATTAATCACAATAAATGGTTTTCTGATTTAAATCGGCAGGCTATTTTAGCTTCCTCTTCTTGGGATAAAACTGTTCGCTTGTGGGACCTTTTTGAAGGAAGAGGTGGTGTTGAAAAATTTGATCACACGCATGATGTCCTCACAGTTGTTTACCGCCCAGATGGTAAACAGCTGGCTTGTAGCACACTTGATGGGCAAATTCATTTTTGGGATCCACTACAAGGCTTGGAGATGTACACAATTGAAGGCCGTAGTGACATTGCTGGTGGACGTCTCATGACTGATCGCAGGTCAGCTGCTAACTCCACTGCCGGAAAGTGCTTCACAACCTTGTATTATTCTGCTGATGGGAGCTACATATTGGCAGGTGGAAGTAGCAAATACATTTGTATGTACGATGTTGCTGACCAGGTTAGATTGAGTACACTTGCGCACTCTCTACTCTTGCTCTTGTTGTAACTGGATTTTATTCTGTTCTTTGCAGCTTAAAAACAATGTCACGAGTACTAATCCTGTATATCCAAAATTATATTTAGCCATTATATTAGCAATACGACAATTTGACATGGTTAAAGATAACAGCTACAGTTACCCAAATATGATCCCCCCCAAAAAAAATAATAATAAGAAGGAAGGCTTCTCATTATTAATTGCCCATATTTTCATGACCAATGTTTTCAAATGAAAGACACGGGAAGGTGTGTTTTACCTTGGATTAGGACCATGAGCTGACTGTCCTGAGTCACTGCTCTGTAGTGTAGTTTAGGTGTAGAATTCTTGTATTAAAACTATTTAATTAGGGAAAATTAAAACACAAACAAAATATGGAATGAAATAGAAATAACATTTACATCAAACAAAAAGCAAATTCTGTAAAGCTGAACAATAGTATTTTAATTTCTATTAATAGACCTTCAAAAACTACTATAGAATAGCACTAGTGCCGCTTAGCAAATCAATCTAATCCCCAGTTATTCAACACTCCTACATGTCTATGCTTTCCCGATATGTAAGTAGCTTAATTTAATTGAATAAAAAGAAATTAGTCATAGGGAAACATCTTGCCAAATTTAATAACCTAAATCTTGAAAAACTCGGAATTGAGCATTGAAACAAGAAGACAGAGAAATAGGCAAGAAAGTAAGAGATAAGAGGGTGCAATGTAGACTGACGTTTAGGTTCTATTTCTTTGTCAGTGGGAGTTGACCTTTCGGCAAAGCATAAAAGAACTATGCCTGATCAACCTGGGCATATGCCCTGTGATAACATCCAAATGCCTCACAGGATTTTTGACTATCCAGAATGCTCTGGGACTTTGAGTTGCACCTTGCCCAAGGGCGGGAGTATTCCCACTGAACATCTCATTTGGAACCATTAATTGTTACATGGAACCAACTTTGCTTGGTTTTCTGTCTCTGTATTTATGGAAAGCAAGTTGGGATGGGTTCGTCCATTGAAGCCTATACTCAAACTTTGTTTTCAAACCTCCATAATATGTTACTTAAATGTTGTGTAATTTCTGGCTCATCTCTCCATCTTATGAGCCGAGCTTTTGCTTAGAAAGAAATTCAATCTGATGCTGATCTTGTTATCGAAATTCCCTATATCACTTTGAGAAGCATTACTTATACTATTTTACTAAAAATTTCAGGTACTGCTGCGAAGATTCCAGATAACCCATAATCTCTCACTAGATGGGGTTCTTGACTTCTTAAACTCGAAGAATATGACGGAAGCAGGTCCAATGGATTTGATTGATGATGATAGAAGTGATGGGGAGGAAGGTGTGGACAATCAAACACAAAAAAAATTGGCATATGATTTGCCAGGATCAAAGCCTAACCATGGAAGGCCAGTTATTCGAACAAAGTGCCTGAGAATCGCACCGACTGGCCGGAGTTGGGCAGCTGCGACCACGGAAGGAGTTTTATTGTATTCTATGGATGAGTCTTTTATGTTTGACCCTACTGATCTTGATATAGATGTTACGCCGGAGGTTAGCATTATATATTCTTTTCCTGGAAAATAAGTTCTACTGAGCACTTTTATATTTTACGTAAAATCAAGTAATAAAAGGTATATGAACACTTAGTCCACCCTAGTGGTGGTTTAATTAAAAAATAAATGTAACAAGAAAGGAACTCTAATGTTTCATTTCTATGTATTTTAGCTTGTTTGATGTGCATCTAAGACATGCTCACATTTGTCTGTATCTATGTTTTACCTTTTTGAGCAGGCAGTTGATGCAGCTCTAAGAGACTATCAACCACAAAGAGCTTTAATCCTTAGTCTACGTTTGAATGAAGATTCTCTAATAAGGAAATGTATCATCGCCGTCACCCCAGCAGATATACCAGCTGTTGCTTCATCAGTCCCTTTCAAATATTTGCAGAGATTAATAGAGGCACTTGTAGAACTCATGGAGAATTGTCCACATTTGGAGTTTATTCTACGTTGGTGCCAGGTTATATTTCAACAACTCTTCCCACAGCCTATATTTTTATTTGTTTGTGTTAGGTGCACATACAGTTTAGACTCCTGGACAAATTGTCTTGGGGTTTTGATTGTTCTATTTGTTTGGCAGGAGCTCTGCAAAGCCCATGGCCATTCTATTCAGCAGAATTCTAGAAATCTGCTTCCTGCTCTGAAATCATTGCAAAAGTCAATTACTAGATTGCATCAAGATTTGGCTGATACCTGTTCTTCAAATGAGTATACGCTTCGTTATCTGTGCTCTACAAGCAACGAGAAATAGTGACATCATATCAGTTGACTGGTAAGATTCTCTATGGAAATATGGCTACATGAATGTGGTGGAATGTCACCTTACAGTCTCTCTTGTTGATCAGCATGTGTATGGTCTTCTTAGTTATCCTGTGTTTTTTCTGCTGCATATGAATCGATGATATCCAGATACACAATTTAGAGCCCATTTAATAATGGTAGTTTGGAGGAATTTTGAATTTTTGAGATTGTGGTTGAAAAGTGGTTGAAAGTGTGAAAAGTGATGGGTCACATAAATGTGTGGTTGAAAATGACTTTGAGAAAATGTGGAAAAAACGCCAGGACCGATCGAGCTCCTAGTTATATGGAGGCAAAATAGATTTTTCAAAACGAGATGAACGATAAAAATTTTAAATGCCTCTTCTCTTGTACTCAAATTTGAATCCCGTGTTTTATTTAGCTCTAGTATTAGGTGATGTAAATTAGTATCCTGTTTTAAGCAGATAAGTTAACAAGTAGATAGGTGGGAAACTGAACCAAATGTGAGGGAGAATACTTGGCAAATTTAAGCTAGAGACCATTTTTTTTTTCCTTTGAATATATCATTTCTAAATGTTGTCGTCAATCATGTTTAGCCCTTGTATGAATTACACTTTGTTGAAGTGTACTAGTAAACTGCTTGTCTGGTCATTCTACTCCATCAATTTTTGAGCAAACTACAGGACCTCCCTCAAGTATCAAAGTAGAGGCACCCTCCCTTAAATTCTAAGATTCTTCTCTATCTCATTTTAACAATACCTTTCAAGTTCTCCCTTTACTCATTAGTACCTTTCTAAATTATAATTAACATTGTACTTCCTTTAGAGTTACCCAAGGGATATTTTTGCCTTTGTTTTGCATAGAACTTGTAACCAAATCCTGGGAATTATGAAATTTGTTCCTGTAGGGTTCTGCTACTCATACTGTAAACAATTGATGTCGAAGTAACAGCCATGTACCTGCTTTAGTCTCAGTTGGTGATGCCTACACGAGTTGAAGACATGGATCTGCAGCAAATTGTGTCTTCTCATAATTTTATTAGTCTTGCTTTAATGCCTTCATCAGCTAACGGTGTCAAATTCATCATGCTATGGGCGTTGGACAGTTCTAGCAGGGTTGCAGTGATAAATTTTGTTTCAATCACACAGAATTTTGCACTAGGTGTACAACATTTTGTTGATTTTTTTTTTTGAACTATTTAATGCTTATTAACATCATATGCTATAATTCTTGTGCATCAATACTTATGTGCCTTTCTCGGAACGGTGTCTAAAGTTTAACTAGCTACACTGTACCCCTTTCACCTTTGTTTCTCAGTAATCTCTTTATTTGGTAAATTATATAACAGTTTGAAGTTTCCGGTGTTTTCTTTAATAGAGGACAAATAGATCCCTTCTCGGTTCAGCTAGGGTTATTTATCATTTTTTCCCCATTTGTTGATTTCAGAGCCAATATGACAAGACACATTAAGCTTATGTCTCAATTGAGTACAACATACATAGACATTATTTATGATTCATGTTCATTCTTGATATTCTTGTCTATTGCGGAATTAGTAATGGAAGTCAATTGGCCTTGATAGGGTCTACAATTGGCTTTCATCATCAGTGTACATCACGTTTCGGGTCCTTGAGGGTTATTCGAGATAGGTTGCTTGAACTGAAAATATTATAATTTTTTTTTATTTTTTTATTTTTTAACAATTTGGGAGCCGTGTTGTTTCCGTTTGTGTTCTAAAATGCACGTCTAGACTCTCATATGAACTATGCAGACCTTTACGTTTCGTTGTGCATAGCTCGTTTTGCCGCATTGGCTGTGTATTGATGCGTATTAGCGCACTTAAGCATGATGTGACACTGCATTACACATTTTAGAACTTCACTCGCAATATTTGGACTAATTTATTACATAATTTGTATTCACCCTTCATTCTAACTTTGTTGTGATGAAAAGGTTAGGGCTTTAAGCATTTGTATCGAGCAATCTTTGGCCCCATCGAAGCTGGAATCAAATATTAGACCTACAGTTTGTTCATCAATAAACAGCTTGTTACTTTTAATTTTATCTCCTTTTGAAGTCATTTCTCATGCCAAAAAGCTTGATAATCTATTACTTCATAATGACTTGTTTGGTTGGATCGACTTAACAATATTAACGATGAAGGAAGAAAGTTGAAAAAGTCATTTTCACTTGGGCCATGTTTTGATTTGCAAGATTTTCCAAGGAAAGTGGAAAGTTTTCAGCAATTTTCTTCTTTTGGTTGTGTTTGATTGTCAACATTTTCCAAGGTGGATTTGCTTTATTTTTGTGAAAAATACTCTCAATTTAGATGGTAATTTTTTTTCTGGGAAGTGTTTGGTATGTGTAACTTGCTTTATTTAATATCCTCGTTTTATTTGGTCATTTTTGTTATTGTTAATTAATTTTTTTTTAAAAAAATTAACATTATTATTATCAAGTGTAAATGTGTGAAAAATTAATTTAAATTTTGCTTTATTTGTCATGAAAACTAATATCAATTAAACAACAAAACTTGAAAAAAAAATCACTTTTTTTTATTGAGAAAATGGATTCAATCAAAACCTTCAAATTGATATTTTTCAAAAAAAATAATTCATAGACAATTCAATTCCTTGAAAATTATTAAATTTTTACCAATTTTTCACATTTAGAATTAAATGGACCATCAATCTTCAATGCTTCACTCACGAATAATCATATCTTGAGCTGAATTTGTGATAGGTGACAAGTGAAAATTTTCTTCGATGTTAAATTTTTTATTGTGGTGTGTTTGGAGTTTTAAAAAGTTCTAATACATTTATATTAGCTTGAATTTATTGTTAGGTAAAAATTATAATCAAACTTCTATCTTTCATGTGCTATTAAATGTTGGGTAGTTAAACTAGTACGTGATATAACGATTTGTTTTGGACTATGCTATATGAATACAGAAGGTGCCACTCCGAGTGTCACTCCCTTCACATGGGGGGTGAGATCGCTCATTATGAGACTGACTCCACACATATTCATGGAAGGGGATGACACTTCGAATAGCACAATCTATGTTCAAATATCATTATTCTTTGTTTTTATTAATCAGTTTAGATGCACTAGTTGAAATAGATACGTACTAGTTGAAGTAGTAAACCAATGACCAAGTATTATGGTCATAAAAATGATTAAGCCGGGTTTAGTTATTATATAAGAAAGTGAGACATGCAAAATATGTATAATTTTATTTAGAATCAGGGGGAGCGGTTTCGTTTAAGAGAGCGAGGCCACTTATTTCCTTCCTAAGCGACAAAGGATGGGACCCATAAGTTTTATTTTAAAAAAGGACAAAAATTCATTGAACTTCCTTCCGTATATAGTTGTTGGCTGGAAAAAGAAATAAGGATGAAAAAGTTGGATTATATTTACAATTATACCATCAACATTAAAACATGAATTGAGATTTATTATTTCAAATAATGTGGTTTGTAAAAGTAAATTTTTAGAAGAATATGTGATTAAAAAATAAGGAACTTTTTTACTTTATATGTAGATTATTTTATTGTTAAAATATGTGATCGAAAGTTTTAAGAAAATGTTCGGTTAATTAATGTTTTAATGTTGATGGTATAATACTATAATTGTAAATATAGTTCAACTTTTTCATCCTTATTCCTTTTCCAACCAGCAACCATATACGGAAGTTCAATGAATTTTTGTCCTTGTTTAAAATAAAACTTGTGGGTCCCATCCTTTGTCGCTTAGGATTCTAGGAAGGAAATAAGCAACCTCGCTCACTTGAACAAAACCGATTAGGGGTTGGCTTCGAGTTGGGTTTTTTCAAGAAAATGAAATAATTCAGTTTTAACTTCTATGTAATATATATATATATATATATATATATATATATATATATATATATATAATGATAAATGAGATTCTGACAAATTAATTTTGACCAGAATTTCAATTGTCAAATATTCTTAATTTCAGCAGAATTTTAATTTCTCAAAACAATTTTTTTCTATTATTTTTCATTTCACAATTTTTCACCGTTATTGAATTAGTGGTGCTCAAAGTGGTGACAGTTCCTGGTTAGTGGATTGTATCAATTGAGTATCATAACTGCAAATCAATCCCGCTACTCGAGCAGTAAGAAGAAGCTTTCATCTAAATCTATGGTCTCCTCTTAATTTATTCTATTTGCTATCTTTAGAGGGAAAAAATCAATCGAAAACGAAAAACACTCTTCACACAGGCGGATCTTCCTCTCACGCTCAGGTTTCTTCTCCATTTCGGAGTCTTCTTCGATGAGTTGGGGCACACATGCTACTCTTTCCCCGGGAGAATTTTCAAAATGTCCAAGTCAAACATGAGCTAAGTCAAAATACCCTAACTTTTCAAAACCTAACCACAATACCCCTTTTCCTTTAAAAAGACGTGTATACCCTTAATAACCATATTTCTCTTATATCCTTCATTTATTTCATATTTATAATAAAACAAAAATCATACAATTCTCACTTTTCATTATTCTCTCGTTTTTTCATCTACTTGTGCTCAATACACAAATAAATTATTCTCTCATTTTTTATCTGCTTGTGCTAAAAAAAAAATCCCCAAAAAAAAAATACAAAACTCAATTGAAAGATTTCATTCGCTACTTCTTATCGGTAAGTTGATTTAGCAATATTTATTATACTGTATTTAATTTCATTCTTGTTATATTAAACTTATTCAACAGATTTATAATTTCAGTAACCAAAAATTATCGAAAAATTCATCTATTGTTAATTTTTTAGTTAATAATTATAGATTATTATAGATCTATAATTATGTAGACTAAACAATGGAAAATTAATATGGCGAAGTGTGATTTTTATCAGTTTAATAATAAAATCGGAAGAATTGAACATTAGACAGGACCAAAAGTGTTGTTCATTGGTCTGGCCGGACCAATAATCGATCTGGCCGGACCATGCCATGGTCCGGCCGGACCGACTATTTTTTTTAAAAATTATTTTTTATCAGTTACTCTGATTTTCCCTAACTTGTTGTTTTGAAAATTTATTATTTTTAATTAATGCAGATATGGTTTTCATCCTAATTTCTTATTTTGGTGAATTCGTGGTTGATGAAAATCTGCGATGGTCATGAAAATATACAAGTGATCAAAACATTTCTGTAATTTTGTTAACACCAGGTATGTCATTTACAGACTTGAACAACAAACTACAAGATCAACTCGAAGTTGATCCATCTGAATATGATATGAAATTTGGATTTCTATATAACTCTAATTCTACCGTTGCATTGCCACCCTTGTTTGTTACTTCTGATGTGCAAATTATGTGGTTAATTGAGGCGAATAAAAAGGAAACTATTCCTCTACGTGTAACTTTAGTACGAAAGGATACCCCTGATAATCAGAATGAAGAATTCGATGGTGGGGATCAGAATAGGAATGATATTTGGGACACATTAGAAATAACTCATGAGGATGATGATGTTATTCCTGATATAATTGCTATACTCCATGATCCTCTTATCACCCATAGAGGTCACGATATAGTCGGAGACAATCAGGAGGACATTTCATTTACATACAGTGATCTGATTAATTTATCCAGACGTCGACATGAGCACTTCGAGAACTCACAGGATGGGCCAAGTTCACGATCAACTAATTGTTCACGTGTGGTTCTAGATGATGAAGATTTGGAAGTCTAGCAATTATTTAATACCAAGCAAGATCTCCAAGAAGCGGTGCACAATATTACACTTAAGCACAATTTCGAGTTTAAAGTCAAGAAGTCAGATAGGAGTACCTACACAATTGTCTGTGTAGATGATAATTGTAGTTGGCGTCTGCGAGCAACGAGGATGGACACAAATCAATTCTTCATAGTTCGCAAGTATGCACGAGAATATACTTGTCAAGTGGGCATTCATCGAAATGATGACAGACAAGCACGTTCATGGTTTATAGGACGACAGATAATGCATAAGCTTGATGACCCAATGACTATTTACAGACTTAGAGACATCATTAACGATGTGCAGAGAGATTTTGGGGTGGCCATAAGCTACCAGAAGGCCTGGAAGGCTAGAGAATGTGTGTTAGAGGATTTAATGGGTTCACCCGAGGAAAGTTATGCGAAATTAGCCAGGTATTGTCATAACATGTCGAGAACTAATCCTGGTTCGACATTCTTTATTGAGGCTGAAGACGACAATCGCTTCAAGTATTTTTTCATGGCTCTTAGACAATGCATAAATGGATTTAGAAGATCGATGCGACCTCTAATTCTAGTAGATGGTACAACACTGAAAGCTAGATATGAAGGGAAGTTAACTATTGCTACATGTCAAGATGTCAACATTCAAATATACCCTCTTGCGTTCGGCATAGTGGGTAGCGAAAATGATCCAACGATGAATTGATTTTTCTCAAAGTTGAGGGAAGTAATTGGAGATGTCGATGACCTTGCTTTTATAACTGATCGGGGAAATTCTTTCATAAATGATATAGCTGAAGTTTTTCCCGAGGCACACCATGGTTATTGCATGTATCATATACAAGGCAATTTGAAGACGACGTAATGTGGCACTGGGATCGTTTCCTTATTTAAGAGAGCGGCAGAGACTTACACTTTTGAAGATTATAATAAATTCATGTTCGAAATAGTTAACAAGAGTAAGGCTGCATCGGAGTACTTAATAGATAAATTGGGAATTCAACATTGGGCACGGTATCAATTTCTAGGATGTCGATACAATATGATGACATCAAATAAAGTGGAGTCTTTGAATGTATTATTTAAGAAGGATCGAGAGTTACCAATTATGGCAATGATTGAGAACATTAGGGAGAAGTTACAGGTTTGGTTTCATGATAGACGCGAGGAATCTCAATCATGGACATCTTATCTCACCCCTGCCATGGAAATGAAACTCTTCAAGATATTAGACCTGGCTAGAAGGTTGGGCGTGGAGCCACTGGATCAGTTTAGATTCAACATCGTATGCGGACGTAATGTTGTTTATGTTGTGGACTTGGATGACAACACGTGCACGTGTAGACAGTTTCAACTTGAGAGCTTTCCATGCGCTCATGCAGTTACAGTTGCTAGACATCGGGGCTTTTCACCACAGTCATTATCAACTGAGTACTATACCACTACTTTTGGAGAGAAGCATATGTTGAAACTATCTTTTCTCTACCAAATGAGGCTGAGTGAGAACTTCCCGAACACTTGCTCCCGCTTGATAATTTACTGCCACCGATTGTCCAACGACGTACTCCTGGACGTGTACGTAAGTCTAGAATACCATCTACTGGAGAGTTTCCCAGACCGTGAAAGTGCGGCAGGTGCGGCACAGTCGGTTATACTCACCAAACTTGTACTAGTCAGATTCCCTTGAATAATTAATTTTATCACTATTAAAACTTTTATTGTAATTGTAGTGTTGTTGATAATTAATTATCTTATTTTCTCTATGTTAATAAAGTTTGTGAATTGCTTATCATATGATGAAATATGATAAATGTTTCTTGGGGAAAAAAAGATAGTTTAGGCCCTCAGAAACGTATGATTATTAATTAATTGCGAAACAAAAAAAAATTATGCATATCACCTTTGCTGGATTGCTCTCATAAAAGCGATCGAGGCACATGCTACACTAATTATCTGAATCAATTTCTATCTTCCTGTAAAGGTGAAGAACCGAAGGAAAATGGAAATGGATTCAAATAATCAGCGTAGCATGTGTCTCAATCTTTTTTTGTGAAAGCAATCCAGTGAAGGTGAAATGAATAAATTTTTTGTTTCGGTATTATTTAATAATAATGACACGTTTGTGGTGCCCCAAAATAGTTTTTTTCCCCTAATAAACATTTATCCTATTCCTCGATAAGATAAGCAGTTCATGAACATTTCTCCTTCGCGGGATTACTTTCACACAAGTCCTCAAGACATATGATGCATATATTATCTGAATCCATTATCAACTTCTTGCGATCTCCACCTATACAACTTTATTTCCATAGAATCAAACACAAAAACAGAAAATTAATATGCTGATGTCATTAGTATATAATTTTCTATTTTAATGTATGGTTCCGCAAAAGTGAAGATGTAAATGTGGATAATCGAAAGAAGTTGATAATGGGTTCCGATAATATATGCAGCATATGCCTCGAGGACTTCTGTGAAAGCAATTATTTAATATATATATATATAACTTTACTCTTAATTAACCCTCCATACCCTAAACCCTAACACCCCACGGACCGGACCACATAACCCTCATGAACGGACAGATCGGACCCTTCCGGACCGACCATGGTCCGGCCGGACCACCGCCAGGTCGGTTCGGACGAACCACTTCCCGACCGGACCGTTGTCCGGCCGCAGACCAAACGTGTAATTTTTTAATTTTTTAATTTTTAATAAATAAATTAATGCACTTGGAAATATTGAATGACGTAATTGAAAATAATATATGCAGTTGTGATTTCAAAAGTAATAAAGAAATTGACAAATAAATATATATATATATATATATATATATATATATATATATATATATACACACACACAATTACATATAAAAACTATATTTTTACATTTCTAAATCTTATGGATCACAATTGTACGTAAATAAATCAGTAGTCAACCTTATCCTCCACTTATGTATATGTTCTTGATTGATCATCTTGACATCTCGTTCGATACTCAAGAACTTCATAATTTTATTGAAAAAATTCTTCAATCGCCATTGTAAGTTTTTAAAAAAAAAAACTTTAGTGAAATAAATGAACATAGTTAAGAATTTAATTAAATACTAGAATACGAGTATAAGAAAATTTACCTGACACTTTGTTTGGAAATCCCCTTGATGCTCTCAATGGCTAGTACATCATCAACATCAATTTTAGCACGCTTAGCCATTAGAGGAACAATGACTGCCAACGATATCAGAGCTTCTTGCAGCTGGGTCTCTGTGAAACAACCATGATCGGAGTCGTACACATATATTTTTGATTCAGCGAACATAACCTCAACAGCAATGATGTGCGAGTTCGCGATCACCGGATAATAGAGGTGTGTACAACCCGTCCACGACTGGCCACACATGGGCTCTGCCCCTACCATGTAGTCCAACATGTAATCTGGAAACACGTACGAGGTAGGGCTGCTTTCGTACGTTGAGTACTCGATGTCGACAGTGTTTTTAAAGCCGCAGCACAATATCACTCACCCGGGAAAGCCGAACGATTTCGGGTACCTACTAGCCTGATCACGCAGCAACTCCATCGCAAGATCAACATGCCACAACATAAAACATAAACGAATTAAATATTATAAAATCAACAAACAATATAGTGAGATCACATAACTACGATGATATACTTACATCGTCGGCAAGCCAAGTCGCGCTCCGAAGGACTATTCCGAACCAATCTCTGGCATCAAATATGTTTGTCTTCCCAATCGCGTAATGAACCCTGCATCAATATAGAATTAGTACTAACTTATACGTTCCTGTTAATTGTATAAAAATAAATAAACGAAATCATAAGAAGCTTACTTTGGCTTAAGTTTATAGTACCACGTATCAAAATCCTTTTTCTTTGTGGGATCGACTTCGTGGAATAGTTTGACATAAATGCCGTCAACGAATGTCCTCTTCTTCGCCTCGGCTGTGAATGGAGAAAGAACATGCTGTGAGGGTTGTCTTGTCCTCTTACTAACAATCTGCTCTTTTACCTCGATAGCACGCTTTTGTCCCCTCTTCTTGACAATCTCCTCCAACACCTGGGGCACATCTACAGATACCGCATGAGGCACCTCCTCCTCCTCCGCCGCCGCCTGAGGCACCTCCTCGTCCGCCGCCACCTGAGGCACCTCCTCCTTCGCCATCTGAGGCACCACCTCCTCCTCTGCCGCCAACTAAGGCACCACCTCCTCCTTTGTCGCCATCTGAGGCACCACCTCCTCCTCTGCCGCCATCTGAGGCACCACCTCCTCCTCTGTCGCCGCCTGAGGTACCTCCTCCTCTGCCGCCATCTGAGGCACCACCTCCTCCGCCGCCACCACCTGAGGCACCTCCTCCTCCTCTGCCACCACCTATGCCGGCATCCCATCGAAACCCTGCCTCGTCATCTAAGCTATCATATCATTCAGCTCATCGTGCTCTGACATCATATCAGATCGTCCATGCCCACCTCGGAGCTCATCTTGAAGGGCGTCGACCCTCCTCCGAGCTCATCCAGAAGGGCATCGACCCATCCTCGGAGCTCATCCCGAAGGGCGTCGACCCTACCTCCGAGCTCATCCCAAAGGGCGCCGATCTCGAAATGGATGACCCCCACCACACACTCAAACAAATCATAAGCTTGAGGTACATGACGCTGAAAAAAAACATGAAAAGTAATTATTTAACTCAAATATTATAACATGTAAATGTGTGAGCTCCAGTAGTATAGTTTATTGAAAACTAAAGCCATGAACTTACCGTGTGAGTGGGGGAGGGTACAAGTATGTGAGATCTCCTCGGTGATGAAGAGGGGTCTCCTACTGGAGTGTGTTGATCCTAGATAATTAAACAAAAGGGGAAATTAAATGTCAAATATTGTTAATTTAGATTCTACAAAAATTTTGACAGTCTTCCCTAAAATTTAGACTTAGCCACCCTGTAAAGGGATATCAAAAAGCCACAACAAAACAAAAACATTCAAACCCTCAAAATCATGACAATTCAATACATTAATCACAACTCAATCAAACTAGATCCATTAACATACCAGGGGAGTTGGGGATCATAAAGGTACGTGAGATCTCCCCAATGAATGAGATCCCATGAGTTGCGAGAACATGTCTCGTACTGGAGGGTGCTGATCCTATATGAATAAACAAAAATTAAAATTAGGGTAATAAGCATAAATGGTCCCCAACCTTTAGGTTTCTTGCGAAAATGATCCCCAACGTTTAGATTTTTGCATTTATACCCTCAGAATCACCAAACGTTGCAAAAATGGTCCCTACCGTTAGATTCCGTTAAAAACGTGTAAATAGCACAAATGGTCCCTAACCTTTGAGCTTTTTACGATAATAGTCACTAACATATTAAGGTCACGTTTGTCATTTTTAGTTTGTAACTTCCAAACGTTTGGCATATTTAGTCCCTAACATATTAAATCCCTATATGTTTGGCATATTTAATCCCTAACATATTAAGTCCCTATTTGAAACCAATTATTTCAAATAATATAATTTGTAATTGTAATATTTTGAATAATTTGTTGTTAAAAAATTGAATTTATTTGTAAATTATTTTATTGATAGAATGTGTGGTTAAAAACTAGTTTTAAAAAATAAAATTTATTCTGAATTTCTAAAATGTACAATAAAATATTTAACAAAAATTCACCGCTTCAACCTATTGGAAAAAAAAAAATAATGAATCCATGGAATATAAACAAACAAATACATTGGACATTATTTTAGAAATTGAATAAAAAATATGTTTTTATCAATTCTATTTTCGATTTTGAGAATTGATCAATATCGATTTTCGAAATTTCATTTTTTTTTTTAAAAAACTCATTATCTTCCACACGTTCTATTAATATATATTTCTTAATTTATAATTAAATTTAAAAAAATTATGTTTTAACCAAAATTCTCAAAACTTACTTTTCAAATCGATCGATTCTCAAAATCGAAAATCAAAATCGAAAGAAGAATTGATAAAAACATATTTGTTATTTAATTTCTAAAATAATGTCCAATGTATTTGTTTGTTTATATTCCATAAATTTATTATTTTTTTTTATCAATAAGTTGAAATGTTAATGCGGTGAATTTTTGTTAAATATTTTATTGTGCGCTTTAAAAATCTAGAATAGACTTTATTTTTAAAATTCGTTTTCAACACACATTCTATCAATAAAATAATCTATAAATAAATTCAATTTTTTTATTTTACTTTTTAAACATAAATTCTTTAAAAATTACAATTACAAACCACATTATTTAAAACGTAATTTTTTTTTAAGTTATACATAAATTAAAAAATAAATATTAATAGAACGTGTGGAAGAAAATGAGTTTTGAAAAAAAAAATGAAATTTCGAAAATCGATATTGATCAGTTCTCAAAATCAAAAATAGAATTGATAAAAACATATTGTTTATTCACGTTCTAAAATAATGTCCAATGTATTTGTTTGTTTATGTTCCATGGATTTATTATTTTTTTTTCCAATAGGTTGAAGCGGTGAATTTTTGTTAAATATTTTATTGTGCATTTTAGAAATTCAGAATAAATTTTATTTTTTAAAACTCGTTTTTAACCGCACATTTTATCAATAAAATAATTTACAAATAAATTCAATTTTTTTAACAACAAATTCTTCAAAAAATTATAATTAGAAATCATATTATTTGAAATAATTGGTTTCAAATAGGGGTTTAATATGTTAGGGATTGAATATGCTAAACGTATAGGACTTAATATGTTAGGGACTAAATACGCCAAACGTTCGGAGGTTACAAATTAAAAAGGCCAAACGTGACCTTAATATGTTAGGAACTATTATCGTAAAAAACTCAAAGGTTAGGGACCATTTGTGCTATTTACACGTTTTTAACGGAAAAAACTAAAGGAATCTAACGGTAAGGACCATTTTCCCAACGTTTGGTGATTCTGAGGGTATAAATGGAAAAATCTAAACGTTGGGGACCATTTTCGCAAGAAACCTAAAGGTTTGGGACCATTTGTGCTTATTACCCTTAAAATTAATAATGTAAACCAAATTAGAACACAAAAATATAAACTTCAAAAAGATTGATTTAAATTAACATGCCGTGGAATGTGAGAATGTCACAAGTGCGGGAGATCTCCTCGGTGAAGGCGACCTCGATGAAGGTGATCTCCGCACGTAGTCCTGCCCCTCCTCCTTGGTCGAAATCGTCAACTCGGGCAGGACTTCGAGATAATATATTCACATTCGAACGATTTATAAATAATGAGTCAAGTCATATATTACATTGATAATAATTTCTTATCAAACTGTACAATTCCCTGAGGATCATTGAGGATACCCGAAAGACTCATAGAGCTTGGTTTATCCGTTGTCCTCCAATTCAGCATTCAAGGAAATCGCGTCCCCGTCCTAATTTCCCACATTTCACCTAAGGCAGGAATAACCTCGTACACCCAGACCTGTGAAACTTACATTTATTATGACGGTGAAAAACATAATAAACAAATTCATACTGAAAACTTTAAAATTATTACCTGCAGATCGTACGTGAAGCCGTACGAATTATACTTCCGCGGGGCCCCCGGTTTCGAAGGCATCGAATGCTTTTTCTTAAATATGTTGACGGTCTCGTCAAAACATATAGACCCCCATGGATAGTTGTTGAAGGCTTCAATATCATCAACAACTTCCAAAGCATATAAATCGATACTATTTTTAGATGGCTTGCCCTTCACAAAGCTCTCGAAAATATAGACCATGCCCAACTTCAATTTGTCCATACTATCAAAACATGTCTTTAAAGTTAGCTCGAGCTCCCCCCTCAGGACTTTTTTTCTCGTGAAAGTATTTGACATAAAGCCGGGATTGAGGAGAGGGTTTATAAGACTTTATGGCCTTTTTGTCAACGTGGCCACATTTTAATCCCGTGATGAGGGAAAACTCAAAAAGAGAGAAGGTGACTATCTTCCCTTCCCCGAAGGAAAAGCTGAACACTTTACCGTCGAATGGCTTCAAAAGTCAAAGTTCCAGAGAATCTATTATCTGCGGTGCAAACTCCATCTCGATCATTTCTCGGAATGGCCATAGGCAAGACAACTTCAAAATATCTCGATGATCCTCATCAAGGATCTTTATAACTGTTTCGAAGATGTCAAAGGTCCTGTACTGGGTGACTTTAGCTGAAAGCCCTCTCAGTTCAAGATCAACTGCATACTCCATTCTGCAATAATTTCAAATGTTAAAACCACTTACAAGAAAGTATATTGCAATATCAATAAATTTAACATTATTACTTTTTTAATCATTATGGTGTGTGTGTATATATGTATATATAATTATTAACATTATTAATTATTCTTATATTATTATTTTTATTATAGTTGTGAAATTATAATTACAATTATTAACGTTATATATATTTTTACAGTTATGAAAGTATAGTTCTATTTATTATTTCTAATTGTTATGAAATTTTATATAATTATTATTAATATTAATATAAAATTATTAATACATTCAATTTTAGCAAAATATGAAATTATAATTAAATTTTTATATTATTTTTAATTATTATGAAATTTTATATAATTATTAATAATATTATTATGAAATTATTAATTGATTTTTACTTTTTAGCAAATTATGAATTTTTAATTACATTTCTTATATTATTTCTAATTATTATGAAATTTTATATAACTATTATTATGAAATTATTAATTAATTTTTAGTTATTGTGGTATATATATATTCCTCGATTATATAATTATTAACTTATTATTTTTTATTAAAGTCGTGAAATTATAATTACAATTATTAACATTATGATACTATTATATATATTTTTTACAGTCAGGAAATTATTGTTCATATTTATTTTTTCTAATTTCTAATTGTTATGAAATTATTAATAATTATTATTATTATGAAATTATTAATACATTTTTCATTAGCAAATTATGAAATTATATTTATATTTATTAATTCTAATTATAAAATTGTAATTAAATTTATTATCATTGGTAATAACTATATTTTACCTCTTTTACATTATAAAATTCTAATTAAGTTTGTTAATTAAGACGTTGTTTATCATTTATTACAAAAATAATTTAGATAATATTTTTTAAAATCGTAATATAGAATTTTGGTTTTTATTTTAAAAAAAGTCCGACCGGACCAAATATGGTCCGGCCGGACCAGACCTCTCTTGGAGTTGGTTTCCAAGAGGTCCGGCCAGACCATATTTGGTCCTGCCGGACCAAAAAGTGGTCCGTTCTCACTAAGATGGCGGAGCTCGCCATTTCCGGCGAGCTCCATCCCCAAATCTTCAATACCATTAGTTCAAATTCATGAAACTTCAATTTATAAATCTTGAAATCAAAGTTAAAAATGTGAACTAACCTTGTCTAGTATTTGAAGTTTGAAGGATGATGATGTCTTCTTCTTCTTCTTCTTCTCTCTTCTTTGACAAACAGACCTTGAACCAAGAGCTTCTTCTTCGGACCGATATGGTTGAGTTTTGGAAAAATGGACGGACCAAAATGGACCAAATACTTGTATAAGAGTAAGGGTATATTAGACTTTGCCAATAATTTTTATTTTTTCCTTTTTGTTTTTAACTTACAATTTGGTCAATGAGCATTTTGAAAAACGGGTTGAAAGATCCGGCTATTGGGAAGAATTGAGGAATTAGTGGCCAATAGCCGGATCATCCGACCCATTTTTCAAAATACCCTTTGACACATTTGTAAGTTAAAAAGAAAAAGTGAAAATGGTTTATTATTGACACAAAGTCTAAAATATCCTTACACTTATTCAAAAACACTATCTTTGAGTCTGGCTAAAACCATCAATCCGTCCAAGAGAAGAAGAAGACTTCAGGTTGTTCAAGAAGATCTATTCATCATAATCTTCAAACATTAGATAAGGTTAGATTACATTTTCAGCTTTGATTCCTAGATTTATAGCTTAGAGTTTGAAATTTTTCATATGTAAATCGAGTTTGGGAACATATTCTACATTTTAATGACGGAGCTCGCCGAAAATGGCAAGCTCCGCCATTGTTGTCTTCTTCCCTGGGCGTTCCCAGGGAAGAAGATGGTCCGGCCGGACCACTTTGAGGCCAAATTTTTCTAGGCCAGGCCAATATGTTTTGGTCCGACCGGACTGTTTTGACTACCTATTTTACATTATAAATAAATTATAAAATTCTAAATAATTTTTTTATTCTTAATATTATTTATCATTTATTACAAAAATAGTTCATTACTTTTGATAATAAATATAATTAAAATTAACAAATGTGAACTATGATTTCATAATTGTAACAAAAATTTAATAACTTCACAATGTTGGAAAATGTAATTATAATGTCATAATTTTTTAATAATAATTTCATAATAATTAGATATAAGATATGTAATTATAATTTCATAATGCAAATAAGAAATTTATTAATAATATAAAAATAAATGTAATTATAATTAAATAATGTTGATAAAAAATTATTAATATTTTTCTTAATAATTAGAAATAATAAATATGAACTATAATTTCATAAATGTAAAAATATATATAATAGTTTCATAACATATTATAGTAATTATAATTTCACAATTTTAATAAAAAAAATAATACAATAATAATTAATAATGTTTATATATATACCATAATAATAATAATAATAATAATAATAATAATAAAGTTTTCCCTGTAATGTTTAATTTTCCTACTTGTTCATTTACGTGCAGTAGTCTACAATGTAGAATGATTAAATATTGCGGCATACTTTTTTGAACTATGATTTTAACATTTGAAATTATTGCAGGATGGAGTATGCGATTGATCTTGAACTGAGAAGGCTTCCAGCTAAAGTTTCCCAGTACAGAAGTTGTGCTTCGACACAGTTCTAAAGAGTCTTGATGAGTATCATCAAGATATCTTGAAGCGATCTTTCCTATGACGATTCAAAGAATTGGCCTAGATGCAGTTTGCACCATAGATTATAGATTCTCTGGTACTTCTACTTCTGAAGCCAGTAGACGGTGATGTATTTAGTTTTTGCTTCGGGGATGACAAGATAGTCACATTCTCGACTTTTGAGTTTTCCCTCATCATGGGATGAAAGTGTGATGGCCAAAGGGACCTAAAGCCCAGAAAACTCTCAAAATTGAGGCTTCATCTCAAATATTTCGAAGGACAAAGGACCATTTTAAGGGGGAAGCTCTGAAAAACTTTACAGACTTGTCCCGATATGTTGGATAAATTGAAATTAATCATGGTCTATATTCTCGAGAGCTTCGTGAAGGGCAAGCAAGCAAAGAATGGTATCGACTTATATGCTTTGGTAATTGTTGATGATATTGAAGCCTTCAACAATTATCCATGGGTGTCTATAATTTATGTCGATATCGTTAACATATTTACGAAAAAGAATTCGATGCCCAGTGCGGAGAAGGCCTCCCGGAAGTATGATTCATACGGCTTCCCTTTTGCTTTGTAGGTAATACTTTTAAACTTTTCATTTTGAATTAGTTTATTATGTTTTTCATCGTCATAATAATTGTAAGTTTCACAGATATGGGCGTATGAGGTTATTCCTGCCTTAGGTGACAGGTGGGAAGTTAGGACGGGGACGCGATTTCCTCGGATGCTAAATTGGAGAGCAACGGAGGTGCCAAGCTCTAGGTAGCTTTCGGCTATCCTCGATGATCCTCAGGTGAGCGTTTAGAAATTATTATTAATGTAATATAATATTTGACACATGATTTATAAATTGTTCGAATGTTAATATATTAGCTCGAAGTCCTTCATGAGTTGACGACTTCGATCGAAGAGGAGGAGCAGGACTACATGCGTGGACTGGTATGTAATGTAATTTTAGATTGTTATTTACCTTTTGGGTTAAATAATTAATTTTCATTTTTGTTTATTTATCTAGGATCAACGCAATCCAGTATGAGACATGTCCCCGCCGCTCATGAGATCTCATTCATCGGGGCATCTCGCGGACCTTTACGCTCCCCACTCCCCCGATATGTTCATGGATTCAGTTTTCAATAATCTACAATATTTTACTGGGTGTTAGTTTATTTCCTATTATATTGGTTGGAGTTTATAATTTGAATTTGATATGTTTATGAGTTGAGAATTATTTTTGGAGTAGTTAGTGATATGGGAGTATTATTAAGTTGTGGTTGGTGTTTTGAATTGTCGTGGTTGAGTGCTTGAATGTTTTTGGTTTATTATGACAATTTGATGTCCCTTTATAGGGTGGCTAAGTTCAGATTTAAGGGGAGACTCTGTCGAAATTTTTTTAGAATCTTAAATAAACAATATTCGACATTTAATTTTCACTTTTGTTTTATCTAGGATCACCGCAGTCTTGTACGAGACATGTCCCCTTCGCTCATGAGATCTCATTCACCGGGGGCATCTCACGGACCTTTACTCTTCCCCACTCCCCCGGTATGTTCATGGATTTAGTTTTCAATAAGCTATAATATTTTACTAGGGGTTAGTTTATTTCCTATTCTATTTGTTGGAGTTTATAATTTGAATTTGATATGTTTATGAGTTGAGAATTATTTTTGAAGTAGTTGGTGATATGGGAGTATTATTGAGTTGTGATTGGTGTTTTGAATTGTCGTGGTTGAGTGCTTGAATGTTTTTGGCTTATTATGACATTTTGATGTCCCTTTATAGGGTGGCTAAGTCCAATTTTAAGGGGAGACTATCGAAAATTTTGTAGAATCTTAAATAAACAATATTCGACATTTAATTTCCACTTTTGTTTTATCTAGGATCACCACAGTCAAGTTCGAGACATGTCCCCGCCACTCATGAGATCTCATTCACCGGGGACATCTCGAGAACCTTTACGCTCCCCCACTCCATCGGTATGTTCATGGATTCAATTTTTAATAAGCTATAGTATTTTAATGATCACATTTACATGTTATAATATTTGAGTTAAATAATCAATTGTCATTTTTGTTTTCAGCGCCCAGTACCTCCCATTGATGATTTGTTTGAGCGTCTGGTGGGGGTCATTCCTAATGAGATGCATGCCCTTCAGGATGAGCTCGGAGGTAAGGTCGACGCCCTTAGGGATGAGCTCCGAGGTGGGCATGGAGTATAAGATATGATTCCAGAGCATGATGAGCTGGATGATATGATAGTTCGGATGACGGAGCGGGATTTTTACAGGGTTCCGGCTTGGGTGGCTGTGGATGTGAATGAGGGGGTGCCGGTGGCGGAGGAGGTGCCTCATGTGTCGGAGGTGCAGAAGGATGAGTCGACTGAGGGGCCGACGGAGATGGTTGAAAAGAGGGGATGAAAACGTACTGCCGAGGTGAATGAACAGATTATTAGTCACATCATGTTCTTTCTCCCTTCACGGCCGAGGTGAAGAAGAGGACTTTCATGGACGGCACTTATGTCAACTTATTCCGCGAAGTCGATCCGGCAAAGAAAAAAGGTGTTCGATATGTGGTACTATAAACTGAAGTCGAAGTAAGTTTCTTATGATTTTGTTTATTTATTTCTTAACTGTTAAAATGATTGTATATGAATTTCTAATTATTTATTCATTCAGGTTTCGCTTCGCCATTGGGAAGACAATAATATCTGATTTCAAAGATTGGTTCGGAATAGTCCTTAGGAGCGGAGCTTGGCTTGCCGACAATGTGAGTGCAAAATCGTAATTGTGTGAACTCACTATATTATTTGTTGATTAGATAATATTTAATTCGCTTATGTTTTATGTTGTAGCATGTTGATCTTGCGATGGAGTTGCTGCGCGATCGGGCTAGTAGGTACCCGAAATCGTTCGACTTTCCTGGGCGAGTGATCTTGTGCTGCGGCTTTAAAAATGCTGTTGACATTGAGTACTCGACGTACGGAAGCAACCCTACCTCGTACGTGTTTCCAGATTACATGTTGGACTACGTGGTAAGGGAAGAGCCCGTGTGTGGCCAGTCGTAGAGGGGTTTTACACACCTCTATATTCCGGTGATCGCGAACTCGCACATCATTGCTGTTGAGGTCGTGTTCGCTGAATTGAAAATGTATGTGTACGAATCCAATCATGGTTGTTGATAAGTGTGTTTTTACACACTTATTTAGTTCCTAAATTAGCACTTTAATTGACAAATTGAGCAAATATCTACTTATAAATTGTGTTTATCTTGTACAATTAGGTACAAACTCAATTGGAAAGCAAATAGACAAGATTAGAGAGAAATTGAGCTAAAAGATAAGCAAATTTGATGTCCAAGGACCTATCTGAAAGAAATCAAAAGTTTGGGGACTTAATTGCAACATCTCAAAAGTTGAAGGACCAAAAGTGCAATTTTAGCAAGAATAAGACAAGAGAACGTGGCTGGGAATCACATGAGCTGGAAATGATGGGAGAGTGATGGAGAAAAGATGCTGAGAGACAAAGAAGCATGGGCAAGAAAAAGTGCCGTGAGCTGGACAGGAAAGAGGCTGCTATACATATACACACACAACCAGACACAAAGGAGGGGAGGACTGCTGGTGACAGCAGCAGTGGGAGCTAGGTAGACAGAAGGTGAAAACTGGGGGGAGAAGAGCAGGGTGACAGCAGCAGTGGGAGCCAAGTAAAAGAGAAATAGATAGAGGAACCAGGGGTTGGTTGTAGGCTGAGACCGGGTGAAGTTCACTGCTGGTGACAGCAGCAGTGTAAATCCATCTGGACCTGAGTTGCAGCTACTGCCTGTGGAATTTGGTGATTGATTCTGCTGCTTGGTGGACTGCAGAAACGAAGAGAGGCTGCTGGACTTCTGGTTTGCTACAGCTGGTGCCTGTGGAAGAAGTGCTGAAGTGCTGGCTGTTGCAACTGCACAAAAGCCACTGCTGCTGATTGCTGGAAGCTGCTGGACGGTTCAAAGGAAGTAGAGGCTGCTGGTAGTCTGCTGCAACTAGCATGCTGCTGCTGGTGATCTGCAACTGGAAATTTGCTGCTGCTGCTGCTACTGCTGGCTGCCTGTGACTGCTTTGCTTGCTGAAATTTGCTGGAGGAAGAGCTGGTGCAGGCTGCTACTGCTGGTGGAGGCTGCTGGACAGAAAGGAAGCTGCTGCCTGGACTGCAGTGCTGGACTGCTAGTGCAGTGTGCTGAGGACAGTGCTGAACAAGGAAGAAGGATACAGAGATGAGCAGGCTGGAATACAACTGAGGCTGATCTTGGTTGCGGCTGGACACAAACTGATGCAAGGCTGCAATGCAAACTTGCAATGAATCTGGTTGCGGCTGGACGCAACTCACGCAGCGAGCCAAATTCACAATCTTCAAACTCCGGGTTTCTATTTTTAATGCTTCTTGTTATTTTTATTTTCGAACTCATGTTTAGCTAAATTTTAGTGTTGGGATGATTGATGGAATTTAACCTAGTTTGGATTAATTTTAATATTTGCTATTTGATTAAATGCTTATTTCATGTGTGTTTGTTATTGAGATTATTACATGTGTTTGCTTGATCACCAAATATGTGTTTTGTGAAGTGTATGATAATCGAGAGATATTATACATTTTAGACCAAATAACAAATGCTCTAGGTTCTTGTTAAGGATAGAGATATACCTTAAACCCTAGATGATCCATTGAGCTATTTTCACAATGAGTTAATGCAATTGATTGAGCCTTAATCGACATAGAGATATAGTAGGTTAGACCAATTGATTAGGGTTGATTTCACTCGAGAGAGGTAATTGGCTAAACTTGGAAAATCGGGTCTAACATTGTAAATGAGTAATTTATTAATTTGCATGTTGAGAAATTAATTAGGCGACGGTTAAATGAAATCATGAATCCCAACCATTTTATCTTTTATTTTCCTTATTTTAATTTAGTTTAACAATCTTTTCTTTAAATTAGAATTTACAAAAATCCAACTTTTAATTGTGTATTTCTTTTATTGTTAGAATTGAATTAAGTAAAGTATTATAATCTAAAGTAAACATTCCTCGTGGGATCGACAACCCGGACTCAAAAAGTCCACTTTATTACTTGTACGCGACCCGTGCGCTTGCGGTACACTATTTTGAGCGAACAGTTGTTTCACAGAGACCCAGCTGCAAGAAGCTCTGATATCGTTGGCAGTCATTGTTCCTCTAATGGCTAAGCGTGCTAGAATTGATGTCGATGATGTACTAGCCATTGAGAGGATCAAGGGGATTTCCAAACAAGGTGTCAGGTAAATTTTCTTATACTCGTATTCTAGTATTTAATTAAATTCTTAACTATGTTCATTTATTTCACTAAAGTTTTTTTTTTAACTTACAGTGGCGATTGCGGGATTTTTGCAATAAAATATATTGAGTTCTTGAGTATCGGACGAGATGTCAAGATGATCAATCAAGAACATATACAGAAGTGGAGGATAAAGTTGGCTACTGATTTATTTACGTACAATTGTGATCCATAGGATTTATCAATGTAAAAATATAGTTTTTATATGTAATTGTGTGTATATATATATATTCATTTGTCAATTTCTTTATTACTTTTGAAATTACAACTACATATATTATTTTCAATTACCATCATTCAATAAACGTGCATTAATTTACATATTAAAAATTAAAAAAAAATTTTAAAAATCCACGTTTGGTCGGCCCGGCCGGACCGACCATCCACGGTCCAACCGGACCACAGTCCGATGGGGAATTGGTCCTGTCGGACCACGGTCCGGCCCGGATGTGGTCTCCGGACCGACCAGGTGGTCTTGCCGAACCATGGTCGGTCCGGACGGGTCCAACCGGTTCGGCCATGAGGGTTTTGTGGTCCGGTCCATGGGGTTTAGGGATGGAGGGAGTAAAGTTGAATAAATTGCCTCACAAGTATAGATAACAATATGTTTTTTGGAACAAAAAAATAGTATATATATAATTGCTAAATTTCTTTTTTATATTAATTAATAATTGCTAAAAAAAAAAATTGTGAATTTCACCTTCTCAGGATTGCTTTCACAGAAGTCCTCGAGGCATATGCTGCATATATTATTGGAACCCATTACCAACTTCTTTCGATTATCCACATTTACACCTTCACTTTTGCGGAACCAAACACTAAAATAGAAAACTAATATACTAATGACATTAGCATATAAATTTTCTGTTTTTGTGTTTGATTCTATGGAAATAAAGTTGTATAGGTGGAGATCGCAAGAAGTTGATAATGGATTCAGATAATATATGCAGCATATGTCTTGAGGACTTGTGTGAAAGCAATTCAGGAAAAGTGAAATGTTCATGAATTGCTTATCTCACAAGGGAATATGATGCACGTTTCTTAAAAAAAAAGCTATTGTGGGCACCACAAAGGTGTAATTACTAAATAATACCGAAACAAAAAATTTATGCATTTCACCTTCATTGGATTGCTTTCATAAAAAAGACCGAGACACATGCTACGCTGATTATTTAAATCCACTTCCATTTTCCTTCGATTCTTCACCTTTACAAGAAGATGGAAATTGATTCAGATAATTAGTGTAGCATGTGCCTCGATCGCTTTTGTGAGAGCAATCCAGCAAAGGTGATATGCATAATTTTTTTTTCGCAATTAATTAATAATCACACGTTTCTAATGGCCTAAAATATCTTTTTTTCCCCAAGAAACATTTATCATATTTCATCGTATGATAAGCAATTCACGAACTTTATTAACATAGAGAAAATAAGAAAATTTATTATCAACAACACTACAATTACAATAAAAGTTTTAATAGTGATAAAATTAATTATTCAAGGAAATCTGACTAGTACAAGTTTGGCGAGTATGACTGACTACGCCGCACCTGCCTCACTTTCGCGGTATGGGAAACTCTCCAGTAGATGGTATTCTAGACATACGTACACGTCCAGGAGTACGTCGTCGGACATTCGGTGGCAGTAAATTATCAAGGGGGAGCAAGTGTTCGGGAAGTTCCCACTCAGCCTCATTTGGTAGAGGAAATATAGTTTCAGCATATGCTTCTCTCCACAAAGCAGTGGTATAGTACTCAGTTGATAATGACTGTGGTGAAAAGCCCCTATGTCTAGCAACTGCAACTGCATGAGCGCATGGAAAACTCTCAAGCTGAAACTGTCTACATGTGCACGTGTTGTCATTTAAGTCCACAACATTACCAACATTACGTCCGCATACGACGTTGAATCTAAACTGATACAGTGGATCCACGCCCAACCTTCTAGCCAGGTCTAATGTCTTGAAGAGTTTGGTTTCCATAGCAGGGGTGAGATAAGATGTGCATGATTGAGATTCCTCACGTCTATCATGAAACAAAACCTGTAACTTCTCTCTAATTTTCTCAATCATTTCCAGAATTAGTAACTCTCGATCCTTCTTAAATAATGCATTCAAAGACTCCAAGTTATTTGACGTCATCATATTGTATCGACGTCCTGAAAATTGACACCGTACCCAATGTTGAATCCCCAATTTATCTATTAAGTACTACGAGGAAGCCTTACTCTTGTTATCTATTTCGATCATGAACTTATTATAATCTTCAATAATCTTCAAAAGTGTAAGCCTCAGCCGCCATCTTAAACAAAGAAACGATCCCAGTTCCAAGGTACGTCGTCTTCAAATTGCCTTGTATATGGTATATGTAATAACCATGGTGTGCCTCGGGAAAAACTTCAGCTATACCATTTATGATAGAATTTCCTCGATCAGTTATAAAAGCAAGGTCATTGGCATCTCCAATTACTTCCCTCAACTTTGAGAAAAACCAATTCATCGCTAGATCATTTTCGCTATCCACTATGCCGAATGCAAGAGGGTATATTTGAATGTTGGCATCTTGACATGTAGCAATAATTAACTTCCTTTCATATCTAGCTTTCAGTGTTGTACCATCTACTAGAATTAGAGGTCGCATCGATCTTCTAAATCCATTTATGCATTGTCCAAGAGCCATGAAAAAATACTTGAAGCGATTGTCCTCGTCAGCCTCAATAAAGAATGTCGAACCAAGATTAGTTCTCAACATGTTATGACAATACCTGGCTAATTTCGCATAACTTTCCTCGGGTGAACCCATTAAATCCTCTAACGCACATTTTCTAGCCTTCCAGGCCTTCTGGTAGCTCATGGTCACCCCAAAATCTCTTTGCACATCGTTAATGATGTCTCTAGGTCTGTAAATAGTCCTTGGGTCATCAAACTGATACATTATCTGTTGTCCTATAAACCATGAACGCACTAGTCTGTGATCATTTCGATGAATGCCCACTTGACAAGTATGTTCTAGTGCATACTTGCGAACTACGAATAATTGATTTTTGTCCATCCTCGTTGCTCGCAGACGCCAACTACAATTATCATCTACACAGACAATTGTGTAGGTACTCTTGTCTGACTTCTACACTTTAAACTCAAAATTGTGCTTAAGTGCAATACTGTGCACCGCTTCTTGGAGATCTTGCTTGGTATTAAATAATTGCTGGACTTCCAAATCTTCATCATCTGGAACCACACGTGAACAATTAGTCGATCGTGAACTTGGCCCATCCTTTGAGTTCTCGAAGTGCTCATGTTGACGTCTAGATAAATTAATCAGATCATTGTTTGTAAATGGAATGTCCTCCTGATTGTCTCCGACTACATCGTGACCTATATGGGTAATAAGAGGATCATTGAGTATAGCAACTGTATCAGGAATAACATCGTCATCCTCACGAGCTATTTCTAATGTGTCCCAAATATCATTCACATTTTGATCCCCACCATCGAATTCTTCATTCTGATTATCGGGGGTATCCTTTCGTACTAAAGTTACACAGAGAGGAATAATTTCCTTTTTATTCGCCTCAATTAACCACATAATTTGCACATCAGAAGTAACAAACAAAGGTGGCAATGAAACAGTAGAATTAGAGTTATATAGAAATCCAAATTTCATATCATATTCAGATGGATCAACTTCGAGTTGATCTTGTTGTTTGTTGTACAAGTCTGTAAATGACATAGCTGGTGTTAACAAAATTACCGAAATGTTTTGATCACTTGTATATTTTCATGACCATCGTAGATTTTCATCAACCACTAATTCACCAAAATAAGAAACTGGGATGAAAGCCATATCTGCATTAATTAAAAATAATAAATTTTCAAACCAACAAGTAAGGGAAAATCAGAGTAAGTGATAAAAAGTAATTTTAAAAAAAATAGTCAGTCGGGCCAAACCATACCTCAGTTCGGCCGGACATGAATGGTCCGGTCGGATCTAGACATTGTCCGGCTGGACCATGTCTCGGTCCGGTCAGACCAATGACCGACACTTTTGGTCCGGTCTAATGTTCAATTCTTCCGATTTTGTTACTAAACTGATAAAAGTCACACTTCGCCATATTAATTTTTCATTGTTTAGTCTAAATAATTATAGATCTATAATAATCTATAATTATTAACTAAAAAATTAACAATAGGTGAATTTTTCGATAATTTTTGGTTACTGAAATTATAGATCTATTGAATAAGTTTAACACAACGAGAACGAAATTAAATACAATATAATAAATATTGCTAAATCAACTTACTGATAAGAAGTAGCGAATGAAATCTTTCAATTGAGTTTTGTATTTTTTTTAGCACAAACAGATAAAAAATGAGAGAATAATTTATCTATACATTGAGCACAAGCAGATGAAAAAATAAGAGAATAATGAAAAGTGAGAATTGTATGATTTTTGTTTTAATATAAATATGAAATAAATGAAGGGTATAAGAGAAATATGGTTATTAAGGGTGTACACGTCTTTTTAAAGGAAAAGGGGTATTGTGGTTAGTTTTTGAAAAGTTAGGGTATTTTGACTTAGCCCATGTTTGACTTGGACATTTTGAAAACTCCCCCGTACGTATTTCCTCTTTCCCCTTACTTGAGAGTTTTCTTCTCCGTTCGATGTGACGATGTAGACGGCGGCGTGGGTTCTGGTCACCGAGGACTCATCACCTCTTCTTCTGGCTGGATCTCTTGACGAGACTATCCGTCTGTGGAATTCGAATGTTCCCTAGAAGAAGCTCCAGACTAACACCAGTGGATTCTTCTCCAAACAGCCGAAGACCACTATTGCGACTGCTCTCTTCCAAATATTAGCCACCTGTGTTCGATTGTTGGCCGTCGGTGTTATAAGCAACAAGAAATAGGTGACCAATCTTTGTTTCTCTGCAATATAAAATCACATATGTTATTTGCAATTGTCTTGCCTATGTCTTCTATTTGCTTCATCAAAATTTCCCTAAAAATCACAGACATTTTTCAATCTTTTTACCAAAAACTATTTTTTTATCCAATTCTCATCACGATTCACCTTACTCCCTTAGTAAATTAATCCATCAAAAACTATTTAGGTCATAGTCTCAACAACCACCACTTGCCTCGATGAAAAAGAAATAATTAATGTGGACGGTGTGGTTTAAGTCCAATCTGAATGGTAATTTTTGAAAATTTTGGTCAATTTACTACGGGTGTGGTTTAAGTTCAATCTAAAGTATAATTTCTGTAAATTTGGATCAATTTACTAGGATTTGAACTTTTAGGAATGTGTGTTCAGCATGTGTTGTATTATTGCTTTACTTCATCCATGGAGGTTTGAGAAGGGGGGGGGGATCTTCTACTGTAATTGCTATCTATTATCTTCTTCCTATCTGTTCAATTCTTATTTATTATTAGGTACTCAATTTATTAATTTGAGTTACAAGAAAATAGTTATTGGAGAAATATGATTAACGATTGTATTCGATAATTTGTACTAAATTGTAATTATCCAGGGTTCTATGAAGTTTTACTAAATATGTTTTCCATTTAGTTTTAGACCCTGTCTACTTGCCTAATTTTCCTTTCTTTTCTTGGGAATCACTTCTTTCTCCTCTGCATATGAAGGTGAAACTGCATTTGTCATGGCTTTATATTATTTGGTGCAGATATTAAATGGATTTAGAGTGATGGAGCACATAAAAAATAAAGAATACGATGATTACAAGGTACATTTGTAAAAATTTACATTGGTTTAGTGGCATCCATATTCTGTAAATGCTAATTAAGTCTTCATGCATGGATATAGGTTTATGATATTGTCATTTAGGAGTTAAACCATCCGTCCCACACTCCTTTCCATCCCTCTCCATTACCTTCCCAGAAAGCGAGGAGTTTTAATCTTGAAGATAAATAAAAAATTTCTCTTTGGCATTATAATTGTTAATCATATGGTTGTTTTTTGAAGCTATTAATCCGTGTAATGAAGTTCAAAGAAAATTCACCAAGTAGTGAAGTAAATTTTGCTCTTTTTAATTTGATTATCTCTTCTAATTAGTTTGACACTGTAAAACTGACCGTTTAAGCCTTCTAACTTTTGAAAGGCCCTGAATCCTTCCTATGCATCTCATTTCCTATAGTGCTTGGAGTATTTGAATATATGTATTAACCTGTCACACATGGTTCTTAAAAATATTTTTTGTAGGTAAGATCAAATGTGGACATAAAAGTCAACGTTACCAAAGAGAATACATAGATCAACAAATGCGTTGTCCCATTTTTTGTCATAGCGGTGCTTATCTTGAATCATGTTTCTAACTTGCTTCTAACATAACTTTGTTTTCCTCTTAGTAAAGTGTAGGCCTTTTGGTGCCAAGGTTTTACCAAAAGGAATAGTTTCATCAACTTCAAACTTGGAAATGCGATCTTTATGGTGCCCTGTTTCAGAAAATGTATGTAACTGTATTGTAGCATTTTCTATTTGTTTGACTATTTAAGCTTATCTGAAGTTTAACATTAAACAATAAGTATTTGGAATAGCAGTGCAACCATTCTTATAACAAGAAAACTTTATACAATCTACTACTTTGTTTTCTATTTATTTATTATACCTATTGATGGAATAAGTGATGATCCAACTTTTAGATTCTTTTTTATTTGAGTGTTGAATATTGGTTTGTACATTTCAATTTTTTCTTATTATGAAGATTTTTACCCTTTCCAATCTCCGCTTATGGATGAGATCTTTGGTGGTCCATCATTTTTACTTGGCAAAAAATTTTGGGTCATAATCAAGTGGTTTAGTTAATGCGGTTCTCAAGATCTGGATTTAAGTCTGCCCCGAATTAAGATTGTATCTTATTGGGTATCCTTATTTTATTTCTCTTGTAGAAGTAGATCCTTAGTTGCCTTCAATGAATTGGTTAATTCCAGCAGAATTCAACAAAGCTTGAGGTGCAATTGAAAGGAACAGAGATGCTCCAAAAATGGATAGAAAGTAGAATACTATGCATGATTTTTACCAAATTAAGAACATGTGATTTTCTATCTTGATAAGTGCGAGAGTGGGCTTAAACAAAAAAACTTTAACCTCTGTTTGACAATAAATTTAAAAAGGAGTTGCAGCAAAGTTCGAGACACTCCATGCTTCTGTAGCTGCCGACATTGTCCTCCTCTCATTTGTTGGCGTTTGCATTGTCTTTGTGCATGGTGGTGGGCCAAAGATCAACCAGTGGCAAGGTAAACCTAGCATCATGCCCAATTTTCTCAATGGGCTTAGAGTCAGCGATGCCTCCACAATGGAAATGACGAGTTTTGCTAAGGTTCTTTGACTATAATTTTTTTAATATATTTTTGATTTATACTTCATAGAGAGTGATAATTAGTGAGTACTTGGTTAACTTGGCATGATTTGGTACAATTAGATGTCCATTTGAGATATTGATTGAATTTTATATTGAATTTTTTATTTTTATCGATTTTTATGCATTGTAGTGTAAATATTTGTAAATTGATGGAAAAAAAGGCTTCAAATTTAGTTTTTAGATTATCGTGTATTACGTAATGATTTAAACTCTCCAATCATTACAAGTTGGAAATGCTATTTAAATAATGTGAGTAGAATTGCATACATATAAGCTAACATACGACAGTAAGGATGTAGGCGTACAACTAATGGTTCAAGACCTTGACAACTTAAAAGAAACTATATGTCCCTACAATTTTAAATTCTACAACGATCATTAATTTGAAATGGTAGTTGGAAATACATCCAATCCCCAAGTAATAGATCATGTTTTAAAATTTAATTTGAGAGTTTTTAATTTGATGCATATTAGTGAGAAGCACATTCATTTGTTGGATTATTGAAAATAGTGAACTTTTGTCACGTTTTCAACTATTTTATACCATTTGGGCTTAGTTTGAGATTGAAATCGAAGAGTAATATCCAAAATTTGGTAGAAGTCTTAATACATATAACGCTTATTATTATTATTATTATTTAAATTGGAACCGAATTTTCGTAGTTTTTCTTGCTTTTTTTTCTTTTTTCAATTGTACTTTTTCTATAATTTAATCTTTATCAATGAAATATGTTCGTGCATAGCACGAGTGTGAAATTAGTTATTATTGGAATCAAACGAGATTCGGAACCATTTAGTTCTGATATGATCCAAGTGCAACACCAACTTTTTATAAAGAAAAAGTCTACAGTAATGATTAAACTCATAACCACATTGATAGAATAACTTGTTTTTCCTTAAATTTCTAAAAATGCATAGAAATATTTTAAGGGATGCGTTTAAAAGAAAGCCGACAGTATGGACATGGAATATTGTGATGTAATATAATTTTTACGTATAAATATGTTATTTAGCCTACATTAGGATAAAAGTAGGTGTTATAATTTGGTTTATTTGTATTTCTAGATAAGATATGTGGTTAAAAAATGGAGAAAAAAAGATGTGTGGTTAAAAAAATGATTTGAAAAATTGTATATAGATTATAAATTGATTTCTAAACCAAATAATTGTCTTTATCAAACATATGCTTAGTTGATTAATATTATTAACTAGTAATTGCATTCGTATGATGTACGAAATATATAATTGAAATTATTTATTGAATAAGTTGTAAAAATATAACATTCAACAAAAATAACATAATGAACAACAAAAACATAACTTGTATATACAAATTGTGGATACTTTATAATTTCTTTTTCTTACTTAGTCTAATATCCTTATATGACAGTTCGGTTCTCCTGCGCTCCACCTTGTGCGCTTTGGCGCGGCATTTGAATTTTTTTTTAATTAATTTATTTTTTAATTATTTGTTTTGTTTATTTTTTATTTTATGTTATTTTTCATATAATTCTAATTATTTTACTTGGCATCCGTTTAGTAAACAAAATAAATTTATTTATAAATTATACAATTTCTCAAATTACATTTTAATTCAACACATTTTCTCTCTTCAATTTTCGATCACTAATTTTACTTCAATTAGATAAATAAACTAATTTATAAATCAAACAGTGTTACCAAACAAAGGCTTAATTTATCTTATAATTTTTCTTTTGGCTTAATTTATCTTATAATTTGTCTTTTTGTAATGCATTATTTTTGTTTTTACTTGTCGTAAATAAATTTTAATGAAAAAATGTGATCTTTTATGAAATATGTTATTCTTGTCTTCTATTTTGTTGTAATAAATTCTAATATAAGTACATTTATTAAATTTCGTTTGATTTTCTATTTGAGACTCATTATAAATAAAATATTTTTTTCTCTTCTTTTCAACCACATGTTCATCAATAAAATAAAATAATATTATATATAAAAATATAAAAAAATTCACTACTTTTTAAACACGATAAATTTGCTCAAAATGGTGCAGAAAGAGATTGAAATCATCCAAGAAGACAATCATGTCTCAGGCGAAGAGAAATTGATATGTTTGTGGCTACCGTGGATATGACAAAAGAACTTGTTCGACCTTAACGTCGAAGTTAGTTGATCGACAATTATTAATTGATTCAAACTGAATTTAAAAAATGAAAAGAGAAAATGTGTGTGGTTAAAGTGGTTTGAGAAATTATTTTATTTATAAATTTTTTTTGAAATTCTCTTATTTATAAATTGATTCAAATGGAATTTAATAAATGTACGTATATTAAAATTTATTTACGACAAAAGTACAAACAAAAATAATGCATTACAGAAAAAAAAATTTGAAAAAATTTGTAATTTATAAATCAATTTATTTTGTTTACTAAACGGATATCAAGTAAAATAATTAGAATTATATAAAAACTAACATAAAATAAAAAATAAACAAAACAAAAAATTAAAAAAAAAAATTAAAGGAAGAACATCTTCCAATTGAAAAGGCAAATGCCTTGCCTTTTCTTGTGCTTTGCCTTTAGGCAAAGCGCACAAGGTTCTCCTGCGCTTGGAGCGCAGGAGAACCGAACTGCCTTATATGAATAACATAAATTTTCTTAGTACAAAATAAAATAAATGAGGCAAGTAACTTGAATGCATAAATTGTGCATTCATACGTAATACAAAGAAAAATACCAAAAAAAAAAAAAAAGTAAGATATAAAGTTGTGATTTTCATACTTCTTTTAATAGTTAATTGTTCATTCTTCAATTTTCTTTGTCCATTTAGGCAAAGTAAGATCTGGACATGTAACATATTCTACACTTTACGAATTGATTTGATGACTGAAGTCGACCTTATGGTTAATTGATTTTTAAAAGTGGAATTATTTACAATTTTTAAATTGTAAAATAAAATAAAGAGACTAATAGAAATCCACATGATTAATTTATCAACTCCCTGAATAGTACTATAAGAATTGAAACTAACTATCATAATGTAATAATTGATATTTAAATATAGTAAACAAATATTTCATTTCATTACATAAAAACTAATATATTACCACAAAAAGCTAAAAAACATTTAAAAAGAAATAAAAATTGTTCAAACTTAAATTAAATGTTGCAGTTTGTTAAACTTACAAGTGACATACTTATATATAATCATATATTTAAATGAATGTAATAAATAAGCAATATGAAATTTTAATTTTAATTTTATATTATTGAACATATATATTACATATACAATTAACTTTATACAAAAAAAAATCATCTATACATCTCAATTTATAAATATGTCCTTAACCCATAAGAAATAAGACTTTGTCACTTATTTATATAGAATTGATTCTTCAAAAATAATTTTTTTTTTCAATATTCATTCTCAACCATATATAATTTAAAAACTCATTTTTAACAATTGCACATACTACTTTTTAACGATACACTCTTAATAATAATAAAAAATTACTTTTTAACTTTTATTTTCAACCACTCAATTGATTGATTTGACAATTATTTTATTTTTTATATTACTTTCTTTTGCTTTCAACCACACATTTAAAACTATTTTAATATATAGTCTCTATCAAACATATCCTTATTCCATGGTTTTCAATACAATGTGGCATTTTATGTTTCATCAAGTAGTCAAAGAACTGTACTACCAAAAAATCTCATATATCAAACCAATAGTTAGAAGACAATATCACGCGCGACGAAATTAATTTGATGACGTATGATTTTTTATTTTTTTTTATTAGCATAATCTTCTTTCATGTACATCAAAATTAATTTTCCAACATGTGAATTCTTTTTGTGGGTCTCTGTCATGTGCATGTAAGTATTGATAGATTATGTGGGAATTTTTTCTCCCAATTCAAATTTCCGTCCAATTCACGTCCAAAATTTTCTGAATTTTGAATTCATGCTCCAATTACAATTCTTGGAAACTGACTTTTGTAAATTTCCAATTTATGTTTCAATTACAATTACATGAATAATCCAAGAGTAATTCTCAGCAGATATTTTTAATTGATATTTTTAAGCAATATTGCATAAATTGAGTGATAAAAAAATAAGTTGTGTGGTAATTATTTACACTACTCAATGTATGTGAACCATGTCGCAATATCATTTAAAAATATCAGTTAAAAATGTCTCTCAATAATTACTCATAATCCAAATTGTTTCGACTTTTCAATTCAACTAGTATATAACGCGTGCGATGCACATGATATTGTAACGATATTTTTTTTAAAGTATATATGTTTTTGAAATTAAATAAAAATTGTCCAAATTTTTCACATATTTTACCTAAAAAATATTCAAAGTGTTGATTTGAACAACCTCAATATCGAACTCAAATGACCTTAAACATTATTAAAATTTCTAAGTATGCAATACTCTTATCAATAATACCATCATCTTTCTTTAAATTTTTTATATCCTGAAATGTATTTTTAGACTACCTTATTCGAAGAAACTGGAGTTGTGAGAATTTGTTTCTTTTATGTGTGTATATAATTCATAATCAATCCATTGCTACAGCGAAAAAAGAACGATTAACATCATTTGAAAACTTATCTAGATTTTAGAATCAAGATGAAAAAATCATTTGTCATCTAGCGTAAAAAATTGTTTATCATGCATGTGAAGTTAAAACTTAGAACAATATTTGATTATAAATGTCTGAGAAAAATTGAGATGTATCTAATCTAGGTTCCCTACTAAGATATGATTAATCGAGACACACACTACAAGAAAACAGAGTAATAGGGGTGACATTTGTCGCCCCTATAGATTAACTTGTCGCCTGTATTATTCAACAGGGGCGATTATGTCGCCCCTATGTGTCGTTCCTATAGATTCGTTGTACTAGATCTATTAGGACTACATATGTCATCCCTACAGAGCTCGAACCTGAACCATAACCAAATGCTATAGGGACGACAAATGTCGCCCCCATAGATTTAAAATCTATAGCAATGACACCTATAGGGGCGATAATGTCGCCGTTATAATTTTTATTTTTTATTTTTAAAAAAAAAAAACCAAATATGCAAAATACCAAATTAAATTACTAAAAATGCGAAAGTTTATAAGCATTTTCATAAGATTACAATTCATTTTTAAAAATAACATATTACTACCCATCTGATGGTCTGACATCGTTATCATCACAACGTTCATCATTAATTACATCATCTGGTGACATACCCTGATTCACCGCAAGGCGCCTAATAACCCTCATCATTCTTTCCATTTGAGATTGCATTTCAGCCTTGTATAGTTCCAGCCTGTCTTCTGAGTTTATATTTTCAGGGGATTGGATGTTTCTTGTTGGGACATGCGATGATGCAGCACTGCTCTTAATAGATGGAGATCTTCCCTTCGGGATTCGACCAACTCCACTCATGAATCCGCGTCGCTCTCCAATGGCCTCCTTCACGATGAGACGCTCTCCCACTTGTGTGCCCATGGAGGCAGCCCGGGTCAGCTGAGTCTCCTTCACCAAAACGAATTGGTCCTGTGATCGAAAGTTAATAATTAATAAAATGTAAAATTGACGAAGCCAAAAATATTAGTTTTATAGTATATATTTTACTTACATAATATTTTTCCGCATTCTCATTCACCCATTCCCCGTCTCCGCGTTTATGTAGTCGCTCGAACACATCCACAACACCCAACCAATTCCCGGTCTCAGGGTTTCTCTGCAACAATTTCAATTTGAAATTGAACAAAAAATGTAAGAGTTTGTGTGGGTGCGTAAAAATGATATTATTTAACCATACCTCAGAGTGTCGTGTTGCTGAAAAACTCCTCGAACCTTGGTGGGATATGTATCTAGCCTTCTCACGATTGGCTTTATTTTTCTGTGATCGAGCCTGTGATCACAAGTACGTAGATTACCTAATTGTTATCATTATTGAAATGTTAAATTGACATCTTGAACCAAAAAAAAAAAATCACTTACCAAGTAATTAGGGCTTGTGAAATTGACATCTTGAACAAAAAAAAAAAAATCACTTACCAAGTAATTAGGGCTTGTGAACAACTCCACACATCTCTGCCAATCCTCAACTGAAATCTCCCCATACGGACGACTCAGTCCATTTTCGTTAAAGTAACCATTCGTCGTTGCTTTATATGCTTGATAGCGATCAGCTGTCAAACGATCGAGACCGCATAGGATGTCCTCGTACTCCTTATGCGACCCACTACTAGAAATATCAAAGTATGTCTATCGAAAAAAAATTTAATTAAAACGTTATTGAGTGATAGACAATATATATTAATCAGTTATGTTAATAATTACTTACTTGAACTGTAGTTAGTACCCGTACCCGCCCGTCCCTGTAGCTCCTCGGGGACATCGACCCAACTAGAATAGCAAGGAAGACAGTTCTGTCTAATTGTATTCCCAACCAATCGTGTGAACATTTCCGGATTGTTCCCGATGAGTTGTAAGGTCTGGTAATTCAAATCAAAATCAATGGGAAGTGATTTTTTCCGGCTATTCAGCCACTGCTTCTCTAAATTCAAATTTCTCGAGATACCACGCTTCTTCGGTGGCGGCACTGCAGATTGAAAAAACATCGAGATTATAAAGTATAATCAACAATGATAAAAATAAAAAAAATAAGCTCTTGGCTATAAATAAATAAATAAAAAGTTACCTGACTCGCATGATCTTGATAATCTGCGATGTGGCGTTTAGGAGGATCGCCTGAGCAGTCACCACCATGAGAGCGAGCAACTTCAGTCATTACGTACTAACAACAACAACAACAACAAAAAATAATATATGAGAGACAATAATAAACAAGAGAGACAGAAATGAAAACAATGATCTGACCCATAAAATTAAATCTTCTAAAATATTCAAACAAACCCCAAAAGAATGGGAACTAAAAATACATTTACTCAAAGAGTCAATTTCACATGTTTGGGAAATAAAAAATATATTTACTCAAGAATGTGAACTATGAAAATACATTATAATATCTTAAACTTTTAGATCAGTTGATTCAAAATTAATTAAACAACAAAACATCTACTAAGTTCATTTATTCATTGTTGTTTTCTAAAATGTTTTTAGTGTTAATAAAACCATATAACTTTCAGAAGTTACTGAGCATTGAAGCTAGAATTGAGGATGAGCACCTCATCAATAGAATTCCTAAAATGGCTTATCTATCAGTCATTTCATATTCCAACTATTGGAGAAGATTCCACCTAGTTCTTGCTGATAAATAAAATTAATATGCAAATATGTATTCTTAAACTATCTATCAAAAGCAAGAGCAAATTTGAACATGGCTATGATTAACAATCGAATGGGGGAATTTAATGAATATGCAAATATGTAGTCTTACAATTATGGAAGAACACAAGGCAAATTATTAGACTCAAGTTGATATTAAGTTAGTTAACCAACATCTCAAAACATCATCAAGGGAACCTAGTTCAATTACACCACAAATCGGAAGTGTGAACTCCAACAAAATCTTAAGAAAGTAAGATTATAGAATATGAAAACACTCCACCTCAAATCACGTTTGAGAAAATGGCTGTCTTTGACTTTCTAAATAACAAAACCCCATAATCTAATGCATAATTAGTGTTCATGAAGTGGGACCCTTTTCCACTCGTGTGGTCAAAATATAGGAATTGTAAAACTAATAATATTATAGAAGTGGAAAAGTAAATATCTCTAGAAAAAATGTGTTTAAAATTATGGGGTGTCGCCAAGACAAAAGGCAAGTTAGTTGTCGGACGTAATGGATTTGTTACACAACTTTATTAAGAACAAACAAAAGCATATAAGATGTGAAATAATTTTAAGGTCGAATCAATAGAATTGCTAGGAATAACCAGCTTACAATGGAATCGAGCCTCGAGCCCTTAAGCAAGAGAACCACAAACAATTGGTTGAAGCTCCATTTTCTTATGAAGGCATCAAAGTCTATAATATTCTGCTCCCATCAGGAATAACCAATCTAGAAAAGTGAGTCGACTAATGGATCAATTTGAGACAAGAATGCAAAGTGGGGGTGCAGAAGTGATCTCCAGAAAGATGGCAGGTGTGGTAGCACATGGAGACTTTGTAATCAAACAGTAATATAATAAATAAAAGAGGGCTTGGCATTAGTTCTCATTTTGGATTAGATGCCACAATTTTGCATATACTAATTTTCTAGTTCAAGTCTTTTTTCTATATTAAGGCCCAATTGCATTTAAAATCAACATCCAATTTACATTTGCAGGTTGAAGCTATCAGAACATGAGAGTATTACCTGTACTCGGAACTTCCTCTCTAAGTAGATTATTCAGCACTCTCAAACAGTCCCTAATCCATTAAAAACTAAAATGAGCCACGAATAAGTCGTCCCGGGAAAATCACAAGCAAGAAACTGAGACAGAAGATCTTCCAGCAAGATGATAAGTAGCTAGGACTTGACTGATGCAATTATTGATTTCTTTAATGGAAGAGCTATTACAGTGTTACTATTATTCTTAAGAAAGAAGATGCTAAACAATGAAAAGCTTCTGGGAGATGGTTTGGATGCATGTTCCATACACGATTTACAAACAGTCGAAGAAATTCCAAATCTGATTAGTTCTATAGAGGATAACTAATAAGTACTCAAGAGCCAAATTCACAACCAAATGTCAAGAAAAGTTTAGTGGGCAACTAAAATTATAGAACAACTGAAAAAGAGAAAAATAATCAGTAAATACCAGACATCCATTCATCCACAAATACCAAAAATGCAGTTTCACTCTACCACAAATGCAACTTCACCATATCACACAGCCATTAATCAACAAATACCACAAAATATCAAATTATTGAGATTGGAGGACGGTTGGAAAAATAAAGAACCTGCAGTCACGGTAATGACAATCTAGGAGCAGTACTTCTACACTCCGATTCCTCAAAGGTGTTGGTGATTGCTTGGGTGGTGATGGAGGTGACTGGCAGGTGGTGCTGGGCGAGAAAACAATTGGTGGTGGAAAGTGCTTGATTGGTGTGGGAGGTGACTAGAATGGTGGTGGCGGCCAGAAAATTGGAGGTGGTGGTGGTGAGTGAAGCGGTGGTGATGAGGTAAAAAATTAAGGTGGTGTTGAGCGACTTGGGGGTGGGGAAGTGGCCTTACCATGTGATTTAGGTCCAGGAATCAATAGAGTCAACATTAGACACTCTGATCTCATGCATAGCCAAGGTGGTAGGTTGTAACACGTCATATCTATTGGCCATTTACTGTATGTCTGACTCATGTTGCGAAATGAATTGAAACCATCTGCGGACAACCCCAGTTGGACATTTCTGATTTCACTTGCAAACTGAGGACGTTTTTCGTCGAAGTCTCGCCATGCCTTCTCGTCTACAGGATGCTGCATCTCGGCATCATCCATAGACTTTCCTGTACAGTGCCACCTCATAAGTTTTGCTATTTCCTTCGTGGAAAATAAACGTTTAAGTCTGGGTACCAGAGGAAAATATCTCAATACTTTGGGTGGCACATTCTTACTTGAACCTCTTCCAGCGTTGTGAATCCAACGACTTTCCTTACACACGGGACAATTTTGCTTATCAGCGTGCTCTTTACAGAATAATGCACAGTCATGCTTACAAATGTGAATAGATTGGTAACCCAGGCCCAACTTCGTCATCATCTTCTTGGCTTCATAGTGAGAATCGACGAGGTTCATGTTTGGAAAGGCAAGCTTCAACAGTTGTAAAAGATCATCGAAAGATTTGTTTGTCCACTTGTTCCCCACCTTCAGATGCATCAGTTTCACTAAAAGTTTAAAGAAGAGAACGAAGAAACTCCAGGATATAGTTCTGAATGAAGAGCCTCAAATATCTGGTCGTACTGGACATCAGAACATGTGGCATCACACTCATTCTCGATTATCTCATCCATAACATTAGCCATTTCGTCAATCGCCTAATCTCTAGAACCCGTCCCCTCATCCCTTAGATCTGCATTTCCATGTTGAGTCTCGATCTCACAGTGGTGAATCCATGTGACATAGCTCGCTGTGAAACCATTAAGACATATATGATATTCAACAGTCTCCAAATTATGGGTATACCCATTTAAACATTTGTTACACGGACATCTGATCCTCCCACGGTCGTTTACAAGTGGTCTCGCCATATCTATAAAAGCTTTCAAACCAATTAAGAATTCTTGAGACTTTTGATTTCTAACATTCATCCAGCTTTTATCAATTTCCTTATTCGATTTCCTGCAAGAATAATAATGAATATTATGTTATAATTTTGAGTGACGTGAATGTTCTAAGGTCACCTTATCACTGCTCGTCTAATAAAAAGGTACGGGCCCTAAACATTCATCATTGATATGCGAAATAATAAATTTTGTTCATTTTTGGGGTGTGTGTGTGTGTGTGTGTGTGTGTAAATTTCAGCTGCATCTCCCCTAAATTCTCCTAAGTGTATAATCTATTGTTGAATATAGTCCACACCCAGAGAACTTAGGGATGTTGCCGAGAATTACATAGAAAAATATATATGCATCAATAGAAAAATAAACAAAATTCATTATCTCACATATTAATGAAAAACTCTCCAAAAAATGGGAGAATTCAAAAATCAATTTGTAAACTTCAAATTTCCAACAATGTTTGCAGTTTTCGATTTACAAACTGATATTCAAACGATTATCTAAGTTTTTTATGCAAATGCAGTGTATACACTAAAACTTGTAACATAACTAATATTTATTAAAAACTAAAAATATCTAAAAAAAATTAACATAAACATGTTTAAATGGCTTACCGAAGGTCCAAATAGTGCTTGGTTTCGATTCTCTACTTTCAAGTTCGATTGTGTTGACGAGAGGCACGAAAAAGCGAAAATGTCGAGGAAAAAAGTCTTGAGTATGATCATTAAAAAAAAAGAACTGGAGATATAGGGGCAAATTATGTCGCCCCTATAGATATATATGGCGCCCCTATAGATTAAAAAGGCACCAAAATTGCTGCTAAAACTTTTATTTTTATAGGGGCGACATATGTCGTCCCTATAGCATTAAAAAAATGCGAGACCATTTCCTGCTAAATAATATGGGTCTATTGGGGCGACATAAGTCGCCCCAATAGATTATTACTTTGTAGGGGCGACATATGTCTCTCCTACAGTACAAGATACTCGCCCCCAATTTATTTAAAAAATGCGGAGAAAAATCCCGCTAAAGGCATATAATTTATAGGGGCGACATAATTGTCGTCCCAAAAATGTCGCCCCTATTTCTCTGTTTTCTTGTAGTGCCATATAAGATATTATATTTAATAGAGTAAAGTTTGATTAGGAAAATTGTTCTGAAATCGATGCCTTCAAATTTCTGACTCAATAAATTGATTCATAGTGCTGTGAATATCAAAGTAGCACACACATTTCTTTAAATTTACACTTTTGTTCCAATTTGTGCCACGATTGACTTCATTGGCTTTTTTTTTTTTTACTTCAATTCCTTTGTTTTCTTAATCTTGGGATATTTCTAAACTATAAACAAATAATAACAAAATCAATAGTAAATACTCTCAAACGAACATATAAAATCCTATTTTTAGGATAGAAATAAGTATATAAAATACACTTATCAACCACCACAAACCATCATCTCAAATCTTGCTACAACCCAATGAGACGTGTTCGTCAATTTGATGGAAAAAAAACAATAATAACATGCCCTTGTGACTTCTATACATCATTTGATATAGTAAACACATGATAATAAAATGGGTTCAGAACATAGTAAAAGGAGTCGAGGTGAACAAAATACATTACAAATTTACAGAATATTAACTTATAGTTACGCATACCTCATGACATTTTTATAAACTGTAAAATCTAAAATTTTACTTTAAAGTTCGAATACAAGATAAAAATATATAAATATAAACCAATTTTTTAAAACATAAACAAATGACCTTCTCAAGAAATTGGCACTTCGAAACTTTAACGAAAAAAATTTAATGCAATAAGAATTTAAATTGATTGGAAAACAAAACTTAATTAATTTTTCATAAAACTAATATTTTAGAAAAAAAAAAATTTACACGCGTCATACTTCAATAATTAACTTTCTGAATAAAGAAGTGAATATTCAAAGAACTCTATTTCTATGGGCGTGGTGATAATATAATCAGTGTCAAATTAATATTTGACAAATAAACTCAAAATTGGAATATGTATAATAGAGAATAAAATTTTTAATGTAGAAGGTGAAAATGATTTTTTTTAATTTTTTTGTATACAAGTAAAAAATTTAATTCGAGAAATACACTTTTTTCCTTTTTCTTATTTTAGTTGAAGGATGTTTATGAACTTTAAATTATCCAAGAGTTACTCGTTTTATTTAAAAGATTTTTAGTGGAAAAGTGAAGAGTTTAGATTGTAAATATATGAAAAATATTTTTTTATCGACAATAAAATTATAAAATAAAATAGAATGTTAAAAAATTGTACATTAAATAAAATAAATTTAAATGTGATATTATTAAAAGGTTTTAGGGTAAAATAATAATAATAATAATAATAATAATAATAATAATAATAATAATAATAATAATAATAATAATAATAAATTCTCCCTTTAAGACCTTTTAGAAGTAATTTTTATTTTTTTAATACATTATTATATGCATGTTAAAAAATTAATTCAAGAAGTACACATTTTTTCTTTTTCTCATATTAACTAAAGGAAATACTAGAAACTATAAATTATATGAGAGTTATTGGTTTTACTGAAAAGACTTTTAGTGAGAAAGTGAAGAGTTAAGATCGTAAATATATGAAAAATATTTTTATTGACAATATGAAAATAAATGAAAATAAAATATTAAAAATGAACATTAATTAAAACTAAGTATGAAAATGAAATTATTAAAAATATGTGATGGTAAAATAGTCCAAAAAAGTTTCTCTCTTTAAGAGACTTTTATAAGTAGTAAGTATAGATTTACTATTCTCAGAAACTAATTTTGAAACTTCCAATTACTTTATTCATGTTCCAATTGGTTGTTCTCTCCTTTTGTCAGATAAATTCCGTGCCAATAAAATATCTACTTTGATTTCGTTCTAATTTTAATTATTTTGAAATTGGCTTTGTTAATTTATTATGTTGCCGCTCCTGAAGTGATATAACAATACATTAATATTCCAGAGATCTGCAAATTACAAATGTTATTGTTATTGTTGAATTTTTTAGTTTTAAATTGATAATGCATTATGTTGTTACTTCTGAAATAGCACAACTTATAGTTAATATCCGAGAAGAATATTAATCATATAATTGACTATTATAAATAATTTATTGTTGTTCTTGAAGTTGCATAACATTATACTTAATATTTCAGAAGAATATTATTTGCTCCTGAAGAGCATAAACAATAATTTCCAAAATTCCATAAGAATATTGATTATTATTATTATTATTATTATTATTATTATTATTATTATTATTATTGGACGAATTTCAAATTAATATTCCAGAATAATATTGCGTTATTGCTACATTTCAATATTTCAGAAGAATATTATTTTAATGCTCATATATTAATTTTTTACATACTAATATTCTTGAAGAATATTGCAGTCTTGTTCTCAAAAAAATTTCTTATTAATTCAGAAGATTATTATGATTTAAAAATATTTTGTTGTGCTTCCTGAATAATCATAACTTTATCCCATATTAATATTCTAAGGAATATAATTTTCTTTTGAAGAGCTCGGTATTATGAGATATTTTGTTTTTGTTTTGAAAAAATATTTTGTTTTTACATACTAGTGATAGCTTAATTTTATATATGTGGAATTCACATGGATTTCTAGTATCTTTTGCATGTTGGTAAAAGATTTAGTCAATTTTTTGTTAACTTCTTTATGGAGATTCTTTTTCCTAATAAATGTTTGGTAAGTAATCTTTATATATAAATCACATATTAGTGATAGCTTAATTTTATATATGTGGAATTCACATGGATTTCTAGTATCTTTTGCATGTTAGTAAAAGATTTAGTCAATTTTTTGTTAACTTCTTTATGGAGATTCTTTTTCCTAATATATGTTTGGCAATTAATCTTTATATATAAATCAATATCCAGTTTATATGGTAATTAATATTCTTTAACCTAATTAAATATTTGTAGATGTTCATTCATAAATTTTAAATTGATAATGTATCATGTTGTTGCTCACAAAGTAGTACACCATTATTAGCATTCGAGAAGAATATTACTTGCTTAATAAGAGCATGATATACAATTTCAATATTTCAGAATAATATTGACTCAATGTGTAACGACCCGGCCCCCACTTAAGGGCTGGTCCCGACCGTTAGAAACTACGTACTATCCGCTTTGGACTTGCCCAATTGGTATCAGATTTGAACTTAAGTCTCTCTTAAAGTGGGAGGTCTTGGGTTCGAATCTTGGGGGACTCGTCTAGAAATCCGTAAGGGGTAAGATGGGCTTAGGCTCTCCCAAAGCGGATAGTACGTAATTTCTAACGATCAGGACCAGCCTTTAAGTGGGGACCAGGTCGTTACACAATGCTCCATAAGAAGTATAATTTAAAGTATATTTTAAACGAATATGGAGTTGATGTTCTCGAAGAAACACGACTCACATTATATACATATTTCAGAAGAATATTTTATTGTTACTCAGTAAAGCACAAATATTGTTGCTCGAAAGGTAGATCAACTTGTTAATATCAATATTCGAAAAGAATATTGTAGCATTATTAATTTTTTATTTGAGTTATTTACTAAAATATTATAGAATATTGTATTAATATTCTTGAAAAGAAACAATTTAAATAAATACTCCAATAGAATATTGTAATATTGAGAACAAAATGCTAAGAATGGCTTCAATTGCAGCCTTAACTTTTGAAATGTAGTGAAAGATATTATGAACTGTCAATGCAACACAAACTTCAATTAAGAGGATACAGATATAAAAAATTTTGTGTTCCAAGATAAGTAAGAGATACCATGCAGAATTTCCAAGCATCTATGCTGGCTTGTAGGAGTTACATGTCTATTTATTGAAATCCATAACTAGAAGTTTACGAGATTATTTGTTTAAACTGATATAGTATGAGCACAATTTTCATATTTCTAAAATAATATAACCTTGTCTTAATATTGAGAACAAAATGCTTTCCACCAGGGAATGATAACTGCATGTAGCAATACAGATATGCGTCTTTCGAATAATATAATCACCCTATTACTTGGATTTAAGAATGCTGAGAGTACTTATTTAATTTAAAATCAAATGGTATGAAATAACACAAACTTAATAGGTGATGTTTTATAACATGATTTATCAGCATCATGGGGATGATTAGTAACTTAAAATCATATAAATGTATCATATTATGTTATATATATCATCGCGATTGAAAATATGGACTTGAAGTTTGATTGAAAGTACAAATGAAAAGTTCAAAAATAACATAATTAAAAGACGTAATATCTATAAGAGATTAATAAAATCTCACATACAAGCTATAGATGTTCCATCTCATATTGATGTATGACACGCCTGAAGTATGGCAATATCTGATTCGAATAGATAAATAAAAATATAAGAAATAATTAAGATGATCTTATTAAGGAGGCATCTACTCGTGAGAGAGTATATATAGACATAACTAATTGTAAATCTTTAGAAGAGGTTCAAGTACTTGAAATATTGAAAATTGAGATATCTATAGTTATGTCATTGTGGGGAAAAAATCAAATTGAAATGATAATTGTGTCAACAAACTTTATAAATCACTTGTTTAAAAGCAAATTGCGATGCTAGCCACATGGTGCTTGGAATATTTAAACACGTAAACTTTTATAAGTAAGTGCTTCAAAATATAAATGATAGCGAGGATAATAAAAGAAAATATGTCGAAGAAAATTGACATAAAAAGTTGGCTAAAGTATGTATTCAGGCTAAATTGAACTTACTACAAAACTTGAAGTTTTGGGACCTGTAGTCTAAACACTTAAAAGTGTAAAGACTGTAAAATACCAATGGGTATTTGTAAATAGAAAACAAAATTGTATAGTCGTAATATACAACTTGTTGTGCAGCGAATGTTTCAAAGATATGGCACGATATGTAGTAGATGTAATATTTTATTTGCCTGATAGTGCATCATAAGTGCCAAAGATGATTGACTCTAATTATTAGCTTGCACTCTTTGATGCACCGATGGGTGAGATTAAAATGTATGATCAAAAACTCGGTACGTTGGGAAATTCTTTGAAGTACAAATCAGTGAGACAATACCTTGGTACTTTGAGATTGCGGTGAAATGATTATAGAAATTCATTTGAAATATAGGAACTGTTACCTTTATAAAGTTTCACAACTTAGCAATTTAACAACTGCAATGTGAAATATATACGATGCCTAAAACATAAAATATAATCCTTGAACGAATAAATATATCTGAAACATATACTTCAAGTTTTTAAGAAACTTGTTTAATCAAAGTACACATATATTTCGCAATCTGGATATATGCAGTATGATATCATAAGTGAATATCTATTGAATATGTGTACAAGAATGACCACTAATGCCTATATGATATAAAGATCAACATTTGTATTCGTCATTATCATCATTGATAATTTAAATATGGTTGGATCTCTTGAAGAGATTTCAAAGATACTTCAAAAATTGATAAACATGATTTACATAATTCAAGTAATAATGAGGCATATTCTTTGTACAATGACATTATATGGAAAATGTTTTTATGATTATTATGATCATCATAACGTAAATGTCATAAATTTCCATATCTATTGATATGTTCTCCTAAACGAGACTCCAGAAGTAGTGATGGCAAAAAAATTCGATCCACCCTGACGATCCGATTCGAAAATTTTTGGAGCCGATTTGGATCAGTGGTTATCCGATCCGCCCCGATCTGACAATCTGTTAGTTTTTTATTTTTATTTTTTATTTTAATGAAAGAAGATGAAAAATGAAAAACAACTTTTCTAGTTAAGTTTATCATTTTTCAAATGTTTAGCTTTAATTTTCTCGACTGAGCTCGCCTCTTTCGTTTCTTGTATTTGGGGGTACTATCCATTATCAGTGGAATGATTATCATGTGGCTTCCTGAGACTAGGAATTTCCCACTCTATGATACTTTGGAACAACAAGAACAGGAAAAAAATTCAATGCTACTGGTGAAGACATGGAAATAGAACTAGGCAAGGAGAAAAGTAACACAAATATATTTACAATTTAGTGTCATTTATCACCGTTCCACCTCTACTTGTACATATATTTGAATACATTTTGCAACTTCAGTTGCTACAGTAGCTCTGAAAGAAGACTGAAAGAGCTAAATTACAAGTGTTATATTAATGAAAAGAAATATCAGCTTGAATAGATGTCTTCTTACCTTGGATTCATGAAAACAAACTAGAACGACGAAACATGTATTAAGATTCTCGCCATAAGATTTGACAAAGTTTGCTCAAGAACATAGGAAATCGCTAAACAATGCTATTATAAACTATCATCATCTGGTAGTTTTTGAATAGCTTTACTTTTCTTGGCTGTTACTAAAATAGAAATGAGGGCCACAAGACCCACAGCTGAATAGATCCCTTTTCTTGACCTTATTCCAAAACTTGGAAACTCTTGCACCTTCAACACCACCATCTTCATGCTTGAAGTCCCTTTTGACATTGGCAGCAGCAACACTTGCAGTGATGAGGTGAGGACAAGATCTCCACAAATCAGTGCTGCATGAAGAAACCACAGTTTATAAAATCATGACGATTTAACAGCACAAGAGTTGTTTCCCATTTGAATTTACAGATTTGCCACAATTTAAATGCCACGACTCATGTCCCACGATTTAACTGGACAAGAGTTAATATTTAACATATAGAGTCCTGCACTCACGGGGCGGATCGAATCGTTTCTATATGTTGGCGGAGCGGGCGGGGCATGATGAAATCCGCCCCTATCCACCCCGTTGCCATCACTGTCCTGAAGAGATCTAGATATGGATGATTCAATACAAATTGAATCAATGGGAGTAGTTATATGGATGATTCAATATAGATTAAACCAAGTGGAGTAGCTGCACTATTTTTCCTTGACTCAGGTTTTGTTTTGATTTTCCTGAATAATTTTTAATGATGCAACATCAAATACTCAAGAATTTTCAACAAACTCACTCGAGTGACAATATAGCTGATATATCTACAAAAGCACTGGCAACATCTACATTCAATAAATTGGTTCACAAGATTGGAATGCCTAGACTCACTGATTTACATTGTTAAACATCAAGGGGGAGTAGATGCACTATTTTCCTTATTTAAGGTTATGTCCAATTGAGTTTTTCTAGAGAGGTTTTAACGAGACAACATATATCTTAATACTCCAAGAATAACTGTATTCTTTTTCCTTCGTTTAATATTTTTGTCCCATTGGATTTATATCAAATAAGGTTTTATAGCCAGATATTTTGTAATATAACATTCAAGGGGGGAGTATTGTAAATATTTATATTATATAGTGAATGACGTTTATACTCTTATAATCCTAGATATTATTACCTTATGTATCTCTATTCCCCATATATATACGACTCTTATTCTTAATAAAACACAAGTTTGATCATAAAGTAATATCAAGTTATGAATATCGTTATTACGGTTAGACCAACACATGTGTTTTTTCTCACTTGAGAAGAGAGCAACTGATCTCACAAGCTAAAATGTAGAGATATTTAAATGGACACACGGATGTTTTGTTAAGAGAATAAAACATTGGATAAAGCAATAGAGGTTTCACATGGATAACTGACTGAGTGTCAATGGTTAATCTCTAACGTTTGTTAGTTGAACTGGTCCTTGGACTTGAGGTCAACATTGTACCTTATGTAAGGGTCATATTTTTGGGATCTCAGATGCAGTTCTGCTAAGAGTTGCTAATACATTGTAATTCAGGTTTGTCAGGAACCATATAAAGGTTGGAATGATTAATACATCATCCTTAAATAGTAAGAGATTATGATCTACATTTTATTTAGTTAAGTCGATGTTGAAATGTGTGGCCAAGGTCATGATCAAAAAATCACGTTGACGTTTATTGGCTTAAGAGTGACATAAAAGATATAATCAATAATCGAGATTGTCATTGATCGAAAGATTATAGTCTTATGGTAAATGAACAAGTTTGATTTTGTCGCATGAGACATTCCCTATCATATGTATTGTTCGACACATTGCTAGATGTCAATCTGGGACAATGAATGTAGATTAATTAATTTAGGAGAATTAATAATTAATTTAATTAAAAAGAAATTTTTAAGTAATCTTATATTAATTAGATCAAAATAATAGTTCATGTCATTGGACATCGTAGTCAAGAACCTAATAAGTCACACATAAGGAGAGAACTAAAAGAATGTAATTTGTGTTAATTAATAAACAAGCGTTGGACATTTTTGGAATTAATTAATTGGATTGTTTATTAATGAGCTCAAGTTAATTGATTAGATTGATTAACTAATGAACCATGTTTAATTATTTAGGTCAATTAAACCATATGGATAAGATAATGTTTAAGTGATGGGCTAAGCCCACTTTAACATCTATTAATATACAACAATTCATTATTCTCATGGTAGCATATGAATTGAGAAACTCTAATATCTCATTCTTATTCTCTTTTGTGGATCATCATTGGAAGCTGGACAATTAGACAAATGTTGTGTGCAAGTAGATTGTGAAAATAAAAGATTCTCAAACCAATTTGCAAGAACAATCACGAGGTAATATTCTTGTCACAATTTCTATCTAACTACAAAGTATATCCTCATTTGAGAATTGAAATCATTTTAAATTTCGTTGTACATGATTAAGCAAATTCGCAATAGTGGTATTAGAGCATACTTTGTGTTTGTTAGAAGTTGCCTTTGAATCTTTAATAACAACCAATGGTTGATTGTCTAGCAATTTAGAAAATTTGATTTTTATATGTTCAAAATTTGTTCTGAAAATAAAATTAATTTTTTGTCCGAAACGGGTAGAAAGGATACCAAGGATGGCTGCCGAAAACTATGTGCCATGGAGTATTGTGTATCAGCACTTGTTGCCACTGTTAGAGGTGGGCGTGGGTTGGGTCGATTTTTTGCCTAACCTGAACTCAACCCAACTACGAATTTAAACTCAACCCATCCCAACCAAGTTTCGGTCGGGTTGGACGATTTGGGCTTTGGCCCAATTGGTAACAAAATCTTGAAAAAGAAAAAAGGCCCATGAATCGATCATTAACTCAAATCAATTATGTATAGTACAATAATCCAAAATATAATAAATTGAACACTTGCTAATAATTAAGATATGTTCAATCAATATTTAAATAAGTTAAGTTTCATCAAAATAAAAATAAAAGATTTTTTATTCAGGTTGGGTCGGTTTTCATCCAACCCGACTAAATTTTTTTAAACAGAACCCGAACCCATCCAATTTTCATGAAAAATCAACCCAAACCGATCGATTCGGGTTAGTTTGGGTGGTTTCAGTAGATTCGATCAGTTAATGCCCACCTCTACCTACTGTGATCTCTAGTGGTGGGCACTGCTGCCCCTGAATAAACCATCAACTGTAGACAAGCAGCGATGTTCGACACTGTTGCTCACGAATGCATTGAACGCTACAGTAGATGAGCAGGGGACATTCATCAATGGAGGTGAACAATTTAGTTTTCGAATTCTAATTGGGGATGGGGCAAGTGGTGCAATTTATGAAATTGTAGACCATTGCTTGCAATTACGATAATGGGGTCAAAGTTAACTGTTAAGATACATGGCTTATCTTGCAATTCTGAAACTGAGAGCTTGTGTTATATTAAAATGGGCTCGAACGTAATTATTCAGAAGGGACTTTGAACGCAATTCTGAAAAGTGTTTTAAATTGATTTTTAAAAGGGATTGAACTAAATTTTCATTTTGACCCATTTAAATTTTATTTTAAAATTCACGGAGTTTATAAATCATTGGTAAGAATAGATTTTGACTAAATTTATAATTTTGAACTTAAATTGAAATTTATTTTATTTAGGAGTTTTATGCTAAATTAAAATGTTAATTCAATCTGTCCCAAATGTTTAAACTAGAATTGAACTCTAATTTGATATTTAATTAAAATTGGATTTTAATTAAATTCAATAATTGATTAAATAATTATTAAATTGGCTTTTATTTTTTAGAAGTTTTATCCTAAATTAAAATATTAATTTGATTAATTAATTATAAAGTTGTCAGCTTAATGATCTAGGAGTTGTATAGTGATACAAATGATAAGAGTATCTACCCAAATAATTTATTATAGTTCGTTGAGTATCCTCAAGATCTTAATATAACAAATGGGATCTTAGTCCACTAGGAATCAAGTATGAATTTCATGAATTTATATAAGAGGGTCATAAATTTATTATAAACATTGGGAGTGAAAGTCCATGTTAAACTAATTGATGCATCTTTATCATTATTACTTCTTTATCTTTCGTCATTTATAATTTTAAATCTCAAGTAAACATATAATTTTGAGAGACATATTCGATGCCAATTAATTGAATATACCAAATACTTCCAATGGCATCGTAATATGAGAATTATTCCCAAGCATAAAAAAAACTGGATGTGTTCTTTAACATCCCTTTAAAGAAGTTCCCACTAACGACCCTGTGGTAAAATTGATACAAGTGACAATTGGAGGACCAACTTGTAAACTCGTTTATGTTGATAATGCGCCTTATTGCTTACTGAAGGCGTGATCTTTGATTGGTTTAATTTGAGTCATTGATTTTCAAGATTTGATCGTGGCCGTCTGTTGAAAGGATATTCCCTTTAGTCCGGCTTGAGTTTTCCAGACTTTTTGACACATGAAATCCTACTTATCTCTCTCTGTTTTGAGCGACTATCTGGTTCTTTACTTCAATCATTTTCGTTGGAGATCTCTTTGATTCTTCCATATTTGTTAGTGCAAACTCAGTAAACCTTTGATTACTAAGTATATACGAGAGTTTGAGCGGCTGTAAGTGAGGCAAAAATTTGTATCTTTGGTATTGTACGATTTCAGTGAGATTAAGTTTAGGTTTTGGGGTTTCTTTGGAAATCTTTCTCAGATCAGATGTAAACTTGTATTCTTTGTGAATCTATTAATTTTTCGAAGCCGTAATCCAATCTAAGTGGAGCTTCAACGAGAAGTAGCCAGAGGTTGGGCGAACTCGGGCATTTGAGCAGAAAAAGTCGTTGTGTTCTTTACATTTCTTGTTGGTTTATTTACCATGCTTCCTCTATTTTGATTATATTGAACCCTTGTTATTGTAACAATTGGTATCAGAGTCTATTGAAAGGTTCTTGGCATATATTGGCTCTTTGTTGAACGATCAGGCCTTCTTAACAACGGATTTGGAGTTTCTTGGTATCTTGGTATTCTTGCTTTTGGAGTCGCATCTAACGAACACTGGGTGTTCGCTCTGTGAAATTTAAACCCTAACCTCATTTTCTCTCAATATTTGTGACCTTTTTATTTTTTGTATTTTTGTGAAATATACTTGGAAAATATTGTGACATGAATGCACATTTCTTTAAGCTTTTACGTGTGACTTCATTCTATAGTATTATCTATTAATGTTACCCTGTGACTTTCCTGTTTTATTGATACCCTTGACCTGAGAACAAGATTCCCATAGAAACTTGGGGTCACTGAATAGTGAATAAACTGCTTTATCTAGAAACTGCGTAAGTGCATTATATGTGTGTATGTGCTCTTGTCTCAGTTGATCTGAATATGTTATTTGAACTGAGTAATATATTCTTTGTGAACCTGATGTGATCCAGGACCCTCGACAATCGGAGTCATAGCAGGCTTGACGGGAAAATTTAAATATTCAAGTCAAAACAAGAATTCAGCAGGTTCGACGAGCTTTGAAGATCAAACCGTTTCGAAAACAACCAAAAATTGAATCACGGTCGTTGATGGAATTGGTCACGACCGTAAGTTTGAAGCTCACGGCCGTAAATGAAGGATCACGACCGTAACCTGCTCTCTGTCTAATTCATAAACCAGATAAAAGGACTTACGGCCATAACAAAAATATTCACGACCGTAACATATTTCAGTTACATAATTTACGGCCGTAACTGAAGACATTCACGGCCGTAAGGCAGCTTCTGGACGTGCGCCGCTGTGGAATTTAAAGATTTCGCAATATTTTATTTCCTTATCAGTTTTTAGCTATTTTAGGTTAGTTAGAATTCTATTTTGAGTAAATTAGCAATTAGGGTTTTATTTTGCTTATTTATACGCCTTTTCGATTCATTGTAAAGGCAGACTTTGAATTTGAATAAAAAGAGACAAACCCGAACTTATCAAGATTGATTATCTTGTGGCGTTCATCCAGAACTTATCAAATATTCGCGAGAGTATTTGTGGCGTTAAAAATCAGAGACTTATCAAGGAGATTGGGCAAATCCTTGTGGCGTTTCGAAAGTCTTGGTTCTTTATTCAGGATCGTCGAGCCATCGAGTCGTGAATATCGGGTCAAGATTCCACCGTCCATCCACAACCTGAGTTCGAAACTTTCCGACGTTTCTTCCACGCTTCGAATCTCATCATTAAATAAACATTTTGAGTGTTTTACTCGTTAAAAGGTGGATTCCTTTTATTCTCCACGAACTGATTTCACCATTATCACGTAAGATCATTAGGTTCCTATTTGGATACTGGGATGCTATATGACCCGTTCTCAAGCACTTAAAACACTTAATATTTCTATCCCGAGTAGTTTGAGAATCAGAAATATTTTTACCTTTCGTTGTAGGCTCCTCCTTCCCTTTCGGGTTATGTTCAACGTTGGATTCCTGCTTCGGTTGTGATGTAGGATAAGATGGTGAGTGTCTTACTGCCCCCCCTTTCACCTTAGCTGCCTTTCCACCTTCATGGCCATATGCACCATATCCTCTAGCTCCACATAATGTTGCAGCTCAATGACATTAGCAATGTCTCTATTCAGCCCACTCAGAAACCTAGCCATCGTTGCTTCCCGATCCTCCACCACGTTAGCCCAAATCATTGCCACCTCCATATCCTTATGATAATCTTCTACACTCCTCGACCCCTGAGTCATACCCTGCACCCTCTGATAAATATCCCTATAATAATGAGTCGGCACAAACCGCTTCCTCATATGGTTTTCAATTCACCCTAAGTTTCCACCGGCTCCTCAAGGTTCTTCCTCCTACCCGTCACTAGCTGGTCCTACCAAATATTGGCATAATCTGTGAATTCAATCACAGCTAATTTTACCTTCTTCTTTTCCGAATAATTGTGACAATCAAATAGTCGTTCAACCTTGGTCTCCCAATCCAAGTACGCCTCCGGATCACTCCTACCCTGGAACGATGGTAATTTCATTTTAATTTTCCCAAGGTCGTCATCAACAACACCTCTACCTCCACGATGCCTCCTAGCATCACAACGCTCCCTATCATGCCTCCTCTCATACCTATCTCCTCTATCCCTCCTTCGCATACTTCCCAAAGATATACTTCCACTTTCACTTCCCATGCCCTCATCATTCATACTAACCTCACGCCTATTACCTCTCCTAACTCGAGAACCATCATGAGATTGATCACAAGGTCTTTGTTCACGTTCTGCACCTCGATTCTCCATCTGTGCCATAAACATCTCAAATTGTGCCCTCATTGCTGCAATATCATTGTTACCCTGTTCATGCCTTCTATTTACATCCCCGAGCTGTTTTCTGTCTCCAATAGAAGATGAAGATGTGGAAACCTCTCTATCAGACATTTTTAAGACACGAACAAGGAAATTCGGAATATTTGGGGAATATTTGGGAATTTTCGGAATTTTTTTTTTTAATCTGCCAAAGAATTGGAATACGAGTATGGCAGAAGAAACGAAACTGGATTTGGACGAAAAACGAACAAGAAAAACACTTTTGAATTTTTGGTACTGACTCTTATGGATCAAACTGAAGAAAATTATGACTGGAACGAAGAACGCGAAGAACGCAAAAAAAATCAAGAAAATTCAAGAAACGCAAGAATCTGAAATAAATCCAAGCTCTGATACCAGATGATGAGATCCCAGTCGGGGAATCTCGTCGAAAACGCGGAATAACGAAATCTAAAATCATAGGAAAGATCTAAATCAGATCTGACACGAAAATAACAAGAACACGAATAAGTAAACGGAAATTAAAAGATAGATTTGACGGTAAAACCTTGACCCGACAATCACGACACAATTAATGACTATGCGGATTGAAGAACCAAGATTGGTGAACGCCACAAGGGATGTCAATTCCTTGATAAGTTCGTTGGGTGAACGCCACAAAGAACAGATCTTTGATAAGTTCGAAATAAAGGGAATAACTCGACCTTTCAATTTTGGAGAATCCTCTCTCAAATATTATTAATCTCAAAATCAAACTTGTGTTTTTACAATGAATGAAAAGAATATAAATAAGCAAAATAACCTAACCTCTAATTTACTCAAAATAGAGTTCTAATTAAACTAAAATACTAAATTAGGAAAATAACCAAAAACTAAAGGAAATAAAATAATTGAAATTCCGGAAAATCTGGCGTTGCTTGTTTACGGCCGTGACGAACCATCTTACGACCGTAAAGGCCTTTCTGATCAAAATTATGTTATTAGTTACGGCCGTGAAACAATGATTACGACCGTGAAATTCCTTCAGTTTGAATGTTACGGCCGTAAGACTGGACATTACGGCCGTAAGACCTGTTCTGCCTGAAATTCATCATTTCTCTTATATAATTGGTTACGGCCGTGATGGTAATATTTACGGCCGTGAATATGTTGGTTACGGCCGTGAAAGTCCTCTTTTACGGCCGTAATAGCTTTTCTGCCCAAATTACTTTGTTTTCTCGGCTCGGCTTGATCCGTCCCTCTTCTCGGCTCGATCCCAACACGGAACTTGCTCCATTTTGCACGTAGATCATTATCATATTGCCGATGGCTCGACTTCGCCCTTCGATGCCTGGTCCGGATCACATCAGAACCTTACTTGGTTGAGTTTTAATTGTGCTCCTTGTTACGGGGGTGATTTCTCTATTAGGAAATAAAAAATGAAGGCTCATGTAATGCCTCAATTTCCGTAAACTCGAGACGCCACTTCATCCTTTAAAACTAACTTTAAAAATAATAATTTGTACTGAAAAATAACTAAAATTCAATTTGCATAATCTCGTTTAAAAACTCAAACGGATAACAATTCAATTTTTAAATAACTTAAACAAAATAAATAGGTTTTCCAAATTCCTAAACAAAACATTATTCAATAACATTAATTAACAGCCATTGTCGTATGCCCCTTCGCCAACTCCGTAATCTGCAAAAATTTGTTGAAGGAAGGCATGAGCATTTCATAGAAATACTCAGTAGGTTAGCGCAATTTAAATAAATTATATCGTAAATAACACATATAATCATGCGATTTATGTCATAAATTCTCATGCGATAAGCAAGTATTCTCATGCTCGAAGGCAAGTGTGTCTCATGCCCGAAGGAAAATGGCTAGCTCATGTCCGAAGACATGTGGATCTCATAAATTACATAATCACATGCATAAATTTACAATATGAGTTTACTTAATATTGTACGATTAAATTAAAAGAGTTTTTGAATTAATGAACCTACCTTAAAATATCATCGAGATTTTTGAGTAAAAATGATTTTAGTTTTCTTGAAAATACCACTTCGTCTAGCCCTAAAATGAATAAAATTAAATTAGAAATTCGTAATAAATCTTGAGGGTTGAATTAAAAGGATTAAAGATTTAGGGCTTGGCCTAAAAATGGTAAAGTGTAAAGATATGGGGCTTCGTACAAAGAAATAGAATTTAGGGACTGAATTGAAAAACTTAGAAAGTTCCTGGCCTAATTACATTTCAGCAAAAACTCCTGGGTTAAAATAAACTTTCTTGAAAGCTTTATGGCTTAATTAAATCAATTAGAAACAAAGGGGTTGAAATAAATCATTTCTAAATCTGCAGTGACTAAAATAATTAATTATGAAAAAAATCAGGGATTAGGAGAATAAAACTTAGGATTTAAAAAACAAATCCCATCTCTCTCTCTCTCTCTCTCTCTCTCTCTCTCTCTCCTCATTTCCGAAACAGAGAGGAAGAGATGTGATAGGCCTCTTCTCGGTGCCGCACCGTCGGCACCTCGAGCTGGAGTTTTGATAGCGGCAACGCTGCCATCGAGTGGCAAGAACGAGGGACGGCGATGGGTGAGGGAAAAGGGAGATTTTTTAGGTTGATTTTGTGCAAAACCGAAAGTGGGTTCGACTTTGGAGTTGAGATTTCAGGGACCAAGATAGGCGGCGGTCAAGGTAAGTTAGTGGGTTGGTTTATTCTTTGGTGTTTGGTTTTTGATTTGGGTGTTAAAAATTTGGTTGGAGATTGAAGTTTGACAGTGGCGGTTATGGGAGGCGACGGTCGTGGAGTTGCGGGTGGTGGTGGAGGCGGTGGCGTCTGTGGTTGTGGTTGTGGTTGTGGGCAACGCCTCGGTGATGTTGGTTGTGCTGGGTTTGGTGATTTCGAAAATGGGGCAGAGCTGGTCGATTGTTGGTTGCCTTTTACTTTGAATTTCCTCATCTCCTTCACATCCATTAATTGGATCAAAGAAAGATTCTCGACTCCTCCAATTCCATTTATTGGATTGGAGAATAATGGAGAGTATGAAATTCGAAATGGGCTCGATAGATGAGGGAGTTTGAAGAGGCCGTGAATTGTATGTATGCACGCAAGGTGTGAAATTTTAAGGGAAATAATTATAAGGGCTATTCACATAATTACACTACTTTTAGGGATCAAATTGAAATTTATTTGAATTTTTATAAAAATTGAAAATTACTTACAATAAAATCATAAAAACTGAAAAATACTTCATAATCACGTGAAGTATCATAATCTGATACTTTTGATACTTCTCAAATATGTTAGTATCACAGTATGATACCTATGATACTTTTTAATTTTTTTTAATAACAATGAAGTATTTTTCAAAATTTTTTATTTGGGTAGTAAAAATCAGTTTTATTATCTAAAGTAAGTAATCTGTACAATTATCCCTAATTATAAATGGATCCAATATCTATAGTATTTAGTAAAATAGACTTTGAAACAATAATATTGTAAAAATAGACTTTGACTCTTTAAACTTACAAAAATATCCTTATATATAGAATTTACAATACAAACCATTAAAGTATGGAAAGATTTCATTTAAGTTCTTAGACGATTTTGTTTACATAATTTTAAATGATTTTTGTTTATATGATTTTTGTTCGCTCATAGTAGCACCCTCACTTTGGTATCAGAGCCATATGGCAGATCTAAAAGATAAATATTATATGACAAAAATTAAAAATAAATATATAATATATACATCAAGATTTATAATGCATACATTAATACTACCCGATAATTATAAAATAGAAATCTTGAGAACTTTAAAAGATTTAGACAAAGATATAAGAAGAGAAATATATGATCTAATAAATTTCGATATAATAAAAGAAGATTTTATCATAAAAGAAATATTAGATTTAATCCACAAAGATATACTAGAAAAATTATATAAAGATTATAGAAATGAATTATCATAGAGCAAATCCTCAATTAATTAGATATCTAGACATAGAAACAAATGAAAAATTAGATTTAATAGTAGAACAAAGAAGAAGTTTAATGGACCAAATAAGAGAAGAAAGAAATATAAAACGGCAAGAAAAATTAAGATTAAGATTATTGGAGAAAAAGAGAGAATATTTTGATAGAATTTTAAAACAATTACCAAAAATTCAAACGATTTTAGAAGATAAAGAAAAAACTAGAAAAGAAAAATATGATAAAACAAACACATTGGAAGACTATCTAAAATATTATAGAATATATCATAGAAAATCAATGATTGGATCAATAGAAGAATATTGTGAATATCAAATAATGAATTATAATGAAGCAAAATATGAAACAGAACTTATTTTAGAAATCGAACATATTAAAGGAAGAAATTAATGACAGAATTTCCAGAAATAAAATTTGAAAAACAAATAATAGAAAATATAAGACTTCCAGTTGGATCTTATCAAATAAAAGGAGCTAATACAACTATGTTTCAACCATTAAGCTCATGGGGAGAGTCTGATGAATTTCTTAACATGCAATTAAATTGGATAAGTGCATTTTTATGGCAAATATATAAAAACATAAATTTACAAGATAAATTAGCTATCGAAGAATTACAACAATTAAATATACAGGACATGAATATCAAAGAAAAATTACAGAATATTCAAAATAAACTAACAATACAATTTAAAGAATTAAAAGAAATGATAGGAGAAGTTAAAAATATAGATGAAGAAATCTTAAAAGAATTCCAAAGAAAATCAGGAGAATTAATTAATCAAGATAAAATTGGAATAATTATAGAAAAAATAGATAGGTTAAATGAAAAAATAAGAAAAAATGAAAATGAAAAAATCATATCAATAGAAGAAAGAATCAAAAAGTTAGAAATAAAAATAGATGATATGTATGACAGACTATTTAAGGTACAAAAAACTCAAAACCCAAGAGTATAAAATGTCGATAAGTGAATATATTGAATATCTAAAAATATTAATAAAAACATTAATAAGTGATGTACAAGAAGTAAAAAATGAATTAAAAGAAGTAAAAAATGATATAAATATACTAAAACTAGAGATTAGAGAATTTAAAGAAAATAATAAAAGCAAAGATAAGAAAATAGACAAAAAACTCATAGAAAAAGAAATACTTAGAATAGGAAAGAAGCATTTCGAACAAGAAAAAATTATAATAGAAGCAGGAAGTATGAATGATGAATTTAGAAGAAACATATTACCAAAAATACTAGAGGAAGAATTAGAATTACAAAAATCTATAGAAAAAACTTTAGGAAAATTAAAAGCTGAAGAAAAAATTGAAGAAGAACAAGACAAAAAATGAATGAAGAGTTAGACTTGCTTATAGAAAATTTTGACCAATTAAGTATAGAAAATTTTAATGAATACCAAGTTTTAATGAATACTGGAGGAGCACCTAACCCTGCTCCAATAGGAACTTTCAAACAAGAATTACCAGATCCATATGAAAGTTATGCACCCTTATATAGTAAACCACACCGGCAATATTATAATATAGTCAGATATAGACAACCACCTAGAGGGAATAAATATAAAGATAGATTTGAACCAAATAATAATTATGATAAACCTATTAATCATGGAGGAACAAAATTGGATCTTGATTGTAAAATAGATACTAAAAAAGCCTTATTAACTTGGGCAGATTCAATGATACTATTCTTTTTATACAATAAGGATGATACATGGGAAAATACTGATAGAATGATAAATTTTTTAATAGCCTCTTTTGAAGGACATGTTAGAAATTGGTGGGAAGGAATAAGTAGTGATGCAAAAGCATTAATAAGAAGAAATATACAGACAAAACTAATAAAATCATATAGAAAGGGAATAGAAAAATTAGTAGATTATATTGCGGATGAATTTTTAGGAGAAAATTGGATAAGTAATTCTGAAGCAGAATCAATAAGAGAAAAAGATAATGCAAGAGTAAGATTAATAAATTTAACAATATGTGATATGTGTAAAATTAAAGAATATACTTGTGAATTTAAAGAATACTATTATGTCCAATTCTATAGTAATGAAAACCAAGAAGTATATAGAGATATGTATTACAATAAATTACCAGGTTCATGGGGAATATACTTTAAAATAGAATTTGAAAAACTTATTAGAGATAAACCCGGAACACCTAGAACATTAGGATCAAGGATAAAATTCTTATTTGAAAGATTAGCATATATATGTCAACAAAGACAATTATTAAAGAAATCAGGAAAATTAACTAGAATATGTTGTGAAGATATGGAAAAACCTACCCAATGGGGATGTAACCCTGAAAGAAGAAAATATAATAATAAAAGAAAATTTAAAAATAGAAAATTTAAAAAATTCAGAAACTTCAGAAAAAGATATATAAAACCTAAGAGGAGATATTACAAAAGAAGATATAATCCAAATAGAAAACAGAAAAATAAAACTTATAAGAAAGATAAAAGCCAATGCAAATGTTGGAATTGTGGAGAAATGAGACATATAAGCCCTGATTATAACAAAAAGAGAGTTAAAATATTACAAAATGAATATTTAGAAATAGAAAGTGAACTAAGTGAAATATCAGATATTGAAGAACACTATGATCAAGAAGTCTATATAAGCGAAACAGATTCAGAAAGCAATGAATCAGAATCAGAATAAAGAAATAGAAGAAATAGAAACAAATAAGAACATAGATAAGCAAGAATATGAAGGAATAGAATATTATGGATTAAAAGTAACTTTTGATAATAATAAGTTCAGAAAAATACAAAAATTATCTTTAGATTTGAAAATAGGAAAATGGGAAATATTAGACAGAATATGGAAAAGAGAAAAAGTAGCAATAAATGAATATCATAAAATTGAAAGAGCAATAGATATTAGAACCACTCAAGGAACACACAAATTAAATCTTTTAACAAAAAATACAGTTGCAGAATTATTAACAAAGATTAATAGAAAACAAAGTGAAAAGATTCAATATGTTTACTTAGCAGGTATCCAAATAATGTTTAAATCCCTGTTTAGAGAAGGATTAGATTCGCCTTTGACTGTAAGTTTACATGATGGAAGAATTATAAATTTAAAAGATAGTCATTTAGGAACAGTAGAAGGAAATCTAGAATAGAAGAAACTAATATTTACATGTTACCCAAAATATTGTATATCATTAAAAGATAGAAATTTTAATGAAGTTTTAGGATTACATTTCAAATTACATAAAGATTATATAATGGAACCAGGAGATAAAATTATGACTATAGAATACATGACATTATACACATTTACTAATTCTAATTATGGAAACATTTATTCTAAAAAACCATATATTGAAATTCATAAAGAATGTAAAGATTTTGGTAAAGCTGTAGAACCAGATAAACAAATAAGTTTAGTTCCAAGAAATTATGAACTTACTATAACAAAAAATAAACCAGAAATCATAGAGTTACGAGAAGAAGAATACCCTAATAATAACATAACATTTGAAGATGGCAGATTAATTAGGAGATCAGCAAGTTTACCTAATAGAAAACAATTAGGAGAAACTAGTAATATAAAAGAAATAAAACTTAATAGAAATGCTGGAAATATGAAAATAGAAGGTGAATATTTTAATGGAATAGAACATATAAAAGGATCAAATATATTAATTGACACAGGAGCTAGTGAATGTCATATAGCTTCAAATTGAAATAAAGGACTAATATCTCATAGAACCGATCCATATAGATATATAAATTTTGATGAACAAATACATATGACTGAACTTGAAGTAAAAGTACCAATAAAAATAGGAAGAATAAATCTCCTAGTACCATGTCATGTAGATAGTAGTATGGCAAATCCTCATGTATTATTAGGTATGAGCTTTCTAGATGGACTAGAAGATTATAGTATAAAACGTGAAGGATTATATATAACTCATAATGGTCAAACTATACTATGCAGAAAGGCTGAATAAATGAATAACCAAATAAGTTTTCCATTAGCCGTTTATATACAAGTTACAATTGTTGAAACAAATATAACAACATGTGCATTAATTGACACGGGAAGTGATATAACAATATTCAAAAGCTTCTTAATAAAATCATGGAATACTAATGGAAAAATAAAAATTACAGGAGTAACAGGAGAAAGTACTCATACAATTAATAGTGCTGATAAAATTGATATAATACTTGGGAGTAAACAAATAGTTGTAAATAAAGTATATAATTATAACAAATTAGAATGTGATATATTACTAGGAAATAACTTTATACAATAATTTCAATATTATAAACAAAATAATTACATGGTAATGTTACAAACACCTTGTGCACATTTACTAAAAATACCAAGAGAATTTAGACCTTATAGAGTTCAGCCAACACAGCGTGGTGACAAATGGGAGAAAAAACCAATTATACAAAATGAAATAAAAAATAAAAGAATAATGTATAAAAAAGCCTTAAAAACAAACATACAAACAAATATGGAAAAAATCATTGATCAACTAGAAAAAATTTGTGGAGAAAATCCATTATTATTTTGAAAACCACATCATCCAAAAGCTAAAATAGAATTAACAGAAAATGTTATTATAAGAGTTAGACCAATGATGTATACCATACAAGATACACAAGAGTTTAAAACTCAGATAAAAGAATTTCTTAATCAAAAATTAATCAGACCTAGTAATGGACCCCATAGTAGTCCAACATTTATGGTCATGAAACATTCTGAACAAAAAAGAGGAAAAGCTAGAATGGTGATAAATTATAAAGAATTAAACAAATATACTAAATTTGACGGATACTTTTTACTCAATAAAGAGGTACTAATAAATCTTGCAAAAGGAAAACAATATTATTCTAAATTTGATTGCAAATCAGGATTTTGGCAAGTAAAAATGGAAGAAGATAGTATTCAATATACAGCATTTAATACACCTCAAGGTAAGTATGAATGGATGGTTATGCCATTTGGTTTAAAAAATGCACCACAAATATATCAAAAAAGAATGGATAACATATTTAGAAAATTCAATGAATTCTTAATTGTCTATGTCGATGATATATTAATATATTCTAATAATAGAGAAGAACATAGAAACCATTTAATTAAATTTATAAATGAATGCAAAAAAGAAGGAATTGTTCTTTCAAAAAATAAAGCTATAATAGAAAAACAAGAAATTGATTTTCTTGGATTATCAATAGATAAAAGAGGGATAAAATTACAAACCCATATATCTAAAAAGATAGAAAGTTTTCCAAACAAATTAGAATCAAAAGAACAAATACAAAAATTCTTAGGATGTTTAAATTATGCAGAAGGATTTATTGAAAATCTATCAAAAAAGAGACATAAAATTCATATTTTACTCAGGAAAACAAATACCAAAGGATGGAGTGATGAACATACAGAAATTGTCAAATCACTAAAAGAAGAATGTAAAAATTTGCCAAAATTAAGATTACCAGATGAAAAAGATAATCTGATAGTTAATACTGATGCCTCGGATAAGTATTGGGCGGCAATATTAAAAACAGATCTTAATGAAATTTGTAGATATTCAAGTGGAACGTTTAATCAAGTAGAAATAAATTATACCACTCATGAGAAAGAACTGTTAGCAATCATCAGAGGAATAAAGAAGTTTTCATTGTTTTTATTATCTAAGAAATTCATTGTTGAAACTGATAATTCTCAAGTTGCAGGTTTAGTAAAAAATAAATTACCACCAGAACCTCAATATAGAAGGCTCCATAGATGGCAAGCCTATTTGGCATTTTATAATTTTGATATAGTTTATATTAAAGGTGTTAATAATTATCTTGCGGACTTTTTAAGCAGGAATATTGAATTTGCAGATGGATAATATCAAAAGATCCCCAATAGATGCCAAAAAGCGAATGAACTTCCTCATGGAGGAAGCTGAAGATATAAAGCTTGGAATTGAACAACTTGCAGAAACTCTCCAAGGAAGTTTCAAGCAATTGATGGAAATCTCAACATTTCATCACAATTATACTAAAGAATTGAGCGATAACATAATTGAGATTGAATCTCAGTTTGAATCGTTGATTACCAAACAGGTTATACCAAAAATACAAACAGGTACATCTTCTGGAAGCTGTGGTGGACCAATAATTAAAAGAGATGAACCAAGTCCCAAAAAAGTTGTTATAAATGAAGCCAGTCCTCGAAAAATCACAATCAATGCCAAAGATGAACATACAAGGGTAGTCAGAATTCGTCCTGAAGAAGAAGGTGATTACCCTTTTTTACCAAAAGAAAACGAATATAAAATTACTGTTGAAGTTATATATGAACTTCAAGAATGTGATTGCTATTACATTTCGTCTGGAGACCATGTATACCCACGATTGATCGTTACTCAGGGAGGAGATCCCGTCATGACAAAAATGGCAGCTGATTATGGATTCTTGGATCTTATCTATCCAGGAAAAGATCTGAAAGAAATCGAAAAATTTGATGATTTACTAAAAGGAGAAATTTCAAAATTTGCTCAAGGAAGAGCCATATATTTAAAATTTTATTCGATCAGTCCTGAAATTGATGGAAGGATATATTATCCTGCTGAGCATATTATCACGATTGGGTATGTTGCTCGAAATTTTCAAATTGAAGTTGGGAAAAATACCAAGCCAGTACCAAACATTACAAGATCATGGTTTAGATCCCGAAGGGTGTTGGAAATTAAAGTTCTCTACAACATTGCCAAAAACCTATATGAGAAAAAATTCAAATGCATATGCCAGTACAATGGATGGACCTTACTCACTAATGGAGGAAAAGAAAAGTCAACAATTTTGCAAGAATACATCAATAAATTTGATACTCATCAAATCCATGGAAGTTTTGCCACTTTACAAGAGGCGTGCATAGCTAGGAATTGCCCCACATGCCAAAGGAATTGATGGACAGGTGGAAGCCATTTGATAAGTCTGCTTTACATACCAACAGAAGTGATGGACAGATGGAAGCCAATTGATAGATCTGATTTAATGGAACAAGACAGCACAATGTAAGGGCCATGAGAAGACTAAAAATAGAGGGATAGGTGTCCCTATAATATAGCCATGTGAAGAAATAAAGGGACATCTGTATCCTTGTAATAAAGAATAGATGGACAGGTGTGTCCTTGTAGGTCCTTGTAAGATTCAAATTATTGTATCCATTACATAAGCAATGATGTAAGAGGTTGTATAGTAATACCTCGTGAAGTTGTATAAATAAGGATCTTCTGATTAGAAAAGAGGCAGAACTCACTTGAGCACTCAGTTTGTGAGAAAGCCAAAAATCTTCTGTCTTTAAAAAATTCTCTTATCAATCTTGTTTCAATCTTCATATTATCAATAAAATCTCAATCTACTTATCAAATTATGATGAGTTTCTAAATTCTTGTCTTCTAAATCCTGTTTCCAAGAAGAAGATATATTATTAAGAAAACTCCCTACACTCTGTCCTAAAATATTTTCCATCTAAAACGTTATACAGTGAAGGCAACCAGGTTCAGCTAATAACTCGTGAAGGCAGGAAGCCATTGAAGGGTGTGGAGCAGAAACCTATAAGCCTGAAGGTCACTAACAATAGAAGAAAAATACAAAGGTACTGAGAACAGGAAAAGAGGTTAGTATTCTTAATATATCTATCTTTACGGAATTAGGAGGAAAAAGAGTTTTTAACATGACAGAATTCAGGATTATTAAATTTAATTATCAAAACAGTCTTTATAATGATGAACACCATAGCATAATTGAACCTTTATTCATGTATAAACAGTTTACCAGACCTAATAATGAAATAAAAAAGTTATATCATGTGTATATGCCATGTTTGTTAGTTATCTTTTCAACATTAAAAAGAATATTATGATTAGAAATTACAAAATCAATTATTTATTTTTGGCTTGATAGTGATAATACTGAAATAAATAATGAATTATATTTAGAATATGTGTTTAGCAGTGATAATGATTATGACCCTGTAATAGATTATGACAGTGATGGAAGGGATGAATCTTTCTTTACCAGTTTTTGAAAATCTTAATATCATGAATAATAGTAATTATATCATGAAGAAACCCAAAACTAAAAGAGGTCCATATAAAGTTCAAAAGCATATCAAAAGTAAAAAAGGTATTGAATATGAAAATGAAATTGATAAAATAGGATACCAAGAGCAACTATATGCATCACAAGAGATATTAAAAAGTTTTAAAGAAAATTTGATAGAAAACTTTGCTAGAGGTACTGTAAGATCTATAATAGTACAAAATATTCAAGATATAATTGATAAATTAGAAAAGAGAAAGAAAAGTATTTCAAAATATAATATACCATTTGAACCAAGCATAGATATTATGGCAGATATAGATATTATCAATTCTCAAACATTGATAGAGTTTGAAAAATTACTTGAAATTTTATAAATTATTTATCTTTATATTTATAATGCCTGGATATACTATTGAAGGATTAGACAATTTGTTAGATAGGATAACGGAAAAAATAGATAACATTATATCTCAATTAATAGATGAATCATCTGAACAATATTATATACTTTTAGAAAATCATGATCAATACATTATAGATTGTTCTGATATATTACAACTTAAAATAGATTTAGAAAATAAAATAGTAACAAATATAGTCTAAACCTAAATGCCAGGGTATACAATAGAAGGACTAGATAATCTTTTAGAAAAATTAAGAGATAAAATGGAAGATATTAAACATCAAATGGAAAATGAAAATATATCTTCTGAAGAATACAATAAACTTTTAGAAAAATACGAACAATATATTGCAGATTATTGTATTTTACTAGACCAAAGAATGGAATTATACCAAAAAATTTTGTATAATAATTTACCAACTCAATAATCTATGAATACTTTACAAACATCAACATCTAATAACTGTGAATATAAACTATATTTAAATGATAAAGAAATTTCATTTTTATCAACTATTGTTGAAAAATCTAAAAATATACATTTTGTTGGACAAACTAAACTAAAAGAAATATACGAAGATATTGACTATGCAATCCTAAATAGAATAGAATTTAATTCTGTTGAAACAACAAAAAATATAAATACGATTCATAAAATTATAGAAGAATACGAAGATATAGAAGAAGTATCAGAAGGAATAATGTTAGGATATATAACTAAAAATGATCATCCTAAATCTTTTGAAAAATTATTACAATATAGAACATTTTTAGAAGAACTTAAAAGATTAAAAAATATAAATATAACCAGAAGCACTGAATTAAATCAACCTGACTAAGTTTGGGGATATACCCTGCAAATTAAACAGTCTTTTTCATTAAGGGTAATTTTGACATTTCAACTGAGGAATCGATTTTACTAAACTTATTACATACCAAACCTATTTAACTAAAAACCCCAAATTTTAACGTGACTTTTTCGTCGATTGAAAGGCGAGATTGAATGGAGAGTGTTGTGTTGAAATATCGCAAGTGTACGATATCGCTAACAAGTAGTAAAAGTGGACTTTTGAGTCCAGGTTGTCGATCCCACGAGGACTATTTAATTCGCTATAAATTTACTTCGAATATAGAATTCCTAAACTAAAACAAAAACTAACTAAGAAAATAAATTGTAAAATAATAAAAACAAAAACGACAAATAATTGGAAATCAATGAAATAAACAAATCAATTAAAATAAACAATAACAAATTAAACTAAAAACAATTAAAGAAAGCAAGAAACAAACGTGGTGGATTTTAAACAATTGAATGAATATCGGGACTAACGATTTCGAAATAACGTTCTAACTTAATTTCTCATCTCAAGTTGTTTTCTAAAATTGTATTTGGTCGAATTCACGCATATATCTAATTTACCTCTCTCGAGTTCAAATTAGGCCTATTTAACTAAGTCAACCATGTATCTCTACAGCGGGTCAGAGTTCTCCTTAGCTAAATGCATTAAATTTCCTAGGAATTCCTAAGTGACCACATGCAACCACAAATTCATATCTCTATCTTTTTGTTGAAATTGCCGAATTTTATTACTTGATCTAATTGTTAACTCACCTCTCAGATTATGAAAACAACCATTAATTCATGAATTGGTGATCAAGCAATTCAAGCATTAAACGCAATAATAAAATCAATACATGAAATAAAAGCACCAACTTGAGAATCAAAATTAAACTAAAAACATTAAATCTATATCGTCAATCCCGAATATTAAATTAGCTACTCATGTTATTGGGAGAAAAATCAATAAATAATAACGTAAATAAAACCCGGAGTTTGAAGTGTTGAAAAATCAGCATCTCCTCCTTCTTCCCAATTCACCTTCCAGCCGTGTGCTCCTCCAAGTAATTTTCCACAGGTCGACAGCGGCTATATCTCAAAACAAAGGAATTCCCTCACCTACCAACCATTTTATCCTTCCCACACACTCAAATTCCACCACAAAGTCAAACCAACCAATTATGTACCTTTTGTATATATTTTGTCTCCTCCAAGTCAGCCACAATTTATCACTTTTATTCCCTAAACCCAGCCTCTACTTTTAGCACCAGCAATATCATTGTCCCAGGTTGCTTCTCTTCTCGGCTGGCCTTTTCAATTCCAGCCGACCAGCCTTAAGCCCTTTTTCTTCCACAGCAGCACAACCAATTAATTCCACCCACGCAACTACCTCAATTAATATATTATGTCTACCAAACCAAAGCTGCACTACCTCCACTTTCTTTTCCAGCTGCGTGCTCTCCTCTTCTTCCCCTCACGGCTGCTTGTGTATATACATTAATAGGTTTTTAAACTCCACTTAGTCATGCAATAATTTGGGCCAAAAGTTTTCCTTGCAATTGATTATGAGGCCCAAGTAATATTTGGTAGATTTTACTACTAAAGCCTCATTTTTGCCAAATAATTCATTTTGACCTCTTATCTTCGTTTTATCGTCAATTGCATCCAAAATTGAGTTTTTCCATCCACTTGTTGAATAATTACTTCAATTCCTCATTTTCTTGATTTTGGGATAAAAACCTGAAATAATGTAAATAAATAACAATTACGTAGAATTTGTTCAAGAAAAATATTATAATATCCTAGTTTCGATAGATAAATAAGTGTATAAAATACACTTATCAAACCCCCCCAAACTAGAATATTTTTTCGTCCTCGAACAAAAATAAAACTAAACTATAAAAATAAAAATGCAAACAGAAATTGTTTTTATTTTTGTCAATTTATTTACCATGCACTTCAATAATCCAAAATGACGATTCACTTTAGAAAAGAAATATGAACAACAAAAATTATTTTCATTCATCCAATGCTTCATCGTGTGTGTGTGAATAGCCAAAAATCGAATGCAAACTCATGTAAAAATATACTTGACACTGTGTGACTAGTAATGCAAAAATAAGCCCGAATCCCATGTGGTCAACAATGATTTTCTTTTTATTTTCCTTACACTCTCATGGATGATCACAACCATAATGCTTTTCTTTCATATCCCGAGGTCTTTCCTATTGATGTTGTTTCTAAACATGTATAAATTGCATTTTTCCACACAAGGCAGTTAGGATTTGACAAGTATGCACGACAGACCAAGAATAATTAATCTCCAATCCCACACTCCAGTATTAGGAATTTTAATCAACAAAGCTTATACCATTTATATATCTTTCTTTTTTTTTTGTATGGACGACTTTTTCTTTTAATGTCCTTGTCTTTTACCATCTTTGTGCAGAACTTTTCATACTGGCTTTCTATATGACCCCTGTAGCAAGCTTTAGGTCGGCAGCTCCCAACTCAGTTGAGCTTAGGGTACCAGGTTCGGAGAACCCCTCAGACTTAATTACCCGAGTCATAAAGGCTTAAACAGAAAAGTTAAAGATGTTTTAGTGTCTTATGTGTAAGTCCACTCTCCGTACTTGCTTTCTAGTTGACCCCTGTAGCGAGCTTTAGGTCGATGACTCCCAAGCCAGACGACTTTAGGGCACCAGGTTTGAAAGACCTCTCGGACTTACTTACTCGAGTCAAAAAGGCATTTGAAGAGTAGAATAAGACCTTCAGCATTTTTCTGTTTTTATGCTGGTTATGGTTTATGCCCGTTGATTAAAACCACTTCCACTAAAGATGGATCATTAAAAATTTCAGACCCTCAATCTGTCAATGCCTACTTGTACTTGACCTCTCTACCCCCAAACTTGAAAAATTATGCATATGATTTATTTTTAATATGATAAAAGCAATGAGGTTAAAATAATGTGATGCAAAATTGTAAGCTCATGGATGATGTATGAATTAGAACTAAAAATGCATTTAAAAATCAAATCAAAGAAGTTGGTGCTAGGGATGCTAACTTCAAAAACTCCAAGAAAAAAATATATAAAAAAAAATAAAAATGCAAGTACTACCTAAAAATGTAAATACAAAGCTGTAAATAAAGTAAAATAAATAAAAAGGAAAGAAATTTGGGTTGTCTCCCAATAAGCGCTCCGTTTAAAGTCTAAAGCCCGACTTTTGAACATGACTTCAAGGCACTCGAAATAATGACTTTGATAATCTGCTATATTTGTTGAAGTTGCCTTTGCTCCAATTCATACTTTTGCTCCAAATCTTTATGTTGTCCTGTTCAAAATCATAGATAATTTTACCATTAGATTCGAACTCAACTATGTATATTTCGATCATTTCTTCGGGTCCTATCACAAAATCAATTTTATGAGAATCAATTGAGTACAAGGATTGCTTGATATCTACACCCTTGTCGACTGTTATGTTCTCAATTAAAATCAACTCTTCATTCTCAACATGCTCATCTTCCTCTTTTGATGGTGCAGATTGTTCCTTAACTTCTTCTTTATTAATTTCCACTGGTTCGTCCTCCTCTGGCCTTGTCAAATGATTCTCTGGAAGTTGTATCTTGTATTTTTCGGCCTTGTAAAATAGACACGTATCATCATTTATAAAGTTCTTCACTTCCTCTGATGTGGCCAGCAGTATACAATCTGCAGTATTATGGAATGCTCCACAGTATTCACATGTTGAACTTGTTTGAATTTCCAAAGGGTCCATAATAATGATCGATTGGGTCATTGGTAGTTCGAAGCGCAAGTACTCATCATCCACGTCGACAAAAGTATTATATTCTGTCATATAGCTCATGTCCACCCGTGATGTCTCAAGTTCTTAGCTTTTTTTCTATCACTATCAACAATGTCACACAGAAAAGCAAGAAGATCATATGAAAAAAAGAAAAAATAAATAAAAATAAACAATTAAAGGCAAACTAAATCTAAAAGTCTAAGAATACTAAAATCAAAATAAATATATAACAAATTAAAATAGTCCCCGGCAACGGCGCCAAAAACTTGTTGTGTTGAAATATCGCAAGTGTACGATATCGCTAACAAGTAGTAAAAGTGGACTTTTGAGTCCGGGTTGTCGATCCCACGAGGACTATTTAATTCGCTATAAATTTACTTCGAATATAGAATTCCTAAACTAAAACAAAAACTAACTAAGAAAATAAATTGTAAAATAATAAAAACAAAAACGACAAATAATTGGAAATCAATGAAATAAACAAATCAATTAAAATAAACAATAACAAATTAAACTAAAAACAATTAAAGAAAGCAAGAAACAAACGTGGTGGATTTTAAACAATTGAATGAATATCGGGACTAACGATTTCGAAATAACGTTCTAACTTAATTTCTCATCTCAAGTTGTTTTCTAAAATTGTATTTGGTCGAATTCACGCATATATCTAATTTACCTCTCTCGAGTTCAAATTAGGCCTATTTAACTAAGTCAACCATGTATCTCTACAGCGGGTCAGAGTTCTCCTTAGCTAAATGCATTAAATTTCCTAGGAATTCCTAAGTGACCACATGCAACCACAAATTCATATCTCTATCTTTTTGTTGAAATTGCCGAATTTTATTACTTGATCTAATTGTTAACTCACCTCTCAGATTATGAAAACAACCATTAATTCATGAATTGGTGATCAAGCAATTCAAGCATTAAACGCAATAATAAAATCAATACATGAAATAAAAGCACCAACTTGAGAATCAAAATTAAACTAAAAACATTAAATCTATATCGTCAATCCCGAATATTAAATTAGCTACTCATGTTATTGGGAGAAAAATCAATAAATAATAACGTAAATAAAACCCGGAGTTTGAAGTGTTGAAAAATCAGCATCTCCTCCTTCTTCCCAATTCACCTTCCAGCCGTGTGCTCCTCCAAGTAATTTTCCACAGGTCGACAGCGGCTATATCTCAAAACAAAGGAATTCCCTCACCTACCAACCATTTTATCCTTCCCACACACTCAAATTCCACCACAAAGTCAAACCAACCAATTATGTACCTTTTGTATATATTTTGTCTCCTCCAAGTCAGCCACAATTTATCACTTTTATTCCCTAAACCCAGCCTCTACTTTTAGCACCAGCAATATCATTGTCCCAGGTTGCTTCTCTTCTCGGCTGGCCTTTTCAATTCCAGCCGACCAGCCTTAAGCCCTTTTTCTTCCACAGCAGCACAACCAATTAATTCCACCCACGCAACTACCTCAATTAATATATTATGTCTACCAAACCAAAGCTGCACTACCTCCACTTTCTTTTCCAGCTGCGTGCTCTCCTCTTCTTCCCCTCACGGCTGCTTGTGTATATACATTAATAGGTTTTTAAACTCCACTTAGTCATGCAATAATTTGGGCCAAAAGTTTTCCTTGCAATTGATTATGAGGCCCAAGTAATATTTGGTAGATTTTACTACTAAAGCCTCATTTTTGCCAAATAATTCATTTTGACCTCTTATCTTCGTTTTATCGTCAATTGCATCCAAAATTGAGTTTTTCCATCCACTTGTTGAATAATTACTTCAATTCCTCATTTTCTTGATTTTGGGATAAAAACCTGAAATAATGTAAATAAATAACAATTACGTAGAATTTGTTCAAGAAAAATATTATAATATCCTAGTTTCGATAGATAAATAAGTGTATAAAATACACTTATCAGAGAGTATGCACATATATATACTGATAGTATAAATCCATGGAAGGGAGGTAGGAAATTAGGAATGACTCTAGGAGGTTGTCTTGGATTAAGGGAGGAGGTTGCTGATTTCTTTAGCATTGATTTGGGTAGAATTTTGGGAAGAAGAAAATCAGGTAATTAACGTGAGAGAATATGTGGTATTCGTAATGGGTCTGAATAATGTTTGAGCCAAAGAAAGCGAAATTTGATTGAGTGAAAAAGATTACGGAGTGAAATCAATATAAATTTTGGAAGTGAAAATGGACTCTATAATTAGGGGTGGGCATCAACCCGTCCAACCCGTAAAAACCGCCCAACCCAACCCAACCTAACCCGATCGGGTTGGGTTGGGTTTTGATGAAAATTGGGTTGGGTTGGGTTATAAAAAAAAATTTGTTTGGGTTGGGTTGGGTTGTGAGTTGGATGACAAACCCAACCCAACCCGACCCAACTCAACCCAATCAAAATTTTAAAAATATAAGACCATTTAAATTTCAAGAATCTTAAATTCATTTTTAATTTGGATAAAACTCAAATATAATTTGAACATATTTTAGTTTTATTAGAAAATATTCAATTTATTATATTTGAGCTTATTGTATTGTATAAAATTTATTTGATTTATGAGTATAATTTTTTAATTTTCTAAAAATTTATTTAAGTGGGTTGAGTTCGGATTGGGCAAAAAACCGACCCAACCCAACCCACGCCCACCCCTATCTATAATAAAGAAAAAGTTGGGATTGAAAGTCACAAAAATTGGAATAAGGAAAGACTAAAAATGGATTTTTTGAAAATAAAAAAAAGTGATATTAAAAGTTGAAATTTGACTAAGGTTTACATGGATTTAAATTTACTTAATTTAAAATAAATTAATATGACTAGAAGAGTGCGAGATTTTTTTCTCGATCGTTACAACCATATCCACTTAAAATAATTTCGTCCTCGAAATTTAACTAATTTTATCTGGGAGGTCTGGGTACTTGACAAGAGTGTCTATTTCCTTTTCCCAGGTGACCTCATCTCTACTACATTTACCTCATTGAACTTTGACTAAAAGGAACTCGATTTCTATGGACATAGACTTTTCTTTCTAGGTGCACGCAAGTGCTTTCTCATATGTCAAGTCTGGTCGAAAACCAACTGTTTGAATATTCATTATATGGTTCCGGTCATGAGTCTCAATAAGGACACGTGAAACAAGTTCTCTATCGTTGAAAGTTCTGGTGGCAAAGTCAACTAATAAATCAAGTTCCTGATCTTTTCTAATATCACGAAGGGACTAATAAATTTGGGTCTTAACTATACTATTATGCTAAATTTAGCTAAGAATGGAACACTAGAGTGATTAGATGTACATACAAATGCCTAAGATTGATAGCATACCAATGATTGCATCAGTCTCGATCGGCGTCCTCATGTGTCATGGGGAACATTCTGTCATTTTCCTTCTTTTCTTGATCATTCTACCTAGTCACCTCGTTGCCCCCAGTTGAACTGGAGCGACAATCATTCGCCCTGTGACTCGGGTTTCCGCATCTATAGCAAACACCTTTTCCCTAGAGGCACTCCCCTCGATGAGGCCTTTGACACTTGGGGCACGGAGGGTTATTACTGGATGTTTGTCTTCTAGCAGGACTATTGTTGGGTTTCTTGTTCGGTGCATTGTTCCCATTCATGTGCTGATCCTAACTGTGGTTCTGCCATTTCCTTTTTCCCTGTTCATTCTGAGAACTTTGTCCAAAATACTTCATGTCGGCATATGCCACGGCCTGAGCTTTCGTTACTACCTCCTGATAGGTAGGGAGCTTGTGGGAGCTTACAATAAGATGAATATCTGATCATAACCCCGGCTCGAAGCGACGAGCTTTCTTCTCTTCCATTTCAACTAAATGAGGAGCATAACGGGACAGCTCCTCGAACCTCCTCTCATAGTTTGTAATTTCCAGTTCTCCCTGACAAAGACGAAGAAATTCTATCTCCTTAGCATCCCAGAGAGCTTGAGGAAAGAACTTGTCTCTGATCTCTTCCAAACAAAAATTTTCTGCTCAAAACATTTTTTGGTTACAAAATGGATCAATCTTTTGATCTCAAAACCAATCTTGATCATTTTCAAAAACTTAATCAAGATTTGATTAGTTCTGCTGAAAATTTTTTAGTTGAGCATCAAGTCATTATCCTTCTAAATGCCTTACATGACACTTATAGGGAAGTCAGAAATGCTATTGAGTATGGAAGGGATACCCTCACTTCTGATATTGTGATTAACTCCTTAAGAACCAAAAATTTAAATATCCATCAGAAAAACCAAGAAAATGTGAGAGGAGAAGGACTATTTGTTAGAGGCGGACCTCAGCATAGACATTTTGATAACTCAAATAGTCAAAATGGTTTTAAAAAGAAGTATAGAAGTAGGTATAGGAGTAAGTCCAGACCTGGGATTAGGAAGTGTTATAGGTGTGGCAAGGCTGACAATCTTATTAAAGATTGTTTTAAAAGAAAAAATGATTTGAAAGAAAAAGGAAAGGAAGAAGTCAACATTACCTCATCCCATACTTCTAATCAGCCTTCCACCTCTGCTTGTGACTTATATGAAGTATATGTTACTATTTCTCAACGTGCAGACAACTGTGAACCTAATATAACCTGTTATGATTAGTCTGAAGATGAATGAGTGATAGACTCTGGTGCTTCTTTTTATATTACCTCTAGGAGGGATTTGTTTAATAACTTTGTGTCTAAAGATTTGGGTTCTGTGACCATGGGTAACAATCTGGCTAGTAATATAACTAGTATGAGTGATATTACTTTGAATTTTGATAATGGCTGTTTACTAAATTAGAAAAATGTCAGATATGTGGTTGAAATGAAAAGGAATTTGCTATCTGTTGGTATGCTTGATGATGATGGTTTCTCAAACTCTGTAAATGGTGGTGTTATGAAAAGTATTAAATGGTCACTTGTTATTTTCAAAGGTGTGAAAAGAAATGATAATTTTGTAGTAAATGCTACTGTTTTGACTACTGAACCTGCTACTTGCAATTCTGCATATGTTACTGATGATACTTTAAAGTGGAATAAGAGGTTAGCCCATGTCAGTTCTAAAGGTCTTAAACTTTTAAATAAAAATGGTGTTTTTGGAAAAGACTTAGTGTCTAATATACATTTTTGTGAAATTTTCACTTTGGGAAAACATCATAAGTTACATTTTAACATAGGAACTCATAGATCCAAGAATGTACTAGATTATATACATTCAGACTTATGGGGACCTGCTCCTGTTCCTACAGCGGGGTGATAGTAGATATTTTTTTTATCTATAATTGATGATTTTCTAGAAAATTCTGGATTTATTTGTTGAAACAGAAGTCTGAAGTTTTTGATAAGTTTAAAGTTTGGAAACTTTAAGTTGAAAACCAAACCGAAAAGAAAGTTAAAACCTTAAGAACTGACAATGACTTAGAATTTTACAATTTCGAATTTGATAATTTCTGTGAAAACTGTGGCATTTTGAGACACAAAACTGTACCTTACACTCCGACACTTCTTGATAAAGTGAGATGCATGATGGTTGACTCAGGCCTTCCAAAAAGTTTCTGGGTGAAGCTGTAATGATTGCATGCTATCTTACTAATCTGACTCCTTCATGTCTTTAAATGATAAAACCCCCGCTGAAATGTGGAGCGACTATCCTATTGATTATTCTCATCTGAAAATATTTGGCTGTGCTGCATACTCTCATCAGAATTTAGGTAAATTGCATCCTAGGGCACAAATATATGTTTCTCTTGGATATCCCATAGGAGTTAAAGGATATAGATTCTGGGCTAGAGGTTTGGGTGGAACTAAGGTTATAATTAGTAAGGATGTGACTTTTAATGAAATTGAAATGCCCTGCCTTAGTGAGAAAGAGCTTGTAGAGTCACCTGATGTTGAAACTAAAAATGTTTTACCTATTTCTGATCTAAACTTACGTACAGTTATTGAACCTGTTCAGCTGCAAATAATTCTGAAACTGAAACTGTAGAACCTGAACAACAAGTACATCAACTTGAGATCCAGGAAAGTGACATAGAAACTGAACTTGAAGTAGTACAAAGTGACTTGAGGAATTACCAGTTGGCTAGAGACATGATTAGAAGAGAAATAAGGGAACCTGTTAGGTTTGGATATGTTCTTAATGTCACTTTTGTCTTCCTTAATTTTAAGGATTTGTGTGATACTTAACTTAAGACTTTTGATGAACCTGTGTCTAGTAAATATCATAAGGAATGGCTGAGGGCAATAAGTGAAGAAATGAAGTCTTTAAGTGACAATAACACCTGAAATTTAGTTTTCAGACCTAAAAATAAATCCATAGTTGACTGTAAATAGATTTATAAGATAAAAGAGAGTGGGGTAGAGTCTAAACCTATTAGGTTTAAGGCTAGGTTGGTTGGTTGCTAAGTGATTTACACAAAATGAAGGTGTTGACTACACTAAAATATTCCCCCCTGTTGTAAAGTACACCACTATTAGAGCTATGCTTGTTTTAGTTATACATTTTAACTGGGAATTAGAACAGTTAGATGCTAAAACTGCATTCTTGCATGGTGAGTTAGATGAGAAAATTTATATGCAACAACCTTTGGGTTCTACCGAAAAAGATAAACCTGATCATGTGTGCCTTTTGAAAAAGATCTCTCTATAGCTTGAAACAGTCTCCCAGAACGTGGTATAAAAGATTTGATACCTTTGTGCTATCTTTGAAATTCAAAAGAAGTGAATATGACCACTGCATGTATTATAAATTACAATCTGAAAGTGAAAAATGTGTGTTCTTACTGCTGTATGTGGATGATATGCTGCTGATTACTCCCTGCATTAATCAAATCAAGAATGTTAAAGCTACTTTGTTTTCTAATTTGATATGAAAGACTTAGGAAGTACTAAAAGGATTTTAGGAATGAAGATCCTTAGGGACAAACCTAAAAATATGCTTAGGTTAATTCAAACTTCTTATGTTTTAAAAATTGTGAATAAGTTTGATATGTCTAATGCTAAAACTTGTAGTGTCCTATTAGCTAATCATTTTATTTTAAGTAAAAATGATTTTCCTAAATTTGAGCATGAGTTTGAATGTATGAAGAATGTGCCTTACTCTAATGCTGTGGGGTCTATCATGTATACTATGGTTTGCATCAGGCCTGAAAATGTACGTTCTATTAGTATGTTGAGTAGATACATGTCTAACCCTGGTCAAAACCACTGGAAAGCTTTAAAATGGCTTATAAGGTATTTAAAAGTACTGCAAGCCTTGAATTGACCTTTAAAAGGAGTTCTGAAGGTATTAAATTGAAGTGTTATGTTGATGTTGATTATGCTAGTGACAGGAACAATAGGAAATTTGTTACTTCCTATGTTTTTACTATCTGTGATGCTTATGTTAGTTGGAATCACAATTGCAATACATTGTTGCACTGTCCACAACTGAATCTGAATATATTGCTGTAACAAAAGCTGTTAAGGAGTTACTTTGGTTGAAAAGCTTGCTTAGTGAGTTAGGATTTCTGTTGTTTCTGGTTAATACTAGACTTGTATCAAGGTGGAGATTTTGGTAAAATTGATACAAGTGATAGTTGGAGGACCAACTTACAAACTCGTATATGTTGATAATGTGCCTTATTGCTTGTTGAAGGCGTGATCTTTGATTGGCTTAATCCGAGTTATTGATTTTCAAGACCTGATCATGGTCGTCTGTTGAAGGGATATACCCTTTAGCCTGGCTTGAGTCTTCCAGACTCTTTGACACACGAAACCCTACTTTTCTCTCTTTGTTTTGAGTGACTCTGTGGTTCTCTGCTTCTTCAATCATTTTTGTTGGAGATCTCTGTTATTCTTCCATATTTATTAGTGCAAACTTAGTAAACCTTTGATTTACTAAGTATATACGAGAGTCTGAGCGGTTGTAAGTGAGGCAGAAATTTTTATCTTTGGTATTGTGCGATTTCAGTGAGATTGAGTTTAGGTTTTGGGGTTTCTTGAGCGATCTTTCTCAGATTGGTTGTAAACTTGTATTCTTTGTGAATCTATCAATAAATCGAAGCGGTAATCCACTCTAAGTGGAGCTTCAACAAGAAGTAGCCAGAGGTTGGGCAAACTCAGGCCTTCAGGTACAAAAAGTCGCTATGTTTTTTAAATTTCTTGTTGATTTATTTATTGCGCTTCCTCTATTTTGAATATTTTGAACCCTTGTTATTGTAACATACTCGAATGAGGAATATGTATATGCTTAAAACAGTGATGATGATAGTAGTGCAACATACGTGATGCTTGCAAGTATGTCACCTCAGTTACAAAAGCAACATGAGAATATCGATGCTAATATTGTGATTATTCATCTCAAAGATTCATTTGATAAACAATCAAGTGTGGAAATATATGAGATCTTCAAGCAACTGTACTGTGCAAAATGACAAAAGAATCTTCAATCAATGTCATGTACTGAAGATGATTGGCTATATTGAGAAGTTTGTCTCAATTAGGTTCAGTATTGAACCAAGAACTAAGTGTTAACTTGATTTTGCAAGCTTTTCCAAAGAGCTATTCAAAGTTCATTATGAATTTTAACATGAATGAGCTCGAGTGCACACTCCCTAAGTTGCTGAATATTCTTAAGAATGTTGAGCCTAATGTCAAGTTTTATAGTGGGGATGGGTTTTGGTCCTCGATTCTTCCAAGGGTGAGAGTAGACCTAATGGAATCTTTGAAAAATCATCCAATAAAGCAGAGACAAACAAAACAATAGTCAAAGTAATGACGGACAATCTAAATTTCAAGACCTTATTTTCATTTGAATGAAAGATTATTGGAAGAAGAATTACAAAGCTCACCATGCAATCTTGAAATTAAAAAAGTCTTCTGAAACTTCTTGATTTGACTATTTCTTTAGCCTCTAGTGTATTAGATACCAGATGTGGATATCATATTTGAATAAATATGCGCAGACTAAAGAAAAGTATACTACTGGAAAAGGGAAAGTTGACACGCTGGAAATAAGCAAGGGTTGATGCATTCATTACCTATATGAACAAACTTCTTGTCATTGCCTAAAAAGTTAGTATTAGAATTAGAAAAATGTCATTCTCACCATTACCAAGAATATTAATTCAATTTCATGTTTAGACATTAATTGTTTTAATTGTTAAGAACAACCATTGTTCCCTTTTATCTTGCGAATATATCAAATGGTTGTGGTGAATTACGAAATGATATTTATATTCTAGTTACTAAGTTTCTATTGTGAGTATAGAAAATTAAAGCTATAAAGGCATTAATCTAAAATAACATATCATTGTCATTTTATATTAGGCAATATAAATGAGAAATGCATTTCCTTATACATAGAGATGAATGCTTGGGGTCAATTGATTTTGAATTAATTGAAAAATGCAATTCATGTCTGCTAGGAAAGATGACCAAATCTCCATTATAGAAAGGGAGAAATATCTGCATGATTACATGGGACTAATGTAAAGTGATGTATGCGAATCCGTTTTTAATTATTGCTAGAAGAGGTTTCTCTTAATTCATCATATTTACAGATTATCATATTTGATATGGTAATGTACATCTTGTTTAGATTCAAGCATGAAGCCCTTGAAAAGTTTAAGGATCTCAAGCTAAAAGTTGAGAAACAATTATGTAAAATTATTCTCACCCTAAGATCTATTCAAGGTGTAGAATATCTAAAGGTGATTTTTTAGATTATATAAAGGAGAATAAGATTCTCTCGCTCCGATTTATAATTCGTAGTACACTGGTGTATCTATAGGGAGAAATTGTACCCCATTAAATATGGTATGATAAATGATGAGCCATGCTACCTCCCAAAATCATTTTGGGGTCATGCAATGAACCTTAGAGGACCTGGGAGTTAGGAAGACATGCAAAGGTCTGGGAGGACTTGAGAATTCTGAACTAAGGTCTTGGAAATATCTAATCTCAGATGTTGGAATATCCGAAGTTAGTCCATCACATTGCATAAATTTGAACTCAGAGCAAGCTCTAGTACAAAAGCTAGCTTTCCACCTATCTCAAGCGATAGAAGATTCATTGCAATCATGTTTCAAGTGTCAAGTTGATCCACTTGATTAAATATCTTATATCTTTCATAACTCCTGAAGATCATTAATTAGATATTTTGTACTTACCTCATAGCTATGAACAAATTGTGGTCTGATCATATCCAAGTCTGAGAGGTCCTACCAAAGTCACTTGCAGTTGCTAAAAGTACATCAAGTTTACAAAGAATCATCATTTTTCCTTGACTGAGTACAAGCCACTTATTAGTAAAAGCAATAATATTTCCTATAAATAGAGCAAAATATCATAAACAAAAGGAGGAGATTCAATTTTTCCCCATATAAAGAGATGAAAACGCTCCCAAATTAGTTGTATTCTCTAAAATTCGCTCCACATATATAAATGGGAAAAACAATTAAGGTCGGATCGTGACTCCTACCCTATCGTATGTTCGAGTTTCATCGCTTTTACTTCCTATACTTTTCCTGTATGTTGACTATGAAAATGACATGCATCCTTGTCAATTTTTGACATAAACAAATTGGCATTAGAAGGAGGGCCTACCCCTATGAGGTTCTCCATTACCCAACACAATAAATCTCATACAAAAAACTCTTCAAATGCATATACATACAAATGAGTCAAAGCTCCAGTTCTAAGCCTCAAAGCTGTAGTAGAACAATGAGTTAGAATGTTGAGCTCCCTCCTAATTCTCAGAGGGAACTTGCTAGAGAAACTTCTGTAGAAACCATGGATCCTCACATGGAAATATTCATGAAAAAGTTAAAATATATTGTCAATGTCGTTGCATGCATAGAGCAAGATCAAAATGCTATCAATCGCAATTCGATAGATGTGGAAGTTGAGTCACCGGATCTCAGGAAAGAGAGCCGCCCAGCTAGAAGTATATATTTTGATGAGAATGATCTAGTTGGGAAAAGTGCTAAAACAAATAGGTGAGGTCTACCAGAAGAAAACCTAACCACAGTCTTGAAGGGGGTATCTTTGGTTACTTACGAGATCCAAATCCTCGAGACCTCAACATGACCAAAATGAGTTAGATCAATTGAAAAGGGGAATGGTTGAACTTGAATCCAAAAAGAAGGGCTTGATGGATGAATACACCACAAGAAAAATCTTACTATTATCAGAAGACATCTTGTCTAAACCTGTACCTGGGAGGCTCAAAATTCCTAAGTTAACTGGATATGAAGGAAAAGCGACACAATAGGTCACTAGATAAATACACCATTGGATGGAGCTACAAGGTGTCAGTGATGCCATTATATGCAAGGCCTCCCCCATCACTTTTGGAGATCATGGACAAAGATGATTCATGATGCTATCCCAACAACATATTACGAGGTGGAAAGACATATCTATAGCTTTCTTGACTCAGATCACGGGTTCCAAGGACCAAGGCCAGGACCACAACAAAGGATCACCTTGTTTCCATCAAACAAGGACAAACATAGTCACTAAAATGTTATTTAGATAGATCCAACAAACAAACAACTGAAAATGAAGGAAAAGTCTATGATGTCATTGCTCTAATGGTAGAACTTTCTAGGCAACGTCCAAAGACAAGATTTTGGTGGTACGTGAAGATGGACCTACATTTTATTCTGAACTCCTCAGTAGAGTTGAGAAATATATTAATGTGGAAGATGCCACTCACTACCATGAAGGGAGCAAGCTAGGTCCTGAGAAATTTGACCTTAGGTCCTAGAAAATCCGAACTCAGGCTCTAGAAAATCCGAACATAGGTCCTGAGAATTCTGACCTCAACTCTTGGAAAATTCGAACTCATGTTCTAGAAGATCCTAACTTAATATATATGAGCTCAGAGATCAGAACCATATCAAGGTTCTACCCCTACCATATCAACTGAGAGGAGCTAAAAATAGTCCAAGGTTGAAGTTTGGATGATGATTTGAGGAACTCAATACATGGAGGGGGTGTCACTCTTGCGCCTTAAGAAGCACCATAGGTAAACAAATGTACTCAATCAGATTCCATAAAACTATCTGTGATGAATGAAAATCCAGTTCCTTGAAAATCATATAAGAGTAAAAACAATTCTTGAGCTCAGATAGCAGAAGAACCAATTTTATATGAGAAACATTAAGGACTAAAATATCTGAGGTCCTGGAAAAAATTATTTGTCAAGGGGCCCAAAGGATTTAAGTCCATCAATTAATACTAAAATGACCTAGGCCCAAAAGGAATGCCTCAAACATCAACATATTGGAGGTCTTGAAAAAGAGAAGATCTTCCAAGAAGTCTAAAAGGCAAAGTACTATATAAGCCATAAAAGGCCTAAAAGTAGAAGCTCAAAAAAGAATAAAATAAACCACGACTTAGGTCCCAATATGTAGAAAGATCTCCTAAAATACCTAAAAGCTCAAAATATAGGAGAAAAACCTGACCTCAGGTCTGAATAAATAGTCATAAACTCCCTATGAGGGGACAATGACTCCCAAGGGGTGTAAATGTTGCACACTTGTAAGAGAGTTCTGTAAGCCATGAATGAGTCCTAATAGATGGGGAAAGAACTATTGAGCTTAGTGCCTTGAATAAAGAATGCTCAAAAGAGCATAACCCAAATAACGAACTTGATCACATTAGAGTATCCGAAGGCTTTGAATGGCTAAAAAGGTCCTAAAAATAGAACAAAAAGATCGATAATTTGCAAGACTCAACAATTTACAAAAGAAGAGCTTGAACTAATAAGTTTGGATTGGAATAAGTACCATGGATCATGTATAAACCCAATTAATAAAGCTCCATGGTACGAGCTATTGTAATTACGTAAATTACTTATTAATAGTTCAAAGTGTTTAAATTATATTAGATTCTTGAGTATGCTTATTAAATAACTTTAAAGGCAGAAGCCATTCAAAGTATGTTCATTTATATAGTAAATTGTTATATGTTATAGAAAATAAAAATTTTAATAGCTCAAATTTTGAGAAAATGTGAAATTTCATTACAAACTAAAAAGAACTCAATATTTTGGTGAAAATTGAGATGCTTTCATCAATAAAGATAGGTACAAAAGAGACAGTACATTTCAAGAGCTTCTTGAAAGAAGAGAAAGTCGCTACTCTCTCATAAATCGACTTCTCTATGATTTTGGTGGCATCAATTCCTGAATTCTTAGGACTTGAAAATATCAAGCAATAGCTAAGTATTTGAAGGCACTGGAAAAGATCTAAACTAAATGCATTCATCCCAGACCTTGGAAGGCGACTGTTGTCAACTAAATTGAGGTACTCAGTTTAGCCCGAAGTATTTGGAGACCTACTTAAGTTCCACTTCAACAAAAAGGTAACCATATGTCAGCCTGATGAACATGGTCAAGCTAGGACCTCACCTCTAAATTTAGTTTTTGGAAAATTTGACCCCAGCACTTGGGAAGAGCTCAACTCTGGGAAGGGCTTGAACCTCGAAGACCTCAATTTTGGGTAAAACCTGGTAGCTAGGTAGACCTCGAAATGGAAGACCTCATCCTTGGAAGAGGTCGGACCTAGAAGAGCTCGATCTTGGGAGACCTCGGATCTAGAAAGACCTCAGACTGGAAGACCTCGAACCTGTGAGGACCTGGGAGTTAGAAAGACATGGAAAGGCCTGGGAGAGCCTGAGAGTTTTGAACTAAGGTCTTAGAAAAATCTAATCTCAGGTGCTGGGATATCAGCAGTTAGTCCATCACATTGGATAAATTTGAACTCAAACCACTCGCCAGTACTAGGGCTAGATCAACACGTACCTCAAGCGATAGAAGATTCATTTCAATCAAGTATCAGGTGCTAAGTAGATCTACTTGATTAAATATCTTATATCTTTCAATACTCCCAAAGATCATCAGTTGGATACCTTGAAGTTGCCTCACAACTATGAACAAATTGCAGCAGGATCACATCCAACTTAGAAAGGTCTCATCAAAGCTACTTTTAGTTATACTAAAAGTACATCAAGTTTGGCTAAGAATCACCAGTTTTCCTTGACTAAGTACTAGTCACTTGTTAATAAAATCATTACATTTTTTGCATATAAATAGAGCTGAGTATTGTAGACAGAAGGAGGTTATTCAAGTTTTTCCCCACATAAGGAGAGGAAAACGCTCCCAAATTACTTGTTTCCTCGCAAGTTTTCTCCCAATATATAAAAGAGAAAAAACAAATAAAGTTGGACCGCGAGCTCTGCCCTATTGTATGTTCGATTTCTCGCTTTTACTTCCTATGTTTTTCTTTAAGTTGACTAAGAAAATGACACACATCCGTGTTATTTTTGAATTCAACACAATTGATTACTTTTGATTTTATAGTTTGCTTTCTATTGTTACTTATTTTCACCGTTTTAAAGTTTACCAACATAAAAAATCAAAATTAGTAAGTTTGAGTGTTTTGAAAATATTTTTTATTAGACCTTTAGGAAAAAAATAATTGCATTTTCATTCAAGTAAATTGATAGACATTGAATAGAGTACTGATTATTTTAATTTTGACAATAAATTCCGAAGATATATGTATCATTTACCTATTTTAGATCATGGCAAGGGGAATGGAAAATAAATGTTTATTCTTTTGCAAGGGTTGTCACTGTTCGGTTTTTTTATACCTAATAAATTTGGGTGATGATTTTAAAACGAGTGTGAAATAAATGTATCGACACCTAAATGAATAACTCGACTCGATAACGACTTAGGGTTGGAAACAACTTATTTAAGTAATTGCTCATGGTTCACTAGTGTTGGTCCATTTTGTGTCCGTGTGTCTAGACTTGGTTGGGTAGTTTGCCCATTTAGGTTGGTTGTGTGTGTCTTGGAGTTGGAGTTGGTTCATGAGTGACCTATTGAATTAGACCTAGCCTAATCCTATATTTAATACCTTTTGTCTAGAGTACCTTTGCTTGTGTTTTGAGTCTATTTAAGAGAGGGCAACTGTGTTGTAGTGAACTTGAGGATCTTTCATTGCTGATCATCTTTTCTTCCTTTCTTCTTTTGTGATATTGAGTTCATCACCCTTAATCCTTGTCTGGGTTATAGTATAGTGAGGCAACTGAGGAGTGTCGATTGTGGAGTCTAGCTTGATACGTTTTGTGTTCATATGAAGGTGTAACTAAGCCCAATTTTAGTGAATAAAAGGACCAACAATTTCAACAGTCACCAACTCAACTTCAAGTAATGTGAAATGATATTGAAGAGTTTAAATATTATCTTCCTTCTTGTTTTATATCCTGACTACATCTACAATGTTTAAGCGTGAAATAATATAAACTCATTATTTTTATGCTCCACTAAGTTCCGCTAAAATTTTGACACCTTGAAGAGTTACATATAGTGGAAGTTTGTATAATTGGTTTTGTCCAATTTTTGTGTGATTGTTTAAGTGAAAATCGTTAATTAGTGAATGAGAATTAAGCCACTTAAATACGTGAAATACTAAAAAATTATATAGAATATTATTGAGTATTTAGAACCTAATTGGAAGAAGATGTGTGTTGTTTTAGATAAAAGGTCTTGACTTTTGTAATTTTTAATTTCTAATAGGTGTGTCTCTTTAATTAGAGATTAATTTCAAGTGTGGTGTCTTTTTCAAGAGTCATGTCTTACGAGAAATAACTTTTTCAACTTCAATTTATAGACTTCATGTATTTGGAATTTAAAAATTCAATTAAAAATTCAGTTTTCCGTTATCACCTTGATGCATATTTAACATATATTTTTTAACTGATTTTCATATGAAGAGAGTTCAAAATATTAGTAGGTTTGTTGGTTCACGTAATTTGGAGTACTCCTATTGCGGGACATGGTCATTGCATCTTGGAAGAAAAATGCCAAAAAAAATAAATCGTTAGCACCTGTATGAGGCATAATCGTTTTAAGGACAAAGAGTCAAACTCTTGCCTTCACCAAACTCATATTCATGCATTTCTCGCTTCTTCTTTACATATTTAATCTCTATACGCCGAACTTCTGTCAAATTTTAGGCACGTAAAACAATTGTTATTAGAATATATATCTATACACGTCAACTTTTCCAAACAATCTTAAGAATATAATTTTACATATTATATTCTACTGACGTTAACATGCTTTATGATGATTAAAATTTGTGCATTGCATTTATTTGATACAACATTCAGCACTTGTTGAATTCATAAATAACTTGTGCATTCATGTGGAGACTAACATTTATTCGGTGCCAAAGTTCAAATTTAAATTTACAAAAGAATATGTTTATTTTAGTTAAATCAAAATGCATGATTTCCTTATTATTCAATAGAGAGGCAGTAGGTTAAAATAGATGCCTGAATTTAATATTCTTTTTTTCTGGGACATTTGAATGTAGTAGTTTAGTGCATACTATTCAATTAGTTACAAACACGAAAGACTGTAACTATTCATAAATAGCGTGAAGACATTTATGCATTAAATATTAAGAATTATGATATGGCTAAATGAAAGAAAGTCTTATTCGTTTTATATCAATTTCCTGACTTCTAATGGTTGAATTCCTATATGGGAAACGTTGTGACTTCTTTATTAAATTTTGTTGGATTCTCCAGAAAGCATATTTTTTAATAAAAGTGACGTGGATGAATTTGACTGTATCTGAACAGATACATATATATTCTGCCTGTACCTGAGGGCAAGCTTAGCAGGCGGCCGCCTTGGGTCCTTGACTAATACCCCAAACTAGAGAGTCCAAAATTGATCTGTTATTAAAAAAAGGAATCACTAGCAAGCCCACTAGTATGTTCCTGATCCAAAAATGTTTGTGATTTGTGAAAAATATTGACTCTAGTTTTAAAAAAAAAAAAAGAAAAGAAAAAAAAAGGAGAAATTATATATGTGGGGCCCAATTTAAAAGTTCGCCTTAGGCCCTCAAGAACACATGTACGGCTTCATAATGTTTGAAAGTAATTAAGGGCATTCGTCATGTATAGTTCAGTAGTGATTAGTTGACCTTTAATTTTAAACATGAAAAATTCAAGGAGCCACAGGCAATCCAAATCTTTGTTGGAGAACAGTTTTCTTCGTGTCGTTTTGAAAATATAAAATAAAATGGCGTATGAGGTATGGATCATTTGTTCTTCAAGTGTCCATTTTGATTTGGTCAGTTTAAAAATATGGAAGTTTGTGCACTTCATGATACTTGTTTCAAAGAGGCATATTACTTTTAACATTACATCTGTTATTGACCCAATATAGGGATGGTAACGGGACGGATCGGGGTCGGGTTGGCGTACTCCACGCCCTGCCTCGTCTCGGATAGTTTGTCCCGTATCCGCTCCGTGCTCTGCTTAAAGACAGGGCGGGTCAAATCGAGGCACGTTGCAGGGCAGGGCGGATCGACAAATCGTCCCATTTATTGAACCATTTATATTAGCGAGACAGGATGAGTTTCATAAAACTGAACTATTTTGAATTAAAATCAAATCACGAGCTTCACACACACACAAAAGGTCCCTACTTAGTGGAAAAATTGGTTGTTGCCATTATACACTGTATCAATAAAATTGCTTGAAGAAAGTAATTAAGCATCTACATTACAGGTTTTCTTGCTACAACTAACAATGTTGGATTTGAGAGATATATAGTAAATTACACTACACTAGAGAAAACTGAATTATTTTCTTTAGGAGATTGACCTATTTTCTTTGATCTTTCTTGTCTGTCTTAGGCTTCCATAATTTATTTTTATATTCAAAGTCATTCCATTGAATGAACAATTTTGTCTTGTCATTCACTAAAAATTGAGGAAATGCAGAATTAAATAAAGATTGAAAGTAAAAATAGTGAAGGATTCGTTGATTTCTACACGACGTTGATTTGTTAATTGATCAAGCATACCTCATTTTTTTTTAAACTTGAAATCGGGGCGGAGCGAAACGGGGCGAGGTGGGGGGAAACCGTCCCCGCCCCGTTTAGATCGGGGCAGAGCTTTTTTGCCTTGTATCCACCCCACATATCCATTTATGTGGGGCAGTTCTGCCCTAATGGGGGCGAGGCTCCGCGGGTCACGACTTTCACAATTCGTTTTGCCATCTCTAACCCAATAACTGTTTATGACTCATGAAAAATTGATTGAGGGGAACTCAACAAAGAGTTACACAAGGGCAAGGCAAGGCATGCACCCCTTGGAAATAACCACCATTATTTTGGAATAAAGTTGGATTTTGGTAATCGCACCAATTGTAAATTCTTGTGGTATGTTTAAATATGGAAAAAGGTGTATCCAACGTGTGCATGTATTGCATAAATCAACACATAAGTTATCCTCTTAAACGTGGAGTGATTCATGAATTAAATTTGAGCCTGTGTGTTGACTGCGATCAAATTTGATAATAGTTGGTCGATGTCGGTACTAAATGCGATTGCAATGTCCTTAAATGTGGAAGTGCATAGGTTTTCACAAGACACTGATATTCCTAGTCATTTATATATTGAGTAGAGGTGGAATAAAATTATTTATCCGGTAGATAAACATAATTAGCAATATAATCGAACTTTAAAAGAGTTGATGAATTATAAGTTTGAGCCTTACCCAAGATTTGTGAGGGTAATATTACTACTTACACGTACATTCCTAATTAAAGAAATGTGAGGTAACTATTCTACAATTTTTATACCATATAAGTCATATAAAGTTTTTCAAAGAAATGGAGAGGTAGAATGCCCTTATACTAATTTCAGAATTAAAAGGATGATTTACAAAGGCAAAGCGCCCTAAACCAAAAGTATTTAAAATTGGGAACAAAATCTTTATAGCATGGACGTCATATATGCAATAATAGTTATAGAAACATTTCAATAATATTTAAAATAATAAGCTGCACTATTGTGAAAGCTTTGTTGAACTTAATGCACGCACGATACACTACAACAAAAACAGCCTACGGCAACGCGCAAAAAATGTTGTCGTAGGCCTTTTGCAACGTTCATGTGCATGTTGCAAATCGCAGTGTTGCCGTAGAGGGAAAGGATACGGCAACGCGCAATGCGCGTTGCCGTTGATACTTTTTGCAACACTCGTTGCGCGTTGCCGTTGATACTTTTGGCAACACTCTTTGCGCGTTGCCGTTGATACTTTTGGCAACACTCGTTGCGCGTTGCCGTTGATACTTTTGGCAACACTCTTTGCGCGTTGCCGTTGATCTTTAACAATTTTTTTTTTTTTTTTTTTTTTGTAAATCAATATAGATAATTCCACTGATAACCAACAAATTTCTCAAACATATATGTAATATGTAAAATATGAAACACGTGCTATAAAAATAAATCAACATATTTTATTACTTAACAAAAATTACGGTACTTTGTTCTCCGACATTAAAACAAAATTTGCAATATAGATTTTTCATCTATTTGATTGCACATCTAAATTTTGACATTTTCTATTCCTCTAAATTGTAACAATAACTCTAGCAGACCAACAACCATACAAAAAGAAGCTACTATAACCATTTTCAACACGAATCATCATTGAAGATGAGTACTTCCAGACTTCTGAAGTCTAGCTCGAACTATGCTCATGACAAACCATCTTGTGAGAGAACTACAAAATTGACTTTTACCTGCAAAGACATTATAAAAGTTTAATCATCAAGACTCCAACTGCATTGAATGCAAAAATGTAGAAATAAATCATACTAAATATTAAAATTATCATTTTCGATTGTAAAACTTTAAAAAAATTTGGACAGAGTCTCCCCTATAAATTAGACTTAGCCAACCTGTAGAGGGATATCACAACCACCATAATACTTTAAAACATCAAACTAAAAACTCATTCATCATCAAACTACAATCAAATCAATCCAAAATTCATCCCCAACTCCACCCCAACAATAATCTAGAATCAATACTCATCACAACCAAAATCAACTCACACAATCTAAGACCTAAAAAAATGAGTGTTTGGTTTATTGCTCTTGTTAATACGCTGGTTTAGTGTACACTGATCTCCGCCTCTACCAGACCCCGGCCTCTTCCCTCCCCCCTCCTAAATCATGATGGTTATTTTGCTGAAAGGAATAGGAACAAAAAGAAGCCTAATCACTATCCTCTCTCCCTACCTAATCAATATCTTAAAATCATCGGAGGTTACACGTATCTGATTTACGCACTTTGTATAAGATTTAAAGCACAAGATCAAAAACAAATACTAGGGTTGAAGATTTACAATGGAATCTCTTTGTTCTTTGTTTAATATCGTGAAATTAAAAATTATAACAACACTCTAAATAACTTATAGGGTTGAAGATTTACAATGGAATCGAGAATGCCAAACAACGATTATTGTATAATCATCTCAATTCTTTTGGAAATTTTGTATCATTCAATTCACAGAGTCAGTGAAATTGAAATTGAACAGTTGAAGTTCACATACCAACTCTCTAGGGATTGCCATTGTTTTCTCCAACCATGGTGGAGATAACGTGACCAGAGGCTGAATCATTCTCATTAACAAGAGAAACCAACATTTCCTACAATGCAAACAAAGCAAAAGTATTGTGAAACTGTGTTATAAAATGATTATGACAAATTATATTCCTTATTGAAAGTTCATCATAACGCTATCTTCAATTGAGCTTGCACGTAACACGGCCTTGGTAATCATAAATCCAATTCTTAACTAACAGTTTATTGTAAATTCACATAAGGATTCTCATACTGATACATGTTTGGACATATCAATTTCTAAAAATTCAAACCATATTAATTAAATGCAATTCTTATTGCAGATCTAAATGTAATATTAAAATTAATTAGACATAACTTCAATTCCTAGACAATAATTAGACATAACTTCAATTCCTAGACAAAATTTCCAAGTCTTCACAGCGAAATCAGAGGTAATTAAGCAATTACAATCTATAGATCTCAAAAATTACAACAATAATCTGAATTCAAACTCCGACCATTAATTATTGTAGTTCTAACAACAAATTTTACCAAGAAACCACAAATATAGACAAAAAGGACAATTAGATTAGAACAATTCCAGGTTCTGTCTATTTATCTATGGTTCACACTATGTTTAAAAAATTTATAGGCATCACCAGATTCTTAATCCCAACAGAACTCGTATATTAATAAATCAACACTTGGAATTCGCAAGTTCTAATCACGAGATTGATTTATATGAGCAGAACATTAACAAGAATGAGTTAGATGACACTTAAATAGTATGTGACCAAATCATCAATATGTGACCAAATCATCAATAATGAAAAAGATAACCTGGGTAACATTTTGAGGATGAGATCAGCAAGGTCTTGAAGGAAACCTCAACTGAAGCCTCTGCTTGAACCTAGATCAATATGGGTTTGAATAAAGCCAGATTTCACTGGGAAAGTTGCTATTAATCAAAAAAATATTCGGCTGAATGCGTGAACATATAGAAGATGTTTCCTCAATTAAACAAAGAATAACTACACTTTTGAGATATTTCTTCAATGCTTCAGTCAATATTTTATATTTTGTAATGGAGAACTTCAATCCTAGTTCTTTGAGCATACAAGGAAAAGCAATAACTTGAGAAATACACACATTCTTTAACTGATAATTCAGATAGCGGTCAAAGAATTATCTAAACATACTTTTCATAACTACGATCATAATCAGGGTCAAAGAATTCTTTCTCCCTCTCCCTAAAAATGACAACCCCAGGGCCCAGAAGAACTGCCAATGTACCTGCTGCTACTGATTTTGTCCTCATCCACACCCAAGTTCCTTAAAACTTCACTTTCATCTACATTCAAATTATTCATATTAGAAGAAACATGAGAAAAAGCATCTTCTGACCCAGAACAACTTGGACTACTGAAAATACGAGCTCATGATATGTCATACTCCTCTACGCAGTCTCCCTTTCTTACGCCCAGCATGATTTTTTTTTTTTTTTCAAAATCACTCTAACCATTAATCAACAAGTGCATTCACACATTCCAAAATCTGAAAATTAACTAATATAAATAAATCATAAAATTCAAAACATGAAAATTCCCAAAATCATCAAGTATCAAATCTGAAAATTGGAAGTGAACATGAGTACAGGCACATACCCATATATGAACATCTATACACACATACAAATCAACATATGAAATTGTCTATGTGTGTGCGCGGTGTGTGAAGACTTGTGTGCACTGTCATTCGCGTGCGCATTGAGTCGGGTAAAGGATGGGTATGAAAGAAGTGGTTCACCTTACCGTGGTGGTGGTCGAGGTCGGGAAGCTGAGTGGCGACAGCTCATGAGTGGCGAGAGAAAGAGAGACGCGAGACCGAGAGAGCGAGAGGCAGGGGACGACGGACTTAGCCAACCTGTAGAGTGATATCACAACCACCATAATATTTTAAAAGATCAAACTAAAACCTAATTCATCATTAAAACCTAATTCTCTGTATTAGAAAGATATTGTCCTGTCATTCTCGAAACAGGCTAAACGCACACATCTAAAACCAGGAAAAGGAAAAATTAGATATTAGCAAGACGTGGTATATCTAGAGGGTGGGAAAGCAAATCTATCCATCTCTGACATAAATGACGACATTTTTATGGTGACGTGGTTAAGCAAATCTATTTCCTATTTTTCAACTATCCATCTCTAGATTAAAGATGACTATGTATGTATAACTTCAAAGTAACAGAACACAAGACCTGTAACCTACATGCCAGTCTAGAGTAGATCAAGAAAAAGATTTTCGGCAAGACTAAACATAAAATTCTAGATTGTGATGGGAATGCTTAGCATAAAAAAGAAGAAGAAGAAGATGATGACTATAATCATTTATGAAGGCAAAAAAAAAAAAAAAAAAACCTGTGTATCTTTAAACTGAGAATTAAAACACATACTGATGAAACTTGATATCATCCAAATCAATGGCTTTTCCCTTAGTGGTCCGACCTTGTGCCTCCAGCAATACTCTGTCATTCAGCCCAAGCTTACACTCAAGCATACCACTGCAAAAGAGAGAACATTATCACATCATATTCACAACCTGCATATATCATGATTGTTTGATGTTAAGTGGATATTATCTGTGAAAACATATATATGATGAAAATTTGATGAATGCCGTGAAAAATGAATTTTTTATAGTGCAAACTTCTTTGATCATAGTAAGTATTATCAGGTTTCTGGCATGCTAGCTTAAACTAAGAAATTCTTTATTAGCTGTCCAAATAATTTAAAATTCACATCATTATACACTTTCTGTGTTTTTCTTGACTGTAACATAAATCTAGACTACCCTGACCAAAACCAGAAACGAGACACCATTCATTGTTCAAACATCTTGCAAGACACAAGTATTGTCAATTAATTACAGAGAGAGATTACCATTTCTGTATCTACCTATTAGAAATAAAGTTCTGAAACATTATGGCCCTTCAGTTCCCACAACCAATGAATTTTCAATATGAGAAATAAATCAAATTAACAACTCAAACCTATATACTCTCATTACATAATGGTACATTTTTTCAGCATTGCAACCTCAGAGTAGGATCAATAATCATGCCTTGTTGCAATCATATGATGGTAAATTACAAGCAAAATACATATAAATATGTGTCAAGGTTTTAAAATAGAGAAAAAGAGTAATAGAAGAATATTTTTATGTCCCGATGTAGGCATAGTAACTACAAATATGCTCATCAACCTCACTGCCCATTTCGTTTCTACCCGTTTTTTATCTCCAAATCAAACACCCAGCATCATCATCATCAATCAACTCCAACGCAGCCACCACCCATTTCCACCGCAACTCCATCGCACAACCCATCGCCTCCTCTGCACAACCTCAACCAAATCCATAACCCAAACCCAATGAAAAACTCAAGAAACCCAGAAATAGACTTAACCCAAACACTTACCTCGACAGCCGCCCTGTTCGCCTCTACATCGCCGGTTTCTTCGCCGGAAAAATAGCGAACTCAATCAGCCCCAAAATGCTACCATTTGACCCCAGCCACCGTTCGCCGTCCACCAAACCACCTGCAACTCCACACACACATAGCCACCATTCTCAATCTTCGCACCCAAACTCACACTTAGATCCCAAAAATCTGACCCTTTCTCCCTGCCCACCGCTCGTCGCCGCACTTCGCGACGTTCCACCAGCGAAAAACCGCCGGTTGGACAACAGTTCGCACGAAGTCCCTCTCCGGTCGTCCCTTCCTCTGTTTCTCTCGTCTCTCTCTCTCTTTAATTCTCAGATTGTTACGAATGAGAGAGGGAGAGTAAAATTTGATTTAATATTTTGATTTTTCAGAATTTGCAAATTAGTCCTCAAGTTTGTAAATGATTTAAATTAGTCCTAATTAAACTCTTTGGCAACGTTCGTTGCGCGTTGCCAAAGGTTACCCTTTGACAACGCGCATTGCGCGTTGCCAAAGGGTAACCTTTTGGCAACGCGCAGTGCGCGTTGCGAAAGGTACCTTTCGCAACGCGCACTGCGCGTTGCCAAAGGGTAACCTTTGGCAACGCGCAAAGAACGTTGCCAAAGGGTAACCCTTTGGCAACGCGCAACGAACGTTGCCAAAGGGTATAATTAGCAACATTCACTTGCTGAATGTTGTTAAATGTCAAATAAATCAACCAATGGCAACATGCAACTACTGAATGTTGCGGTAGACCCCTTTTAGCAACATGCAATTAGCGAATGTTGCCGTTTGCATGTTGCAAAAGGCCATTTTTCTTGTAGTGATATTGAAAAAATTGAATATCCAATGTAAGGATTCAAAATTAACAAGTAAAATTGTTTTATTATGTTTAGTGCAGTCATTTTTTAAAAATCATCTAAACAAATTGTGAATTGAAATATGGTATAGCCTTAGATAAAATTAAATAGAAGCACGTGACTTTATATATTTATAGGAGGATTCTTTATTGGAGACTATCTGTATTTATTAAATGAATTCAATGTGCTGGCTAGCTATATTTAATAAGATACAAAGTTTTTTATAATGGTAATTCTAGATCTATACGTCGTAGACATAATACTATAAAGCAGTTGATCTTAAATGGTATAAACTTGTGGATCCACTAAGAAAAAGGTTTAACAAGAGATCAAGTATATTGCATATCGAAGGGAATGAGCTAAAAGCATATATTTAAAAGTCATTGTAATGGTAACCCAACCTTATTGACTGGATATCCCAAGATTTTGTTTAAGTGGAACAACTAAGATATAAAGATTCAATAAAGCACTTAGGAGCTATCTCTTACCTATTCATATGATAAGAAAAAGTGCATTATGCAGAGTGTAAGGTTTATTTTAAATGTTTAATGATTTTTATAGCTTGGATAAGTCAAATGAATTATGGCAAAATATTCTTAATAGGAGATCACATACGTAAGGTTTCAAGGTTTGGATTCTCTAAAGTACTTATGAAATCAAGAGTTGTTATGGAAAAAATGAACACAATCATGAGAATTGAAAGTGTTATGAAAGATCTCGAGTGAGTAGTGTTGTCTTGATTTACACCAACGATTGAACAATTCAAGAAATCATGTTCACTGAATAGTCAAATAACACCGATAGTATTTAACTAAAGCAGGTTCGAATCCTGAAGTTACCTACTCCTCATACAATAACTTTCCGTCTTTACTCTCTTTAGTGTTGGTATAGTCATTTGCATAAATTCTCATTCATTTGGAGGATTAATGGAACTTTGTATAATTAGTTTTGAAAAATACTTATGTGATTATTTAAGTGAAAATTGTTAGTAGGTGAATGAGAAATTAAACCGCTTAAATATGTGAATTATCAAAAAATTATATAGAATATTTTAGAACCTAAATGAAAGAATAGGTATGTCCTTTTAGATAAAAAGTCATAATTTTCATAATCTTTAATTTTCAATAGGCGTGTCTTTAATTAGAGATTAGTTTCAAGTGGTGTATCTTTTCGAAGAGTCGTGTCTTATGAGACACAACTTTTCAACTATTATATATATGCCCTATTTGTTTGGAATTTAAAATTTTAATTAATCTTCATTCTTGAATTATCACGATATGATATATATATATATATATATATATATATATATATATATATATATATATATATATATATATATATATATATCGAGTTTAATATGAGAGTTCAAAACATCACTAGGTTTACTGATCTACGTAATTTGTAACGCTCCTATTGCTAGACATAGTCGTTGTATCTTGGAAGATGAATGTCCAAAAACCTTTAGCATCTATGCAAAACATTATCATCTTAAGGAAAAATAGTCAAACCATTGCCTCGACTAATTTCATATTCAAGCATTTCTCGATTCTTCTCTACATATTAAATTTTGATAAGTCGAATACTTGTCAAATTATATGCATATAAAAGATATGTTATTAGAATATATTCCATCAATTTTCCAAATATAATAGAGGTGTCAAAGTATTAATAGAGGATAATTAAATAGACAACAAGATGGGACACCAACACTCATGTTGAGATTGAGTTTATCAATTTCTTGATTATGCACTCGAGGGCAACCGGCCTTTTTCTTGTGTAAGGGTGGGGGGAGGGGGTTTATAAGAGGCCATTGATTTTGATTTCAACTATATCAAAACTCTTAATCATTTACCAATTAAGTGGTTCATATTTTTACCACAATTAATGAACATTTGAAGACCAGAAAGTGCACGTTCGTCATCAAACAAATAGTAGGATTCCATTGTATCTTGGAGGTATATTTCAATCCAATGTGCATCTCTAGTGGAACAATAAAGTCTTAATGAAATCGAGTGTTACCTTGGAATCATTAAAGTTTCTACAAGCATTTGTCATCACATCACGACAATTTGTTTCAACAATCTTAAGACTTCATTTGCACTTATTGTGATGGCTCCAACAACTTCCTCGCTTCATGATCTCGTTATGGACTTTGTTAAATTGGAAAGGCTTGAAGGATTAAATTTTAGGCATTGGAAAAATAAGTTGCATTTTCTTCTCACTACACTCAACGTGGTTTACATGATATGCAAAGGCAATAGATGCAATGGTATGTCGGATGCTTTATTTGTTCAATATCATGGAAGAATAGTGCAAAGAAAATCTGGGATTCATTGTTAACAAAATACATGTCCAAGGACACAACAAGTAAGAAACTCCTTGCCTCTAGCCTCTGTTTGACAAACTTTAAAAAAATATGTTTTTAAACAATACAATTTTCCAAATCACATTTTAACCAAAAATATTTTCTCTCTCTCCTTTTCAACCACACATGTTACCTCGAAAACATAAAAAAAACACGTTTTTAAATACAAAACTTTTAACAAATAGAGTTTAAATTTCATCTATAACGAATGGTGGATAATAGGAAAGTTATTGAGCAATCCCATAAAATAGTTCATATCTATAATCAATTTCAACAACATGATATGAATATGGATGGATATTTTGTTGTCTCTTTTATTATTGACAAACTTCATCCAAGTTGGAGCGATCACAAGAAGAATCAAACATAGAAAGGATAATCTTTCCCTTAAAGATTTGGGCAGCCGACATCTTCGCATTGAAGACAGTTTTAGAGTGAACAACTCTGATGAAAATAATGGACAATCTTCTAATGTTCATATGGTAAGAGAAGGGAAAGATCCCAACAAAGAAAGCAAACAAACTTTTCAAAGAAAAACAAAAAGAGGAAATTTGACTCCAAGGACAATGACTTAAAGAAAAAGAAGGGACCATATTTCAATTGTGGTAAGATGAGAAATCTCAAAAGAGACTTTCATCTTGCAAAGAAAAAGAAACAATATGGGAACTCTAACTTTGTGTCTATGATAAGTGAGATGTTCATGGTGGAGGATGACAATGAGTAGTGGATCGATTCGGGTGCCACTAGACATGTTTGTAAGGATAAAAATATTTTAACCACTTATAAACCCGTTGAAGATGCGAAAATTCTCTACATAAAAAAATATACCACCAAAAATGTTATTGGCAAAGGAAATGTTAATCTGGAATCCACTTCCAAGAAAACTCTAACTTTAAAAGATGTTTATTACGTACTGGGTGCTCGAAAGAATATTGTATCTAGGGTTCTTCTTAATAAGTTTGGTTTCAAACTTGTATTTGAGTCAAATATAAGTTTTATTGTTTAAATGAGGTATCTTTATGGAAAGAGATTCATGAATGATGTAATGTTCAAGCTTAAAATATTGAATAAAACTATAAGTTCTGTTTACATTGTTGTTTATTCTTTATTGGTGTGGCATTCACGTGTAGGACATGTAAATACAAGAAAATACATGATATGAGTATGCTTCGATTAATTCCTAATTGTAAACATGATTTAGAAGGAAAATGCAAAGTGTGTGCTTAAACTAAAATACTAAAACTCTTTTTCCTAAAATTGAAAGTAGTACTTTACTTGAACTTGTTCATAGTAATGTATGTGATTTGCATAGCATACCTAGTAGAGAATAAAACTTTACTTTGTAACTTGTATTGATAATTTCTCCAAGTATTTTATTAAAAAAATAATATTACCAATAAAGCAAAAAAAAAAAAAAAAAAAAATTCCTACTTTTAAACTACTATTCATTTCAAATAAACTATTTTTAACACAACATCAAATGGTGAATTATTGTGAAGATGTTGGAATTGTTCATAAAACATCTATTGCATATTCTCCTCAACAAAATGGTGTAGCGAAAAGTAAAAGTAGGAAATTAACATAAATGGTTAATGCAATGTTTAATAACTCCAGTTTAAGTAAAGGATATTGGGGGAGGGGAGACTTTGCTTACCACATGTTATATCTTAAATTGAGTCCCAAGTAAAGGAACCAAAGTTACACCATATGAACTTTAAAAAGAACGGAAACCTAATTTGTTTTATCTACGTGTTTGGGGATGTAGAGCTATAATAAAGTTGCTCGTCCCAAAGATTAAGAAATTGGGAGAAAAATGAATAGAATGCATATTTTTGGGATATGCAGAACATTATATATGTTATAGGTTTCTAATAACAGAACATAATAGCTCAGTTGAAGTTAACAACGTGATAGAATCTAGAGATGCTATATTTTATGAAAACAACTTTACTATTATTCCTAGGGCAACTAATTTGTTATTAAATCGAAAATAAGCAATGAAAATAAAAGAAGCGTAAACGATTAACTTTCGAAAATTAGAAGGAATAAAAGGGTTAGAAAAGAGAAGCCTTTGGACCCAAAAATATTATGCATATAGTGGAATGCACTAGGGACTCTCAAATAAAACAAACTATAGTAACGTAGTCTATTGAGAAGGATCCCCTCACATATGAAGAGGTAATGAAATCTAATGATTAAGTCTTTTGGAAAAAAGACATAGATGATGAAATATCATCTATCATGAACAATAGAACTTGGAAACTAGTAGATCTTCCTCCGTTTTGTAGACCTATTGGTTGTAAGTGGATCTTCAAGAAGAAGATAAAATTAGAAGGAATGGTAGACAAGTTCAAACCAAGATTAGTTTAATACCTATGCACCGTTTGCTAGGACGACTACTATTAGAACTTTGATTGCATTGGCATCCATATATAAGTTTGAAACTCATCAAATGGATGTTAAAACAAATTTCCTAAATGGAGAGTTGGATGAAGAGATATATATGGAACAACTGGAGGGTTTTGTTCTATTGAGACAAGAAAGAAAGGTGTGCAAGTTGATTAAGTCATCATATGGACTTAAACAAACACCTAAGCAATGTCATGAGATATTTGATAATGTTATCATTCAGGATCCATGAATCAGACAAATAAGTATATAACTAGTTTAATGGACACATAGGTGTAATCATTTGTCTATATGTAGATGATATGTTAATTTTAAACTGACTTAGAAATGATCAATTCTACTATTGATAGGAAAGAAATGGGACTTACGGATGTGATTTTATAAATTAAAATTATAAGGAAAGGTACTAGATCATACTTACTCAATCACATTATATTGAAAAGGTGATGAAAGAGTTTGATCATTTCAATTGCAAGTCGTTGTCTACTCCATTTGGTTCATATTTTAGGATTATTCTAACACCGGTAGAGCATTTTCTCAATTATAATATGTTCGAGTTATTGGATGCCTCATGTATGTAATGACATCTACAAGACCATATATCACATTTTCCATTGATAAAATGAGTCTATATACTAGCAGTCCTAGTCAGTTGCATTGGAAAAGGATTAATAGAATCATGAAGTATCTTAAAGTTACTATGGATTATGGTATTCGTGACTTCAGATATTCTTTAGTTGTTGAAAATTTTACGGATGCTAGTTGGATACCGATCGAGAAGATCAAGAACCAAGGTTTTCGAACGCCACAAGGGATGTCAAATTCTTTGATAAGTACGATAGGGCATTCTTGAAGAAAAGGGAAATGAATCATTACTTTTCTTATAGAAAACTCTCTATTAATTCAATAAAATATCAAAGTTAATGTTTACAATCCAAGAAAATATGCTTAAGTAATGTAAAAACACTCCTAAACTAACCCTAGCCGCATTAGAACTCCTAATTATGAAAACAATAAATTAAAACAAAAATTAAATAAAAATTCGCAAAAAATTTGTTCGGGTAGAAACATGAGATTGTACAGTTATAAATCGTGCGATCGTTTGACTTTTACAGTCGAAACCAACATTCTGTCCATTTTTTCTAGGAAGACCATGCGGTCGTGCCTCCTTTCAATCGTGTGGTCACACGGTAGTAAATTGTGTTGAGTTTTCCCAATTTCGTCATTTGACTTGAATTTCGGCTTCCACCCGCTTTCACTTGTTTTACGACCGCTTTTATCACTTCTTGCCTGTTCATTTGAGCCCTTAAACTTGTGCTTGAGCTTTGACTCTTTGTAATCCAACCTCTTCTCCGAATTCCTACTCCATATCACATCATCCCCTCTCCCTTTAAAAAGATTCGACCTCGAATATACAACTAGTCCATTTTTCTTATAATTCCTACATTTGTTTGTTATTGGAACATGCTTGTACTTGGGGATTTCCTCCAACTTTTTGGGTGTCCCACCATATTTGGAATTTGGCTGGGATACCTGCAAAACAGAATTAACCAAACTAGGGAGAGACTTGTTAGCATGGCCAAGTGCAAGGAATGGTTCCTTGTACATTAACATTAGTACAAAAAAACTCATTTTGTGGTGGACTCTCTTTTCTTTTTCTTTTTGCATTCATGCTCTCTTTTTATGAGATCGTGGCCACAATTCTCTAATTTTTAACTTTCACTCCCTCTTATTTTCTGAGATCGTGACCTCAACTCTCACTTTTTTTTCCTCAAACTCACTTTTTTTTATTTGATCATCTTGGACCTCTTTAGGTGACAAAGGAGCAAGATAATTTTCTTCTCATCGTTCATAAAGGAATATTGGGTTTTAAAAAAATCATGCACCACCCTCCTATCATGTTATTATGGCCTCCCTAACAAAATATGTCCAACATGCATAGGCATCAAGTAACTAACCACCTCATCCTTGTACCCCACAATGGTAAACTTAACCTTAATCTACCTGTTCACCTTAAGCTCCCCCGACTTGATCAACCACTGCAATTTATAAGGTGTAGGATGTTCATCTTTGGAAACTTCAATTTTTCACCAACATAGTACTAACTATATTAGTACAACTCCTACCATCAATCGCCAAACCAGAAACTTTTTCATCCACTAAGTACTTGTGTGAAATAGGTTATCCCTTTGTTCATCCATTTCATTCACTTTAACTCTAGAACTAAGGACACGCATATTAACAAGTGAACCCTTCACAGCATAAGTCAATCGATCACTGTCACTACTACAATTCCCAATATCTTGTAATTTAGGCATCCCCTAAAATTCACCCTCGGAACTAAGTTGCCCATTACGTATAATCTCCACTATGCTCCTGCTTTGATTGTGAGGTGTGATAAGTTATAGGTGAATGCCTTGCTGCTCCCTTTCTCTTCAACTTTCTCTCCACCTTCATTGTCTTATGCACCATGTCCTCCAACTCCACATAGTGCTGCATCTCAATCACATTAGCAATTTCCTTGTTTAGCCCACTCAAGAACCCAGCCATAATAGCTTCCCTATCATCCAAAATATTGGCCTTAATCATAGTCACTTCCATGTCCTTATGATACTCCGCCACACTCCTAGAACCTTGTGTAAGCCCTGCAACCTTTGATAAATATCCATATTGTAGTGGCTTGGGACAAACCTCTTCCTCATTATGGCTTTCATCTCATCCCATGCTTCCACCGGTCTCTCCAAGTTCCTCATCCGACCCGTCACTAATTGATTCCACCAATTTATGGCATAATCAGTGAACTCCACCACATCTGACATAACCTTCTTTCCCTCCAAATAATTACGACATTCAAACATCAATTCCACCTTCTTCTCACAATCTAGATAAGCCTTTGGATCACTCCTCCAATGGAAAGGTGGTATTGAAATTTTTATAATCCCTAGATTACCATCCACTCCATTCTTACTCCCACATCACCTTCTTTGAGCCCCTTTCATGCCTATCACTTCTATCACCCCTTCTTCCTACACTAGCCATAGATGAATGAACACTTTCCCATTCACTCTCAATTCTCTCATCATCAAACCCATATTCATACCTATGATTCCTATGATCACTCTCATAATCTCTCCTAACTCGAGGACCTGTATGTATGAGTTCGTTCCCTACACAACTGAGTAAAATTTTCATCCTGCCTATCCAACCTAGCCATTACCTTCTCAAATTGTGCTTGTATGGCTTTTATCATGTTAGTTTGCTCCAGTTGCTTGTCGCGACTCACTGATGAATCTGCTGACCCCCTCTTGTTAATTCCTTTGTTGTCATCAACAGATGAAGAAGATGATTCTCGCCTTTCAGACATTTTTAGATCTCAACAAAAAAAGGAAAAACTCGCTCACATATTTGTTTTCGCTCATGTATCAGTCTTAATCCCTTTTCGAGTAACCGAAGAACCAAACAAAAATTCAAGAATTAGGACAATGGGATACACAAAGAAGAACAAAGAAAAGTTTACAATTTACAAATTTTTTGAATATTCCCGAAATTTATGAATTTTCGAATTTTTTTACTCGAAAAATCGACTATGAATACGGAAAAACAAACGGAACTGAATTCAAATAAAAATTGAGTAAAATAAATATGTTTGGATTTTTGTAGGGACTTTTTATGGATCCAAACTGGAAAATTTATGAAGAACACGATGAGGAACAAGAACCAAGGATTTCTAACACTACAAGTGATGTCAAGTTCCTTGATAAGTTTTGAGTTCGAATGGCACAAAGATTCAAGAATCTTTGACAAATTCGATGTGGTGTTCTTGAAGATCAGGGAAAGGAATTGATGTGATCCGGACCAGGCGTCGAAGGGCGAAGTCGAGCCATCGGAAATATGATAGTGATCTACGTGCAAAACGGAGCAAGTTCCGTGTTGGGGTCGAGCCAAGAAGGCGAAAGGATCAAGCCGAGGCAGGAAATCAAAAGAAAACAGGCAGAACGATTGTTATGGCCGTAAGCTATTCCTCACGGCCGTAAAACTGAAATTGACATCTTTTACGGCCGTAACACTCTTCAGGCAAAAACAGACAGAATGTTCATTACGGCCGTAAGAGATATATTCACGGCCGTAATTCAAGATTTTCCAGATTTTCCGGATTTTTAATTATTTTATTTTATTTTATTATTTTAGGTTATTTTCCTAGTTTAGAATTTTAGTATAATTAGAATTCTATTTTGAGTAAATTAGATGCTAGGTTATTTTGTTTATTTATACGCTTTTTCAATTCATTGTAAACAGTTAAGATTGATTTTGAGATTAATAAAGTTGAGAGAGTTTTCTCCAATTGAAAGGTTGATGAGTCCCTTTTGTGTTCTTCGAGAACAAATCCGACCTATCAAATATTGTGGAAATATTTGTGGCGTTGTACTTATCAAATATTTGCGAGAATATTTGTGGCGTGTCCGATTAGAATCTTATCAAGGAAATTGACAAGTCCTTGTGGTGTTTCGAAAACCTTGGATCTCGATTCCGCATCGTCAATTTCTTGCGTCGTGAATCTTGGGTCAAGGTCCTATCGTCAATCTATCTTTTAATTTCTGTTCAATTATTCGTGTTCTTGTTATTTTTCGTGTCAGATCTGATTTAGATCTTTCCTATGGTTTTAGATTTATCGTTATTCTGCGCTTCGACGAGATTTCCCGACTGGGATCGCGTCATCTGGTATCAGAGCTTGGATCTATTTCAGATTCTTGCGTTTCTTGATTTTTCGTGTTCTTCGCGTTCTTCGTGTCAGTCATAAATTTTTCCAGTTTGATTCATAAGAGTCAGTCCCAGAAATTCAAAAGTGTTTTTCTTCTTCGTTTTTCGTCCAAATTCAGTTCCGTTTTTTCTGCCATACTCGTAGTTTAATTCTCTGGAAGATTAACAAAAAAAAAATCGAAAGTTTCCGAGAATTTTTTTCTAATTTTTTTTTACCTTTCGTATCTTCCATAAATTCCTTGATTGTTGATCCTTGATTTGATCTTGGGTGAAATTTGAAGGGATTAAGTGTGATACACGAGTGAAAATAAACACGAGAGGAATTTTTGTTGTCTTTGAAAGCTAACCATGTCTCGCAGGGAAAAATCTCCATCAACAGGTGACCACAAGAATTTTAAACAGATGGAGGCCATGAAGGTAAAATTTGAGAGATTGATGGCTAGGATGGAAAGAAGGGAAGCAGAACTTGCTCAATGGGAAAAGGAGCAACATCAGGCGGTTTCTATGGCTAGGAGGAGTAGTAAGCGTGAAAGTCATGCTAGGTTTGGAGATGGGGTGGATGACAGGTCATTAAGGGGAAAGGAAGAAGCAAAGTCACACCGATCAAAACGGGAAAGTAGTGATCATGTTCAAAAAAGGAGGGAGGAACCGACAACTAAAGGTAAAAATAATTCTAATTCCAAGCCTCTTAAGGATAAAAATATTAAGTGCTTTAAATGTTTGGAACGGGGTCACATTGCACTTGATTGTCCACTTAAAAAGGTTAGAGGTGATAGTGAAGGGGCTAAAAGTGTTGTGGTGGATGAGTCAATTATTGATAGGCGTGCTCTTAGCATTAGACGTAAGATGGATGTTGTGGGTAATGTGGATGAGCAGAAGGATAATATTTTTCGCACTAGATGCTTAGTGAATGAAAAAGTTTGTAGCTTGGTGATTGACGGGGGAAGTTGTACTAATGTAGTTAGTACAATGTTGGTGGAAAAATTAGGCTTACCTTTAACGAAACATCCAACGCCGTATAAATTACAATGGTTGACTGAGTCGGGGGAAGTTAAGGTGAAGAGACAGGCCTTGGTGAATTTTTCTCTTGGTGGATATACCGATGAGGTAATTTGTGACGTGGTGCCAATGCAAATTAGTCACATACTGTTGGGGAGACCTTGGCAACATGAAAGGGCTGTGCTACATGATGGGTATACGAATAGATACAGTCTGGTAAAAGGGGGAAAAAAGTTTACTTTAATGCCACTATCTCCAACTGACGCCCTGAAAGATCAATTGAAAGTAAAAAGTGAGTTTGAGGGGAAAAATAAGAGAGTTGAGGCCACGACCTCAGAAAAAGGAGAGGGAGTGGAAATTAAAATTAAGAGCGTTGAGGCCACGACCTCAGAAAAAGGAGAGGGAGTGAAAAGTAAAGAAAAGAGGGTTGAGGTTCAAACCTCAGAAAAAGGAGAGACTGAGTGCAAAAATCAAAAGAAAAGAGAGTCTACCACAAAAATGAGTCTATTTGCACTTACTCACGCTAACACACCCCTCCCCAGTTCTTTAAGTTCTGTTTTACAGGTACCGAAGTCAAACCATGAACTTAAGGCGGGAAAGAAATCTGTTGGCTCAAATGAGCAGCCCAAGATGTTGAAAGCAAGCACGAGGCATAAACATGATCATCGAGCCCAAGAAAGCAGGAGGAATTTGAAAAGCCAACCAAAAATGGATTCGAGGTCGAATCCTTTTCAAGAGAGGGAGTATGATGTGATCCGGACCAGGCGTCGAAGGGCGAAGTCGAGTCATCGGAAATATGATAGAGATCTACGTGCAAAACGGAGCAAGTTCCGTGTTGGGGTCGAGCCAAGAAGGCGAAAGGATCAAGCCGAGGCAGGAAATCAAAAGAAAACAGGCAGAACGATTGTTACGGCCGTAAGCTATTCCTCACGGCCGTAAAACTGAAATTGACATCTTTTACGGCCGTAACATATTCATCACGGCCGTAACACTCTTCAGGCAAAAACAGACAGAATGTTCATTACGGCCGTAAGAGATATATTCACGGCCGTAATTCAAGATTTTCCAGATTTTCCGGATTTTTAATTATTTTATTTCATTTTATTATTTTAGGTTATTTTCCAAGTTTAGAGTTTTAGTATAATTAGAATTCTATTTTGAGTAAATTAGATGCTAGGTTATTTTGTTTATTTATACGCTTTTTCAATTCATTGTAAACAGTTAAGATTGATTTTGAGATTAATAAAGTTGAGAGAGTTTTCTCCAATTGAAAGGTTGAGGAGTCCCTTTTGTGTTCTTCGAGAACAAACTCAACCTATCAAATATTGTGGAAATATTTGTGGCGTTGTACTTATCAAATACTCGCGAGAATATTTGTGGCGTGTCCGATTAGAATCTTATCAAGGAAATTGACAAGTCCTTGTGGTGTTTCGAAAACCTTGGATCTCGATTCCGCATCGTCAATTTCTTGCGTCGTGAATCTTGGGTCAAGGTCCTATCGTCAATCTATCTTTTAATTTTTGTTCAATTATTCGTGTTCTTGTTATTTTTCGTGTCAGATCTGATTTAGATCTTTCCTAGGGTTTTAGATTTATCGTTATTCCGCGCTTCGAAGAGATTCCTCGACTGGGATCGCGTCAGGAATCCTCACTTTTCTTAGAGAAACTCTCAATTAATTCAGTAAAATATCAAAGTTAATATTTACAATCCAAGAAAATATGCTTAAGTAATGTAAAAAATCTCCTAAACTAACCCTAGCCGCATTAGAACTCCTAATTACGAAAATAATAAATTAAAATGAAAATTAAATAAAAATTAGCTAAAAATTTGTTCTGGTAGAAACGTGCGGTTGTACAATTATAAATCATGCAGTCACACGGCTCGAAACCAAGCATGCTTAACTGTAGAGTTTCTAACGATGGACTTCCGGAAAAGAAGGTGCACTTTGTTGGTATGAGTAGTTCCTATTAAATCTTTTAAGCTTTCCTGACCTAGGTATTACAATTACCCCCGTTAGACTCACAACGACCTCGTCGCGCTTAAACCATTTAAGGATCCTTGCCTCACATTAGCAATTTCCCTGTTTAGCCCACTCAAGGACTTAGCCATACTAGCCTCCCTATCCTCCATAATATAGGCCATAGTCATAGCCACTTCCATGTCCTTATGATACTCCTCACACTCCTAGAACCCTATGTAAGCCCTTGCAACATTTGGTAAATATCCCTATGATGGATGCTTGGGACAAACCTCTTCCTCAGTATGGCTTTCATATCATCCCATATTTCCACTGGTCTCTCCAAGTTCCTCATCCTACCCGTCACTAATTGATTCTACCAATTTATGGCATAATCTTTGAACTCCACCACAGCTAACATAACCTTCTTTTCCTCTGAATAATTATGACATTCGAACATCAATTCCACCTTCTTCTCTTAATCTAGATAAGCCTTCCAATCACTCCTCAAATGGAAAGGTGGTATTGACATTTTTATACTCCCTAGATTACCATCCACTCCATCTCTATTCCCACATCACCTTCTATGAACCCTTTCACGCCTATAACTTCTGTCACTCCTTCTTCCTACACTAGTCATGGATGAATGAACACTTTCCCATTCACTCTCAATTCTCTCATCATCAAACCCATATCCATACCTGTGATCATTTCCTCTCTTATGATCCCTCTCATCGTCCCTTCTAACTCTAGGACCTATATGAGATCGTTCCCTACATTACTAAGTAAAATTTTCATCATACCTATCCAATCTAGCCATCACCTTCTCAAATTGTGCTTGTATGGCTTCTATTACGTTAGCTTGATCCAGTTTTTTGTTGTGACTCATTGATGAAGCCGCTGACCCCCTCCTATTAATTGCTTTGTTGTCACTAACTGATGAAGAAGATGATTCTCGCCGGTCAGAAATTGTTAGAACTCAACAAGAAAAGAAAAACTCCCTCACATGATTGTTTTCGCTCTTGTATCACTCTTAATCCCTTTTCAATTACCCAGAGAACCAATCAAAGATTCAAAACTGGATCAAAAACTGGATCAAAACTGGAAAAGTTGTAACGACTAGGCTCCCTCGCTGGGGCCTTCTCCGTGTCGTACTCATGGTCTTTCCACTCCCCTTATGTTCGTCCTGGTCTTCAAGGGCTGCCAGCCTCTTTTTCGGGAAGTGGATTTTTGCCTTCCATGGGTTTCGAACTTTGTACCTAGGGGTTAAGTACAAAAATTCTTAGAAACCCACTACCAATTGGTCTAATGGTAATGGGTTTCTAAGAATCTTTGTACTTAACCCCTAGGTACAAGGTTCGAAACCCATGGAAGACAAAAATTCACTTCTTGAAAATGAGGCTGGCAGCCCTTGAGGACCAGGACGACCAGGGTGGAGTGGAAAGACCATGAGTACTACACGGAGAAGGCCCCAGCGAGAGAGCCGGGTCGTTACAAAATAGGCACCTTTTTTGTAACGACCCAGCTCCCTCGCTGGGGTCTCCTCCGAGTCGTACTCATGGTATTTCCACTCCCCCTGGTTCCCTCGCTATGGCCTTCTCCAGAAGTGGATTTTTGCCTTCCGCAGGATTTGAACAATGTACCTAGGGGTTTAGTACAATGATTCTTAGAATCCTATTACCATTACATTGAGTCCTTTATTGTGTCTGATTATCCTTGTCTTTTTTTATGTCTCGGGTTGGAATAAATTACTATAATGCGCCCTCGCCTACGGATTAGGTGACATTTTTCACAAATTTTACAAACTGAAGCTCTTATTTTCATATTTGTCATTCCTTAATCTTAATTCTGAAACTACTTCTTGGAAGAAAATAAGTTTCTTGAAATTTGCATCTCGAATCATATTGAATAAAAACCAAAATGGTAGCAAGATTCTAAGAATCATTGTACTAAACCCCTAGGTACATGGTTCGAATCCTACGGAAAGCAAAAATCCACTTATGGAGAAGGCCCCAGCGAGGGAGCCGGGGGGAGTGGAAAGACCATGAGTACGACTCGGAGGAGGCCCCAGCGAGGGAGCCGGGAGGAGTGGAAAGACCATGAGTACGACTCGGAGGAGGCCCCAGCGAGGGAGCCGGGTCGTTACAAAAGTTATGAAGAACACGAAGAATACAAGAATTAAAAAAAAAATCAAGAAACACAAGAAATATATATATATATATATCAAGAACTCAATTTACATATAAGCCCTGATACCACCTGATACGATTCCTTTTCGGAAACACGACAAAAAGTGGAATAATAAGTTGAAAATGCAGGAAAGATCAAATTCAGAAAATAAAATGACAAGAACAAATAAAAAGGAAAGATTTAGATGATAAGGCAGTGACCCAAAATTTATAGCGCAGTGAATTGACGATGCGGAACAAGAACCAAGGTTTTCAAACGCCACAAAGGATGTCAAATTCCTTGATAAGTTTTAGGTTTGAACGCCACATAGATTTAAGAATTTTTCGTAAGTTCGATGGAGTGTTCTTGAAGAACAAGAAAATGAATCCTCACTTTCTTAGAGAAAATTCTCTATTAATTCAATAAAATATCAAAGTTAATGTTTACAATCAAAGAAATTATGCTTAAGTAATGTAAAACACTCCTAAGCTAACCCTAGCCATGTTAGAAATCCTAATTACGAAATAATAAACTAAAACGAAAATTAAATAAAAATTCATGAAAAACCTGTTCAGGTAGAACCATGCGATCGCATGATTATAAATCATGCGGCCGCACAGTTGGATTCAACTATCTGAGCCAACAATCTGTCCATTTTTCTTCAGGAAGACCGTGTGGTCGCGCCTCCTTTCAATTGTACAGTTGCACTGCAGTAAACTGTGCTGAGTTTTCCCAACTTCGTCCTTTTACTTGAATTTCAGTTTCCACCCGCTTTCACTTGTTTTGAGACCACTTTTATCAATTCTTGCTGGTTCATTTGTGCCCCTGAACTTGTGCTTGAGATTTGGCTCTTCGTAATCTGATCTTTTCTTCGAATTCCTACTCCGGATAACATCATTATAGCACTAACTTCATGTAGTAAAGAAGCGGAATGGATAAGGAATTTATTAATTGAAATTCCTATTTGGCTTAAACATATGCCTCTGGTATCTATTCATTATGATAGTGAGGCTACGTTGTCTAAAGCATATAGTCAAATTTATAATGGAAAATTTAGACTCATTGGATTAAGGCATAGCATGGTTAGATAATTAATTTCAGATGAAGTCATTGCCATGGATTATGTAAAAACAAGTCAGAACTTAAAAGATCCTTTGATGAAAGGCCTTGTAAGAGATTTATTTTCTAAAACGTTAAAGGAAACGAGATTGTGGCCAATTCAACATCATCAATGATGGAAACTCGACCTAATAATTAAAACATCAAGATCTTAGGTTCTATGAGTAAAGTACATCACATGAGTGATTGCAAACATTTAAATTAATCACAAGGTAGAAATGTTTGGAAACATGTCTCTAAGGTTAGGTTGAGCTAAATATCTCTCAATAGACTTATATAGGCATCTATAAAATGCTTTAGATATGTTGAAATTTTCAATAATCTACCTACATGAAAATTAGGGATGGTGCCGTCTCTAAAGTGGTTTGCCCAACTACTCAAGATATTCATGAAAATAAAACTAAGATATAGGACATATGACTTATGCACATGTCGGTTATTGAACATAAAAAACACTCTCAAACAAGTGTGTGAGGTTTTTTTCGGTTAGTCACTTAGGGTCAGTGGTTCAAAATCTTGTCTACTATGCTACCTTGATTAACATTTGAAATGCTTTCGCTATGTGAATGTTCATATCTTAAGACACCTTATGCATAATTTAGAGAACTTACAAAAAGGAATTTTCAAAACCTCGTTCATTTTGAAAATGGTAGAGGATTGTTGGAGAAATATTCAATATGAGTTTTTATGAGCATTAGTTGAATAGAAGAACGAAAGGAAAAAAGAAATGAAAAATGAATGCCTTGTGATCGCAAGGCTTAATTGGCTACTATCACAAGGGCTGCATAAAATGAGGCAAATTGTAAATCGGTATAGACTTGCGATCAAAAGCACTATAACCTTGTGATCTTAAGGGATTCCGATTTGATTTTTCTTGTACCTTTTGGTGTAATTACATATCTTTTCATGGAAAAGCTCTTGTACTATGAAGTGTTGTATCTATTATGAAGAGTTGTAATCTTTAGCAATGCATCAATTCAAGTTCTATATGAAGGATTCATTTGTTCTTGGATGGATATTAAATTTTCCTGTACTCTCTACCTTATCTTCTTGCATAAAATCTCTTTGTTCTGTTGCATTTAAATTTCTAGTATTCATTTACTGCAGTCTTGAATAATAGATTCGCTTGTGTTGTTTATTATTGTCATTGTGTTCCGATTTATTGTTGAAAAATGCATGTTCTTCATCAAATAAATAGTAGGATTCAATTGCATCTTGGAGGCTTATTTAGATCTCGTGTACATCTCTTTGAGACAAGTAAAGTTTTAAGGAAAGTGAATGCTCGTGCTTTGTAATCATTAAAGTTTCTGTAAGTGTTGGTCATCACATCACCACAATTTGTTTCAACGCATTTGGATCAGTCAACTTCTCAATACTCCTATTAATAAAACCCTGTTAGATTTTCGCTCTAAGTGCTCGATGTTGGGATAATTGCCTCAAACAAGTTCTATTTTAATTGATTTCTTGCTCTATATTTTTTTTAAAAGGATTTCAATTAGGATTATTTTGAAGGTTGGAGAATTTCTATTGCAAAAAGAAATCAAAATAAGATTAAGTGTTTTTTTTTTTTTTTTTTTAATTTTTTTAGAATAAATCTTATAGTTTCCGTTTAGCATTAGGAAATAGTTTACTTTCCTTAGTTGAATTAGAATTGGACTTTTCTATGTAGTAGTTGATCCTATAAATAGATGATATTTTTCATTATTTTAGAGCATGTTGAAAAAAGATTTTTTTTTTTTTTTTAAAGGAAAAATTGTAGTTTAACATCTTGGATCTTCTTGTTTTCTTTGTGGGTTATACAAAGAAGTAGAAATTGGTAGATGTGGTAAAATTTGAATATTTTTCCTACAATACTTAGGGGGTTTGGTGAGTGAAATTCTATATGATTTTAACAATTTATTATATAATAAAAAAAATTTGGCGATCCGTAAATTTAAGCGTTGTTCTTTATTTTCTTATTTGCTCAATTATTTCTTGAACAACAAAAATTCCTGCGGGGTTAAGTAGAGAGGGAACTCTGTCAATGAACACAAAAAAATGTACCAATCATATTAAGACATATGACCCACTAGTATCCTTTCCACAATGGCTGAAGAATAAAAAATTAGATCAACATTTTAAGAAATTTCTAGACCTGCTCAGCAAACTCCACATAAATATACCATTCATAGATGCAATGAGGAAAATTTAAAGGTACGAAAATTTATTGAAATACATGATATCTAAAAAGGGGAATCTTGGTGAATATGAGACAATATCTTTGACGGAGGAGTGTAGTGCTATATTGCAAAACAAGTTGCTGCCCAAACTCAAAGATCCATAGAGTTTTTCTATTCTTGCACTATTGGTAAATTTAATTTTAATAAATTTTTATTTGATCTTAGAACTAGTGTAAACTTAATGTCTCTTTCTGTCTATCGAAAACTTGGATTATGGGAGACCAAACTCACCACTCTCATGTTGTAGTTGGTTGATCAATCAATAAGACATTCATATAGAATCAGTGAAGAAGTTTTATTGAAAGTGGGCAAGTTTTTCTTTTTGGCCAACTTTGTGATATTGGACATAGAATAGGACAGTAGGATGTCACTCATACTGGGTCGACCATTTCTTGCCACATGATGAGCATTGATTGATGTAGAGATGTGAGAGATAAGTTTGAGGTTGTGCATGATGGGCATATAAATTTTAGCATTAATCAACACCCATGTAAATATTCTCAATCTGAAAGTTGCTTCAAAATAGAAGATGGGTCAGCCAAAATTTGTTAGAATCTCGAGCACGGAGTGAAAGCAATGGGAGAGTGTAGAGATCAAACATATGATTGAGGTTACATAAAAGTGCTAAAGAAGAATGACGTTTGCAAAGCTGGAAAATTGCAACTAGCACAAGACTTGAACAACTTGTTTCTAGATACCTTAACAAGAGCTGCAAAAAGTCAAGCTCGACAATATAAATCGAGTGCTTATTGGAAGGCAGCTCAATTTTCTAACATTTTTATTTATTTTGCATTATTTACTGCTTTGTGCTTAATTCTAGGTATGCATTAACCTTTTAGATATTTTTATTTGAATTAGAAATTAATTTGCATTTTTAAATTTAGTGTTCATCAACACGATCCTAGTACTAAATAGAGCCTAAATAATTTAAAATAGTATTTGGAATAATTCGGCACGGATCACAAGGGTTAGGTTTCACTAATACAGATTCAGTCATTGCGTCGGTTGTGAAAGTGACGCGTTTGAGAGAGAGAGTTCAATACAAGAGAGTGATAGCAGTGTACTACCGTTTGCAAAACCTAAATAACTTAACTCATATGCGTCGGTTCCATAATAGGAATCGACGAATATAAGATAATTTTACGCATCAGTTCTGATGACAGAACCAACACATTTGGTTCATACATTTATCACACGTCGGTTTCTATTAAGGAACCGATGCATATTGTCCTATCATATTTACAAAATTGCTATCGCCATTTTTGTAGGCGTCGATTTCCTAAAAAGCAACTTCAATCACCTTTTTTTAGTCTAATTTGTACTAGTGTTGGTTGAATAAAGCCTAAATAATTTGAATATGTTTAATTCTATTCGAAAGAGAGTTGAAACAAATTAGGAGCATTAATCTTTATTATCGAGAAATTGTTATCAATCAATAACCCAAAATTATTAAGATAGAATAAAAGTGGATTCTAAATCTCAATACTACTTTCACACATTGAATCACAACAATCAGTAAAAACAATTTGCAATTAGTTTTATTTTCATTCATTACTATTTTAATTACATAGTTAACTTTATTCCACAAAAATCAATTTAAAAATTTAGTATTCAGTTAAGTCTAGACACTTTGAAAATAATTTATAATAGTTCACTTTATTAATTATTTGATCCATATACTTGCAATATGATAACCACGCAACAAGTACTCTATAAAATCTTCTTGCATCAACAACTTGCATCAATAGATTTTTCCTATGTTTGGTAAAAGTTATTTATTTATAAACAAAAATCTGTTGCTTTCGAGATAAAATATATGATTAATAAAGGATTTGAAAAATTACGTGTGATTAAAATGTAATTTTGAAAAACATGTTGCCTATAAACCATAAACAAATTACCAAACATATATTTAAATGTTTCCTTCTCTTTTTGTCTTCATCTCTTATAAACCATAAACAAATTACCAAACATATATTTAAATGTTTCCTTCTCTTTTTGTCTTCATCTCTTTCATATAATTAATTTGTACATCCATTTGTACACAATAATTTACAAACATTGTTACGGTCCTTACGGACATATAATATATGCATTTTTACAACATTATAAATATCCGTAAACCAGCTTGGCCCCCTTCTCCCGGAACAATAGGCTAGATTTTCTCGATTGATCAAAGCCAATTTGAAGTGAACCGACGGAGGATGAACAACCATATGGTTTTACTTGCTATTCGGAACATCACACTTGAGGGCAAATTTTGGTCAATGTCAAAGTTCATCTTTTGGTTAATGTCAATTTTCTTCGTTCAGTATTCAACGTCAGTGGCTGCCAAGCTGAATTTACATTTCTACACCAAACTTTCCTTTCATTTTTTACTTTCAATTTATTTATTTATCATTTACATGTAAAAATCACAACCCCTTACGACTAGAACTCTGGCGAATTACTTGGGAAGGGACAGGGACCCTCAACTGAGCTAACCCCTTGATCCCTACACCTAAGTTTATATTGATAACATTCTTTCTTTGACCATTAGAAAAAGGGCCGAAGAAACTAGTTCATGACTTAACATCGGTAGAATGCTACCTCGACCTAATGACGTCAACGGTTCGAATCGGGATCGGTTCATCCAAAATTATAACCAAACCATCAATTTTTTGCCCATACCATAACTCCTAAGTCGGGTTTGTGCAATTTCGGTTCGTGTCTTGGTTCGGTGTGATTAATAATCCCTTAAATATAAATTAATTTTTGCAAGCCCAACTGATAATGCCGTCTATTAAAAAAAATGACAATAATAAGCATATTTCGCAAACAATATCTCAAATTCAAATGAGAAATGTAAACAATATCCAAATTATCAAATTCAAAATTCGAATTTAGCAAATAATATTACAAACATAACAATATTAGTATAACAAAAGAGTATAAGTTTCTATAGATTTCAAACTATTCATTGAAGAACAATAAAACATGATAACTTTGGCTGTAACTTAAATATTTCTTAGAACATACTAGTAGAGAGAACTTGACAATAAAGCATGTTGAACAATAAACGGAGAACCAAGTTACTCAAACAAGTACTCTCATGTTAAAGTCAATTTGAGAGCATAACGACTATTACAGCCCTCCACGTAGAAAATTCTCATTCAACATCATTCACCTACGTATTTCCTATAAGTAGCTTATTATTTGACAACATTATACTAATACCCACCAACAATATTCTAAATGTACAGCATGTGGAGAATTGTCATCTGCAGAAATGGAGATTAACTGAGGGAGTGGAAATGAATGAATCAGATATTCAAATGACTATAGACCTAGAGTTAATGGATTTGGATTGGGCTTTGATCATGTGGGTTGGGTTCATTGGCTTTTAAATATAAACTCTAATTTTGAACTTTTTAAGTTTTAAATATAACCCAAAATTATTTTTTTAGTCGGATATTTCATTCTGTTTGGGGGCACCGACACAATTATCATACCCGTCCCATAAAGAATGGGGTAATTAAATTAGCATACCATACCCGTCCATTACCCCCATCAGTTCTATTTTTTTCGCACCATTCGATTCGGTTCACCACGATTTTCGATTCATAATGTTCAAATTGTCATTCCTACCTCGACCAAACGGGAGTAAAAGCCCCAAATAGAACATGTAAGAAACAACATCCTTACTTATATTATACTTGGCCCTTATTTTTACCCCATTATTTTAGAAAAAATAAATTTGTAACAGAGATTTTTAATAGAAAGATTTTTTGTTTTCAATTTAAGTATAAAATTATTTTATTAAAAAATATGTGATTAAAAATAAATTTTTGAAAAAATTAGTTTCAATAACAGATAAATCTCAAATAAGGGATAAACTTTGTTTGTGGTGTTAAAAAAAAATAATAATAATAATTTATGAAAAAGGTATGTTAATTCAAAGTAAAATATATGGTTAAAAAGTAATTTTAAAAATTGTATAATTAAAAAATAATTTTAAAAAAAAATTATGATAGAAACTTTATTTTACCCCTATGGGCACCATAAACTATCCTGGACATGTACCCCTTGTGAGCACCTTAAAATATCTATTGTTTATAAACATAATTATAAACACTTTATAACAATATATATTGACTATTGTGACATTGTTACGCTACATTGAATAAACCAAAACAAAAATGATTAATAAATAATATTCAATATACCATCAATCCAATTTATTTAATTAAATACTATCATAATTTTTCCAATTCTTTGGTGGGAGTGGAGTTGGTAGCATCATCATCATCACAACTGATAAATAGAGAACATCTTTACAAACTTGTACAATTTCGATCATTAATGATCACCCCCAGAGGGAGCGCCCCCACCGCATAAACTTATGACCGAAAACTAAACCAACCATAGGGAAATCTTTTCAAGAGTTCAAAAGAGGAAATGTAAATAAACTACGGTAAAAGAAGCAGAATAAAAAACCAGATTTGGATCACCGACTTGGCTGATGCCATTGGGAAGATCCAGGCATTTGCCTTCCTGATGTATTCGGCCTCAAAGGGGGTCTATTCGTCCTATGAAAACTTGACCTTGACCCCGAGCTTGACCTTGTCCTAAGGTGAGTCGACCTTGAACTTGCCGGGGCATTTCCTTCATTATAACTCAATCTTGAATTTGGCTGGACATTCTCCCTGTGGCTGTGATAATTTGATCTAGACCTTGAACCTGTTGAGCTGTCTCCAATGGGATAATTTGACCTTGAACTCCTCTGTCTCCTGTCACGTACTCTGTCATTACTTATTGCAGTACCAGAATCCGTTGCTTCTATCTCAGGATAAGATAGAAGATAATCAAGGAAAGAGAAAGAGAACTCAACCTCTAGATTACTAGTAAATATATTGTTATCTTCACTCAGTTCATCCTCATCTGCCGACAGTCCAGTCGGGAAGTCAAAGAGATTCCAATCACTCCACAGACCATCTCCATCCCATTCATCAAAGCTAGGCAATTCGTCCAAATCACCCCAGTCATAGTCGAGATCTGGCTGGTATGCACTAAGTGCAAGTGCATCCTCAAGGTCTCTTTGTCGCTCCAACCTCATCCATTCAGATTGCCGCTGGGTGTTGGCCTCTGCTGGTCGATCAGAAGCGTGCTCAAGCCTGGCATGCTTTCTTAGCTCGGAATAATTTCCATTGAAATTACAATTTTCTGAAGAACAGATCCTAAGTTTGGAGTTCATGAACCTCCGTGCAGGCTCTATAGCAAGCCATCCAGTGATCTGTCCCCGGCAAAGGGGGCAGACAAACACAGGTTGCTGTCCCTCAAGGGAATTGATCGGCCTAGACAATGGTTGTTCCCCTCTATGTCTGCGAGGTGCTGCCCTCGGTGCTGAGACATCTTCTCGTGCAGTAGCCACTGGAGTTGATGATGCACTAGATGACTTGTGAAACTGATCGAGGCAATTTGAATGTCGGGAACTTGTGTCACACATGTATGGTCGACAGCCACTATCATGGGAGGCACATTTTAACAGAACAGCATTGTGTGGGTGATCCATACAAATAGGGCATCTAGCTTCTTCCCATTCAGCTTCATCTCCAACATGAGGCAAATATCTTTCTGACTTCGTGGGATCAGAAATCTTCGAGCTGCCAGCATATGGAGATACCCTAGCCCGGTCAAAAGATGAGGAATTCACCCTCCTATCTTTCGGCATTTTGAGATAATAACAAATACAAAATTATGGTTTTCTTCAATGCGCCAAGACTGCTTCCATATAACCAATCACAATATCATGATGAGGTCAGTTATCATATACTTAAAAGTTACATGTACAGGTTGACAATATTTATCCCAATTCAGGACTTCAAAATATCATTACATCAATTCAGATAACAAATCATATTTTCTTGATTCTTAAACTCCAGTTTCATCAACCCCTGATGATTCTATTCACAACAATTCTCTAACAGCTAACTCATAAACACAATACAGAAAATTACATGTGGCATTACAAATAAGAGAATATGTGAGATTTTGATTACATTCTTGAACATTAATTTCTCTCTCATTTTGTTTTACACAATCTACTCAGGCAAGTTTATAGCTTTTAACAGTTTAAACCCAATAATTTTTCAAGATCTTTAACCTTTCTACACTATATATATATTTTTGATTAATTTTTTAATCTAACTGTCGAAAAAACCAAGCACAACCACGACCTAGTCAACTAATCCAAATCTTAACTTAACAAAAAAACAACCACACAAGACCTCTAGACACTCAACCTAAAAAGTTAAAAATTAAAATAAGCAAAATCGCCCCCCTATATTACAAAGATTTCATTTAGTCATCATAAATGAATCATCAAAAGACCAAGGAACGAGCTAAAAAACCTCAAACAGGAATATTTTTAACCAAAGCATAATTTCCATACATCAAAATTCTGCATAATTAATACAAAAAAGAGTTGGTTACAACGTTCATCAGATTAAAATTCTTGAAACTAGTAGATTTATACGGACCTGAGATCCGATCCGTATCAGTGGAGGCGCAGCTAGGTATTTTGAATTGGAAGATCGCGTAGGAGACGGGGATTTCCAGGAGTGAGCACCGGGACAAATTAAAGAGAGGCGGACGTGGTTGTTATTTATATTGGGAGAATGAACATAATTACAGAAAAGCCCCTCTCACGTCGGTAAATTACTGCGTCCAATCTGTCATAAATATTGATGGGCCGGGCAGCAAACCCGAATCCAGAAGGTTCTTTATTGAGGAAATTACATGGTAAATTATATGGAACCCTATTGTTAAAAATCATATTTTAATATTATGAATATTAGTTTTACATTTCAAAAGTAAACTTCTAATTACTTAATTAACTTATTCGTCAATAAAAACTATTATTATAAAAATAAATTATTCCACTTACCAACGGCGGAAAGTCATCGTCACCCACATAATGGTTCTCAGCTAGAGTTGTCCTTCACCGCACTTCGTTATCGCCTAGCCACGCAGTTTCATCCTATGTACTAACGAACGTGATCGCTGAACTCTGTGTCATGAAGCGATGTTCGTCGCTGAGTAGGTGATGATTATGTGAGATGGAGGTAGAATGCGATGCAAAAAGGTATTCTTGGAACAAATTGCAGGTAATCAGTCGCAAACACGAGGTTTGAGTGTTGGTGGTTAGCATGGGGAAGAAGGTGGTAAGATAGGTTGCTGACGGTGGAGCAATGACAATTTGGAGAGGTGGAAGATTTAGTGATTTTCACACAATCTTAGGGTAGTTGGAGGCGTTGTAAATATAGAGAAAAAGAGAGGGGCTTGGATCGAATTAGACATTGTTTATGATCATTTAGGGTAGATTATGGAACATGAAGGTGGCAAGCCATCGCATGTCGTGGCAAGACATTGGCGACCCAATGTCATCACTTTCGTCCCCCTCTCGTCTAACCTAAACGACCTACATTTGACCTTAAATTTTAACGTAATAGGGATCACCCTATGAACTTTCTTTTGTTTAGAGATGGATCTGGAGGAACTTCTGTATTTCATCACATATTCTAATGGTGAGAGTACTTGTTCATTTTCTGTTTGAAATTGCAAAATTGCTTTGTTTATCGAAGCTTGGGGGTGCGAGCTACACTTCATTCATATATTGAGCATCACCCATATACTTTATTTTTTATTAACTATTGTACTAGTATTTTCTAATCATTCTCTATACATGTACAATTTCTCCAAATAAGAGAGCCACATGTTACGAGATCCGTGAAATCCCTTACAAAGGAAGGACAATAAGTTTACTAAATGTTGCTTTGATTATAATAGTAGTCATGGACGTATTGAATTAGTCCACTAGTGGTGGCTGATACATCCAGACAGTGGCTAAGAAATCTAACACAGGCAATACGTTACGGTTGGAAGAAGCAGTCCATAGCAGGAATACATGTGGGACAAAACAACATGTGGCTAGGACGTAGGAAGAACTGAATATAGCATGAATGCAGGTAGGAAAAAACAACATGTGGCTAGGACGTAGGAAGAACTGAATAACCTGTGCAGGGGGATGTAGGTAGAAATGGAAGGAAAATCGCGACAAGGGATGTAGGCAGAAACAGGGACATGCAACATGGGACACAGGCCGAAACTGTGAACATATGGCAAAGAATGCAAACATACCAAAAACGTTGACAACGTGTCAATACTCGTTTCCCAAATTTTAGGTAGCTGAAAACCATCGTTTTGGAGGCAAGAAATTCGTGGATGGTAGCCAGCAGCTTCAGATGCAAGTGGACGACAACTTGCACAACTTGTTGCTTGGACGAAGACAAGTCGAACAAGTAACTTACAAGTGGACGAAACTTGCAAGATAGAGGAAGTCAAGTCAAACATGTAACTTTCGAGTAGATGGAACTTGCAAGGTAGAGAAAGTCACATTGTACAAGTAACTTTCAAGTGAATGCAACTTGTAAGTTGAAGAAGTAAAGTGGTACATATAACTTTCAAGTGGTGACAACTTGCAAGTTGTGGAGACAAGTAAAAATGAGAAGGATACAACATGCAAGTGGTGGAAACAACCAAGCATGAGCAAGATACAACTTGCCAAGTTTCGATTTTTTTTCAGAGGGCAATATGAATGTGTTATCATGTTCCATCAACACACTAAAAGGGTTATACGATATATCCGCTGTGGAAGTAGGCCAACATTTCTATTGGAAAATAGGGGGTTTCCAAGTCCATGGCCAAGTACTTATTACTTCTTGGGTTGTAATTGTTATTTTATTAGGTTCGGCTACTATAGCTTGATCTTGGCCATTCATTTCAACTTGTCTCCCAAGACTTTGTCTATAAATACAGATGTTTAGTCATTTGTAAATCTCATGGAGTAAATGTAGAAAATAGAGAAAGATTGTAGAGAGAAAACCTTGAGAGATTTGTAATAAAATTTCTTTTCATTTATATAAAGAGAATTATTCCAAACTTGTTGTTCTTGTTGTTACAAAAATGACAATTATAAGATGCACATGTTCATATATTTGCAAATAAAATCACCAAGTGGTATGACAGTAATCAATTTGTAATAAAAGTAATAAAATAACCACATAACATGCATTACCAGCTCTAGTAAGATGCTAATAGAGTACAAGTTTTCCACTCATAAAGTATAAGATATATTCTATATTTGTGTTGGGGTTCGTACACTTCTTGATATTTTTTTCGAAGTCATAACAATAGTCCTCCATGTCTGAGTCGAACATTTATGTTAGAGGAAGGACTTGAAAAAATTTGTTAGGTATATACGCGCTAATATTGTTAATCCAGCGAGTTCATAAAGTGAACCATACCCTATTGTTGTAAATTCCAATGTCAGTATACCACGTATTTAATATAAGCTTGTGCCTCATTCCCTCACTACAAATTACAATGCCAGTAAATAATGTGTTTAATATTTACTCGGAGGGAACACTGGGCAGGCCTCAATACCGCCTCCTCTCTAGAAATTACTTTCCATAATAAGTGCTTTTTTAAAATTTACCGATCAAGAATACAGGTGTATGCCACAATACTGAGCCCTCGCTCCATATTATTTCCACGGTAAGAATGTATTTAATATTAACCCAGTAAGAGTAGAGGGGTAGGTGGCAACCCCGCCCTCTCTACAAATTACTTTTAATAATAAGAGCGTATTTAATATTTATCCAGTGGAATACAGGGATAGGCCGTAATATTGCCCCTGGCTACAAATTAATTCTATAATAAGAGCGTATTTAATATTTACCAAGCAGAAATACGATAGTATGCCGTAGTACCTCTCCCTCCCTTCAAATCACTTGATTAATTTTGTAATGCAATTAATATTTACCTAACAAATTAGCGGTGGTAGTTTGTGACGTCCCGGATTCCATAAAACCTGGGATGCCACGTCGTTCTTTAAAAACTAACCTTTGAATAAAAATTTATTGTGGAAGATAACTAAATTTCAAACATCACATTGATTGAAAATTTTAACGGTAACCCAAATTTAAACAAATAATTTGGAGCAATACATGAAATTCTAAATCTCGACAAAATGAAATAACGAGTTCATAAAGCACGACTTTAAAAATAATTTCTATTAATGGTTTGCCATTACTGCGCATCATTCGCCACCATCTCTGAAATCTGCAAAAGTTGTTAAAATAATGGGGTGAGCATTTCAAAGGAATACTCTATAGACTCATCGTCAATAATTAATTTACAAAATAATTGAATACATAATTCTACAAATAATACAGTGACATTCTCTTCTTAATCATAAGCATCACATAGTGAGTGCAAATGAACATATTCTTGTCGTGTCCCATGTAATAAAGCATATAAGTTATCACATGCATAACATAAATTTCTCATTTTATCTCATAAGAGATATTCTTGTCTTGTTTCATGCAATCAAGCATATAAATCACATAAATCCACATAACACATGCAATTATAATTTAAACTAATTAGTGGGGACGAGTCTACCTCAAACTTAACGAGTTCACAAAAAGTAGAGCGGGAATAGTACGTCAATCTCTTAATTCACCAAATGCTTCACTAGCCAAAAGAAAAATTAATTAAATTAGTACATTCGAAATTAAAGACTAAATTGACAAAATAAAATTTGAGGACAAAATTGAAATTTAAAGAAACTGGTATTTAAAAGTTTATGGACTGAAACAGACTTTTCGAAGAATAATGGGGCTAACTGTAGGAGTAAGGATCTAGGGACTGATTTGTTAAGCACCGAAACTTAGGAACGAAGTTTAACACATTTTTAAGGCTGTAAGAACTAAAATGAATATAGTTTCAAAAATTGAGGCTTAAAGATTAATTTCACAAAATTTTAATGGGGCTAACTGTAGGAGTAAGGACTCTAGGGACTGATTTGTTAAGCACCGAAACTTAGGAACGAAGTTTAACACATTTTTAAGGCTGTAAGAACTAAAATGAATATAGTTTCAAAATTTGAGGCTTAAAGATTAATTTCACAAAATTTTTAAAAAATAAGAAAAACATAAGTCTCATACTCTCTCTACCATCAACCGAGAGAGAGAGAGAGAGAGGAGAGCGGCAGGGATGGCCCTTCCTTCGATCACGCCGGCGGTAGCGTCACCGGCACATAGCGACGTGAGGGTGGTGTGGGTGTGAATGGCTTGGGTGATTTTTGTGCATATCTGATGGGAAGAAACGAGGCTTGGGTTCAAGTTCTTGGGTTTTTCCTACGACATATCAGTCGAGGCTTCAAGTTAAGTGGTGGGTTAGGTTATTTCTTTGGTTTTTGTGGGATTTTGGGTTGGTTTTGGAACGGATTTGATGGAGGAAAATGAGGAGGGCGGTGGTGGTTTTCTTGCAGGTGGCGGTTGGGATTTGTAGACGGTGGTTGGGGTTGTGATGTTGTTCACGGTTCGAGTGGGCAGAGGCGTTTAGATTGAACTGGAGTGTGTGGGGGATGATAGGTGTACTTATTGACGGTGGAAGTAGCAGCTTTAGTGGTGGTTAGATTTTGGTTCGACTCATGGTGATTTGAGGTTAAGTTTCGAGGTTGAATGTGGCGGAGGTGGATTAGATTTTTGGTGTTTTTTTCTATCAAATTCTCTTCCGTCTCCTTTGATTCATTAATTGAATCGAGGCAACATTTCTCAACCTCCTCTAGTTCCATTGCTTGGATTAGAGGCAGTGAGGTTGTGGGAATTCTGCTAGAATGCATCCCTGAGTTTACAAAGGTTTCTTGTGTCTGAAAAAAAATGCAATGTAGATGGAAAGAAAATTAGCCAGAATGGTTGCTTGACTTGTGTGAGTTCGTGAGGGAGAGAAGGAGAGTATATTTTGTGAGTTGTGTTTTAATCTTGGCAGCTTATGATTTGGGAAGGATTGAAGGGATTTGTGAGAAGATAATAGCTGGTTGAGGGAGTGATTATGGGTAGAAATGATCCACGATTGAGTTTCCAAAATGGCCAAGGAAATAATTTATTGGTTTGAATTAGGCTGAGTTCAAGAATTTAGAGGAAAATTGGATAAAATCTTGCTATAATTGAAACGTGAGGAAATGTTTGAACACAGCATCATAAAATGGGCTTAAAATTTGAATTGGGTTTAAATGCATTTGAGACTTGGGCTTTAAAGTTCGGACCTAAAATAATTAGAACTTGGACTTAAAATATAAATGGTGACCTTGGAATATTTTAATAATTGAAATTGGACTTAATTTTAAATAAATTAAATTTTACTTAAAATGGCTAGACTAGCACTTTTTTAAAAAAAAAATGGAAGAAGTTGTAGTGACACGCCTTTAATAATTTTAAAATATTTTACTTAAAAAGTAACGAAAAATTCTCGGTCGCTACATAGTTCGTGTGCATACCCTTTCCCTGCAAATTACTTTCCTTGATAAGAGTAAATATATACAGCAGTAATACATGGGTAGGCCACAATACCGCCTTTCTCACTGCTTTTGTGTTTCTAAACTCGAGGTGTAGCCTAACCAGAAAAGGATCCTTTTCAAAGGCACAAGTCCAACAAGGCGGGAGATAAACATCAAGCGAGGACATCTCGCGTAGCAAGGAAATGCTCATTTTTCAAGAGCACACATCCCGCGAGGTTAGGAATAAACTTCTTGTTTAGCCAGCAAATGCTTGTTTTTGAAGGGCATACGTTTGGCGTGGCGAGGAATAAAGATCTCGTCGAGACTAGGAATAGATATCTGGCATAGCCTAAGACTCATTTTTAAGGGCATAAGCCAGGCGAGGTGAGGAATAAACTTCTCGTTTAGGTCAGGATCTCTTTATTCTTTTCCTTATATAATAATACCAATAGTATTTTTTTTTTACCCTTTTCTACTTGATATTATATATAAAGAAAATACTCCTAATTTAATTTGATCACTTTACCTTTTCTTTCCAAACAAAAATTCTTTATCCATAAATTCTTGTCCAACCTAAAAATCACCATCTTGACCTAATATTCTAAAAAATTGATTTTTGATTCCCTATTATACCCTTATATATATTTAATAATACACCTAATTTGTCATCATTATAATCAAATTTTAATTAGAAAAAAAAATAGATATATAATATTAAACTTTTTTTAATTATAATAATATGTTTCTAAATTAATTTAACTTTCCTATGCACAGTTTTTCATATTTATTCTACGATTTATCATAAATATTTTTATAAATTAATTTTCTATATGTCTAAAATTTTAGATGCAGATTACTTCTTGATACACGACACGTGATTTATTTATTAAATTGATATTTTAAATAATTATTGAACATATATTTCGATGAATTATGAGAAATTTTAATTTTTTAAAAATTACAATCATTGTACAATTTTAACTTTAAATTTTCATTTAACAATATTAATAACCCAAAATACTTTTAAAATTAATTTTAATCCTTCAAAAACATTACGAGCATCATTTATCTTACACATAAGACGTGAAAAGCATTTACTTACTACTAGTCTTGACCTAGTATTCTAATAAACATGAATTGTATTCAAAGATTTACCAAACATCGCATTTCATTTTAACATCTTTGAACTACGTTCTTCAACTTACTTACCATTAATCACAGATTCCGTCTTGACCACTTCACAAACTTTAGTAATAGCAGAAGAGTCCCTTGGATGTGACTCCAACCTGGCAGCTCCACTTAAAATTGTCTTTCCTATTAGCCTGTAAAAATTTCCAATTTTTTCACCTCGAATTATTGACATAGAGTTTTTCTTCACAATCATCACACCAACTTTGCTAGAATAATCATAGTCCAACGTGTCCAATGCCCCCAACGATATTAAACTCCCCTTCATCTTAGGACATGCAAAACACATGTTATTTGTCTCACCACTCTATCAAACATCTCCATCTTCAATTTCACAATACCCGAACCCTTAACTTCATTTTCTGATTATTAGCAACAAATATTTTACGCTCATCACATGACTTATAATTCTAAAATCAATCTCTATTTGGACACATGTGATAAAAGTATCCAGAATCCAAAAACCAATTACTAACTTGATGTTGTAATTAGCAACACATAAAACATTTTTAGGATAATTATTCTCAATCACATTTGTAGAATCTGAATCTTCTGAAATTTCTTTACCTACCTCTTCAATTCAACATGTTTCTTTAATTCTTCACAACCTATTCTAATGTGACCTTTTTGTGATAGTAGTAGTACTCAACTTTTCTCCTTGAAAGAGACTGAGAACAAACCCTCTGACCATAATTTCTTCTTCGTGATTCACCTCTACATACTTTTTCTTAGAAGTGGTCAACAGATTTAGTTACCATTCACATTACCGCTTTGATTCTTCATGTTGGCGGACTATAATAAAGAATTCAAAATCTCATTCAATGTCAAAGTAGATTTAACAACTAATAACGTAGTTACTTGATAACTGTATTTTATACAAGTATTTATATGCTAGAATTAAGATAAAGTATTGTTGTTTAGGAATAAATGCCAAAGTTGTGTCTAAATAATGCAAAGAACAAGTCTATATATATGCAAAGAAATAAAATCCTATTCTAATTAGAAAATTAAATAAATAACCTAATCTAATTGAAAAAGCAATAAAGTTATTTCCTAATCTCATTAAGAATATAACAAGATAAAATCCCTTTTATAACAATAAGGGTGTAAATTAAAAAGTTATAAAAAACTAGACTTATAATTGAACTAAAATGGAATAAATTCAAAGTTCGCTGAAAATGACTTACGGCCGTAATTACTTTTGTTACATTCATAACTTGAAGCAGAAACTGACTTACGACTTTAAGTACTTTTGTTACAGTCGTAATTGTGGAAGTTCAAGAAACGACCCTTTGAAACAAAAAATTAGTTATGGCCATAAGCATTTGAGTTACTGTCGTAGAGTGCCCGATCAAGTCCCTTTTTGTCCTTCGACTTGAATTTTGGTTTCCACCCATTTGCCCTAGTCTTGGGACGTCGTTTATCACTCCATGCTTGGTCTTTTGAGCTCTTGTGTTTATGTTTGCCATTTGGTTCCTTACACCCTAATCTCTTGGTTGATTTCCTATCTTTGATCACATCACCCCCCCTTTTCTTGAAAAAGGATTCCTCCTTGAATCTATAACTTGCCCAATCCTTTTGTAACTTTTGTATTTATTGGCTATTGGATCATGCTTATCTTGGAAATTTCTTTGAATCCTTTGGATTGTTCTCTCTTGCAAATAACTTTCTTCCCGGCTTTAATGTTATGATTTGATTTTGGTACCTTGAAAATAAAATTAACCAAACTAGGGAGGGATGTGTTAGCATGGCCAAGTGCAAGGATTGGTTCCTTGTACATTAACCTTTGTGCAAAAACTCATTTTCTGGGTGGACTCTCTTTTCGTGTTCCCTTTGTATTCACGCTCTCCTTTTCTGAGGTTGTGGCATCAACCTTCTTATTTTCAATTTTCACTACCTCTCCTTTTTCCTGAGATCGTGGCCTCAACTCTCTTATTTTTTTTCCTCAAACCCACTCTTTAATTTTAGTTGATCCTCTTGAACCTTTTTAGGTGACAAAGGAGCAAGAGTAATCTTTTTCCCACCCTTCACAAAAGAATATTGATTTCTAAACCCATCATGTACCACCCTCCTGTCATGTTGCCATGACCTTCCTAATAAAATATGCTCAACATGCATACAAACCACCTCATCTTTGTAACCCCCAATGGTAAATTTAATCTTAACTTGCCTATTCACCTTAATTTTACCGGACTCTGTCAACCATTGGAATTTATAAGGATTAGGGCATTTCATCTTTAGTAAATTCAAAATTTCCACCAAAGTGGTACTAACCACATTTATACAATTCCCCCATCTATCACCAAACCACAAACTTTTTTATCTGCTAAACACCTAGTTTGAAAGAGGTTATCCCTTTCTTCATCCATCTCATTCACCTTAACTCCAGAACTAAGAACTCGCCTATTAACAAGCGAGCCCTTCACATCATAAGGTAATTCCTCACCATCACTACTATTAGCCCCCAACATCGTCTAATTAAGGCATTCCTGCAAATTCATCCTCCGAACTAATTTTCCCATTACGCATAACATTAACCGTTTATTAGGACATTGAGATGCTATGTGACCTGAACCCAAGCATTTAAAGCGTTTAATATTCCTATCCTTAGTAGGTTTGGGATCAGAAATATTTTTACCTTTCGGTGTTGACTCCTCCCTCCTTTAGGACATGATCATCACGTGTTTCCCTCCTTGGTTGGGATGTAGGATAAGCCCCTGGTAAATGTTTTGCTACCCCCTTTCGCTTCAGTATCTTTTCCACCTTCATTGACATATGCACCATGTCCTCCAACTCCACATAGTGCTGCAGCTCAACCACATTAGCAATTTCCCCGTCTAGCCCACTCAAGAATCTAGCCATAATGGCATCTCTATCCTCCACAACATTAGTCCTAATCATAGCCACTTCCATGTCCTTATGGTACTCCTCTACACTCCCAAAACCTTGCGTAAGCCCCTGTAACCTTTGATAAATATCCCTATGATAGTGGCTCGGGACAAACCTCTTCCTCATTATAGCTTTCATCTCGCGCCCATGTATCCACCGGCCTCTCACCATTTCTCCTCCTACCCGTTACTCATTGATCCCACCAAATTATGGTATAATCAGTGAACTCCACCACAGCTAATCTAACCTTCTTTTTCCTCCGAATAATTATGGCATTCAAACATTAATTCTACCTCCTTCTTCCAATCTAGATAAGCATCCGGATCACTCCTCTCATGGAAAGGTGGTATGGTCATTTTGATACTCCCTAGATTATCATCCACTTCATCCCTATTCCCATGTCTCCTCATGTGACCCCTTTCACGCCTATCACCCCTTTCACTCCTTCTTCCCACACTAGCCATCGATGAATGAACACTTTCCCATTCACTTTCAATTCCCTCATCATCAAGCTCATATCCAAACCTATGATTATTTCCCCTCTTGTGCTCCCTCTCATCACCCTCCCTAACTCTAGGACTTGTATGAGTTTGCTCCCTTCATAATTGAGCAGTATTTTCATCAATCCTATCAATTCAAGTCATCAATTTCTCCAATTGTTCCTGCATAGCTGCCATTATACCTACATCATGCCTACCCATCTTATTTATACCTTCATGATGTTTGTTATGAATCATTGATGAAGCTATTGATTCTCTCCTTCCAATTCCTTTGTTGCCACCAACTGATGAAGAAGATGATCCTCATCCTTCAAACATTTTTAGTTATCAAAAGAACGAATAATTTCCTCACATATTTTTTTCGTTCGTGTATCACTCTTAATCCCTTTCCAAATACCCAAAGAGCCAATCAAAGATTCAAGAATTAGGACAATGGGAGTTACGAAGAAGACAAAGAAAATTGAGAAATTTTCGGAATATTCCCAAGGTTTATGATTTTCGGATATTTTTTACCCAAAAATTCGACTAGGAGTATGGCAAAGCAAACGAAAATGAATTTGGATAAGAATTGAATAAAATAAACACGTTTGAATTTTTTGTATGATTTTTAAATTGATCAAAACTGAAAGAAATTATGAAGACACGAAGAAAAAGAAAAATCAACAAAACTATGAAAGTCAAGAATATCAATAACTGAATTTAGATAAAATCTTTGATACCACCTGATGCAATTCCTTTTGGAAAACGCGACGAAAATGCGAAATAATAACGAAAACAACTAGGTAAGATCTAAATTCAAAAAATAATGACAATAAAACAATGAAAGATAGACAATAGGACCTAGATCAATATCTACAACGCAGTGACTTGACGATGAGGAATAAGAACCAAGGTTTTCGAACGTCACAAGGGATGTAAAATTCCTTGATAAGTTCAATGAGTGTTCTTGACGAACAAGAAAATGAATCCTCACATTTCTAGAGAAAACTCTCAATTTTATTCAAATTAATATTAATGGTTTGTCTAAATAATACAAAGAACAATCTTATTTATAAGCAAAGATATAAAATCCTATTCTAATTAGAAAACTAAATAAATAACCAAATCTAATTGAAAAGACAATAAAGTTATTTCCTAATCTCCTTAGGAATATAACAAGATAAAACCCCTTTTATAACAATAAGGGTGGAAATTAAAAAGTTACAAAAAACTAAACTTCTAATTGAACTAAAATGGAAATATTCAAAATTCACTAAAAATGACTTATGGCCGTAAGTACTTTTGCAAGAAGAAGGGCTTTGGTTATATCTTTTGTCTTTTTCGCCCGGTTAGCCTTTCATTAAAAGAATACGGGGTTAGAGCCGAATCTAATATGCCATGAAAGAAGGAGTTGTAGATATTTTGAACTAGACTGAAAGCAGGAAACATTTACAGAATCAGTTGCGACAAGGATAGGAATGCATGCTACTAAAGATAGGGTCGAGTCTGATACACTAACCGTCCCTATATTTTGATTAGGAAAGCGGCACATACTAGGGGGTAGCGACTGTTTATTAAAAACACAGGACTTTGCTAAGTGGTAACAGAATTGACTTACGACTGTAAGTACTTTTGTTATGACCAAAACTATGGAAGTTCAAGAAACGGCCCTTCGAAGTAGAAAATTAGTTAGGGTCATAAGTATTGGAGTTACGGTCGTAGCGTGCCCGACTGAGTCCCGTTTTTGTCATTCGACTTAAATTTTGGCTTCTACCCATTTAGCCTAGTCTTTAGACGTCGTTTATCACTCCATGCTTGGTCTTTCGAGCTCTCGATTTTGTGTTTGCCATTTGGTTTCTTGCACGCTGATTTCTTGGTTGATTTCCTATCTTGAATCACATCACTAATAACTTTCCTTTATAAATTATTTTTTCTTAATAGATGACCGATTTTGAAATTTTGGTATTTGATGATCATCCAAATAATTTATAGCATAAATTTTCTTAAAAAAATATTTATTTCCACAAGAATTCTAGCACATTATATTCAAATTCAAATATATTAATCCAATTTTCTTATTTCCAATATAACACATTTACCTCGAATATATTTATTACAACTCTTACTTGTTATGTAATAAATATGGAATTTTATAATAAAATAAAAAAACACTTGTGACAACTGCCAACCAAATAGGACCTGATAATTGAACTACGTCGGACATACGTTGTGCATAGGCTGTAAATAAATGTGCTCGTTGTATTGAAACAATCAAACAATAGAATGATGCCTCATGGCCTCAACGGGCGATAATAGAGGTCAACTACATGCAATTCCCTCTACAGTTTACGCTGGAGACTGTAGAACACACTTGCAGCCTTAATGCCTGCTAACGAGCTTAATCACACCCACCTATGGAACACACTTCCGGCCTAAATGCCTGCTAACGAGCTTAATCACACCCACTGAGTGAAAATAAGTTTGACTTGTCATTTACAGAGTAGATGACATAATCCCCAATATTAGCTGCGCATTATACCTGTTGAACCATAAAATGGAATCCATATTTTCCTTCACCAAATTTTGTAGAAAAATCCAAGAAAGAAGAACAAAGTTGATCTAGGACAAAAAAGAGGAAATTACAGAGGACCCTATTTTTAAAGTTTGTATTTCTAAAATCATATTTTAAGTTCCATATTCCAAAATTTAGGTTGCAATTATTATAATTATATAACACTCTCACTCAACCACCCCAACCCTGCTTCCAGTTTTCATTCACCTAATTTACTCTAATTGACCATCCATTTTCCAAATCTGAAAGACAGTGATTTTTCCAATCTGAAAGACGGTGGTGGTGTGTCTTTGGTGGCATGTTGTGGTGGACGGCAGTGGTCAGTGCAGATCTCTGTGTGTGTTGGTCTAGTGGAACCATCATCATCTGAATAATTGGCACAAAAGAATCAGATAATGGAGATGACGATGAACTATTGCCATCAGAAGCTAAGGAATTTGGTGACTTATGTGATGGCGAGTGACATGGTGGTAGGGTTAAGGCATAAGTACGAGGAGAACCACGATAACCAGGAGTGGTAGGCGATGAAGTTGGATTGGAGCCATCTTGGGTGATGTCGGGGTCGTTGATGAGGTTGAGGTGAGGTGTGGTGTGGTGTGGTGGTGCTTACAATGGTGAATGGTGCAACAATAAGTATTCTTATGGTGTTTTGGTGTGCGTTGCGGTGGTGTGTTTACAGTTGATGGTGGTTGTGGTGGTGCCACTTTTGACACATAAAAATAGCCAATTCGAAGGACCGACATTAAGATCCATGAAAGTCCATTACAAATGAAAGGGCAAAGTGGAGGAAGGTGGGTGATTGGGCAATAACTAGAGTACATAGGCGACTGGACGATCACAAGGGCAATTGGGCTATCAAGCCATTTAGGAATAAAAGAGCAGTTCTTACAACTTATCCCACACCCTCACATTTATCTACAAACGGTTTCCACATCATGAGTGGTTGAAGAACATCACGAAAGTTACTTGATACAAGGAAGTTACTTAGTGCAAAGTAGTGGATGTTAGTTACGCAAAGAAGTGGGCGACGGTTATGCAATATGGTGGACAACGGTTACTACTTGCAAGTTACAAAGTGAAGGCAGAAAATTAGAGATTCAAATAGTAGTAGGTAGTTTATTTCGATGCATATATATAGTAGAATTTTAGATGTTTAGAAGGAAAACAAAATCAAAACTCTCAAAACAGAGATGTAATATTTTCTATCTTAGAAATTATCATTATTTTAGATTGTGTGCTTGGGCTCCTTAGAGGCATTTTGTGTAATCAAGCTTTTCTTAGTGCAAACACCCCTTTTTGAGACTTTGTCTCAAGAGGTTTGTTCCTTACACTTTCTTCTAATCCCTTTTATTTTTTAGCATCAAGCGAAACCACACCCGACGTGCAACAATTTAGCATGCCCAGTGGGACAGTTGGTGTTGAAAAGTTTGACGCATAATGCCTCATAAATATTCCGATAAGGTTCCAAATGCACATCAATTTCTTCCTTACATTGTTGAAGAACAAGATGGCCAGCAAAGCCCGGACACAGGAGGATCTCACAGTCATTATGAACCAACGACAGAGTTGAGCCCATGTACCATGTGTGGAATATTGGAAGGACTCACCCAGGATTTTGTTGAGCAGGTAAGTTTACAAAATATTCACACTGTTGAGAAACTTGCTCAAAATGGAAATAGGCACTAAGACAACATGGCTAAATAGTAGAGCACTTTAAATGAATTGGTGAATAAACTGGTTGGTCTAGTATGTCAGATAAATCCTACGGGGGTAACAACTTCCAAACTAGGAGTCTACTAGGTAATGACTCATCGAATTTGAATATAAACACTAGTTATTCAAACTTGAACATGAGTCATGGCTTAGAAACAACACATATTGGTACGTCTAACATGGTGAGTCCAGGATCTTATAATACAGGAGGTGTTGGAACATCTACTCTGCGGGGTACTGTTAATATTAGGAAAATTGTCCAAAAGGTAGGACCAAATGCTACATGCACCAATGAAGGAGCAAACCAACCAGTCAACGGTGTTAATGAATTAAAAAATGGTCCATTTGTGGCAAATGCTAGGATTAATGTTGTCAGACCACCTGTAGTGCCTTACGCACCACAACCAGTAAGATTTCCATTTGACTCGAATGCTATGCTTAGGGATCAAAAATTTCAACTTAGTGCGAATGTTATCAGATATGAGCCTCTGTTGAGAGAAGTGGAACAAATTAAAAATGATAGTAAAGGGACCTACTATAGAGACCCTAATTTTAAGGTACATGCAATCAACACCGGTCAAGAAGAAGTTGAAATTTGTTCAGGTGAGTTTGTTAAAGGTGATACTTATAAATGTCTTGTGTTAGCTAAATTGGAAAATAAAATTGAAACGGCTAAAGAATAAAATAATAAAATAATAATAATAATAATAATAATAATAATAATAATAATAATAATAATAAATAGAACGTTTTCGTTCGATATAAAAAAGGCCAATATAATATTTGACCAGCTATTCAAAAATAAACAAATTAAGCTGATCGATAAGCATAGATTGCCAAACCCTGAACAAATTAAGGGTAAAAAATAATGTATATGGAATAACGCATGGTATCATACCATTAACAACCGTTTGGTCCTTCGCAATGTGACACGGGATGCCATTTAATCTGGGCGAATAACCTTTGATTCAAAGAAAAAGATGGTAGTACACGAGAATCCTTTCCCACGGATAGTTGCTATTGACATGGTTACACCTAAACTCAAGAAATAGGATCTACCAAAATTCAAGCTAGTGGTAGATGAAGGTGTTGAGGAAACACGTCCCAGTGTGTTTGAAAGGTTAAATGAGGAAGTTACCAAGAAGGAAGATAAGAATCTATGCACTAGATGCCAAAAAGAGATCGTTAAAGTAGCAGATGAAAAGAAAAAAAGATCAAGCAGCCACTTCATCAAGCCAAGCCGCAACAATTCAAAGGGCAAGTTAGACCAGGTCCTGGAAAGTCATATAGTCCGTCGTTATATGCAAGGACGTTTGTGAGTCACCCAGTTCGCCATTGAAAACGTAAAACATTCATGCCATAACCATATCGTCCAAACATATGGAATTAGTACAATCTCAAAGCAGGACGAGTGGTTCTATTTGATGAAATCACAAGAATGCAGCAAAGGCGATATCAAAGAAACTATGAACGAATGATGAGACAGCAACAAGGTATAGAGCAAATCAAGCCTGCAAATCCGACATGGAAAAAGAATCAGAATGTTAGAGGAGCCAAAAAAGTTAACGGCTTGAAAGACATAATGGGAGAGGCATCATCAAGTAAGTTCGTTTTGAAGTCAAAATATGAACGCGGGAAAATCGACGAAGATGAAAATGATGTCGGGGGGGGGGATCCATTAATATCCAATTCAGTACCCTACCTCCAAATATGGCCAATAATTATGTATTGGACAATGAGTTTTAAAACAAGGAGAAAGATGAGGCAGTCATAAAAGAAACAAGGGAAGCAGCATGGACGTTAGAGAGTGAAGAGGTTACTCCTGCCGAAGTGATCCCATGAACTAATGAAGCATATGACCTAGATGATGGTGTGATCACTGGTGTAGAAGAAGAACTGGACTTAGAAGCAGAGTGCAGGACAAGAGGAATATCACGTAGCAGACTTCTCAAATAGCTATATCAAGAAGGTAATCCAGCAGTAGGATTATTGAGTGCAGGACAAGAGGAATATCACGTAGCAGACTTCTCAAATAGCTATATCAAGAAGGTAATCCAGCAGTAGGATTATTGGGTGAACCATCTAGGCGAGAGTTCAACTACTTGGTTGTATATGGAGCACCTAAAAAGAAAAGAGAGAACTAGATGCTGAAAAGTATGGATCGCCACCAAAGATCTTCCCTACACCTACATGTTGGGGAGAAATGCCAGGAAGCCCTACACAAGGAGAAAAAGTTGGTGAAGCCCAGAGCGAAGATATATTGTGGGTAGATATATCTAGCAAAGACAAATTACGACAAGGAAAACAGAAGGTGGGAATTCATTCAGCAAAGAAAGTAATGTTCAAGGTACCTTCTTTGAATTTTACTAAGCACCTAAGGCCTCTGTACATAAGGGCCTCAATTGATGGCATTCCAGTTTCAAAAGTACTCATTGATAATGAGGCAGTCATCAACACAATCCCATACAGGATGTTGAGGAAATTTGATAAGGGTGACACAGAAATAATTCCTACAAAGGTTATGTTAACATGTTTCAATGGACGAGAAACTTCAGCAGAGGGAATGATACATTTGGAAATAACACTGGGAAGTAAGACGAAGACTACAATTTTCTTGATCATAGACAACTTGGAGGGGTTGCCCCTAAAGAGCAAAGAAAAGAGGTCGTTAGGTTATATTTCCATAAATCTTCCCTTATAAGGCCAGCTGCTTATCACTAGGACTCCTTACCTAAGGAGTCTACGCTTGCTTGTTTATTCTTAGTTAAACCAAAAATACGTTTACGCTCAAGCACAAACTACAAGCAGCCAAGCAGCCCCTTTCCAAATTTGTCTGAAGGTTTTTCTTATAATACATTATTGGGAAGAGACTAGATACATGGGAATCAATGCATACCATCATCGCTCCATCAATGCTTAGAATTTTGGAATGACAAAGGAGATGCCGAGGTAGTGTAGGATGATCATCAACCCTTCTTAACAGAAGTCAACTCGGTAGAACGATTCATGTATAATGGCAATTATGGACCAGTCAGAATAGTCCGAGAAGAAGAAGCAAGAGTAGTAGCACGAAATGAAGAGCCATATTCAGTGGAGGCCCTTATAGAGCTCTTTACCCAAATGAGGCCAAACCTAGTGGTCTTTGAAGAGCCAATAATTGGCAAGAAAATGATCAAAGAGGCATAATACAAGATCAACCACTAAATATTTTTTGGCCGAAATCACGACTCTTAAGACCAAATTAATTGTTTATACAGATAAGTTTGAATGAAGGATGAAAAAAGAAGAAGCACTTGCATTGTTGAAGGCAAGATGAGTGTATTTAACCTAGAACTTGATCTGGAAAATGAAATCAACAAAATGGATTACTTGGAAGAAGAGACACCTGTAGACTTGGGAGTAATTTCACAAAGACCTAATAGTCGGATGCGTCACCCAAAAAATATCGATTGAGCGTGTGAAAGGTAATACACTATGTTAGTAAAGCAATTGAATTAATGTGAATGCAGTTATTCAGTTGTTTCGAAGTTTTCTTATGCCCATTTTTGGCCTAAAGGAAACAATGAAGGAAACTGAAAACATGGGTTTTATATTGATAGGGATGTGACAAGAGATAGTCGCTGAGAAGAAGCGCACATTTGGGTAGAAATCGAAGAAAATCCTAGAATTCATACTTTTTTGGGATTTCGAGGTAATAGAAGGCATGCAAAATACTTTGAATATGACAAAATTAATGATTACAAATTAATTTAGCCATATTGGGGGGTAATTTTTGACACAAAAAATACCAAATTCGAAGGCCTGACATAAAGATCTAAAACATGAAAGCCCATTACAAATGAAAGGGCGATGTGGAGGAAGCTGGGCCATTAGGCGATCAAGCCATTCAGGAATAAAGGAGCAATTCTTACAACTTATCCCACAACCCAAATGTTTATCTACAAACGGTTTCCACATCATGAGCGGTTGAAGAAGATCATGGAAGTTACTTGATACACGGAAGTAACTTGGTGCAAAGTAGTGGATACTAGTTATACAAAGAAGTGGGCGATGGTTATGCAACATGGTGTACGACGATTACTACTTGCAAGTTACAAAGTGAAGGCAGTAAATTAGAGATTCAAATAGTAGTAGGCAGTTTATTTCGATGTGTATATACAATAGAATTTTAGATGTTTAGAAGGACAACAAAACCAAAACTCTCAAAATAGAGATATAATATTTTCTATCTTAGATCATAGAAATTATCCTTAGTTTAGATTGAGTGCTTGTGCCCCTTGGAGGCATTTTGTGTAATGAAAGATTTTCTTAGTGCAAACACTTTTTGGGACTTTGTCTCAAAGAGGTTTGTCCCTTACACTTTCTTCTGATCCCTTTTAATTGTTAGCATCGAGCTAAACCACACCCGATGCGAACAACTGCTATGCTGTGAGGCGATCGCAGTCAGGTTGCTTTTTGGCCGGTGAGTTGTTACTGGTGGCTTCTTTGGTAGTCTATTGACCTCTGCTCTGTTGGTATAAGTGATTGTGTGGTGTTGGTATAGGTTGTGGTTTTGGTTGTGGTGCAAGTGATGAATCTGAATGACGGAAACGATGGAGTTTTATGGTGGTGGCTGTATGGTGGAGTTTTTTTTGGCTATCTGGTGGTGATTGGGGAAGGATCATGTGTAGTGATGGTGGTTCCGGTGCGGTGCTTCAGAGTGTACGATGTTAGTGATGGGGTTGGGTGTGGGTTTTGGGGACGGAAGGTTAGCTTCTGACCATTATTGGAATTATTGTGACCTAATAATTAGATAACAGTGACTCAAATAAGTCGTGACCATAATTTATGACGTATAAAGTTTGTAGTTTGTGACCAACTAAATCGATAAATTGTGATAAAAAAATTAGTCATGACCAAATAAATCGTGACTGTAAAATAAAATGTGACCTATAATTTTTTGGTCCGCGACCAAGACAATTTATGATTTGTGAAAATTGCGACCTAAAAAAATTCATGATTTGTGCCCGAGAAAAAAAATGTGTCCTATGGAATTTGTGATTTGTGACCAATAAAAAATTTGTGACACATAATTTATTAAATTGTGACCAATTAACTCGAGATTTGTGACTGAGAAAAGTTGCGATCCATAAAATTTGAAATTTTTGATCGATAAATAAATTGTGACTTTTGAGACACGTAAATTGTGACCTAAATTTTTAAAATTTGTGACTTACGTATGGTGACCTATAAAATTGTGACTTGTGACCGATAAGAGAGTCGTGACCGATTAATTTGATAATTTATGACCCAAAAATAAGTTACGACCTATAAAATATGTAATTTATGGTCGGAAAATAAATCGTAACTAATTAATTTGATAATTTTTGACTTGTGACTTGTGATAATAAATTGTATAATTATGACCTTAATTATTCAATTACCAAGTTTCTTGAGTATGAAATTGTATCTTTAAAATTCCTTACTTGAGTATTTTGCTCGACAAAAAAACTCAAAATTATCCTTGCATTGCTATTGTGTTAATTGTGGTCACTGGAAAGACAAACAATGCATCAACTCCCTATTGTGGAAATGCTTAGTGCTGGGATTTGAGCAAATGAATTAGAGAGGAATAATTTGGCAGTCCATTCCCCAGACACCTTGCATTTGAACAAAATATAAAGGGAAATTTACGCAAATACCTGGTTGTAATGTATTGTAATTGAAAAATATCGGCTTTTCATACTAGTCATAATATTACACAATTTTGTTTCCAAAGTTTAAAAAAAATACAAGATTTGACGTGAGAGAATATATTATTTGATTAATGTCATTAATTATCGTTTTTTAGGAGGTTGATAAGTGTGTTTTACACAATTATTTTGCTTTTAAATCGACAATTTAATTGACAAATTGTGCAAAATTCTACATATAAATTGTGTTTATCTTGTATAATTAGGTACAACCTCAATTGGAATGAAGATTGACAAGATTGAAGAGGAATTGAGCTAAAAGAAGAACAAATTTGATGTCCAATGACCAAATTGAAAGAATTCAAAAGTTTGGGGACTAAATTGTAACATCTCAAAAGGTTGGCCGACCCACTTTGCAAATATTTCAGGGTCAAAATCACAAAATGAAAGAGAATACGTCAAAAGGGAGTGAAAATTGATTGAAAGCATGCAAAAATGTGAAGTTGGGGACCAAAGTGCACAAGTGCCAAAATTTGAGGACCTCGGTTGCAAAATCAAAGTTGAGGGACTCAACATGTAAATATCTAAGGGACTTGTCAAAAAAAATTGAAAATCAGATTTTGGATAGTTGACAAAGAATTTTGACCCTTAAATTGAGAGAAAAATAGAGTTTGGATTCATTTTCACTCACCTACCAAACTGCAAGGACCAAAGCTGCGATTTCCTAGGTTTAATGTTAAAAATCTGATTTTGAACCAGCTGGACAGATTCCTGTCTTCTTCTTCTCGGTCTGAAACTGGTCCTTTCCTTTTCTCTTTTTTATTTTCCTTTATTTTCTTTTATTTTACTTTTTTTCTCTTTTCAACTACTTGATAAATCTTGGGGAACAAATCAAGAGTAAGGAGAATACGTCTAAAGTGGTGAAATATTTGGGGAAATCATAGCCAAGCTTCAAAAATGATTTTATCTATAACTTCGTATTTTCTCCATTATTTTGTCAAACTTCCAATGTATTTTTATAAATATTCCCATTTGGATCATTTATATAACATGGGCTAATTTATTATGTTGGGATTTATGGTAGTAATTTAACCTAATTTGGATTAGTTTTAATTAGGCGTGTCAAAACGGCTCGTCGGCTCGGGTAGCTCGGGCTCGGCTCGTTAAAAGCTCGTAGGACCGAGCTGAAGCTCGGGCCGAACCCAAAATTGCTCACTGGACTCGAGCCGGGGCCCGCCCGTGTGGCGCGCCGAGCCACACGGGCCGACCCGTGTAAATTTCCAGCGCTGCCTGCAACACTCCCCTGCGTATTAGACTACTATTTGATCTGATTTTTGATCTGTATTTGAATTATGCAGATTTTTTTTTTAAAAAAAAATTGAAAATTGAATTAATTTTTGTTTTCCCACGTTTTTTTTTCTATGAATAGGTCGTATTTTTTTGTTAATTTACAATTCACTTACAAGTTACAATTTTTTTCATTTTATCATAATATTCATTTGTTTGCTATAATTTCTATTCAATTCTATATTTCTCTATATTCTTTAATTCTTGTGATAATATTTCTCTCGGTTTCAAGTTTCAACTTTCAATTTTGAAACTACATTCTAATTTCTACACTACAATACGTATGGAGTTTAACAGCGATGAAGTTAACCAATTCATGGGTAGTTCTAGTACTCCCTCTCATATCGATGCCTCCGAAAATGCTCCCATTGACTTGGATGATATCCAAGAGGAGGAAGTTGTTGAAATCAAACGAGTTAAAAATGAGTCATCGGATTGCTGGCAACATATAACAAGAAAAAAAGTTGGTGTTGAAAATGGAGTTGATATATGGAAAGCGTGCTGCAATTACCGTGGTAAGAAAATGAGCTGGAAGCCCGGGTCAAGCACGTCACATATAAATCGGTACATCGCAAGGACATGCAAAGCGAAACCGGTTGGTGACCCAACACAGTCCCAGCTTGTTTTTGGTGGTTCTGGACCTTCTGGTACTGCTCTTTCAACCTTTGTGTATTCGTAAGAAAGATTTCGCAAAGGTATGACTGCATATGTGGCGGCTGCTGAGATGCCCCTTTCTTTAATTGACTATGTTCACTTCACCGGACTTGTGCAGAATTATCTTCAACCCAGGTATATTCCTTACTGTAGAAAGACACTTCGTGCAGACACCGTAAAATTATATAACAAAAGGAAAGAAACTACCATTAAAGCCTTAAAAACATATGATACTATTATTTCATTTACATCTGATTTATGGACTGGTGGTAACAAAAAATGTTATATTGCTGCCACAGCTCATTACATTGATAATCTTTGGATTTTACACAAAAAAAATATTGCATTTAGATTAGTAGAATATCCTCATAATGCCGCTAACATATATTTAGTTTTAAAAGGGATTATACAAGAATTCAGTATGCAAGATATGATTCGTAGTTTTACTTTTGATAATACTAGCGTTAATAAGGTTGTTATTGATAAATTTGTTTCTGATTTTAACCCTACATTTGATAGTTTATTTTTTCACCAACGTTGTGTTTGTCACATTATCAACTTAATTGTTAAAAGTGGTTTAAAACATATTGAAAAATCCTTAGATAAAATTAGACAAGCAATAAATTTCATAAATGTATCACCATCAAGAAAACAAGCATTTAATAGTTTGTGTGCGGAGTATAGTTTAGAAGAACATTCATTTGCTACGGATGTATCACATAGATGGAACTCTACATACCTTATGTTACACTCATGTGAAAATTATGATAAAATTATTTCAATGTATTATAATGGTAGATATACGTATGGACCTGACAATAATTTAGAAGAGTTGGAATGGGAAATTGCATTTTGTGTAAAAAGATTTTTAAAAGCCTTTTATGATGCCACAAATGCATGCAGTGGTGTTTATTACCCAACATCTTCACTTGTTTTACAACACTTTTTTCATATTGCGCAAATATTCAATCAATATAGAAATTTGCCAATTTGTAATGATGTAGTCAGCTCCATGGAGTTAAAATTTTGCAAATATTGGGAAGAATTACCTTCTTTATTTATTTTAGCATCGGTGATGGATCCTCGATTAAATTTAATGGGCACTAAGGCTATTATAAAGGGAATTTCACAAAATTTAAATATAGAATTATCACATGTTAATGTGGAATCTTTATTATGTGAAATGTACAATTATTATACTGCAAAAAATTATCAATGTAGTTCTAGTTCCCAAACTAATGTTTCCCAAAGTACTTCAATGTATTCTAATTCTTTATGGGACTTTATTAACACAAATGCAAGTGTTCCCTCAATTAGTTCCAGTGGAAATGCATATAGATCGATAAGTGGTATAAACGTTGAAATTCCATCTGAATTATCTAGATACATGTGGGTGGACGTTCATAGTGTTTTAACACCACAAGAATTAGAGAATTTTGATGTTTTAACTTGGTGGAGGTGTAATGAAAGGCAATATCTAGTTGTAGCAAAAATTGCACGTGATTTACTAACAAAAGAAAGTTGAGTTTTTTTTTTTGTTGGCCCTTGAGAGGCTAAAAAATGATGAGTGACCTAATTTATCCGATTGCATTGCTACCAAACCCATCTGGGATACAAAAGGTGTTTTACGTCTTATTGCTGAGGAAGTATTACCCAGACTCATCTTATATTCTCAGCTATGAGTAATTAGATCTTTGTGAGAAATTGATATATGAATAGTCACATGTGAGAACCTTAGAAAAGGCTAATACGGAACTTAGGAGAGATAAGGTAACATTAGTTAATGAATGCCTTTCGGAGGAACCATGCAGTAGAAGAGGCTACTTGAGAACGCGAAGATGAAATGCGTGCCAAGTATCTACACCTTTTTGGTAAGTTTTAATTTAGAGGACGAAATTTCTTTTAGGGGGTAAGGAATTGTAATACCACTTTTTAGTTTTACGCGCATTCTTAAATTTAACGTAATTTATATTGGTACCATTATAAATTATGTATTTGATTATTATTATTGTTCATATTTGACTTATTTTGCAGTGGAAGGACTTGGACGCCGTCACGATCAATGTGCCAAATAAAATGTTTATAAATTATTTATTTGTACAATCCTATGTCGAATTGTTTGTTTTATTTGTTAAACATGTTGATTTCAAATGTTATTAAGTGGTAAGCGACCTAAATCGCATAAATTGAAGTTAGTAAAGGTTTGGTGGCACTATGAAATTTATTTATGAGCTGTGAACTTAAATTTACGTGTTCATGAGAGTTGGGGACTGATTTTGCAAATTACCAAAAGTTATATCAAAACCTAACCTAACCTATCTCTCATCTCGCCATTCTCTCACCCGACACTTCCCCCCCTCCTTCGAAAACTCACGCTCGCCTGCCTCTTCTCTCTCTGCGCTCTCTCTGTCTCTCAGCTCTCTCTGTCTCCCGCCTCACCGAACCTCTCCCGACAACGACCCAACCACCGGCCGCTACCAGTAAGCCACCCCTTTTCCCCTTTCTCTTCACGATACACACACACACACACACACGAACCGCAGTCACGCACACTGCACACACGGGTTTGCACGCACACACCCGCTCACACACATACACAAAATCATATGGAATTGTATGTATATATGGATTGAATGTAAGTATATATGTATGTTCTAACAATTTTCAGATTTCAGATTGAGTAATGTATATAAATGTATGTATAGATTGTGTTGTAAACCTAAATTATGAAATTAGTAGCTTAGTGGACTGTTTGGTTAAAGTTTGAATTATAATAATAATCTTTTTTTATATTTTCAGATTTAAGTTTGGTCAGATTTCGAATTATAATTGCTAATTTGGGGATTTGGTAATGCTTATGTATGTGTGTATTGATGTGTGTGTATATATATATAGATTTGTAATTCCCACAGTAAATTTTCAAATTCGGACTAAGTATGATTTCGAAATTTAATTGATTGATTTCAGTTTTTTTTAAATTTAGGTATTTAGTATTTATATGTACGCGTTAATGACAGGATTCGAAAATTATTAAATCGATTTGTTTAATTGATTTTATTCTAGTTTAATGAAGGGTTAAATTGAGAATTTTAGAATTTGGGAAAGTGGTATAAACATGAATAAATTTCTGATTTGCTTTAAAGTATGTGTATATATATATATATATATATAAATTTCTGATTTTTGAGATTTATGAAAATTGTAGTTTAGTTAACTGTTTGGGTGAAGTTTGGATATATGTTGGTTTTTAAGGTTTGTGAAATTTTTGGGACTTTATGGGAGTGGATTTTATAACGTTAGGTTAAATTATGTAAATTTGAGTTTGAATTTAAAAATGAGAGTTTCTAACGTGGATTGAAATTAAGTCCCTTATTTCAAATATGATTTTTGTGTGAACGTAGGTAATAATTATAATTCCTAAATTTTGGGAAAATTGTAAAGGAGGGTACATTTTTCAAACTTTGGTTTTGATTTAAGTACCTTAATGGTTAAGCTTAAAATGTGGTGTCGAATGGTTTAAATCTTTGCTTTCGAGTATTGTATGGAAGTATTTAATATATGTTAATACCTTGTTTGGAATAAATGATCACAATGATGAAAAAGGGAAAGAAGATGTATTGTTTTAACTTGTTTAATGTAATGTTAAAAGAATGATGAATATATCAATTTGAACTGAATGTATATTTTACTAAATGAATAGATGCAACTAAGATTTTGGTACATTGACGATACGGGCAGTCGAAGCTCCTCCACTTGCAAATTCAGATAACGGTAAATGCTAAGGACGTCAGGTAAGTAAACTTCCCCGTATTTTCATAGAAGTTGAATGTAAATGTGAAATTAAATGTGCAAATGACTGTCTTGCAACTTACTTGCTTTGATGAATTTCATTTACTTTACGAAAGTATATGTTATTATGAAGAATGTTCAAGCATGCACATTATCATGTCATTGCATCATCAAGCATGCATTGGCATCAAAATTGGGAAGTGAAATGTTTTTAAATGAAAGAAATGTGTCAAGGTGCAAGTTTGTTCAAAAGTTATGTATCCCAAGCTTTTAAGAAAGAATGGGTGTACTTCTAGTTCATGAAAGATGCGAGTGGGAAATGGGGCGCGGGGGACCGGCGTACCCAAATGTAATGAGCCGCTTTGCGGTGGAATGAATGTTAAACCGCTTTGTGGTGGAAATGTGAATGTGAATCTGGTTCCAAATAAGAATTGTCCACTGTTATCTGATTTACTAGAAGATACACCAAGTAAGCTCACAATGGAATGAAGTGAAAGTCTTGAAATGTCAAGTGAAAGCTTGAAAAGTTTGAAAGGTTAAAGTGAATGGGGATACATATTTTAAAGTTTAAAGCATTTCATGTCATAAGCATACATTCATGCATAAATTTTACTTACTAAGCTTTAGCTCACCCCAAATCCCTCCCCAACATTTCAGGTGATGAAAGTTAGGTGATCCGAGGAGAGCACTCGTCATCTGACTCAGGTTATACCCGCTTCAACCCTTTTAAATAAAGTTAAATTAGAATTTATTTCAGTTTCTCATTATTTATTCCTTAATTCATGTATTATTGAGGTTAAATTACCTCTTATTTCATTTGCTAAAGTTTATTTACTTAGAATTATATTGTTGAGGAGTTTGAGACTTATCGTAATGGTTGGATGATGTTTGGGATTGAATGAGTTGCGATGTGTATTTTAAAAATGGTTTTGATGTCCCTCTACAGGTTGGCTATGTCCAATTTACAGAGGAGACCCTGTCGAAATTTTTGTAAAATCTCATAATAGAAAATGAAAATGTTGAGGTTTTAAATGATTTCTTTTCCGCATTTAAGTAAAGTAAAGTTAACACGCCTAGGTTTAAGATTTTGAACTTGAGTGTTGCATAATATTTTCTATTTGATGATTAAATGCTTATTTCATGTGTATTTGTTATTGAGATTATTCCATGTGTTTGATTGATCACCAAATATATGTTTTGTGAAGTGTATGATAATCGAGAGATATTGTGCATTTTAGACCGAATAATAAATGCTCTAGGTTCTTGTTAAGGATAGAGATATACCTTAAACCCCAGATGATCCATTGAGCTATTTTCACAAAGAGTTAATGCAATCGATTGAGCTTTAATCGACATAGAGATATAGTAGGTTAATACAATTGATTAGGGTTAATTTCACTCGAGAGAGGTAATTAGCTAAACTTGAAAAATAGGGTCTAGCGTTGTAAATGAGTAATTTGTTAATTTGCATGTTGAGAAATTAATTAGGCGACGGTTAAATGAAACCATGAATCCCAACTACGTTTTCCTCAAAGATTTTCAAGTAATTTTTATATTTCCCTCTTTAGTAGACTTTTAGTTATTTTCTAAAATTCATCTTTAATTGTGTGTTTTATTTGTTAAGATTAAATTAACTAGAGTATACATTTCTCGTGGGAACGACAACCCGGACTCAAAAATTCCACTTTATTACTTGTACGCGACCCGTGTACTTGCGGTACACACTATTTTGAGTGGACAGAGGTCGTTACCTATTTTCCAGGAATTTAAAATAGACGCTTTCTAATCTTCTTTAAAAACTCCACACATGGTTTCTCCCTAAATAATAGGCCGTTACCTATTATTTTAATTATTCAGGAATTTAAAATAGGTATTTGTAATGTAATGTAATGTAATTATGGTAATCTTCCTAAAAAAAACTCCACATACGGTTTTTTCCTAAATAATGGGTTGTTACCTATTATTTTAATTATTCAGGAATTTAAAATAGGCAATGTGTAATGTAATGTAATTATGGTAAACTTCTTTTTAGGAGGCTGTTATCTATAATTTAAAATAGACACTTTTCAATCTTCCTAAAAAAACTCCACACATGGTTTCTTTCTAAATAATAGGCTGTTACATATTATTTTAATTATTCAAGAATTTAAAATAAGCACTTTGTAATTTAATGTAATGTAATGTTCAACTAATTTATACCTGTAATGATCTGTAATGTAAGGTAATGTTTGTCTAATGTATACCCATAATGATTCATAATGTTATATAATGTTCTGTAATTGCATTCCAAAGCCTAAAAAAAAACTGCAACACAGTCATGTAATATTATGTAATATTACATATTACAATCATTGTGTGATAATTATCGATATTACGGATGTGTAATGTAATGGAATGACTTTGTATTCAAAGTTTTATACGTATTACAATATTGTAATGTTGTGTATTATTATTGTAAATTCCGAACACGATGCATCTGTAATCTTATGAACCAATCCAACTCTTGGTTCTTTTCACCAATATACACTCATAAATCTGTAATGTAATGTGAACTAAATTTCTTTTGTACCAAATTTCTTTTGTAACGTCTTGACTAAAACCTAAATTTCTTTTGTACCAAATACTGTGTTACAGTTACCGAATTACAGTCATGTAATGTAAAGTAATGGGTATGTAATAATCAAAGTTTGCTACGTATTACAGTTGTGTAATGTGTAATTTTTTTGTAATTCCGGACATAATGCACCTATAATTTTATGAACCAAACCAACTCATGGTTATTCTCAGTTGTGGAAAACTTGATATTTTTTTTATCGAAATGTAAATGTATTGATCAAAAGAAGATACAAAACCACTGACAAAGCTGGTGGAGAATACAAGCATGACTAGCAAACTAGTCAACAAAACCAACAAAAACAACCATCCAAAAAAACCCAACATATGCTAGTGGAATGGAAGTGGCGAAATTGTACTACAATATTTAAAAAATTCAGAACTGGGATGGATACGAATTCCTCCCTTATATCATCATCCAAATCCATTTCATCAAACCCCATTACATCCAAGTCATGCCTTTTATCCAAACTCTATGCAGAAAAAGGGCCAAACTGGTGTAGATATAAGAAGCAGGAGGTAGAGTCTAGGTAGATGAAAGAGACTTCATTACCAAAAATCGACCTTTACCCAGATTTCCAAGACTCTGCCTTCCTCAAACTCAGAAGAACAATAACTCGCGATTTATGGAAAAACTTCGTCCCTTTGTCGAGTGTGCCAAAACCAAATAATCAAAATAGAGTGCAGATCTACAACGTAGGTGCTAGTTAAAGATAGATTTAGGTTGATTTAGCACTTTAATCCAGCAAGAACAATTTATCACCAGTTAAACTTAAAAAAAAGAAGTTGATATTTTGTGATTTGATTAGAGAGAGATTTTGTGAATTAGAATTGCAAGAGATGAGAGAAAAATTCTTGTGTTTTGTGATTTGATTAATTTTTAGTGATTAAATGAGACAGAAAGGAAATGGGGAGAGGAGGAAGAGAGAGAATGGAGAGAGAAAAAATACGGTTTAGATTGAGAGATTTGAGAGAGGAAAGAGAAATCAACAATGTACCTTGTTTTTCTAATTACTTTGAGAAATTGGTGTTTTTCTAAGCTAGGTAGGTGAAACTAGTGTAGAGTCTAATTATCTCAAATATAAATGGTGGAGAAGTGTTGTAATGACTAAAGCTCAAATGAAGGAAGTGCCCATCAATCCAAAATTTTAGAAAATATTGTTTATTGAAGATGAATAGGCCTCAAGTGATAAAAGCCCATCATGTATAAAGCTTAACCAGTTGTTGTGTGATTCCAAAATAGGAAATTACACCTACCCTACATTTTAACTACCAAATTCAAAAAACAAATTCATAAGCTTTTTATACTAAAATCAAGTGGTTATTATAATTTTTAATATTAATAATAATATTATAAAATTAAATTAATTACCCAACCCTATCCCCATCCCACACCACACCACTCCAAACCCTAAAATTATTTTCATCTTCATTATCTCTATGTCCCCTTATCTCTCAATCCATCCCATTTCCCTGTTACCACCCACAGGGACCACCACATTGGAGTGGCAGCAAGTTCTGACTGCTTATGCAGTGGATGCTTCCATTCCTTAGCAGTGGTGCTCGTCATTGCTTCGAGGTAGGCAATGGCGACCTACACTAATACACAGATGGGATCAGATGTTTTTGAGTTGAAAGCTATTGGATTTGAGCATTCCATTGGAGTTTATAAGAAATCTTCCGAGCCTTTTGTGATTGTAGGGAAAGGCTTTAAACGGCCTTTCAATGATGAGACTTTTGATTTTCTATTTTTGGATAGTAAAGTTTTTGAGAAATCAGCAAAGCCAAGGGATCTTGCGATGGAGATTGTTCGTACATTAAAGCCTGAAGGTTTTTTGGCAGTCCATACAATGTCGACGAATAAATATAGTTTCAATTCCTTTCTTGCTTTGTTTAACTATTTTAAATTGCTGAAGAGTACGAAAATCCACGAGTTCAATCTTGCAGCTGCTACCTCAAATACGCGGTGGTTGCCCCTTCTGTGGCGACGCCAACTATGCTTCTGTTTGTATTGTTGTCTTCAGTTGAGGTTGAGGTTGAAGTTGTGATGGTGGAGACACCTGCGATATTCAGCTGGTGCCATGACTCTAGTGGTAGTGATGGTGCTGAGACGGCGACGGTGACGGTGGGGAGGTGTCGATTATTTGAGATGAAAATATTTAATTGATAAGCGTAACCCACTATTTTGATAAATGTGATTTAAAAAAAATTTGTTACCTAATAATTTAGGAGTTCTAACTTATAAATAAAATAATTGTGACGTATTAATTGATAAGTATGACCTAAAAGATATGTGACCTAATAATTTTATAAGATATGACCTAGAAATAAGTTGAGATCGACTAATTTGACAATTTGTGATCTACTTATTTAATAATTTGTGATCTTAAAATAATTCTAACTTTAAAAAATTGTGATTTTGATCTAAAAATAAGTCCGACCAATTAATTTGATAATTTTGTGACGTACTATTTTGATAATTTGTGACCTAAAAGATTTGTGTTATGTGACCTTAAATTATAGAGTGTTGTGACCTTAATATATATAATTAAAATTAATTAATTAATTCTAATTATAAATTGATTTTTGAAATTTGAAACTATTTTTCCAACTTTGAAATTTACATTTCTAACCCCATATTTATGTATTGCTCCTCCCAAAATCCTAGAAAACAGGTTGTAGATTTGTCTTTTGCAGCCCAATAGAGATAAGAGCCATAATCCCAGTCCAAAGGTTTAATAGTCCCATATGGTAATTGACCCACATGATAGGCCTTTGCATAATTCAAATAATGTTATGCCAAATAGTTTATATTTTTGGATTACTACAATCAAGGGGGTTAAGTTAGTGATACTCCTTTTGTTTTGTTTTGTATACCTAATCCTAATAAATTTAGGAAGCCAAAATCATGACATGAAACCAATTAAAAACTTAAAAGAGTAATTCAAATAGTTTGATCTTGTAGAATTTGACCCATTTTCTCATTGAATGAAGGCTAAGAAATCAATCTGATCAATTTTTTTGATCAAAAGTACAATGTGAACTCTTCGATTTTTTTTCCTTTTCCTCTATCCCTATCCCATAGGTACAATGTTTGAATCAATAGAGAACGCTTATATTCCTACTAATGTAATTTCCTTTACGAGTATTTCTTAATTATTAATTATTTTTTAAAAGAAAAAAAGGTTAACAAGCATTGCACGTTAGTTAGTTAATGTTAAAAATAACTGTATATAAATTTTGTAGAAATTCATTTGTAAATGTTAATGATATTTAATTATTTGAATTGAGAACATTAACAGACCATATAGAAATGATTGTTTAATATATTAACGGCTGAACAATCTCAAACGTAAACAAAAGGGGCACAATAACCAAGTCTTCACCGTTGTTGAAATACATCTTCAAAGAAACTTTACCAAGCAAGATCAAGATATCATAGGTACCCAACTACGATGGAACCACAAACCAAGTAGAATACTTGGACCGATACACTCTTGGATGGAATTACAAGGATTTAGTGACGCCATCATGTGCAGGACCTTTACTTTAACTCTTGGAGATAGAACTCAAAGATGGTTGTGTACCTTTCCAAATCATTTCATAACTACCTGGGAAGCTCTATCTCTCAGTTCTTTTATAACTTCATGGCAGAGAAAACCATGACCACCCCAAGGAGCAATTGGTCATGATCAAACAAGAACTTGCTTCCAAGACCAAGGCCACTAAGGACAGATTCATCGAAACTAAACCAATCTCGATATTACAGTTATCACAAATTAGCGAGGCATAACACTGATAACTGCAATGATCTGAAGATAGACTAGAAAAGCTGATCAACAGAGGTCATTGAAGGAGTATATTGGAGGACCAAGGAGGGGAAAAAAGAACAATTGAGATGAAGAAGACATTTCAGATATATCCCAGCTGAAATCTGTATGCTACTACTGGGAGGAAATCAGAGCTAATAAGCTCAAAGATAGAGGCACTAGCTCACCAGAGATGCATGCAATAACTATCATGTCATCTCCACCAAGGATCTAGTAACTATAAAAGAAGATGAATCTTTCACTTTTTATAAAGAGGACGTGCTAGGATTACAATGGATTCAGGAGGACTGTACTGACCTGAGGGGTTGGACATCTAAAGAAGTGATGCCCTACTAGCTAGATATTTGAACAGAATCGTTCTAACTGATATTTTTTACTGGACTAGAGTCCTCATTACCATTGGACCATTACCTTACCTTGGTTGCCTCACTATTAGAATTACTCATATTTGACTAGGCTGAAAGATTGTATACATGAAACGAAGGGACTGGGTTTTGTTCGCTACAAGCACACCGCAAGTGCACAAGTCGCATACAAGTGATAGTGGACTAATTGAGTCCGGTTTATCGATCCCACAAGGATTGTCTATTTCAACTACACTCTATGTAATACCGCATTCGATTTACATGCTTTCTTGATTTTTCACGTAAAGTTTATGTTAATATCAGTATGAATGATTTAACTAATATTATGGTTATTATGGTTTTATTTGAATTATTTTGCAGTGGAAGGACTGGATGCCGTCTCGATCAATGTACCAATTAAAAGTTTATAAATTGTTATTTTAACAGTTTACGTGCAATTTATGTGATTAATTAAATTTATTGCCTAGGCATGCTAATTTCTATTTTTATTGTGTTAAATTGAAGTTGGGAAAAGTTTGGTGACACTTTGGAATTTTATTTGAAAGTTATGAACCTAAATTACCAATTTGAGAGTTGAGGGACTAAATTGCACGTTATCAAAAGTTACACACTAAACCTAACCTAAAAGAAAACCTCACTCTCATAACTCTCTCTCTTCTCCATCGCGCTCTCTCTCTCTCTCGCGTTCCGCCTCCCTCTCCCTCGACTCACCTCTCGCTCTCGGCCACTCTCTCTCTAACCCGTCGCCGACCACGACCCAACCACCGGCGGTAAGCCCCTTTTCCCCTTTTCTCTTCACGACACACGCACACACACCCGGGACCGAACGCACACACACCCGGTTCACACAATTTCACGCACACACACATACATAATTCGATACACACATGCATATATGTATAAATTCTATGTAAATAATGTATGTATACACTTTATATGCATAAATCCAGATTTCAGTTAATTTCAGATTCTGATTTTTTGTGTAATTTCGAGTTTAACCATGAATATGGGAATTAATGATGTTATGTGAATGAGTATTGATGTATATGAATGTATATATTATTATGTATGTATAGATGCGTGTATATATATGTATAAAGTTTGGATTTTTGTGGGCAGAGGTATATATATTCATGAAATTTTGATTAATTGATGTGCTATAATATTAAATTTGAGGTGTGAATGTATGTATATATGATCATGAATATGTATATGACTATTTAAACGAACGTATGATTTTTGGAATGTTGGGATAATGGTGTAGGAGAGTAAAGTTTAACCTTTTAGGAACAAGTTAGTTAAATTGAATTTATGTTCAACGTTATAAATTTTTAGTTTAAGATCATTTTTCCTTTTTTGAATAAGTAATGCTTAACCTTGATTTGTGAAATTGATAAGTAAGATTTCAAAATCTTCCTTGAACTTAATGTATTACTTCAAATATGATATTATATGTGGTGTTAAATGCGTTTGTTATATTATGAGTCACATGATAATCTCGACCTCATTTAAGAGTGTAAAATGTGGTCTTTCACTAAAAATCATATTTTGTTAATGAATGGAAATTAATTAGGAGAAACGGTACATTGACGTCGCGGGCAACCAAGACTTCCACCTGCATATTAAGCAAAGTAACTACTGAGAATTACAGGTAAGTAAACTCCCCCCTATTTTCATCAAAGTTGAATGTAAATGTGAAAGTTATGTGTAAATGACTGTCGTGCAACTTACCTACTTTGATGAATTGTATTTACTTTATGAAAGCATATGTTATTGAGAAGAATGTTAAAGCATGCACGTTATTATGTCATTGCATCATTAGGCATGCACTGACATCGAAATGGGAAAGTCAAATGTTTTAATGAAAAGAATGTGTCGAAGTGCAATCTTTTGTCAAAAATTATGTATCCCAAGTTTTTGAAAGAATGGGTGTACTTCTATGTCATGAAAGATGCGAGTGGGAAATGGGGCGCGGGGGACCGGCGTACCCGAAGGTAATGAGCCGCTTTGCGGTGGAATGAATGTAATGAGCCGCTTTGCGGTGGAATGAATGTAATGAGCCGCTTTGCGGTGGAATGAAGTGAATGTTAAACCGCTTTGCGGTGGAAATGCGCATGTTAATCTGGTTCCAAATAAGAATTGCCCACTGTTATCCGATTGACTAGAAGTTACATCAAGTGAGCTCACGATGGAAATGAAGTGAAAGTTTTGAAATGTAAAATGAAAGTTTTGAAATGTTGAATGTTCTGGAAAGTAAAGAAAAAGGGGATACATATATGAAATTTTTAAAGCATTCATGTCATAAGCATGCATTCATGCATACAGTTTACTTACTGAGCTTTAGCTCACCCCAATCCCTCCCCAATATTTCAGGTGATGAAAGTTAGATGATCAGAGGAGAACACTTGGCGGCTGACTTCGATAGTACCCACCATCGCCTTAATTAATAAAGTTAAATTGATTCAAGTTGTCGTTTAAATTTATTTCCTTCATTTATTGTTATTGATAATGTTTTGTTTGAAGTTAGTCTTGATTACGTATGGGTGACGCATTTGAGATTTAATATCCTCTTAAATCCTTTTGTCAATGTCGTTTGATATTTTGAGAAATCTTATGCTTGAGGAGTTTGGGGATTAAATGAATTGATTTGGAGATGATGAATGTTGTTGAGATGTGTTTGATGCTTTAAATCTTTTAAATTAGTTTTGGTGTCCCTCTACAGGTTGGCTATGTCCAAATTATAGAGGAGATTCTGTCGAAATTTCTGCAAAATTAATAATAGTGAATTGAATATTTTAATTGTGTAAACGATTTAAATTCCGCATTTTATGAGAATGGAAGTTAATACGCCTAGGTTATAGACTTTAAACTTGGGGTGTTACACTCTAGTATAATTAATTTTAACAAGAAACACACACAATAAAAGTTTGTTTTGGGAAAGTTTTAGTACTAGAATTAAAGTTGCAATTATAAATAAATAACTAGAAAAATGGTGATGAATAGATGATAAAGGAGTGTTGGGATTCTTGATTCCACTTGACCATTACCTAATTGAATTATCAACAAGCAAATAGAAATGCAATTCATTAATCATGTTAGACCCGATTTTCCAAGCTTAGCCAATTACCTCTCTCGAGTGAAATTAACCCTAACTAGTGGCATTAACCTACTATATCTCTATGTCGATTAAAAACACACCAATTGCATTAAACCTATGTGAAAATAACTCAATGGGTCATCTAGGGTTTTAGGTATATCTCTATCCTAAACAAGAACCTAGAGCAAATATTGTATCGATCTAGAATACACAACAATTTCTCAATAATTGCACATTCCATGAAACCTAAGCATAAATGTGGCCACAATAAATACTAGTCAATAAATACAACAATAAATGCACAAGATAATAAAAAACTTAAATTCTTAATACAAGCATTAAAATCAACTAAGCTAGGTCAAGCTTCATCAACATCCCAACACAAAATAGTTTAGCCCATAGTGAAATAACAATAAAATTCAAGAATTAAATACATCATTTCAACTATGAAGTAAAATAAATAGAGAAATATGAAGATTAAGCAAAAACACTTCCCTTCACCAATGATTCTTGCTTCAAAATATCACTATTCTTCCACAATAATGTTGGTATTTCTCCCCTTAATCAATATTCATCAACTAAACTATACAAAATCAAGAGAAATTACAAGAGGAAATTGAATGAAAATGAAGAACAAAAGAGAGAAAAGAAAAGTTAGGGTTTTTTCTTGCTTCCAAAGAGGGAAAAGTGATTCAATTTTTTTCCAAAACTACCTCAAACACCCAAAATTCGTAAGATCCGCGTCCTTCAGCATCTGGGCCGAATCGGGTCGCACCGGGTCGGCCCATATTTTCGCTTCATTTTATGACCACGCGATCGCGTGGTTGACTTGCTCGAGATCGCGTGGTTGGCATTATAAGTCTCGGGTTGGATTTTTGCTTGACTTCGCGAACGCGACTTGAGCATTACCACGCGATCGCGTGGTTGCAGCTTGGTCCTCTAATTTTGACTCTTTGATGGATTTGACTCTTTTCTCCTCAATTTCTTCAAGTATTCATCAATTTAGCTTCTTTCTTGTGTTTTCTCCATGAAGTTGATTGGTAAACCTATTTAACCACAAAATATGCACAATTAAGTAGGTATTTGTCCAAATTACTCAAAAAGTATTACCAAAAATATATGAAATATGCATGTAAAATGCACTCAACAGGTTTCACAATGTGCAAGAAGAGCTGAGTTAGGAAGATCTGGAGGTCTGTTTGGACAAACACAAGAATCTCTCTGTGTTTTTGCAAAATGAGTGGAGAGAATGAATGCAAAGGCTCCCTTATATAGCCTCAATATTAAATGTAGGTAGAGAATTTGAAAGGACAACCTTCGCCACGCACTTGACATGAATGAAATGCTTAATGACAAAAATTATCTGACATCCTCAAACCCATCTCCCAACGATGAAACGACATGTGTCATCATCGTCGTCGTCGTCGTCATCATCATCATCATCACTTATTACTGTCCATGTGACCTCTATCCAAACAAGGAATAAGTACATTGATAGAAGCAGACCTAGAACAAATTTCAGGTCAGCTCTTAGGGGAAATTGTTGATGCATGATCTGACGTAGAAAATAATTGATGATGCACGATCTGAGGTGAAACATGATTGATGACATACAATCTGATGTATTAAGTTAAGGACACAAAATCTGATACAATTCACGTTGTGTGTGTCGAACCCTGGACAATATGAATTGAATAAAACATGGCCACATACATCTACACAACTTGAATAGCAGTGGGATTTGTACGATCTGACCCCAGATCATACAACATTTCATTGAAACTATGACGAAATATGTCATGCACGACTTAGAGGGTGATTTCATGCGCACGATCTGGTGGTTGACAAAACCACAGCTCTTTCGACAATTATTTTGACATTGGGATTGTTGATCTTCTTTAAAGTCATCTACTTAGTACTTTATAAGAACTCAAACAGTTCAGTTGGAAGTCTATGTTAGTTAGTTAGAGGTTGTAACAAGATAACTCACTCTTTTCCTATAAATATAGGGGAGGGTGGCTAACAAAAGCCCCTCCCAAATTCGGTAATTCTAAGCCAATTTGAGATTAATACAAGAAGTCATATATGGAGTCCAGGTCATACACGATCTGGGATCCACATCTTACAAATCATCATTTTCATTACATTACTAACATTCGCCTATTTTCTTGCTGACTTGGAATACTTATATTTTAACCCTCAACAAAACTCATGTGGTTGTCCTATGTGATTAAACATCTTTCTTATTAAATTTTTAATTCAAGATATTAGAATATAATATTGAGAGGTAGTTTAGCTAGATCTTGAGAAAGTCAAAAAGTTAATACTTTAAATTGGATATTTAGAATGGCAAAACAATATCATTTCCAAACTATGAATCAAGTACGATAGGATTAATTAGTGAAATCAAAAGTCATTGTCTCTTATTTGATTACTTTCATCTATAATTCTCTTGGATTCCATTTGATTAGCTTAATTGGTAAAATTTAGTATTAATCCTTGTCATTAGCACTTTGATTATTCAAATAAAGTAAGATTTGACATATTTTGGCAATTAAAAACAATCCTTGTTGGAATGATATTCGGACTCCTGTGTCCACTTTATTACTTATTATGCTAAAATACACTTGCGATTAAACTTTAGTGCTAATAGTGACCATTGATTTTTGAGATGGTGCGATGTGAGAAAAACAGATTTCTACCAAGTGTAATTATGTATAACTTTCTCTCAATATTGTGTGTATATGTGGCATCTCTCATAAATCTTAATAGAGAGGTGATTGTTGCTTTCACAGAGTCTATGGAAAGTAAAGTTTCACCTTTTTATAGTCACATGCTTTACAATTAAATAAAGTCCCAAATTTGCTGTTACAGAAGGACTTTTAATCTTTGCCCTCAAATAAGACTTTTGTAATGCAATTAAAATGATAAAATCAATCTAATTACACTCTAAGAGTGTATTATGTATATTTATTTTGTTGTAGAGGCGAGTCTCTATTATGCTAATCCAACTTGGAAGAAAATTATGAAAAATAAGAAAAATGAATGTGGAGATGTTCAACAGTGGGATATTAAGGTTTTGGTCCATTGATGTAGAAATAATGGTTGTTTAGTGCCAACGTCCTTTTACTTGATATGATTTTTTAATAATCTTCTTGTTAATAAAATTTGACGAGAAGTGAATAGTTTTACTCGAAACCATCCGATCTAAACTTGTTGACCTGGATTTTGTAGAGATAATGTGGTCAGCAGATCTCCTTTCCTCTTACATTCATGTATCATTTTTCCTGTACACCTGGACAAACAGTTTGAATTGCTTGATGAAGAGAAACGTAGCCTCGTCCCGAAGGTTGAGGTCTTCTTCTTGGTGTCACTTTATCGGTCCTAGGCTGAAGGGGATTAAATGCTTCTAGCAAGAAGCTAGCTACTACCTATCCTAGTTTACGGGATGTAGATTAATGGTTTGAACTTTAAGCATCTACCTTAGAGATGTTATGTCAATCAATCATAAAGATACTGTAAGCTATTCCTTTGGATTAGTGTATCCATTCTGCAACGGAAGTGATTCATCACTTCAACAAGGGCTTCGTCACAATAGGTCATTTGCTTCGATAAGGTGCCTTTGCTTTGATGGCCTAGAGTGTGGGTTTGTAATAGGAAGCCACTTGTTCGAAGCTAACATCACTTTGGATAACTAGGCATAACAATACAATAGTGCCCCAAGTCCAGATGTGAACATTCATATAGAACATGGACTTTGTAAGGAAAAATTATCATTTTGGTATTGGTGCTTTGACTAGACACTAGGTCAATGTCTGTGCATGTGTTTCAACATTGACTCATTTTAAATTTTGCAAGTCATTCAATGTGGTAAATAGTAGAATCATTTCCACTTCAATATTTTTATTTTTTTATTTTTTTTGTAACATCATAAATCAAAAGGACGTTTAGCATTATTTGTTATTTCCTTTTTCGACCTTTCCTGTTCCACCTCTCTCTCTCCCCTTTTTTTTTTCCTTTTACAATTTTTAATAAATTCATATGATTAAATAAATGTTTAAATTTTTATAATGTCATATGAAAAAAAATGTCACTGTTACTACTAGTATACATTAATTAGATTAATATGTAACTTAGATTAAATATATTAATTTTTATGTTAACACTTTATTAGATTAGAAAAATAATTATTTTAACTTTAGTAAATTTGTAGAGACCGAGAATTTTCCAATTGATTATAAAATAAATATTTAATTTCTCAAAAACGTGTTGCTATAATTTCACTCATTTTTTAATTAAAGCGTGTTCATCTAGTCATGTTGATTATTTCGAGTCAATAAAATATAATTTGAGTCCAATTCGATTTCTAACCAAATTTCATATTTTCAAACATTGTCCAAATCCAAAATTCGATTTAAGTCCAAAATTCTTATTTATTTTAAATCCAAATTATTTTAAGTCTAAAACTTCAAACTTCAATTTTATTACTATCCAAATTTATTTTTCATCCAACTTTTAGCTCTTAAATAATTATTAGGGTATTCTACTCTATTCGCACTCGTACTCTTGTATTTCAAGTCTTTACGATCATATTCTAAATCAAACGTTTCCGTATCCAACATTCCACAATTCTATTCCAACTACAATACTTCTCATGCCAATCTATTTATATACACATATATTCTCTATCAATATTCACACACAAACGTTTCAGCCTAATTCAGTTTCTTGGTAAGATTTTTCTTCCACATCTACCATAACCAACTCCAAGCCTTGTTACCTCGGTCTTTAGCACCAAACACACCACATCAATCAAGCCATTGAATTCCCACATGACCAAATCAACCACCAAGAATACATCCACCACCGAACCTCCAACTCTACTTCCCGTCACCACAGCTAAACTGTCGGCGGTACTCCAATCCGACATCACACAACTGTCCAAACCCACAACCAAAATCAAGCCACCATAAACCACCTCTTTCAGAATATTGTTGAACTATATTACTTCATTTCAATATCAGTGGATTAGTTAAAACAATTGTTAGTTAGCTAGTTGTTTTGTTAGTTAGTTAGCTTAACTAATTTGTTGTTATTAGATAACAAACGCTGCAGTCTTTCTTTCTATAAATAGGACTGTAAATTCATTCACTTTTTACTTCAAGATAATAAAAAGAAAAGATTTCAGTCTGGTTCATTTCATTCTCCGAAGCACAATTATAAAATGGTATCAGAGCAAATATTCGTGCAGTAAGAAGGAACAAACATGGCTAGAGGAAAAGGTGGAAATACAAACCAAAGCAATGGTGCAACTGGTAGCAACCCATTTGCATCTATTGAAGTTACCGAATGACCAGTCACAGAAGATTCTAGCAGTCCTTTCTATCTCAGCAATGGAGATAATCAAGGTTTGATACTGGTGTCAAACCCTCTTGTTAGAAATAACTTCAACTCATGGAGTAGAGCCATGAAAATGGCATTAGCTGCTAAAAACGAAATGGGATTTGTTGATGGTTCTGTAGAACAGCCTCCCAAAAATTATTCATTGTACAATCATTGGTCAAGATGTAACTCTATGGTGATGTCTTGGATATTACATGCCATATCCAAAGAAATTGTAGAAAGTGTGATGTATATTGACAATGCAGAAGAGATGTGGAAAGACTTACATGATAGATTTCGTCAAAGCAATGGTCCTAGAATTTTCCATATCAAGCAAATGATTGGGACTTTGGTGCAAGGATCAAGCCACGTGAACACATATTTCACCAAGCTTAAAACACTTTGGGATGAGCTTAAAGAATTCAGACCAATACCTTGTTGTAATTGTGGAGAAATAAAAAATTGGGTGGCTTCACAAAAGCAAGACTATGTTCTTCAATTCTTGATGGGATTAAATGATTCATACAGTCAAGAAAGGGCACAGATACTAATGATAGATCCTTTGCCAACTATCAATAAAGTGTTCTCTCTGGTGATTCAAGAAGAAAGGCAAAGAAACATGATTGGGCCTCTTTGCCAACCTATTTCAGCATCTTATGGTGCTTATAATAGAAGTACCACCAGCTCTAAAGCAAAAGGAGATAGAGCAGTATGTACCCCCATTGTGGATATTTTGGTCACATTACTAAGAAGTGCTACAAGATTCATGGGTACCCACCAGGATGGAAGTCTAAAGGGAAAGTGATTACTGAATCTTCAAAAGGAAAATTTGAACATCAACCATCTGCTCATCAGATGTCTGCACTACCAAATCAAGATAATAATGGGGCAGGAAATTCAACTGCTCATCTATCGGTAAATTAGTGTCAACAACTGATTTCATTTCTTACTACTCAGCACAATCAGCATCTCAGGATTCATCAGATCAGCCTTCTATATCAAATTTATCTGGTATACATTCTTCCATTCCTAATGATGCTTGGATTATTGACACAGGTGCAACACATCATGTCTACCACAACATAAATATGTTTAGCTCCTTTGAAAATTCTGTGTTTGCATCTTATGTAACTATGCCTAATGGTCATCGTACTGATATAGTTAAGGTTGGAACAGCAAAACTTAACACTCAAATCATGCTGATGAGAGTACTATATGTTCCCAGTTTTCAGTACAACTTAATTTCAGTCAGTTCCCTCACCAAAGATACTAATTGCTCCTTGGTTTTCAATGATAAGTATTGTATAATTCAGGGCAATTCTCTTCAGATTGGGAAGGGTGATAGAGTCAGAAATCTTTACTATCTAAGAATGAGTGGCTATTCCAGTGAAGTTTTTTCATCGAAGATCTGTGCATATATTCTAGTGAAGTTTTTCATCCAAGATCTGTGCATATGCAACTACAAACAAAGAAGAAACATGGCATTTTAGACTTGAACACCCCTCTTTTGTAATAAAAGAACAAAGTAAATCTTTAGTGTTCAGTAAATGCTTGAAGAAGGAATTTCATTGTCATGTGTGTCATTTAGCAAAGCAAAAAAGGTTGTCATTCAAATGTAACAACAGTCTTTCGAATAAAATCTTAGATCTTATTCATCTTGATATTTGGGGACCATTTCACAAAGTTACTATTGTTGGGCATAAGTACTTCCTTACTATAGTAGATGATTGCTTTAGATATACATGAGTATATTTGCTTTAGAGTAAAAATGATGTTCAAAAGATCATCCCTCAGTACTTCACTATGGCAAAAAGTCAGCATAACGTTGACATAAAAAGGGTGAGGTCAGATAATGCAAGAGAGCTTGTGTTCACAAAGTTATTTTAGCAAAAGGGAGTGGTGCGTCAATTCTCTTGTGTAGAAAGATTGGAGCAAAACTCCGTAGTTGAAAGGAAACACCAGTATTTATTGAATGTGGCTAGATCATTAATGTTTCAATCAAATATTTCACTTGACTATTGGGGAGATGCAATTCTATCTGCTACACATTTGATAAACAGATTACCATCACCGTTACTCAACTACAAAACACCTTTTGAGATGTTGTTTTAAAGGAACCAAGTTATACTCATTTAAGGGCATTTGGATGCTTATGTTATGCATCCACCCTATTGAGTGGCAGACACAAGTTTACTCCCAGATCAAGAGCATGTATATTAATAGGCTATCCTGGTAGTATGAAGGCCTACAAGCTTCTAGACATTGAATCGAGGGATATAATTATATCAAGAGATGTGATATTTCATGAGAAGATTTTTCCATTCTCCGGAGAAAAACAAACAGATGAACTAGAGGTTTTATTACCAGATACTATCCTGCCTGCATCAATCAATGATGTTGATGATCCATCTACCATGGATGCTACATCATACACTACATTTAAGTCCAATAGAAACATCAAAAGGCCCAAATACTTACAAGACTTTCATTGTGGAGCTGTGTCCAGTCAAAATTCAACAACACAACCGTTATCCCAGTACTTGTCATATGAAAAACTCAGTAATGAATTCAGAGTAGCTGTCATGAGTGTGAGCAATTCCATTGAACCTCAGAATTATAACCAAGCAGTGGGTATTCCAGAATGGGAAGAAGCAATGACTATAGAAATTCATGCCCTTGAAGATAATTACACTTGGTCCACAGTTGAACTACCAATTGATCACAAACCAATTGGATGCAAGTGGATTTACAAAATAAAACATAAGGCGAACGGCTCTATTGAAAGACACAAGGCTAGGCACGTTGCAAAAGGGTATAATCAACAGGAAGGAGTGGATTATTTTGATACATTCGCACCAGTGGCAAAGTTAGTTACTGTCAAACTCTTGTTATCCTTAGCTTCAGTCAATGGTTGGTTCTTGCGACAATTGGATGTCAATAACACCTTCTTAAATGGAGATTTATTGGAGGAAGTGTATATGACTATGCCATCCGGATATAGTCCTAAAGGGGAGTTTGAACATCTTAAAAATCCTGTCTGCAAGCTACATAAATCATTATACGGATTGAAGCAGGCATCCAGACAATGGAATGCCAAATTCACCAGTGTATTATTGGAAGAAGGGTTCAATCAGTCTAATGTAGATCACTCCTTGTTTATAAAGAAGAAAGGCATAGTGTTCATTGCTTTACTAGTATATGTTGATGACATAATCATAGCCAGCAATGATGATGAGGTTGTGAAACTGTTAAAATATTCACTGGGTTCAATGTTTAAGCTAAAAGATTTGGGGCCACTCAGATTCTTCCTTGGATTGGAAATTGCTAGATCAGAGAAAGGGATATCATTATCTCAAAGATCTTATGCACTTCAAATATTGACTGAAACAGGATTTCTGGGATGTAAACCAGTAAATACTCCTATGGAAGTGAATCTAAAATTGAGCCAAAGTGAAGGGGAATTGATGAAAGATGTAGCAATGTACAGGAGGTTAGTGGGAAGGCTTTTGTATCTTACAATTACCAGACCAATTATCTCATATGCAGTCGGTAAATTGAGCCAGTTCTTATCTGATCCAAGAGAGCCGCATATGAAAGCAGCACAGAGAATGCTTCAATACATAAAAGCTACAACAGGACAGGAACTTTATTTTCCATTGAAAACCGAAGCTCATTTTTCCTTGGATGATTTGCAGATAAAAGCATTTGTAGATGCAGACAGAGGACGCTGTCCAGACACTAGAAGATCCATGTCAGGCTATTGCGTGTTTCTAGGAGACTCGTAGATATCTTGGAAATCAAAAAAGCAGGCTACGGTGTCAAGGTCTTCAGTTGAGGCAGAATAAAGATTGATGGGAAATGCTACATGCGAGATAACATGGCTGCGTACCTTACTCAAAGAATTCAAAATCATCCATCCAAAACCATCGCTGTTATACTGTGATAATCAAGCAGCATTGCATATAGCTGCTAATCCGGTATTTTACGAAAGGACCAATCAAGTTGAAATTGACTGCCACTTGGTTATAGAAAAGGTGCAAACTGGGAAGTTGAAGACATTACATGTACCAAGCAAGAATCAAGTTGATGATGTTCTTACCAAGGCTTTACATCCAACACAATTTAATGACTCATCAGCAAGATGGGATTGATCAATATTTACAATCCATCTTGAAGGGGAGTTTTAGAATATTGTTGAACTATATTACTTCATTTCAATATCAGTGGGTTAGTTAAAACAGCTGTTAGTTAGCTGGTTGTTTTGTTAGTTAGTTAGTTAGCTGAACTAATTACTTGTTATTAGATAACAGACACTGCAGTCTTTCTTCCTATAAATAGGACTGTAAATTCGTTCACTTTTTACTTCAAGATAATAAAAAGAAAAGATTTCAGTCTGGTTCATTTCATTCTCCGAAGCACAATTATAAAAACCTCCATAACCAAACACCAGGCGGAGCTCACTGCCATTGCCCAACACCATTGCTGACCGCCAACTCCGACAACCCAAACACTGCAAGAAACACACATGGTCGAACCCCTCAAATATGCCATAACCAAACCACCAAACTCAAATACCTAATCTGCCAAGCCTTAAACCATCACACCCAATCAATCGGACAGCCACCCGCGACCACCACTGCCCGATCCCCAATCAAATCCAAAACAAACCCAAAACCAAGAAACAATGTAACCCATTCCTTACCTCGAACCGTCACCGGAATCGCAGCTCCAATCACCACCCAATAGACTCGGTTTTCGTCCAAAACTAACCCCAAATTCTACTCTTCCCGCGCAAGCACATACTGCCCCCCCCATCGCCTCTCACCGGCAGCGCTTCCACGGGTAGAATTCCGGCGAAAGAGCGCCGAGAGCGGCTTCGAATTGGCAGGGGCGAACCCCTGCGTCGCTCCCCTCTACCGCCTCTCTCTCGGTTGTTTTGAAAGAGAGAGAGAGGTAAATAGCTTATATTCAAATTTTGATTTTAAAGATTTACCCTTTAGTCCCCAGGTTTTAAAATCTTTTATTTTAGTCCCTGTTATGTTTTTAAAAATGTTATATTCAGCTCTTAAGTTTTACAAATCATTTAATCTTAGCCCCAACAGTTTTGAAAATAAATCAGTTAGTCCCCAAAATATTTACAACATATGAGTCAACCAAATAGTTTTCAAAATTATTTATTTCGGTCCCAACTCTTTTCAAATTCCAACTATGTTTGATTTTCAATTTAAACCCAAAACTTTTCTTTTAAAAACTCTTTTGTTTAAAACCTTTGAATTCCAAAATACTAGTTTAAGATTTATTTTATATTGGCTAGACGAGACGTTTGAACGTTTAGAAGATTGACGTTTTTCCCGCTCAACAAACTCGAGAAATAAGATAGACTCTTATTTACAAACTTATTTTATAAAATGCCCATAAATAATTATTTGTATTGTAGATCTTGCATGTATGATTGTGTTCATGACAATTACTTGTCTTTGGACATAAGACTACTTGCCTCCGAACATGACAATTACTTGCTTGTTTAAGCATGATGTTATGAGAATTTACTTACTTACGTGCATGAGATTTGAACTTGTATTTATTACTTGTTCATGACACTACTTGAATATCATGATTATATACTTTATTTGTAATACCAATTATTATTATGCGCTGAATTTACTGAGAATTTCTATGAAATGCTCACCCTTTCTTTAAACTAACAAATTTTCAGATTTCGGAATTGGCGTCGGAGCGTGCGCTGGTGGCTATTGAAAAATTAAAAAATATGTTTTGAGATAATTGATTAAACACATTTGGTTTTGAGATGTTGAATTTCCTATTATTATACCAAGTTACTTTTGAACGATTGAATTATTTATCATTGAGTATTTTAAATGAAATTGAATTTTTAGTTGCTCCCGCTCAATTTTTATTGAACTTAAAATGTTGACTGTTGGAGTCATTTTTATAAAATAACGCGACTGGATTTTAGTTATTTTCGGCAAAATCATTATTCTCGAAAACTAATTTAAAAGGACAACGTGGCGTTCCGAGTGTTTAGAACTTGGGGCATTATAAAATATGTGTTTATTAGATATAGTAAGTATATTAGCTTTAGTAAATTTGTGAATATTTGACTTAGTATGTTAATATGTAAATTAATATTAAGATTTTTTAGCGAATTTATATTTTCATTATTTTAAAGTTGTTAGTGTAACGATCCGAAAATTTTGATGTCCTTTATTATCCATTATGGTATAATAAAAGTGTTTTATAAATTGTGTAATTATTTTGGAAGGGAAAGAAAGAGAAATGGGATTTAACGGAAGAAAAATGAAAATATTAAATAATAAAAGTTACGTCAAAAACGTATTTAAATGTCCTATTTTCGAGACTTTTTCTAGCACTCCCGACCTCATTTGATTACATGTCATATATGTACGCGCAAGTTCTCGAAGTGAACTTCAAGAATATGAAAACAGTTTGTCATTCCAACCAACGGATAGCCCTCGGTGAATTTTTAAATTTAAGACGGTAAAAACGGTAACCCGAAAACTGTTTTATGTGGCTTACTTCGGAAGGCTATAACTTTCTCTTCGGTTATCCGTTTCTTGCGCCGTAAATTTCACATTAAAGTTCTCTGTGAGTACTTCAAAATGGTCCAATAAACCAAGATTTCGACTCCATTTGATGCCTCGAATATGAGCTCAAAAATGGCCCTGCAAGCTGAATTTTTGAAACGTTAAGCACGAGGTAGCGCTATAAGTTGACAAGGCTGCCTATAGCTTTGCATAGTCACCACTCTACAAGTTACAGCTCCTCCTTGCTTACTTCCACCTCCGTCTTTGCATGATTTAAAAACTTCCAGCTCCCACTTGTTTGCATGAAAACCGTGTGACTGTCCTACTTGCAAAAGAAGCCGACTAAGGTTAAAATATTGTGTAGGCACGTCTTTGTTCTTCTCTTGCAGCCAATATTTAGCTATAAATAGCCCTTGTTTCAGATGAAGTTACACACCAAATATTAAGCTTCAATTAGTTAGTGAAATCATGGTGTTATTCCTCTCAAGTTAGGATTATGTTGGAATAAATGTAGGATCAAGACTTGTTCATATAATAACATGATCTTGGTACCTTAATTAACTAGAGTTTTGCAAGTCTAAAATCAGTGAAAAATCCTTGGAGAAAGCCCAGAAAATAAGTCCAGAATCACTGAAGTTTCTACAAGTATCGATACATATATTTCTACAGCATGTATTGATACATCTACAGTATGTATCGATACATGTACAGTAAAAATCACGACAAACAGTATGTATTAATACATGTGACAGTATCAATACCTCTATAAAGTAAATAACTTCTTTCCGACCTTTCTAAATCGAGGTGAGTGAAATATGTTTATTTGTCTAGTTGGTAGAAGATAAAGTTCAATAATAAATTGTTATGTGGTTGCTAATATTATTATCTTGAAATTATCGCGATCTTTTTATAAGTTCAATATTATATCATCTTGATATTATCATCTTGGCATAAGCATTCCCTATTTAATGGCTATGATCTTAATAGTGATAGATATATCATGAACTTTATAAATGACGAAATAAAGGATTATGCGAACATATCGAAATGTATAACTAATACATGATATTATAGCCTTGATGGTTCTTGACTTGTCATCTAAATTGAAAAAGAAATTATAATTGCTAACATAATATGATCAACACTTAAATAGTTTCTGTCCTCTTTTTACGTATCGAAACATTAGTACATGTATCGATACATACTAACAGGTATCGATACATGATATACCGATCAGTACTATTTTGATATTTAAAAGAATATTTGCTCTTGTTTATGTGATCTTGGACTTGTTAACAAAGATAATAATTTGGTATGACTGATAAGTATATTTTATACACTTATTTATCTGTAAAATTATGATATTATTTTGTTTTTCTTGAATAAATTCTACGTATTTGTCATTATTTGTCATTATTTAAGGTTTTATCTCAAAATCAAGAAAAATGAGGAATTGAAGCAATTACTCAACAATTTGATGGAAAAACTAATTTTTGGATGCAATTGACGATAAAATAAAGAACGAAGGAATCAATGGCTTAATTGCACAATTGAAGATACACAAGGACCAACTTGAAGTGTTTAAAATAATTGGGGCCTTAAAGTAAAAGCTTGCTAAATATAATTGGGCTATCAAAATCAATTAAATAAATAAGGGGAAATGAGCTCCAATACCTACTTATACATTCAAAATTGAATTATACACCATATTATAATATACTAGTATTCAACCACGTGCTTCGCACATCTTATGTACGTGATAAAAGAACTTATATTTTTTATCTCCTATGTAATGAAGTCTAAAATGAAAATTATTAAAATCATCATATTATACAAATATAATTATAACTCATTGAATATAAAATATAATAAATAATACGTTATTATTTACGATATTTAGTATTAAGGTATATTAAGGAATATTACTACTAAATTGTGTTAGATAGAATCTTTTTAAACTCTTATGATCATGTTAAATTAATTATTATTACTAATTTTAACTTTAATAGTGAAAATAATTATTCATGTGAAAATTATTCGATTACTTATTTATTTATTAACTTATGAGTAAATTTTGTAATAGGCATTTTCAATTTTCTCAATTATTAAGTGTACATCATGAAATTTGTGTAGTAAAATGAAAATTCGAGAAGATGTTAAAAATGTGTTTGAACCATAGAAATATTTTCATTTTTTTGTCAAATTTGAACAAGTAGGACTTCTTTTTTCATTTGATAATGATTTAAATCAGATTTTTATTAGATTTTGATAGAAGTTGATGACTTTGTGTGATTAAAAATTTGTAGGTTTCATAAAATATTTGATTGAAATTAATTGTTAACTTTAACTTAGATTAAAATCAACACCAAAAAGTGGCTTAACTAAGTTCATCATATAAGTGGAGATTGAATACTTATTTATCTATAAATATATTTTAATAATTTACCTTTTATTGCGCTTGATTAAAATATATATATATATATTTCCTTCAAAGTGACTCTCATGTTAGCGCTTAAATAAATAACTCTATATTTTTTATTTCGATTATTCAAAAAGTTATTGGTTTTCAAATGGATTTATTTTAACACAAATCTTAGTTTACTAATGATTCATCATGTTGATTATTTTAACCCTCTCCGTACTAATTCTATTGTGAGATTATCATAATTCTGATATAATATTATTGAAATCTTGTATTGTATAAAAAAAAAAAATTAAGTCTATGTTTGATTTACGTTGTTAACTTGTAATGATTCCGTTTTGGAAGTATATAAACATATGTATTGAATTGCAATGTGGTCTAAGATTGAAAAGGGTTATCAATAAGTATATTTTATAAATTATTTGAATTTATTGTTTAATTAAATCAATCATTTGAAAAGTCATTCAACATTTATTTATGTAAAAATATATATATTTTTAATTAAGGGCATTATAGACATAAGAAAAATAGAAGTAAGGACATAATTGGCATTTAAAAGATTCCTACACATCCATGCTTTTATATATTAGTGATGATGATAGTAATATGGATTTATAGCATATCAAGGAAATTTTTTTGGATATATAGAATTGTTTTCAAAAAAAATTAAATTTAATAAATAAAAGATAATAATAACGATTTGAGAGATTCTCGCCTCCCCCTCCCCCTCCCCCTTAGAAGGTATCTGGCTCACAAACTTTCATTATTTGAAATTTCTTGGGGAGTTTTTATCAAAGAGAGCTTCCGTTTGTTATTGAATAAACTGTAGCGCCCCGAGTTCTAAATACTCGGTTCACCACGTCATCTTCTGATCTAATTTTTTCAAATAATATTTTTGTGGAAGAAACAACTGAAATTCATTTTGGCACATTAAATAAACTGTAATGGTAGATAAAATTGAAAACATTTATGAAACAATTCGAAATAATAAATCGAGCCATTAATATTGTAAAGCAATTGACAATGTCATAATTTCTTAAATAACTGAAATTCTCAAAATTATCCAATGTTTAGAAATACGGAAATCATTAAAATAAGGTTTTCAACCATTTAACGTCTATTGCCACAATCATCCATCACTTGCCACCCTCTCCGAAATCTGCAAATGTTGTTAAAATAGACATGAGCATTTCATAGAAATACTCAGTAGACTCATCGCCAATTAATTAATCTACAATATAATTGAACATATAAATGCAGGCTCTTTAGAAATCATAGGGTGTGAGTTGCTCTTCTCGTGCATTAAAGTACATGACTTCTTTTTGAAAACTCATAGGCTCTTTAGAAATCATAGGGTGTGGGTTGCTCTTCTCGTCTCGTGCACATAAGGCACGTATGTTATGCATAACATCATCATTTATCTTGTAGTGGATTGGGCTCCCTCAAGGGGCCTTTTCCCAATCTTTCCCGCATACTCATATCATCATTATTCCCGACGAAGGAATACAGGCTCATTTTCATAAAAATGACTTTCACAAGTCACATAACATACATATTCACATGCAATCATAATTTAAATCAATTAATAGGGGCGAGTCTACCTTAAAATTGACGAGTGCAAAGTTGAGCGGGAAACGACTTCAATCTTTCAAATCTCTGTACGCCTCATCTAGCCAATTAGAAGACTAAGTTGAATTAGTCTTTTGCAATTTATAGTTAAAATGATAAATTACAATTTGGGGACTGAAATTGATGATTTGAAAGTCGAGAGGCTAAAATGAGTAATTTGAAAGTTGAGGGACTAAAATGGATACTTTGAAAGTTGAGAAACTAAAAATTTGAGGGACTAAAATGAATACTTTGAAAGTTGAGGGATTAAAATGAATATTTTGAAAGTTAAGGGACTAAAATAAATATTTTGAAAGTTGATGGACTAAAATGAATAATTTTCAAAAGTTGGGTCGAAGCTCGAGACGAATATTAAATTGTAGGGCTTGAAATAAGTGATTTTGAAAATGAAAGGCTTATTAAAATCATTTGGAACTTAATGGGGAAATGATAGGTTTTAAAATAGGGATTGATTTAAAATCATTTACAAAACTGGGGACCAAAGTGCACTTTTGAAAAATCAAAATTTAATAAAACAATCTTTACTCTCTCTTCTCCCCATTTGGTCGGAACTGACGAGAGAGAGAGAGAGGGAGGAGGGACGCAGCGACGCCAGGCCACGAGCGGGGTGATCTGCCGGCGTGAAACGCCGGCGATCCACGGCGGTATCTCCCCCATCGTGTGGCGGTGTCAAGGAGGAGAGAAAGGCCACGGTTTGGTGTGAAAATCAAAGTGAACCGAGGCAAAACGAGGCTTAAGGTGGGGCGATTTCCGGCTAAGAAAAACGACGATTGAGGTAGGTAAGTGTCTGGGTAATTTGTTTCTTGGGTTTTTGGTTTTTCTTTGGGTTCGATTGATGGGGATTTGAGTTGGGAAATGGGGGGATGAATCTGGGGGTGAAAGTGCTGGTGTTGGGTTTTGGTAATGTTGATTGGTTGTATGATGGTGATGGTGTTTTGGGTTCTCGACTGAGATGGTGTTGGCCGTGAATGGTGGTGCTGCAGGTGGGTGTGGTCTGCAAGGATGGTGGTGTTGGGGGCAGTGGTGATTGAGGTGGTGATGATGGAGGTTGGTGGCGTGATGGAGGTGGTTATGATGATGGTGATGGTGAACGGTGGTGGTCCTTACCGTGCCGAACCTGGGGTGTGGTTGCTGAGGTTAGGTTTATTGCTGAAAATGGTGATTGCAGTGAGTGTGTGTTGAGATTGATTTTTGGCTATGGCAGTGGTGATGATGGAAGTTTACTGCAGGTGGTGGTTGGTTGTGTTGGTGACGAAGGAGGTGGCGGTGGTGATGGTGGTTGGTTGCAATTTGGGTTGTGCAGGAAAATGGTGATGAATGAGGAAGGAGGTGTTACCTTGGCTGAAATGCAACGGATGGAGCTAGAGCTGGAGGAGGCGGTTTGAGGTGGGTGCTGGTGAGGTGAATTGTGTAGTGTATAAGAGGGTTTGATAGGTATGGTGTAGAATAGGATTGATGTGATGGATGGGGGTTGGTGGTGTGAAACTCTATACAAGACTTGCACGTTCGAGGAAAAATCGTACGCGAGTTGAATTGGATCGGAAGAATGAAACTGATAAAACGAGATTGACGAAATTTGGAATTTAAAATGATTTTGAAAATAATAATTAAAATAAATAATTAAAATAATAAAATTTTGGAAATTCGGAATTTAATTTAAAATCGAACGAACTCGATAATTCTCGACTTGGTTAGACGAACGCGTCGTGAAGTTAACTTAAAAATGGGCGAGATCGCAGCGACACGGTTTTCGAAATTTTAAAATAATTATTTAATCGCTTGAAAAGTTCTTGGTCGCTACATAAATTCATCAATCTTGAGCTCTCAATCTAACTCTTTAGTTTCAATTTCTGATTATCTCTGAAACCAACCTTTTATTTTCTTCTTTGTTTAATATGCTGAAGCTGCGCTGAGGCACGATGGTGTGTCGAAAATCCTGAGCGGCGAAGGGGTAGCGTTGAACATGATGTTGAAGAATGTGGAGGAATCTTGCAAGACTACTTTATGGGTACGAGACCTGGTCATCGGTTATTACCGGTCGGAGAATCAGGCGGCGGAGATTGATGCGGCCAAATTAGGACATTACTTTTGAAGGATAAAATCAGAGCACATAAATTAAAGAAAATTGATTTAAGATTTTATGGGATGTTTTGGTGATCCAATACTGCATATCAAACTTTTATGGGATTCTCTTTTGCATACATTCTCACGAAAGCTAATCATATTTTTTCTTTGCCTCTACTTGTATCATTTGTCCTCTCTTCGTAATCATAACCATGAATTGAATCCTCAGCCCTTTCCAAAAAAATTATTAATGAATAGTGCCCAGTCCTGTGTGCAGCATGTCTTTTAAACATTGGCCATCTGAGTTACATCCAATAGATTCTAATAAAAACTTCTTCTTTCGAACCTCCTTCAAGTTATAAAGTTGCTTATAACATAGATCCACTTTATCTAGGCGATTGAAAATGCTTGTACAAACTAATTAAATTGTAAACAATAGATAGCAATGATGCAAAATTATAGAGTTGCTTATAATACAGATCCACTTTATCTAGGTAATATTGACAAGGATCAAACAGAAAGAAATTTGTAGAAACGAGAGAGGCACTTGGAATGCTCACACATGTACTGATTTTTGTAAGGGAAGACACAGAGTTTAAAGGAAGCTATACTCATCTTTATCAACGATTTGATTTATTTGTGTCATTCTCCTAATGTGGCTAAACAACTTGATGCTCTAAACTCAAAAATTATCCAGAAATAATGTTTTCAACTCAAGACAATACTATACCAACTATAACATTAATCAGAACACATCCAAGTTAATGATTGTTGCCGTCGTCAACAAAAATCCGATATTAGTGATGCATGAAAAATAAACCACAGTAGTGGAAAAAATTAACACTATGTTGGATAAAATTATCATTTTTGACCAAATCACTCAAGAAGTAAAAATACACACAAAAAGATAGACAATACTACATGAGTCGGACTGGAGAAAAATGAAACCTTGCATCACTAAGCATTAATACAAGTCTACGGTGATACTTTCCAGTTTCAATAATGACGTAAATGATTGGGGAATATGTTTAAAAATTTTCAGTTACAGATTTGATTGGAGAATATGTTTTAAATCTTTTAGTTATGGATTGCTTATCAACTTTATTCCTTAATTAGAGGTAATGTCCCTATTATCTCTCCAATTTCGGTGATGAGGCAATTTTGCAATTTCTTGACTTTTTCATTCTATTTTCTATTTTTTTAGACTAGTGGTGCCCGTGCGTTGCACGGATACAGTAGAATTGGATATGTAATTACATACAAATTATAGAACACCAAGATTTTAGTACAACAAGGCCTAACTATGTAAATGTATTATGCAATATAAATAATTGCAGAATTTGTGAAATAATAACACATGCCATCAAATGTTATGAAATTAAGTGTTCTAAAAAATTAGAAACTGAGGGAAAGTTAGACACTATCAATTTAACTATTGATTTAATAATAAAAAACAAGACCTATTTCTATGATTTATCCATATTTTCTTACAAGTCAATCTCATACAAAAATTAAGAGATGCAACGGTAGATGGGAAGCATTTAGACTGGCAGACATCTTCGGTTGATGAGCTTGGACATTTTCTCCTTGAAGTCCAGCTGAGTTCTTAGTAGTCATATCTCAGTAGCTCAAATCGGCTTTTTTATGTATTAACAGAGGTATATGTAAAAACTATAAAGGCATCAAAAAATAAAAAAAAGAATCAAACAAGAATTTTATTTAATTCTAAATAACATCCTAACATCAATTCTTGCACCAATCAAATGGTTGTGGTATCCATGCTCATTACATTTATCTCTCCCCAAAATGGTACCTGGTGGTCAATATGGAGAAAAATCAATTCTAATCAGTCAAAACTGCTACTAATCTTATCTTGATCAAGCTTTCTACTTTCATTTTTTGTACAACATTGTTTCAAAGCTTAATTGATCTTTATGATCTGGCTTAAACAATGTGGAGGATAACATAAAAGTTAATGTCATAATCTCGCTCCATCAAATTTTGAAGTTCTTTACGTTGTTGAAATTCAATAACGAAAATTATCAACAATATATTAAAAAATAAATTAAGCAATCAACAGAACACCAAAATTGCTTACCGCATCTTCATCAATATCTTTACCCTTCTTGGGTACGTGGGGTGGATTAAAGAAGCTGAAGAAGCTTTCACACTGTTAAGTTTTAGTATGTGTCCTACATATTAAACATTACATGTTAAACAAAGTCGAGAATTTTCAAGATATACACAATGAAGGACAATCGTTGTTCACTAAATGTAGAATAGTAAACAAAATTTACCCATTGCCATGTCTAGTTCAGGTTCATCTTCATCAATCATCAATCTTCAAGCTTAAAGCCCTTAGGATTTATCAATTACAAATCACTTGATATCTTCGTGAAATTTAAGAGCCTCTTCATCATGCTTGAAAATCTAGCTCCATCAATTAAAATAACAATATTAAGATAAACGGAAAAAAGAAAACAAAAACCAAAACACAAATATATACAAATAGCAATAGTAAATTCATTTTCAAAAAAAAAAAAATTCATAAAAATCCACATAAATTTGGAAGGATTTTTCACATATTTATAAAGAACAAATAATCGATATAACAATAACAGAAATTTGGAATAAATGCTTAGAAGAGTTCAAATTTAATGAAATTCGAATTTTTTTAGAAGAGAACAATTTCAATCAAATGTAAGGTGTGTACATCATGTAGGAGTACTCCGCCTCCACAATAATTCATATCTAAATACAAGAAATGCTCAAATAAAAGATTGAACTTTACCAAACCATCAATTCACTAAAAACCATGAACTGGCATCTCAAGAACTCCCAAATAAGAATCCAACCAATCTCCTTTGAATCTTAACCATAGCCTGTGTAAAATCCCATTTACATTATAATCTGAAATTACAAAATAATTATTACTACTGCTGTTACTAATATTCAAATTGAAATTACCATTATCTTTACCATAATTAGTACTACTTGGTCCGTTGTTTTGAGGCATCGAAAGGTATGGCTTCAGAGGAAGGATAGTGATGTAGTCGTGGTGGATATATTACTCTTTGGGAAAGGAATTGATGAACCAAGGGTTACAATTTGGAGTTCCACCTCTATGTTGGCTTCAGAGGGAGGATAGTGATGTAGTCGTTATGGATAAATTACTCTTTGGGAAAAGATTTGATGAACCAATGGTTACAACTTGTAGCTCCACCTCTATGTTGTCAATGAAGTCGTAGCCAGGATGTCCCAGTGGCTGCTCTTGCGGTGGTTCTTTTTCCACGTACTTCCACAAACTGATTTCATAAGAAGTTCATCAATTTAAAATTCATAATCTAAAGCATTCAAAACATTATACAGACGAAATTATTGTCGATCCATATTAAGGTAGTATTGAACTAAGAATTAGCAGAGGAAAAAGCAAATGAATAGAAACATTTTTAAATGATCAAGTTAATAGATAAATAATTGACACCTTTCTTCTGTGTGTATTTGTAGTTTGGATGATCTGATTTTGAGAAGCTAGGGGAAAAGGACAATAAGTAATCATTTGAGAAGGTAGTATAAGCAGAAGACATCCCTTTTGAAGACTCATAAGACCAATAGATTTGTGATGTCTGCATGCAACTTTTACCTGAAAATGATGTTCTATAATTAGCGAATCGTTGATATAAACAAGAAATGTTATTCACTCGAAAATATACTTACTGAACTTTTAGAGGTAGCAAGAACAGCAAATGGTTTCATATGTGGAAGTTGAACTTCAAGTTACTTTTGTAGGATTAACCAAAGCCAATATTTCTTTGTACACAATATTTTTGGTACACTTTTGATGATGTTTTTTTGTCTCAGTTGGCCTTATAAGTACTTTTATACATTGACTTGTTCTGGCTCTAGATAAAGCAACATATAGCTGTCCATGTGAGAAAACGGGTTCAGGCAAATATAATCCAACAAAATCGAGAGTTTGTCCTTGAGCTTTATTTATACTCATTTCAAAACATACTCGAATTGGAAATTGAGTTCTCTTGAATCGAAATGGATTTGTATCACTTTCAGGAGGTATAAAAGGTATGCGAGGCAAAAAAAACTCTATTTCCTTTGTATTCTCCAACAGCAATTTCAGCATCAATTAGATTTCGATGAAAGTTTTACAAATAAGTCTAGTACCATTACATAGACCTTCAGATGGATTTATATTTCGTAATAGAATTACAGGACAATTTGGTTTCAACATCAATTCATGTGGTGGAATGCCATTTGGAGTTAGCATATTCAATACATCTTCTTCGAGAGTTTGTTCACTTGCATCAATTGGTTCATCAAAGCTATAATATCGAAAAGAATCTCCTCCAAATCGTTCCATTAACATTGTATTTATAAAATCAACATGTTCATTTTTTGGGCTTAAAATCACTCTATTGATCATAGATTCAATATTATTTGAGTATTTGTCTAACTCAGGGAATACAATATGTATCAGTTTTTCAATGGAATTTGCTTCATTATCATAAGGAATAATTATGTCTGGTGAAAGTTGAATCATGTTACAAGTATGTAATTTCTCGGTGCCATTACCTACTCGCAATAGATAATCACAAAAAACTGTATCCAATTGAGCTCTCATATTTTGAACCAAATTTATTTTGTAAAATGATGGCCACAAATATGAATGCACAAAAGCTGCGTTCATTATGTCTTCTTTTTGACCTTTTGGGACAACAGGTAAAATTTGACGAAAATCACCTCCTAAGACAACAACTTTGCCACCAAAAGGTAATTTAGAATCATTTATATCTTGCAACATTCTATCCAAAGATTCAACAGCATATTTATTTAGCATTGGAGCCTCATCCCAAATTATTAATCGTGTCATTCGGAATAAATCAGCTAATGCAGATTGTTTACTTACCGAACAAGTTGATTCATTGCTTATTTGAAGAGGAATTTTGAATTGAGAATGAGCAGTCCTGCCTTTAGGAAGTAATCCAGCAGCTACTCCAGAAGATGCTGTTGCCAAAGCAATCATTCCTCTTGATCTTATAGCCGCAAGCAATGCACGATACAAAAATGTCTTCCCAGTTCCTCCTGGGCCATCAACAAAAAACATTGCACTTTTATTAGACAAAACACTTTGCAAAATCATATCATAGCCATTCTTCTGTTCTAGATTTAATTGGTTTTCACAAGAGAGATCTTCATTAGAAATTATTATTCTCAATTGATCAGTAACAGCTCGAGCAAGACAATTTTGTTCTTCAAAAATGATTTTATGCTGCACCAGATGATAGTCATTTATTGTTTTCCCAAAAGGCTGTAATAGTTCATTCAACTCATGCAAAGTCTTTGTTTCTGCTGATTTTAAACACATGCCATGTTGTATATAATCTTCAATCATGTATTGTTTAAATTTGTTCCACAACTTCTTCGGATCATGCGGATCACATAAAGTTAAAATTGTAGCAAAAAGCTGTCGTAACGTATTGGGCATCTGATAATGAGAAGCTTCTTCTAAGCATATTTCACAATCTGTATCTCCATTAAGTAAACCATGTAACAATGCAGCTTCACGAAATGATACAGCATGAACCCCATTAACAAATTTCAAATTGTCATACGATGTTGCTCCTCTCACATGATTTAACAATTTTCTTAAATAATGTCTTTCTCCTTCTGCAATATTTACAGCTACAATCCTTCCTATTGTGCCGGTCTTTTTTTTTTCTATCATACCACGTTTTACTTTTTGTATCCCACACAAAATGTTCTGAAAAATCTCTATACAACAAAGTTTTAGCTTTAGGATTTAAAATGTTCATACGAAAATATTCTGTCAACATTGTTCTTTGAGAAAAATCAGACTGCACAATGTTTTCTAAATCAGCACATTCTCTATAGGTAATACATTGATGATTTTCTAAATGTAATTGAAGAGAAATAACGGATGGACTCATATTATATAATGGAAATTCAAAAATTCTCCATACAGACTCAGGCGGGGAGATCCATCTAGCAGATTGGTACATTTTATCATGACCTTTGTAAACATACTTGTACAAATATTTAATAGCTTGAATTGATGAACAAATTTCAACATTGATATGACAATTAAACTTTGCTAACAAATATCGATTATATGGAACAACCCATCTATTATCCAAATAATGTTTTCTAACTTTTACCTTTCTATTGTTATTTGGTCGTTTATACCTGGGAAAGCAATTTTTGTCTATTATTGTTTCTTCACTATAGCTTTTAGGAAAATCAAACTTACACTTATCCTTCTTTTTCATACATACATTTTGACGATTCAATGTTCCACAAGGACCATGCATCATATGTCTAACAACAAGAGAATGAAGATAATGTTCTGTACATTCATCTGGAATTTCAGCACTGACAAATTTATCTACTAAATCGGGAGAAATAACTTTAACATCTTTTCTAAGTATCAATAGAAAATGAACGTGAGGCAATCCTCGTTTTTTAAATTCTATCACACATATATATGCAACAACTTGCCCAAAAATGTTTCTCTTAAGAATATCTTGCTTCAGTTCCTCAAGTTTGGCTTTAAAAATACGTACCACTAAATCAGGTCTATTTTGAGCTTCATCATTATACTTCAATTGTTCTTTAATCTCTTTCCAATCCGGATTACAAGTCATCGTTAAAAATATATCTGGTTTACCAAATTTTTGAACTAAAGCCATAGCATTCAAATATCTTGCTCTCATATCTCTGGGAGCACCGGTAAAACTTTTTGGTAAAACAACTTAGAGACCAATTTTATTTCCTCTATTTTCACCCTTTTCAAGGCTGTCAACAATACCTTGATATAATTCTGCTCGTAATTCACTTTGATGATGACGAATATAATCCAATCTTGGTGTCTCAGTTTTTACATACATATCGACTACAAATTGTTGCAGAAGTCTTCCGGTATGTAATAATATAGAATTACTTGTAGGTCTAACCTGAAGTTTGTAGCAATAATACTCTCTACATGAAACTTGCATCCTACTTTTTTTCTTCGTTGAAACTAAAATGAAGTAAAATAATAAATAACTAATTAGAAAATAACAAATGAAAAAATAAACATAAAATAAAATAACTTAGAATTTAATGTTTAAGAGGACTAACCTTTTGTTTCCTTTTCAATTAACTCTTCAGCAGAACATAATTGATTCACATCAATAATATCTTGATTCTTGCAAAATATTTCCCTTTTCTTTTTTACATCAACTCGTTGGATGCCCTGGTGCCAACCGGATTCGCCATAGGGAAATAAGAGTGGGTATTGAAGTGGATCGTAACATCCAAAGTAATATTGAATTCTGTGAGTTTTTCCGTCCTTACAATGTACAACAATATCACGCATATTAATATTTGTACAATCACCACCATCAACCCACACGGCAGCAACTTGTGAAACAGTTGGTAAATTGTATGTTCTTTGATCAAGGGTTGGATCACAACGTATTCGAATTGAACGATTTTCTAGATCAGAATAAGTGCCTAAACTTCGAAAAAAAGTAACATAAGGATTTGTTTCCAAAATGTCAATCAACTTAGCAACAATTGATTGTTCTAATTTTTCTGAAAGATTTAATCGATTTTGAATTTCATTGTCAGTGTCGAAATAATACAGTTGCATATAAGAAGGACGGTTATTTGATGGAAGGATTTCATTTATAAAATGATATACTTGACCTTGGATCCTAAATGTATAAATGCCATTGTAATTTGCACATAAGTCACTGTCACAATGTACACCAAATGATGTCATAGCGAAATTAGAATTGTAGCTTCGCACACAATTTTTAAAACTCATACATTCTTCAGAATTCGAAGTGAACAATGTATGTAGTTCTTGGGGCATGTCATTTATTTTTAAACTAACATGTCCATCTGAACAACAAAAGCCTTTAGTTTCTTTATAAAACTTAAGAGCACCACAATGAATGCAAATACTTGGTTTAGGCAACATATGAGGTTGAGAAGGAATATTATCATTACTCTGTCGGACACTCGAAGAACCTGCTAAAAAGGTAAATAGTTTTCTTAAATATAGGAATGTGATCCTAAAAAATGAGAAAAAGTAATTATAGCACAAAAGAACAGTTTTTTAACATGAATGTCAATAAATGAATTGATATAGAATAATTAGATATATTAAAGGTTCACAATTCTTACCAAGTTCTTTGTCACAATGTTCAGCGGAATGAAAATCTTCGAACATAAAGAACTCATTTCGTGTTGACATGTTCACCTTTTTTTGTTGACATTGGGTATTATAATTATCATTCATTGCATGAGGAAGTATCTGTGTTTGGTTTCCATGCACTTGAAACTTGTTTAAACTTTGTGCAACTCCACCTTCATAATACACCAAAACAATACCATAGTATATACATAAGATAATAACGTAACACAACCAACGAAGCCTACGTTGCAAAATAGGAAAAAAAGAACTCGATAAAACACGAGAAATGAATTTAATAAGTAATCAATTGCCACTTACTTGCATCGTTATTACAACATCCAACAATATTGGCTTCCTGGTTCGCTATAAGAAGATGGTTTCGGGCTGACAATCTTATAGACTGGTTGAAATTGAAAGATTCAGCTACTCTTTGCATATCCTCATCACAACTGGCTCGATCCATGTCATTGTCATGTAGTTTTCTTTTTCCAAAATTCTTTGACATCTTATATCTGTAAATAATTATGCATAAAATATTTTAACGATCTACTAAATAAAAAATTAGGACCCTAATAAAGCCATTAGAAATATCTAATTAAAGTCTTCAAATAAGCCCTGCCACGCTAAGGGAAAAAAAACAATCAACAATTAGAAGAGTAGGGAAATTTATTTAAAAAAAAAAAATCATTTGCAATTATTTAGGTGTTAGTTTTGCACCATGAAAAAAAAAATTAATGGTGTTAACATAAATAGGCATAAAGGAAGAGCTAGTTCAAAAAACAAATATAGGAAAATGAACCCACAATCCAAAGCCCTGCAATGAATCACGGTGAAAATCAAGCAACTTCACAATCAAACATTTTATCAAGTGTTACATTTTGAAGATTGTCCTATCAACTATTACATCACTTAAATCTCAATTCAAGCAAGTTACACTTAATAAATTTATTCGCCTTTACTAAGAACACTAAAATAAAAACAAGAAAATGACACATCTTGGTGGTGTCATCTTGTAACTAAATTGATAGTAAACAAAAGAAGGTACTCATTGAAATTTAATCCAACATCAACCATAATAGGCAAAATATTTAAGAACTTCCATATAGCATAAAATCTAGGAAAAAATGACTTCCAATGGCCATTAAGAAATGTGAATAGTATTATACTGTACATGTTTTAAATGGATAATGGCTATTAAGGTATTATTTTGTACTTTATAGTTTTTCATATTGGGCTCTATGCCTTGCAACAATTTCACTTTCATGGCTAACCAATAGAAAATTAATTACCTCAATACTCAACTTATTCCCTTACGAATATAGTTCCAATCACCAATATCTACAGACATCTGCAATTTATTTAAATATTTCTAAACAATCTACTTCGCTGTGCGTTTTAACTAAAAATAATAATAATAATTGGAAGAAGGTATTCCTACACTTTAAAGTTACTTATAAAAAAAAACACAAAAAAGGGGAAGGCAAATACTTACATGTACACATAAAACAAAAATGATGATGTGGGAAATAAATATTTGCGATAAATAGTCCAATAAAATTAATCACAAAACACCGTCACATGTATACAAACAGGATAACAATTCGACACGTTACATGAATTATGTTCCCACCCCTAAATATTCATGTAAAGTTATCGTTATGCTAAATATAAAACTACATGAATAAAGTGAAGTTTGAAATTATTAGTCAACAGCAATTTTATTCGAACTTAATTTTATTTAATTAATAAGCATAAATAATCTTGATTTAAAATGGGGAAAAACATTTACTAAAAAGCCTACTTCCACAATTTTTCCACTATTTTCACGTCTTTCAAGCAATTTGTAGATTCTAATGAATAATATTTATTCCAAAGAACAAATCGATACTATGCACAAAAAGCCTAGTAAGGAAACCCCTTTGAATCTTTTGTTTCATAGCCTCCAAGAGATTTCTCAACCCCTGCCTTCACACATAAATAAAAAGAAACCAATACACTTCCTACATAGAATATAAACACAATTTATACCACTACAAATTCAAAGATTTGAATATTGCACATTGTTTAAAAAAACAATTCCAATATATTGCACATTGTTTAAAAAAACAATTCCAATATATTGCACATTGTTTAAAAAAACAATTCCAATAATTTATCCACATACTGCACCTTTTCATATATTTTGAACAAAATATACAATAATTAAATTCTCCATAACACAATTACTATAAATATTAATAAATCCAAGGCAGAACTAAACAAACAAAAAAAATTAAGAAAGTTACTATAAAATGTGTGATGGGGTTTTCGCACTTCAAGTTCATAGAGTCCATTGTAAAAGAAAAAAAAATTCTCGAAGTAAATAAAATGAAAATAAGGACACAATTCAAGATCTGTGCCATAAACTTCATAAACCGGACAAAACAAAGATTATATCCTAATCAGAGCCGGTCCTGGCTTGAATCAAATGAAGCCATTGCTTCAGGGCCCACTGGTTTTGGGCCCTTTTTTTTTTTTTTTTTTAATTTTTTTTTCCTTCAGTTTTTTCCTTAAAAAAAATTTTTCAGGGGCAACGGCTCTGATCCTAATCATAATTAAAAGTGAAAAAAAGGAACAAATTAAGTTACCAAAAGAATATTTCAACTAAAAAATAATAAAAATAATAATAAAAAAATGACTGCTCAACTAAACCATAAAGGTTAAAACTAAGCATTGGGACACTATTCAACCTGAAGCTCCGTTTGCTATTTTTTCAATAGATGCAGAAACCAATCAATGAAAATTCCAAGCAATATCTAAGAAGCAGAAGATTACCAATATCAACAAAAGAGAAACTATTAAGCCTTTAAGTGAGAAAAGTTTCATTATTTCACATGGAAGAAAAATCTCCAATAAAAAAAAAAAAAAAAGAGAAACTATTAAGCCTTTAAGTGAAGTAGTTTCATTATTTCACATGGAAGAACAATCTCCAAAAAGAGAAATCACGGTGTTTACAAAATTCTAGAATGATAAAACAGCTACAAATTTACCGTGAAATTTAAAGGGCTGTTGATTTCGATTATTATCGAATTAACAAGAGCAGTAGCCAAATTGGAAACACCAAAATCATCTGCCAAGATCAAAAGTACCAAAATCGTTTGCCAAGCACGGCAGCGAGAGGGGGGAAATAAAATCAGAGGTTAACCGAGTGACAGAAGGATGCCGATCGAGAGATTTGAAGAGAAAAATAAATGGTAAAGTAGGAAGGTATGATTGAATGAAAGATAAAAGGCAGATTGGGAAAAAGAAAAATCTAGACAGATGACGTAGTGGAGACATCAGCCTTGTGAACAGGAAATGAACAGTAGAATGGCTTTCTCTCTTTTATATAAGTTAGGAAATGGAGTAGCATTAAAACAAAATTAGTTACAATGTAGGGTATCACTCTAAATTCCCCTCTTGGGCCCAAATCAAAGTGGTGAGCAACTTTGAGTTATTAATTGATTAGAGTTTGTAATTGATTAGGATTGGGATTGCTTGGGAGATATATATACACAGGAGCCGACTGGAATAAAAGGGCCAGCTATATATACATAAGAAGAGAGTTAACGGCAAAAATTGGGGAATAAGAAATGTGGTCAGCACTTGAGGTAGGGTGGGGATTTAATTGTTGGAATCAAGAGGTAGGCAACCTGGGAGTTTTCTTGAAAAGATATACACAAGGCTGGAAGCTAATTTACAAGAACTTGGCAGCTTTCTTGAGTGGACGACTAGAGAGTTTTAATTGGGGGCATTGGAGGTTGCACTTTGGGGAATATTATTTGGTAGTTAATTGAGAATTTTTGAGGTGGTAATTGGGTACTATCTTGGAGGAAATAAAAGCGTTAGGCAGGTTGCACTTGGTTGTCGGCGGTGCAGTCGACTGGAATAAAAAGGGAGCAGATTGCATTGGAGAAAAGGAAATGCTCAGCCGCTAGAAATTAAACTAGGAGTAACGCTAATTCTTGAACTCTTCATGTTGACCACAAAATCCGGCTGGACCTTGGACCAACACGTCTCAGCTCCTCCCTCTTGAACACGTGGATCTCCTGCGCACTAAGACAAACAATCAGCTTGCAAAGGGGGCCGAGGTGGCTCCCGTTTGCACTCCGATGCCTAAGTCAGTGCTCATTTTAGGCAAATATATATTGGGTGCGGGAGATAAAAGTGTGTAAAAGAGAGAAAAGGGAGTGAGAGAAATATAGAGTTAAGAGTGAGAAATTGCTAACCCCTAACTTGGAGACAATTGTGCTTCATTTATAGAGGAACTTCTTGTCTTGAATTACAACACGTGGCATACTTTACACTTGTCATTACCCTAGCTTATGGATGTGACAATCATGCTTTTCAACCGTAATCATTTCTACATTTCGTAGGGGATGGGCGCCTGTCACGTCTGGGTAAAGGCAGTGTCCCATCACTGACTCCATCTCTCTCTTCTGGTCAACGCCATAAAGCGCCCCGGCTGAGTATAAAGCACATAGGCTGGGCGTTAACCAGGTCGGCTAAGGAGGTTTGCTTGACATACCACCTCGGCATTCATCTCAAGGTGATATTCCAGGCCTCAGCTGTGGGTCAAGGTCCGTTGGGCCACTATTGGGCCTTAGCTGGTGGGTCACTGTACCTTTCTTTGGGCCCGGAATCAACACTAGTCCCTCAAATCCGAAGGGATCATTCATGGTCGTGTAGGATTTGCTATGATTTTATAGCCGACCTTCCGCCTCGGGTTTCCGCTCCCTGATGGCCAGGATCATGTCAGCACGTTTCCTAGGCGGCGCACTCAATTCGGATGAGCTATTGGTATTTATTTCCAAGAAATATACGCATGAAATGGGAGGGGGGTATCATTTCACGGCGTGTGGCATTCACCGTGGCAGCTGAACGGTTTTGTCTCTCCCTTTGACGGCTGGCGTTTTGATTAGCCCATTTTCCAAGGGGCATGGGTTACCCACATTAATCATGCGGTTCACGAAAATCAAGGAATTTAGATTGTTGGGATTCCTATAAATCCTTCTTCATTTCATTATTTCACCCTTTACCACTTTCTAAAAGCCTTTTGCAGCAATACCTTGGCGAAAGCTTGCTCCGTTTCCTTCTTTCCTGCAAGTTTCAAGTCTTCTCCTCAAGGGCTTTCTACCCAGCGTCCGCCCTTACTATTCCACAGTTTCTTTACCGGCGAGTTCTCCATTTCCAGTGCACAGTTTCACGCATTTGTCACCGAAGGTAAACCTCTTGGTCTCTGTACATGCGAAACTTTTCTATTTTCAGTTTCTCATTGTGGGTTTGAAAATTTTGTTTTCGCACCTTGTTTTTCTTTCGTTGAGTCTGACCCACCTTTAAAACAAAAAGAAAAATGGAAAGAGTTGGGGGAACGGGTTCACAGGAAATGTTAGCAATGGCGGTTCCCGTCAGAGGTTTCTGCCCCATCTCTTTATCGGTTTTTAGTTCCCGCTTCTTTAGGGAGCAGATTAAGAGGAGGAATAGGAAAACTAGCGGTATAATTTATTTGAGTGATTCTGACAGCGAAGAAGAGAGAAACCAGAACTACATGGCCCATTTGTCATCCGAAGAGGAATCCGCACTAAGAGAACTTCGAAGCAAACGTGATAGAGACATGGGGAGAGAGGGAGCAACGGGTTCTTCTTCTGGCCCACAAGATCTTGATTTGGGCAACAGGGCCCCTTTCCGGGCACATAGAGAGGAGCTGGGGCTCTCAGGGGAGGAAATAGTCCAGGTCGAAAATTGGGTAGACCAGGTAAATAAGCTATCAGGATATCATGTGGACCCCGATTCAAACCCGGATTTGTGGGAGAGCAGCGAGGTTGCTACCGAAATTCGAGGAGTTGATCTGGCTTGTGCCTCGGCGAAGTTCAGGATGCCAGAAGGGGTCCGTTTAGTGCACCCTACACCTTCTTGTCGACCATGCAGTCCTCCCCCAGGCCAAGCAGCTATATGTTACGACGCTTTATCCTGTGGGATGAGGTTACCTCTGCATCCTTTCTTCAGGGCCTTGCTTAGGAGCTACAACTTGTGCCCCTACCAGTTGGCACCCAACTTTTGGACACAGGCCGTGGGCGCTTGGCTGGTGTGGCAAGAGGTCAACCCCGATTATCCTATCTCACTACACATTATTCATACCTTGTACACTCTGAAGAAATCGGTGAGAAGGGAGAGGGACGTGAGACCAGATGTGAAGGACTGGTATTACTTGTCTCCTAGGGGCTCATATCCTCCCGTCATTACTGGCCAACCTACTTCTATAAAGAACTGGAGGAATCAATGGTTCTGGGTGGCTGGGGAGTGGCAGAATTCGCCTGTGGACCCAAGTCCAGAAATTTCAGTTCCCCGAACTCTTTCCACTCCTAGTGAGTCTTGTGTTCGCTTTAGTGTTCTTACGCGTCATGTATCACTTGTTTATTTATTTATTTATTTTTTTTTTATATACACCTCTCTCCGTTGCTTACAAATGTGTCACCGGTTTCTGGCAGGGGACACTTTTGCTCGTCTCCTCCCTGACGCAGACCTAGCGGCAGTGAGGCGTTTATTTGCTTACAAGGGCACCTTCCAAGGGGTCATTCAGCAAAACAAGCTATTTGTTAAACACGGTCTTATGCGAGCCATGAGTAAGTCCGTTTGCTTATTGCTATTTCATCTTATGCTTTGTCTGCTTGCAGCCTCATTTTTCTTTCCTTCTTGTTAGGTTCCAAGGATTTTCCAAAGATTTCTTTAAAGGGGCTAATGGCTACGAAGATCGCCCCTGCACTCCGTCATGGCAGTGAAATTGAGAGAAAACAAAAGGTGGTATTGGCCAACCTGCAAGTTGGAGTGGCAAAAGAGGTGTCCGAGGCGTCTACGGCCCAACTTCAGGGGCCTTTACCAGCTCTACTGCCACCGCCTACTCTGCTTCCTGTGGGTCCCCAGCAACCTAGCACAGAAAAGGGGACTGATCCTAAGGAAGTCCTTCCAAAGGGGAAGGGGAAAAGGTCAGATAGGGGCGGATCTAAGAGGGACAAGGAGGCTAAGGGTGCCTCGGTTCCTCCTCCCTTGTCCGAGGACACGTTTGAGCCTGCCCCTGAAGAGGAGCCTGCCCCTCTGAAGAGACTCAGAAGAGGTAAGGGCAAAGAATCCACCTCTGCGCCTCCACCTCCCATGCTAGAAGACCTGGGGGATGAGCCTTCTGTATCCATTCCGGGCTTGGCCTATGAAATGACACCGGAGGGAGCAGAGGAGCTCAAGCACATCAAAACTAGCATTCTCCCCAGGGAGGTCACCTTCAGCCCTTCACTGTTTGACTCTCCCAGTTCTCCTCCAGCCCGGGCCGCCTTTATAACCGAGCAATTTTGGACGGAAGGCTGGTCCGCCTTCTCTTCTAGTGCCAGTCCGTCCCGGAAGCTGCTCACCGCCAAGGCCATGAATGCCAGGGCGTTGTCCCTTATTGACGAGGTGGAATCGTCCGTGGATGAGGCGCAGGGGGACAAGAAGAATGCTGAAACTGCTCTCTGGCATGCGGACAACATGCTAAAGGAGATAAATGATTTGAAGACCCAGTCGGCCATAGCCCGGAAGTCTTCCTCCGAGGAGAGGACCAATGCCAAGCGGCTCCAGGAGGATAATGATAAGTTGAAACACGACCTCCTGGCCTCTGAGTCTGACGTGGCAACATTGTGCAAGAAACTGGATGATTCTAATCGTGCACAATCCATCGTCTCTGAGGCTCTGGCTGCCGCTAACGCAGCTAAGTCCAGGCTGGAAGCCGAGGTGGCAGCAGCGAATGAAGAATTTGGGAGGGAGCGGGAGGCCAAGGCAAAGGCGGAGGAGGACCTTGCCTCTTTGGAAAAACATATGCAAGACAGGATTACTGAGGTTCTAGAGCAGACCGTCATGACACGGGTGGAGAATGCTTTAAGTACCCGAGTGTCTGAGGCTGTCCAGACCTTCAAGGACACTTTTGAAGAGACCCCAGAGTACGAGGCGATGCAAAGGGTCTTTGGGAACTTAGGGGCCAGGATGGCTTTGGGGGACGTGAAGGAAGCTTATTCGGCTTTGGACTTGTCCTCCATTGAAGCATTGTACCCTGAGCCTCAGAGTGCTCCTGCGGATCCCCTGGATGCATCTGACAAGGGCTTTTCAGAAGACGTTTCTCCCCAATAACCCCCTTTTATATTTATCTTGTCGTTGGATCTTTTTTTTTTTTTTTGTAAGTGCTCCGGCACCGGATATTTGTAAATATAACATTCATTCAATTTGTAATGACTTATTCATATTTTGCATGTAAACGTAACATTTCGAACTGTTTACGCATAAATGCTTCCAAGCGCGGACGCCTTTGCGATTGTAAATGTCTTGTATGATGTAAAATGTACTTGATTTGAAGCACCTCGGACAAGCATAACTTAGTTCGGCTGGAGGGACTCCTGTGCCTTTCCTCCTCGGCCATTAGTCCGAGGCGATTTCTAAACCTTTGGTTGTGATGGATGGCCATATTTTGGGTGTGCTAGTCCCTCAAATCCGATGTGGTCATTCATGAGCGGATCGAATTTGTCATCACTTCGCAGCAATAATTCTATTCAAGTTTAATCATTTGCTATACCCCCAGATCCGGCACAGTTGATGTACCTATCTTTGCTAATTAGATCTGATCTTGACCAACCTTTGAGCGATTTTACCTTAAAACTCTGTGACACCCACACTTACAAATTTGTATGAACCTCTGTTAATGTCGCAGTGTAAATTCACCGGAGTCCCTTGTTTTTAATAAAGTTCAGGCCTGGCGGAGGCGTGTGGTATTTGTGGCCAAAGTAATATAAGTATGAACTAATATAACGCACCAAGGATTTTGGTTTATATGACAACATTTGGTTATATTTGAATGATTCCAAACGTATTGCGCGGTGAACGACGGTGAATGAGTGCAGCACCTTAGATTTGAGTGGTTCGAAGCATTTATTGTATTAAAATTCCCAATCTTTACGTGGTGATCGTAGTTTAGCCTTACGTGAGTCCCTTGTCCTTAACAATTTTTATGCATAGTGTGGACGTATGGCGTCATAACCAAAATAATTTTAGAATATGCGTTTATCCATTATGTTTGTCTAATATAGAGATTGACGTAATTTTTAACGCAGCTCGCCCACGGTTTTTTGAAATAATATGATAATGTTGCAATCATAGAGGAGGAATTTAGTTTTATCGAAAATACCGGCGAAGGTGATCCGTGTTCCAGAGATTACATAGAGGTACTCCGGACAAGTCCTCAATTATATATGTTCCGGGTACCACCTCGGCAACGACCTTGTAAGGGCCTTCCCAATTAGGACCCTGAGTCCCTACTCCTGGCTCCTGTGTTGAAGGAAGAACCTTTTTGAGGACCAAGTCCCCAATATTAAAGCGTCGGCTCTTCACTCTTTTGTTGTAGTATCGAGCCATCTTTTTCTGGTATTTGGCCATTACCTCTTGGGAATCATTCCGTTTTTCCATGAGGAAGTCTAAACCGGCCCTTTGCGCTTCCTCGTTCCTAACTTCGTCATAATGAATTTGACGAAGCGAAGGGATTCCGATTTCGACGGGGCATACCGCCTCGGCCCCATAAGCCAGCGAGAAAGGTGTTTCACCAGTAGCGGTGTGCGAGGTAATTCTAATTCTCCATAGGGCTCATGGAAGTTTATTTACCATTGTTTCTTTAATTGACTCCAATTTCTTCTTCAGGTTGTTTCATAGATTTATCAACCAAGTATGCTTCACCCTCATCTAATAGAATATTCACTCCGGAGTTAAAGGAGGACATCCACCTAGGAGTCCCATGTATTGATGCTTTATAGCCTCGTTTGCAAGTACTCAGTTCGTTAGTCCGGGGTGGATTCCATTGAATGGGGAAATCCCTTATTTGTGGGGGTTTGCTAAGCTATTCATGTTTACTTGGAATTGTGCTTGTTAGCAGCCCCTAGCGAGGACTTTGATCAATGATCTTATTCTTGTGTTAACTTGTAACGGTGTTACTTCAGTATATCAGGTTCGGGTTAAATCATGTCGACATATTACCTCGTCCGTGTTTTATCCGGTGTGAATTCAGAAAAAACTTCTAAGGTCATGCCATTCTGGAGACGAGTGGGTAGAGCTCCCATAGCCGTGTCATTTTCGGAGACACTTAAGCCGAGGCTTAAGAATATAAGGTCTCTGAGACCATGTGTCGTGGAGACACTTAAGCCGAGCTTAATAATAAATTCTCCGAACCGTTCCGCTTCGGCAATAAACAAATCTTTTATTGTTTCATGAGTCTGCGTTGCCGCGACATTTAAATCAGACATGACTATAGGTGTCTTTTGACACTGTGTTGCTGCGACATTTATGAAGACGACCTTAGGAGATGTACTTCGGAAGAAGTCCATGGAAGAGGTCCTTCGAGAGAGGTGCTTCGGAAGGAGTCCATGGAAGAGGTGCTTTGGAAAGGAGTCCATGGAAGAGGTCCTTCGGAAGAGGTGCTTCGGAAGGAGTCCATGGAAGAGGTCCTTCGGAAAGGAATCCACTTAGGCAATAAGAGGGAAGCCACTTCGGCCATGCCATTTAGGCAATATGAGGGAAGCCACTTCGGCCATGCCACTTAGGCAATATGAAGGAAGCACTTCGGCCGTGCCACTTAGGCAATATGAGGGAAGCACTTCGGCCGTGCCACTTTAGGCATATGAAGGAAGCACTCCGGCCGTGCCACTTAGGCAATATGAAGGAAGCACTCCGGCCGTGCCACTTTAGGCAATATGAGGGAATCACTTCGGCCATGCCACTTTAGGCAATATGAAGGAAGCACTCCGGCCGTGCCACTTTAGGCAATATGAGGGAAGCCACTTCGGCCATGCCACTTAGGCAATATGAGGGAAGCACTTCGGCCGTGCCACTTTAGGCAATATGAAGGAAGCACTCCGGCCGTGCCACTTAGGCAATATGAAGGAAGCACTCCGGCCGTGCCACTTAGGCAATATGAAGGAAGCACTCCGGCCGTGCCACTTAGGCAATATGAAGGAAGCACTCCGGCCGTGCCACTTTAGGCAATATGAGGGAATCACTTCGGCCTTGCCACTTTAGGAAATATGGAGGAAGCACTCCGGCCGTGCCACTTTAGGCAATATGAGGGAAGCACTTCGGCCATGCCACTTTTAGGCAATATGAAGGAAGCACTTCGGCCGTGCCACTTAGGCAATATGAAGGAAGCACTTCGGCCGTGCCACTTAGGCAATATGAGGGAAGCACTTCGGCCGTGCCACTTTAGGCATATGAAGGAAGCACTCCGGCCGTGCCACTTTAGGCAATATGAGGGAAGCCACTTCGCCCATGCCACTTAGGCAATATGAAGGAAGCACTCCGGCCGTGCCACTTAGGCAATATGAAGGAAGCACTCCAGCCGTGCCACTTTAGGCAATATGAGGGAATCACTTCGGCCTTGCCACTTTAGGCAATATGAAGGAAGCACTCCGGCCGTGCCACTTTAGGCAATATGAGGGAAGCACTTCGGCCATGCCACTTTTAGACAATATGAAGGAAGCACTTCGGCCGTGCCACTTTAGGCAATATGAAGGAAGCACTCCGGCCGTGCCACTTTAGGCAATATGAGGGAAGCCACTTCGGCCATGCCACTTAGGCAATATGAGGGAAGCAGTTCGGCCGTGCCACTTTAGGCAATATGAAGGAAGCACTCCGGCCGTGCCACTTAGGCAATATGAAGGAAGCACTCCGGCCGTGCCACTTAGGCAATATGAAGGAAGCACTCCGGCCGTGCCACTTAGGCAATATGAAGGAAGCACTCCGGCCGTGCCACTTAGGCAATATGAAGGAGAGTCCCTCTTTCGAGGAGGTCTTTCTTTAAGGCATTTGTTACCAATCTTTTTCAAAAGGTTTCCTTCCTTTTTTCAAGGGTTTTATGTAGTATTTCTCCTCTCTTTTTCAAGAGGTTCTTCACCTTTTTTCAAGGTTTTCCAGCTTATCTCTCAAAGCTCCTACCTTTTTCAAGGCCAACCAGCTTATCTTTCAAAGCTCCTACCTTTTTCAAGGCCAATCAGCTTATCTTTCAAAGTTCCTACCTTTTTCAAGGCCAACCAGCTTATCTTTCAAAGCTCCTACCTTTTTCAAGGCCAACCAGCTTATCTTTCAAAGCTCCTACCTTTTTCAAGGCCAACCAGCTTATCTTTCAAAGCTCTTATCTTTTTCAAGGCCAACCAGCTTATCTTTCAAAGCTCCTACCTTTTTCAAGGCCAACCAGCTTATCTTTCAAAGCTCTTACCTTTTTCAAGGCCAACCAGCTTATCTTTCAAAGCTCTTTGCAGTTATTCGCTCTATTGTAAGAGGTTATTCGTCCTTTTTCAGGACTACCTTTCTATGTGTGGCTTTTTACCATGTGTTTTCGTGGTTAGCAGTATGGTTTCCCACAGACGGCGCCAAAATGTTGACCACAAAATCCGGTTGGACCTTGGACCAACACGTCTCAGCTCCTCCCTCTTGAACACGTGGATCTCCTGCGCACTAAGACAAACAATCAGCTTGCAAAGGGGGCCGAGGTGGCTCCCGTTTGCACTCCGATGCCTAAGTCAGTGCTCATTTTAGGCAAATATATATTGGGTGCGGGAGATAAAAGTGTGTAAAAGAGAGAAAAGGGAGTGAGAGAAATATAGAGTTAAGAGTGAGAAATTGCTAACCCCTAACTTGGAGACAATTGTGCTTCATTTATAGAGGAACTTCTTGTCTTGAATTACGACACGTGGCATACTTTACACTTGTCATTACCCTAGCTTATGGATGTGACAATCATGCTTTTCAACCGTAATCATTTCTACATTTCGTAGGGGATGGGCGCCTGTCACGTCTGGGTAAAGGCAGTGTCCCATCACTGACTCCATCTCTCTCTTCTGGTCAACGCCATAAAGCGCCCCGGCTGAGTATAAAACACATAGGCTGGGCGTTAACCAGGTCGGCTAAGGAGGTTTACTTGACATACCACCTCGGCATTCATCTCAAGGTGATATTCCAGGCCTCAGCTGTGGGTCAAGGTCCGTTGGGCCACTATTGGGCCTTAGCTGGTGGGTCACTGTACCTTTCTTTGGGCCCGGAATCAACACTTCAAATTTCGAGTTTTACTTCATTATTTATTGTTTTTTCTTCAAAAAATATGAGTAGTTAATTTAATAATCGGAATTGACGATATAGATTTAATGTTTTTAATTTAATTTTAATTCTCAAGTTAGTGTTTTTATGTTCATGTATTGATTTTATTATTACTTTTAATGCTTAAGTTGTTTGATCACCAATTTATAATTTAATGATTGTTTTCATAATTCGAGAGGTGAGTTAATAATTAGACCACGTAATAAAATACGAAAATTTTAAAAAAGAAGAAGATAGAGATGTGAATTTGTAGTTGCTTGTGATCACTTATGAATTCCTAGGTAATTTAATACATTTAGTTAAGGAGAATTCTGACCCACTGTAGAGATACATGATTGACTTAGTTAAATAGATATTAAATATATGTGTCAGTTGCTTACTAAAAACCGACACGAATACTGATCTTTAAGAAAAGGCATTGGTTCTAGAAATAAAATCGACGCCTATAATCTTACAAAGCTTCTGTTCTTATAAGAAATGACACCTTTTGTTTTGCAAATACGTCTGGTTTTCAAAATTGACATAGGTAAATTATTAAAACACTAATTTCGTCGAGTTATTTGTTTTAGTGGCCATCGAACTTTATATGCTGTCATGGTTTAGTCGCATAACTTCAATATGCTTTCAAGTGCCAACCAAACTTTACATTCTGTTACTATTTAGTCACCCAACTTCAATATGCTTCCAAGTAGCCATCAAGCTTTGTATGTTGTCACAAGTTGCCCACTCAACTTTAATATGGTTTCAACCGACCACTGAAGTTTAAAATTCTAGTTTCGGAGAGACATGTTCAAGTTTAATTTCGAGGTACCAAACGAGGTCGAAACATCAAGTTCTTGGTACTACTTCTAAGTACACACAACATACTTTTGGGTACAATTTACCACACAATAAATGGTTAACCGAGGAGAAAGTTATGGTTTGCCAAAATAAGCAACTTAAAACCACTTTTTTGAATAGGGAAAGTGGCTTACTTTGTCAAATCATAACTTCCTCCTCGGTTAACCATTTCTTGTGTTGTAAATTGTACGCAAAAGTATGTTGTGAGTACTTCGAAATGGTATCAAGAACTTGATGTTTCGACCTCGTTTAGTACCTCGAAATTAAACTTGAACATGTCTCTTCAAAATTAGAATTTTGAAACTTCAGTAGCCGGTTTGAAGCATATTAAAGTTTGGTGGGTAATCCGTGATAGAATACAAAGTCCGTTGGTCACTTGGAAGCTTATTGAAGTTGAGTGACTAAATTGTGACAAAATATAAAGTTCGGTGGCTAACAGGGTGAGACATTCAAAGTTCAGTGCTCACTTAGAAGCATATTGAGTTTAGTGACTAAATCATGACAATATATATATAGTTCGATGACCAAAGAAACAATTAACTCAATTTCGTCACTTTAATCTCCCGAATCTCTTGTCTCCCTCTCTGACTTCGCCGGGGACCTCCTTCTCCCTCACCTCTACAGTACACCAAATATTCTCCCAGTTTTGTTCACAAATCTCCACTCTCTTTCATATTCTCTTCTCCTTCACGATCGCTTCGACTGCGTTTTACATGAAGTCAGGAGGTCTCAGTGGTAGCAAGTCGAACCTCGGTGTAGAAATTATTGGTCAGGATTTCTGGGCATTGAGAAATTTATCTCTCTTTTCTTCGGTTAAGTGTTTGCGTGTGGTTTGTGGAGCATATTAGTTTCCACGTCTGACCTGGGTGGGTTGAGGAGGGTCTGTGTGGCATTGTCAGGATTTCCGGGCATCGAGAAATTTATCTTTTTCTTTTCTGTCCCAGCTTTCTCAGAAATTAGTGGAGGTAACTGCTATCAATCTAATACTTTCTACTTCATGCGACCAGTCTAATACTTCTAGGTATTCTTCTCCACAAACTTACAGAAGTTTAATTTGATATGTGGATCTTGATCATGTTCAGGATTAAATTCAGGTAGCTACACAAAGAAATCCCCCCCCCCCCCTCCACCCACCCCCAAAAAAAAAAAATTGTTCATCTAAAATTAAATTTGTTTAACTGCAGGTAGTACATTTCTGGAGTAGTTCTTGTCTCCCAAAAGTAAGATTAGTAAGATCAACATACCACTTTGATTAAGAAAGTCGATTCTCAACATTGTTGGACTCAATATTTCCTTTAGAAAAATTAAATTGGACTCAAATGTTGTAATAAATTCTGATAGCGTGTATTGAAGATACATTTGATGCTTTCTTCTCCAAGTTATAAAAAAAATCTTTTAAACCAAGTAATGACTTGTGGATTTCTGAAATGACACTTGGCTTTCCTAGATATTTAATAACTCAATATTAAAATTTTAAGTTAGGAAGCAAACAACCTTAATCAACTGTTTGGCTTAAAATTTTCTAAACAAAGGACTCCCTGGCTTCTCTGACTACTTTACACAACATGTGAATTAGGTTTGCCTTTTCCTACTCTTACCTGGTATAAACAGTCTCTTGTGGGTGCGTGAAGAAACTTAGAAATCATAAAATTCTACAATAAATTGATTAATATTTGTTAAAATATTTTCAGGGCTTCTTTTTAGCTTTTGGGACTTGATTTTTTGTGGGTTCTGTGGTCTATGCAGAGCTGGAATATATCCAGGCTCTTACTCTGGTACACCCACTGTTAACTGAAAGGTGGGGGGGGTATCAATTGTATTCTACCAACAAGACGTACGACTCGTGTAGATGGGAGGCGATTGAGCTGCATGACTCTCAACTGTGAAATTCTTATATGTAATTTGATACTTTGAGTCGTGTCGTCCTCCTGAATTCATGTTAAATGTAGGATTGAACATTAGTATAGATAAAATATTAGGTTTTTTTTACTGCTGTCAAGTTATCCAGCAGGAGAACATATTCTATTCACATAATGGAGATGGAAATTTAATTGATGAAGTGCTTAGGCTTCAAGTTGCTTTTTAAAGAAGCAGAGTAAATGGTGGGTCTGTTTCTTCTAGGGGTGTTGTCTGAACAGAAATTGAATTATTGAAGTTATTTGTTTTTTTCTCATCAAACAAGCTCTTTACTTTGATGTTGACTGCTTTACTTTCTCGAGTAAAAGCCGAAAGATGTTGAGAAAATGAATAGAAAAAACTGATATCTCAGTGCCACAGTACTCAAAGAAAAGACCTTTGGTGAAGAAGATCATCTTTATTCTTTGCTTTGAGTTGAGCAAATCCCTGTAATTTTAAGAGTATATATCTTTTGTTTTTTCTTCTTTATACTATGGAATTTCAGTTTTTTTTTCTCTTCACATCCCTTTTGCCTACTGAATTGTTCATCTCTTTCTTGTGCAGTAAGAGATTGAAGAAAAGGCTAGTACTACTCTTTTAATATGGAAGGTAAAATAGTAAATTCTTCCTTAGTTTATTTTAACCATAAAGCAGTTAATTTCTCTTAGCTGAACTAATTGCTGGTTTCTAAAATGAAATATGTGCTTCTTGTATCCTTTTCCTTCTGCTTTTTATGAAAGAAAAAAAGATTGAAGTAGTAGCAGAAAATAAGCCATTGAAGGATTACGACAGTGCATGGAAGATTAGGAACTTCACTACTTTAAATGTATCCAAGTATTACATTGATCCGTTTGAGATCAATGGATATACTTGGTATGCGACTATGCGATGTTCCTCAATGTTAGAAATTATTTTTACTCACAAACAGGCCTTTTTTAACATTTATTTAAGTTGTAGCATTGTTCTTGATTGTAACCTTTGTTATTTATCTGCCATTTTTTCCTTTTTCACTTTCTTGGCAGAATACTTGTGCAATTTGAAGATGATATAGCACCGTGTAAAGCTCAAAGGTATAGACTTACCTAACAATATTTGGTTCGCAACCAGGGTGGAATATCGCTTGGCCCTTCACTGTTAGGACACAAAGGTTTCCATAGGAAGTTTAATATTGCCTGCAAGAGTTGCTCCTGACATTTGTAACAGGAGCAACATTGTAAAGTTTTTCTTGATTCATGTCCAGTATGTAAAATGGTAAAGAAAGCTAGCATAGAAGCCTTAATTTGAATATTTTTCTCTTGAGAAAAAATTATTTAGTTGTATTTATTTTATCAAGAAATAGGATCCATTTTCCGTTGATGTAAAATTCATCACCGTCAATCTACTTTTTCTCTTTATTTCTTTTTACCTTGTTTGGCTTTTTTCCTTTGATTTGATTATTCAACTAATGGATATGTTTGGACCATTGGTAAAAAATAAATAAATATCTTTATTTCATTTTACCTTGTTTGGATTTTATCCTCTGAATTGATTATTATTTAACTGCTGGATATGTTTGGATAATTGGTAATAATAATAACAAATAAATAAAAGACTTTACGCAAACAATCGACGCTTAAAGTCAATTTTAGGAGTCTTTTTATAATTGACACGTATTGTCTAGACTTTACGAGTCTACGTCAAAGACATTGCTTTTAAAATTGACACGTATTGTCCAAAACAATCGACGCGAATGAGTTTGTTGTATTAGTTAATTTCTCTTTATCTAATTTATTTATTATGTGGTGTGACTTGTATTCTGGTTTGACAATGAAACCCTCAAGAGAGAATTGGAAGAAAAACGGAAGGGCCAAAGGCCCAAAGTATAAATGCTATGCTTGCAAAGAAGATATCTCATTTATTAACTCTTGGCTACGTAGACTGAAATCAAAAGTTGGGAACATGTAGGCAGTGTCCAGACTTGAAAAAGGCCGACGGAAGGAAAGATCGTTGGAATATATTTCTATTTTCTTCTTTGTGGATTTTTTTTTCCCCAACGGCTACATAACCTGTCGGAAAGTTTCTGACGGCTTTTCCGACTGAAGAATGCTGTCAGAAACTTTCTGACGGATTAGTTTTGGGCGTCGGAAGATATTAGCGACACTATCTCTCCGACGACTGCCCGACGAAACTTTTTCTGGTAGTGTTTAATGGCGCAGATAAATGATTACTACAATTGTGATGCCAAAGATGTGGTAGAAGTTAAAAGAAATGAAGTTTTCGTAGATGATTTTCACATCAACTTTTGCACTATAATTATGATCTCTGTAGGTGACTTTTGTCATGTTTAATTACTTGTGTATTTAACCTCGTTTCATTTCAATTTAAATACGTTTGCATATATTGGTTATCATTGTTTGAATTTTATATAATTATGCATAGACGATAGACATTATTGTGAAATACAAAATGAAAATTTAACGATGTAATTTTATGAAATGCAACAATTTTACTTAATTACACAAAGAAATTAAAAACAAGATTTTCCTACGGAATATTCGACGCGAATTTACATAAAAAATATTCTTTGGAAATTCTTGGCTAATTTTCTGTGTATTTCGTTGTAAAAATCTGTTGATAATTTCCGACAAAAATTATCCGTCGGTAATTTCCAATGAAATATCCCATCGATAATTTTCCATTGAAACAACTATTACCTATGAAATAATAGGCTTTAGTGACGGATTTTCCGTTGATAAAAGACGATTTTTTTTTTTTAGATGTGAAACGAGCATATCTTTTGAGACGGAGGGAATATAATATTCTTAGACTATGTATACAATATAATTGAAAGCTTAATTAAAATGAAAAACATGAAAGTAAAATAATACAATTACGTGAAATTTATACTTCAAAATTTAATTTTTAAGTATAAAATAGTCAAATTAGAACCAACGGTTCTACAAAAAGGGACTTCGACATGTACGAAAATTGAGAATTAAAGAAAAAAAAAAAAAAAAAACTTAAAATAAGCACTATATTTGGAGAAGAAAGACCATTCCATATTTCCTCTATCAAAACCTCATTAAGCAATGAAAGAATATAGGGATATATATATCCCTAAAAAAAATACATACAAACTCTATATACACAACGATCTGTACACAACAAAAAACAAATAACTCTAATTCTAGAATCATCTATTCTATATTCTCTATCTTGATGATGCAGTGATGCAGCCAGCTAGAATTGTTGTTGCTAACAATAGAGAGACGTTAAGAGGAAGAAGTACTGCGAAATCGTATTCCACTAGTAAAGTAGCACTTTGTTCATTTACATTCTATTTAATGATTGAATCTTTGGAGAGTAACATTTCAGTCCTTGAACTATCTTTGTCACCAGTTGAGTCCCCATCATTTATAAAGCTTAGATCTTTAACTCCCGCCTTCAAACTGGAATTCCTCAAATCAATTCCTAGTTTGCTCCTGATGTACTCAAATCTAGCTGGAGGTAACAGTTTGGTTGCTATATCAGTTGTTTGTTCCATGGAGCACACGTACTCAACTTCAATTTCTTTGTTCAGGATTTTGTGCGAGCATGCAAAACAGGATTTGATGCAAGTGCATTAGCTCTAAGATTGTCACATAAGATCTTTGGTACACCTTTTACTTCAACCATTAGTTCTTTCATCAAGGACTGCAACCAAGTGGTTGTTGTTGACCTATGGTCAACTTGACCTTATTGTTTTGATCATAACAAACAAGAATATATTGTGTTGCTAACAAGTGTGCTTCAAGTGTTTCATATAATGATAAATATTCAAAGCATTCAATGTTCAAATCGTCTATCAAAGATATAAATCAAAACTATGTGATCAAGCACATGAGACGCAAAGAAGATCAAGAAAGAATCGAAGATATTCAAGATCAAATTTCAAGTCGGAAAGCATGAAGACCAAGTAATGAAGCCTACAAAGAATTGAGCATTTACAAATTGCTTTTCAATCTTATGTAAGGTTAATGCATCAATAGTTGGCAATGCACTTCATAAAGCTCAAGTAACATTTTTAAAACCATCAAAATATTTTTTTCAAAATCAACTTTGATCAGAAAACCTTGAAAAATCAAAATTTTGAAATCCTGATTTTTCAGGTAGACCAAAAAATCAATAGGTCGACCGCATGACACTTTCAGGTCGACCGAAAATTTTTTCAGGTCGACCGCACTGTCTATTTTTGAACTCCAACAGCTATTTTCTCGCAACAGCTATATTGAGGTCGACCGCATGGCACGATAGGTCGACCGCAAAAAACAGTATGTGCGAAATTTGCTCTATAAATAGCATTCTCTCTTGCATTCATTTTCAACAACTAAGAGGAGGTTTTAGAAAAGCTTTCTTGTGAAAAATTCATTGTTCTTGATTTATATTTATCTTTATTAGAAAACTTTGATTGATCCAAACTTTGTTTTATCAAAATTCATCAAAGTTTTTGAAAGAAAGTTTTTGTGAAGATTCTTGGTTTTATATTGTTTAAACTTCTTCAACATCTTCACACCATATTGGAATTGAAGTGTAAGTCTCTCTTTGTTCTAAACTTGCTTTAATCTTTTAAAAGAGAGAAATTCCAATTAAGGAACTTTGATTATTTGTGCTACAATTTTCATTATCATTTGATTCATCAAAGTTCCATTGCCTAAACACTTTGAGCTTAACTTATTATTAATTATTCAAGTGTGGCATCTCTTGGTACTTAATTTGATTCAATATTTTAACAAGAGATTATTTGAAAAACTTTGTTTGATTGCATTGAACTTTTCATCATCTTTTGCATCAAAGTTTTATTCTTAATGGCAATAGTTCTATTCTGATCAGCTTTTTCTAGTTTCCATTAGCATTGAGATTCTAAATGGCCAATATGATGGCAAAACCGATAGTAATAGGAATATTCCTCATAGACAATCTTCTGCCAGATTCCAAACTCTTCATTTCCAATTCGGATTCTATCAATCTTAGGTTTTGTAATATCAACCTCCACACAAATCCTCCCAAGACTGGGTCTAGACTTCTCAGTCGTAGGCTCATCTATTTTAAGAGGTTTTCCAATAGAAGTAGCTATGGAGTATAATATGGCTTTATCATAGAATATCAAAGGCAATTTTGGGAGAGAAATCCAGATCGGAACCATTGGGGATTCAATAGTACTATCAAAGTCATAACTGTATTTTATAATCCTCATTGGAAAGCCTTTTATGTACCAAATAGGTTTCATAAATAGCCGAACATAATCCTCTTCCAAAGAAAATTTATGAAAAATGTGCTTCATATCAAGAAATTCAATGGAAAATCACCTTTAAAACCAATTGTAGCAAAAGCATGATGAATCTCAGCTCTATATGGTTTATTATGAGAAAATTTGCAAATAAGTGCATAATTCAACCATGAAGCAAGTTTATCAATTTCTTCAGCAGACATTGGTATATATGGCTCATTATTATATACCGATGTTTCTCCGATGGGAACAAACTCAGATTTCCCTTCCTGTGCAACTAATTCAAAAGATTTTGCTTTCCCAGTAATCGGTTTCATACCTTGTGTCACTTCTGCATAAGATCTCCCTTTGTCCAATAGATCCTCCATAGAGACGAGTCACAGCTTCAGTACAGCCACACTTAAGAACATTGAACTCCAATTGAGCTAACGCTCACCTTCATAAGGAGGTCAATTACTCAATCCAAACTGTTCGCCAGAACAGGAAAACAAGCTGCAGGACTAACTCAAGGTACAAAAATCCAAATTCTAGTGAAAGCTTCAGTACTGCAAAGTGATTTAAATTTGAAGATTGATCTTCAGGACAGCTAGAACTTCCCTCCAAGACCGAAGATAAACAGCTCACCGAAATTTAAATGGAGTTATGGATCGGAATCTAGGAATTCTGTGAACTCACACCTTCAGTAGAAATTTTAGGCGGGAGCATTTTTTTTCATCAATAGATCTGGAGTTGCTTGATTGCAGGAAAAGATGAGTAGATTATCCTTAGATGACTTGAAAAAGGTGAGGAGAATTCTCCCAGTCGCCTCTCCTGTGTGAGAATTAGTATTCTGCAAAAAAGTAGAGAGAAAAATATAACTGAAAATATATAGAGAATTATGAATAAATAATACGTTATCAAATGAGCTGTACTTATAGGACTGAAAATCCCATAACCTTCTTTAATTGCGAGAAGGAGTCCTCTTTGTATAAACTTACCTTTTAGGAGGAGTTCTAATCTCATAAGGGTTGAACTCCCATTTTTTAGGATGTTTCCTTATGAAATATGTCTTGTCTTGGGGCCCAAAAATGTGTCCAATTGATGAAGACCATAAACGAATAATGCTTAGAGTCCTATTTGCATTGGGCTTTAGGTGTAATAGGGCCTAGATGGACCGACCATTAAACATAAATGACAAGATAAAGATATGGTCGGGAATACCCGACCTCAGTTACAGAATATGTCCAGGCTAGCATGACAGCCTATGAATAAATGGAAGGAGCGACCTAGTTAGGCCGGGAAACAGGCCCGGGCTGCGTTTGGCTGGGCATTCATGCCCGACCTTTTGGTTATTTGGTTACTAGTTTTCAAGAGATCGGACACCCAGGCTGACCTAATTGTTAAGATGGACCGAGCTGTTATACTCCACATGCCTAGCTCATCTTTGGACGTCGTAAAATTGTTCCGATCAACTACGAAGTGCATAAATGAAATCATATTCGATAGACACTGAAAATTTAAATTTATCTAATTTTGATTGAAATAACAATTAGATCACAATTAATTAGATTAAATTTTACAGTTTTCAATACTGGTATTAGTTAGATGAATCTGACTATCACAGCTTTGTCAGAACTATAAAGTATAAACAGATGTGTGTAAAGTCTTGTTATAAATAGAATGAAACTAACTGTCAAAGATTTATCTAGACAGAAAACGTGAAGTTTTGTTTAGTGTAGTGCAGATCCAGATGAATCTTGTTATCACAGATCCATCTGGATTATAGATCGTGAGCAGAACAGTTTAAGCGATGTAGAATTATAAAGAGATTTGAACACAATATTTGAGCTTAACGTGGGAAAAATCCTAACAGGGAAAACCTACGTGCCCGCACCTTGCGGACAAAAATCAATCACTGATATGAAAAGAGATTACACAGTTCAATCTGAGCTACAGGATAAATTTACACATAAATCTATCAAACACCTAAAAAATAAATCACTCTCTAATTCTTCTATAGCGTATAATATGAGCTGGTGTCCCACCACTCTTCAGTAGCTTTCTTTAACATTGCAATGATTTTCAGCAAACTCGATGTAACACCCCAAGTTTCAAAACCTTAAACCTAGGCGTGTTAACTTCCATTCACATTAAATGCGGAATTTAAAACGTTTAAACATTAAAATGCGGAAAACAAATCATTTAAAAACTTCAACATTTTCATTTTCTATTTTAAAATCTTATAGAAATTTCGACAGAGTCTCCTCTATAAATTGGACTTAACCAACCTGTAGAGGGACATCAAAACCATTTTACAACATAAACTCAACTCAAATAGAAATCCAATATTCAACATACAACCCCAATTCTACTTCAAACTCCAACATCACCACATTATTTCAAACTCAATCCCCAAACTCCTCAACACAACATTTTGTATCAATAAGCTTCAATTAAATGCAATAAGTGATAATATAACCAATATTAGAAATTCCATAACTAATTTAAAACTAATCTCAACCAAACAATTATCAACATAAAATGAATGAATTAAGAAATAATTAATTATAAACTTAATTAACTTCAAAATTTAACTTTATTTTCTTTAAAAAACTTGAAGCGGTGTAGCCTGAGTCTGTCACCAAGTGCTCTCCTCGGATCACCTAACTTTCATCACCTGAAATGTTGGGGAGGGATTGGGGTGAGCTAAAGCTCAGTAAATAAATTTTATGCATGAATGCATGCTTATGACATGAAATGTTTTAAACTTTGAAATATGTATCCCCATTCACTTTAACCTTTCAAAACTTTCAAACTTTTCAAGCTTTCACTTGACATTTCAAAACTTTCACTTCATTCCATCGTGAGCTCACTTGGTGTAACTTCTAGTCAATCAGATAACAGTGGGCCATTCTTATTTGGAACCAGATTAACATGCGCATTTCCACCGCAAAGCGGTTTAACATTCACTTTCCCACCGCAAAGCGGTTCATTCATTCATTCCACCGCAAAGCGGCTCATTACATTCGGGTACGCCGGTCCCCCGCGCCCCATTTCCCACTCGGACCTTTCATGACATAGAAGTACACCCATTCTTTCAAAAACTTGGGATACATAATTTTTTGACAAAAATTGCACTTTGACACATTCCTTTCATTAAAACATTTGACTTTCCCATTTCGATGTCAATGCATGCTTGATGATGCAATGACATGTAACGTGCATGCTTGAACATTTCCTTAACTACACATAATTGCATATGATAGACCAAAAGCATTAAAATTCCGTAATTAACACGAATGTCAATTAAGCACATTAATTCCACATTAACATTCAACTTTGATGAAAGTAGGGGGAAGTTTACTTACTTGACGTCCTTAGCATTTACCGTTATCTGAATTTGCAAGTGGAGGAGCTTCGACTGCCCGTGTCTTCAATGTACCAAAATCCTAATTGTGTCCATTCATTTAGTAAAATATACTTAGTTTAAAAATCACAATTCCTATTCTTTTAATATTAACAAAACTTCCGATCGAGATCAAGAGTTCAAATTAACCTTTAAAAAATCTGAATTTTATGTAGGAGGTACATACATAACGTTATTTACATAAAAATCTATATATATACATGTGTATATCAAAATATGTATGTGTGTGCACGTGAAAGTGGTTAAACCGTGTGGGTGCGGTTTCGTGTGGGTGCGTGAGAGGGGAAGGTGAAGATGTCTTACTGGTGGTGGTCGGTAACTGGAGTTGAAACGCTGGCGTGAAGGAGAGGCGGGAGTAGAGGTATATGTGCGAGAGGCGAGAGAGACGAGAGGCACAGAGAGGGCGAGACAGAGAGTGAGATCGCGAGAGGGAGCGGAGAGTGAGCGTGAGAGACCGTGAGTGAGCTCGGTTTGGGTGGAGAGGAAATTAGGTTAGATTTCAATTTTCGTTAATTGCAACTCGGTCCCTCAATTCTCCTCTTTTGTGTAATAAAATCACAACTTTCAAATAAATTTCAAAGTGCCACCAAACTTCTCCCAAATTTCAATTTAATGCAATATAGGCAGCTTACTACTCAATTAAAATAGAAATTGACAAGTAACAATTTAAAATGCACAATTAGACATAAAATTGCAAGTAAAATTTATAATTTTCTAATTGGCACATTGAGCGAGACAGTGTCCAAGTCCTTCCACTGCAAAATAATTAAAATTATAGATAATAATAATAATAATCAATTTAAAATTCACAAGCACCTTAACATAAATTTTATGCAAGATTTATAATTGCACTTAAAAATGAAAAGCGGTCTTACACTCGAACTCCCGTTTGATCTCGATCAAACCTCAAGTTTGATCTTCTGACTGAAAGTCTTTTCTTCTCGTAATGATTGACAAACTCCTCTCGAAGAAACACGATTTACAAATTGATCAAGAATCCTAGTTGCGCAAAATCTCTATTACCTGCAATTAAATCAAGGATAATTAGAGATAAGATAAGATAATAAATTAAAGAATCTTACAACAAGTGAAGATAAGGTCAGATAATCAAGGTTGGTTATGGGAAAAAAAATAAAAAAATCATACCATAAGTGATATACACAAATTTGGACACCAAGAATTGAGTCCAAGATTTTCGGCCAATCAGAACTTTTCTTTATCTTGAATTCTTATCATGAATGATAAGTGATAAGACGGAATTTTAACCCAAGTAGGATATAATTATAATTCTCATTACTTTTCATAAACGATAAGTGAACCAATTTATCTCCAAACATAATCAATTAGCACGAGATAATTATTCCAAGATTTATAGGAGATAATTATAATTACAAGTTCCAGTAATTATCAAGTAATTTAATTAAACTTAATAAATTACTATACTCACGTGTTTAGTAATAAAATTAAAGTTACCAAATTACAAACATGTAGGAAAATAGAAAATGCCAATAAAAATAACTTAATATAAGTTAACAATCTCCTCCTTTGACTTTTTCTATCTTTCCAAAACATAGTCATCTTTTCACAAACATATGTGGAAGTAACAAGTAACCATACACCATACTGCTCCCCCCTATCAAAGTTCTCCTCCCCAAGTCATGCACCATAATAAATTCACTTCAACTAATTCATGCATGCAACGAGAAAAATAATAAGCACATAATAAACTGAAAGTTACTTCAACACTCAATGAATCAGAAAAGATGAGAAAAAAAATACTACTCCCCCTTTGTGGAAGAAATAGGGGAAGTATTCCACGTCTTGTAACCTGCCAATGTAAGCACAAGTAGACAAAAATAGGCAAAAGTCAGTTACAGAAGATATAAACTGGAAATAAAGGTTAAGTTTCATAAAACTCAGAAAACATAATAAATGCTCCCCCTTACTGCAACACTAAGAATTTTAATGTAGTAGGATATGATATCTATGTCTCTCCCCAACGGCCCCTCAAACATAGAATTCATGCAAACATCTAAAATAGATTTTTCGTCCAGTTAGAAATTATTTTTGGACTCGGTCTTCTTCTTTTCAGTAGTAGCCTTTGAGATCTCATTTTTGGACGAACCTCCAGAAAACATATTTATCTTTAAACCTTTTGACAGTGGTTTTGAGTTCAACCACTTCTTCCTTTAGAGCGATAACTTCTACTTCCAGTTGCCCAATTCAACCATCCTGTCTAGACAAATCATGCTGGCCAGATCCATCTTTAGGTCTCTTGAAACCCTAATCATCCAAAAATTGTGAAATAATCCAGGGGTAAACAAGAAAATATGTGTTCCCTTGTCGAGGGCCACTTCCTAAAACACAATCAATAATAGAATTCCAAATAAGACTAACCAAATCAATATTCCTCTTAATGTTAAAGAGAAAAAGAGTCTGAGCATACTCACATTTAAAATTCAATTCATGAATAAGCTGGTCAAAATTTTCCTTAACAATCTTGTGCAAAATTTGATATACGAGACTCATAGTGCAATCCCTTACCAGGCAGCAGTCGACCAAAATTTAAAACTGAAAGGTGTAAGCGTACCTTTTGTAGTCTGCATAAGGATTCTAACAGATGATACCTGGATCTATCTGGTGAAGTAGATTCATCTGCCCTTGTACTCAGTTTCTTTTTCTTTGTGGTCACTGTTTCATTCACTTTTTCTTGCTCTTTTAGTCTGGCCAGGAAATCTCTTCTTCTTCAGATTCCTCTGTTTCATCAGCATTAACCTCATCTTACATATTCATCTACTTCTTTCTCTTCATCTCTAACTCTGACTCGCCAGATTCACCTGTGTCCTGGTCAGACCCCTCTGCGTCTTCTTCCGATTTGTTTCCAGATTTACCTTCTTCCACATCTTTATCATCTTTGGCATCTCCCCCTTTGTTTTAGTGTGTTTTCTCAAAATTTCTTTTGCGCCAATCAATTCACTTTGAATATCTAAGGGAGAAAAGTGACTGGTAGGAAGATTACCATACCAAACATAGGTGTCGGATTTGTGCCCATAACTTGTGGCTTGGAGGTAGAGACGCCTTGGCTTTGTTCGGCTATAGGTAGAGTTGGAATTTGAACTCGTTATGGCATGAGTAAGAATGGCTAGTGTAGAGGCGGTGAAGGAGATTTGAGGAGAGATTTTCGAGGAATTTGAGTGCAAATAGAATTCAAGAGATTTTTAATTCCATTCCTTGTAGATAAAGATATCTCTTGAGAATCTTAGTTCCTGTCAATCTCCTTTCCTTCAAAAAATAGGATAAGTATGGAAATCGAATAATCCAAGAATTAGGTAACAAATAAATTACAAAATTGGGCCCCGCAATTAGCTGACTTATTTTACAAGATTCGCACACATTTGCCCACAATAAACTGCCTTAAATAAAGATTTTCAAAGAAAAAAGTATCTAAAATACGTGAATGAAAAAATCTAGATGCGTATGCGTACCTGAGACACATATGAGCTATATTGGCATATGTTGAGATAGATACATCTGACAGTGTGCAGTCCACCACGGTACATGATTAAGTTGATTAAAGTGCGTGTGTGATCCGAACAACCCTTAGTCATCCACATACTGTCAAAAATCATATGATTGCCCTGATTTATTGATTTGTCATCGTAGTGTACAATAAGACCGATCAATATCTATATAAAGTGTATTTTCTCAAATCAGACTTTCCGACATTTTCAATATTGTGGCAATGTCTTTTGGAGGTGGAAATAGCTTCACACAATCCCCAGAAGTTCTCTTGCTAAATTTTTCCCCTTTAGATTCGAAAAATGGTATGAACTTGACTTGGATTTGTAGATTCACAGAATCTCCAGAAGTTATCTCACTAGATTTTCACCTTTTTCTTTGATATTATCATCTTAGACTAAAGGGTATGGACTTGGCTTGAATAGGCAACCTTCTTTTCCACTGGCCCTGCCCTTAGACAATAAGAAAATGCATGCAATGCTAAAAGCAAGATTCAGATCATAGGTCTATACACAGAATATGAAACATCATCCAGTAACAAACCATATAGCTTTGACAGTAGTGACATATTCCTTGAATTTGCCCAGATTTGAGTACTAGTTAGATTCATCTGAAGACATGTTAACTGATATCAGCCAGAAGTATCTATCTCGTTATTAGCCTCAAGCACTCTAATATATCTGCAAGCAAAAACATGATCTACACTTAGTATAAGAATAGGATAAGTCAACCTAAATGCATGTAATAAAAGAAAAAGAAAAAAAAATGCAATTTTTTTTTAATATGCATGTTCCTATTCAGTAGGAGGTGATACTCCAATTTATTTTTTATGGTTTTCAAATTTGAGAGTATCGAGGGCTTTAGAAAACAAATCTGCAAGCTATAGATCAGTCTGTATGTGCTCCAGATTGATAATCTTTTGTTCCACCAATTCTTTGATGAAGTGGTGTCTGATATCAATGTGTTTTGTTCTGAAGTGCTGGACAGGATTTTTTGAGATGTTGATAGCACTAATATTGTCACAACACATTGTGTACAGCAACTACCAGCTGCAATATACTCCACTTCAGCTGTGGAAAGAGATACTGAATTCTTTTTCTGCTTAGCCACGCTACCAAGTTGTTTCCAATGGAAAAATAACCTTCTGATGTACTCTTCCTATCATCAACATTCCCAACCCAATCTGCGTCCGAATATCCTGCAAGATGGGCAGTGGTATCTCTTGTAAACCAAATTCCATAACTTAATGTACCACTTACATATCTAATGATTCTTTTCATAGCGGCAGCATGAGACTCCTTGGGTTTGGCCTGATATCTTGCACGCACTCCAACACTGAAGGATATGTCTGGTCTACGAGTAGTCAGATACAGAAGACTTCCAATCATGCTTCTGTAGAGAGATGGATCCACATCCTTGCCAGAGTCATCCTTTGAAAGTTTCAATGTAGTTGCCATGGAAGTTCTCATAGCCTTTGTTTTTTCAATCCCAAACTTCTTCACCAGATTTTTAGCATACTTTGCTTGAGATATACATATGTCATATTCATCCCGTTGTACCTTTTGAACTCTAATAGATGGTCTTTTCAACACTTCTGGTTCTTCATCATCAGGTGTATCTGGGCAATCAATTGCCTCTGGAAAGGCAGATGTATCTGGATAGCCAGGTTCATCCTTGTCACATTCTTTAGTGTTATTTTGACTTTCTACTTGGTGAAGTTTTTCTACTGATTTCTCAGTTTCAGCTTGCTGTTTTGGTAGAATCTCCAACTCATCAGCCTCTACTTCCTGTTTGTCAACTTTTTCATTTCTTAATTTCTGAAAAAGATTAGAAAAATTGTCAAAGGCATCAGATTTATCACGAATAAACATAACCCTAATATATCTGGAGAAATCTTCACCACATACGAAGATGTATCTCTTACCACCAATAATTTCCTTTTGAATAGAACACATCAGATCCATGTGAGTAAGTTCAAGGATACGAAAGGTGTTGTGAGATGTACCTAGCCTGTGTTGATGTTTGATTTTCTTAACCTTTTGAAAATCAGTACATATTCCATCTGAAATGTTCTTGATATTGGGTAGTCCTCTCTCGGCTTGTAGTTTAGCCATCTTTATGGGATCATGGTAGTTTATATGTCTTGACCGATTGTGCCATAATTCCTTGGTTTTGGCCCTTACAGAATTGCAAGTTATGTGACTTTCAAGTGTATAGCATTTATCCTTGGATCTAATTCCCTTAAACAGTACATTTTCCAATGGATTTAAGTTCCTGTCACAACTCAATACCTTGCAATAATCTTTAGAAAATTTGACAAGCAGGTTATCATCACATAATTGACCTACACTAATCAGATTAGCCTTAAGCCCAACAATATACAATACATTAGTTAATGTAGGCAATCCTTTAATATTAATGATACCCGATCTATCAATCTTACCTTTTTGTCCATCACCAAAAGTAACAACACCTGTTTCACCTTTTTCAAATTGTGACAAAAGAGAAAGATCACCTATCATGTGTCTAGAACATCCACTATCAAATCAAGGTACTGAATGATAATTGAACTACATAAGCATTATTTCTAATTCTCTTTTCTTGCCTAGTTACAAGTCTTCTTTTATTTGAGTCGATAAATTTCAAGTACTCATAACACCTAAATACATCATGACCAGGTTTGGCACAACATTACAAAATACCTGGAAGACAGATGTATCTTTCCGATTTTGACGAGGTTAAAATTTTCTGCCAGTCTGACGGAAATATTCATCTTGCTTGTATAGATTCGGTTGAAACTTTCTACCTGTATGGTTCCTGGCTGGATGTTAGTGCTGAGTTCCAGCAGCATTGAATTGATGATGGTAGGAAGTAGATTCATTTGAGAAGATTATGTTTTGCTCCTTCTTCCCGTATCCTGTTTCTTTCACAAAGACCATCTTGTTTTCATGAGTCTTACCTTCATATCCAAGTCCATTTTTTATGCTAGCAGGTCTCCCATGGTTCAGAATTTCATTAAGCTGAACAGATCCAAGTACCAATTTCTTGATCATGTCTTGTGTTTTAGCAAGTTCAGCACTCAACCTGCTTACCTCATCATTTTCATCATTTGATAATACAAATGCATTTGGATTACTTTTTCCTGTAGTGTTCAGCCACAACTTGCAACAGTTGTATCCTCTCTTTTGCCTTTTGAAGTTCCTTTTTCAAATTTTCTGCGTATGATCCAGATTCATCTGAGTTGGTACCTACATAAGATGAATTTTCAGATTTAGTACCAAATAAATGTAAAGCCATAAGGGTAATTACCTGTTTTTCATAATTGCTTTTATCTGAATCTGATTTAGATTCATCCATGTCTCCATCACTCCATGTATCATTCATGGCTTTCCTTCCTTTGGTCTTCTTTATAGTGTTGGAACATTCTACTGCGATGTGTCCATATCCTTCACATTCTCTGCACTGAATACGGTTCTTAGGCTTCACTTCAAATGAATTAATACTGTTCCTAGGATGGAAATTTTTTTTTCCTCCATTGTTTTTGTTGTTTTTTATTCTGGCCTTGAAGGTTTGTAGATTTTTCTTTTTGTTTACCCTTGAGAAATTTTTTAAATTGTCTGGTGAGAAGTGCTAAGCTTTCATCTTCGTCTGTCTCACTAGATTCATCTGGCTCTTCACTGCTTGCTTTAAAAGATATTCCTGGTTTCTTGTCTTTCTTTCTTCGGGCCATGTTTAACTCATAGGTCATTAATGACCCTACAAGTTCCTCTACTCGCATGGTTGAAAGATCCTTGTTTTCTTCAATAGCTGTCACTTTTGCATGGAACCTGTCTGGTAAAGATCTTAGGATTTTTTGTCCAATCTGCTCATTTGAGTAGGTTTTCCCAAGGGCTTCAGCTGAGTTTGTGAGATCACTCAATCTGACGTATAAACTTTTGAAATCTTCTCGCTCATCCATAGATAGTTGTTCAAACTCAAGAGTGATTATCTGTAGCTTGGAGGTTTTGACAGCATTGATACCTTCATTTGCTACCCTCAAAGCATCCCATGCTTCCTTGGCAGTTCTTAAGGAAGAAATCAGCCTGAATTGACCTGGATCAACCAAAGAAACAATAGCGTCAAGTACTTTAGAATTCCAATTTGCATTAGCTAATTCATCTGCAGTATAAGCACTTCTAGATATAGCTGTAACAATACCTCCAGTAGTGACAGTGGGTGTTGTGTAACCATCAATGACACATGTCTAACAACGTTCATCTATAGACTGAATAAAAGTTTCCATACAAATTTTTCAATATGCATAATTATTACCAGTCAACAAAAGTGGCCTAAGAGATGCAGAATTTTCCATTTTAGATAACCGAATCTCACTTTCTAGAAGTGAACCCGCTCTGATACCAATTGAAAATTTAAAGTTGTCTAATTTTAATTGAAATAAAAATTAGATCACAATTAATTAGATTAAATTTTACTGTTTTCAATACTGGTATTAGTTAGTTGAATCTGACTATCACAGCTTTGTTAGAACTATAAAGTATAAACAGATGTGTGTAAAGTCTTGTTATAAATAGAATGAAACTAACTGTCAGAGATTTATCTGGACAGAAAACGTGAAGTTTTGTTTAGTGTAGTGCAGATCCAGATGAATCTTATTATCACAGATCCGTCTGGATTATAGATCGTGAGCAGAACAGTTTAAGCAATGTAGAATTATAAAGAGATTTAAACACAATATTTGAGCTTAACGTGGGAAAACCCCTAACAGGGAGAACCCACGTGCCCGCACCCTGGGGACAAAAATCAATCACTAATAAGAAAAGAGATTACACAGTTCAATCTAAGCCATAGGATAAATTTACACATAAATCTATCAAACACCTAAGAAATAAGTCACTCCCTGATTTTTATATGGCGTGTAATATGAGTTGACATCTCACCACTCTTCAGTAGCTTTCTTTGACACTGTAACGATCTTCAGGAGACTCGAACTCCCGTTCGATCTCGATCCAAACCTCCCATTTGATCTTCTGGCTAAAAGTCTTTTCTTCTCGTAGTGATGACAAACTCCTCCCGGAGAAACACGATTTACAAATCGATTTTGGCATGAAATAATAAGCTCTCCATCTCTAGATTATTCATGCACAAAACGAAGTCACACAATGAAGAAGCCGTATATGTATTCAGCACCATACTAATTTTCGGCTTTTGTGACTTCTTAAGGAAAACCGTCCTACTTTCCCTTATTTAAGTGCAATCGGATTGCTTGTCCATCAAGAATCCTAATTGCACAAAATCTCTATTACCTGCAATTAAATCAAGGATAATTAGAGATAAGGTAAGATAATCATAAATTAAAGAATCCTACCATAAGTGAAGATAGGATAAGATAATCAAGGTTGGTTATGAAAAAAAAAATCATGTCATAAGTGATATACACAATCTTGGACACCAAGAATTAAGTCCAAGATTTTCGGTCAATCAGAGTTTTTCTTTATCTTTAATTCTTATCATGAATGATAAGTGATACGATGAAATTTTAGCCCAAGTAGAATATAATTATAATTCTCAATACTTATCTCATAAACGATAAGTGAACCAATTTATCTCCAAACATAATCAATTAACACAAGATAATTATTCCAAGAGTTATAGGAGATAATTATAATTACAAGTTCAAGTAATTTAATTAAACTTAATAAATTAAGTAATTTAATTAAACTTGATAAATTACTAAACACACGTATTTAGTAATAGAAAAAAATAAATTTACCAAACATTACTTAAAATAAGTTAACAGACACGATAAACACACGTAAAATCAGGTAACTCCATAAAAGTTAAAACAACATTTTATTTCTTTTTAAATAATCTATTTAATAAAAATATAAATCACAGTCACTAGTTCAAAGTTTGTAGCCACAACTGGTTTGGAAGAAAAAAAATGTTACAGTGAGACCAGCGGCGGAGCTAGGAAGAAATTTCGGGTGTAAAAGTTACATTGTGTTCAGTTAAATAATTAATACAGTTTATTATAATCTAATTTATAAAATACAGAAGTTTTCAAACCACTTTTTAACTACACACATTTCCTCTCTCCTCTTTTAATCACACAATCACTACTACTTTAAAAGTGTGGATAGGGGAAAATCTTTCCCTTGACAAGTTTTCCCTCACACATTTTACTCTAAACCAAGAATACCCTTTATTAATACTATTGCATATATTTAGAGCCCGTTTGGTAGTGAAAATTTTTTTACCTCAACTTTTCAAATTCAATCTCAACCATCCATTTTTAGTCAAGCCCATATTTTTTTGGTTTTCAAACTTTTTTAAACTACACATCCATCAAAAAATCAAAATAAAAAATCACAAAAATCAAAATTTTTCATATTACCAAACAGGATATTATTATGTGTGTATTTTGTATTGTTTAAAAAGATTTTTTTTTGAAATGAATAGTGATTTTTTGGAGAATTGATGGTTGAGATTTGTTAGAAAAGTAAAATATTGTGGACTTAATTTTTAATAGATGGTTGAAATTGAGTGCCGTAGAAAAAAAAAATTTAAAGAAAAAAAAAATAAGGGCTATATCATCGAGAAACAAAAGGTCACTCTCGACTCCCACGATCTCTCCCCATTTGAAAACCCACCGAGAACCCCAAGAGCCAAGTAAAAGTAATGAAAAGAAAAATCTCATTTGGGCAGTAATCCAAATGGAATTAATTCTCATCACAGGTATGTAGTATGTACTTTTCTATTCTTTTTCTTTTTTAAAACCTATCATTCTTGATCTTTGTTCCATCCCCATTTCGTCTGTTCACAGTAGAACAAATTGGAGCTGGAGCAACCTGAATCACTCTTTCTATGGCTTAGGTTAACATGTGCTACTTATCAACCAATTTAAGAGTAAATTTCTCCACAATTTTCGTCGTTTACAAAATCTTTGATTTATTTTTTTATTTTTTTTTTAAAAAATCTTTTGTAGCATGTTTTAGCTCGTGTTCTTTAATTACCTCAATTGCCTTAAAATAGAATATAGCTTCAACTTTAATACTCATATCATGTATTGTTTACGTGCGTTTTAAAATAGAATATAGCTTCAACTTTAATACTCATATCATGTATTGTTTACGTGCAACGCACGTGCTTACTACTAGTTTACCTAAAAAATACGAATAAACTAAATTTATAACCCACAAAATTGTCGAACAAAGCCTTAACCATAGAAATTTTTTGAAACAAAATAAAATACATAATAATATTAAAATCAAATAAAATATGCCCAAATTAAGTTTAATATAATCCACTCAAATTAAGCAAATCAAATTACAAGATTGAATAAGAAAAAAATATTTAACAAGAATATTCTAAAACAAATCATAATAACGTGGAGTTTCAACATAAGCATTAAAGATAAATATAAAATATGTCCAAAATTTAAGACTAAATATTTAACAAACAAATAATGTAAACTAAAAGTTATGAATTAATATAAGAAAGTTGAAAAATTATAATATACATTTCAATTGAAATTTTTGCAACATTATATTCAATTTTTTATTTTTTATTTATTTTTAAATCCCAAAGTTCAGTGGCGGCTGGGACCCCACTGGCCCCATGTGGCTCCATCACTGAATGAGACATAAATCTGGCCATATTTATAACAGAGTTGAGACATTATTGTTACATGATTATTAGTGTCCGATAACAGGTCCACGAGCCTCAAAAACATGCCCAGAAATTAACAAAACACAAACACAAAAACTATCCACTAATCCCTCTTAGTATATGGATCCTCCTCAGTTTCGCCTTCGCCCATGCCAAAAGTGTGCTTCACTGCCTCAGTAGCTCCTTCCGCCATACTCTTAATTTGCTCCCCAGTCTTCTGCACAATTCCCTCAGTTTTCTCCTTGCCTGCCTGTGCAGTTTCTTTTCCAGATTCTGTCACTTGTGAGGCCTTCTCCTTCGCGTCTTGAGCGTTTTGAGAAGACTTCTCCTTCGCGGCTTCACTGGTTTGAGAGGACTTCTCCTTCGCGGCCTGGGCGGTTTCAGATGCCTTCTGCTTCGCAGCTTCAGCTTTGTCTGAAACATAGCTGCCCGTTTGGTCCTTGTTTTGTTGAGTTCGATCCCCTGCGGAGTGCGCCATTTCTGAAGCGCTATCTTTTCCCCTCTGTGCCTTGTCCTTCACTGAATCCACAGCTTGCCCAGTTTTCTCCTACGAATAAAACCAAACCACATTGTATATTGATAAAATAAATATAATAACATAGCTCTTCTTAAATAGACTGATTTTTAAGATATATTTTTTCACGAGATGCAGAAACGTGTATATATATGTATTATGTATACCTGAGCCTGGCCCTTGGCTTCACCAGCTTTGTAGCTTTGATTATGAGACGCCATTTTTGTTGAATTGAATTGGGTTAAAATGAACTTAAGTTTAGCTTTAAGTTGTAATGGAAAGATTCGGAAGTTTTTGAGACAATTGTAGTGTACTTGTTATATGTGAATGAAGAGGGGCTATTCTTGCATGGTATTTAATGGCAGATTTGGAGGAGTTTGAAACTGACACGCGTCAAGCGATACGACACGTATGTGAGTACGTGCCATTCAGCTGAGTTATTAATCGATAGGATCAAATCGACGACGACGCGTTGCACTTTCACCTTCACGATAAGGTAGGTATACGTATCAAGAGCTCCCTTAATTCTTTCATTCTTTCATTTTTTTTTTTTTTTAAGTTTTAATATATATTTTTTTATTACTCATCCGTCCCATAATAAGATACTCATTTCTATTTTCACACAAATTAAAAAAAAAATAATAAATGTTGAAATTATAAATTTATATACATTTTACCTAATAATCCATTCATTCCATGAAGATAGACTTGTTTCTTTTTCCACATAGATTAATAAAATGTAATTAATATAATTGAAAATATAATTTTTCTTGGATTTTACTTAATATATTCTACATTAAACAATGGAATAAATTTGATTAGTTTATATTTGTTGATAACAATGAACATTAAATAAGGACAAATTAAAAAATTAAAAAATATTTAGATTTTTTAATTAAAAAAAAAAAATCGCTTATAATTTAAGACGGACAAATAACGAATACGAACATATCTTCATGGGAAGCAGGGAGTATACTCCTACATTGAATTATGGGTAGTCATATTTGTTGATCACAATGTGTATATTAAAAAACTAAGATATTAATATACTCCGAACAAGAAAGATGGTCTATAATTTGGGACAAACGAAAAAGGAAAACGAACATATCTTTATGGGACGAAGGGAGTACTTTAGAAAGAATTACATCTATTAACACTTTTATATATACTAGTGAAACTCGTACATTGTACGAGACCCGTCTTACGGTCGAATTTATTGGAGTAATTTCAATATAATTTTAAGAGGCATTTTGCAAAATTAGTTTATGTTTATCATTTCCAATAAAAAAAGGTGTGTTATAATAATTAGTATCAACATTGACAAAAACCCAATATGGAGAAATGCCAAATGTAAAATTGATCAAAAGTTAAAGGTAACCGAAAGAGAGTAATAAATTTAGTGTTGTATCAGTATATTTGAAGAACAAGTGATGTAATAGCTTCCCGATTAACCTTTAGTGCTGCCTCTTTGGACGGAATGATAAGCTCGTCCACATATCTGAAGCAAAAGACACATCATTGAAAGTGGAATACAATACAGAATAAATTATCAAATATCTAGGTAACATTGTTATTCTCACAACCTTCATAAGTTGATAGAGTTAATAACCAATATTTCACCAAAAAGATAATTCGCCATTAATCATTACAATTTTGACCTAGTATATAGCAATTTTAATGCCAAAATGGAATAAAAAAATTTGATAATTATATTTCTGTTATACACCTTTTTATTGACCTTTAATAAGCTTTACTCCTTAGGTCTTACACATAATGCTAACAACAATATGTCCCCTATATTCCAGTGTAAAGGCAATCATATAAATTACCTTTCAACATCAGTGAATTTCTTGTCCACGCGATTTTGGTCCGCTGAATAACCTAATATATAAATAGAGTTTCATTAATAAGGTAGAGATTTCCCTAAAAAAACTGAAGTATTGCCACTTACATTTTAAAACCGGGAAATTAAAACAATTTCAATTAATCCATTGAAAATTTGAGGAACCCATCCATGGGTTACAATGCTTCTCTATTTCATTTTGGTTTACGTTAGACATATAGCTTGGTCATTACTCTCATGCCATATTAAACGACAACCCTACTTTTTAACCATACATTCTCATAAAAATCACTATTCAAAAAATTATTTCTTCAAATTAAAAATTATTGAACATTAACATCAAACAGGGGCATAAATCTCGATACCCCTATATGGTGATAAGGAAAATGATAAACCTATTAAGCTTACACTGAATGGGGCCAAAATCTTCAGGAATTAGATATCATTGTCTAGATCGTTACCAGCCTTCAACATAAGAAAATCACTATAGCATCAATAATATGATACGAAAAATAATTATTTAAAAAAAAAGCCCTAAGTAAAATCAATCCTCTTAGCAAAGTTCGTCATGTTCTTATAGTCCTTAATTATATCGCATTTTGGGATGTATCTAGTCAAACTTTTAAAAACCAGAAAATGAAGACTCCATATTCGAACTAGAACAGAGGGTAGTTGTACAAGTTTCTATGTTTATCCACATTGAAACCTGGTCATATCAATGCAATCTTTAAAATTAGTTCTTGATATCCAAATACGATGAGTTGTTAGGAGGGGAAGGCTGAAAATACTCATATTTCAACTGGTAAAAGGGAGAATCTTCAGATAGAAAACAAATTTACAAGAAATGATCCAATACGTCTAGCTATGAAGTTTTGGATCTTCTAGACATATTAGAAAATTTGTAATGAATATAATTTCATAAAGGAAATTGGTCTATAATTGGAGGAAAAAAGGGAAAACAAGCGTATATTTGTGGAATGAAAAGAATAACAAAGAAAGGTAATATTTAGAAATGTTTAGTATATATATTTGGAAGATATTTTCACAGGCATAAATATGTTAGTTCTATAGTTAGTATCCCATAATTTTGTCAATTAGACCATAATTTTGTTGATGGCTGGAAAAATAGGCTTTTCCAAATAGCATGTCTTTGTTATAGGAGCAAGGAATTGTTCAACAGATTATATTTCCAAGAATATGTAGAAGATGGGTGTATTCTAGGAAGGAGGCATAGTCATCAACCACATTCGTGTTTACAGAGGTTTGCAGGAATGAAAAAAAATTGCGATGATGAGTAATCTAACCCCAGTGAGATGCTGAATGTTCTGCCATGATCCGATATGGATCAGGATGTCACCCATGGACCAGAATCAGCAGGGAATAGCAGAAAAAATGATTGAAACATTACTCTTCAGTATAAAACAGATGGAAAAACTGCATAGATTTTTGAATCCATCTCAATTTGTTAATCCCTTGATTCTCTCTCTAGACCAAAAAAGCAATTTCTACTCAGCTTTGAATGCCTCTTCTACTACAAAAATACATTCATTTATTGATTCAACTGCTAGTAATCATATGCCGAATCTACTTATATTTAAGATTTAATGTCCCGCAAAAGGTCAAAACCATCTTGCATTTAACAATCCCTAGAATAAACAAACGCACAATTAGCTTAAAACCACTTTCAAATAAATCAAGACTACATGAAAACATGACCAATTTCAAAAAAGCTTCACTTCAAAAACGCATTAAATAGAACCCTAGAAAAGGCAATAAAATTGCAATGTTCATCTATATTTTTACTTCGTCAATAAAATTTCTGGGGTAAAAGTGGGAAATAAACGTTCTGAAACTAAATTGAAGACTAAACCTTGAAGAAAAGTTCCGGGTTTTTTTCTAGCAAAATAGACTCCTTCTGCCTCTTTTTCAGTAATACCGCATCAGGATTATCTTGAATGAATTCAGGGTCAACGGAGACCTGTTGAGATCAAAAGAATGTGACAATATTATTAAAAACGGAAAAAAAGAAATTCACACTAACCTTCGAAAGAACACATCGAAAGACTATTTCAAATCTTCTAAAGACGGACCGACGGCGCGTTAGAGAAAAGAAACTAGAATCTTTAGGATCTTATTAGGGCAAATGAAAGCTTCCCCCCCCCCCCTAAACAAGTAGAAAAGAAAATAAGAAACGGAGAAACATTGCGGATTAATAAACAAATGTAAAAAAAGAATGACAGAAAGAGAGATTAAAACTTCAAAACCCCTCTTTCTTGGGAAGAAAATGGATCGTTCAGGGTTAAAGGAAAAATGAAAAGGAAAGGATTAAATAATTGACCTTGGCCTTGAGATCATTGACCTTCAACTCCTTCTACGGTCCTTGACGAAGTAGTTCCATTTCAGTAGATGGTTGCAGTGCATCTATGTGCAAGGAAAGGAAATTAGCTTAGTGTGGAGAGATGAAAGAATGTATTGTAGAGGTCGAGAAGAGAAAGTGTGGGAAATTAACACTGTAAAAAATGTGTGGAAACAGAGACCGACTTAAATGAATGGTAGAGGAATAATGTGAATATAATAATACGTGAATATTGAAAAACCAGTTCCTCAACATTTCGAAGTCCCCATGTGAAGAGAGAGAGGGATGAAAAGGCACTTTAGAAGGATATTTTGTACAAACCAAATAATGAATAGTAAGAACCAGATATAGGTGTGAAAGGGAGGGTTGCAAAATGAATAGTAAACTTTCATTGTCTCTTTTAAAAGAGGAGGGATATGTAAACAAAAAATTTAACACTAACTAGAGTTATAAAAAGGCTTATTAGCTACGAAAATCAACAACATAACACGAATTCCAGATTGTTGTCCCAAAATGCCCTAGTTAATTGTTTACTATTAAAATCGTGCGCGCACGCACGCACGCGCACACACATATATATATTCAACAAATAAATTTTAAATTCGTATAAACAATACGTTAAAAAAGTGGTGATATATACAATTTTAATTAGGTGGGCGATTAAGAAGACATCATTTTTGGATAGCATATCTAAACTCCATAACATGATCATGTAGCCTTTCTCTTTCACATTAACCTCGTATGGATGGAGTACAAAATTTGACCAAGACAAAAAAGAACTTAAATCTCACGAAACTTCAAAAACTTTAAGTTAAATTAATGTGGGATAGGAGAAAATTCTAAATCAATAAGAACAAAGGAAAATAAGAAGGATATACGAAAACATGTGTAATTTTCAGCTCAAATCATGTCAGATTTACGAGCATTAGTACATTCCGGAAGCGTTATTCGATTCCGCATATTTTTCTAGATGACATATCAAATTCAATTGTTTAAGGGTCCATTTTAACGTTTCTGTGTTTTGGTTCAGTTTATGGATAATTTCGTCTATTTCGGGTTTTTAATCTTATTCAAATTTGTTGTATAATCATAATCAGATTTGTCTTATAGTTTTCTATACTTAGACTTGTTTAGTTTTAATTATATTTTTCATTTTATCTAGAATTTGTTTAACCCTATAAATGCATGTTAAATGTTTGAAGAGAAAATTTAACTTTTGCTCACCAAACTTTAATCATATTACCAACTACTCACCTAACTTTAAATTATAACTCAATGCTCACTCAACTATTTCAAACATTACTCATCCATCACTCCTTCAACTCCATCCATCCAATTTGACAAAAAGTGCCATGTAATTGCATGAAAACCCTATGTTCATTTTCCCCAAAAAATCAAGTACCAGAATAATTTTCAATGGCATTATTCAAGTTAGAGATGGTGAATGGTGGAAAGCCCTCTCGATCGTTTATGTTACTCAGTGGGAAAGAAGTTAAAGTATTAACCCCGTTTCTCGAAAAATGGTGTATGCAAGCATGAAACAATTGATCAAAATTCACATCCCAAGTGTGGTGATAACAATTGCTGATATCGATTCAAATGTGAAAAAATCTTTGAAGATTGTAATATGAGGTCAAGTTCGGTAAGCAACAGTTAAATTTACTCAATGTTGAAAGTAGGAACACAATTTTATTGATTAATAACATTTCAATTTTCTCATTTATTGGTGGATCCCAATATATTTGTATTTTCTTCTGGTAAATTTCAATAAATTGTCCGTCTGTTTAAGCAAAATTCGAGCAACATTAGTTCGAGTGATATGAACAAGATCTAATTATTATTACTCATGTTTCCATCTTCATCAAGTAATATCAAATCCGACTTTCCATCTCATTATTTTTTAGTTACATCCATAGGTGATGTATCAATTACTAGGGAAGATTTGGAACACTCAAGATCGACGAATCGACAATCTTATTACTCAAATTGGAGAGATTCACCAATTGATGTTATAACTTGTTGGCAATAATGGTGGAAACAATAGGAAGTGATGGGTATAGTTGATGAAGAGGATGGTGATAAGGAATATGTATGAGATGAGAAAATGGAGGAATTGAACTTGATAAAAATAAAGCGAAGACCATTCTAACCAAACCACCCAGTAACAAAAAGGAATTACAAAGGTTTCCAGGTGAAGTGAATTTTTAAGACGTTTTATCTCTAATTGTGTAGGGTGAACAAAATTTTTTTCACCTCTTTTAAAGCTGAAAAATCAGGACGAATTCATTTGGAATGAAGAATTTCAAAAGACTTTTGATAGACTGCATATCTGTAAAGTCCATCAGTGCTAGTTTCACCTATGCAAGGACGGCTAATGAAGGTATACATATCTACTAAACAAGAATCAATAGCTAAAATGGTCGCTTAAGAAGACCAATTTGGTGAAAAGAGGGCGGTATATTATCTTAGCAGACAATTTACAAAATGCAAATGTAATTATTCTGCTATTGAAAATGTCTTGCTTTACATTTTACGTGTACAAAACTAAGAGCTTATCTGCGGCCTGTAACTGTCTATCTGGTTTCTAAAATAAATTTAGTTCAAGTACATGTTTTCTCGCCCTATTCTACATCAAAGGATTTGTCTTTGAACTTTAGCATTGTCAAAATTTGAAATACAATATATACCCCACAAGGCTATTAAAAATCAAGCATTGGCAAATTTTTTGGCTGATCATCCATGCCTAAATATACATAAAGAAATCGAGTTGGAAGTTGACTTATTTGAAATAAAGTCTTGGGTTTTATATTTTGATGGATCGAAAACTGGTAGAGGTGCAAGGGTAGGAATAGTATTAATAAATCCATTGGGAGTTTATTACAAGTTTTCTTTTACTTTGGATAAAGTGTGTACCAACAATCAAGCTGAGTATGAAGCACTTATTGTAGGTTTAGAATTATTAGTAGAGTTGGGAATGAAAAATGTAATCGTCAGGGGCGATTCCCAATTAGTAATTTATCAATTGACCGATAACTTTAAATGCCAAAGTAATTCTGTAATAGGCCAATATGAAATCGCTCAGGAATTGTTGGAATAATTTGATCAAGTGAAATTTCAATACAATAACAGAATGTATAATGACTTAGTGAAAGAATTATCCTAGATAGCTTTGAGCTATTAAAAAATGCTAAATTTGGATTCCACTTATGAATATGGGGTGATATTTCCCATATTACAACGGAGGGTAAGAGGAATCGATGTTCATTACATACAAGATGGGGAAGTAGTAGATTGGGGAGAAGAAATAAAAGATTTTTGAAAGAACTTGATAAGAAGAATGATATGAAAATTAAGGTCCGTTCACTGAATTATGTATTGATAGATGAGTTATACAAGAAACATCCATATGGCGGGCTACTAAAATGCGTAAGCATGCAAGAAGCTAAAACAATCATGATAGAAATTCATGAAGGAATTTGCGAAGCTCATCAAGCTGGTCAAAGAACGAGATGATTAATTATTAGGAGTGGATATTTTTGGCCTAAGATGGAAGAGTTGTGCGTTCAACATGCCAAAACTTGTTTGGTATGCCAAAAACATGGCCCGATCCAAAGAGTATCGAGAAGAGAAATGAAACCCATTATTAAGCCTTAGACATTTAAAGGTTGGGCGATAGATCTGATAGGGAAAATCTATCTCCCATCATCCAAGCAACATACTTTTGTAATAGTTGCAACAGATTTTTTCACCAAATGGGTGGAAATGATACCTCTAAAAGAGATCTCTTAGAAGAATATCACAGAACTCATTCGAGATCACATTATTTATTAGGTTTGAGATACCACAAACTTTAATGATGGATTATGGAACCTCTTTAATTGGAGATCAGGTGAAAGAATTCTTGAGCTAATTTGGAGTTAAGTTGGTATATTCTACGCCTTATTATGTCCAATCTAATGGGCAAACAGAATCTTCTAATAAGATTTTGAAAATATCATAAGAAAGATGATAAATGAAAATGCTTGAAATTGGTACAAATGTTTAAATGAAGCTTTTTGGCCTTAAAGAAAATCTCCATGTTCAAGTACCAAAGTAACTCCATTCCAACTCACTTATGGACAAGAGACAATATTGCCCATGGAGATTAACGTGCTATCAATTAAAGCAAGCTTGCAAAATAACATGAGTGATGATGAACATATAGAATTGTTGACCCAAAATTTATTAGAATTGGAAGAACTAAAGTTAGACATCCTAGATAGATTGCAAGTTCAAAAATGAAAAATGGCTAAGTACTTTAATAAAAAAGTTATAACCAATTTTTTTAGCTTGGGTGATTCATTTTGGAAGACAATACTCCCTTTGGATGGTAAGGATCCAAGATATATCCATGTCCGTGAAGAAAGTATATTCAAGCACTGACTACTTGAGAATGTTCATATTTTTCATAGAAGGTCCAGATGCAACAAAAGGATGACTAGCTGAAGAAGAGCAAGAGGTATTTCCTACCTTTACTTGTTCCCAAGAAGTGAAGGTCCTAAATGGAACGCAAAACAGTATCATCATCCTGTAAAGAAAAAATGCAAATACTTAGCATTTTCATTACAACAAGTGAAGTGAATATGGGGGATAAAACAAAGATTACGTCACTAGTGGCTTTGGAAGAAGAAGAAGAATGAGGTATATCACGGGATGACTCAACCACCTGTGAAGACTTCCCTTGTTCTGGACAAGCAAGCCCTTTCACAATAGGAAAATCTATTGGCATCTCTACAAAGAACAAGTAATTATTATTAGAAGATCAATAATACAACAGGAGAAAATCATGAACATATGTATTACCTTTCGATTTCACACGTGGAGGATCAACATCTTGAAAAGGTTAAGGCTCTTTAATTGACTGGACGACTAAAGAATCTTGGCCTTTGGGTTCCTCTTCCGATAAAATTCCCTTGTTAAATGGCATGGATGAAGGAGAACCTGAGAGAAGTTTTGGAGCAAGCGCTAATTTATCATAATCTTTCATATAAATCCTATCAAGTAAGTATATAAAAGATTATATGCTCAAAAACTTTCCTTCGACAATGAGGGGCCTCTTTGATAGCTCTAAATTGAATAGGTGGAGAGGTGAATGGAGGAGAAGCCACTGCAGGACGCTTGACATTAGCATGAGCAGGTGGGGATTTTGAAGGAGAAGAAGAGGGAGCAAGATGTCTGGTAGATATAAGCACAACGGGGATAGGAGCAAAAATAGAGGAAATGGAAGTTTTAGAAATTCTTGGCCTCTCAAGTAAGTGAAAAGCGTGGTTGACATTGGTAGAAAATAACCTACGCTTTACAGATGACCAAAATTGTTGGAAAAGGGATGAAAAATAGAAGTAGGATTAAATGGAGCTAAAGAAAAACCAATAATCAAAGAAGCATTTAGACCATCAACGACCTGTGCTTCTACCTTAGAAATGGTATGAAAGCGTTCTTTGAGACTTTTGGAATAGCATGGAGGGATAGGCCAGGTTTGGCCAAAGTTGAGTTGACGAGCAAAAAATTGGGGAGCATAAATTTCAACCCCTGCCTTGGTACAATGCTCGCCTAACTAAATACTGAGCCCAAATAGGCAGAACAGCACTCACATCATTTAGGGTGGGAGGTAGCTAGACAATATTGGGATTTTATGGGATGTGAAAGGAAAAAATGTGGGAATTAAGTTTAGATTGTGAAAGTAAGTAAAAAAAATCCCTATTGGACATATCAACATGTTCAGTTGATTGACGATCAGCCCGTAACAACTAACTGAAAGAGTCGAAACTGATGGAATACTAAATTGTGGAAAATATACTCTCAACCACATTTTAGCAAGCCAGATAGGTCCACTACTAGTAGGAGATGCATTGGTTCTCAATTGGAATTGAAGATAGGTCATACCTCTATAAAAGGTAGCCAAAAACAAAGAGCGAAGATTTAGAGACCTACCTGTGCGAGTTCATTCGCAATGGGTAAATATGCCATAGAAGGTTTGAGGCTGGGCACATAGAGGACATATTTACATAGCCAAAACTGAAGGAAGGTCATACGCTCTGAGTGGGTAGGATCAGCACCAGAATTATGTAAAGTTCATACATCCCCGAATAGGAATCTGTGAACTTCTTGTCATACTTGGGGACAATAGAAGAAAGAAACATGGCACGAAAAATGGTATCACCCAAAGGGGGAAGTTTAACTAAAGCTCCAACATCCCTCATCACAAGAACAATTGAAAAAAAAAAAAAAAAACTAAGTTTATATGAATGCATAAAACTGCTTCCATCTTTCATCAGTAGGAAAAAAAATCGCTATGGCCTTACATCCTTTTCTATATGAGCATCATTGACAAATCCTCCATCCCCAATTTTGTGCTTCAACTCGAAACGATAGGTTGAGTACTCATGCTTTTCCTAGGTGAAACTGGTGGGAAAAGATTAGCATAACTGTGGCACCAAAGAAAGATTATTGTGGGATCTGAAATTGGAAGTGTTCATGATTTTCTTTGATCTAATGAACACAAAATCAATTGAAATGAAAAGTAAAAATGATGCCCAATGTAGGAGTCGAAGGAATATGTCCAAAATGGCCATGTAAATGCTCAAAACAGAATTATTGAGCGAAAGTCTAGCATAACTCAAATCTTGAAGACGCCCAAGGCCTGGGTGAATGAAGCAGCTAATCATCATTTAAAGCGACTGTTATTAGATATTTAATGGGTAGTCTTATCACATCCCACGATCTAAAAAAACCAGTTACAGGTAGTTGGATAATGGAGGTAATAGCAGCAATTATATCAGCGATTTTTGACAAATCATCCATAATGGGGAAAGTGGGCAATTACTGGGCGATAAACGGTTTTTAAGTAAGAACAAAGGAAACTATCAATGGAGTATAAAAGGGAAAAGAGAACATAGAAACAAGGATCAGAACAATTAATCACTTCCAAAACAGAGAATTGTGTAATTTCGTTCCTTTTAAATTTCTTGTAAGATTTGTTTACTTTGCATTTCCATATGCTTGTGCCCCTGGAGGCATTTCTTTTGAAGTTTTAATCTTCCTAAATAAAACACCCCTTGTTGGAACTTTTTCTCAAATGGTCGTTGTTCCTTACAGATCGTCTGAATCCTTTTAATTGTTAGTGAGAGTTCAATTCTGCACGAAACACCTAGACATTATTCTATTGCATTGTATTTCACCAACACTCAGTAGGTACCAAGCCAATATATGAAAAAACCATTTTTAGACCCCTGCTTCATGGGATTAAAATTAGATTTTTAGTAAATTTTGATAATATCTAATGAAATGTGTGGTTAAAAAGTTATAAGTCTCATAAAATATTTGATTGATATTAACTTTTGATTTTGCTTAGATTAAAATATAGCTTATAATCTTACCAAACATGGAATAAACATATTTGTAACAATATGCTATGCATATTTACGACTTTCGTTCATAAGAAAATGGTCAACTTTTATAATAGTCACGGAATATATTGTTGTCAAGCCCATTGAACTAGTATCCTAGCCTAATATAATATATATTGCAAGAATTCAAATGAGGAAGGCATTATCAAAGCGCAAAAATTGTGATTCAATTGAAGAGACAATAATACAAGCAATTCATATCAAGATCTCATTCGACAAACATTGAAATGAAAATTTACTTCAAGATCTTATTCTTTTCTTGTGATTAATTCAACAACTTTTTTTTTTCCTTCTCATAACCATGGTGAGCTAAACCCCATATTATGCTAGGGCTAAGATGAAGTTTTTCTTATTTCATTGTGTATTCTTGGTCTTGAATTTTCATAAAGACAATTTCTTGATTTCTTGAGCAATTGATATTGATTTTCGTTCTTCTACAATTGTGTGATCGATGATTGTATGAACAATGTGGGTTTTTTTAGATTCGGGAGACTAAAAAATAATTTAGACATATATTAATTGTCATAAAGTTTGATGGCTGATAGAAATATACCGCTATACTTTAATTCTACTCGAGAGATTGTTTTAAACACATTAGGAACATTGATCTTCATATTTATGAAATTGTTATTAATTTAATAACCCAAATTTAATAGGAGATAATAAAAGTGGATTTTATGCCTTAGCACTACATTCACACACATTAATCAAAACTTTTAAATCAAATATATTTGCATTCGTTGAATCTTTAGTCATATGCATTTTAGTATTTACACTAATTTTTGTTTTTTAACAAAGTCTCTATTTGGATACTACTTATTTCGGTTAAGGCTAGGACTTAGAAAATATTTTATCTCAATCCACATGATTACGATACTTGGACTCAAAATTTATTATATTACTTGTTCAATTCGTCCACTTGTGGTGGGAATCACGCAACAAGTTGTTAGGCCGTTGCCAGTGATTGTGTTTTATTTTACATTTTTTATTTATCTAGCCCTAATCGATTTTTTATTTTATTACAATTTCTTTCACTATTTTAATTGTTTCTCCTAAGGTCTGTGTATGCGAAGTTCGAGATACAATGATCTCACAACAGTTGATCTGAAAATTGAACACACATTCCATCGTAGACAAGAAGAAGCAGAAGAAGCATAAAAACAAAAACAAAAAATTAACCAACAAGATATGGTCAACGCACATAACAACCCAATAATAAAAGTGAATGACCAAGTGAATCATGACAAAGGGAACATGTTTGTAGGTGATTTCATCAAACCGTAGATCATTCAAAACAATCAAGTGTCATCTATCTACCCTTTAGTCAATTGGACTTTCAACTGGAGACCAATGTCATTCATCTCTTTTAGAATTGGCATTAATTCTATGACAAAGCTTAGTCAAGTTTCCTTTTCAATGCAAAAGCATGATAGTTTCTTCATGCAATGTCTCTTTATCTACCAAAACTATTTCTTGAGCTTTGGAGTTCTTCTTGAGAGGATGACCAATATAAACACCATGTGGGCATCTGACAAGCTACTCAAAGAAAATCTGCAGAAGTCTATGAGATGGACACTTTCACAGCATTATTAGCAAAAACAGACTCCTTGGTAAATAAGGTGCTAAAAATGTCTAAATCAGCTATCGCAGTGAAAAATTCGAGATGAAAGGAATGTTGTTCAAATAATAACAACTCAAATGGCCCTATTTTATCACAGCTTCCAAAACAAGCAGATTCTATCCAAAGAGGACAGGGTCAGCAGTACAATTCATACTCAACCACCTATAATCTTGGTTTGGAGAAATCATCCTAATTTCTCATGGAGAAAGAATCAAAATAATGTAAGACCTCAGGAATCTCAATATCATCAAGAAGAGAAAAACCTCTCACTTGAAGATATGTTCGGTCATTTCATGGAAAATAATGAACAATATATGAGCAGGATTGATCAATTAATGAGGAAGACAGAGACCATGCTTCAAAATCAACAAACCTCAATAAAAAAAATCTGGAGACACGGTTGGGACAGATGACACATGTTTTATCAGGGAGAGCTCTAAGTACATTGCTCAGCAATACAAAGGTAAATCTTAATAAACAAGTCAACGCGATTACAACAAGAAATGTGATTCAGCTACCTGAAATCCATGTCAATAGGACATCGGCAATTGAGGGAAGAGAAGCAATTGGGGAGGAGGAATAAGAAGAACACGAATGCACCATTTATATCAAGAAATATGACCCACCAATATCTTTCCCACAAAGGCTGAAAAATCACAAAATGGATCAACAGTTTGAGAAATTCCTGGGCGTGCTCAAGAAACTTCACATAAATATATCATTCATGGATGCAATGATGTAGATCCAAAGCTATACAAAAGTTTATGAAAGTATCCAAAAAGTGGAAGTTTGAGGAATTCGAGATAGTAACTTTGATCAATGAATGTAGTGCTACATTGCAAAAACAGGCTGTCACCAAAACTCATAGATCCAAAAAACTTTTATTTATCTTGCACTATTGTAAATTAAATTTTAATAAAGTTTTATGTAATCTTGGTGCAAATGTTAATTTAATTCCCCTTTCTTTCTACAGAAAACTTGGTTTGAGGAAGCCCAAGCTTAATGGGGAGAAAGATCGCTACAAGAGTCACTTAGAAAGCTTATGGTCATTTGACTTGGGAGTCATCGGCCCAAAGCTCGTTACATGTTTGCCCAAAGCTCGTTACATGGGTTACTTAGAAAATCTTAATGAGGAAAGTTATGCACATAAGATGAAAAAAAATTATGATTATATAAATTTCTTGGTGTAGACTTTGAGACTAGAACTTTGAAGACTGGAGCATGAACTTTGAAACTATTTACCATCAGTCTTTTATGCAGATATGTATCTAATTCTGGTCACCTTTTGTTGAAAAATGCAATTTTATTAATAAATAGAAGTCGCATAACTTATAATGTCAGTATCGGGATTGGAAAGAAAAGCATAAACAGTGATCATATATGAGAGATGCGAGAAAAGAAAAAAATCATTGTTTGATCACATGAGACTGATTCTGGAATCATTAAACACCACTATGTTGATTGTATTCTTATATGGGTGTGTGTTCGATATTGACTATTCACACACATGAAAAGTAGAGCATCAGATAAATATGAAATAATTTTATTGTGTTGTTTGAAGTTTTCGAAAGTGTATTTTTTTTTTTTTTTTTTTGAAACTAAGGCAATAAGTGAGAAAATCAACATTAAGTCATTTTTGTTTGTTGAGTGTAGTTCTAGAGACATGTTTTTGTTTTATCTTGTTTGATGGTGAACAAATGTTCTAGTTTAGGGTTATTTGATAAGTGCATTTTGTGACTTATTTAGACTCTAAAACTAAACAATTGATTTGTCATTTTGTAGTTTTCTACTTAATTTGATGCAGTAAAGAGGAGTGGAAAAAAAACCCAAGCGATCACCTAAGGGAGATTAAGGACGATAGAAGTTAAATCAAGATAACCATGAGATCGCCTGGTTTTACTAGATTTGTTTGGCTTGCACTAGTGCCCTAACCTATTATGAATAGATGGTGCAAGAAATTGAAAAGAGGGAGGCATTATTAGGAGGCAAGATTTATGATTCAATTGAAGAGGCAGGAATACAAGCAATTCATATCAAGATCTCATCCGTCAAACATTAAAGTGAAGATTTAATTCAAGATCTTATTCTTTTCGAGTGATGAATTGAACAGGTATTTTTTTTCTTTTTCTTTTTTCCCCCCTCATCACAATTATAGGCTAAATCCTATATTATGCTAGGGATGGAAAAATGGCTCGTAAGTTCGAGCCGCTCGAGCTCTGCTCAAAAAAGCTCAGGCTTAGCTCGGCTTGAAGTCTCGAGCGAAAGCTCAAGCCGAGCTTTTTTTCAGGGACGTGCTTTAGCTCGGCTCGAGCAAAAAAAAAATTCCGCCCAAAAAGCTCGAGCATTGAAATTCAATCACAAACTAGGCTCGGCATTTAGTATATATACATTTTCATTAAAAATTTTATGGATTTTATTATAAAAACAAAAACAAAAAAATTGAAAGCTCGAGACTTGGCTCGGCATGGCCCGTCTCGGCTCGAAAAAGCTAGAGTCGAGCCTTATTTTTTAGGACAAGATTTGGCTCGGCTCGGGTCAAAAAAAGTTCGACCCCTAAAGGTTCGAGCCTTGATCTTCGGCTAGACTCGGCTCATTGACATCCCAACTAGAGGTAAGATGAGATTTTGTTATTTTCTTGTTATTTTTGGTTTTGAATTTTCATAAAGACAATTTCTTGATTTTCTTGATCAATTGATATTGATTTTCATTCTTCTACAATTGTGTGATCGATGATTGTATGAACTGGTGTGACTAATTTTACATTCGAGAGACTAAAAACGAGTCAGACATATATTTATTACCATAAAACTCGATAAGGAATAGAAATATAACACTATGTTTTATGTGACCTCTAGGTGTTCTTGAATCATTAATGCTTTCTTATATGTTCGCATTTGTCATAGAGATATATACATATCAAGTACAAAAGCGAAAATAAATTGTGAACGAACATTATCGGAGTGGAAAACTTCGAAAGAAGTTATGAAACCTTTAGTATTCACTGTGTTGGAGTTACAAGTGAATATCTACAATCATACAGCTGAATTGGTACAACATTTTGAGAAATTCAAGATTGGACAATGAACTACAAAATTGTTATATATTTCCCAGAAAAGCTTGCAACAACAGTATTTTGTTCCATCCTTCTTCCTTAATCACAGTTCAAAAGAGTACACGAAGGACTAACATATATAGAAATTAAAAAATTGTACTTCCATATCATTTGTATATGTTTCATACCGCTAGAATTTTGATACTCTATATATCATCCGTTACAATGAGAAATCTCCTACTTTGATACTCCATATATCATCCATTACAATGAGGTATCTCCTTCATCAATGATATTATCTAGTTTTCTAATTGACAAAATTCTAATTCATGTTATTTGTATCATTATTTCATATATCATATGGGATCTGATATTCCAAATATCGTCCATTACAATGATGTATCTCAATATTGAAATCCTCATATCCCATATATCATCCATGACAATGAGATATCTCCTCTCCTTTATTATTGATGTTTTCTAATTTACTAGTTAGCAAGATTCTACTTCCACATCATTTGTAAATGATTGTTTCATCATCCATTAAAATATAATTTTGAGATATCGCTATCCTGACACGAATATTAAATAATACAAAATAAATTTATAAATATAAAATTTTCTAACCGAGTCCTCCCATTCCAACAGTAGAGATTGGATCAGATTTTGAGTCTTCATCTCCATCGAGACATCATCAGGATCCACCCAAATCATCTTGTCTTTGAGTGTACATTTCTATGGACCAGCATGGACCGTAGTCCTTGACTGCAAATCTTCATCGTTGCTCTCTTCCTCATCCTCCATCGCCAAACCTTCCATTTTGTCGCTGCTTATTTTAAAGAATTTTCAAGAAAATCTTTCAAGAAACTAAAAGGTTTCAAAAGAAGCTGCAGTTTGTTGTTTCTCATCAGATCTTATATAGATAATCATGCAAGTAACTTGCAATTTCTTAATGGAAGAAGAGGCTGGATTTGCACAATTAACAAATGAGGATTATGAGATCTCTAAGAAGAATGTAGAAGAAAACATATAAAATAATGGAGGGTCCTTGAAAACGCGTGACTTTTTTGGTACTGTCCCTTGATTCTTGCAATATGGTAAATTGGATTTTAACGTCATTGCATACGCATCCGTAGGTAAATTTGAATTATATGTTCACGTGGCTCAATATTAGTGAGATAATGGTTCGATATTGTGTCAATTTCATGTAGGATTTTGATACCAAACTATTGATAAATGATCACTTAAGATCGTTGCTATCAATATTTATTTATAAATAGCTACTTGCAAAAATTGGTTTGTACATTTTCTTGAGCCTCTGTTCGGATAAACGGTTTTTAAACAATTTATAATCGTTCCAATTTTCAATACAATTTTTTAACCACACTTCTTTTTTCTCTCCAATTTTTAACTCTTCAATCACCTCGAGATGAGCAAAAAAATTGATTATAAACCATTTCCAGGCCTCCGAACACAGGCAAAAGTAAGAAAAAAAATTAGACGAAAATCCTTGATCAATCGAAATTGATTATTTTTCAAAAATATGGTTCAATGAGATTTTGACATATGGCCGTTTATAAACAAAATTTACAGACTGTTTGGCAACTGAGGCACTTTTTTTGGTTTTTTTGTGTTATCTAGGTAAAATGTATGGTTAAAAATTGGAAAGAGAAATGTGTGTGGTTAAAAAGTGGTTTGAAAAATTGTGTAAAAAAACTTGTTTATAAACAAAAAAGAAACAGGTTACTGAACACTCTGTTATAAACAAGTTTTTACCAAATAGAAGCTAAATGCTATATTCTTTAACCAATTTATAAATTAATTTATAAACAAAACAATTTTTCGAACCACCTTTTAATCACATTTTTTTCAAAATTCCTTTTAACTATATATTTTATCACGAAAATAATAAATTCTATTTATAATCTTCTTCCCAGCTTCCAAACATGCTGTCAGTAATAATAATAAAAATGTATCAATTTAATTAGTGAATAACATTATGATAGGCTTATAAATTAGATAATTCATTAATTTATAAACTTCTTCCCAGTCTTCTTCTCAAGATCATTCTTCCATCTTCGTGATTTTTTTTCTTCGAGTTAAGTGTCATCCACATCCTCATCTTCTACCTGCAACTGAGACCATTTTGGCACAAAAGGGAAATTGAGACCTCGTTGTATTGGACCATTTGAGATATTGGAACAAGTAGGAAACGTGGCTTACAGTTTGGCTTTGCCGCTAGAACTTTTGGCTATACATAATGTTTTTTCACGTTTTCCTTTTAAGGAAGTATGTACATGATCTTAGCCAAGTGGTAACTTTCAGACTATTTCGATTCAAAAGAATCTATCTTATGAGGAAGCATCTATATGTATAATAGAAAGAAAAGTCCATGTCTTAAGAAATAGAGAGATTTCTCTAGTCAAAGTCCACTGGAGTAGACACTGTAGTGATGAGGTTACCTGGGAAAAGGAGGAAGAAATTTTAACCGAGTGTTTAGACCTTATAGATCAGTTGGAAAGTGGCCACCTTAATTCAGATATGCTTGTTTAATGTCTGAACGTGCGGCCACCTAGTAGGATAGGCGTGGCCGCCTAGTACAAATCTTCAGGAAATTTTTCATCTTTCAAATATGTTTAAGTAGGTTTCTTATGTTTAATTTCCCAGGAGTTCACTCGAACTATGATTTCTAGCATTTAGCTCCTCTTGTAAGTCCCAATTAACATCATCAACATCCAATTTGTCCAATTTAACTCCAAATGTCATCCAATTGTGCATTATTTCCATTAATTGCATCATTCACGTGATTTTGGGATATTTTCTGAAATATAAAGAAATAAAAAGAAATTAAGTAGAATTTATTCTAGAACGACAATATATTATTCTAACTTAGATATACAATAAGTGTATAAAATACATTTATCAAATACCCCCAAACTAGAATTATTTTTCTTCCTCGAACAATCTAGAATTAAACTATGAAACAAAAATTTGCAAAATACAAATGTTTTTGTAATGTCAACTTGTTTACCATATGCCTCTAAAATTCAGATTGTATGATATTTTAGCATAGAAATTTGAACAACACAATAAAATAGTTCTAGTTATCTCATTCTAGACTTTCAAGTTGCATGTGAATAACCAAAGCGAAACGCATACTTATGCAAAATATAGTTGACAATGTGTGCTTATTATGCAAAAGTAAGCCCAAATCCCATGTGGTCAACATATGATGCTCTATTGATTTTCCTCACATTGTCATAGAAGATCACAACTTACTGCTTTTCTCTCAAATCCTGGGGTTTTCATCTATAGTGGTTTCTAAACATTTTTCATTGCATTTTTCCATACAAGATAGTTAGAATTAGAAATATGCATGCACACAAAATCAACGGTACGAAATCCCCAATTCTACACCTCCAATTTCCAAAGTTCAAGTCAACAGAGCTTATGTCATGAACTTTTTCATTATTTATGGTCAACTTTTTATTTTTATTGTCCCTGTCTTTCACCATCTTTGTGTAATATTTTTCTTATTTACTTTCTATGTGACCCCATTAGTGAGTTTTGGGTAAATGAATCCCAAGCCAGATGACTTTAGGGCACTTGGTTTATAGAACCCTTTAATGCTTAATAACCCGAGTCACAAAGGCAACAAAGAAAAGTTAAAGTTGTAATATCGTCTTATGTGTAAGTCCTCTCTCCCTTAAGCTTTCTAAGTGACCCATGTATTGAACTTTGAGTTGACAACTTCCAACTCAAATGAATTTAGGGTACTAGGTTTTCAAGACCCTTAAAAACTTACTTGCTCAAGTCACCAAAGTTACGAAGAGTGGAATAGGACTTTTATAACTTTCTATTTTTATGCTAGTCTTGGTTTATACCGTTGACCAAACCCCTTCAACCAAAAGTGCAAAACTAAGGACCACAAACCCTCAACCCATCAATACATGCATGTACTAACATTTCCACCCCCAAAATGCTTCTTAAGCAATTTGGTTCTAATTTAGGGTCGAGATGTCTAAAGATCTAAATTTAGGGATTATAAAGTGATTCATATGTTCAAGTTACATAAATATACCCCCAACAAATATCAAACATACTCCTACACAAGTAATAATTTATCAATGGCCGTGTGTGCAAGAATATGAAAAATCTAGCATAAATAACAAGAAATTTCAAGTTTTTATGTTGTCCATTACTCTTGCTAAACCACAAAGTTTATCCAAATTATTTCCTAGGAAATAAACAAATCAACAAAATTTCTCAATTAATTAAATTTTTTTTTTTTTATACCTAAATAATCGAATGAATGTAAAGAATGAATGAGATCCCACCCCCAAACTAGAAATATACATTGCCTTCAATGTATGTCAAAAATATATAATCAAATACATAAGGCACACGAGACAGGTTCAAGTACTTTCCGGGTTTGGAGATGCAATTTCTTCAATTGGAGCTTTCCTTTGAAGTTACTTGGATGATTTCAGCACTTTTCTTTTGTTCCCAAACTTAGTTCGGTGTGACATAAGTGTTATATTCCTTGTAATTAAGAGATAAGCAACATTATAGCACATCAACTTCATAAGAAATCAAAAGCAACAACAACCATAACCCCCAAACTAAAGATAAAGCATAAATCTAAATTTTTAAACATGGTTAACCAGCCATATACAGGCCATGAAATTACCATGAAAAACTGAGATTTTTTCCGAACCATATTTGGACACATGAAAGTACACAATAGGGTGTATAACATGTCAAAGATTCAGAGTATTTGGAGTTCAATAGGATCATGAAAAGATGTGGCAAAGTAGTCACTCCAGGCTAAAAATTAGTGTATTGCCCTGCAGTGATCTTGATGTGATGCCAAGAGGTGCTTATCATTCCAAATCCAAGTTTTGTGCAATGTGATGATGCAAATCTTGAATGAATGGCACATAATCGATGCTAAGCATGAATAGAAGATGATTGTTCCAAAATTTTTGCAAAAAATTGATGAAAAACTCTTTGAAGCATTTTGTCAAACACCTTGTGTGCACTAGTTAAAACCAAGAGAAATCTTAGAGGTGGAAGCTTGAGGTTATCCCAAAATTTTTACCTAATTTTCAAAATCAACCAATCACAAGTTCTAGCCTATTTCAAAACTAAAATATTCATAACATCAAAATACTCAAAAAAGCAAGAAAACCCTTTAAAATTTGTAAATTGCAAAGTTGTGAAGAAAATCATGCCTTTTGGAGAGATTTTGATGTGATGCAAACTTATAAGATGTTCAATTCCACGTGAAATGTATGCAAGTTAGATGGTATGATGGGTTGGGGTGAATTTGGGGAGAGAAAATGAGTTTAATATTATGAAATTTGAAAAATAATCGTTGCAAGTTAAAAATTGTTGGATTCTAGCTACAGATAACCGCGCAGTCACGAAGTAGAAGTCCTGGTGGCAGGGCAGTGTAAACTTGTAGCAAATGCTGATTTTTATTGCATACGCGAGGCCGCCACATTTCAGAGAGTGTGGTCGTGCAATGACCCAGCTAGACACCACGTTTATGTAATTTTGAATTTCAAACTCGATTTTTCGACCCTTAGACACCTTGTGATTCATGCAGTCAGCCACATATACTTTGTTCATGTCTTGAACTAACATGTCATGATTGTGTTTATGATTTAACACTTATCAAACAAGTATGCAAGTAGGATAAAAAAATTCAAATGAATGAACATGCTATTGAATGTCAATATGCACCAACTTATGCTTCCACACTTTTAGGCCAGAATTCAATAATGAAAATGATGCTTAAACATTTCAAACAAGGATAACATGACAACTCCCTAATGTGATACAAAGAACGCGAGGCTAACATGATAACTCAATTGATGCTAACAAAAACTAATAATGCCAATAAATCCTAAACTACTATCAAAGCGTTAAATAAAGCATAATAAGTTTAAAAAAAAAAAAAAAGGATAGGAAATTGGGTTGCCTCCCAACAAGCGCTCCATTTATAGTCTAATGCTCGAATTTTGGTATAGTTCCTCATGGTGGCTCAAGACGTGGTGTTGAAGCATTGTCTCCTATCTTGGCTTTTCTCTCAACACTCCTAAACCTATCATGTTGCGAATTGGCTTTTAGCTTTCCCTATTTACCCAAGGATGATTCTACTTCAATTTTTTAATTGTTTTCAAGATTTGGGTTGTTGTTCTCCATTTGAATGAGGTTAAATGTCACCTTTTTCTCTTCCATCATGAATGTTACCTCCCTATTCTCGACATCAATTAGAGCCCTTGCAGCAGCGAGGAATGGTCTCCCTAGGATCAACGACATCTTCTCATCCTCCTCCATATCCAAGATCACAAAATCTACTGGAATACAAACTTGTCTTCCTTTACCAACACATCATCAACCACTCCATATGAATATCAAACTGATCTATCAGCTAGCTACAACATGATGGTCTTTGGTTTGGGATCACCTAAGTCCAGTTTCCTGTAAACAGAAAGGGGAGTCAAATTAATGCTAGAACCTAAGTCACATGAAACTTTATGAAGTTTTAAATCACTAATATAGCAAGGAATAGAGAAACTCCCTAGATCTTTTAACTTAGATGGTAGCTTATTCTGAAGGATTGCACTGCATTCCTCATTTAAAGACACCATCTCATGATCTTCAAGCCTCTCTTCTTATCCATCACATCCTTCAAAGACTTTGAGTAGCTGGGATCTCCTTTATTGCTTCAATAAATAGGATGTTTATATGCTATTTTCTCAACATTTCGAGAAATTTTGAGAATTAATGATCTTCATTGTTCTTCTTCACCCTTTGTAGATATGGAATGGGTGGAACATAAACTTTGACCTGCGGCTTCACTGTCCTCTCCTCATTATTTGGATTTTGTACTTCATCAAGCTGATGTTGTTCCTTTGACTCATCCTCTCTGTCTCTCTCTCTTTATCTCCTTCAACAACTTTTCTTAACTTGTTTGCTTTTTTACCTGAATTTCCTTCAACTGAAACCCGCTTATAGTTGTGATTGCACAAGCATCCTCCCTTGGGTTGGTTTCAACTGTCCAGGCTATCTTTCTGATCTATTCACTACCAACTACCCTACTTGATTTTTCAGTTCCTTAATTTCAGCCTGTTGATAAGTGCTCTTTTAGCACTTAATTATGTTGCGTGTTACCCCGTTTTTTTGGTGGTTTGATCCTAAAGAAGTTTTGTTTAATACATTTTGTGTTTTATGTTGTATAGGATCATAAAGGAAGAGAAAAGAGGAAAAAGGACCAAAATGCACTCAAAACGGTAGTTCATTGACCTGGGGTGCAAATATACTTACGACCGTAAACATTGGAGTCACGACCGTAACTCAATATTTGAAGTAAGTCAAAAACGGGCAGAAAGTCACTTACGGCCATAACCATCAATGTTACGGCCGTAACTTCGAAATGCAAAAATTCTCCAGAAAGCTACTTACGGCCGTAACTTATACGCGGCCAGAATTTTATGCTGAGTTCATGGGCTATTTTTGGTGGGTCGCATGGGCAACCATAGGGCAAGCTTTGGCGGCTATAAAAAGGGAGTTTTACCACATAACTAGTGTTGGACATTCATTGATTAAAAGCGGCTAATTTCTTGAGACTTGAAGCAAGACAAATCCGGAGAAGAAGATGAATAAGAAGCAAAATTCTAGGCCTTTCACCATGACTATGCTCGGCTAAGCTTCCATACCTAGTTCAAAGGGGAAGTTGTATTTCATATCAATTTGTTTATTGCTTTTCCAAACTTGTAACGTAGATTCAATTTCCTGACTTTGATTGTTGGATTTCTTATGAACAATTAATTGACTCAATGCAATTTGTTATTTGATTTAGGCCTTATCTTATAATTTGTTGCATTGAGATTTGCTATATTGAATGATTGGATCCGTAATTGTCTTGTTGTTCAATTCATGGTAGCAATTGGGAATTTGGTATTCCCATAGAAAACCCAACTTGGGTTAATCGTTACGAGCTTGTGTGATTGATAATCTAATTCGCCCTAATTCTTCTCGAAATCATTTAGTTGTTGCATTAAACCTAAAGAGGCTGTTTTAGGTTGTCCAATAGCTACATACTCGATTAGAGAGTTTATTCTAGTTGAGTACAATTAAGGAAGAATTGGAATAGTTAGAGCCTATTAACTATTTACGGGTGATAAATCAAAAAGGGAGATTGGACACGCGTTACTTGGGAAAGTGTGAACATTGTGATAAAATACAACCGAACCGGAGAACTAGGACTCGTCAACATTTGGTATTTATTCCAACCATTGTAATTGCTTTATTTTGTTAGTTAAATCATTTACAGATAACTCAAAACAAAACCCCCTTTACGATTCTAATTGACATGACACTAAGTTAGTTCCCGTTCCTTGTGGGATCGACCCTTGCTTCCATTGCTACATTCTTGGTGATAGTGGACGAGGAATTTATTTATTATTTTTGTGCATCGCGACACGCATCAAATTTTGGGCGTCGTTGCCGGGGAACGGTTAACCAATTAAGTGTTTAATCGATTAGAATTTTTATTTTTCTTTTATCTGTTACTGCTACTTTACTAAACTTTGCTAGATTGTCTTCTTTGCTTGTATGCGTAAGACTCGAGCGACTAATAGAGAAATTTTTTATTTTGATCCAGAACTCCAGGGGAATTTAAGATGGCAAAGGAGAGCAGCACAACAAACAATGGCAGCTAACAACAACAATTTGACTCTCAAGCAGCTAGCCACTCCGGATGTCGCTCAACAACTGTTGTGCGTCACATTTCCCGCGGTGGAGGAAGGAACAACCTTTGAGCTAAAATCCGGGTTGATCCACCTTATACCTACTTTTTGGGGACATGCCGGTGAAGATCCATATGGACATCTGAAGGAGTTCCACGTGGTATGTGATAGCATGAGACCCACGGGTATTACCGAGGAGCAAATCAAGATGAGGGCTTTCCCATTCTCGCTAAAGGATACAGCTACAGACTGGTTGCACTGTCTACCATCTGGATCAGTCACCAAATGGAATGACATGAAGAGGTTGTTCCTAGAGAAGTACTTCCCTGCATCTAGGGCTGGGACAATCCGAAAGGAGATTTGCGGGGTTCGCCAAAGCAATGACGAGACATTATATGAGTACTGGGAGCGCTTCAAGAAACTCATTTCGAGCTGCCCCTACCATCAGGTCAATGAGCAACTCCTGGTGCAGTATTTCTACGAAGGCTTAGCACCGATGGATAGAAACATGATAGATACCGCAAGTGGAGGAGCACTGATGGACAAGACGCCGGAACAAGCGCGGGCTTTAATCTCTAATATGACTGATAATACTCAGCAATTCAACTTAACCAGAGACTCACAAGTCCGCTGTGTGAATGAGGTAAGCAGTTCCAATATTGAAAGTCAACTATCTGAACTAACAACTCTCGTTAAACAACTTGCTGTAGGAAATGCACAGCAAGTTAAGGCATGCGGGATATGTGCGAACTTCGGACATCAAACTGATGCTTGCCCGGTATTGCAAGAGGAGAATGGCGAACAGGTAAAGGCTGCAGAAGGGTTTCCATTTCAAAAAAAGCAATACAACCCGTACTCCAATACCTACAACCCTGGTTGGAGGGATCACCCCAATCTAAGCTATGGGAATAACAAGCCCCCGGGCTTCACTTCCAACAAACCTCAAGGGCATTTCCAACAACAAGGAAATTTCCATTCACGGGGGCAGTATCAACAAAGGCCCCAAACTCAGGTATCTCTCTAGAAGACATGGTTAAAACTTTGACTTCTAACACAATTCAATTTCAACAGGATACCAAATCCAGTATTCAGAGTTTGGAGAATCAGATGAGCTAAATGGCTATTGCCATCAACAGACTTGAGGCACAATCCGGAGAGAAGCTACCATCTCAACCCGAGGTGAACCCCAAAAACGTGAGTTCCATAACCCTAAGGAGTGGAAAAGAGGTTGAAGGTCCAAGCAAACAAATCTTCGCGAATGAAGGGGAAGAAGAGAAAGAAGTTGAAAAGGGGGATGCCACTTCACAAATCCCGTAGGTAAAATCCAACTCTAATTCAATTGCAAAACTGACTCCTCCCCCTTTTCCTAGCAGGTTAGCAAAGACAGACAAAGAGAGCAAAGAAAAGGAGATGTTGGAGATGTTCAGAAAAGTGGAAGTCAACATTCCACTGTTGGATGCAATTAAGCAAGTACCCCGATATACAAAGTTTTTGAAGGAGCTGTGCACCAACAAACGAAAATTAAAGGGGAATGAAAAGGTGATGATGGGAGAAAATGTCTCTGCATTATTTCAAAGGAAATTACCTCCGAAATGCAAGGACCTAGGTATGTTCACCATACCTTGTCAAATAGGTGGTAAAGCAATAGATCATGCACTGATAGACTTAGGAGCATCCATAAATGTAATGCCTAGGTCCACTTACACCGCACTAAAACTTGCCAAATTGAATGAAACGGGTGTTATCATTCAGCTAGCCGACCATTCCAATGCTTATCCAGATGGGGTAGTTGAGGATGTGTTAGTGCAAGTAGGTGGGCTAGTGTTTCCGGCAGACTTTTATGTTTTAGATATGCATGATGATCATTCACCCAGTTCTACCCCTATATTGTTAGGTAGACCATTTTTAAAGACATCTAAGACTAAGATAGATGTCAGTAGTGGCACACTCACCATGGAATTTGATGGTGAAATGATTAAGTTCAATATTTATGATCCCGTGAGCTACCTTGATGATGCTAGCCATGTTCACTCGATTGATGTGCTTGATTCTCTAGTACAGGAAAATTCCAAACTTAGTGGAAAGGACGGTCTACAAGACACTGTGGATATAATTACCGATTTTCCAGGGCCATCACAACCAGGTAAAAACTTTTGTACCACCTTACCAGTCGCTAATGAGAAGTTTTCCCCTGTTTTGCAGATCTTAATGAAGAATATAAAGAAGAAGTTGAGTTTTGGGAATCCACCTAATCCCAGTTGAAGGAGAAAGGAATAGGTCAAGCCAACGACAATAAACAGAGGCGCTGCTCGGGAGGCAACCCTAGAGGGGAGTTCCCTTACTCCCTCAATTTTCCCTTATTTTATTTCAATTGCATTCATTTTAGCATTCATTACCATTAGCTCATTCATATCAAAAAAAATTGGACAGAAGCTGAATTACGGCATTAACTTATATGATTACGGCCGTAACCCCTATTTGCTTGAAATTGTCTAGAGACCTCATTACGGCTGTAATATTAAGACTTACAGCCGTAACTTAGGGGTTTTTAAAAAAAAAAAAAAAAAATTCAAAAACAAGAAATCTCTCATTCCACGCCATTCTCTCCCATTTCTCTCCAAAATCCCTAAAACTCCTCCCAAAAATTTCTCCAAAATAACTCCTACTCTCAATTTTGTAAACAAGGAAACCATTCTAAGTTTGCCCACTACCTTCATTCAGAAATTTAGAAGATTCCCAAGGCATGTTCTTCATGTAAAGCCTCCATTTTCGAAAATTTTAGAGAATTTTCTTGACTTTGTGCGTTTAATTTTGTGATGAAAGGAGATTGGGTTTAGGTAGTTTATGGTGTGGATAGGTTTATAGATAGTTAGACCACATTTTTTGGGTTAAAGCATGTTGACAATATGTGTATTTCTTTGAATTGTTTCTATGCCTACAAGTGTTTGTCAAAATGCCACAATGGGATTTTTGATCATTTTTGAGGTAATCTTCCAAGCATTTAGTTTCATTACATGTTTAACATTGATAGTGTGCCGATATTTCATGTATTGACCCTCTAAAGTGCATAAATCACAAGAAAACACATTCACACCATTGCTTGGGGTATTTCATTCCTTGAAATGCCACTTTGAATTTCACCATTATGCTATTGTGAGGGTGTAGGAACCGTGTTGGGGGTTCGGGTGAGATATGTATGTCAATTGAGCATGTCTGTTTGAATGAGAGTTTATTGCACGAATATGTGATTTCTTGGGGATTGATACCTAGCATTTTGAATCTTTTTGCTTGGTAAATTGACATTGAGGCGTAATTGGATCATGGCACTATGTACTTGAAACGCCAATTTAAATGCACATTAAGTTCCAAGTTGATTGTTCTTCATGGTTGAAAGCTAGGGAATATTTTGGAACAACTTTGATGAAATTGAGTTATAATTGCTAAATGTATTGGCTTTGATATACCATATCACCAGACTGATATTACTCTTTCTTATGCAGGATAATCTATGGCTCCAGCGACAAAGAAAGGGAAGCAAGTAGCAGGTGAATCATCATCTAAACCCCGTAGTGAGAAGACTCAGTCCAAACAATGCATCAAGGAGAGACTATTCCTACCAGAGGATTTTCAGGGGATGCAAAATGCAGAAATTGCCATTGCCCCTTGCCCATTTTGGGCTCGCTTCGTAGAATTTGGCTGGGTGAAATACGCCAGTGATCTACCCTTTGGGAACTCCCCACTCATGTTCAAATTTTACACTCAATTCAACAGGGAGATCAGTAATGAAGAGTCTCAAGATTTTCACTTCACCAGAGTAGCAGGGAAAGGGATTAAATTCTCTAAGGCATAGATAGAAAGCTATTTGGGGATTAATGGTGCGGGTACTATACCTTTGACATTAACAGCGGGGACGTTTTTCTCGGACCAGGAAGTACTCCAGTGGGCCCTCAAGCCCGAGCTGCATGACACCCTGAATGTCATCCAACCCCGTTATATGAACAGAGATCTACAGATGGATGCCTGGTATTTACATCAATGGGGGTCGGGCAGTATGTTTCCATCAACCAGCCTCAAGACTGTTTCTCTCAGATATCTCCGAGCTTCCTATGCTATTACTAAGGGAATTAAGTTTGATTTGGCGCAGCATATCTATGACACAATTTTCCTGTATGCCAGTCTGATGCCGCAAAAGAGGGGTATGTCGTTCCCTTTCCTGATCACAGGCTTCTGTCGAGCTCAGAGGGTCCCGGCTTCGGTGACTGAGGACACAATGGGGCACGGAAATCGCCTCACCAAGACCATCCTGGAGAATGCTCACAGACAGATTGTGGCGAAGCGAGGTCGAGGAGAAGGAGCACAAGGAGAGTCCGGTGACGAGCAAGCAGATGAAGAGGCAGGCACTGAAGGAGTTGCTCCACATGTTCCCCACTATACTCCATTTGAGCAGCAGATGATAGATATGATGCAAGGTTTTCAAACCCATTTGAACACTATGCAAGACGATCAGCAGATGATATTGGAAGAGCAGAGAGCCATGCGAGCTGAGACTCAAGAAGTTCGAGAGGAGATTCGCAGGCTACAGAGGCCCCATGATCATCCACCCCCTAAATAGACCAAAGGGGGTTTTCGTACTCCCTCTTTTGTTATGTACTCTCTAGTTCCACATTGGGGACGATGTGGGCATTAAGTGTGGGGGTGGTATTATCTTTTGTATTTTACTTTTATCTTTTGTCTTTTTGTGAACAACTTTTGCTTCGTTATTTAGTTTTACTGTTATTATGTGTTATGTTCACTTCTGTGTGGAGTCATAGAAAGTAGCCCACTTTTGTAACTTTTGAATCACCAACTCCTAAATTGCATAATTGGATTTGAACTGAGCACATAGAGGTGACTATCCAATAGTTTTGAAGAGTTTGAAAATGGAGGTAAATTGTCAAATGTCTACAACCTAACCAACCTAATTGAAATTGATATATGATCATTCCTACAATACCCTGAGCGACTTAAGTCTAGCAGAGGTTATTAGATTTTTGTGAGAAGTCATGGTTTGAATACTTTTAAACACTATCTTTGACCAATGGATTTGGAACTCAGAACTGAGATCAAGCAATGACCTATACTCATAATTGGATGGGAGGGACACATATAAGCCGTAATTTGTGAGCTTTTGGGCCTATGAACTACTTTTTCTCATTATATTTAAGCTCTATTTCTTTGAAGTGTGTCCTGCATGGTTGGTTTGTGCTTAGATGTACTTTCTTGTGCATACTGTTGTAGTCTCTTAACTCAAGTGCAAAACATAGTGAAGGCATTAGGATAAGCCAAATTTGACTATCTAAAACAAGCCTACCATGATGCATTCACCCATAGAAGCCCGTTGAGCCTTAGCCTTTCTTTGGATTTTGATACCACGTTACAAGACATGAATATCCCTTCTTTGATGTTATCCCTATCTTGAACCTATACAGAAGGAGTTCACAAGCTTGTCTCGATTGATGATCAAGTGATGAACTAGACTCAAGGGGCTAAAATCATGTCTTGAGCTGATTGATTGAGAAAAGATGTGAATGGATAAAGCTGAAAAAGGAATGTCGGTTAAGTTTTATGCTAAGTCAAGATCGGGAAGCAATTTAATCAAAAGGAAAAGCAAGTTACAAAAAATAAAATAATATTTCATTCAGTCGAACCAAAGTACCAGATCAAGAAAATTTCCTGGTAAAGAAGAAAATTGAACCTCAAAGTACACAACAAGAATCAAGTTTGAACCAAGTGGGTAGTAGGAAATCATGGAAATTATCATTGACAGGTGAAGGAGGAAATGATCGTGCTGAAGTGAATTAGCTTGTGAACTCTCCTCTAAACTTAGCCTAAAATTTTCCTTTTATCCCACCTAACCTGAAGCCCCATTACAACCCAAGTAAAGACCTTTACTTGCACTTGTGTTATTGCTGGCTCCGGTTATGACAGTTAAACAATCTGTGGTAATGGACGCTCCATGTGGTGAGATGAGTGAAAAATGTCACCCTTATACACTTTGTGCGATTAGGGAAATATCCAGTGAGGGTGTTAAATCCCATTACATATGCTTATGAGTGGTTTGAATTGCTTGATTTAAGTTTTGTGTTGTGGATTTGGGTTGGGCATATTGTGTTGACTGAATTCTCACCGTGTGCAACTCGTATTAAACTGATGGTTTCTGCCGGAGTTGGACGAAACTAATACCCTTATAGTGAGTCATTGAAATATGTTAAGAGAATACTCTCGAGAGGTGAAAGGATATAAACCACACGGTGCTATGATTTGGGTCAGAAGCAGTGAATACCTATGCTATGTTCGGGGGATACTGGATGATGCATCTCTTGCACACACCTACATACTTCAATTATGAAGTTTAATTTTCATGTTAAAGAAAGTTGGGCTGTAACCTCGACTCTCTGAATTGCAGGTCTATTTATTTGTTTGAGTCATATTTCATTTCTTTTCTATCATTTTTCGAGGAGGAACAATGGTTCAAATGTGGGGGGATTTGATAAGTGCTCTTTTAGCACTTAATTATGTTGTGTGTTACCCCGTTTTGTTGGTGGTTTGATCCTAAAGAAGTGTTGTTTAATATATTTTGTGTTTTATGTTGTATAGGATCATAAAGGAAGAGAAAAGAGGAAAAAGGACCAAAATGCACTCAAAACGGAAGTTCAGGGACCTGGGGTGCAAATATACTTACGGCCGTAAACATTGGAGTCACGGCCATAACTCAATATTTGGAGTAAGTCAAATACGGGCAGAAAGTCACTTACGACCGTAACTTCGAAATGCAAAAATTCTCCAGAAAGCCACTTATGGCCGTAACAAGTAAAGTTACAGCCGTAACTTATACGCGGCCAGAGTTTTATGCTGAGTTCATGGGCTATTTTTGGTGGGTCGCATGGGCAACCATAGGGCAAGCTTTGGCGGCTATAAAAAGGGAGTTTTACCACATAACTGGTATTGGACATTCATTGATTAAAAGCGGGTAATTTCTTGAGACTTGAAGCAAGACAAATCCGGAGAAGAAGATGAATAAGAAGCAAAATTCTGGGCCTTTCACCATGACTATGCTCGGCTAAGCTTCCATACCTAGTTCGAAGGGGAAGTTGTATTTCATATCAATTTGTTTATTGCTTTTCCAAACTAGTAACGTAGATTCAATTTTCTGACTTTGATTGTTGGATTTCTTATGAACAATTAATTGACTCAATGCAATTTGTTATTTGATTTAGGCCTTATCTTATAATTTGTTGCATTGAGGTTTGCTATATTGAATGATTGAATCCGTAATTGTCTTGTTGTTCAATTCAAAGTAGCAATTGGGAATTTGATATTCCCATAGAAAACTCAACTTATGTTAATCGTCACAAGCTTGTGTGATTGATAATCTAATTCACCCTAATTCTTCTCGAAATCATTTAGTTGTTGCATTAAATCTAAAGAGCCTGTTTTAGGTTGTCCAATAGCTACATACTCGATTAGAGAGTTTATTCTATTTGAGTACAATTAAGGAAGAATTGGAATAGTTAGAGCCTATTAACTATTTACAGGTGATAAATCAAAAAGGGAGATTGGACACGCGTTACTTGGGAAAGTGTGAACATTGTGATAAAATACAACCGAATCAGAGAACTAGGACTCGTCAACATTTGATATTTATTCCAACCATTTTAATTGCTTTATTTTGTTAGTTAAACCATTTACAAATAACTCAAAACAAAACCCCCCCTTTACGATTCTAATTGACATGACACTAAGTTAGTTCTCGTTCCTTGTGGGATTGACCCTTGCTTCCATTGTTACATTCTTAGTGATAGTGGAAGAAGAATTTATTTATTATTTTGGTGCATCGCGACACTCATCACCTGTTAAGTTTGCAACGTATCCTGTTGACTCTTCACCAGTTGCACAATCATGTCCATTTTTCCTTCAATGTAAGTTGAGCCCGTTGTTGCTGTTGGAAGCCCAGTGGATTTTGGACATGTTGATTATTAGACCATGAAAATTTTGGATGCTTCCTCCACTCTAGGTTATATGTTTGAGAATATGGTCCTTTCTGCATTTGATTGTTCCCCACGTAGTTTGTTTGCTCCAAAACTATCTGATCTTAAATTGTCGCAGGACAATACTGTAAGCCATGATTCTCGAAAGAACTGTCACACATATGATTTGAAACTGGCTGCTTTTCCAAACTGTCTAGTCTCTTGATCAACTTTTGCATTCAGCTTTGTTATTCTATCCACTTCCAGCATTCCCCCAGTCCTTTGTACTACTCGATCAGAATACCATTGGTAACTATTGGCTGCCATTTTTTTCGAAAATTTCTGATGCTTCCTTATAAGTCAAATCCATTAAAGATCCTTCGGTAGATGAATTTGCGTGCCTTTTATTCTCATATAAGTCAACCCATTATAAAACTACTGGACTAAAATCCAAGTTTCAAATACGGATTCATTAAACATTTACCAAGTTTCAAATATAGATTCTCCTTGCTGTTGAATAAAAGCTAATATTTCCCTCCAAAGTTTCGACATTCTCCCCAGTGGAAAGAATTATCCATGAACTTCTTACTCAAGATCGTCCACGAAGTAATTTAATTGGTGTTCACTTATTTTGCAATGTGCAAAAATATACCTCATGTGTACGGATCTTAAAAAGTAATAAAGTGGACCTAAGAGTCCGGATTATCGTTGCCACGAGGATTTTATTAATTACCAAAAATTTTTAGTTCTCGCCTTATTTGAACAATAGAACTGAGATGATTTACCATCTAAACAAAAATAGAAAATCAACTCAACCACCTGAAAACCCATTTGGGTTGGGTCAGTCGGTTTTATCCGTTTGGTTTGATTTTTGCCCAGCCCTAATTATAACTATGAATTTTCTAAATTGATGTTTGTAAGTGTTGGGACATCTGATTTCACATTAGTCAATACTTTTAACTCCAATTGTCTAGTTTTATTCCTATTATTGTGCTCGATCGAATTCACTTATACATATGAAATTCCTCTCTTGAGTTTAAATCAACTCTACCTAATTAGTCAACCGTGTTTCTAGACAACAAGTCATAATAATTAGGTGCATGGAATACAAGAATTCATGTAGCGATCACAATAATAATAAACGTATATCTCCATCGTTTATCTAATTACGGGATTTTATTCTTAAATCTAGATTGTTAGCTCACCTCTCGAATTATGAAAATAACTCATTAAATCACTGAATTAGTCGCGAATCAATTCATACATTAAACACAAAATAAAATCAACACATGCAACGAAAGTGCAAAACTGAAATTATAGAATTAAAATCGTAAAACTAGGCTATATCGAATATCCCAACTATAAAACTAGTCGTTCATCAATAAAGAAATAAAAACATAGAACTAATAATAACTACGCATGTAGAGTTTATCAAATTAATAAAGAAAATAAAATCTTGCACCAAGTATTTCGCTCCCCGTTTATAATCTTCAATTCTCAAGCCTTGGCCTTGATTTTCCTCCCAAGACTTGTATGATAGAAAGATGCATTATGTTCTTGAAAGTATTTGTAAAAGTGTGGAAATAAGTCTCACTACGGTCCCTCAATCCGTGCCCCCATAGGTTGCTTATACAAGTGCATGAGAAACCCTAGTAGAATAAGGAAGAAATTAGGTAAAAAAAAACGCACATAGGTCAAAACCTCCACTGGGCCGGGCAAGGGCGCGGTCACGCAGAAGTAAACGTGGTGACCGGCAGGCACCCTAATTTAGGTTCTACCTTTTTATCTTTGGACGCGCAGCCAATTATTGCTTGCAACCGCGCCACGACACTTCCCCTTCAATTATCAAGTTTAATATTCTTTCATTTCAATCCTCATATTTTATATGTGCCTTCAGTCCTCCATCTTCCAAATAGATCAATTTAGTCCCCGAACTTCTAAATTCTTCCACTTGACTTCCTCTCGTTCTCAATTTCCTTCAAGCCTTTTCCAAAGTGTACTATTTATGTCCAATAATCATCTATTTGGCCTTTATTTGCTTCAATTTCTTTGTTTACTTCATTTTGGGATATTTTCTGCAATGTAAACAAATAACAAACAAATAAATAGAGTTTATTCTAAAACAACAACATGTTATCCTAATTTAGACATATAAATAAGTGTATAAAATACACTTATCAATTGGCTGGCAGAGAGTAATACCACGCTTTAGCCTGTCTACAAGAGAGAATGAAAACAATCTCGTTTTTACTGCTTCTGCTGGAACTCTATTCAAGCGCTGTATATAACAATTTTTCTGAAAAGCTCTCAGATGCACATGGGGGTCTTCTGAAGGTAGCCCATGGAACACCGTTAACTATTGGATCGGTGAAATTAATGAAGTTTTGATTTTATTGTTATTAGCTAGAATAGCCAACGGTACTATTCAAGTCATGATGTTTCCCACAGGAGGGATCATGTATTCCCTCAATGGTCGTCCTTCACAAATTTGAGGTTGTTGCTCGATTACTGTATTTGGTTGATTGTTAGGATTCAAAGGATTGTTTGGAACCTCATCTGCTGTCATTCTAAGATTTAGTTGATGAGCTGCTTCCAACTGGTGTTTATGCCTGTCTGAAAGTTCAGTTTCTGAATTAAAGGGAAACAAATTACAACTTTTAAATTTCCTTAACATAAACTAAAATAATTAAACCAAAAATAATTATAAAAAAAAAAGAAAAATAAAATTCAAATTAAAGCAAAAATTAAAAGATTTCGATATTGATCAACAATTCCCGACAACAGCGCCAAAAACTTGATATGCTAAATCGCAAGTGTATGATATCGCATCCAATTAATAAAGTGGATAAAGAGTCTGAGTTATTGTTCCCTTCAAGATTGTAATTAATTACCGAAGTTATTTTAATCCTAATTTTATTTGAACAATTGAAAAGCGAGATTTTTGTCTAAACTAATGATTAATTAAAAGCAAGTAAATAAGAATGCAAATTGTGTTCTTGTAATTTATGAATGAAAAGTTGGGATTTACGATTTCACATACCTTTAATTCCAGTATTCAAGTTTTAATTCTAATAATGTGATCAATCGAGGAATTTTCACTCATCGTCTTTCATTCATTCCGGCTTTTCATTCAGAAGTGGATGGTGCAATTTTTTACTGTACAAATAATCCTCAATATGCATCCTCCAGAACGTAAAATTCCTACCATCAAACTTACAGATCCCTGCGAGGTTCGTTCTACTTGGTCATTACACTTAATAAAAATCAAAAGTTTTGATACCAGTTGTTGAGAATTAAGAAAGCCTAATTCTATTAACTGAGAGCAATTGATTTGAATAAAGAAAACTAAACAATCAAGAACACGCACATCAACGTGAGACTACATACTAATCCGCCGCTGCAACAATCTACTATAATGAAAAGGAACTTGCAACCTATTTAGTTGTTGCGATTGTCTTTATTAGGAAAACCTCTATTTAGTTGTTGCGATGGTGTCTATGAGGAAAACCCCATAGCTGCTTGTCCCATAGCTCCAATTGTGCCTCTTATCAAACGTGAAAAATTCAAAACAAAAACATGAGCCTTTATGTGACCATCCAAGGCTTATCAACTATTAATGAAAGATTTGGGACATTTACGACAATTTTTTCAAAGGTTTGAGATTTGTAATGCAAATTACACTCTTTAACTAATATAAATATTAAAAGACAATTTTATCATTTTTAAAATTGATCAAATTATATTAAAATGATGACTTTTGATCCATACGTCCATACACGAAGCGGGAATATGATGAATGTGTCAATGTAGAATGGAAGCAGCAACTTTTGGATATTCGTTACTCATCTCTAGCAATTAGCTTATCATTAGTAATTATCTCTAGCAATTAGCTTATCATTAGTAATTACATACTTGACTTACATATTTGATGGATGTTATTCATTCATCTTGAAAAAGTCGATTTGTACAGATTGTGTACAGGTTAGTGTCTAGAGAGTCGTGTTGACCGTAGATTGAAAAATGTTGTGATGTATAGATGAAAATAATGTTGTCATGTGTCCGATTTGTATACCAATCTGTACACTGACTTGTACGAATAGCACAGTTGATTCATCTTTATGTTTATTATTACTAATCCATGGGATTTGCCATTGTATTTTCCTTCTAGAGAATATTGTACTAGTTATAAAGGGTATATCCAAGAATCTTGGATATGCTTGCTACGCTGCATTACAGGAAACCATTGTGGCGTGTATGAAAGTATACGCGTCTGGAACTTTCAATTCATGATATCTGTATATACCAGCATGAACTTGAATGTGATAGGCAGTTTTCTAATAGGGGCCACAAAAAGGTACAGTATACAAACCTACAAAAGGCATAAACATGTGAAAGATTTAGCAAAGCAAGAAAGAAAAAGGATGGCTCAGTTGAACCAAAAAAAGACAAACATAATACATAGAACAATCTCTGACCAGATTGGTCTGATATAAAACTAAGATCCTTTTCGGCTTCGGCTACCAGGACCCCCAACATTTCTCGTTTGGTTGAAACCAGTAGGATGCAAGTCTCTATGACCAGCAGGACTCCCTCGAAGCCCTTGGGATGGAGAACGAGGCGAAGAACTTGACTCGCTTCCTCGTGCAATCTCCGACTCCAAAACCTTGGCTTCATCAGCAAGCATTTTTAACTGTTTCAATTAAAAAAAAAGTTTGTAGCATCGGCTAAACAAAGATGAACAAATTAAATGATCAGAAGTATCAAGAAATATCCGTTCATATTTTAATACACGAACAAGAGGAAATCTCGTATTATTTGGTTTTGAAAACGAGCAATAGAATAAAATATATGTTTTGGAACACAAATATTTCAGAAAATCAAGCAATATATTGATTATCTCTATATTATTAACTTCTTGATGTAATTAGTAAGAAAGAGCTTCAGTATCTTTTCAGGAAACTGTCAACCATTTAACTCTACAAGAAATAACATTCTGAGACTTGAGTTTTTAGCAAAAACATTAAAACATTCCCAACAGTTTTAGCATATGAAAAAGGCTCAAGTTTAAAGGGAAACCCAGACAGGACTGAACTAGATTGGTAGGTCTTTCTCTAATTTTCTTCATTTCTTTATTTCAAAATGATAAAAATGGAAAAAGAAATACTACAAGACATGAAAGCCAAAATGATCATTACCCGAACATCATTTTCTCTTAACTGATCTTGAAGTACGTTTATGGCAGGACTTAAGCTGCAGTGTAAGTAAAAACATAATACAATTAAGCAAATGCCATGCTGAAGTTTCTGGTGTAAAAGATCCTACTGCTTCTTACCAATATTCTATCATTTTGCATATGGAAGCCTGATAAGTTGATGTGTGGTGAATATAAGAAAGCGGATGCACTTTTCCTTCCCTGCCAAAGTTGCACTAAATGAGTGCACAATGAAATAAAAAAGAACTGGTCATGCCTCAATCGAGTCACAGGATGTTACCTCATATTTTGAATGATTGCTTGTTTATAAGCAGTCTGCTCCTCTTCATATAAAACACGCTGAAGATTTGTAAACGAAGACAAAGGTGAATCCAGATTGAGAAGGGTTGAGGTTGGCAGCACATGAAGAGGAATTTCCTTACTCACAAATTCTGCACCACTGCATATAAAAGCAAAATGCAGTAAACAACCAGAGTCGGGAAGGAAAGGAACTGAATCCCTTCTATACGTTTTGAATGGAATATTATTAGGGAAGACATGTTAACTGACCAAAAATTGTAAAAACAGACCAATTACATCATCTGGGCTTAATACAAATATATCATCTATACATGCATGTGAGATTTCCTGAGATTGAGTTAAATGCAAATTACAAACAATCAAGACAAAATAATTGGGCTGAGAGGCAATGCAAGAAAACAGACAACAAGCTCTTCAATGGTGATTATATAAACATAAAACTAGTACTTGTAGTAGTTCAGTATCCATAATCACATACTCAATTGTCAATAAAACAACTAATTGATTTCTTCTGGTAGTGTACCCAATACGTTTATGCAGTTAAATGAACTCATTCTACTACATGGATAGCCAAAGCCTAGTATTCCTATAGCATGCCATGTAAAAGAAAAAACTTTATGCATGATGAGTTATCAAGACAAATGGGACCTTCAGCAAAGTTAGCAGCTAAAGTCTCCAAAAATTTTCTTCAACGACATCTTTATCCACATTCATTGTGTACTCACTCAACAAACAGGCAATTAAATGCCAAGGTAGTAAATATACAAGTATAATATCCCTCTTTTCTGTTTTGGTATCTCCTAAAATAATGTTCACTTTCCTTGAGAAAGTAGCTTTTAAAAATAAAAAAATAAAAAAACGCAAAATAATACTAAATTAACATTCTCACTACAAAATTCAAGTGCATTCGCCACCTTATCCTCCTATTTACCTAATTTAAGGGACCTATATTTCACTTTTATCAAAGTGAAAAAGCATATTTATTTTCGCCTATGATTCACCGACACGGACACGTCGACACGCAATTTTTCAAAAAAGTACCGACACGACACTTTAATTAAAAATTTAAAATTCTTCATTTATATATTATAAATTCAATTTTATACTTGTTATTAATTTTGTTTGTTGAAATCTTTTAACTTTGAGTGCCTATTTTTTATTTTATAATAATTTTGAGTTTAAAAATATATAATTTCTCTTATAAAGAAAGAAGTGACCGTAGTAGAGTGTCAAAAGAGTATCGTATCCGACACGTGTCGGAAACGCACATGCTACCCTAGTTAAAATGTCCGTGCCACAAAGATTTTCGCACGTCTCAATTTGAAACCCATGTCGAATGTACAAACATCCATATTACACATTGGATTGGAATGGTTGAGATACATCCATGCAAGAAGACATTGGGAAATAATAAAATGAAAAGGGAAGAAAATATCTCAAAGCCTCTGTCTAGCAAACATTTTTTTTACAACACAATTTCCCAAACCACTTTTTAACTACATACATTTTCTCTCTCCACTTTTCAGCATGCTTCACTTCAAAAACATAAAAAACATGTTTTTTAATACAAAACTTTTAACAAACAGAGCCAAAGGTTTCAAAAATCATTTTGCAATTGTTGTTCACATAATAATATGTAACAATCATATGTTAAGGGAGATCCTCATATCCTGTAGTTGGAAATTAAAAGACGAGAATAACTAGCTGTTGTGTTTACTTTCCAAATTTATCATTCAATTAGGAATTAAGCAAGCTCGGTAAGATTCTCCAGCTTTGTTGAACAAATTACAGGAATGCAAATATACAACTACTGTTGCTCAATTAGAGCTTGTTTGCTCTATCAAGAATTTTTACCAAAAATTTTCAAACTCAATCTCAACCATCAATCCTTAGTCAAGCCCACAATTTTTTATTTTTCAAATCAATCTAAACCACACATCCATAAAAAAACACAAAAAAACCACAAAAATCAAAAGCTTTCCATGTACGAAAACGAGCTCTTAGTATGCTTATCGTCAGCAGTCTTTGGTTTTCCCACTTTTGAATTTGTCGTGTTCCTCTTTCTGGCTGCCCCTTTTTCCTTCTTTTTTGAATAGTTGCCAACATATTGCTCTAAAATCAATCTAAATTCTCATAATACTAATGCTTGAAAATATATATATATATGTTCGAGAAAGGGTAGAAAGTGGTTTGAGAACATTCTCATTTTACCTCATCTCCAAATTGGAAAGGTGCATTGCTTCCTGCATACCATCTGACATCTCCATCGGATCTAAACCATGAATTGCATTATTTAAATTGTTGGCATTGTAATTGTCTACCATTCTAGAATCAGCATTCCCTGAAGATCCTCCCAAATCATGTGATTTATCCCCGACCTAGCCAATCAGTTAGAATTGACGTGAATCAGCAATCAAAAGTCAAAACAACTAACATTCCGAACAAAGTGACAAATGACAATTGTCATTCTAAGAAGACCAGTTTCACAATCAGCAAACTCTATACAAAAAAGTGATCAACAGACACCCTCCAAACTGTTAAATTCATTTTAGAACAGCTCTGCCTTATTTTTTTTTTTTTTTTTTTTTATTTTTTTTTTTTTGAACTATATTAATTAGCAGAAAATTAAAGGAAGAAAACAAGCTGGCTGCACTCAGCCCAAACCACCTATTCTGCACCATATTCTGCCAACAGCATCCTACTCTTCAACCATATTCTGCCACCAGTTACCCCATATCTGGAAGTGACCATTTTGTTAAAAGGTTACACTGTCACTAATGGTTTTAGGTTCTTTTTTTTGCAGAAGACAAGGTCTGAGACTTTGGGAAGCATTTACTCAACAGATTATTTGTAACACCCTGAACTTCTAACACTAGCCAGTATTTTCAAAACCATGACTTAATTGGAAGGATTCGAAAGTTTGGTGACCTAAGTGAACGATTGGCCATAGTTTAGGGACCAATCTGCGGATTCTAAAAATTCAGATTCCAAAGGGTTTCTCCAGTAACTGAAAAATAATATATTTATTTAAAAATAAATAAATTATAAAAATGAAGATACGTATTTTATAACTTTAAAATAGTAATTTAGTAAGATAACAAAGAATTTAATTTTCAATTCGGAATGACTAAGATATATATGTATGTGCATATATTTTTAGATAAGTGGTAATCTATATCTATATCTATATCTATATTTATCTTAAATTATAACACTTTTTGCATTATAAATGTTTTTGTCCTATAAAAAAATGACATGTCTCCCATTCATTTATTTTAATATAAAAATTATGATTTTAATCATTTATTAATGATTATACTGAGGATTATCTTCAAATATTAGAGTTTGATTGAAATTGAAACTCTTATAAAAGCTATTCCCAAATTACTAGGCCTGGGCAAAAGAACTGGAACTAGCGGTTCAGTTTGGTTCTGCCCCGGTTCGGTTCTATCAAAATTTTAAACGGTTCTGGTTCTAAAAATCAAGATCCATCGATTTCGGATCTGGTTCCGGTTCTTATTTCAGAATCAAGACAATTTATTTTTATTTTTTTTAAATATAAATTTAAAAAAAAAAAAATCATCAATTCCTAATCTTAATGCATGTTATCCGATCCATTAGTCAATATCAACTGCCCAACAACTATTAACTCATTAAACATTACAATAATTATAAGCAAAACATGAAATAGATCAAAAATCATTTTTTTTTTTACTGGTTCTGTCATTCAGCCTCAAACTTCAGCCGTTAAGCCTTCAGCCGTCAATTCATCAAGAATTAGCAAACAATAAATCTTCACTTTTCATTTTACAATTAATTATTATCCCGTTTTCAAGGATTTGCTGGATTTGTGCGACTATTCCCTGAAAAGGTAGAGAATTACGAGTAGAAATTGATGAATTTTTAAAAGGAGCACATACATGCGGATGAGGAAATACTTTACTGTCTGAAAGGGAGTGAATATTTTGATGTCAAGGATTTTGAGTGTTGTACTTGCATTTTGATCAAGGTCGATGAACTTACCATCTTACCACTCTTACCAACCGGAATCTATCATGACTTCATCGCTTAAGTTTGAAAATTTTAGTTTAGGAAATTGGAACAAGAACTAGAACCAAAAGAACCGAATAGTTCAGTTCCAGTTCGGTTCTTCTCTTGCAAAAAGAACCAATAGTTCTTTTTTCAAAAGAACTATCGGTTCTTGGTTCAGTTCGATTCTCTAGGAACTAGAACCATATGGAACCACGCCCACACCTACAAATTACTATAAATAAGGGGCATGTATTCAAGGAACCTTCATGCATTCACCAATTTCCATCTTCTTTCACAAGAAATTGTTAGAGAAAAAATAAATCATTGTTTTTCAAAGCAAATACACAAGTATTCTTCACAAATCCACTTAGACTTTAAGGTTGGACAATTCATCAAACAACTTCCTTCCTTAGTTTTTTCACGAAAGCTTTAAGTGTACTTTATATATTACGTAATAATTTTTATACAATAGCCACGAAACAATTTGTCCAGATTATGTAAGATTGGACTGTTTGGGTTGTGCAAGACTGGACTTGGAGTTTACCGTTACGCGGGATAAATTGGTGTCACCTACGACAGGTTCCATTTTTCGTGTCTCCCTATGTATGAAAAGATTTTCGTTAGCATATGTAATGTTAACACACTGGGATTTCAATGTCATGTTATTTTATGCCCTTTTTATTCAAGAAATTGGAAGTGCGAGGCAATCAGGACTGAGATGGCTAGCAATTTCAATCAAATAAAATAAATGGTTTTTTAGCACATATGTTTAGAATTTTATTCAAATTGACAATTGGTTTTATATTGAGTACTTAAAAATACTTATTTATTAGTTTATTTGAGTCAAAGTGTTTTTTTCTAATTCAGTCCATGAAGTTTTTATTTTAGTTACGCAATTGGTCGCACCCGAATAGTCAAAAGTTCGGATCGTAACATTATTGGTCTTTCATTTGACATATTATTTGGAATTTAAACCTATATTGCGCCGTCAACAGCTCGATTTCAGCATCGTGAGGTATACTAGTTTTGCAATTTGAAATTTCTGCTTTTTATTTAAGCACTTGTGGCCAATGCATTCTCATTTTCTAAATTTAAAATAATAAAAAAAAATATGTCATATCTTACCACATAATTCATATAACGACTTTTACACATACAACCCGCCAGGTTAGTATGATAGTTTGCATTCACATTTCCCGTATCCCTCCAATTATCCTCTGTCCAAACATGTTGTAGATGATGTACATCAAAAGTCCCATTATAGCTATGGGACTTTGATGGTCCCACTGGGGCAGAATTGATGATTGACTCGAAACTCTTGAAAAAATCTTTGACTTGAGTGACTCGCGTCATCGTTGTCATGCTAATATGTCACTAGTTGGTTTTACCAATGTTATTGGAAGTCTTTCGTGCATAACATTGATCTCCTAATTCAACGCCCTACCACATTTTAGGAAGCAATGAAACGAGTGTTAAGCAATAAGTATGCTCGTGTACTATAAAACTCAATTGCTAGATCAATTTTTTTGTATTGTAGACAAGGTACCTTCTCTCTTAGGGAATATCTAGCCCACTTTGAGGAGCTATTGCACAGTTGTGATATTTATGAAACTCCCCACGTTACAGTGTCTAGGTTTCTTAATGGTTTAAACCCTGAAATGATATGTCATGACATTCTCGCACCCCAATCATTAGATGAAGCGTAACCTATGGGACATTTCTTTCCATCTTCACCAAACGTGTCATAAGCTAGGTCTATCACCCTCTCCACAGTCACTTTTTGCGTCTAGTTGTGAGAAAGAGATCAAGGTTTCTATTGTTGAGCCAGTTGAATAGTCTGATAGTGAGGATGAGGAATTATCTATAGTGTTGCCATCTAAGTCCAACAACTTCTCCTACCAAAATTCAATTCTTCCTACTAATTATCGTCGTATTGTTTTAGCTCCATCTTTGTTGATTTTCACGTTGACTATAAAAGCAAAATTATTCTAAATCATGACACTTACAAGCAAACACAAGATTTAGGCACATATGCTTGCATGATGAATTTTATGTCTCTTTGCATGTTTTTTTGCACAATTTCCAAAACATGTAAGAAAAATTGGAGCACTCACTTTAAGTTAATCATTTTGACTGGCCATTAACTTAAATGAAGATTATGTTTCCAATATAGCTGAATTGCTTCCTTCTTGGGGCATATTCAAGCCACCGATGTTACACACACTTATTTCTACATGCCAGTCTACCGTACTAGTATTCCATGCTCATTGGATGGATTTGGTGGTAAATTTTGTGAATGATTTGCACGTGTTTTGTTTTCGAGTTCCTTATCTCTACTTGGTTAAAAGGAAAGATCGCCCCAAGGGACGGATGAGATGGTTGGGACTAAGTTTCAGTTTAAGTTGTCTTCACATTGTTGGTTCTGTTTTTGGTCCGAAAGAAAGATAATACTCCTTAGCTAGGAAGTTGCAGTCTATCTCGTTGAAGTCTGAGTTCTCTCAGTCAGGGAAAAATGATGGATAATCATATAGTGATATTATTTATTTAGTTTCCAATTTTAGTATTTATTTTAGGAAACTTTATTGTGATTTGATTTAATAAGACTTATTACATATTTCCTACTTGAGATATGATCTTTTGAAACCTTATATCAATGGGCTTCTGCGATGTAACTGAGACAAGCTAGAACATGAATAAAGATTGATATTTTCTCCATCGATTCTATCTTCTCCTCTCCTTTCAGTCCTACTAATTCTCATTCCCTTTCTACCTCCCTCCTTCTATCTTCCTCATTTTTCTTCTTCTATCCCCTTTCCCCTTCTCCTATAATTTTAATCTCGTATCCATCATCAGTAACAGAGTTGCAAAACAAAAATTGAAAGGAGAAAAGTTTTCCTAAAAGATGCAGAAGGGACAAGGAAGTCAGACCCACCCAAGTTTGTTTAAATATATACCTGAATTGCTGTGGAAGTTGCACCAGAGTCGCCAGTGTCCTTTTCAATACTTTCTCTACTAGGGCCAGATCTGATCACTGTGTTCTCTGAGGAACTTAAAGATGATTCAATATCTATAAAACTTTTATGTCGTGGGGAAATAGAAACAGGTCTAACAATGTGTTTCTGCTTCCCATCTGAAGACTGAAACGCAATGACTTGAATCCTTCCAACCTACAATGATTTACGTTAAAATTATATAAGGCATCCTTTGCAAAGACATCTCAATAGAAAATTAGCACAAACCTTTTGCGCATCTTCACTGAAACATGAAAATATCAACCCAATAAAACCAGAATCCAACAGTTGATACATAGCCTGAGTCCGCACATCTGAAGAAATCACATGGCACAACTGATAAATACCCGAATTTCAAGTGGCCAGAAAAAATTAATGCTTAGAAGGATCTAATATACTAAAATGTATCCTAGGAAAAAATGATTAGCTTATTTCAATAAAAAAAAACTAAACCCTTCCTAGAAAAGGTTACTATCATCATGTCTAAAGTTTGGTCACCTTATTCATGATGTTGATTTAGAAAATATAAGGAAACGATTCTATCTCAACCATTATGTTAAGTGGTGATGATTTAGAAATGTTGCTCTTTCTCCATGTATGAAGTTTGGTCACCTTATCCATAATGCTGATTTAGAAAATATAAGGAAAGGATTCTATCTCAACCGTTATGTAAAGTGGTGATGATTTAGATATGTTGCTCCTTCTCCATGCATATTTCTATAGAATAGGCCAATATCTGGCTTTTCCAATAAAATGACTTAATAAAAATTAGTACTTTTTAGTGAAAAAAGCATCACCAGTTTCCGTGAGATTTTATAACACTAAGTTCAGATTGAGATGTTGACCAACTGAAAATTATTTCAGCTACTTAAAGTCTCACAAGACAGAAAAACACATTTATATTGTAAAATGGACCATAGTAGATTCATCGCAAATTCAAAGAACCCCACAATATACTGGCTGCTTGATGTTTAACAACAGCAACATACACTAATGAGTGACTATAAACCAGTAAAAACAAGTAAAATTAAAATTATAAGCATTATTGAAAAGCTCACCAACATGAGATGGGAGAACTGTAATGTGGGGATGTGAATGGTACCAGCCAATCACCCTGGTTGTTATTCCTGTTGCCATGGTAACTCTGTGCTATAAAGTTAATTAGACAAACAGAATAACTGATAGGTGGACCAACAACACAAGCCACACTCAAATGTGAACCTGATTTCCTATTGTGTGAGTTTTCCTTCACATACTTAGGTGGATATTTAAGTGTAAGAACCTGCAGAGTGCAGATTCTAGCTATCAATGGCAAACAAGATTTTTCCGAACCAATTGTAGTCCACCAAAGTCAGTCACTACAAAAGGTATAGAAATAAATACATTCAAAAGATTATTATATTTTGGGAAAATAGGTCCAACTACAACCAGTATTATTTTGCATTCTGCAAAATAGCAAAATCTGAAACATATTAATTTATCAATTTTCACCACAACCAAGAAATCGAGGAAGAGTACATATTCAAAAAAGGATATTTCAGCATGGGCTGATGCTGCAGTTAACTGTTCTGGGTTAGTCTCTACCCGATCCTTTCGACGATCAGAACGAGGTTGTGGTAGGGCTCCCCGTATCAATGCTGTCACATTTCCATTTTTTGAATGCTGCATAAAACAAGAACCATTTTAATAGTGTTTGTTTCCAAGCAAAATATAATGCCCAAATCAAATATATACAGAAACTTAAATTCTCAACAAATTTTAGAATAGATCCAAGTTGACAAACTACAATTTAAGGATGTGTAGATACATCATTGTCCCCTTGAATGGCCTAGGATGTCATGGGATAACGCCTAACAATATATGCATCTATTGCATTTTAAGTCTATCATCCTATAAGTACTCATGTCTGTTCAACATAATAAAGATAATTGAAATTTCTGAAATTTCAAGGAAAATCTCAATTGAAGCACTAGCTGAATGGTTGCATCAGTGAAAAAGAAAAACTTTGAGTCTTTGACGTTCCTTAAGGTCTAAGAACTTTAGATGGAATGCAATGAAGACTGTAAAATGTTGTGCCAACAAGGTCTTACACAGATTATAATACCTAGTAACAATAAACCTCTTTAGCAATAAGAAGATGTTAATCAACATAAAACTATTATCAAGAATCAATAAAACAATTTCTGAACTAACTTAAAATCCAAAACAATCTACAGAATATTTATAAAATCCCATAAGTGGAAAATGCCCATTGCCCATAACTATCATAAGAAATTTGCATATCACGTTTGAACTTGATGAATTCTTGCGAAACCCAATTCAGAATTCATTTTCAAAATCCAAATTTTCCCAAGTGTAGATTAAATTCTGACCAGAAAACAATCTACATTAAAATTTCACGGGATGTCAATAACCAATACAACTAAAATCGACAGAATAAAACCCTATACAGAAGAGAAGATTCAATCAAAGAACAAAAAAAGAAACCCATAAAGTATAATTGTTATACACAAAATTAAGTTTTCAACTTTATATGAGCAAGCCCCTTAAAAAATGTGAAACCCAATAGACTGGCAAAAGTTAATCCACCTGAATGTCACCAAGAAGAAGACCCATGATCTCTTCGGTCTCAGTGGACAATGCATGAGTCAGACATGTCAACCACACTTCCTCGGACATCTTTACACTATTTAGAGACATCTCTCTCTCTCTCTCTCTCTCTCTCTCTCTCTCTCTCTGATATATTTGAGTATGTATCTGAACCCTTTTTGTAAGTTTGTGAAAACCTCTTTACTCTGTGTCTTCGTCGAACCCTCTGAAAATGGCTTCAGATTGGTTTGTTTGAGAAAAAAAACTGGGATCTTGCTAATTGTGTTGCCGGTTGGTCGTAATTTCGATATATCGAAAGAGGAAATAATGAAAATCCCTAAAAATTTTACCAATTTTTGAAAATACCCTAACAATTTTATATCTTTTAAAAATAGCCTTAAATACTATAAACAACCACAAATACCCTTATATATCATATTTCAATTAAATTCATTAAGATTTAGAAAAGTTACAACCTAGTCCTTGAAATTTTATTAATTTTGTTTATGATTTTATTTGATTTTTTTTCGCTCATGATAGCACCCCTCACTAGTATCATAGTCATGTGACAGATCTAAAAGATAAATATTATATGACAAAAAATAAAAATGAATATATAATATATATACATCAAGATTTATAATTATGTATACATTAATACTACCCCGATAATTATAAAATAGAAATCTTGAACACTTTAAAAGATTTAGATAAAAATGTAAGAAGAGAAATATATGATCTAATAAATTTCGATATAATAAAAGAAGATTTTATCATAAACAAAATATTAGATTTAATCCACAAAGATATACTAGAAGAGTTATATAAAGATTATAGAAATGGATTATCATAGAGCGGATCCTCAATTAATTAGATATCTAGACATAGAAACAAATGAAAAATTAGATTTAATAGTAGAACAAAGAAGAAATTTAATGGACCAAATAAGAGAAGAAAGAAATATAAAACGACAAGAAAAATTAAGATTAAAATTATTAGAGAAAAAGAGAGAATATTTTGATAAAATCTTAAAACAAATACCAAAAATTCAAACGATTTTAGAAGACAAAGAAAAAATTAGAAAAGAAAAATATGATAAAACAAACACATTGGAAAACTATCTAAAATATTATAGAATATATCATAAAAAGTCAATGATTTGATCAATAGAAGAATATTGTGAATATCAAATAATGAATTATAAAGAAGCAAAATATGAAACAGAACTTATTCTAGAAATCGAACATATTAAAGGAAGAAATTAATGACAGAATTTCCAGAAATAAAATTTGAAAAACAAATAATAGAAAATATAAGACTTCCAGTTAGATCTTATCAAATAAAATGAGCAAATACAACTATATTTCAACCATTAAGCTTATGGGGAGAATCTGATGGATTTCTTAACATGCAATTAAATTGGATAAGTGCATTTTTATGGCAAACATATAAAAACATAAATTTACAAGATAAATTAACTATCGAAGAATTACAATAATTAAATATACAGGACATGAATATCAAAAAAAAAATTAAAAAATATTCAAACTAAACTAACAATACAATTTAAAGAATTAAAAGAAATGATAGGAGAAGTTAAAAATATAGATGAAGAAATCTTAAAAGAATTTCAAAGAAAATCAGGAGAATTAATTAATCAAGATAAAATTGGAACAATTATAGAAAAAATAGATAGGTTAAATGAAAAAATAAGAAAGAATGAAAATGAAAAAAATCATATCAACAGAAGAAAGAATCAAAAAGCTAGAAATAAAAATAGATGATATGTATGACAAACTATTTAAGGTACAAAAAACTCAAAAACCAATAGTATAAAATGTCGATAAGTAAATATATTGAAGATCTAAAAATATTAATAAAAACATTAATAAGTGATTTACAAGAAGTAAAAAATGAATTAAAAGAAGTAAGAAATGATATAAATATACTAAAACTAGAGATTAGAGAATTCAAAGAAAATAATAAAAGTAAAGATAAGAAAATAGACAAAAAAACTCATAAAAAAAGAAATACTTAGAATAGGAAATAAGCATTTCGAATAAGAAAAAATTATAATAGAAGCAGGAAGTATGGATGATGAATTTAGAAGAAACATATTACCAAAAATACTAGAGGAAGAATTAGAATTACAAAAATTTATAGAAAAAACTTTAGGAAAATTAAAAGCTGAAAAAAAAATTGAAGAAAAACAAGACAAAAATGAATGAAGAATTAGATTTGCTTATAGAAAATTTTGACCAGTTAAGTATAGAAAATTTTGATGAATACCAAGTTTTAATAAATACTGGAGGAGCACCTAATCCTGCTCCAATAGGAACTTCTAAACAAGAATTACCAGATCCAGATGAAAGTTATGCACCCTTATATAGTAAACCACACCGACAATAATATGATAGAATTAGAGATAGACAACCACCTAGAGGAAATAAATATAAAGATAGATTTGAACCAAATAATAATTATGATAAACGTATTAATCATGGAGGAACAAAATTAGATCTTGATTGTAAAATAGACACTAAAAAAGCCTTATTAACTTGGGCAGATTCAATGATACTATTCTTTTTATACAATAAAGATGATACATGGGAAAATACTGATAGAATAATAAATTTTTTAATAGCCTCTTTTGAAGGACATGTTAGAAATTGGTGGGAATGAATAAGTAGTGATACAAAATTATTAATAAGAAGAAATGTACAGACAGAACTAATAAAATCAGATAGAAAAGGAATAGAAAAGTTAGTAGATTATATTGCGGATGAATTTTTAGGAGAAAATTGGATAAGTAATTCTGAAACAGAATCAATAAGAGAAAAAGATAATGCAAGAATAAGATTAATAAATTTAACAATATGTGATATGTGTAAAATCAAAGAATATACTTGTGAATTTAAAGAATATTATTATGACCAATTCTATAGTAATGAAAATCAAGAAGTGTATAGAGATATATATTACAATAAATTACCAGGTTCATGGGGAATATACTTTAAAATAGAATTTGAAAAATTTATTAGAGAAAACCCTGGAACACCTAGAACATTAGGATCAATGATAAAATTCATATTTGAAAGATTAGCATATATATGTCAACAAAGACAATTACTAAAGAAATCAGGAAAACTAACTAGAATATGTTGTGAAGATATGGAAAAACCTACCCAATGGGGATGTAACCCTGAAAGAAGAAAATATAATAATAAAAGAAAATTTAAAAATAGAAAATTTAAAAAATTCAGAAACTTCAGAAAAAGATATATAAAACCTAAGAGGAGATATTACAAAAGAAGATATAATCCAAATAGAAAACAGAAAAATAAAACTTATAAGAAAGATAAAAGCCAATGCAAATGCTGGAATTGTGGAGAAATGGGACATATAAGCCCTGATTGTAACAAAAAGAAAGTTAAAATATTAAAAAATGAATATCTAGAAATAGAAAGTGAACTAAGTGAAATATCAGATATTGAAGAATACTATGATCAAGAAGTCTATATAAGTGAAACAGATTCAGAAAGTAATGAATCAGAATCAGAATAAAGAAATAGAAACAAATAAGAACATAGATAAACAAGAATATGAAGGAATAGAAGGTTATGGATTAAAGGTAAGTTTTGATAATAATAAGTTTAGAAAGATACAAAAATTATCTTTAGATTTGAAAATAGGAAAATGGGAAATATTAGACAGAATATGGAAAAGAGAAAAAGTAGTAATAAATGAATATCATAAAATTGAAAGGGCAATAGATGTTAGAACCACTCAAGGAACACACAAATTAAATCTTTTAACAAAAAATACAGTTACAGAATTATTAACAAAGATCAATAGAAAGCAAAGTGAAAAGATTCAATATGTTTACTTAGCAGGTATCCAAATAATGTTTAAATCCCTGTTTAGAGAAGGATTAGATTCGCCTTTGACTGTAAGTTTACATGATGGAAGAATTATAAATTTAAAAGACAGTCATTTAGGAACAGTAGAAGGAAATCTAGCATATAAGAAACTAATATTTACATATTACCCAAAATATTGTATATCATTAAAAGATAGAAATTTTAATGAAGTTTTAGGATTACATTTCAAATTACATAAGGATGATATAATGGAACCAGGAGATAAAATTATGACTATAGAATACAGGGCATTATACACATTTACTAATTCTAATTATGGAAACATTTATTCTAAAAAATCATATATTGAAATTCATAAAGAATGTAAAGATTTTGGTAAAGCAGTAGAACCAGATAAACAAATAAGTTTAGTTCCAAGAAATTATGAACTTACTATAACAAAAAATAAACCAGAAATCATAGAGTTACGAGAAGAAGAATACCCTAATAATAACATAATATTTGAAGACGACAGATTAATTAGGAGATCAGCAAGTTTACCTAATAGAGAACAATTAGGAGAAACTAGTAATACAAAAGAAATAAAACTTAATAGAAATGCTAGAAATATGAAAATAGAATGTGAATATTTTAATGAAATAGAACATATAAAAGGATCAAATATATTAATTGACACAGGAGTTAGTGAATGTCATATAGCTTCAAATAGAAATAAATGACTAATATCTCATAGAACTGATCCATATAGATATATAAATTTTGATGGACAAGTACATATGACTGAACTTGAAGTAAAATTACCAATAAAAATATGAGGAATAAATCTCCTAGTACCATGTCATGTAGATAGTAGTATGGTAAATCCTCATGTATTATTAGGAATGAGCTTTCTAGATGGACTAGAAGATTATAGTATAAAACGTGAAAGATTATATATAACTCATAATGGTCAAACTATACTATGCAGAAAAGCTGAATAAATGAATAACCAAATAAGTTTTCCATTAGCCGTTTATATACAAGTTACAATTGTTGAAACAAATATAACAACATGTGCATTAATTGACACGGGAAGTGATATAACAATATTCAAAAGTTTCTTAATAAAATCATGGAATACTAATGGAAAGATAAAAATTACAGGAGTAACAGGAGAAAGTACTCATATAATTAATAGTGCTGATAAAATTGATATAATACTTGGGAGTAAACAAATAGTTGTAAATAAAGTATATAATTATAACAAATTAGAATGTGATATATTACTATGAAATGACTTTATACAACAATTTCAATATTATAAACAAAATAATTACATGATAATGTTACAAACACCTTGTGCACATTTACTAAAAATATCAAGAGAATTTAGACCTTATAGAGTTCAGCCAACATAGCGTGGTGATAAATGGGAGAAAAAACCAATTATACAAAATGAAATAAAAAATAAAAGAATAATGTATAAAAAAGTCTTAAAAACAAACATACAAACAAATATGGAAAAAATCATTGATCAACTAGAAAAAATTTGTGGAGAAAATTCATTATTATTTTGGAAACCACATCATCCAAAAGCTAAAATAGAATTAACAGAAAATGTTATTATAAGAGTTAGACCAATGATGTATACCATACAAGATACACAAGAGTTTAAAACTCAGATAAAAGAATTACTTAATCAAAAATTAATCAGACCTAGTAATGGACCCCTTAGTAGTCCAGCTTTTATGGTCATGAAACATTCTGAACAAAAAAAAGGAAAAGCTAGAATGGTGATAAATTATAAAGAATTAAACAAATATACTAAATTTGATGGATACTTTTTACCAAATAAAGAGGCACTGATAAATCTTGCAAAAGGAAAGCAATATTATTCTAAATTTGATTGCAAATCAGGATTTTGGCAAGTAAAAATGGAAGAAGATAGTATTCAATATACAACATTTAGTACACCCCAAGGTAAGTATGAATGGATGGTTATGCCATTTGGTTTAAAAAATGCACCACAAATATATCAAAGAAGAATGGATAACATATTTAGAAAATTCAATGAATTCTTAATTGTCTATGTTGATGATATATTAATATGTTCTAATAATAGAGAAGAACATAGAAACCACTTAATTAAATTTATAAATGATGCAAAAAAGAAAGAATTGTTCTTTCAAAAAATAAAACTATAATAGAAAAACAAGAAATTGATTTTCTTGGATTATCAATAGATAAAAGAGGGATAAAATTACAAACGCATATATCTAAAAAGATATAAAGTTTTCCAAACAAATTAGAATCAAAAGAACAAATACAAAAATTTTTAGGATGTTTAAATTATGCAGAAGGATTTATTGAAAATCTATCAAAAAAGAGACATAAAATTCAAATTTTACTCAGGAAAACAAATACCAAATGATGGAATGATGAACATGCAGAAATTGTCAAATCACTAAAAGAAGAATGTAAAAATTTGCCAAAATTAAGATTACCAGATGAAAAAGATAATCTGATAGTTAATACTGATGCCTCGGATAAGTATTGGGCAGCAATATTAAAAACAGATCTTAATGAAATTTGTAGATACTCAAGTGGAATGTTTAATCAAGCAGAAATAAATTATACTACTCATGAGAAAGAACTGTTAGCAATCATCAGAGGAATAAAGAAGTTTTCATTTTTTTATTATCTAGGAAATTCATTGTTGAAACTGATAATTCTCAAGTTGCAGGTTTAGTAAAAAACAATTACCACCAGAACCTCAATATAGAAGGCTCCATAGATGGCAAGCATATTTGGCATTTTATAATTTTGATATAGTTCATATTAAAGGTATTAATAATTATCTTGCGGGATTTTTAAGCAGGAATATTGAATTTGCAGATGGATAATATTAAAAGATCCCTGATAGACGCCAAAAAGCGAATGAACTTCCTCATGGAGGAAGCTGGAGATATAAAGCTTGGAATTGAACAACTTGCAGAAACTCTCCAAGGAAGTTTCAAGCAATTGATGGAAATCTCAACATTTCATCACAATTATACTAAAGAATTGAGCGATAACATAATTGAGATTGAATCTCAGTTTAAATCGTTGATTGCCAAACAGGCTAATACCAAATAGGTTATATCAAAAATACAAACAGGCACATCTTCTGGAAGCAGTTGTGGACCAATAATTAAAAGAGATGAACCAAGTCCCAAAAAAAAGTTGTTATAAATGAAGCTAATCCTCGAAAAATCACAATCAATGCCAAAGATGAATATACAAGGGTAGTCAGAATTCGTGCTGAAGAAGAAGATGATTCTCCTTTATTACCAAAAGAAAACGAATATAAAACCACTGTTGAAGTTATATATGAACTTCAAGAATGTGATTGCTATTACATTTCGTCTGGAGACCATGTATACCCACGATTGATCGTTACTCAAGAAGGAGATCCCTTCATGACAAAAATGGTAGCTGATTATGGATTCTTGGATCTTATCTATCCAGGAAAAGATCTGAAAGAAATCGAAAAATTTGATGATTTACTAAAAGAAGAAATTTCAAAATTTGCTCAAGGAAGATCCATATATTTAAAATTTTATTCGATCAGTCCTGAAATTGATGGAAGGATATATTATCCTGCTGAGCATATTATCACGATTGTGTATGTTGCTCGAAATTTTCAAATTGAAGTTGGAAAAAATACCAAGCCAGTACCAAACATTACAAGATCATGGTTTAGATCCCGAAGGGTGTTGGGAATTAAAGTTCTCTACAACATTGCCAAAAATCTGTATGAGAAAAAATTCAAATGCATATGCCAGTACAATGGATGGACCTTACTCACTAATGGAGGAAAAGAAAAGTCAACAATCTTGCAAGAATACATCAATAAATTTGATACTCATCAAATCCATGGAAGTTTTGCCACTTTGCAAGAGGCATGCATAGCTAGGAATTGCCCCACATGCCAAAGGAATTGATGGACAGGTGGAAGCCATTTGATAAGTCTGCTTTACATACCAACAGAAGTGATGGACAGATGGAAGCCAATTGATAAATCTGATTTAGTGGAACAAGACAGCACAATGTAAGGGCCATGAGAAGACTGAAAATAGAGGGATAGGTGTCCCTATAATGTAGCCATGTGAAGAAATAAAGGGACAGCTGTATCCTTGTAATAAAGAATAGATGGACAGGTGTGTCCTTGTAGGACCTTGTAAAATTCAAATTATTGTATCCATTACATAAGCAATGATGTAAGAGGTTGTATAGTAATACCTTGTAAAGTTGTATAAATAAGAGTCTTCTGATTAGAGAAAAGGCAGAACTCTCTTGAGCACTCAGTTTGTGAGAAAGCCAAAAAATTTCTGTCTTTGAAAAAATTATCATACCAATCCTTTATCAATCTTCATATTATCAATAAAATCCCAATTTACTTATCATATTATGATGAGTTTCTAAATTCTTGTCTTCTAAATCCTATTTCCAAAAAGAATATATATTATTAAGAAAACTCCCTACACTCTGTCCTAAAATATTTTCCATCTAAAGAGTTATACAGTGAAGGCATCCAGGTTTAGCTAATAACCCGTGAAGGCAGGAAGCCATTGGAGGGTGTGGAGCAGAAACCTATAAGCCTGAAGGTCACTAACAATAGAAGGAAAATACAAAGGTACTGAGAACAGGAAAAGATGTTAGTATTCTTAATATATCTATCTTTACGGAATTAGGAGGAAGAAGAGCTTTTAAAATGACAGAATTCAGAATTGTTAAATTTAATTATCAAAACAGTCCTTATAATGATGAATATCATAACATAATTGAACATTTATTCATGCATAAACAGTTTACTAGACCTAATAATGAAATAAAAAAGTTATATCATGTCTATATGCCATGCTTGTTAGCTATTTTTCCAACATTAAAAGGAATATTAGGATTAGAAATTACAAAATCAATTATTTATTTTTGGCTTGATAGTGATAATACTGAAATAAATAATGAATTATATTTAGGATATGTGTTTAGTAGTAATAATGATTATGATCCTGTAATAGATTATGACAGTAATGAAAGAGATGAATCTTTCTTTACCAGTTTTTGAAAATCTTAATATCATGAATAACAGTAATTATATCATGAAAAAAACCCAAAACTAAAAGAGGTCCATATAAAGTTCAAAAGTATATTAAAAGTAAAAAAGGAATTGAATATGAAAATGAAATTGATAAAATCGGATACCAAGAACAACTCTACGCATCACAAGAGATATTAAAAAAATTTAAAGAAAATTTAATAGAAAACTTTGCTAGAGGAACTGTAAGATCTATAATGATACATGATATTTAAGATATAATTGATAAATTATAAAAGAAAAAGAAAAATATTTCAAAATATAATATACCATTTGAACCAAGTATAGATATCATGGCTGACATAGATATTATCAATTCTCAAACACTCATAGAATTTGAAAAATTACTTGAAACTTTATAAATTATTTATCTCTGTGTTTATAATGCCTGGATATATTATTAAAGGATTAGACAATTTGTTAGAAAAAATAATGGAAAAAATAGATAACATTATATCTCATTTAATAGATATGGATGAATCATCTGAACAATATTATATACTTTCAGAAAATCATGATCAATACATTATAGATTATTCTGACATATTAGAGATTAAAATAGATTTAGAAAATAAAATAATGACAAACACAGTCCAAACATAATGCCAGGATATACAATAGAAGGGCTAGATAACCTTTTAGAAAAATTAAAAGATAAAATGGAAGATATTAAACGTCAAATGGAAAATGAAAACATATCTTCTGAAGAATATAATAAACTCTTGGAAAAATACGAACAATATATTGCAGATTATTGTATTTTACTAGATCAAAGAATGAACTTATACCAGAGAATTTTGTATAATAATTTACCAACCCAATAATCTATGGATACTTCACAAACATCAACTTCTAATAACTGTGATCATAAACTATATTTAGATAATAAAGAAATTTCATTTTTATTAGCTATTGCTGAAAAATCTAAAAATATACATTCTGTTGGATAATCTAAATTAAAAGAAATATACGAAGATATAGATTATATTATCTTAAATAGAATAGAATTTAATTCTGTTGAAACAGCAAAAAATATAAATACGGTTCATAAAATTATAGAAGAATACGAAGATATAGAAGATGAAGTTTCAGATGAAATAGCATTAGGATATATAACAAAGAAAAAACATCCTAAATCTTTTGAGAAATTATCACAATATAGAGCATTTTTAGAAGAACTTAAAAGATTAAAGAATATGAATATAATAAAAAGTATTGAATTAAATCAACCTGACTAATTCAGGGATATATCTTGCAAAGAAAATAGCTTATTTCATTAAGGGCAATAAAGACAATTTGTAAAAAATGGGCATTTTGAAACATTACATTCCTAAAGAGACTATTTCAACAAACCCCCCTATACTGAAACCACAATTTCTGTTGATGGATCATATTTTAATGATTAAAATCCTAGTTTGACATTCTTTGGATATTTTTAAGTAATATTATGTACACTGGTTGCACGGACAATTAGAAAAGGAATCCTATATAGTTAACCAAGATTCATATAAGTTATGTAAATAATTTAATTTATTTGTTACTAAATCCATTTTTTCAAAATATAATAGGAACAAAAAAAAAAAAAAAATTGTGCCATTAAAAAATAAATAAATACTTTATGCAAGATATAATGTCCACGGAATTACCGAATTATTGTTTAAAAAAAAGGGAAAAAAACCTTGTACCCATAATCGAACCATCTAGAAAGGGGTACAAACACCCTCTAATAACTACCCTAAATCCCCTCAGCCGCACAAAATGCTTTCAATTTTAGTTGGTCTACTCCAATACTCTCTCTGTCAGAGAGAGAGAGAGAGAGCTATTCTTCCTCCGGTAAATACTGTACGTCGTAAAATACATTAAGTAAAAAAAAAAAAATCGGCTAATTTGGTTCTGTTTGAACCTTTTGCCAACGGGGACCATCATTCATCTGCATTTCTCCCTCGTCTAGCCACTTACTGACGATGTGCAAATGTGCAATTATAAACTTGGGATTAGTGTATACACCGAAGCAGGATTTTACCACTATTTATTTCAAGGATGCACCTTACAATAGTCATAAAGAAGCTATCCTTCAATATTTTATCTCTGAAATATAGTGCAAATAGTGAAGAGCAATGACCAAACTTTGAAATCTTACGAAATGTCATCGCCAAATCTAAAACATGGGCTAACCTACAAAATAAATAAGTTATTAACGAAGTAAGAAAAATGTATGCTACCGAAAATAATCATTTTGGTTGGAAAAAGATCAAATGGAAGCTAGATTGTGTCAACATAACATATTTAAACATAAGAAAGAACCTTCACTGAAGTAACATTCATCTCAAATCTTAAACACAGCACAGCCAAAAGTAAACTCCTGAAGCCTAAAATGCGCAGAAGGATAATCAGCTTCCCAAACTTGTACGCTATTGGAACCAAGCATTACCAAGTAGATTATATGTGCTTATCATTGAGCCAATGACAAAACCCATGCATGAAAATTGGGGGAAAAAAGAGAGAGGAAAAAAAATATGAAAAAGACAAATTGAACAAAACCAGCATAGTTTTCCTTCCCTTCACGTGCAATGAAAATGCTCCTAATACACATGATCACAGGTAACTACACTTTAAGATAAACACTACCTATTAAGTCCCGTGTGTTTACATTCTACGACCATACAAAATGTCATTCACGAACATAAAGAACCAGCATTTCAAGTAATAACAACATTATGAGATGTATGCTTTCTTTCATGCTCTACAAAGAAGTGAAGATTATTGTTACATCATAGAAATCAACTACTATATTCACATTTATCACGTAATTATACAACTTATCTTTATCCCCTTCATCATCTTCCATACAGATGGTGCAACCAGAGTTTGTCACAATGCACAAAACAAAGACATTGAATCCAATTTGATAAATCAAAACCACATGCCATAGAATTAGCAAGTTTCTTGCTGAGAGAGCAATTCCAACGATTTTTTATCAATTTTTCCAACCTAGCACATTTCTACTGAAAAACTTAAAAATAAAAAAAAATAGTTCTCTTATCTTATGTACTAAAGAAGTAACATAATCCAACAATAATCATAAAGAATCACCTTAAAACATTTTAGTAAATGTGCATTAAGTTAAACTCCTTGTAAAACTAAATAATGTTTAAATAGACATTTTGATGAAAATATTGATTATTATGTTTTAAAAGTACAATCTAATAAATCTATCATTTTCATTTCAAGTCAAAATCATCACTTGTCAGTATTAATTTTGGTCGAAATTCTTGAACTATATATACCTTCCAGGCAAAAATTTCACCATTTCGGCCCATTTGTTTCCGTATACTGCATAAGCATTTATGAGAGCTTTGTCTTCATCTTTGGTCCAAGCACCCTTGTTTATTTCTGGATTCAAATGGTTGTGTCATCTAAGTCAGTCGTAAGAATGTTAAACTTGTGATAAAAAAAAAGGCGATAGGGTGCATGTAAGGAAAGAACCATATTTGTACATGGCTAAACACAATCAAATATGCCTATTCAGCCATTTCAGATCATATAGATAAAGTGATTGAACAGGTTTTTGGCAACCTATCCCTACATTGCTTTCCAATACGGCCTGGAAGATGTTTTGCTTGTGCATCCATCAAAATTAAAAAAGAAGAAAAGAACTAAATTATTTTGACAGTCTATTAAGAAAGTCGAAAGCCATTTTAAAATTTTGATGAGTGAAATCAAGATTTTTAGAATTACCCAAAAGCAATTGCAATATCATTTCCGAATTTCTCAAGGGATTTGTCCATAATCTCAAGAGGAGATGCATTTTGAAGATCCTTGGAGAATTTTCCGAAATCCTCTACCTCGACCTTTCCTTTCCAAACACCTCTGATAAATTTATTAAAAAAAAAATCGACTGCAATGCATCATTTTAGTTTTCAATATATATATATATACACACACATCATAGAACTCAACAAATATATTCACATTTATCATGTAATTATACAACTTATCTTTATCCCCTTCATCATCTTCCATGCAGATGGTGCAACCAGAGTTTATCACAATGCACAAACTTCAATTTTATACATTCAAGGTTGTAATGCAAGAATTGACACCATTCAAAGAACACCCACTAATTTTTGGCATTGTACGAAGTATTTGAAATATGGGAAAGAAATACCATCTCGGTAATATTTCTAAAAGGGTTGCAAATGGATATGTTAGTTCACCAATCATTGATGGTTCTATAACAGCTAAGCCTACATTACATGCAATAGTATCAAGAATTACTATATAAAAGATAATTGGACATGTGAGTTATTAGTAATAATAATTATCCGAACCTTCAGCCAATTTAGCTAATTAGGCTCGATTCATATGAAGGGTCATAGAATTCATGTAAGGGAAGAAAAATTATAATGTGCTTGGCTAAGCTTTATAATAAATGGTTTCCAAAGATGTTTAGATAAGGTATTTTTTGGCTTATTTTCATTAAAACAAGTTATTTATTTCCATTTCTATCAATAAAAGAAATTATTTAAAAACTTGTTTATTTATAACTATGAGAAAGCTTTTTTACCTTAGCAAAAGCAAAACATGCAACAAAATCTCGACATCCCATCTTTCATTTTCCAACATATGAATTACTGCTAATTTACAATAAATTAAGACAAAAAGAAACGAAGCAATCAATTGTCACATTACAGATAAAATTGTATTTCATTTCCAGTTCCCCGAATCGACGCCCCTTGCTTGATGTGTGGTGCTAACATTACCAATGCACCAGAGCTTATTGTTGATGCAGCCATTTTATGAAACCCTACAAATTAAAAAAATGGTGCAAACTTTTTCTTCTTATCCTAAAAGATATAAAGAAATTAAAACTCCAAATATAGCAAAAGACACTGAACCAATCTCAAAATGTGATGCATTGAAAATATCAATCAACAGCAATAAAAGAATTCAAGAAAAAGATCTTGTTTTCTTGAAATTGAGTGAATTAAAGATATGTAAAATTAATTACACATGGAAAATGAACATCAAAGATATTCGAGTATTTTCTTCATTTTACCAAAGTTAGCATCTGTAAGAGATGAAGGGGCAAATGCCTCATTGAATATTGAGTCATTGACTACATTTAATATGATTCTTCTGCCAAGATAATAAGAAATAATATATCTGGAGCACCTCTAGTTTTCCTCATAATTATTCTAGGATCTTTAGTTGCTATAAATCTGACCATTGTTTTTGGACCCTGATGTTGTTTGTTCCATATAGCTTCAAACCTATTTATTTTACTGGATTCCCCTATTTTCCCTTTAGTATAAGAAACATAGAATATAGCATCTAATATCTCAATGAAAAGACTGAATGAGAGGCAATGATCATCATAGATCACAGCATATTGGAACATCATATAGTTGCATATGGAGTTTAATGAAGAATTCCTTATCATGATAATAAAACTGCTTGATATATGAAGGTTCAAGTTTTTCAGAAACTAAGTTGTTTATGTATGTATAGATTATTCGAGGTTTTGCTGAATATGAAACATCAAGACGGGTTATCATACCAGCCCTGCTATAAACTCTAAAAATCATAACCGGATAGTAAAGCATAATTACTGTATGTTTTAGTACATTAAATTTGATTCAAATTCAATAGACTGAAGGTGGAAACGAAATGCAAAGAAATTCTCACCTTAGAAACACTGCCTCCCTTGGACCATCCAAGGCCAAACCTTCCACTGCTGTTGGCTGATGGCAATAGATCATAAATCTCCAAAGCACCGACCTGCACAAATCTCCCAATCCCTATTTTCTCACCATTTATTTCTTCTTGTCCCCTAAAAGATCCATAAAAGATTTGTAAATGATCTCGCACATCGAAACATCGTATGACTCTTGCCCGATCCGGTAGGATTATACATCATAATAGTACATTTGTTTCCCATCTTCACCCTTTTAATCCTCGACTCAACGAATTTCCTCTAAAACCCATCAAGATCATCCTCTTCAGATAATGAAATGCCATATGGGGTAAAATCCCTATTCCAAATGTCAGTTTTCAGTGCAGGCAAACTATGACAACTGCGGAAGTAAAAAAATGGGTAATGTTAAAAAGAAAATATTATTTTTGCCCAATGCAGAAGGTAGAATAACCGTTACATTTCTCACATGAAGGTACAGGAAAACTGAATTTTGGATCAATACTGGAAAACCGCACACTACTTCTAGCAGTTGATGAACTACCCACCACATTTAACAGGAAACAGGGAAATGGGTCAAATAAAAAACCGCCAAGATTATATTTAGCCAAATTCTGTTCACATTGAATTGAAAATTCCAAAATTGAATTTCAATCAAAATAGGTCAATGGCTTATCTTATTATATATATATATATATATATATATATATATATATATATATATATATATATATATATATATATATATATATATATTTATTAGGTGGTGAAAATAACTATCATATCACTTACTTTTCAATCACCCAATGAATGTGCGTCATGTCACAATGTCAATTAAAAATGTCCCATAAAAATATCTCCCTAAAATTATTATATTTTAATTGTAATAATATCTCTAAAATTTTATATTTTTTACGTTTATTGGAGTTACATCCGTTTTTTTTTTTTTTACATTTACTAGAGTTACATCTGTGTGATGTGGTAGAGGTGTCAATACGAGTGGTCCGGATCGGGTCGGTACATCAACGTATGAGTCCGATAACGACCTGTGTGGAAAAAAACCCGCTCCCGGTTCATTCCAGTTTAGCCCACATGAATAAAAACATAGAATTTTTCATGTTTATAGTAATTTTTTGGGTAAATTGGTAAATATGAAATGAACAAAATGATAAATTCATATTTATAAAAAGAAAACTTTACATAGAATTCAAATTTATATATTATGTTACATGGATTATTTCTAACTTTATAAAGTTAAATACAATATAAAAAAATACCAACTACATTGCATTTCTAAATACTATTGTCAAATATTTATTGTTTAAATACATTCCAACTAGGTTGACATTTACTTTATTATAATTTAGTCCTCATTTGGTAGAGATTAAAATAAGATTTTTAGTATATTTTGATAAAAGTTGATAAGATATGTGGTTGAAAAGTTGTAGATCTCATGAAATATGTGGTTGTGATTGATTGTCGACTTTGACTTACATTAAAATCTAGATTTTAATTGTTACAAAATAAATGTTTATAGGTTAAGTAGAGACCAATTAGGTTGACACATACTTAACTATAATTTAATTGTTTAAATTTAAATTTAAATTTTTTTTTATTATTATTTCATAGGCCAGCGGGTTAATCGCGGTCCGTGAATGTGTGACTCGCAGAATTCGAGGTTCATACCTTCTTAACTCATGAACCACTAACTCGAGTCACGGGTCTGCCCGTGGTTACGAGTCGATCTGAGCTGATTTTCACGAGTTCGTTGGCCCGCCAATCTTGACACCTCTAGATGCGGTCATTTATTACTTAAGTACATTGAATTTAAACGTAAACATATGAAATGAACATTTAATTAAAAATAAGAAATGAAAGAAAACAATTATTTACAAAAAAAAAAAAGTAAAATTAAACAAACTTAATTTTTATTTATATTTTTTACGATTCGTATGTTTATCGTTTCATGAAAATTCTTTAATATTGTAATTTAAATTTATTTAAAGCTTAATATGGAAAATAAATTACATTTAAATAGAATTTGTAATAAGTAAAAAAAAAATAGATATATCAATAATATATGCTTAGAATTTTATTAAAACAAAAAGGGAAAGAAAAAATAGGTCGATAAACGCTTCTATTTCATCATCTTTCATTTTTAATTTTTAAAGAAATTTATTTATGTGATATTGACAATGATTTTTTTTACGAATTTCAAAAAAAATTTAATTGATTTTCAAGATGGGGAAGTGTACTAAGAAGTTTCGGGATCTGGAAAACGAGGTTATTTAAAATCTGCTTTCAATTGGATTATTTTAAATCTGAATTTTGTCCAAAATGAATAATAAATAGTTAATTAATACTACTTACAATTTTAGGAATTATGTTTTAAAGTGAAAAAATGGGTTAATACCTGTTTTCTGGAACTGCTCTCTTTTTCTGTATTACGTTTTTCTTTTATGAACATATATTAGTCCTTATTTGAGCCCTCATTATCTACAAAATGTTTTTTATAATAGTGATTTTTTGGAGAATGTGTACTTAAACTCCTGTTTGAGACTTATTATTTTAAATAATATAGTTTGTAACAGCTAATTTTAAGAGAATTGGTTATTAAAAAGTATAATTTTTTTTTGAATTTATATGTAGATTATCTTGTTAATAGAGGTCAATTTTTTTTTTTTTACCAAATGATAACAATTGTAATAGTTAGGAATTTGAATGACTTCTTTAAAAAAAAAAAGAGTCAATGACAATTTGCATAACTATTCCATTTTGATGATTATTGACGTAATTAGTCTTTTCAAAATATAATTTCTAGATTATCACAAATTAATTTATCACTCCTCGAATAGTACTATTAAAATTGGTACTCACTATCTTAGTACAATATTTTATATTTAAATATATTAATCAAATATTTCATTTCATATTTACTTTAACATTACAAATTAAATACATGTAGTCCTATATTTAAATGAATGTAATAAATTAAGGAACATGAAATGTTAATCTTAATTAAATTTTATCGAATGCATGTTGCAGATAGATTTAACTTTATATACCAATAAATTATCTATACATCTCAATTTATAAAAATAGCGCTGTTGTTTAACCCACAATATATAATACTTTATCACTTATCTGTATGAAATTGATTTTTCAAGGATCAATTTTTCTAAACATTCATTCACAATTACATGTTCCTTAAAAAAACATTTTTTACAATTTTTCATACTACTTTTTAACTACAATTTTCACAAAATCAATTCGCATAAAATGAAATTCAAAAAGATAAATTCCGTATAAATCGGTCTACAAAGTGAAATCAAGACCAATTACAGAAATTTAAAAAAAAAAATCATATATAGAAACTATCAAAATATTCAAAATTTATTAATAATTTTCAATACAACGTGACTTTTCATTTTCCACCATTAGTTAAAGGGCGATGTTAAAAAAAATAAAATATAAAAATATTTCCTTTTTTTTTAAATAAACGAGTTTTACCACATCTTTGAAATAGAATGAGTTTGCTATGCCTTTATTTTTATTTTGATAAAAATTAGTTAAACTAATTGTTAAAGTCTATAATATATATTTTGCATTTTTATTATTTAAAAATATAGTATTCAACATAAATAAATGAACAAAAAGAATGAATAAATAAATAAAATTAATTTTAAATTAACAAATGAATTGATTGAAATATAAAATGACAAAAATTATTCGGACTGTTATTACCCCTATAACTTTAGGTATAATTACTTTGTATATCTCTTTCTTCCCCTATATTTATGGGGCTCTAATTCTTAATAAATACAAAGTTCATTTTCCTCTTTATTTCTTCTCTCTTTTCTCTAAATTATAAAACGTTATCAGCACGATTCTCTCAAAATATTAGTTAGAAGGATGAATTTTCAAGATATCTGTTTAGTCAATAGTGCAACTACACGCATTATTCTTCAAGACAAAAAATATTTGTTGAACTTAACATTATCAGAGAATAATGTTAACAATATCAGGTGCATAAAAATCGTTGAAGGCTCCGGAAAAGCTTGTATTATTTATCAAATAAATAGAAAATTGTATATTGATGATACACTTTATTCTAGCAAATCCAGAATAAATTTTCTTAGTTTTAAAGATATTCGATGCAATGGATATTACATTGAGATGATGCATGAAAATAATAACGAATATCTTTGCATAACTTCTTTTATATCTGGATAGAAACAGATAAAAGAAAAACTTTCGACACTTCCCTATAGTATGTATTATACATCTGTAAAGATGATTAAATCAAATATTATCACGAACCCGAAGTTCGGTGATCCAAAAAGTTTTATATTTGGCATGATTGACTTGGACATTCAGAGCAATAATAATGCATCGAATAATTAACAATTCACATGGACATCCTCTAAAGAACTAGAAGATTCTTTTACCTAACAGTTTTCCATGTGTTGCTTGTTCGCAAGGCAAGTTGGTTGTTAGACCCTGGACTACAAAAATCAATATTGAATCTCTGACTTTCTTAGAAAGAATTTGAGGAGATATATGTGGGCCAATACACCCACCATGTAGACCATTTCGATATTTTATGGTTTTAATTGATTCATCTCCTAGATGGTCCCATGTTTGCCTACTTTCCACCAAGAATGTAGCATTTTCTAGACTACTTGCTCAAATTTTAAAATTATGGGCTCAATTCCCTGAATACTCGATCAAGACAATTCTTCTTGATAATGTTTGTGAGTTTAGATCACAAACATTCAATGATTATTGTATGCCAATAGGAATTGAAGTTGAACATTCGATTGCTCACGTCCATACACAAAATGGATTGGCTGAGTCGTTTATCAAACATCTACAAATAATTTCTAGATCATTACTCATGAAAACCAAACTTCCAACTTCTGTTTTGAGTCATGCCATATTACATGCTGGATCTTTGGTTCGTTTAAGACCAACTTCGCATTATCAATATTCTCCTTTGCAACTTATAATAGGTCATGAACCTAGTATTTCTCATTTTCGAGTTTTTTTTTTTTTTTTTTGGTGAGATCCAAGTCCCAATTTCACCCCTACAACGTACCAAAATGGGTCCCAAAAGAAGACTTGAAATTTATGTGGGTTTTGATTCACCATCAATAATAAGGTATCTTTAACCTTTAACGGGTGACTTATTTACTGCACATTTTGCAGAATGTCGTCTTGACTAAATAACTTTCCCAACCTTGGGAGGAACAAAACTACATCCTAAAAGGCAAGGTAAAATTTTGTGTAATGAAACAACTCTCTCACTTTGATCCCCGAAGCAATTCATGTGAGTAAGAGATTGAAAAAATCATACACTTTCAAAGAGTTGCAAATCAATTACCCGATATATTTGTTGACACAAGAAAAGTGACAGTCACATATACCAGCAAAAAATATTCCTGCAAAAATTAATGTCCCTAAAGGACTATCTGTTATAGTAAATGAATCTCAAATACGCCAGATGTAAGATCGCTTTTCAATTTTACGTGCAATTTTAAATTTTGCTCAATATTTATGTTACTGTGATTATAAATTATAAAATTGTGATATTTAATGTCTATAATTCGAATTATTTTGCAGTTGAAGGACTTGGGCGCCGTCTCGATCGATGTGCCAATTAAAAAGTTTATAAAGTGTTTATGAACTCTATGTATAATTAATTATTTTATTTGTTAAGCTTGTTAAATTCTATTTGTCATTGAGTAGTAAGTTGTTTAAATTTCATTAAATTGAGATTGGGAAAAGGTTTAGGGCGAATTGAAATTTTATTGGGAGTTGTGGACTTAAATTTCTAAATTAGAGAGAATTGAGGGGCCAAGTTGCAAATTCCAAAAGAACCTAAACCCTCATACTCTCGTCTCTCACATCTCCCTCACGCCCGCTCTCTCGATCTCCTACATCTCTGCCTCTCTCGTCGCTCTCTCACCTCACACACTCAACCACCGCTGCTCATCCCTTCCGCCGGCGATGTCACCTGCGCCACCACCCCGGTAACCCTCCCCCTTCCCTCGTTCCTTTCCCCGGCAGCGCACCCACCCGACACAAAACACACAGCGCACGCCAAACACGCACACGCACTACACACACACTCGCACACACACATATATGCGTATTGATATATATATATATGTCGAGTGTATGTATATAGGCTAAGATTTTCATATTTTCAGATTTCAAAATAGGTAGATTTCGAATTTTAAATGTTAATTTTGAGATTGAATAATGTTTATATATATGTATGTATAGATGTATATATGTGTGTGTTCATGGATGTGCATAAGTTCACTATTGTCAGATTGAAATTTTATGGATTTAATATGCCTTGTTGAGATGTTAGTTTAAATTGGAATTTTAGCTGAAATCTCAACAGTGAGGTCGTTTACAGTAAGTTTTTAAATGTCGAAAAATGTTTAGTTTCATTTTTGAGCTAGAAAGGGGTAAATTTCGAAATTGGGAAATATGATATAAATGATTACATTGATTCTCAGACCTGGTAGTGATTTTTCAGAGTTATGAAATTTTGGATTTAATTGGTTTAATTGACAACTATTTTGAGAGTTTTGTTTTCAGATTTAAGAATGTTGGAAAAATACTTGGTTTAAATTTGAGTTAGTTAATTAAGTTTATGTTATTCTGGGTAAATTGAGAAATTTGAGAATTTTCATGTATTGATATAAATGGCTTTATTCATATTAGCTAGTTAATTCTTAGATTTTAATATATGAATCAAATTGTTAACCAATGGACCAATGGTTAGGTTAATTTTGGATTAAAAGTTATAGATTCAGTTTTTCGAATTTGATTAGATTTATGAAATTAGTTAATTGCTTTTTGGTAAAGTTAGTAATAAATGGTTATTTTAAGATTTGTGAACTTGTTAGAATCACAATTAAGTAATTTCTAAAGTTATGTAATTTTGAGTTTGAATTTGAATTTAAAAGATGAGAGGGTCTTCTAATGTGCATTGAGATTCATTTCTTGTCTCAAATATGGTTTTATGTGTTTTGGTTATTATGTAAGGTCACGTTTGGGATTAAATTGTGAATGAAATAGAAGTTTTAAACCTTGCTTAGAGTTTAAAATGTGATTTTGAACTAAAAGTATATTTTATTAAATGAATGGGTACAACTAGGATTTTGGTACATTGACGTCACGGACAGCCGATGCTCCTCCACTTGCAAATTCAGAAACGGTAAATTACTAAGGACTGCAGGTAAGTAAACTTCCCCTATTTTCATAGAAGTTAAATGTAAATGTGAAATGTGTAAATGACTGTTTGCAACTTACTTGCTTTGATGAACTTCATTTACTTTATGAAAGTATATGTGTATTTAAGGAAATGTTCAAGCATGCACGTTATCATGTCATTGCATCATTAAGCATGCAATGGCATCGAAATGGGAAGTCAAATGTTTTAATGAAAGGAATGTGTCAAAGTGCAATTTTTGTCAAAAGTTATGTATCCCAAGTTTTTTAAGAAAGAATGGGTGTACTTCTAGTTCATGAAAGATGCGAGTGGGAAATAGGTCGCGGGGGACCGGCGTACCCGAATTAAGTCGCTTTGCGACGGAATGTTCAACCGTTTTACGGTGGACTGTTAAACCGCTTTGCGGTGGAATGAAGTGAATGAGCCGCTTTGCGGTGGAATGAAATGAATGAGCCGCTTTGCGGTGGAAATGTGAAAGTTAATCTGGTTCCAAATAAGAATTGCCCACTGTTATCTGATCGACTAGAAGATACACCAAGTGAGCTCACGATGGAAATGAAGTGAAAGTTTTGAAATGAAGAGAAAGTTTTGAAATGTTAAGTGATAGTTTGAAAAGTTTGAAAGTTCTGGAAAGTATAGTAAATGGGGATACATATATGGAATTTTTAAAGCATGCATGTCATAAGCATGCATTTCATGCATAAAGTTTACTTACTGAGCTTTAGCTCACCCCAATCCCTCCCCAACATTTCAGGTGATGAAAGTTAGATGATCCGATGAGAGCACTTGGTGACAGACTCAGGCTATACCTGCTTTCAATTTTTGAAAATAAAGTTAAATTAGAATTTTTTAGTTCTAAGTAATTATTTCTTAATTCATTTATTTTGATAATTGTCTCGGTTGAAATTAGTTTAAATGAGTTATGGCATTGTTAATATTGGTTCTATTACCACTTATTTCACTTAATTGTAGCTTATTGATATAAAATGTTGTGTTGAGGAGTTTGGGGATTGAATTTGAAATAGTGTGGTGACGTGGGAGTTTGATGTAGAATTGGAGTTGAATGTTGAATGTTTGGGATTGAATGAATTGAGATGTGTACTTTAAAATGGTTTTGATGTCCCTCTACAGGTTGGCTATGTCCAATTTATAGAGGAGATACTGTCGAAATTTTTGTAAAATCTCATAATAGCAAATGAGAACGTTGAGGTTTTAAATGATTTCTTTTCCGCATTTAAGTAAAGAAAATTTAACACGCCTAGGTTTAAGAATTTCCCACTGTAAACAAATAGTGGATTCGCTATTATTGCAATATATGTGGATGATTTAAATCTGATTGAAACTCTTGAAGAGCTCAATAAAATTGCAGATTATTTAAAAAATGAATTTGAAATGAATGATTTGGGAAAAACTAAATTTTGTCTTGGGTTACAAATTGAACATTTATCAGAAAGATTATTTGTTCATCAATCTTCTTATACAGAAAAAGTTTTAAAATGTTTTTATATGCGCTTGTTCGGTTACTTGATGTGAAAATAGATCCATTTCGTCCACCTAAAAATGGAGAAAATATTATTGGTCTTGAAGTACCATATCTTAGTGCAATTGGAGCAGTCAAGAAGCCACACATTCGAGCAACGTAAGGTTGCACGCAATTGTGCGGCATCACCAAATAGAGACCCGAATGTTTTGGGCTTAACATTACAATCGCGACTAGACCTGATTTATTTCATTCTTTAGTTTATATTATCAATTTTTGATGATTGTAGGCATTATCAATTCTTCACGAACACCCAATTAAACTTATCAAATATTCTTGAATATTTATGACGTTCCAACCATAACTTATAAAGGGAATTGACAACCCTTGTGGCGTTCGAAAACTTCAGTTCTTTCATCCGCATCATCATTCATTGCGTCATGAAGTTTGGGTCAAGATCCTATCATCTAATCTATCATTTTTATTCATTATTTTTATTCTTGGTTCTTGCTATTACTGAATTTTGATCTTTCCTAATTGTTTTTGTTATTATTCCGCATTTTTGTCACGTTTCTCAAAAGGAATCGCATCACAAGATATAACTCTATACCAACTCAAAGATATTAGAGTGGTGTTCAATACATTTTTTGATACCTAAAAGGTACTATTGATATGAGATTATTTTATTCTCAAAAATTGGGATCTTCTTTAGTGGAGTATGCAGTGCAGGTTATCTCTTTGATCCACATAAAGCTAAATCACAAATAGGATATGTGTTTACACGTGGTGGAACAGCTATATCATGGAGATCCGTGAAACAAACATTGACAGCAACATCCTCAAATCATTTAGAAATTATTGCAATCCAAAAGGCAAGTCGAGAATGTGTATGGTTGTGGAACATGACCCATCATATCCAAGCATCATGCAGATTGACTTCTATTAGGGACAGTCCAACAATTTTGTATGAAGACAATGCAGCTTGTATTGCACAATTCAAAAGAGACTTCATCAAAGGAGATAAAGCAAAGCATATCTCTCCAAAGTTCTTCTACACGCATGAGCTTCAGAAAATTGGTGATATTGATGTTCAACAAATTCGGTTGAGTGACAATGTAGTTGATTTATTCACAAAGGCATTGCCAATATCTACATTCAAGAAATTGGTCATGAAATTGGAATGCATTGACACAAAGATTTATAGTGATCAGCATCAGGGGGAGTAGCTGTACTTTTTTTCCTTCGCCTAGGTTTTGTCCCACTAGGTTTTCCAAGCATGATTTTAACGAGATAGCATTTATTGTAATACTCCAAAATAACTATATTCTTTTTCCTTCGTTTGATATTTTTTTCATTGGGGTTTTATCAAACAAAATTTTAACGAGACAAATATTTTGTAATATGTCATTCAAGGGGGGTGTTGTAAAATATTATACTATGAAATTCATACATCTGTAACCCTAGGTATAATTACTTTGTACATCCCTTTCTTCCCATATATATATGGCTCTAGTTCTTAATAAATATACAATTTATTTTGCTTCTTTATTTATTTTCTCTAGTTTATAGCACGGACTTAATTAAATTTACTTAAAAAGCTCAAATATTTATTATTTCTTTAAATTTTAGTTTGGTAAAAAAAAACAAATCGAATTGAAATTAATTATTTAAGACCAAATTAAATTTTGTTAAGAAATTATAAATATCATTGTAGTACTCAAATAAAACAATTTTAAAATAGTGGACATTGGTAAAAAGTAAAATGTACAAATAAAACTATTACCTTTAATCTTTGATGTGATTTTAAGGACGACGTGTTTACAGTTGACTCTCACTTGTGAGTTCATATTAAAGTTCTCGTCGCGATCTTCATGTTTTAACACCCATATTGCATATTTTTTTTATTTCAAAATAATAATAAAATTATCAAAAGTATTCTGATTTATTGAGATATTTCCATTTTAAGAAAGGAGTTTAAGGGGAAAAAAAATTCTAAAATCTGTTTTTGGTAAGCATCTTCCCTTTAAATATTATGAAGATATAAAGATGTTGTCAAGTTTTTATAATTTTTTTTATCAACAACTCTATTAATTTTTACATATTTCAAATAAAGATGGTTTTCGTCCAATATATTTTTTTATGAGGATTAAAAAAATTTATTTATCTCTCTTATTTTTGAATAATTGTAATTAACACAAAATTTAAACAAAATATTTGCACATCTTTTTTCAATGTACGCTAGTAGAATATTTGAATAGATATCGCGATGATTATATATAACATATGTTAATCAGTTGAAGGTTAAGAATAATAATGCAATGAGAAAAGATTGTGGACATAAGAATAAGTCCCCGTTTGGTCCTGGACATTTTGAACAACTTTTTCCCAAAATTCATTCAACCACACGTTTTTATGGGACCTACCACTTTCACACTTTTCAACCACACTTCCCAAAAATCCGAATTTCCTCTAAAATATTACATCAAATGGGATCTAAAAGTAAAACAAATATTTAGACATTTCTTGCAATTAGAATGTGATGTAGACATAAGAAAGTATTGTGTAAACTTAAGTTACTTATTTCAATATAATGCACTCTCATCAGATGTTTATTTCCCATTTTGTGTTTCTTTTTTAAAATTGCATGGTTTAGAAACAGAAAAAAACCATATAAATATTGTGAGAATGTGTGATTAAAAATGATTTCTTTTTTTAAATAATGAGGATCAAACATGGACTTAATTATACCTATGACGATGATTCTCCAATTTTTTTCTTAGATTCTTAGAAGGACATGGTGGAGCTTTATGTGAAGACTTGTCTGGTGTGCAAACAAGACAAGGTGGAGACAAAATCACCAACATCATTAAGTCACCACTATCGCTAGGCTAAATAGCAAATACACCCCTTAAACTTGTAGGGAATTAACATTAGTGCCATGAAACTCTTACAAAATGGTGAAGTGAGAAGTGTATTTTATACACTTATTTCTATCCTAAAAATAGGATTTTATTCATTTGTTCAAGAATATTTGCTATTTATTTGTTAGTATTTGTTTATATTATATCCCTTTTTCTTGTGATTTCTATTCAATCATGTTTCTAGGCTAGTTTTTTAGTGTTAGAATTGTGATGAAGTTTTGATTTCTTGAATCCATGTTTTGAAAAATCATAAAAATTGGAAAAAAATTGAAAATTTTTGTTGATTTATTTATTGTTCATGACATGATTTGAATTGAATTCTGTGCTTTAATTAGGGAATTGGACAACCTGTGAACTTAATTTCTCTTAAACATTCATCCATGTAAGACTCTTATAAACTTGAGCACATATCCAATTTCGAATAATAACTTGTGTAGAGGGATGCTAGATAAATGTGGGGTAAACTTGTGCAGAATTTAACATAGAATGACTGAAAAATCCCAAAACCTTAAGATTCTAGATCCCAACCTGGGGTGAAAAGGTTAGTTTGAGTATGCATTGGTGGATTGAGGGTTTGAAGTTCTTAATTTTGCATCTTTAGGTGTAAGAGGTTTTGATCAACATGTATAAACCATAAACAACATAAAAAATGAAAAATGTTGAAAGTCTTATTCTACTCTTCAAATGCCTTTTTGACTCGAGTAATTAAGTCTGAGAGATTCTCTGAACCTAGTACCCTAAACTCAACTGAGTTGGGAGCTATCGACCTAAAGCTCGCTACACGGGTCAATTAGAACACAAGTACGAAAAGTGAACTTACACATAAGACGCTAAAACCTCTTTAACTTTTCTGTTAAGCCTTTATGACTCGGGGTCATATAGAAAGCAAGTGATGAGAATCATAGCGGGCTTGTTAGAAAGACTAAATATTCAAGCCAAACAAAGTGCAATCCAGTCAACTATATCGGAATTAGATGCATAATATATGTTTTTTGAGTAGAAACGGGCCACTGAGAAAAACCTATAGGCTAAAGCCCTTGAGCCACTGATTTTATGGCCAAATTTCGTCAATTGGGGCTTTGAATCGGCAAGTCAATTATGCAAACAGAAATTTACGATATTTCCATAATTTCAAGATTATGTTTACTTTATTTTTATTATTGTTTCCAATTAAATTAGGGCTTTATTCTGAGAGATTTTATGTATTCCCTAATTAGATTAGATTTTATTTAGTTTCCTAAGTAAACAAGGATTTTTATTTTGGTAGCCTATATAAAGGCGTCTTCATTGTAATACAACGCAGACTTTGATTAATAAAAAAATTCTATTGAGTGTTTTCTCTCCAAATCATGTTCTTGATTGAACATCCCTCAATTTATCAAAGGCATGGACAACCTTTGTGGCGTTCTCCCATGTTGGTTCTTGTTTCCACATCGTAACATGTCTAAGGTTTAATATACCTTAGGTTCTTGTGTTGTGAGGCTCGGGTCTCCATGTCAACATCAGTCAACAACCTGAAATCGAAATTTTCTCGGTGTTTCAAATCAATTTCAGCGTGTTCTTTGTGATTCTCACAACGAATCACATCAACAAGTATGAAAAGTTCTGTACAAAAATGGTAAAAGACATGGATATGAAAAGAAAAAAAAAGTCATCCAAAAGAAAGAAAAAATGAATGAAAATGGTATAAGTCTTGTTGATTGAAATTTCTAACGCTGGAGAGTGAAATTGGAGATGTAGTGCTTTTGGTCTTTTATGCATATGAAATTGGAGATGTAGTGCTTTTGGTCTTTTATGCATACTTTGTCAAATCCTAAATGCCTTGTATGGAAAAATGCAATATATAAATGCTTAGAAACCATATCAATAGAAAAGATCTCGGGATATGAGAGAAAAAGAGTAAGATTGTGATCATCCACGAGAGTGCAAGGAAAATCATTAAAAAAATTCATTGTTGACCACATGGGATTCAGGCTTATTTCTGCATGACTAGTTTCACAGTGTTAGTATGTTTTACATGAGTTTGCATTTATTTTTGGCTATTCACACACACACACACACACACACACGCACAATGAAGTCGAGCGGTGGATAAATGAAAATATTTTGCGTTGTTCATATTTCTTTGCTAAAGTGAATTGTCAATCTGGATTGTTGAAGCGAATGGTAAATAAGTTGACAAAACAAAAACATTGTGTTATTTGCATTTTTATTTTATAATTTAGTTTTATTTTGTTCGAGACGAACAATAGTTCTAGTTTCGGGTATTGATAAGTGTATTTTATACAATTATTTCTATCCAAAAAATAGGATTTTATTTGTTTGTTCAAGAATATTTGCTATTTATTTTGTTAGTATTTTTTTATATTTCAGGAATAACCCCAAAGTCGAGAAAACAATGTAATTGAAGCCAAAATCAAGCAATTAGATGATAAAAGTGTCAAAGTGTTGCAAATAAAGAATGGATGAAGGAGTTCAAGGGCCTAATTGGAAGAAAATTCGAAGAAGAAATCAAATTTGGAAGAAATCAGAAGCTCAGGGGCTAAATTGAAACAATTGGAAGATGGAGGACCTGCTTTGAAATTAAATTAGGAGGACCAACTTACAGCAATTGCAAAGATGGAAATTGTACAGCAACAGGAGAAGGGCACGACTGCATGGGCTATAAGCGTGCGGTCGCATGGCCTGTTCTGCAATAAACTGAGGCTCAACATTCAATATCGTGCGGTCGCATGGTTTATAACCGCGTGGTCACACAGTTAGTTTCTGGGCTAATTGGTTGGGATTTTGTGCGGATTTCAATAGACTTTCTCCCTAAGTAACCTAATTTTCGATGCAATCTATAAATACAAGAGGTGAGGTACGAAATTGGGGGTTCCCAACTTGTGAAACTGATACCAAAAGCTGTCAAAATTGCCAAGGGATCCATACATAACCAAGAGCACAATTGAAGACCAAAGATTTAGAGCATGAATAGGGTGACATTTATCCATTTTTCTTATGATTTCTATTTAATCATGTCTCTAGGCTAGGTTTTTAGTACTAGAATTGTGATGAAGTTTTGATTTCTTGAATCCATATTTTAATCTATTATTTATTTCATGCAATTTATGGTTTTGAGCAATTGATTCATGCTTTTACTATTATGCAATTACTTGATCACTAGTTGTATGATTTTTGGTGATGATTTTCTAAGTTTGAAAGATTAGGAATTCATTAGATAAGTTTCAATTGCCACGATGTCTAATAGGGGATAGAAATATACCCCTATACTTTATGTTATCTGCAATAGTATTCACAAATCTTGTAATGTTTTTCTATACATTAGGATTCGTCATAGAAATATAGTCGGGTCATGTGCGGAAAAGGTGTTAATTCTTGTCCGAAATGAAATTTTAACAATATTTGGAATATGGATTTTCAAAATTCATGAACTGTAGTTTAAAAATTTGGTTAAAACTAGTTTTTTCATGCGTTCGATGCACGGGATTTCCGTTTGTGATAATGATTTTGATGAAAAATTATGAAAAGGAAGCTGATTATTATACAATTATATCCAATAAAAAACATGGGCTTACTTTTCTAGTTCTTACCGGTGCGATGCACGGATGACATTATTGTTATGTTTCTTTGCAATGGGAAATGTTAACGAACAAATTGACATAAAAAAATTATGAACTTAAAGAAATTAAATTGGATATTGATAATCAATATTCAAATTTGGTAAGTTGACAAGTCCAATTACAAACATTATAGCTTCGCTTGTTTGTTTTCTTTACTTTTCTCACACAATGTAAAATAGGAACTCATTTGACTCATGTCAACAAAAAATATAACATACACTTCTTTCTTCTCTCTTTTCTATTCTCAACTTTAATCTCGCCATACAAGGAGGTTTTTACCATAAAAGGATGTGGTGAAAATAAGTCCTTGTTTGATCCCATCATTTAAAATATCATTTTTTCAAGAGAAGTTTTTGTACAACTCAGCAAAGAAAATGAGTAGATATCTCAGTCGAGTTTTGTGTATACTAAAGATAAAAAAATAAATAGTTTTGTTTCTTAGCAATAAGGTCACGACAAAATGAATAAATTAGTTTCATAAGTTATTTACTGTGAATTGTAGGAGTCCATCTCCTTTACTGAGGATAAAAATGATAAATATACTATAAATATCCAGGTCTCAAAAGTGAAGTGGTTAAGGGGATTAAAAAGATAAAAAGCTATTCGTGCAAAAATCATTTAATAAGATCTTAATGACTAGTACATACATTTTATGCATGATGGGAATTAGTAGATAATTGTTTATAATCAGAAAGACAGCATAAAATTGGAGAAAAGGAAAAAAAAAATAATAATGGTGAGAATTGAGAAGAAGGCGCCAAACATTCTGGAGAACATGATGTAAATATTCCTCACTACCGTTTTAGCAACAAATTGACCAAAATCAGCTTCAACACATCCAGGCTCCTGGAAGAAAAAAATAGCAATTTACTGATAGAGCAAGAATCAGCAAAATCTGGGAGAATAAGAGTAAAAAAACAATTAGAATTTCAAATGATTTCCATATAATATCCTCTTCAAACCTCTCAGACCCAATTTTCAAGGCAATAAAACAGAATTTCAACTGAAGAATAAGAGTAAAAACATAATTATCACCAAAGGATCAAATACCTTGGAGATGTTAAGAGCATCAAGCATAAAATCAATCTTTCACACGGTCATATGCAATGTCGAAGAATTTCGAAACACGACTCTGAACCACGACCTCCACTTCATCTCGTGGGACAACCCCCCAAAGAAGCATCCACATTTCCTCATAGCTGATGATTATCAAAGAATGGTTGACAACAATGCTCTGTTTGTAAGAGAATTTGGCAGGAATTGAGCTATTCTAGATAGGATTGATTCTGAACTTCTAGGATGCGAAGCTGGTGGGTTCGTTCTTGGTAGTTGGTTTGATGGACATGGCAAGGACGTGAATGCAACTTCTGCGAATTACGCTCTTCCAAATATAACTGTACTTAGACCAGGGGTTATGGTACTCAAAGGCTTAAAAGTCTTATCAATGGTTTGATCCTTGATGAAGATTTCCATGCAAAGCATTGTCTTTAGCACTTTAAATGATAATGTTGTCACTTACTCACTTTGAAGGAACAAAATAGATTACTTATACCACATTAAACCTGGAAATACAGATCCAGGGTTGTTTAACATAGTTTGAGAACAAATAAAGCGTTGTTACAACTTATTTATGAAAACTGTGCAATTTTTGTCCAAAAAAAAAAAATCCCGTATCACACATACTACCTACCAGAACCAACATTTATCATTTAATAATTACCTTATCCTCAGCAAGAAGTGGAAGGTTGTGACACCTCGAGTTCCGTGAAACCCGAAACGCCACTCCTATCTTTAAAACCTAACTGTCGAATAAAAATTATTTGCGAAAAAATAATTAAAATCTCAACATCACATTTATTGATTGTAATTTTTGCGACAAAATTTAATTAAAATAAATAATTTGGTGAAATTCTTGAAATTCTAAAATTTCAACACAATTTAAATAATAGAGTTCATAAATAAAACATGACTTTAAAATAATTTTTATTTATGGTTTGCCAATTGCTCATCATTCTCCTCTGTTTCCAAAATCTGCAAAATTTGTTAAAAACAACGGGTGAGCATTTCTAAAAGAAATACTCAGTAGACTCATCTCCAATAATTAATCTACAGAATAATTGAACACGTAATCATGCAAATATTACAGTGATATTCTCAAATTCTCATCATAAGCATCACATAAGGAGTGCAAATGAATATATTCTCGTCTCATGCAATAAAGCATATAAGTCATGACAAAATTCTCAATTTATCTCATAAGAGATATTCTCATCTATTCTCATGCAATTAATCATATAATCACGTAAATCCACATAAAAACATGCAACTATAATCTAAACTAATTAGTGGGGGTGAATCTACTTCAAACTTAACGAGTTCACAAAAGTGGAGCGGGAAAGTACGTCAATCTCTTAATTCTCCAAATGATTCTTCTAGTCAAGAAAAATTTATTTAATTAGTATTTTTGAAATGATAAAAATTAAAGTGACGAAGAAAAATAAAATATAGGTATTTAAATGAAAATTTAAGGAAGACTGAAATTTAAAAGTTTTGAAAATAATAGGGCTGATTGTAGAAATTGAGGACTGCAGGGACCAATTTGCTACATATTGAAATCTTTGAAACTGAAATAACATATTTGGAATCGCAAATGGCTGAATTAACAACTTTTATAACTAAAAGGATTGAACTAAGTTACTCTTCAAAACCACAGGGACTAAAGGATAATTTTTCAAAATCTAAAAATATAAAAATACATATATATCTTATATCTCTCTCTCTACAACCGATAGAGAGAGTAAAGAGAGAAGAAGGGAGACGAGGCCCTCCCTTCCTCCGGCCAGGTCAGGCGGCAGTGCCACCGCTGCGTGATGGCTCCGGTGAGTGAGCGAAGGTGTGGTTGTGATGCGAAAACAGGGCCAAATCGCAGTTGGAAGGTCGCGATTTGGGGGGCTCCGGCGGCGAAAATCTGGCAACGAAGGTAAGTGATTGACTCATGGTTTGATTTTCTTGGTGTATTTCTGTTCTTGGGTGCTGATTGAGAGGATTTTGGAGTTGGGCAGATGCGGTTGTGCTTGATGGTGAAGGTTTCGAGCGAGGCAGAGTTTGTTCAGCGGTTGTGTGGCCATGGAGTTGGTGGTGGTGGCTGCAGATTGATTGAGGATTGGTGATGGTGTTTTTGGGAAATTGGTGGTGGCTCGAGGTTGGCGGGTTGGCTGCCGGTGGTGGTTATTTTGTGTTTGGCTCATGGTGGTTGAATGCAGCAGAGACATCACAATGGGGGTTCAGTGGTTTGAAATTGTGGAATTTTTGTGCAGCAGTTGAGAGGGTCGAGAACTTACTTAGAAGCTAAAGCTTTGTGTGGTTTCTCGGTTGTGTGAGGGATTGGAAGAAATAAACTTAGGTTGCTTGCTTAATTTTGGTAGATTAGGGCAAAATTTGTGGTTTATGGAAAAAATTTGATACCCAAGCTGCATGGAAGGAGGAGGTGAAATTGGAAGGAGAATCTGTGATTTAGTTTCACAAACAAATTGATTGGCTTGATTTAGGAGATTTGATATAATCTTGCTGAATTTTGAAACAAAGCAACGTGAGGGAAAAGCATGAACAAGATTGTAATTTGGGCTTGAAGCTTGAATTTGGGTTTAAGTGTTTGGCCCAAAGAAAATGATTAAATTTGGGCTAAAGCATAAATATTGATATTAAACTATTTTAAATAAAATTTGGAACTTGGGCTATGATTAAAAATAAATAAAATTTCACTTAAGAATTTTGACTAAACGAATATTCTTTTAAAATAAATGGGATGAGTCACAGCGACGTGCCTTCATAATATTTTATTTAAAAAGTAGCAAAAAATTCCCGATCGCTACAAAGGTGAAGAAGAATCTCAAGAGGCTCGGTGTCAGCAGCCATCCCAACAAACTCAGAAATACCCTTGTATAGTGTCTTAGTTACTGTGATAAAACAAGGAAAAAAAACAAAAGACTAGTTCTTGATTCATTCAGAAAAGTATTAATGGATATGAACACATAAAAAAGACAATACAAAATTATCAAAATAAAAGAAAGAAAGAAAAAGCTAGGAACCTTCATTAGCACCCTTTTTGAGTTGGTTGTAGTTGGCAGCCTGCTGAATCAAGTCTAGGATCGTAATAGTCAACTGGGCATCTGCCAAGGGGTATGCTTTTAGGTTCATAGCTTCTGCAGTCTATTTGTAAAGATAATCCATAAAAGAATGATCATGAACGAACAAACTTAATAAAAAAAATATCAAGAAAGCAAAACTTAAATCGTGAGAGTGTGAGGGAGTGAAATTTAACTTTTAAGCTACTTCAATGTAAGTTCACCTCACTTCATGAGACATTCAAATGTAACTTCCAAGCCAAAAGATAGATCACAAAAGCATGAACTTAATCAGAAACTTGAAGATCGATATAATCCTTAGGTTATGCAAAATACCTTGAGCATTGAGTCTGATACACTCAGGCACACTTAGCTACAAACATCACGTGGAAAACTATGCATGATTAGATTTGATTTCTAAAGATAAAATAGATTCAGCAAATTGTTTTGAATCACTAAACCAATACCCAAAGTGCATACCTTTACAGATTCTGGACTAGCTCTTTCATTCGGATTTTGGGGATTAATTCGATGATCAACATTTCGATGACCAACATACAAACTCTCCTTTCCCCTGTATCCTAACAATTTGATAGGCCGGAGAAGTAACAACCTAGAACTATAGTGCACAAAGAAAATTTTAGTTATTGTTCAAAGAAAATGCAACAGGGCAAGCAAACCCACATAAACTCAAGTCGAATTCTTTAGAAGATTAAAATTGGGTGCTCATTAGTAAAATTAAGAAGCATGTAACTCAAATTCTAAAATATTTCAGTTGTATAGAATAATTCCATGTAGAGAAACATTTAACTAAAAATCTAAATGAAGATGCTTTTCAAGAACATTTAATCCCCTCATATTCATAACATTTAGGTAGATTTTTCACGTAGACATAAATATGTTAAAAAGAGGACTAAAATTGTCAATCAATATTAAACAAATTGGAGAAATTTTTTGTATGCACCAGTATGGAGATGGAAAAAAAAATTAGTATGCAAGTTACCTTCAGAAATTGATTCCATAGCCTGAATCTTAGCCTCTTGAGAAGCATCACAATTTTCTTCAGTAACTTCAATGCTTGGGTCTCCCATCTATAAGTTCCAATGTCAAAACTTACTACTAGAAACATTGACCTTAATCAAATTCAAAAAGAAAAAGAAAATGTTGCTTGATCAAACCTTCTGTGGAGGTTCATCATCAGGCTCCACGATGTCAGTCTCATCTAGTTCAATGCCAGACTCAATTATCTTAGGCTCTTCTTCTTCTTCGTGCTTTGGGTGAAACCTCCTCTATATCATCCAAATCCTCATCGCTCTCTTCCACAGTATGAGACTTTTGTATTCCATTGCATAATACACAATTTGAAAATCAAATTCCATAAAAAAGAAGACACAAATAAGAAGAACATTTGCATTTATAAAAAGAAGACACAAATAAGAACATTTGCATTTATAACATTATAAGTTTTAAACCTTAAACCATAGTCCAATAACCTATTTAATTCGTTACCACTTCGGAAAACAACATTGAAATGACACAGCTCTAAAACTCAATTTCATTATTGATGGAAAAACAATTTCGTATTTCCTCTTTTTGTAATCTTTGGTCCCTCGCATTCAATGAAATTGATTCTTTCTTATTTTTAGATGGAACACATGAGAACAAATGTGAAAGACTTAAATAAATTCTGTAAAGAATTAAAATTACTGCTTTGTAACTCGTGGCATCGCTCGCAGAAGTAAGAATCTTCCCTCCGAGATTGAAAAAATTAAAAATAAAAAAATCAATAAGCAACCCAGATAAGAAAAACCCACAAATTAAACCTTATATACCTTATTTCAACTAAAGAAAAGGATTTTCTTATCTGAACGCAAAATATATATAGAAATATACCTTTTGATGTATTCACTAAAGTAGAGAGGGATCGGAGAGGACAAATGGGTCGGCTCTGCACTGGTCGACGAAATGTTTCAGTCCAAAAATATAAATCAATGTGCTGTTGAATTTGTTTTTTTTAATATTTATTAGTAAGATCTAGCAACCAAAAAAGCAAAATGTACACACCCATTTAAAGATCAACTCAGTGGTTCAGCTTTTTCATTTAGATAGATAAGCCAGTAACGAATTCAAACAAAAGTAGCCTCAAAATCAAATGATAGTGGAACAAACATATCGAAGCAAAATGTACACAAACGATGGAGAAACAAACCTGTCGAAGCAAACAAAAGTAGCCTCAAAAGCAAATGAAGACATACCTCAGACAATAAATAGCCATAGCCCTGCGATTGAACAAAAATAATGAAAAGAAGAAAGCTGATCATTGGAGAGCCCTTCCATTAGCATCTGCAAAAATAATTTCCAAGAAACAAGAGGGATTAAATCAATTGTGGTGAGTAAAGTCTTAACAAAAAGTAGATGCAATTCAAATATTTTTAGAGAAAAGAATAGGCAGCAAGTGGATCTTTGGTGTTTCCAAACAACTAATAATAATATAAAAATAAGTGAAGTAAAACATGGGCAATGTTACTGTCCATCGGTCTAGAGCTGCTATAATTGCATCAACTTGTTGAGTGGTCTATCATGTTTGATGTAACATTATAAGTACAAATATTGAAGCATAATAAATTTTGCATTTGTCACGCGTATTATAAATAAATTTAAAATATGACATTTTCTCGAACCATTTTTTAATATACTAAACTACTTTAAAATAAGACATTTCATCTCAACAAATTGAAATACCCCATTCAGGGGATTTTTCTCATGATTCTTGTTTACATTTACAATAACTATTAAAATTTTACAAATAAGATAAATAATTCAAATTATAATAGATTTTTTAAATACTAAAAACCAGTTTATATACTTAAATAACAAAAAATGATTGTTCATTTCAATAATTTTTATCAGCTTGACCCATGACTTATTATATTTCAGAAGCACCCCTCCAATTCCACTTTTTCTTTGAGCTCAAGCACAAATCAATTAAAATATTGTCAGATGTTTCCAATGTTGAAGTTGTCGAATCTTTGGGCAGGATTTTTTGTGCTTCAAAATTTAAAATCTCCACTACCACGTAGGCATGTTGGATGAGATTTTTTTGTGCTATTATATTTTTCATAATTTCTTCATCTACCTTTCGTATTTAACTTTACTTTTTAGGTTTATGTTTAATATTATATTATTAATAAATTAATAAATGTATAGTTAAAAAGAAGAGAGAAAAATATGTTAAGATTTTAAAGAGGCCAAAACATGGCTTCATGTGGAAGCAGGCGTCCAAAAGTTCTTGTGGGCCCCTGTTGAATTCAATTTTTTACACAACAAAAGGGGTCTATTCAGTGCCTTGGGAAATGGATTTTTTTCTCTTTTTTTTTTTCGGAAGATGGATGATTGCAGAAGCTACTTGGGCGGGATTCTTAGAAAAAATTAGGCGGGAATCTTGTGCTAACTATCTTTCTTTAATATAGAAATAAGATATGGATGATACAGTCAAAATGGATTCATAATTCGAACGCGTTTGTTTTCATAGTTTTAAAATCAAATTTTCATTGTTTTTTTAGTTTAATCTTTAATCAATTTTTCAAAACAAAAATTCTCAAATCAAACAATTTTCTTGTTCCGATTAAGGAATAGTAGTCTAAAATACAATTTGCACAATTCTAGTGGGAACGATACACGGACTTAAAATCCACTTTATTATTTGTGCGATCCATATACTTGCAGCTAGCGAACATGAAATTCTCCCTGAAACTATGATGCAGAAATAGACACCGTGTATACGTAGGCAACTGCATATTTGGTTTGGCAGAGACTAACGTCCATGGGGTCAAGTAGCCTAAATTTGACCTTGGAATTGATCGGGGGGAAAAATACGAGAAAACTTACATACCCGTCCCACAATCCAAGGTGGTAGGACAATACAATAAAAAGTAGACACTTGTCTTCTATCATTGTAAAATGCGTGAAACAGGATTTAAAGAGGGAACAACAGCATTTCGTCTGTTTCCACTTTCCCTTAACTTTAATTAATCATTTTTATTTTTTTTCTTTCTTATTTACATTATATTTATAATATATGAACCTAAAATCGTATTTTATTGTAACTTTTGACTTACAGTGCTCATACTTCTTCATAATCCTAATCCTATTTCAATAAGCATTTTGTTCTTTAGTCTAAATGTTAAACTATAAGATGAAAAAATTATAAAATGAAGTCGATTCATGCATAGAAGTTAGAATAGAACTTTATTTTTATAATACATTATTACTTTTGCTATGAAAGTAAATAATAGTTGAAATCTTTTTTAATCAGGTTATTTTGTTCAATGGAGCATTTAAGTAGTAGAGAAAAAACTGAGGGTATGTGGGAATGGAAGTGTGTTCTGATGAAGAAGCTTACAATATATGTAATATATATGCTCAAATAAAAGGTTTTAGTATTAGTAAAGGATATATTCGAAGAGATGCATCGGGAAATATTAAACAACGAGAATTTTTATTTTCAAATGAAGGGTTTTAAATAGACAGAGATATATGTGACGTGAGGAAAATTAATAAATCAGATACAAGAACTGGGTGCAAATTTATGGTGCGTTTTACAATTGAGGATAGAATGTGGAAAATTTCTCATATGACTAATGATCACAATCATGAACTTGCCAGACCGGAAGAACGAAAACTTCTTAGATCAGGATGTAGGGTAATGCTCAAGCAAACATCATTAATTCCATGATTAATGAAGGTATAGGACCAACAAAATCATATTTCTGTTTAGTAAATGAAGTTGGTGGAGCTGAGGATGTTGGATTTGCAAAAAAAGATATGAGAAATTTTTTGCAAAGAAAAAAAGGTGAAAAGGTTGAAGCAGGGGATGGACAAGCTTTATTAAATCATTTTAAGCTCAAGCAATGTGAGGATCCTAATTTTTAGTACGCGGTCAAGATCCCTCAGTGCATATAGTACACAGTCAAGACCCCTCAGTGCTCTATTGGCACGGCCAAGACCCCTCAATGCACTAAAATAATCAATAAATTCACGGGTACTTTTTGGTGGATTTAAACATTATCTCCAATCATATACGTCTCACATTCATTTCAACACATAATCATTACAAAATCTTTCTAATTCCACAAATCTCATATTTTCATAATATTTCACAATAATCACATAATTGGACAAATAAATCACATAATCACGTTTAACGTAATTATATAAACAATTATCAATATTTGAAAATAATTAAGTTTTTCCACTCACCGAGTTCTCAGCAATGAACTAGCTAGGTTGGCTTTCCCTACTTTTATATGCACCTCCTGAATTAACATATAATTGCTCAATAAAAATTTAATCGCGTTAAATAATAAATAGTCATCTAATGTAATTCCTCATTTATATTCTTTTCCTCTAATTGGTTCACTAAAATCCACTAATCAATTCTTTTCTTATTTCAACTCACATTTCTCCTCTTTCCTTACGTTACTATTGAGAAAGGAAAGACTCCATTATTTTTTCAACTTCTAATTCCCTGTTGCCTAATCCACATAATGATAGAAAGAACAAAGATAGGTTAAGCTAATATCTCTTTCTCTTCTCTTTAGATGTTGCTTCATCAATGTCATTTTAATTGTTTACAGCCAACTATAGATAATCAAATCTCTTAGTAGTTCAACAAAATGCCCCAGGCATACGGGCCTTCTCCTCTTTCTTCTATTCCATTTCTTGCACCGCATCACAAATGCGTATGCCAATACTGACTTTCATTCATTTATTATAACTTTTAATCCCCAAATAAATTACACCCCAAATCAGTGACGTACGACTTACTACGATCTTACTCTCTTAATTCTTTTCTTTTTCATGTTTCTCTTTAATTAACCATCATCTTTTTCCTGTCCATTTTCTCTTCTTCCACCTTTTGTTCTATAGACCAATATGAATCTCCCCCATTCTTATATTGCTTCATTTCTACTACTTCTTCCAATAAATTAAAAACTCTATAATACCCAGCAATAACTTAAACATCTATTCTTACTTTAAATTTCAGTCCACTATATGAATTAAACCAACAATTGAGGCCTTGTTTCCTTTACCTGATCGAGCTGAAATTATGCAGAAAAGAAGTGCTTCTTGTGTTGTTTCTTCAGTCTCCTCTTCCTATTTTTCTTCGCATTGATGGGTGAAATTGAAGGATAAAGAAGGCTGAAGCTTACGCCCACGATACTGTCTTACCCCTTCTCTCTTTTCATTTTCTTCTCTTTTCTGGTTCATTTCCCTGTCTTCTGTCGGTCAAAGATGAGAAAGGCACACTTATCCTCTAAATTAATGGATAAGCATAGTATAATTGCAATTCAAGGCCCAAATTTCCATATAATATAAAATGAAGTCCTCAACTTCAAATAATAGCAAACTACATCTTTAAATTTCCATTTTCTATAATCTCAACCCTCAAACTTTTGTAAATTCAACTTAAGTCCAAATAAAATTATTTCTTCAACTTAAGTCCTTATTCGACTTAACCATTTGAATCTTTGACTTTGACTAGATAATTCTTGACTTTGATTTGTGTAAAAACGAGATATCACATCATCCTTTCAGCAACCCCATTCTGTTGTGGACTGTAGGAAACAATCCTATGCCTAAGTATACTTTGGTGTTTGTAAAAAATATCAAATTCAAAATTTCAGAACTCTAAACCATTATCAGTTCTAATTACTTTAACCTTTTTATTTTTCAAATTTTCAACCAAGATAATAAAATTTTTGAAAACAGAGACAGTTTGGTCTTTGAATTTCAGCAAATGAACCCAAGACTTTCTGGAATGATCATCAACAATCAGCAGAAAATATTTAAAACCAGAAATAGTGTTAACAGGAGCAGGACCCCACAGGTCTACATGCAAATACTCAAGAATGACCTTGGACTTATGAATACATTTTCCAAATGAAGAAGTTTTCTATTTTTCCAAAGTACATTCTTCAAAAAAATTAAGTTTCTGAAAACCGTCTTTTCCAAAAAATCTATTTTCCTCTAACATTTTAAGTCATTTTTCTCCTACATGACCTAATCTTTTATGCCACAAATCAGACAAGTTATTATAAATGGTTTCAATAGTCAGAGAAGTAGGAGGAACAGACTGCACAGACAGAATATAATTTCCATTAGACTTGACTGTATAGGAAATCAACAAATTGTTTCTCAAATTTTTTATGTATCCGTTACTGACTCTAATTTCATAGCCTTCATCATCTAAAATTCCTAATGAGATGAGGTTTCTTTTTAAATCAGGGACATATCTGGTTTGATTTAAGATCAAATTGTTATTGTCAGCAAGTTTTAAAGTGTAACACCCCAAGTTTCAAAACCTTAAACCTAGGCGTGTTAACTTCCATTCACATTAAATGCGGAATTTAAAACGTTTAAACATTAAAATGCAGAAAACAAATCATTTAAAAACTTCAACCTTTTCATTTTCTATTTTAAAATCTTATAGAAATTTCGACAGAGTCTCCTCTATAAATTGGACTTAACCAACCTGTAGAGGGACATCAAAACCATTTTACAACATAAACTCAACTCAAATAGAAGTCCAATATTCAACATACAACCCCAATTCTACTTCAAACTCCAACATCACCACATTATTTCAAATTCAATCCCCAAACTCCTCAACACAAAATTTTGTATCAATAAGCTTCAATTAAATGCAATAAGTGATAATATAACCAATATTAGGAATTCCATAACAAATTTAAAACTAATCTCAACCAAACAATTATCAACATAAAATGAATGAATTAAGAAATAATTAATTATAAACTTAATTAACTTCAAAATTTAACTTTATTTTCTTTAAAAACTTGAAGCGGTGTAGCCTGAGTCTGTCACCAAGTGCTCTCCTCGGATCACCTAACTTTCATCACCTGAAATGTTGGGGAGGGATTGGGGTGAGCTAAAGCTCAGTAAGTAAACTTTATGCATGAATGCATGCTTATGACATGAAATGCTTTAAACTTTGAAATATGTATCCCCATTCACTTTAACCTTTCAAAACTTTCAAACTTTTCAAGCTTTCACTTGACATTTCAAAACTTTCACTTCATTCCATCGTGAGCTCACTTGGTGTAACTTCTAGTCAATCAGATAACAGTGGGCCATTCTTATTTGGAACCAGATTAACATGCGCATTTCCACCGCAAAGCGGTTTAACATTCACTTTCCCACCGCAAAGCGGCTCATTACATTCGGGTACGCCGGTCCCCCGCGCCCCATTTCCCACTCGGACCTTTCATGACATAGAAGTACACCCATTCTTTCAAAAACTTGGGATACATAATTTTTGACAAAAATTGCACTTTGACACATTCCTTTCATTAAAACATTTGACTTTCCCATTTCGATGTCAATGCATGCTTGATGATGCAATGACATATAACGTGCATGCTTGAACATTTCCTTAACTACACATAATTGCTTATGATAGACCAAAAGCATTAAAATTCCGTAATTAGCACGAATGTCAATTAAGCACATTCATTCCACATTAACATTCAACTTTGATGAAAGTAGGGGGAAGTTTACTTACTTGACGTCCTTAGCATTTACCGTTATCTGAATTTGCAAGTGGAGGAGCTTCGACTGCCCGTGTCTTCAATGTACCAAAATCCTAATTGTATCCATTCATTTAGTAAAATATACTTAGTTTAAAAATCACAATTCCTATTCTTTTAATATTAACAAAACTTTCGATCGAGATCAAGAGTTCAAATTAACCTAGGTGTGACCTTGAACTACGAACAACACATATAATATCATATTTCAAATAGGGAATTAATCACCCACACTTTAGAAAGCTTTCTTATCTTTTAATTTCAAACTAAAATAAATATATCAAAGTTCACAAAGTTCTTACTAACAAATCTGACCATTCATGAAATTTTCCCCAAATCAGAAAGTTACATATTTCAACTCATAATTAGATATTAACGGTCTTAAATTCATAAGTCATCCAATCTAAAATTTGACATATATATACTTTTATTAGCATTAACCCCCAAAACTGAAATTGACCAATTAAAGTTCGAAATAATAACTGAGTGAAAATTAATAAAACATTCATACAACCCCTAATTTTTTCAAAAATTACCATTATGCTTCAAATTAAACTAGCAATACAATTTAAAAGACAACTTACGGATTTAGAAACTTGAAACTTCACACACACAAAAGTCAATACATACATACATTTATACACATTACCCCCTTGAAATTAGCATAAGAAAATCTGAGAAAATAACTCCCAAAAATCTGAATTTATACATATTTCCACATAAATTCCGAAATTTACATATTTACATAAACCTATACATACATAATAACATATATCTATACCTAAGCATCTTACCCATCAATTTTAACAACACAGGAAATCTGAAATTAACCTTTAAAAAATCTGAATTTTATGTAGGAGGTACATACATAACGTTATTTACATAAAAATCTATATATATACATGTGTATATCGAAATATGTATGTGTGTGCGCGTGAAAGTGGTTGAATCGTGTGGGTGCGGTTTCGTGTGGGTGCGTGAGAGGGGAAGGTGAAGATGTCTTACTGGTGGTGGTCGGTAACTGGAGTTGAAACGCTGGCGTGAAGGAGAGGTCGCGACAGAGGAGGCGACAGAGAGAGACGAAACTGAGAGTGAGAGACTAATCGAGAGAGAGGGAGCGTGAGTGAGGGAGTGATTAGGTTAGGGTTAGGTTTTTTAATCTTTTGGAATTTGCAAATCAGTCCCTCAACTCTTCTCTTTTGTTTAAGTAAGTCTATAAATTTTATTTACTCTCGATTGACACTACACTTTTCCCCCAAATTTCAAATTGGCATAATAAAATAGAAAATAACATGCTGAGGCAATAAAACAATTATTTACATAGAATTGCACGTAAATAATTCAAATAACCAATTTATAGTCTTTCAAATTGGTACATTGATCGAGCCGGCGTCCAAGTTCTTCCACTGCAAAATAATTCCAATTATAGACATTAAAGGTCATAAAATCATAATTTATAATAACATTCCCAAGAACATTACGTGAAATTTAAAATTGCACGAGAAATGGAAAGCGGTCTTACATAAAGTCACATTTCCAATTCCTTTTATATCACATGATACATCATTCCCTAGTTTTACAGAACCGGTGGGATGCACAGAGAAACTATCAAATAAATCCCTATAAGTGCACATATGGAAAGTACAGCCTGAGTCTAGAATCCATTCATCTTTTATATTTGAAGTGGTAGTAACATAAACAACTCCACTATTATTTTGAATGTCTGCAGTTTCATGTTGTCTGTTTTTACTATCATCCCTCAATTTCTTGAAGCATTTATCAACTAAATGACCTATCTTTCCACAATAAAAACACTTTCTAGTCTCATCAGGCTTCCTATCAACTTTGTTATTATCATACCTTTTGGTTTCAAACCTATTTTGATCATATTTTCTATTACCATATTTCTTATCCCTAGGTTTGTTTGGTATGAAATTCTTATTTTAATAGACTATAGCCTGTCTAGGGTTATTTTTATTTTGATTCCAGCCTCTGAAATTACCTCTAAATAAGTTTCTACCGCTTTGTGATGTGGATTCAACATTATAGGCCTCTTTATGTTCTGACCTATTCTCTAGTTCTTTATTTTTAAGAGATGTATGAATTATTTCAACAGACAATTTCTGACATCCATACTCAAAAGCATTCCTAATGTCTTTGTACTTATCCCCCATACCATTTAGCAAACACACAACTCTCTGGTCCTCAGTGATTTTCTCTCCGACATTTAAAAGATCCTGAATTATTCTATTGAACCTATCTACATTCTCTTCAGCACCTAAAGAAGGATCAAACTTGAAGCTGAAAAATTATTTCCACAAAAAACATTTATTTGGTAAAGAACAGTAAGAAAAAGTTGTTCAAGTTTGTCCCATAGGTCTGCAGCTGTTTTGGTTTCCCCTACTTTCTTAATCATAGTGTCAGAAAGGTGAAGGAACAGGGTACTCCAAGCAAGTTCATCTAGTTCAGTTCTTCTTTCCTCAGTCATGTTTTCAGGCCAGGTTTCATCTATTGCTTTAGCACATTTTAATTGAAGTAAGAGGGCTTTAATTTTCTGTCGCCATAAACTAAAATCCACCTTCCCATTCCAAATCTCAACCTCAACCTTAGCAGTATTCACGTTTAAACAAGTATGGGAGACTAAGAATGCACAGTAAAGAGTAGGAACGGAATAATGCAGGAAAATTATGCAGTCAAGTGCAAAACAGGATATTACTAATTTCAGATTGCACATAAAAATTAGCAACACAAGGCACAAAATTACTACTGCAGATAACAAATTATACATAAGTAAATCAAACTAAGTACAAGAATCAGTAAGGATGCCTTTCTTTCCTCGACCCTACTTGGGTCGGCCAAGAACTCCCTCAGATTCCCGGATTCTCAAAGAGAATCCTGGACAAAGGTGAGTAAAAGGGTCCAAGAAGGGCTTCAACGGAGGAAACAGAAAGAACAAGAAAAGAAATTAAGAAAACCTTAAAAGGTTTCAAGGATATCACCTGATTATTGCGAAATATTTGCAGTTTCTTTTGAAACTTTTCAAGCAAAAGTAGATCTGACCTCAGATCTTTCACAATCAAGTGCCAGTGTGCCAAGTTACGATAGATTCATAGCCAAAACTATGCAGATCTTTCAAAAACTCAAAGATTTCAAGAGTTTCGACCCTGAGTACGTAAGATTTGGGGTTTTTATCAAAAATTTTTGAAGTTTTTAAAGGAAGAAATAAAGATCCCCAAAAAATCCAAACGAAACCCCAAAAGATTTTCGTATCAGAAACCCTAAGGCTCTGATACCACTGTAAAGATTTCGAACCCAAAAATACACAAAATAGAAGAAACTTTATTTGAAAACACAAGCAATTACAGATCAGAAACTGTAATGTAAAGTTTTACAAAAACGCTCAAGAATCACAAATTTACAGAACTTTCAAATTGCAGAAGCAAAACTGCGTACAAAAATCTCTCAAATCCACAACAAAGTGTGCTTACAAACAGCACTACAACAAATCTCTCAAATAACTAACAAGATGAAGAAAAGATCAAAGATTTCTTCAAAAACAGAAGGTTTGATTGAGAAAAGAGACGAATCGCCTCAGAGAACCAACGAAGGAAGAGAGAGAAAAAATCAGAAAGTAAAGTAATGCGTATGAAGGGTCAACATTCGGATCCTTCTCTTGATCTGGTATAGGCAGGAATCCAACGGCTCTAACAGCTCCAGGTGGTTGAAATCAACGGCTGAACTGATTCAGTTAGCTTATGTAAAGGCGTGATTTGGCAAACATGATTTGGGCTCTGGATTTTGCAAGGAGATGGGCTTAGCAGCTGAAGAAATAAGTGGGCTCAGGTTCCGGTTTTGGGCTGGAACTTATGGGCTGCAGCTGGGCCAATTGCTTCACAGTAAAGGTTTTATCATGACTGAAATGTCCAGCTAAGCCCCAACCGTGGAGCTCCATAATAATTATAAATTCCCGGAAAGAACCACGTAAAATGCAGACGCTACAACAAAAACAGCCTACGGAAACGCGCAAAAAATGTTGTCGTAGGCCTTTTGCAACGTTCATGTGCATGTTGCAAATCGCAGTGTTGCCGTAGAGGAAAAGGATACGGAAACGTTCATTGCGTGTTGCAAAAGGATGGATTGAACGTTGCGGTAGACCTTTGGCAACGTTCACTGCGCGTTTCCGTAGACCTTTGACAACATTCATTGCTCGTTTCCGTTTATACTTTTGGCAACGTTCATTGCTTGTTGCGGTAGACCTTTACCAACGTTCTTTGCATGTTGTGGTAGACCCTTTAACAACGTTCTTTGCGTGTTACGGTAGATACTTTTGGAAACACTCATTGCGCGTTGCTGTTGATACTTTTTGCAACACTCGTTGCGCGTTGCCGTTGATACTTTTGGCAACACTCTTTGCGCGTTGTCGTTGATACTTTTGGCAACACTCTTTGCGCGTTGCCGTTGATCTTTAACATTTTTTTTTTAATTTTTGTAAATCAATATAGATAATTCCACTGATAACCAACAAATTTCTCAAACATATATGTAATATATAATATATGAAACACGCGTGCTATAAAAATAAATCAATTATTCAAAATAAATGCTTTACAAAAATTACAGTACTTTGTTCTCCTACATTAAAACAAAATATGCAATATAGGTTTTTCACCTATTTGATTATACATCTAAAGTTTGATATTTACTATCCCTCTAAATTGCAACAGTATCTCTAGTAGACCAACAGTCATACAAAAAGGAGCTATTATCACCATTTTCAACATGAATCATCATTAAAGATGAGTACTTCCCTAACTTCTGAAGTCTAGCTTGAACTGTGCACATGACAAACCATCACAACAACTACAAAATTAACTTTTACCTTGAAAGACATTATAAAAGTTTAATCATCAGGACTCCAACTGCACTGAATGCAAAAATGTAGAAATAAATCATACTAAATATTAAAATTATCATTTTCTATTGTAAAACTTTACAGAAATTTGGACAAAGTCTCCTTATAAATTGGACTTAACCAATCTGTAGAGGGATATCACAACTACCATAATACTTTAAAACATTAAAATAAAAACTCATTCATCATCAAACTACAATCAAATTAATCCAAAATCCATCCCCAACTACACGCCAAAAATAATGTAGAATCAATACTCATCACAACCAAAATCAACTCACACAATCTCACCTCCTCAGTTTTTGTCATCCTCTTTGTCTACCTACAAGAATCTTTTCAAAATTGACAGATAGATAAAGCCACACTATCCTTGATAAACACAAGAACAACTTAATGGAAGATTTTTTTTTCTTTTTTTTTTGAACTTTCCATATGTAGAAAAGAGAGGATAGAAAGACATTTATCAAGTCAATGACACCAATTTCATGTCTTGTACTAAGTATCGAGACATTTTACAAGATTTTAATAACCTCATTTCCCTTCGTAATTCTGTCCAATACTATTCAATCCTCCCTTGCGAAGATAGTGCTACTAAAAAAAATCACTTGAGATTTTATTAACAGTTTTTGTTTCACTAATATAAGGAATCTCCATACTCCATTCTTAAAGTCAACTTGACTAGATTCCAACACATTTACTACAACAAGAATGACTCAAACCGTCAAATTTAGCATCAAGACTAATAAAGATTCAATATAAAATCCAAATACTTCAGATCAAAACAACCAGAAATGAAAAAGGAGTGTAGTGATTTTATACCTGGGGTGCCATGAAGTTCATTTCTTTGGAGTTTCCAAATCCACGAACAATAATAACTCTGTAATTGGACTTGCTCTTTGAGATACTTCTCTCCCTGTAAGCCAAAAATCTTCCATGAATTAATAGAATTGAAATGAGTACAAACACACATGGATTACATAGTGACAGAAGGGACAAGGGGAACACAAAAACACAATCATGTGAAATAAATTAAAATAATCAACAATATATGAAGAGGCTAGAGAAAACTTTAAATTTATCAACATAACTAGGGAAGTTACGTGCGGTGCACGTGTGTTGTTAGTTGTTGATTCCTTTAGCGTGGACTGTTTGTGTGTATATATATACACTTAAAAAATGATGGAACTTCTCTGTACTTGAGAAAAAAAAAAAACTATTTAACCTGTTGTATAAGGCTCCAATGAGTAAATATTAATTAGAAGTCAATTTTCAAGAAGACCCAATCACACTGGAAAATTAAAAGAATGTAAAAGTAGATCGATGGACTACAGTAGCATACATCATCTTCGGATATATCATTATCTTCAATCACCAACTCTTCAACAAGTTCAACATGAGAAATGTTCAAGTCATTATCCTGCATTGCAGATAAAAAAATATCTAAGTCTATAAAGATTGTTGATCAACATTTAAAAGAGAACGAGGAAAAATAATGCCCAAATCTTGAAGCAGAAATTCCATCATAGAACTTTGAATAAGGAAAATTAAAAGGATAAAATAATATTCAAAATTTATGTGCTATTTCTGCTTCTCAACGTTTCCATATTCTCATCTAAAAATTCAAAACCAGTAGTCTTAATCCAAAAACTCCAAGGAATTTCATAGAAATATTTTAATTAAAATGAAATCCAACCACCCCCCTTCCTTATTTTTCCTTTGACTTATACATATTGGAAATTCCTAGGACAACAATTCAACATCTACTATCCATTTCCTTAGTTGTCCCAAGACTGCATGTGCGAGAACTTGTGAAAACGTGGAAAAGGTCTAGAAAAAATATCAACAATTGGAGTTGCTGGATGCCTATTCTCGAAATCAAAGATACCTTCTCTTGTTCCATAATTTCAAAAACAATAAGATGCAACTAAAATCTCCACGTCTAACAAAAAATTCAAAATTTAACAAATTATGATCTCTCAATATACTTAACTCAGAACTCACCTGTTGTTGCCGGGGTAAATGACTTTATAGTTTGCATAAAAGAAACGGGAATATAGCGCAAGCTCACATTCCCTAATACTATGTTCGATACAAAACACAAATGACATGGGAAAAATCCTCCTCCAGTGATCTTCAGGATCAACCGGAATGAGAGGCTTAAGCTTCAGCACTTTGATTACCACGTATACACCAATTGTTGAACATATGAAGTGTATGCATGATACTGACAACGGATACTTGAAATCCATTTTCTGTTGAAAAAAAAAAGGAATTGCAGAAGTAAAGACAACAATCAAGTACTAGATCACCATTACTAAAGGATAAGTAAATAATATTTTCCTGCATTAGATTTCTGCAATATCAAGATTCAACATGCAAGCACATTGCTTTATCTTTTCATGACCATTTAAGTTTGAATTATCGTACAACCTTCATCAAATAAATTTGATCAGAATCATCATCCCTTAACTATTCTAGGCTTCAACAGTTAATTGTACTAGTAACTCCAGTGTAGAGTCCATCTATAGCGAAGATTCTTTACAGGGAGATGATATTGCATAAGTAAAACAACGTCACAGATCAGATCATGACAATATAAAATATCTAACAAAATTATTCCTGAAATAAATTTCCAGACACTTGTACAATAAATAAATTGATTGTTGGAAAAAATAAGTGTGACTGGAATCGTCATCCTTCATATATTTTAGGCTTCAAGTGAAGTTGTTTTCACAAGTAAATCAAGAATAGACATCATCTACTCTGCAAATTCTTCAACTGTTGTAATTCAGATCTGGACAATTAAAAAATTATGTCATCTATGTTTATCTTTGGTTGTGGCTTGATCTCAACTGTTGTAATTCAGATCTGGACATAGAAAGCAGAAAAGATTTCTTATATTTGTCTAATTTAGTATGTATAATTTAAAAGGTTTTGGTAGTGGTAAAAAATTGTAAAGAAAAATAGTAAGCCAAGAAATGAGCTTACAGTGCCCTCACCTCTGTGTCTCGACATCCTCAGCGTTATGCCAACAACCGTTTCCAACCATTTGTTAGCAAAAAATTGCAGTGCTTGCAAAGAGAAATGGTACAAAAATATATCACTATATTATAACAATCTATGTTAAACGAAATTAAACGAAATATATCACTATATTATAACAATCTATATTTCTACCATATTAAAACAGGAATGAAGCAATTTTGTAAACGAATAATCAGAAAATTAGAAAATATACAATAATAATAACTTAACTGTTTTACGGTAGGACAAAGAAGCAACACCCAATTATTTTTTGTCTCTGTAGATGACCATTCATTTCAGATCCGGCCCTTTTAAACATGATCTGGAAAGAAATTGTAGATTTGACAAAATTACATAAAAAGAAAATACGAGTAAAACATACCTAAATAACGTGTCACTACTTTTCGTAAGTGAAATTGACTAAAATTTCTGAAGAAAACAGTACATGACCAAAGGAAAATGAACCTGAGTGGTTACTATCACGTGAACCCGTGTTCATATCAGATCATTAGAAATCACCATCGGAAGCTGATTTTCAAGATCCAAAGATAAAGCGAAGTGAAGACGAAGCTTAGTAATAAATTGGGTTTTTGGGACTTTAAACTGTTGGCCGGAAATCCCCAAAAAATGGACAATTAAGCGAAATCGGCTAAGTACTCAGACACGACGGAAGATTACATGAAGATGTGGTGTTTCTTTTTGGTAGGAAGAAGACTCTGGAGTTATTGAGAAATGGGAAATGTTAGTGGACTCAGATATTTTTTTTTGGAGATAAGGAAGAAGCGTATGGAACGAAACAAGGATGGTGCACACGTGTTTGAAGCAATTCTATGTTTGAAAAACACGTTTTTAAACGATTTTTTAACAACACAATTCTTCAAATCAATTTTTAGTTTGTCTCAATTTTTCAACCACAAATTTTATCTAAAAAACATATTTTTGTTTTGATTTTTCAAAGATTTTTAAACCACTCATCCAACAAAAAACTACAAAAAAATTACAAAAACAAAAAAATTAATAGTAGCAAACAAGCTCTTAATCCCATAATTTTAGATAATATGAAGTTTTTTCCCAATTAAACTCTTTGGCAACGTTCATTGCGCGTTGCAAAAAAGTACCCTTTGGCAACACGCGATGAGCGTTGCCAAAGGGTAACATTTTGGCAACGCTCAACGAACGTTGCAAAAGGCTATAATTAGCAACATTCACTTGTTAAATGTTGCTAAATGTCAAATAAATCAACCAATGGAAACATGCAACCACTGAATGTTGCGGTAGACCCCTTTAGCAACATGCAATTAGCGAATATTGCCGTTTGCATGTTGCAAAAGGCCATTTTTCTTGTAGTGAGAGTCGCAATTTTTAAAATAAGAAACCATCACACAACATATAATCATTACTTGGTGCATGGGCATTAGGGGAGAGATCATTCCATACATGGCCGAAATCTTCATCACTGGAGTATTTGGTTTTGAGGCTTTCAAGTTCAGTATCATTGGCTGCAAACAAGTGTAATAGATGTGGTCTCCTGCTTAAGGCGTTAGCCACTTTATTTTCTTTCCTTGATTTATGTCTAATGACAAACTGAAATTGTTGTAGATAGTCCATCCAACTAGCATGTCATACATTTAGCTTATTTTGGGAATTCAAGGAGTCTTGGTCAGTGAAAAGGATAAAATCCCAGTGGATCAAATATGGTCGCCAGTGCTTGACGGTTTAGATTAAAGCATAGAACTCCATGTCACAAGATGTGTATCGTCGACGAGACCCTCCTGACTAAGCACACCTCCAATTCCCACATGCGAAGCATAACAAGTTACTTCAAAAATTTTAGAGAAGTCTGGTAATATAAGTATGGGTGCATATCCCATTCTTTGTTTGATTTTAGAAAACGCCTTGGTTGCGGCTGTACTCCATGCAAACTTTTTTTCTTTTAAACACTCAGTGATTGGGGCCATTATGGTGCTAAAATTATGAATGAATCGTCGATAAAATGTGGCCAGCCCGTGGAAGCTCCCGACCTCAAAGAAACTTTGGGGGGTTGGCCAATTCTGGACAGCTAGGACCTTCGTGGGATTTGCCTCAACACCTTGACTAGAGATTATGAAACTAAGAAACTTAACACTTGTCTTCATGAATGAGCTTTTGTTTCGATTAATATAAAGTTGTTTTGCCCTTTGGACCTTCCACACCTGCTTGACATGGCTCAAATGTTCTTGCACACTCTGACTAAAAATTAAGATATTATCAAAATACACAACAACAAATTTACCTAAAAATGGTTTAAGAAATTGTGTCATAACGTGCATGAATGTGCTTGGCACGTGGTTAATCCGAAGGGCATGACTAGCCACTCAAACAATACATCTTTGGTCTTGAAATCCGTTGTCCACTCATCACCCGCTCAAATACGAATTTGATGGTACCCACTTCGAAGGTTGATCTTGGTGAAAATTGAGGAACAACATAATGAACCCAAAATGTCATCAGGACGAGGAATGGGGAATATGAACTTCACGGTTGTTTTGATAATTGCTCGGCTATCCACACACATCCTCCAACTACCATCTTTCTTTGGCGTGAGTAAGACTGGGATAGCACATGGGCAAAGGCTTTCCCATATAAAGCCTTTGTGTAGTAGCTGTTGAATTTGTTAGCTAAGTCAATGTTACTTCACTAGGATTGAGTTGGTTTCGTTAACCCAGCTAATCCTGTAAGGAATGGGAAGTTCCTTGGTCCTCAATCCCAAACTTTCAAAAGCAGATTTGGAGATCACATTCATGCCGCTTCCATTATTCATAATGATGTTTAAAGCCCTATCGTTGTGCTCCATGTGTGTGAAAAATATTGGTGTACAGCCACTTAATTAAGGTTAGCTCAAAGTTCCATCTTAGTTTCAATTAATACTCGATTTATTACGCAACTGGGTAATTCAGAAACACCCAGATGCTCTTCCTCATCGTGGTTAGTCTCGTCGGATTCCTCCTCATCCGTGTTCCCAACCGTATCAGCCACCAATGACTCCTTTTCACATACCAATGCTAGTTTTTTTGTCTATTGTATGGCAAACAATAGCATAGTGCCAAAACCCTTTACACTTGTATCATTGTGGTTCTTCACTGTTGATTTTTCCTTTCCTTTTTGGTCCCCGCTTGTCGTGATCCTGGATTGGTCTTTCAGTAAAGGCGGTCTTTGAAATGAGGATATTGCAACACATTCAGGTCTTGATTTGGTCGATGCCATTTTTCTCCCAACTGACGATCCTAGTTGTTTTTCAATACGATGTGCAAGTTGATATGTTTCTTCTATGTTATTTAAACGAGCAATCCACATTTCCCTGCGTAATCACTGCGTAGGCCTGTGCGGTATCGGGCTAAAGTTTGTTGCTCAATCTCCAGAATCTTGCTTCGGGCAGTTAGCTCATGGAAGCGATTTGTAAATTGATCAACACTCAGTGATCCTTGCTTAAGTTGCAACATCTCCTCAAACATCATTTGCTCATATTCGATGGGCAGATATTTTTCTTTTAGTCGCTCCTTCATCTCTTCATAGTTAAAAATTGCTGGTCGTCGCGTATGATGTAATTGTTCTTCGACACTCCCCCACCATGCTCTTGCATGTGCCTTTAGTTCCATCCAAACATAATAAACCTATTTGTCCTTTGATACGGTAAACCAATCAAAATAATCCTCGATAGCTGTTAACCAATCCTCAAAAGCGTTGGGTTCTAGATTTCCAAAAAAATCTGGCACATTGACCTTCATTCTCTTGGTCAGTTCATCAAGGGGTTTATAATCACTATCATGATCTGCATGACCTCGGTGAAAATTTCACCTACGATGTTGGATTCTAAGTTCAATATCCTCAGATCCCTTGTCTTGATCTCCTTCTTCTTCATCATCATCATCACCACTCTCATCAGACCTCCTCCCACGACTTGATAGTCGTGCTCTCCGAACATGACGTTCATCCATATATCTAGTTGATGAGTGACTTGTTCTAGTACTATGACAATTTGGTTGATTTAGTGTTGCAAGTTGCAACTGAGGTTGGTCTGCAGTTTGGGTATTGGGATCTGATCATTAGGATTTTGGTTGTTTGGGGCTTGGTTATTTGGATTTTGGTTGCTGGTCATGGCGTAAGAATTGCCGCTATGGGTCACTGGCATGAGATGTGAAACACCGTAAGAAGGAACTTTCGCAGTGATACCAAAATTGATCCCAAAACTCTTGGATCAATCTCGCATTGAAGCTAACAGCCAATGGTGGGTGTAGAATCTCTCTAAAATATTAGAATCACTCCAGTGAAGAACAGATTCTGAATAATCTAATTTCATGCCTCTTTCTCATTCATTCCGCCTTAAATAATAAGTCCATATTACAATGTCTAGCCCCAACTAGGAAAGCAATAAATTAGGAAAACTTAAACTAGGAAAACAAAGAAAACAGAATTGCAAAGATTTAAGTAAACTTCCTAAATAATCCTCCTACCTAAGTTGAAAACTTCCATGGCGGCTTCCACTGATTATGGGAGATCCTCTTGATTTGCATCATATCTCCATAGGTTCGAAATCAAAATTCGAAGAAATTGAGAACATATATTCACAATAGGAATTTTATCTATCCTGAAAGAGATGAACACCCCCTTGTTCAATTTATGATAGGTCATTGAATCTAAACACAAAAATTCAGTAACAAACTTGTTAAATAATGATCGTCATCACAGTAACTACTATAGGAAAAATGTCACTTCGAACAACAAAAAATCATTCTTTTCTTCAACTAGAGATGGCAACGGAGGCGGTTTTTTCCCGACCCGCACCCGGCCTGAACCCCCTGCGGGTTTTCATTTTCCATCCCAAACCCGCCCCGCCAACCAGTAGGTCGGGGTTTTTTCGCTCTATTAGGGTCGGGTACCCATCGAGTTCGGGTGGGGGCGAATTTTTTTGCCATCCCTATCTTCAACTTCTCCCTTGGAAATTATAAACTTTCACTACAAGAAAAATGTCTAGTAGTGACATATTTTTTGCAACGCGTGGTGCAAGTGTCACAATTTTTGAGATGGAAAAAATTATAACTAAATATTGTGATGGTTTGAAGTGTCGCAAATAATGATATTCATTAAAAAATAATTAAAAATATAATTTATTTGTAATTTAGTGACATTTATAATTGTTATTATATATTATGATAGTTCCAAATGTCACAAATAATTATATTCATTCAAAAAATAATTTATTTATAATTTAATGACATTCAAAGCTCTCACCGTCCAAGCGTCACAATTTTTCCCAATTTCACTGAGGCGCGCAATTGTAAAATACTCCCTCCATTTTTTTTCTTTTTTTATAATGTGGGAATTGCTCTCTCCAAGCACAAACCCTAATCGCTCTTTTCTCTTCCACTGTGTGGAGGTGGCCATTCCACTTTTCGGTGACGTACATCTCATCCTCTCCGTGATTTTTCTAGGCATTTTGAAGAACTGGTTTCTATAATGTGAAATCTTGTTCTCCCAGTTATTTCTCTTGATAGTTTGAAGATTTGGTTTTTAGGTTTGGTTATTTGTCTCAATGGTTTCTCCCAGCTGTTCTACTTTCTTGTTGTCTCTTTGTAAACCCATTTTTCGTTTACAATATTGTGTTGACTGAGAGTCGTGGATTCTATTACAGATGTTATTGGTGCTTGTGAAGCTGCTCCAATGTCCAGATCCGCAAAATGAAAAGAACGAGTGCGGTCGTGAATGTGATCTTTATACAAAGAATCGCTCCATAAATGTTGGGGTTCTTCCTCTTGCTTCCCTCTTTAATTACATAGGTAGGTATTCCTCAATCTAGCATTTCTCACAACGAATCTAAAGTAAAAGGATTAAATTTTTACTAGCATCTATTTTTTTTACTCTGTTTCTTTGTAGACATCATTTTTCTCTTCTTTCTCACATCTTTAAGCACTTTGCCTTCTGGGTTTATGTTTTTTAATAGAACCATTAGATTTCCCTTTTTCTTTTTTCCAGGTAGCCTTGAATCTATTTGTATTTTTGGACTAATTTGTGTTAGTAAAATATGAGAATCTTTAAGCTCATTTTTATTTCTGTATAATATGCTGTCATAATTTAAGTATCATTTAATTTAGACCCTTGTGTATCTATGATATATGTATATTACTATATTGTGCATAAAGAAGTGCTTCATTTTCTGCCTTCAAGCTAAACCACTTTCAGGTATGACTCTTTTAATTTGTTCATAGATAACTACTAAAACGGTATTACTATTTTATATCAAAGCATAAATGAGTCTAAGCATAGTATACTACTTAAATTTGTATATATATGACATTATAATCTAAACTCTAGCATCAAGTTCACATTTGCCTCATTGATAGAAACTACATTATTAGGCTGCGCCAAAGCTCCAAGGAGCTTGAGAGAAATGCCTCGCCTTGATTAATATACTTCTAGGTGTGTTTTATTATTTTTTTTCCTATTTTTAAAAGGCTTTTATTTTGAATTCGGTTTCAAATTTTAATATTTGCTGATTGGTAAAATTCTGTGAAAAATCCCAGATAAAAAGTAGCAATGTTTAAGCTAAATAAGAGTATATTGGTTACACTAATATAATCCCAGTAGAATTTTTGATAATCAGTCATCTTTAAGAGAAAATTACAAGATAAGTGTCAACCAGAGAAAAAGGGTAGCTTCAACTTCTCTTAATTAATGCTTTTCTTCTAAAGTTTCTTTGATTGTAAACCACTCACATTTGATAATGTAGTTAAATCCTAGAAGGAAAGTAGATTCAGTTTTCTATTTAAGCCAACAAAATTCTTTGATTCCTGGGTGTTCTTCTAAGTCAAGATATGATGCCGTAGGTTTATTATATAGTCCAAGAAAATTACATGGTGATAAGGTTTTCTTGATCAAGGATTTGAAAATTACTCTTGAACCCTCTGCCAAAAAAAATTCGAGAACTTTATAAATTTTTCAAATATTGGAAAATTTCTTTTCTTGAATGTGTTTATTATTATATTGAATTTATTTGCAGAGTGCAGTTAATTATAGGTCTTTTTTTTCCTGTTGCTTTATTATGTGACTTAATGATACGATATATGAAATAGAGTTTCTACAAATGGATCTTATACTGTTATACATGTCTTAGTATTGATCTACTCGTTGAGGGGTTTGAAAAGCTTATAATTATGTCTGTTTTGTTCCTTGCATTGTTGTAACATAAATAAACTCGCTTCATAAAGTACTCTATGGAGTCTTAATTTCCTTTCAATAAGAAAACAAGATTGTTGAATTTCCCCTTATTATAGCATCAATGCCACTGGCTGATTGTGTACTATACAAAATAGAGCTTTTAATTCTAGTGTTCCTTATACAAACTCTGCTGGTAGCTGGGAACTGTACTTACCAGTAGATATTTTACAGGATCCATTGCAAAAGGAGAAGCTCTATTGATTCAAGGAGCCAAGGAAGTGCGTGCTTGCATGAGCCATGAGAATTAATTTGGTGAATTATCTCAAGTTATGCCTTGATCGATCAAATGTGACTGCATCAAACAATGTTACAAATTGGTAGGTAACTTGCTATATCACACCATTGATTAGAACTTTCCTAGCTGATTCCTACCTAGGAAGTGGTGCTGATGATTGTGAGCAAGAGGAAGAATATAATCATCTTGAGATTTCGTTAAGTGAATTCTTTAAATCATGTTGAAGAATATATACTTTATTGTTTTAGATCTTATGTTGAGGTTTAGTATATTATGATACTTGAACAATTAAGTCTTTTGTTTTGTTAATGATATGTTAATCATATTTTTGTTTAGCATGGAACATATGGTGCAATATTTTCTATGGTAGCATATTAATTGTGTATATTGGTGAGATTGTGTAGATTATCACAAGTTTTTGTTGTGAATTGGTTATGTATTCTAGATAATTTGTGTTATATTGGGGATTGTTTAATAGGTATAATTTCAAATTCTACACTAGGATTTTCTTTTTAAAAAAATATATATATATTTAAATTAGTGACATTTTTAAGTGTCACTAAACGTCGAAAATAGTGATATTTGGAGGTGTCACTAAAGTTCATTTAATATTGACACTTGAAAGCGTCATTAAAATGCAGTTAATATTAATGGATTTTCAAGTGTCACAATTTATTAGCGACGCTTCCTAACGTCAGAACATTTAGTGACAATGTAAAGCATCACTAGTTTTAGCGACGCCTACAAGCGTCACAATTTATTTTCTGACATGAAAGATATACAGGCTTCTTGAAGCAGTCACTTATAAATCTTACAACATTATTAAATACTTGTCACTACTGGGGTTTTTTTTTTTGTAGTGTTTCTTGAATTAATAATAAAATTTAAGATGATATGATAAAAAAAAAAATCTTTGATGTAAAAATTTGTTTTAGTATTTTTTTTCTAATATTAAAATATTCAAATATGTGAACTTAAATTTAAAATATCACGTTGTTTCGAAAAAAACTTAATAGTCATACATTACTTTATTACATTCGTTTTTATGCACATAATGGTCAATGAAAGGAATGTTGTATGATTTCTAAACTATTTCTTTACGATTTTTTCGACTTGATTATATTAATCTTTTTTCTTTTTGTAATTGAATTATCTCGCTATCAAAATTTTCATTAATGAAGCTCAATTTACAATTATTCTAAATTTTTCGTTAGTGGAAATGTTGATTTTTTATTTCGAAAGAATTGATGGTCCTTCAACTGCGAATTTTCAATAGGTGAATGATCGAATTTTAATTATCAAAGTTGACCAATATTAACAACGGAATGTCTATAAATAATATGAATTAATTTACATTTATGGAATTTTTGTAGGTGAAAGTGTGATAAAATCATTAATCTTACGTCACCTACAGATCTTCCATTAGGAAAAACATTAATAATATTAGGTACGGAATAATCGTTGGTAATTGTAGATTTAGATGTTGATAGATAGATGTAGATGTAAATTATTATATTATATAATTTATTTATTGTATAAACATTAAATGATGGCAAATTTGATATATTATTAAATATATGAGGGTATATTAGGGAATAAAAAATTTCTCCATTATCCACAATTTTTATAGATTGTAGTGTAGATTAATGCTTTCAAGGTCACGTGTATCATGAACAACTAAGCCTCAGTTTGGTAAAAAATTGTTTATAAATTTTGTTTTTGAACAACGAAGTAACAAAATTTCGTTGGTCTAGTTTCTAATAAGTAGACATTTGTGGGCGGAAATCTTTTGCCATTCGAAATTGTTGACTTTTAAAAAAATGGATTAATTAGATTCTGCCACATGTAATATTTATAAACAAAATTTTATGAAACATGAGTCATATGGTAAGGTTGGACCACATTGTTAAAGCATTTGAAAATCAAAATAGGGTAAGGAGCATAATTCTTGATATACTTATTAGGGATAAAAATGTGACGGATTAAAGTTGGGCGTGCCCTATGCAACAAAATTGTCCATCCCAACCTCGTGGTACTTGAATCTTAGGGTGGCAAGGTTGGGCAAGAGGCGACATGGAGCAGCTCTGTAGCCCCATTTATTTATTATCTACATATATTTTAAGACTACTATTGATAGTTGACTCCTATAGGTAATGAATAATAAACTTTTGTAATGGGTATGAACATTTTGTTTTATTATTCCACATAAATAAAAAATAATTAAAAAAAGGGACGGGTCCGACGGGACAATCAAGTGCATGCCTTTTCTGATGGCTCGAGTCGAGGCAATTATATGTCACGTCTCAACCCTATTTCGATTGAGGCCCTATCGAGTTCAGTTGAGGGGAGATTGATTTTGATCCCATTAGGATCAAGGTCCCGTTAGGTTTGAGATTGAATTTTGTTTTTCATCACTAAACCCTTGTTTCAGACCATTATTTAGAAAATCGAACTGGACATGCCGATTCGACTGGGAAAACCCAGAATCGCCTAAAAAATCGGTCCGATTTTTCTTTCTTGCCAAAACGTAGTGCTCATTTCATTGGTGCTACTTTGAGGAATATTTTATCACCAATTGAAAATTCTAGATCCTTTCTCTTTTTGTCTGCATAACTTTTTTGTCTATCCTGGACAATTTTCACACTGCTTCGAATCTTTTCAATCGCCTGCACTGTTTGCTCAACAATCTCTGACCCCAAAATTTTCCATTCACCTACTTCATCCCAATGTATTGGTGATCTACACTTTCTTCCATACAATGCTTCATAGGGGGCCATGCGAATAGATGCATGATAACTGTTATTGTACGCGAATTCAATCAATGGTAAATGCTTCTCCCACTGCCCTCCAAACTCAAGCACGTAGGTTCGAAGCATGTCCTCTTACGTTTGAATAGTCGACTTGGATTGTCCATCTATCTGAGGATGGAAAGCTATGCTAAATTTAAGCTTGGTTCCCATAGCTCGATGTAAACTATTCCAAAAGTTCGAAGTGAACATTGGGTCTCTATCTGATACAATTGACGATGGAACTCCATGTAACAATTTTGAGACTCAACTTCTCAAATTCCTTCCATAAATACTTTTGTTCAGTCAATGTCACCAATTGACCTATCGTCTTTCTACTCAAGGCATCGACCACTACATTCGCCTTGCCAGGATGATAATGAATTTTATAATCATAATCCTTGACTAGTTTAAGCCATTTTCTTTGTCTCATGTTCAACTCCTTCAGAGTGAAAATGTACTTACGACTTTTATGATCTGTGTAAATATCACACCTTCCTCCGTACAAACCCTCCAAATTTTTAAAGCATACACCATAGTAGCCAATTCTAAGTCATGTGTTGGATAGTTTTACTTGTAAGACTTCAACTGCCTTGACGTATAAGAAATTACCTTGCCATGTTGCATCAAAACACATCCAATGCCCAGCTTGGACGCATCACTATAGACCATAAAGCCTTCCGATTCGTCAGGTATCGTCAATACTGGCGCATTAACTAATCTCTTCTTTAGTTCCTCAAAATCTTGTTCACACTTGTTTGTCCATTCAAACTTTGTCCCCTTGCTTGTTAACTGTGTCACGGTCCTGATATTTCAGAGAATCGTTCAATAAACTTCCTATAGTACCCTGCTAAGCCTAGAAAGCTGCGAACTTCCCCTACGTTTGTTGGTCTTGACCAATTAAACACTGCTTCCACTTTACTTGGATCAACCTCGATTCCTCAGACCACAACTACATGTCCCAGAAATAATAAATTTTCCAACCAAAATTCACATTTCTTGAACTTAGCGTAAATTTTCTCCCTCTTTAGAATTCCCAATACAATCCTCAAGTGCTCCTCATACTCCTCGTTACTCATTGAGTAGATCTGTGTGTCATCAACGAACACTATAACAAACCGATCTAGATACTCATGAAAGGTACGATTCATTAAATCCATGAATACTCTAGGAGCGTTAGTTAAGCCAAAAGGCATAACTAAGAACTCATAGTGACCATACCTCGTCCTGAAAGTCGTTTTAGAGATGTCACTTGACTTGATTCTCAACTGTTGGTATCCTGATCTCAAGTCGATCCTTGAAAACACAGCGGCACCTTGTAACTGGTCAAACAAGTCCTCTATCCTAGGGAGAGGATACTTGTTCTTTATAGTGATCCTGTTCAAATCTCTATAATCGACATACATTCTCATTGATCTGTCTTTCTTCTTGAAAAATAACACCGGTGCTCCCCATGGTGATATATTAGGTCAAATGAATCCTTTTTTTCTAACAGATCCTCTAATTGAGCTTTCAATTCTTGCAACTCCTTTGGTGTCATCCTGTAAGGAGCCTTAGAAATGAGTGCCAAACCGGGAACTAGATCTATCGTGAACTTTATTTCACATTCTGGTGGCATTTCATCCAAATCATCAGGAAAAACTTCAGGGAAGTCTCGGACCACCTTGACATTATTCAATGTTAGCTCCTTACCTTCAGTCGCTATTGTCATCAAGAACCCTACACAACCTTTTGTCTTCAAAAGTTTTCTTGATTTTCGAGCTGAAATTATACGTGAAAGTGGTTTCACCTTGATTATTGGAAGGTAAAGTTTTATTTCTCCAGGATTCCGAAAAACTAATTCTTTTTCAAAACATCGAATGTCCGCGTGATTTTCGGAAAGCCAATCCATTCCCAAAATCATCCATTCCCAAAATCATGTCAAACTCTAGAATGTGTAAGACATAAAAGTTCGTATTCAAAGGTTTACCATCAATCTCTACCTTAGCTACATTTACCATTTGGTCTGTATTCAATACCTCTCATAAGGTGAGAGTAATTTCTAAAGGAACACTAGCACGCTCAATAGGTGCAAGGATTTTGCTAACAAACTTGGGGGTATGAAAGAACGGGTTGCACCAAAATCAATGAAAGCATAAGTAGGTGTGCAAGATATAATGATGTTACCAGCTAAAACGTTCTAATCCTGATCCGCTTCCTGCTCGGTGAGTGCAAACACTCTAGCTTGGCCCTTAGGAGGATTTCCAAACTTCTGTTCTGGTGTCTGCTGCTTCTTTTGATTCTTGGGACATAGTTTTGCCATTTGACCATTCTTACCACATAGGAAACATGAACCAGCTCCCAGGAGACATACTCCAGCATGATACTTCTCGCATTTTCCACAAAAAGGATGTTGTTGATAATTGTTTACAATGTACCCCCGGTTTCCCTTCTTTGCATAGTGTTGTTTATTCTTTCCTTTGTTGTCCTCCCATTTATGCTTCCTAGGTACTCCATACTTCTGTTGTTTATTATAATTGTTGGAACTCTCCTTGAAATTGGCTAGTTGGGCCTTGGCTAGCACCTCATGATATGTAGGCAATTCAAATGTCACCACGGCCAGTCTGAGATCATCCCTCAGGCCTTACTCGAAACACCTTGCTCATTTGGTCTCAGTGTCAACCAACTCCGGAGCATAGAGTGACAATTCATCGAATTTCCTTTCATAGTTTGTCAAGGTCATTGTACCATGTTTCAACATTAGGAATTCTGCCTTTTTCTGACTTTGAATGCTCGTTGGATAGTACTTTTGAAAGAATAGTTTCTTGAACTGATTCCATGTCCATGCGTGTTCACGAGCCCTAGACCTAGCGGTTGAGTCCCACCAATGCCTAGCTCCTTTTTGCAACATAAATGCTGCACAAGTTACTTTCCTCGAATATGGGCATTCGATGAGATTAAATATTCTTTCAATGTTGGCTATCCAATCTTCAGCTGCTAATGGGTCGGGACCACCCTCAAATTTCGGCGGTTGATGTTTCCTAAACCGTTTGAAAAATAGCAGTAGTGGTATTCCTTTTGTCCTCAACGGGAGGAGGGTGCGGGGGTGCCGCCTGAGTGAAATTATGCATCATTTCCATGAATTATTGGGCAAATGGGGTGTCTTTGGCATTGCCCTGAGTGACATTCCTATTTTTTGTATTTCTACTGTGGGTATCCATGACCTCAAATAAAATGGTAGTAACTATCAATTTGAAGAAGAGAAACATAAAGTACTAACATACTTTATTATCAAACTCATAAGTTTATATAGATAACGGATCGCAGGCATACCTAGCTTCCAAACCAACTAAAACTAAAAAAACTAAAAGGACATAATTTCAAAATAAAATCGTAAAAATCTATCTAATAATTCCTCCGTCTTCTCTCCTTGACCAGTTCCCTGATTATCCTTAGGTATTGGTCTTGGGTCGATTGCAGAATAGGAAGCAGGACTGTAATCCTCAATTGAGTCATCTTCTACATAATTTCCTTGAAGATCGACTTCGGGTATAGTTAGTAAGTTGCTAGGATTGGGGTCGTAGCCTGGAACCTTCTTGGTCTCACTAAGGTCTTCATGATTCACCTTCCATTTTTCCCTCAGGCATTGGAGTAGCATAAATGGGGAGGTTTGGCGTTCAAATGTTTCTTCGATTTTTTTGATGAATTGTTTCCAACAAGGAGTGAGAGTTCGGTCTAGGTGATACACAATCTCATCCCTATGAAATTTATGTCCATTTGCCCTTGACCCTTGGAGGATCTTTTCCATGGCATCCAGATATAGCATTGACCGTGATTAGGGTTCCTCTTGTAATTCCTATGCAACAAAGCAAAGTGATTGCGCCTCTTAATTCGGCAAGTTTGATCTCATCCACTCACCATCTATAAGAAAAGGAAAGGAACAAAATTACTTTTCTTTAAAAAATGGAAGAGTTTAAAAAAAAAACTAGAAGTTTCTACTATAACGTTGAAGTTTTGTGGGTGTTTTCTTGAAATACGAGTTAGGTGAAGATTATTCATGAAGTTTGAGTTTTTTTTTCTGACATCACCATTGTGTTTGTTTAGTTGATTTGAGTATCACTACTAAAAGACTTCCATGGAATTGGAGAGGTTACTGCGGTCCCACTTAAAACCCAATTTCCTTAAGCATGTTAATAGCCCGGTGACAAAGTCCTTCAGTGTCGCAAATACGTAAATCAAGCAGAAGAGTGTTAATAATTATCTACAGTTTTTTTCTTATTTTTACACAAAAGCAGTGATAAATGAATAAATTATTGCACTAGAAGTTGGAATTTAGAGAGGAAATACTAATAATTATCCACATTTTTTCCCTTATTTTTACACAAAGATAGTGATAAAGAGATAAATTATCGTACGTGAATTTATTATCATGTTATTATTCATTATGCAAAATTTTCTACCTTACCAAAATTCCCCTACTGCTTACATGCAAAATCACATAACTATTACAAAATACGAAATCACTTATTATAATATACAACATTTATAACATAGGAGATTTCGTAACATTATTAACATGCTTCAATAAAATTATAAATAACATGTAAAACATATAAAATACTTGATTTGAGGAGTCAATACATGGTGAGTGGCGTAGCGAAGTGGTGACTTAAATCATTATTTCATAACTAAAATAGTCCGTTTTCAAAAAAAAAAAAAAATCTTAATTATTTACTATTTCATAATTAGCCCATTCTACAATAATTTGAGTATTCCAAATAAAATTTTTCATATAGGGTTCAAACCCATTTTAACATGTTAGCAAATAATAAATTCATTAATAATATATTGAGTAGTTTTAAGCATTGAACCAAAAGTCTTAAGTTAATTTAAAAAATACTAGAATTTGACATAAAATGTACATATACAATTTTATTTTTAAAAAAAATTAACACATGTTCACGTCAAAACAGTGAACAGTGACTGTGGTTACTGTTCACATTTGTGAAAAGGGATTTTTTTTTTTTTGTTCGCATAACCGATTTAAAACTTGGGGTTCTGATACCAACTTGTGATGACCCAAGACTTGTAATTATTTGAGTGCCACGAAATTTGTATTGTAGACAACATTTCATAAAATAAGCTTTAAAATTCATTCAACAAAACATGAAATTGTTTGGGTTACCAACACTATAAAATAATTTAAAATGAAATGGTAACATACTATTTTAATCGAATCAAAATAACTGTTATTGAAAATTGATGATTCTCATGTTTTTTCCATGAGAGAAATCCACTTGCTAGTCATTTCGTGTCTTGAATTGCCCGAACTGCTAATTATTTGTGGAAAAATTGTGGGTGTGAGAAATAATCTCAATAAGTACATAAATGGAATAAATAATTAATTTACACTTAAATTTATTTTGCATACATGAGGAGACACAAAAATAGGGTCCGAACTTAGGTGGTACCCAATTTCCATGCGTAGCGATACTAAACTCCGGTCCCCAAATCATGGAACATACATATGGGACCCATAAACATAATTTGGTTTATAACATAAGGCTTTCATATAGAACCAATAATATAAAGTGTGAATAATCATTTAAACCACATATTACACCCATATGAAGCACCTTTGAATTACTTGAAAATAATCTTTGGTCTTGATTATCATAGCCTTGAAATGAGTATAATGAAGTTATGAGAACGTGTTTTCATAAAGAACGTATTTTCCAACTTTTCATTTTCAAAACAGTTTTCAGAAATGACAAACCAAACATTTTTTCAAAAAAATTGAAAACAAAAATAAAAACAGGAAATACAAAACATTTTCGAAAATGAAAATACAAAATAAAATACAAACAGAACACCACCTTAATATTTAAATTTTGGGTAGAATAAATTTGGGTTAAGGTGTGTTATCACTACTTTTACCATTTTAGATTTCTTAGATTTAATACAAAATTATTGTTGAATTTTTTTGTCCAAACACTAAAGGGGTTCGCATCAATCTCCATGTACAAGCCATTTCATGCTCATAGGAGTAAATCATTCTCTGCTCCACCCCTCACATTGATGGTGAGATCGCTCATTATGAGGGTAGTATCACATAAATCCATGTGAGAGTGTAGTACCCATTGTGACAAAAATTTGATGGTAGAATCGCATAATTATATTTTCTTTATTCTTTGTCCTTTTTTTTTTCAACTGGAACTGACAGAGTTCGAGTTTTGAAGGTAGCGGCCTTTGGCATTGATCAAAGCATCATATATATGCTTCATCGTGACTTAAATCTCCAACAATTTTTTTGTTTTTTGTTATTGTTACCAAACATATTAGTTTCGAATCTTCGATGCTGCCAATTTGATACTTACCATTGATTTAATCGTTAAATGACGTAAATTAGTAAGATGACATGATTTAATGTTAGCTTATATATTTAACTATTAAAAAAAGAAATATATCACCGATGTAATCAAGGAAAAAAAAAATTAATTGATGATCGTTATCTTTCATTTGGTAAAGTTTATAAATAATACAATTCTCCAAATTATTTTTTAACTAAGCACTTTTTTCAACTCATGTTTCAATCACATATTTTATTTCAAAAATATTATATTTTTTATTTATAAACAAGAGACGGATATGTGATTCATACATTATAGTTATAGGACCACTAACCAAACAACGACAACTCGAATTTTAATCCATGCAAATCAAGACAAGTTGTTATTCAAACTGGTAAGATATGGAAACGTGGTAGATACTTGGACCTATGGAATAGTTTATCTGATGTTTTTAAGGTAAAATATGTGAAAAAATAATTTGATATAACGTGTGTATTAAAAAGTAATTTAAAAAAATATATTATTTATAAGCAAATTTACCAAAACGGTTGCTTTGTAGTAATAATAATAATAATTAATTGTTCAACAAAACAAACTAAAGACTCATAAGTTGCCTTGTTGTGACCACTTCCATTTAGAGGGGTCAAGATAGACAAGTCGATTAAACCAGTGAAAATCGACCTGAATTCACTTGGGACCTCAAGTCGACTCGTGACCCTTGCGAGACGGTTCATGGGTCAAGAAGGTGCGAACAGTATATTTCGCGGATCAAACATTTAAGGACAGCGATTAACCAGTTAGCCCGTGAAATTTAAAAATAAATAAATAAAATAATTATTTTTATTAAGTGTAATAATATTGAAATTTTTTCTTCTTCTACAAACTCTAGTACAACTTTTAAAGATAAATCTTATTTTTTTCTCTCCCTAATAGTTAAGAAACGTAATATTCTTTGATAATAGGAATTAGAAATGTATTTATTATTTAGTTTTTATTAGTTTATGTTTTATTTAAATTTGTAAATTTAGAAATAATTCATTTCACATAAAATATAAATTTAAATTTAAATTCTATGTAAACATTTTACGGTATAAATATTAATTTATTATTTTTTTCATTTCGTATTTAGAAATTTAATAAAAAAAAATTGCTATAAAATTGAAAAATTATGTTTTTATTCATACAGATCAAATCAGAACGAACCTTGACCCACATGGACTCGACTCGAATGGGTCAGTAGACTATCCTAGGTTGTAATTAGAAATTTTCAAATCAACTTGATCTGGAACCGGCCCGTAACTCGTACTGGCATACTTTTTTACACGAACCGTTATTGGACTTATATATTGACGGGTCGATCCAATCTTGATTGATAGATCCGCTTCCATTTGTGATATCTTACCTCTTCCCCTCCCCACTACCCCCACCCAACCCAACCCAACCCACCCCACTAACCCCCACCCCTCCACATAAATACAAACAAAGCAACCCATAGATACAAACGCACATTACCCATAGTAAGAAAAGTCTAAACAGGCATTATCAATTGAAACATCGAGAGATCGAGAGAGAGGGTATTGAATGGCTGGTTTACCGAGATCTGCAGTATCATTCAGGCGACAGGGATCCTCGGGTTTAGTATGGGAAGACAAATTCTTGAATGAATTGACTCAAATGGCTAATCAAAAAGATGAAACTGAAAACAAAGCTCAACAAGAACAAGAAGTAGAACCAGCAGCACCCTCATCTAGGAATTCATCCAGAACCACCGGGTTGACGATCGAAAGGAGCCGATCCAACGGCGGAGGAAGGGGATATCGTACCGGAAGAGTGTCTCCAGCGATTGAGCCGCCGTCTCCCAAGGTTTCGGCTTGTGGGTGTTGCACCGTTTTCGCGAAAAATGACAAGAACCGCCGCCGGCCACCAAAGTCTGGCAAGCGTAATATGTAAAATTTATGGAAAAGGTGGAATTTTCCGGTGATCAAATTGTCATATTTTGATACTGTTCTTGTTATAATTATCCTTGTCTGTGTTTCTCTTTCATATATAGGGTTTAGGAATAGATGTATGGATTTTATTTTTTAATCAGTTTGGGCACAATGTTTTTGTTACAGAATTTGATGTTCTCGATGTACAAAATCAGTTTTAGCTTTATAGGAATTTTGGTGCTCCAATAGTTTTCCTGTTTCATGTAGTAATGGACGCAAAACTGGTGTGAATTTCGGCCTCTTTGTTTAAAAGGCACGATCAAACAAAAGTTTCATTTAAAAAGATTCTTTTCATAATTTATTAGTTCAATAGCCTCTTAGTTGAAAAAAATAAGAAAATAATTTATACAATTACCCAAATGTCCTTGTCAAACAAAATCTAATTTTTTTCCCTGGTTCATTTAACGTTCGCCATCCCAGTTGATTTCCTCTACAAAAGTGGCTTCTTCTCCAATCAGGTTCATGCCCTTCTTCTCTGTGCTCTTCCTTTTCTTCAAAATCAGTTCCTTCATATTCTTTTTCTTCAAAAATGGACATTGTACTCTATTTTATCCAAACCCACATTTTATTTAGTTTATTGAAAATCCATTTTCCAACATTAATATTGAGTATTTGGAGAAAAAGAGAAGATAATGTTGAATTTAAACAATTTTTAACCATTTTATTTAAGCAATATCTGAATCAATTCATCCTGATGTAATTTTGCTGATTTGCTCTTAATCCGCGCGTAACGAGTTCGAAATCGTTTTGGATATATTGATGTCGTTATTATTAATCTGTTCTTGTTTTTAACTTTTTTTGATAGTTGAAGTAATTTATATGTTGGTAAATACAAACTTCTCATGATATCTAAAGTTGGAACAATAACTGGAGCATGTTCTTTACATTTGTATTTCATAGCAGTTAGATATTGCATGTTATACATAAAAATGCTATGTTGAATTGCAGTTATGGGCAATGTGGATATGGTATGGATATCAACATGTTACTAGTTGAGTTTGAGTAGAATCTCGAATGTTTGTAGATATGAAAATATGTGGGGAATGCAAGAGGGAGAACATTGCATATTCTTGTTTCGAGGACAATTTCATATGTGAAATTACATGACACAGTGAAACAGCTGCTGAACATTGATTTAAGGATACATGAAATGGAGATGACATGTCATGTTCCAATAATCGGTCCACTTGTACGAGCTTAGGAGCTACGGATTAGCAATAATGTGTGGAGTGACCAGCTTCTTTTGATATTATAATTTCATTTTCATTTGCTCTTTTGTTATTGTATTTGTTGTATTGAAACGATGTTAAATTCAATTTATGTTGTTATGAATTTGTGTAATGATCATGTACAGTATTTAAATGATAGCTGTAACGTTCCAATTATGAATGTATCACACTGTGTTTAATTAAAGTACCATATATGATGGTATCTACAAGCTTCTCGTGATATTTAAAGTGCAACATCATTTGAGATCATTTTCCTTTACATATGTGTTTCATTAACTGTTAGAGTTTGTCTCGTTTTCTTAAAAAAATTATGTTGAATTGCAGTTATGTACAACGCCAAGTTACTGAATGATTTGCTTGAGAGTTCAACATCGTTCCACTTGATAAGAACTTGAAGTACATTAAATTTCTCCAAGGAAATATGGACGTGAATGCAATCGCTCAAAATGCGTACCAATGTAGAGGAAGAAATTGACCGTGGAGTTATTGGCATGGAACTTCGAGCCTTAGTTTGTATTGGTGAATCTGGATTTTGTTTATCTAGTTAAGAATCTTTTTGTGTTGTTGTTTATATGTGGAGGAAGAAATTGACAATGAAGTTATTGGCATGGAACTTTGAGCCTTAGTTTGTAGTGATGAATCTGGATTTTGTTTATCTAATTAAGAATCTTTTTGTATAGTTGTTTATTTGTTTGGTTTGTATTAGGAACTATGTTTATCAATTTTTGTTGGAATAAGAATGATTGATTTTTAGCAGGATGTTATTCATTTGATTTTAAACTATAACGAGGTTTAATTCGTTACTTTGCACACATAACGACTTTAACGTCGTTCCCATCTAAAAAAAATAGTAACGAGGTATAAATCGTTACTTCATAAACATAACGTGTTCAACATCGTTCCTTTTGAAAAAAACCTTACTACTTTACATATGTCCATAACGAGGTTTAACTCGTTACTGTGTACACGTAACGACTTAAATGTCGTTATAGTTACTGCTTCGAAGTCGTTCGTAACGATATTAATGTCGTTACAGTTGAAAATACCTTACTGCTTTACTGTTGTTCATAACGACATTGAAATCGTTACTTCATAAAAATAACGACATAAATGTCGTTACATATATTTACGGATATGCCATCGTCGTCCAACATTCCCACCAGTCAACAAAGTCGCACTAACTTTTCAAAAACTATGTTTAAGTCGTTGTACGACTTCAATTCCGTTATAATTTGGAAGATCGTTTCATTGTAATTGTAACAACATTGAGCTCGTTTGTGTGGAAAATAGCCTAAAAGGATGTGGAGGTTGTTACTGTTTCAGTAGAACGAGTTCGAGATCGTTATGTTTCAGGCTCAGAAAGTCACATAACGATAATTATGTCACTTGTTTACAAATTTGACGACATTAAGCTCGTTCCAGTGTACTATATTACTAAAACGATGTCAATGTCGTTTTTTCAATAACAAAACGATATTGGAATCGTTATGTTCATAGCGGAATAAATATCATAACTAGTTAAGTGTCGTTCTTTTGTAAGTTTGACGAACTCTATATCGTTTCAGTGTAAATTATTACTATAACGTCGTCTGTATCGTTTCTTCAATCGCAACACGACATGTATATCGTTATGGCTCAAATCGTCGAGCCGATCGTTCTTTGCCGTCCGAAGTGCCTCCAATAGACGTAATCTAACAAAAATAGGTCATAAAATGTGATTCAAACACTTTGTAAATCGACATGATTAGAAAGATAGCATCAATATGAGATGAAGTTCCTTTAGTTATCTATTACCTTGGAACTTCTACACTTGAGAGAAATGATCCTATCTTTCTAATCATGTCGATTTACAAAGTGTTTAAATCACTTTCTACGATCCATTTTTGTTAGATTATTCCTGTTGGAAGCATTTCGGATGGTAAAGAACGATCGAATCATCAATTTCACCCACAACAATATACAAGTCGTGTTCCACATGAAGAAACGATATCTAAGCCGTTATAGTTATAATTTACATTGGAACAAGATGCAGTTCGTTAATTTAATACTAGAACGATATGGAAGACGTTATGATGGTTTGTCGGTTTTTGACAAAACGATTTTAATATCGTTGCATGTGCAAAGAAACGATGTCAATATCGTTTTAGTTAAAATTTAAACTAGAACGATCTTAATGTCGTTCAATTTGTACAGAAACGACATAGTTGTCGTTATGTTATTTTCTGAGGCTGAATCAGAACGATATGTAACTCGTTATATGTCAAATGAAACGACATATTTATCGTTATAGTTTTATTTTCAACTCCAACATCTCAAAATCGTTATTATTACATTGGAACGATTTATCAAATGATCACGATTTTGAAACGTTACAACGATTTAAACATCGTTACGATAAAATTTGTGCGAGTTTGTTGATTGTTTGGATTTATGAACGACGAGGGCATTATTGTAAATATGTTGTAACGACATAAACCTCGTTTTGTGTACAAAGTAACGACTTTTACCTCGTTATAAATAGATCTGAAGCAGTAACTATAACGACATGAAAATCGTTATTTGTACACAGTAACGACTTCAAGCTCGTTACTACTTTTTTTTTTTTTACTATAATGATTTTAAATTCGTTATGTGAACAAAGTAACGACTTAGACCTCGAAATGGTTCTCCTGTCGTTATGAGTTCTATTACAAGGTACTTATAACGACAAAACTCATATATAGCAATAAATAACACATTTTCTCGATGTCGTTAAATTTTAGTCAACATTTCAACTAAAACAATCTCGATGTCATTAAGTTTTTACAGAAACTACATGAATGTCGTTATATTATTTTCAGAGACTGAATTCATACAATATTTAACTCGTTATATACCAAATGAAACCATATCTATATCGTTTTAGTTTATTTTCAACTCCTCCAATCTCAAAATCGTTATTATTACATTGGAACGATTTACCAAATGATCACCATTTTGAAGTCATTACAACGACTTAAATATCGCTATGACAAAATTTGTGCGAGTTTGTTGACAGTTCAATTTTATGGACAACGAGGGCATTATTGTAAATATTTCTTAACGACATAAACCTTGTTATCTATATAAAGTAATGACTTCTACCTCGTTATGAATATATTCGAAGTAGTAACCATAACGACATTGAACTCGTTACGTGTGCAAAGTAACGATTTAGACATCGAAAGAGTTCTCTTGTCGTTATGAATTCCGTTACAAGGTACCTATAGTGACAAAAATTATCTATAACAATAAATAACACATTTTCTCAAATCAGTTTTTAACCACACAAATTTATCAACCTTGTTACTATGCTTTTTTGTACTGAAACAACATGAAATTTGTTCCGCGTACAAAGTAACGATTTAGACCTCGTTATGAACAGACCTAAAGTATTATTGTCTTCTCAACTGCAACGACATTGAATTCGTTATGTGTACACAATAACGAATTCAACCTACTTACCAAGTTTTTCTATTTGAACGACATTAAACTCGTGGTTTCGAAAGTATTATATAGTGTAACAGTTCTCTAGTTAAAAGAAAACAAATCTATTTGTCTTTCTTTGTCATGTGAACAGAATGAATCATCTTGATAAGCATTTGGAGTCACCCTAAGTTGTCATAATTAACAAATAATATATGCGCATTAACTATTCAATTTATGTTAAACAAAATAAATTTTCATTTAATAAGTCTATAAAATAATTATTTGGTATTATAAAATAAAATAAAACGTCTAACTTCAATTTTTTTTCCAAAATACTTTTAGAAAATATTACATGTTTATTAAATATAACTTATTACAAAAAAATGTTGGTTCTAATATTTTTTTATTAAATATTAAATGTTCAATTCATTACTATTTTAAATTAAAATATTTTTAAAAAGTCTTATATGTTTATTAGATATAACTTCTTCCCCAAAGTGTTTTTAGTTCAGTGTTTTGGTTGACTTTATAATATTTTTAATACATATTTATTTGTTAGATATAATTTATTACAAAAAATGTTATTGGTTCAAATGGTTTGACCCTTAAACTTTTTAACTAAAAGTATCGGGTTCAATTCCTTGAAACTTAGATTTATATAGGAAAGAAATTTTTTAGAATACAATATATATGTGTTAGAGATATTTGTTACACAAAATATTGTTGGGTCAAGTGGTTTGGTTCTTAAACTTTTTAACAATAGGTGCAGGATTCAATTCCTCTCAAACTCAGATTTTCGGGGAAAAAAATGAAAATTTTAAGTTAACATACTATGGGTAAAAATGTCTTTTAACATTTTAATATGTTTTTCTATTTACATTATTTTTTTACTTTTGGTCAAAGGCCAAACAAACAAATGTTTTATCAGTGAGGTATATCTCAACTAATTCCCCGTGAATTTCTAGAATAGAGATAAAGAGCAAGAACAAACTTTGATATTTTCTTTTTCATCTGGAACTGAAATGGGTGGGATACCTTAGAAATGGCCTAATGAAATTGGCCTTTTGTGAAAATAACCAAAATTCTTATCAATTCATTAAAATAGCCTTAAACAATAGGAACTACCAAGTTTACCCTTAAATATCATATTTCAACCAAGCCTCTTAGATTTTAGAAAAGTTACAACTTAGTCCTTAAAACTTTACATATTTTTAATTAATTTGTTTATATGATTTTATTTGATTTTTGGTCGCTCATAGTAGCACCCCCTCAATTGGTATCAGAACCATATGACAGATCTAAAAGATAAATATTATATAACACAAATTAAAAATAAATATATAATATATACATCAGGATTTATGATGCATACATTAATACTATCCGATAATTATAAAATAGAAATCTTGAGAACCTTAAGGGACTTAAACAAAGATATAAGAAAATACATTTATGATCTAATGAATTTCGATATAATAAAAGAAGATTTTATCATAAACGAAATATTAGATTTAATCCACAAAGATATACTAGAAGAATTATACAAAGATTATAGGAATGGATTATTATAGAGGAGAACCCTTATTAATCAAATATCTAGATATGAAAACAAATGAAAAATTAGATTTCATAATAGAACAAAGAGGAAATATATTAGACCAAATGATAGAAGAAAGAAATATAAAAAGAAAAGGATTTCTAAGACTAAAATCATTAGAAAGTAAAAGAAAATACTTTAATACAATTCTAAAACAATTACCTAATATACTTATGATTATAAATAACAAAGAAAAAATAAACATGAAAAAATATGATATAACTGGAGAAATAAAATATTACAATAAAAGTTATAGAGTACAACAAAAAAAAATTATGTTAAGATCAATTGAAGAATTTTGTGAATATAATATAATGATATGTAAAGAAGTAAAATATGATACGGAATTAAGATTAGAAGTTGAGCATATCAAAGGAAAAATTTAATGACAGAATTTTCAGAAATAAAATTTGAAAAACAAATAATAGAAAATATTAATCTACCAGTAGGATCTTACTAAATAAAAGGAGCTAATACAACTATGTTTCAACCATTAAGCTCATGGGGAGAATCCGATGGATTTCTTAATATGCAACTAAATTGGATAAGTGCATTTTTATGGCAAACATATAAAAACATAAATTTACAAGATAAATTAGCCGTTGAAGAATTACAACAATTAAATATACAGGATATGAATATCAAAGAAAAATTACAAAACATTCAAAATAAACTAACAATACAATTCAAAGAATTAAAAGAAATGATAGGAGAAGTTAAAAATATAGATGAAGAAATCTTAAAAGAATTCCAAAGAAAATCAGGAGAATTAATTAATCAAGATAAAATTGGAATAATTATAGAAAAAATAGATAAATTAAATGAGAATATAAGAAAGAATGAAAACGAAAAAAATCATATTAATAGAAGAAAAAAAATCAAAAATATAGAAATAAAAATAGATGATATGTATGACAGACTATTTAAGGTACAAAAAACTCAAAAAACAAGAGTATAAAATGTCAATAAGCGAATATATTGAAGATCTAAAAATATTAATAAAATCATTAATAAGTGATGTTCAAGAAGTAAAAAAAATGAATTAAAAGAAGTAAGAAATGATATAAATATACTAAAACTAGAAATTAGAGAATTCAAAGAAAATAATAAAACCAAAGATAAGAAAATAAATAAAAAATTCATAGAAAAAGAAATACTTAGAATAGGAAAAAAGCATTTCGAACAAGAAAAAATTATAATAGAAGCAGGAAGTATAGATGATGAATTCAGGAGAAACATATTACCAAAAATATTAGAGGAAGAATTAGAATTACAAAAATCTATAGAAAAAACTTTAGGAAAATTAAAAGCTGAAGAAAAAATTGAAGAAGAACGAGACAAAAATGAATGAAGAATTAGATTTGCTTATAGAAAACTTTGACCAGTTAAGCATAAAATTTTTTAATGAATACCAAGTTTTAATGAATACTGGAGGAGCACCTAACCCTGCTCCTATAAGAACTTCTAAATAAGAATTACCAGATCCAGATGAAAGTTATGCACCATTATATAATAAACCACACCGACAATATTATGATAGAATTAGAGATAGACAACCACCTAGAGGAAATAAATATAAAGATAGGTTTGAACCAAATAATAATTATGATAAACCTATTAATCATGGAGGAACAAAATTAAATTTGGATTGTAAAATAGATACTAAAAAAGCCTTATTAACTTGGGCAGATTCAATGATATTATTCTTTTTATACAATAAAGATGATACATGGGAAAATACTGATAGAATGATAAATTTTTTAGTAGCATCTTTTGAAGGACATGTTAGAAATTGGTGGGAAGGAATAAGTAGTGATACGAAAGCATTAATAAGAAGAAATGTACAGACGGAACTAATAAAATCAGATAGAAAAGTTAGTATATTATATTGCGGATGAATTTTTAGGAGAAAATTGGATAAGTAATTTTGAAGCAGAATCAATAAGAGAAAAAGATAATGCAAGAGTAAGATTAATAAATTTAACAATATGTGATATGTGTAAAATCAAAGAATATACTTGTGAGTTTAAAGAATACTATTATGTCCAATTCTATAGTAATGAAAATCAAGAAGTATATAGAGATATGTATTACAATAAATTACCAGGTTCATGGGGAATATACTTTAAAATAGAATTTGAAAAATTTATTAGAGATAACCCTGGAACACCTAGAACATTAGGATCAAGAATAAAATTCCTATTTGAAAGATTAACATATATATGTCAACAAAGACAATTATTAAAGAAATCAGGAAAATTAACCAGAATATGTTGTGAAGATATTGAAAAATCTACTCAATGGGGATGTAACCCTGAAAGAAGAAGAAATAATAATAAAAGAAAATATAAAAATAGAAAGTTTAAAAAATTCAAAAACTTCATGAAAAAATATATAAAACCCAAGAGAAGATATTACAAAAGAAGATATAATCCAAATAAAAGACAGAAAAATAAAACTTATAAGAAAGACAAAAGTCAATGTAAATGTTGGAATTATGGAGAAATGGGACATATAAGCCCTGATTGTAATAAAAGGAAGGTTAAAATATTACAAAAAGAATATCTAGAAATAGAAAGTGAACTAAGTGAAATATCAGACATTGAAGAATACTATGATCAAGAAGTTTATATAAGTGAAACAAATTCAGAAAGTAATGAATCAGAATTAGAATAAAGAAATAGAAGCAAATAATAATATAAATAAACAAGAATATGAAGTAATAGAAGGTTATGGATTAAATGTAACTTTTGATAATAATAAGTTTAGAAAGATACAAAAATTATCTTTAGATTTGAAAATAGGAAAATGGGAAATATTAGACAGAATATGGAAAAGAGAAAAAGTAGCAATAAATGAATATCATAAAATCGAAAGGGCAATAGATGTTAGAACCATTCAAGGAACACACAAATGAAATCTTTTAACAAAAAATAGAGTTACAGAATTATTAACAAAGATCAATAGAAAGCAAAGTGAAAAGATTCAATATGTTTACTTAGCAGGTATTCAAATAATGTTTAAATCCCTGTTTAGAGAAGGATTAGATTCACCTTTAAATGTAAGTTTACATGATGGAAGAATTATAAATTTAAAAGACAGTCATTTAGGAACAGTAGAGGAAAATCTAGCATATAAAAAACTAATATTTACATGTTACCCAAAATATTGTATATCATTAAAAGATAGAAATTTTAATGAAGTTTTAGGATTACACTTCAAATTACATAAAGATGATATAATGGAACCAGGAGATAAAATTATGACTATAGAATACAGAGCATTATACACATTTACTAATTCTAATTATGGAAACATTTATTCTAAAAAACCATATATTGAAATTCATAAAGAATGTAAAGATTTTGGTAAAGCTGTAGAACCAGATAAACAAATAAGTTTAGTTTCAAGAAACTATAAACTTACTATAACAAAAAATAAACCAGAAATCATAGAGTTACGAGAAGAAGAATACCCTAATAATAACATAACATTTGAAGATGACAGATTAATTAGGAGATCAGCAAGTTTACCTAATAGAAAATAATTAGGAGAAACTAGTAATACAAAAGAAATAAAACTTAATAGAAATGCTGGAAATATGAAAATAGAAGGTGAATATTTTAATGGAATAGAACATATAAAAGGATCAAATATATTAATTGACACAGGAGCTAGTGAATGTCATATAGCTTCAAATAGAAATAAAGGACTAATATCTCATAGAACCGATCCATATAGATATATAAATCTTGATGGACAAGTACATATGACTGAACTTAAAGTAAAAGTACCAATAAAAATAGGATGAATAAATCTCCTAGTACCATGTCATGTAGATAGTAGTATGGTAAATCCTCATGTATTATTAGGAATGAGCTTTCTAGATGGACTAGAAGATTATAGTATAAAACGTGAAGGATTATATATAACTCATAATGGTCAAACTATACTATGCAGAAAAGCTGAATAAATGAATAACCAAATAAGCTTTCATTTAGCCGTTTATATACAAATTACAATTGTTGAAACAAATATAACAACATGTGCATTAATTGACACGGGAAGTGATATAACAATATTCAAAAGTTTCTTAATAAAATCATGGAATACTAATGGAAAGATAAAAATTACAGGAGTAACAGGAGAAAGTACTCATATAATTAATAGTGCTGATAAAATTGATATAATACTTGGGAGTAAACAAATAGTTGTAAATAAAGTATATAATTATAACAAATTAGAATGTGATATATTACTAGGAAATGACTTTATACAACAATTTCAATATTATAAACAAAATAATTACATGATAATGTTACAAACACCTTGTGCACATTTACTAAAAATACCAAGAGAAATTAGACCTTACAGAGTTCAGCCAACACAGCGTGGTGATAAATGGGAGAAAAAATCAATTATACAAAATGAAACAAAAAATAAAAGAATAATGTATAAAAAAGCCTTAAAATCGAACATACAAACAAATATGGGAAAAATCATTGATCAACTAGAAAAAATTTGTGAAGAAAATCCATTATTATTCTGGAAACCACATCATCCAAAAGCTAAAATAGAATTAACAGAAAATGTTATTATAAGAGTTAGACCAATGATGTATACCATACAATATAACAAGAATTTAAAACTCATATAAAAGAATTACTTAACCAAAAATTAATCAGACCTAGTAATGGACCCCACAGTAGTCCAGCTTTTATGGTCATGAAACATTCTGAACAAAAAAGAGGAAAAGCTAGAATAGTGATAAATTATAAAGAATTAAATAAATATACTAAATTTGATGGATACTTTTTACCAAATAAAGATGTACTAATAAATCTTGCAAAAGGAAAGCAATATTATTCTAAATTTGATTGCAAATCAGGATTTTGGCAAGCAAAAATGGAAGAAGATAGTATTCAATATACAACATTTAGTACACCCCAAGGTAAGTATGAATGGATGGTTATGCCATTTGGTTTAAAAAATGCACCACAAATATGTCAAAGAAGAATGGATAACATATTTAGAAAATTCAATGAATTCTTAATTGTCTATGTCGATAATATATTAATATGTTCTAATAATATAGAAGAACATAGAAACAATTTAATTAAATTTATAAATGAATGCAAAAAAGAAGGAATTGTTCTTTCAAAAAATAAAGCTATAATAGAAAAACAAGAAATTGATTTTCTTGGATTATCAATAGATAAAAGAGGGATAAAATTACAAATCCATATATCTAAAAAGATAGAAAATTTTTCAAACAAATTAGAATCAAAAGACCAAATACAAAAAATTTTAGGATGTTTAAATTATACAGAAGGATTTATTGAAAATCTATCAAAAAAGAGACATAAAATTCAAATTTTACTCAGAAAAACAAATACCAAAGGATGGAGTGATGAACATACAGAAATCGTCAAATCACTAAAAGAAGAATGTAAAAATTTTCCAAAATTAAGAGTACCAGATGAAAAAGATAATCTGATAGTTAATACTGATGCCTCGGATAAGTATTAGGCAGCAATATTAAAAACAGATCTTAATGAAATTTGTAGATACTCGAGTGGAACGTTTAATCAAGCAGAAATAAATTATACTACTCATGAGAAAGAACTGTTAGCAATTATCAGAGAAATAAAGAAATTTTCATTGTTTTTATTATCTAAGAAATTCATTGTTGAAACTGATAATTCTCAAGTTGCAGGTTTAGTAAAAAATAAATTACCACCAGAACCTCAATATAGAAGGCTCCATAGATGGTAAGCCTATTTAGCATTTTATAATTTTGATATAGTTCATATTAAAGGTGTTAATAATTATCTTGCGAACTTTTTAAGCAGGAATATTGAATTTGCAGATAGATAATATTAAAAAATCCTTGATAGACGCCAAAAAGCGAATGAACTTCCTCATGGAGGAAGCTGAAGATATAAAGGTTGGAATTGAACAACTTGCAGAAACTCTCCAAGAAAGTTTCAAGCAATTGATGGAAATCTCAACATTTCATCACAATTATACTAAAGAATTGAACGATAACATAATTGAGATTGAATCTCAGTTTGAATCGTTGATTACCAAACAGGCTGATACCAAACATGTTATATCAAAAATACAAATAGGTACATCTTCTGGAAGCAGTGGTGGACCAACAATTAAAAGAGATGAACCAAGTCCCAAAAAAGTTGTTATAAATGAAGCTAGTCCTCAAAAAATCACAATCAATGCCAAAGATGAACATACAAGGGTAGTCAGAATTCGTGCTGAAGAGGAAGATGATTCCCTTTTTTTACCAAAAGAAAACGAATATAAAACCACTGTTGAAGTTATATATGAACTTCAAGAATGTGATTGCTATTACATTTCGTCTGGAGACCATGTATACCCACAATTGATCGTTACTCAGGGAGGAGATCCCGTCATGACAAAAATGGCAGCTGATTATGGATTCTTGGATCTTATCTATCCAGGAAAAGATCTAAAAGAAATCGAAAAAATTTGATGATTTACTAAAAGGAGAAATTTCAAAGTTTGCTCAAGGAAGATCCATATATTTAAAATTTTATTCAATTAGTCCTGAAATTGATGGAAGGATATATTATCCTGCTGAGCATATTATCACGATTGGGTATGTTGCTCGAAATTTTCAAATTGAAGTTGGAAAAAATACCAAGCCAGTACCAAACATTACAAGATCATGATTTAGATCCTGAAGGGTGTTGGGAATTAAAGTTCTCTACAACATTGCCAAAAATCTGTACGAGAAAAAATTCAAATGCATATGCCAGTACAATAGATGGACCTTATTCACTAATGGAGGAAAAGAAAAGTCAACAATCTTGCAAGAATACATCAATAAATTTGATACTCATCAAATCCATGGAAGTTTTGCCATTTTGCAAGAAGCGTGCATAGCTAGGAACTGCCCCACATGCCAAAGGAATTGATGGACAGGTGGAAGCCACTTGATGGATCTGCTTCACATGCCAACAGAATTGATGGACAAGTGGAAGCTGTTCAATAAACCTACTTTAATTCAACAATGCAGAACAAGGTAGGGGTCATGTCAAGACCAAAAAATAGAAGGAAAAGTGTCACTATAATGTAAGGGTCATGTGATGTAATAAATAATAGAGGGACATGTGTGTCCTTAAAAGCTGTGAAATTGTTAGGACGATGATGTAAGCAGTGATGTAATTGTGTCCAATGTAGTATTATAAATAGAGGCCTCCGGGCTAGTTGAAAGGCAGAACTCTCTTGAGCACTCAGTTTGTGAGAAAGCCAAAAAATCTTTTGTCTTTCAAAAAATTCTCATACCAATCATTTGTCAATTTTCATATTATCAATAAAATCCCAATTTACTTATCATATTATGATGAGTTTCTAAATTCTTGTCTTCTAAATCCTATTTCCAAAAAGAAGATATATTATTAAGAAAACTCCCTACACTCTGTCCTAAAATATTTTCCATCTAAATAGTTATACAGTGAAGGCATACAGGTTTAGCTAATAACCCGTGAAGGCAGGAAGCCATTGGAGGGTGTGGAGCAGAAACCTATAAGCCTGAAGGTCACTAACAATAGAAGGAAAATACAAAGGTACTGAGAACAGGAAAAGATGTTAGTATTCTTAATATATCTATCTTTACGGAATTAGGAAGAATAAGAGATTTTAACATGATAGAATCCAGAATTGTTAAATTCAATTATCAAAACAGTCCTTATAATGATGAATATCATAGCATAATTGAACATTTGTTTATGTATAAACAGTTTACTAGACCAAATAATGAAATAAAAAAGTTATATCATGTCTATATGCCATGTTTGTTAGCCATCTTTTCAACATTAAAAAGAATATTAGGATTAGAAATTACAAAATCGATTATCTATTTTTGGCTTGATAGCGATAACACTGAAATAAATAATGAATTATATTTAGGATATGTATTTAGTAGTGATAATGATTATGATCCCGTAATAGATTATGACAGTGATGGAAGAGATGAATCTTTCTTTACCAGTTTTTGAAAATCTTAATATCATGAATGAAAGTAATTATATCATGAAAAAACCCAGAACTAAAAGAGGTCCATATAAAGTTCAAAAACATATCAAAAGTAAAAAAATGTATTAAATATGAAAATGAAATTGATAAAATAGGATACCAAGAACAACTTTACGCATCACAAGAGATATTAAAAAGTTTTAAAGAAAATCTGATAGAAAATTTTGCTAGAGGAATTGTAAGATCTATAATGATATAAGATATTCAAGATATAATTGATAAATTAGAAAAGAGAAAGAAAAGTATTTCAAAATATAATATACCATTTGAACAAAGCATAAATATCATGGCTGACATAGATATTATCAATTCTCAAACATTCATAGAATTTAAAAAATTACTTGAAACTTTATAAATTATTTATCTCTGTACTTATAATGCATGGATATACTATTGAAGGATTAAACAATTTGTTAGAAAAAATAATGGAAAAAATAGATAACATTATATCTCATTTAATAGATATGGATGAATCATCTGAACAACATTATATACTTTCAGAAAATCATGATCAATACATTATAGATTATTCTGACATATTAAAAATCAAAATGGAATTAGAAGATAAAATTACGACAAGTACATTCCAAACTTAAATGCCAGGATATACAATCGAAGGACTTGATAATCTTTTAGAAAAATTGAAAGATAAAATGGAAGATATTAAACAACAAATGAAAAATGAAAACATATCTTCTGAAGAATATAATAAACTTTTAGAAAAATACGAACAATGTATTGCAGATTATTGTATTGTACTAAATCAAAGAATGGATTTATACCAGAAAATTTTGTATAATAATCTACTTACCCAATAATCTATGAATACTTCACAAACATCAACATCTAATAACTGTGATCATAAACTATATTTAAATAATAAGGAAATTTCATTTTTATTAACTATCGTTGAAAAATCTAAAAATATACACTCTGTTGGACAATCAAAATTAAAAGAAATATACGAAGATATAGACTATGTTATCTTAAATAGAATAGAATTTAATTCTGTTGAAACAACAAAGAATATAAATACAGTTCATAAAATTATAGAAGAATACGAGGATATAGAAGAAGAAGCTTCAGAAGGAATAACATTAGGATATATAACTAAAAAAAATCATCCTAAATCTTTTGAGAAATTATCACAATATAGAATATTTCTAGAAGAACTTAAGAGATTAAAAAATATGGATATAACAAGAAGTATTGAATTAAATGAACCAAATTAAATTCAGGGACATAGCTTACAAAGAAAATAACTAACTTCATTAAGGGTAATATGGACAAATTACAAAAAATGGTCATTCTTAAAAATTGCATTTTTCACATGACTAAATCAATAAATCCCCCCTGAAATGGAGAGGAATGAACAAAATTAAGTTAATACTGTTTGATTTATAAATTGATTATAATTTTGAGGTAAAATATAGTTGTTGAAAATTGAAAAGAGAAAATTTGTATGGTCAAAAAGTGATTTGGTAAATTGTTTAGTCTTTGTTTGGCAAAATGTGTGTTTTTATGTTTTTAAACAACACAATTCTCCAAATCACTTTTTAATCAAACATATTTTTTCTCTCCACTTTTCAATCACATAATCTACCTCGAAAATATAAAAAAACATATTTTTATATATACAACTTTTAACAAACATAGGCTTAGTTTATAAATTGATTTATAAAAGAAAAAAAAATACGATTATCAAGAATAAACTTTGATATATATTTTCTTTTTCATTTGGCACTGAAATGGAGAGGGAATGAACAAAATTAAGTTAATACTGTTTGATTTATAAATTGACTTATTTATGATTTTGAGATAAAAAATAGTGGTGGAAAATTGAAGAGAGAAAAATTGTATGGTCAAAAAGTGGTTTAATAAATTGTATAATTTATAAATTGATTTATAAATAAAAAAAAATACGATTACCAAACGGAGGCTGAGGATCTTTGGAAATTTTATTAGTTTGAAATGAAATTTGAGGTGTCAATGTGTCACATAATACGAATGAACGAGTCTCTAACTTGAATGTTTCAAGATTCTTTCGAGAATTTGTTCGAGTTCGCGGGCACTGCAATAGAGGGTATTCTTAATCCTCTTGTGATAGAGAGAGGCGCATTATGGATTGGGTAACACCTAACCCATTTCCTAGCTTACAAAAACATGAAACTAATCCATTCACTGAGGGACGAATCCAGTCGACGACGAGCTCCTGCGGCCCCGCTAGCTGGATCAGTCGAAGAATCTGGTTTTTGAACTCTTCTTCTTCTTCATCATCTTTTTTGGGTTAACCGGGATTTTGGAGGTATGATTTTGAACCCAAACTTCAGATCTCATGTGTTGTTCTGCAGTGGGTTGACACTGCCGGAGTCTTCAGTTTCAACACCGCCAGAGCTGAAGTCTTCAGATTCAGTTGCACAGGTGGTTGAAGAAGATGACTTAGGCTGCATTTGATAGCGAGGGTGAAAAGAAAATGAATTTCAGGGAATTGAATTCTAGGGAATTAAATTCCTGGGAATTGAAAGTTTAATGTGTTTGATTGATTTAATTTTCTAGGTAGAAAAAGTGGAGAATTTTCCAACTTTTGTTGTTTGATTGACATTATTTTCCATGGAAAATAAAGTAAAATTTAGTTATTGTAATATATATTTTTTTTCATTCTTTAACAAGTTTGTACTTAGTAATAATAATGTTAATTTTTGGGAAAAAAATAAATCAATTAACAATAACAAAAATGATTAAACGTAACAAAAATGGTATAAGATTTTTCATGGAAAATAAAACCTCCCCCCCTTGGAAAACGAATTCATCCAAAAGAAGGAAAATACTGAATTTCGAGGCAAGTGGAAAAATGATTTCCATGGAAAACTTAGACAACCAAACAGCGCAAAGTTGAAAAATCACGTGAAAAATCATATGGCGAATCAAATGCAACCTTACTTGTCTTCCTTATTTTTTTTTATACAAAGCCAATTAACTACTAAAGCCCAAAATGCTCGATTTTTCGGTCTGCTGAAAAGTGAAAATCCATGACCCATCTCATTTCTAATTAGCACCGTTGCACTGGTAGCATTTGTAATTTCTTCTTAATTTTTTGTATATATATGTGTCAACTTAAAATCTAAATTACTTATTGTAGTTTAAATTTAAATTTTTTATAAGAAAAATTGGCACTTATAGGAGATATAAGTCAATGATTCATTGTAATTTATTTCATTATCCAACTATTTCTCAGTCACAATTATTTGATGCAAATGCAAAATAAATCAGAAAAATTGGCACTTATGAAAAATAATTCATTTTAGTAATTTGTTTCACTTGTTTCACTTGTCTTTATTGATAGATCTGTCTTTATTGATAGATCACTTGACAGGAATTTTATTGAATCGATTCTAATTCTCAGAGTTGCTCAAGCGACACACTAACCCTTCATTATATTTTTTAAGTGTGATTGCGAAATTTTGCATAAATGTGTTACTTTTTAAGTTTTGAGTGTATTTTTGGCTTTTGCAATGGTCACTTGTGAGCCCCATATTCTCCATACATAAATTTGAATTGTGATTTGGTGATTATTGAATTTATGAATTTTAGTTTATTAAATATTCGAATTTTTTATTTTATTTAATTAAATAATAATAAACAATCTCACAATTGCGTTAGTTAACGGTTGTCGATCAACGTTCAATGGTCAAAGGTCAACGACCTTCCGCTCTAGCTAAACTTTTGGCCTAAATCCGTCCCTGCATTCACTGCCCACACTAATTCAACAATTTTGATTTTATTTTTTGTAAATTTCAACAAACTGATGCCAATAAGATCGAGTTTGCCACTAAAAGTTTCATTTCAACATTTAAAAGCATGTTTCGCAAAGCTTAAAATTGAAAGTATTCTTGGACAGCACATGAGGTAATGCTATAAAAAAATGTTAAAAAGAAGTGATTTAAGCTTAACCAAGCATAGAAATGTCAACGAGCTGAGCCGAGCGGCTCACGAGCCACAGATCAAGACTCTAGCTTGTCTCGAGCTTTTAGGGATTGAGCTTTTTTTTTTTTTTGCCCTAATCGAGCTGAGCCAAAGCTCATCCTCAAAAATAAGGTTCGACTCGAGCTTTTTTGAGCCTAGTCGAGCCAAGTTCCGAGATTTTAATTTTTTTTTTTATATAACAAAAAATCCATAAGTTTTTTTTAATCAAAATGTATATATACAACAAGTTGAGCCGAGCTTGTAGCCAAATTTCATGTCTTGAGCTCCCATCGAACTTTTTGGACGGGCATTTTTTTACTCAAGTCGAGCCAAAGCCATTCTTTAAAAAAAAAATAAAAAGCTCGGCTCGAGCTTTAACTTGAAATCTCGAGCCGAGTTAAGCCCTAACTTTTTTCGAGGCGAGCCCGAGCGGCTCGAGCCAACGAGCCAATTTTCCATCCCTAACCAAACATGGTATAATCAATGGAGCTTAGTTTATTTGTTATACCATTTCTATCGAAAAGCCAGGATTTTGAGGGAGTGAGGATAAAAAATTTCGTATTATTGCAGCCCCTTGGTGCATGACCACTGGCCTATTAAGAAGGTCTTGACGTTGTCTGATGTGGATATCAATCATCTGTTTCTTCCATTGTCTCGTCGTTCAGTTCAGGATCATAATCTTGCACATTGGGTGCCACAAGCACAAGAAAAATAAAGAAAGGAAGAGTAGGTGGCTATAAATGCTCGTGATTATGATACCGGTGATATGCATGAGATGAAGTTGAAGTTGCGAGGGAATTACTACAACCTTACTTGGAAATGGGCTAATATAGTTCGACAGAAAGGATTTGGCGTTGGCAAGGAGATCCGATTGCGCTGGGCTGATAATTGTTTATACTTTTCTGTTCTCCAGGAGCATTATGTTCCAACACTATCAGCAGGGGATAATTGGCCTATCAAGAAAGCATCCACATTATCTGATGTAGAAACCAATCATACATTACTCACTTTGTCGAGCAAAGTAGTTGAAGATCATGTACTCTTTTACTGGACACAGCAAGGTCGGAAACAGTTCAGAAATGAACATCAAATTAGTCTTAATGCTACGGACAATGACACAAGTGGCATATACATTATCATTATGAAGTTGAAATGGCGGGGAAGTTATTATTATAATCTTATTAACAAATGGTCAATTTTATTTTTATTTTTTATTTATTTATTTATTTTTTTAAGTCAGTAGGGTCCAAGGCGCCCACTGACCCTTATGAAGATCCGTCCCTGCACCGAAATTTTGCCATCTGTCCAACTAATGGGACAAACTTTGGACACTTTGACAGCATTTTAGTGGTCCTTATGGTAAAAGCTCCATAGTAGAAACTCAATGTCTCTACTTGAAATCGTGTGTCCTTACATTGACAGAAGGAGCCACATGCTTCTCTAGCTCTATCATTCCGCACGATTTTTGAATAGATTTGAGACATTTTTTGGCATGTTTGGTAAGCTTAATAGCGATATGTTAGGAAAAAAAGGTTAAAAATCTTTTGCATTTTATTCTTTCGTTACTAACGAGTAAGAAACATGTGCTTGATTGAAGTATTTAATTTAGCATCCGTTTGGTAGACTAAATAAGCTGGTCAATAAAATAATTTATAAATTATACAATTTCTCAAAGTACTTTTTAATTACACATCTTCAATTTTCAATTACTACATTTTACCTTAAAAATATAAATAAATTAATTTATAAATTACACAGTGTTACCAAACGGAGGCTTAAGTGCATCTCACAACCGCACATGGTTTCAGATACAGATTCTACAACAATGTTACATTCACAATGTGATCCACAATGAGGATGACAATCCACTCACATTGGGGGTGGGCAGAGTCGGTCCTGTCATGAGGCAAATGAGACGATTGCCTCGGGCGCCAGATTAAAGGGGGCGAATTTTTTTTAGTATATATATAAACGCTAGGGGCCGTTCTCTTTGTGTTTTGATTTTGGATTTTGAGTTTTGAATTTTGGATTTTGGTTATTTGTTTTGGGATTGTTGAAAACATGTTCTCTTTGTAATTTTGAAAAACTGTTTTCAAAAATAGAAAACTGAAAAATGCGTTTACTTTGTAATTTTTTGATATATTTATTTTGTAATATTTTATATTTAAAAAATGATTGATTTGTTAAATATCATTAATTTTAATGTTAATAAATCCGTTAGTTCTCTATGTCAATAAATTCATCATTAATATTGTTTCAGCTAAACAAAAATTTAACCACATACCAACAAAATCTTAACATGAATCTATATATAATGACAAAATAACATAAGAACTTCAAGTGAAGGAAGTGTCTCAAAAAAAAAAAAAAAAATAATAATAATAATAATAATAATAATAATAATAATAATAATAATAATTTACAAAAAAAAAATATCTTAACATGGATTTATATATAATGACAAATTAACATAAGAACTTCAAGTGAAAGAAGTATCTCATATTTAAAAAAAAATATAATAATAATAATAATAAATAAAAAATTACAAAAAAAAAAAAATATATTAACATGGATCTATATATAATGACAAAATAATATAAGAACTTCAAGTGAAGGAAGTGTCTCACATTTACAAATAAATAAATAAATAAAATAAAAATAAAATTTCAAAACGCGCGTTTTGGTCGTTTTGAACTTTTTAACACAAAATATCCAAAACGTAATAAACTCGTTTTGAGTTTCCTTTATAATTTTTTTGGTATTTTGGAAAACTCGTTTCTGAAAATGGGCAAAGTGAACGCGTTTTCGATATTTCCAAAAATCGAAAACTCAAAACGGGCTCAAAATAGCAAAGAGAACGGGGCCTAAGAATTTGTTTAGATTGCCAAATTCGTAAAAGAAAATTATTTAATATTGGACTAAGAAATTAGAAATTATCCAATGCCCCCTAACCGGTTAACCCAAATACCCAATATCCCAATCAAACGCCCAAACTAAATTAGAATGGATTAATCGTGACTTTGCTTTCTCTTCAACCGTTCGTTTTCCATTCTGTAGCTTCAAATGAAAATAGCAGCAATAAATTATTTATGTCCTATACTTTATTCGAGTATCTTTTTTGTTCCATTCATATTCTATTGTTTTTTCCCTAAATCAAATAATCAATTACCACTTTTTGAGTCAATCAATTCTTTCTGCAAATTAGTGAACCGATTAGTGGACTGAGACGATGAATTCTTTTTGTTCGAATCGACGAAAATTGATGCATTAGTGGATTGGATTAGTGGATTCAATTAGTGAATTGATTTGTTTGTCGTTGAATTAGTTAATTGATTTGTCTGTCGTCCTCCAAATTTCAAAAGGTAAAAATTACTATTTTAATTCTTTAATCTTTACTTTTTATAATTATTTGTCAATTTGTTAATCTTCATATAGAATGCATGGTTAGTTGGATTGAATTGGAAAAGAGGCTCCGAACAAATAGACAATTGATAAAAGTTTGCAGCTACTGATCGATCAGGAAAGAGAGAAATCGTTGTTGAGTTCGATCTTGCACGTTTTTTACTTTATGTGTTAGTGGTTAATATAGTTAATTTTTTGCTGAGAATTAATTCAATTATATTTGAAATAAATGAATAATTTTATAAAAAAATGTTTGTTAATTTAATGGGTTAATAGTACAAAACGTCCCTACCTTTGACATGTATTGTGCAAAACGTCCAAACGTTGTGATTTTTGACGTTAAACGTCCCAACCTTTACATTTTCTTGTTGGAGACATCATTTCTATCAAATTTAACCTCATTTCACCGTTAATTTGGAAATGAACAGTAAACATTTAACACATACAAGGGCATTTTCGTCAAAATCAAAGCATCCCATATTTGGGTAATTAGTACAAAACGTCCATACGTTTAACATTTATTGTGGAAAAACGTCCCTACGTTCATTTTTTGACGAATAACGTCCATACGTTCATTTTTTTGGCGAATAGCGTCCATACCTTTAGATTTTCTTGCCGATTAGTCCTCAAATTTTACTTTTCCTTCAATTTAGTCATTCTGTATTTGATTTAAAGGTCATTGTCTTCAAACGTGTATAACTTTTGATCTACAACTCCGAATTGCATTCCGTTTTTTGCGTTGAACTCCAAATTCAATTATCTTTCTTATGATGTATCATGTGCTCATTTATTAAACATTTCGTTTTGACTTTTGTATATTAGATACTTATTTTGTTAGGATATCATTGATTAACGTAAATTGATTTCTGTAAATTTTATTGAAATAGTGAAATTTTAATTTTAGTGTGTGTTCGACGGCTAGCGAAATTTATAAATTGGATTTATTTGACTTTTTAATTTTTTTAAAATTAAAATGTTTGGTTATAAACTGGTATGATTAGCCCTTGTTTGAGCTATATTATAATTTCAAAACACTTTTTGAACAAAACACAATTTTTTTCTTCAATTTTTAAAAAGTGATTTGAAGAGAGAAAATGTGTGTTGTTTAAAATTGATTTGAAATTATAATATGGCTCAAACAGAGGCTAAACATAACAATTTTTAATCAAATATTTTACCTTAAAAGAAAGTCAAATAAATTCAATTTTTAAATTCCGTTGGCCGTCGAACACACACTAAAATTAAAAATTCATTGTTTCAATAAAATTTACAGAAATCAATTTACGTTAATCAATGATGCCCTAACAAAATAAGTATCTACTGTACAAAAGTCAAAACGAAATATTTAATAAATGAGCACATGATACATCATAAGAAAGATGGTTGAATTTGGAGTTCAATGCAAAAAACGGAGTGCAATTTGGAGTTGTAGATCAAAGGATATACACGTTTGAAAACAATGACCTTTAAATCAAATACGAAATGACTAAATTGAAAGAAAAGTAAAATTTGGGGACTAATCAGCAAGAAAATTTAAAGGTAGGGACGTTATTCGCTAAAAAAATGAACGTAGAGACTTTTTCCACAATGAGTGTCAAACGTATGGACGTTTTGTGTCAATTACCCAAATATGAATGGGCTACTTTTGATTTTAACGAAAATACCCTTATATGTGTTAAATGTTTACTGTTCATTTCTAAATTAACGGTGAAATGAGATTAAATTTGACATAAAAGATGTCTCCAACAAGAAAATGTAAATGTTATGACGTTTAGCGTCAAAAATCACAATGTTAGGACGTTTTGCACAATACATGTCACAGGTAGGGACGTTTTGTGCTATTAACCCTTAATTTAACCGCAAGAAAATTTAGCCCCAGCCTTCACCCTATAGGAAAAATTTTCCTATTTTGATTATAAGGGGGGGGCTTAATTTGAATTCGCCTCAGGCTTCACGGGACCGGCACTGGGGGCCACAAAATTTGAATTTTGAGGCCCCGACCTCCCATGTGAGTGGATTATTATCCATATTGTAGATTACATTATGAAAATAGAATTATTCCAAATTCTACGTAATTCGGGCAGTGTCTTTTCTTCAAAAAGGTGAAGAAACACAGGCAACAAGTCAACAAAGTAGTTAGATAAGAACGTTTGATGTGTCATGGAGTTAGCTCTGTCCAGGGATCTTTTAAATCGTGTAACATACCAATTGACGGGTTCATGAATTTCAACTACATATATTTTATGAAATCTAAAACTTTTCAACTAAAATCACCTTCAGTTGTTTTCCTAGTGTCGTCCATGCAGTCAACACAGTGCTAAATCTACCATCTATCATCTTTAACTTGAGACACAAAACTTCAATTTGGCCATATTTGATTCTGATTAGAATCTAATTCTAATTTAAACTAAAATCAACAATTAATTTTGAACCACACGTTTTATGAAATTCACAACTTTCCAATTACACGTCTTATCAAGTCTTATCAAAATCTATTAAAAATTATCAATAAAAGAGGCTATCAAGAAACCATGCAAAATACAAAGGGTCTATTTGGAATGAATTTTGAAAAGTCAAAATTCGCTTTTGAGATCCAAAAGTTGTTTTACCCATTCGACAAAATAATAATAATAATAATAATAATAATAATAATAATAATAAAATTGATTCCATCAGTTAAAAGAGCTTTTATTAGAAACTGACTTCTTCCAAAAGCATTTTCGAAGTAGGTGTGCTTTTAGAAATTTCAAGAAACTCTTTTACAAAAATTAAAAGTTAAAACAAAATTTGTGCCAAACAGATCCTCAATTTGTCGGCAGTCCATCTGCTCGATGATTTCAGCTCATTGCTAATACAACGAATCCCCATGCTTTCCTCACTAGGTAATTCACCACAAGAATGGAAAACATTATCTTCGAAGTAGACACCTTTTATCAATCCCTAATTCCCTATAACATGCCATCATGTGGGAATTTAGTGTGTACACCGCACCATATACTGTTATCATGGATTCCAGCTCAACAATGCAAATGGACCAAATTGTAGAAGTATCAAACCCAGTTGACCCCAGATCTTGTAGGAATTGGAAGTGCACATAAAAAATAATTTTTCTCTATGCATGTTGCTAGATAACGATAAAAGAAAAAGTGAACTGCACTAAAGCTTTTGAACAAGTATTCTTGAACTGAGATTTAAGAGGTTAAAAAGAAGAACGATAACTAAATGAAACACCAAAAGATCTTAGGCTTTACAATTAGTCAATAAAATATATCAAAGAATAGGTAAACCTGTCTCGACATAAATGAAAAGTGTACTTTGTACTGAAACAAAACGTCTCAATAACATAGCAGCCAATTAATATGATAACATAGCACACCTGGCAGGAAATAACAGCAGCTCCAGACACTATTAAATCAAATGATTGCTTCACAAATATTTTCTGGCAAGAGCTCGAACTTTTGTGTCAAAATGCGATGATATAATGCGACTTCCAGGTAGATAAAGGGGGTTGAGAAGAGTCTGCAATCAAATTTTGATAATAAATTCACACCAATAAACCATCTCAATAAAATAATACAGGAACATCACATCATCAAAAAAAATATACAAAAGCCCAACAGTAAATTACATAATTTTCTGCAATGATAATTTCTTATTTTTGCTGAGAAGGATATGAAGTGCAGAGGAACAATCAATTAACAACTTTTAAGAAATTAGGTTGTAGAAGTTAAGGGATTCAAGGAGAGGAATGTATATGTTTTATGTCTTAAAAGAAGAGTCTATCAGTGAAAAACAAAAGTTATCCCCAACCAAGCTATCTGTCCCTTTTTCAAATGCTCTTCCTTGCATATAATCTAAAGCAATCTTTCATTAGAAAAAAGAAGAAAAAAGAAAGATGTAGGTAATGAGTTTAAAGAAGAGACTGGTGGGCAAGATGGAGAAGAAAAGATGCAAACTTAACACAAAAGAAAAGAGAGGAATCCCACCACAATAAAAATATTCACGTGTTATCCCAATCTTTAAAGTGGAACGATCCTACTCGTTTGAACTGACTTTTGAAGTAAACTTATGAAGAGGTGTGACATGATTGGAAATGTTATTGCCTTTAATCTAAGATCACCGATTATGGTCTTTATTTTCAACGGTAAAAACCATGTAATTATGGGTTCATGTTTACACCCCCAACCCCATTTACAGTCCCACCCCACCCCCGTGTGCAGACTATCTGAACACAATGTTCTTCCTCATGTGATGCATCTTTTGTCAGCTCCCTCTCCCTACTTTGTTTACCTCTCGTCAAAGGTTTAATACACAGATCACCACACCAGCTTCTTTATCCTGCAGCAGTAAACTAATAATCTCAAGTCTGAGACCAATAGAAAGAGCTGAAGCACCTACTCTGTTCAAGAACTCCTATTTACATTCCTCTAACTCTCTCACTGCACACACCTTCACTCGGGCAATAGACCATTATCAACTGCAAATAGTCTGAGAGAAAAACTCGTCTATATTTGTAAAACTTTCTTTCTTATGGATCAACCAAGCAATTTGGACTGCTCCTGCCTTATTTTTTTTAATCATCAGTTTCCTTTAAAACAATAAGCTTATTTCAAACTCAGCTGCAATTCCCTTCAGTTAGCAGATGGAGCATCACATAAATTCAATCACCGATTTGTAAGAAAAGGATAAAAAATAAGCCCTGTTCTCTTTGCTGTTTTGAGGTCGTTTTCTATTTTTATTTTCGAAAATACTAAAAACGCGTTCTCTTTACCATTTTGGAAAACGCATTTTGAAAAACCAAAAAAAAATTTGTACACAAAACGGAAAACGCCCGAAACATCGTTTTGGGCGTTTTGTGTGTATTTCGACAAAAAATGTCCAAAACGCGAAAAACGCGTTTTGGGAAATTTTTTTTTTTAATAGAATTATCTTAACTTAGAACTAAGCTTAATATAAAGTTTTTATTTTTTTTTATTTTTTTATTATTTTTTTTAAGAATTATCCTAATTTGGAACTAAGCCTAAATAAAGAATTTTTTTTTTTTTTTGAGAATTATCCTAACTTGGAACTTAGTTTAAATAAAGTTTTATTGAATTCAATATCAACATTACAAAAAAAAAAATTAAATGAGAATTCTTGTTGTTATATTTCAAAAAATGCAATGATAAATGGACTCTGGTGGTTTTGAAAGAACTTGCATTTTATGGATTTTAATAGAAGTAGAGCTTTCTCAAGTCCCGAACCTGACCAAGCTGTGTTAATATAGACTCTTAATGCTCACATTAGTGTGTTGCATGTAACCATATTTTTAGTGTATTATGAAAGGAAATTTGAGTTGGAGTTAGTAGTATTCTGCAAGCAAATTAATTAAAAATAGTTTAAATAGTGTTCTGCAAAATTTCAAACAGAACGTTTTTTCCAGCTTTTCATTTTCAAAAACAGTTTTCAGAAATGACAAACCAAAAGCGTTTTCAGCAAATTTGAAAACAAAAATAAAAACACAAAACATTTTCGAAAATGAAAATACAAAATAAAATACAAACAGAACGCCACCTAAGCAATCCCAAATTACAGTTACAAATCTAGAATATTCCGGACATGGAAGATAGCAATTTTGTTATTCACACTAAATGATTTAATTGTTCATCGAATTCTGAATTGTCCAATGGTGTCCTCTTCATGTAGCTCATCTCATGCATTGTGAGAAAGGAGTTTATTTCTAAAAGTTCCATTTAGTGGAGAAAATATAGAAGGTTATGAGGAGGTTGAGATAGAGTCGTGGAAATGAATTAGACAAGCGTCTTAAAATTAAAATAGGAGGATGAATAACACAGGAGACTTCATTCATCTTGAAAGTAGATTAACAGGCTAAGTGTGACACAAATTATCGAGCTAAGGGCAAATATGGGAAGAGAAAAGTGTACAAGGTAGTGGAAAACTCTGGTTCTCTATCCAGCAGTGGAAATGCATGTTCATTCATGGAACCCCCTCAAGAAGGATCATAAAAAAATTTAACCATGAGAATTTTTCAAGATAATTTTTGGATCTTTGAAGTGGAATATTTTGAAATGCCAAGAAAAGAACAATCCAGTATAGTTTTCACTTTTCAGTACTAATGCTTCAAGGCTACAGCACCCCCCCCCCGCCCCCCCCCCCCCGGGGGGGGGGGGTATCAAAAGAGTCCAATCTAAGTAACTTCATTAGGGTAGGTATACATTTTGAGAAGCACAATAAAGATTACCTTTATATATAGCTCGTGGACCTCCTGGAAGAAACTCTTGATTCCATCATCATTACGAGAATCATGAAGCAGCATCAACCGTGTATGTATGATTAATTGGTTAAGTAAAAAAAAAACACACTCGTAAAGAAATCATAAATTAATTTAAGTTTGTTTGGTAATATTGTTTGGATTATAAACTGATTTATTTACGTTTTTGAGGTAAAAAGTAGTGGTTAAAATTGAAGAGAGAAAATGTCAGTGGTTAAAAAGTGGTTTGTGAAATTGTGTAGTTTATAAATTGACTTATAAACTAGTTTATTTGGTTTATCAAGCGGATGCTAAGTTGCTTCAAGAATTACTACACATAGAACAGAGCACAGTCATAAGATATAATATTTAGCACAAATTCTATGAAATTATTTATACAAATGAAAAACATATATTCAAAGAATCCAAACTTTAGCTATAGCTGATGCATGGATTTAAATCAGAATAATAGTCTTTCAGTCTAAACTTTACATTCCAGACAAGATATTCAATAATGATCTCAAATTAATCAATTCTTTCAGGACTAGAGCACAATAGCAGATTGATAAACAAATAAGGTTTCCTCAGAGCTGAAACATCTTCAAGATTCTATCATAATAGGAAATACTATACAGGAATTTCAGAATACTATGTGATGAAGTTGAATTTGGAAAGTTCTTCATTCTTAACTAGTAATATAGCATTAAACAACTCTTTAAAATTATGATTCCAAATTCATTGCCAGACACTATTGTCATCCAAAAATATATTGAAGGATGTCTAAATCAATCGAGAAGCAGCATAGGAATTATAACCATGAGGGGCAGTTGTAAAAACATTCCTTTTTACTTACCTTTTATGTGACTTTTTGAGTTAATGGAAAAATTAAGCTACTGAATGAAGTATTGAGGGAAAGAAGCAAAATCAACTTTGAAGGAGTTCAACGAACTTACAAACTGGAAACTAAAAAGCACATTGCTAAAAGCGTCATCACTAATTTGTGTTTTATTCTTCTTAAATTTAAAAATAAAATAAAAATGATGGCAATATATTAGATAAACAAAGATAAATAAAGGATATGACCTGCAGTCACATATACAGAAACCACCAAATCATTGAATCTGTCAATTGCTTTCAAAAACCTGGTTCACAAAATGATGGCAAACAATAATTAGCATTAATATCAATTAACTGACTAACACCATATGCATGGAGTTAATTAAGGTTGAATACTAACATAGCACTAGTAGTCCACGCGAGATCTTGGACAATATCCAAAGCAGCATGTAATATAAACTGGTGCTGATGTGCGGCATCCTCTTTCTGGGATAATGTGTGATAAAAAGAAACAATCAAAATATAATTCCAAAAAAAAAACGTAATTAAATTGAAAATCAAAGGCGTAAACGAGGCATACTTTAGGGACATTGCCGACTTCAGCTTCGTAAATTGGAATATCGTTTTTGCTGACAATCATGAAACACGCGGTGCTTGCCATTGACAATCACTCTTGTACGAGAGACTAGTTGTTTCTTTTCACTTTGGATCCAATGCTTAATCGCAAAGAAGTGTTCGAAATTTTCACCGGAAATCTAATTGAACCCTAATGCGCACTTGCAGAATGATTTATTAATATTATATATTTGTACAACTTCTAAACTCGGGAATTATACATGTATTTAAGGTACACATTTTTAAAATTAAAAAACTTGTTTTATTTCAAAAATTACGTCATAGTTAATTACATATTTTATTGTTGATAGTCATAACTCACAATTTTTTAGGTCACAATTTATTATGATCACAAGTCACAAATTTTTATGTCACAAATCACAAAACAGATCATAGGTTTATGATCACAGTCAAAATTTTTTAGATCACAATTTATTTTTTGGTTACAAATTTCGAATTTCGTAAATCACAATTTTTTTCGATCGTAAATCTCGAGTCATTTGGTCAAAAATCAAAAATTTTATTGATTACAATTTTTTCTCGAATACAAATCAAGAATTTTTTAAGTCACAATTTTCACAAATCACTAGTTTTCTTAGTCACAAATTACAAATTTTATAGGTCACAATTTATAAAATAATTTGGTCATGACTCATTTTTTTGTCACAAATTATCGATTTAGTTGGTCACAATCTATTTTTCGATCACAAACCACAAATTTTATAAGTCACAAATTAAGGTCACAACAATTAATTGGTCACAACTTATTTTTGGACTTATCCTTGATCACCCAACCACCATTCACTCCAATATTATAAGTCACAACTTATTTAGGTCACAAATTTCAAAATAATTAATCACAACTTAAAAAATCGTGAGTCAAAATTATAAATTGGAAAATGCTAAATAAACAACATGTTTGAACAACTTAGGTGGCGTTCTATTTGTATTTTATTTTGTATTTTCATTTTCGAAAATGTTTTGTGTTTTGTGTTTTCATTTTTGTTTTCAAATTTGCTGAAAACGCGTTTGGTTTGCCATTTCTGAAAACTATTTTTGAAAATGAAAAGTTGGAAAACACGTTCTATTTGAAATTTTGCAGAACACTATTTAAATTATTTTTAATTAATTTGCTTGCAGAATACTACTAATTCCAACTCAAATTTCCTTTCACAATACACTAAAAATATGGTTACATGCAACACACTAATGTGAGCATTAAGAGTCTATATTAACACAACTTGGTCAGGTTCGGGACTTGAGAAAGCTCTACTTCTATTAAAATCCAGAAAATGCAAGTTCTTTCAAAACCACCAGAGTCCATTTATCATTGCATTTTTTGAAATATAACAACAAGAATTCTCATTTAATTTTTTTTTGTAATGTTGATATTGAATTCAATAAAACTTTATTTAAACTAAGTTCCAAGTTAGGATAATTCTATTAAAAAAAAAAAAATTCTTTATTTAGGCTTAGTTCCAAACTAGGATAATTCTAAAAAAAATAATAAAAAAATAAAAATTTTATATTAAGCTTAGTTCTAAGTTAAGATAATTCTAAAAAAAAAAAAAAAATTCCCAAAACGCGTTTTCCGCGTTTTGGACATTTTTTGTCGAAATACACACAAAACACTCAAAACGATGTTTCGGGCGTTTTCCGTTTTGTGTACAAATTTTTTTTTGTTTTCCAAAATGCGTTTTCGAAAATGGTAAAGAGAACGCGTTTTTAGCGTTTTCGAAAATAAAAACAGAAAACGACCTCAAAATAGCAAAGAGAATAGGGGCTTAGCATTGTTGTTATAAATGTAGTCACAATTTTAAATTTGGTTAGATCAAGTATTATTTATTGGTCACAATCACTCAAATATTTGGTCACAAATTACATATTTATTGGTCACACACGTCAATACCACCCACTACCGCCTACACCGCGATCATGACTGCCACCACCGCCCACCAGACCTTCGCCACCATCGCCCCCAACTACACCTCCTCCACCCCAATCACGACTATAGCTCAACCACCATCTTAAATTTGGTTAGGTCACGTATTATTTATTGGTTATAATCACTCAAATATTCGGTCACAAATAACATATTTACTTGTCACACACATCAATACCACCAACTACCGCTACCACGATTGCCACCATCGACCACAAGAATGCCGTCACCACCGCCCCAACTCCGCCTCCCCCACCCAATCACGACTATAGCTCAACCACCATCGTCTACCACTCCACAATCGACCAACAGCCTGCTTGCATCACCACCCACTTCACTGTAGCCACTGCCACCACAACTCGATCCACATCCTCAAAATCCACAACTCAATCAAACAATTTTATTTCAAGGACAAAACCACCCCCACCAACATCATAGCAAATTCACCATCAAATCAAAAATCAATACCACATACACCACAACCAACTCAACTACAACTTACAAACACGCCCACAAGATAAAATTATCACAACCACCACCCATGTTGGGGGAGAGAGTGAAGATGATGTACGGCGGAAGCCGTCTCTCACCAACCGCTGCAACAGCGAAGTAGTCACTGCACCTGAGGCTGATGACAATCGCTCGCAACATTGGTTGCGCGCAGCCACTACTTCACGACGCTGTGCCTGAGCCAGCTGTGCAACGGTGGTCGAAAGCACTGCTCTGCCTGAGGCGCGATGCAGTTTCCATACAATAAGAGCTGCGCTCGAGGTTGAGGTACTGAGATGTTGCTATCGGTTGGTTGAGAGAGAGACGTGAGATAAAATTGAGGGAATTAGGGATATAGGTTAATGGTTTTGTGACGAGGTGGATTGAGGTTGGAGTATATTATTATAATTTATTTAATACATTTTAAAAATTAATTAACATCTGAATTTTGAAATATTACATTTAAACTTGATTTATGAAATTGCATCTTAAAAATTCTGTATGCGTGTAATTACCACTTTATTCAATTGGGATTTTGAAAGACATTTAAGGATTCTTTTTAATGGATCTTTTTAATGGATTTTATTAACTTTTTATGAATTTGTATAGACTTTCAAAGACTTTTGTGGACATTTATTTAAAAGATTTTCATGAACTTTTAAAAGCTTTTGTAGATTGATTTAAAAGACTTTTATAAACTTTCAAATACTTTTACAACTTTTATTTTTTAATTAAAAAACTTTAACACTAGTAGATTAATTTCGTATGGTGTGAATGTGAATCATCAATAATAATTATATGTTAAGTGAATTAAAAAAAAATACGGTGCGAGATAAATAATTTTAGGACAGAGAAACATTTGTGATTATAAAATGGGGGAAAAATAAAATCACTTTTGATATAAACATAAAAATTGTACTATGTTCATAAATCTTTTTGAATATACATATTTTTATAGATTTCGATTAACTTTTAACTAATATTTTTGAATACACAAATCTCTTTAGAGAAAATTCTAGAATCACTTTACTTAATTATTATTTTTTGATACAATTTAATTATTATTTCTCCATAAAATCTTATAAAATTTTAGTTGTATTTATTTTCATAGAGAAATTGAAAAAAATGATAAAAAGAAGAGAGCCAAAATATAAAGAAAGAATATTAAAAAGAAAAAAATATAACAAGTTGAAGAGAAAAAAATAATGATTTGTTTAGTTGTAGGTTTTTAAAAATATCATGAAAGTAAACACAAGTTTAAAGTTTCTAAAAATAATATGAAAGAAGAGAGAAAAATATAAAAAAAAAAAACAAAATTACAATATATATATATATATATATATATTTTTTTTTTTTAAAGTATTTCAAAATCTTAGAAATTAATGAGAGACAAATTAAGAGATTTTATGATTGTACATTCTGTTTAAAAGTTAGTACATAGAGGATTTCGTATGAATCTTTAAAAGTCATTAATATTTTGAATAAAACATGACTTTTATGGACTTTTAGAATGTCCATTAAAATATATATTAAATACCTCAAGATTTTTATAGAATTTCTAATATCTAAATTGAATACACCGAAACTTTTCAAATCTTTTAAAATCAATATTGAATAACTCCCCTTAAAAGTTAAAAGTAGCTTAAATGGAGAAACTTTTTTGGACGTTTATACCCTTAAAACTTTTTTATATTTTCCTATTTACCCTTATTGTTAATTAATAAATAATTATTTTTTAATATTAGTTTTTGTATTTTATCAACAATATCATTAATTTCAATCATTTACAATTTAAACTATTTACTTTCTCACTAAAAGTCTTTAAAATAAAGCCTAAAACTTTCGATTCTCATTTTTATTTTTCGTTTTTTATTTCAAATTATTAAATTATTATTTGTTCTCACTAAATACAAATACAATTATATTAATACACGTGGCTTAAAGGGAGGAATTTTTTTGGACGTTTCCACCTTTACAACTTTTTTATATTTTAATATTTACCCTTCATGTTAATTAATGAATAGTTATTTTTTAATAATTTTTTTTTTCCATTTTATCAATAATATCATTAATCTCAATACATTTACAATCTAAACTATTTATTTCTCACTAAAAGTCTTTAAAATAAAACCTAAAACTTTTAATTTTAATTTTAATTTTTCTTTGTTTATATCAAATTATTATTTGTTCTCACTAAACACAAATACAATTATATTAATAAACTATCATAAAGGAAATAGTGAAAAAAGTTCACAAATACAATTATTTATTCTCAAACTTTGATTTTTAATAAATTGAATGGTTTTGTCCACAAATAAAAGTATCAACTATAAGTTGCTACGAATTCAATCGCACATGATGAAGATTGAAGTATAAAAATTTTCAATATCTGTACAGATTCCATTGAAACCTATATGTACTGATGGAAGTTTTAAAACTTATTTTGAATTTTTGATTAATAAAGATATGATAATTTTCATTATATTTGTCTCTCTTTATTTTAATAACTTTTCGATTTTAAACAAATATGTTATCTTTTTTAACACTTATAGAGTACCAGATTCTTACACATTATTTTGAGTCATAATTGAAAATTTTACTCCCATACTTCAAAAGAAAAAATATATCAACTTTATATTGAAAAAACTAGACCAATATTAATCATACATTTCCAAATGTGCCCAATGCAATTGAAATCAACTTGAGACAAACAACATTATTGAAGACAATGAAGATGGGATCGATCAAATTTATGCATAGATGAATTCTCACAAGTCTCAAACTTTGTTACGAAGGAAAAAAATACTTAGTATTAAATCCTCATTGACATTTTTAGTTTCATTTATTTTAATAATATTTCCAACATGATAAGTGTTATATTAACGTTTACTTTATGCACTTATATCCTTGAATAAGCCATAATGTGATTCTATCTAAGTATTATTAATGCATTTTATGTTTTATATTGTATAGGATCATAAAAGAAGAAAAAAGAAGAAAAAAGGACAAAAATGCACTCAAAACTGAAGTTTGGGAACTTAGGTGCAAATAAAGTTACGGCCGTAAGGTAGCACAGTCACAGCAATAAAAGTGTTAAACGCATTAAGAGAAATCAACATAATGTGAGTTACGGCCGTAAAGGAGAATTCACGGCCGTAACCTTCTAAAGGAAAAAAATTGCAGAAACACAGTTACGGCCGTAAAGGAGAAGTCACGATCGTAACTTCAAATTTTGAGGAATATGCAGAAACTCATTTATGGCCGTAAAAGAAATGTCACGGCCGTAACTTTCCAGTAAAAAATTTCCATATTTTAATTCTTTCCATAATTTTGGGATTTCTTGAGCCCAAAGTTAGGGCACGAAATTGAGGCTATAAAAAGGGAATGTCATGACAAGAAAAGTGTGAAATAATTATTGAAAGAGGAGCGGCTCGCTTGAAGGATTGGAAAAGAAATTAAGCGACTCGAGAGGGTGATTCAAGAGAGAAAAATTCCGAAATTCTTCATGAATATGCTCGTCTAAGCTTCCATACCTAGTTCGAAGGGGAAGTTGTATTTCATATCAATTTGTTCATTGCTTTTCCAAACTAGTAACGTAGTTCTAAATTCTTCACTTTGATTTGTTGAATTTTTATGCGTTTTAAATTCAATTAATGCAATTCTTTATTTGATTAAGACCTTATCATTTAACTTGTTGTATTGAGATTTGCTATTTTGAATGATTGGATCCGTAATCGTCTTTTTGTTCAAATCTAGTAGCAAGTGGAAATTTAATTTTTCCATAGAGAATTCCAACTTAGGTTAATTGTCACGAGCTTGTGTGATTGATAATATAATTCACCCTAATTCTTCTTAACCACTATATAGTTGTTGTCTTAAATCTAAAGAGCTTGTTTTAGGTTATTCAATGGCTAATGTTTGATTAGAGAGCTTATTCTAATTAAATGCAACTAAGGGAGAATAGGAATAGTTAGAGCTTATTAACTATTTATGGGTGATAAATCAAAGAAGAAATTGAACTCGCGTTACTTGAAAAGTGATAACATTGTGATAGAATACAATTGAACCTGAGAATTAGGACTCGTCAACATTTGATATTTATTCCAACCATTTTAATTGCTTTATTTTATTAGTTAAATCATTTACGAACAACTCAAAATAAAACCCCGCCTTTACGATTCTAATTGACATGACACTAAGTTAGTTTTCGTTCCTTGTGGGATCGACCCTTGCTTCCATTGCTACATTCTTAGTAATAGTGAACAAGGAATTTATTTATTATTTTGGTGCATCGCGACACGCATCAAATTTTTGGCGCCGTTGCCGGGGAACGGTTAACCAATTTAGTGTTTAATCAATTAGAATTTTATTTTTCTGCATTTATTTTATTTCATTTTATTTTCACTTTATTTATATAATTTTTCAAAAAAAAAAAAAAAATCATATAATAATTATTTATGTTTCTTTGCTTATATGCTTAAAACTCGGTCAACTAATTGCGAAATTTTTGATCTTGACCCAGAAATCGAGAGGACTTTTCGACAGCAAAGTAGAGCAGCGAGACAAATGGCAGCTAACAACAGAACTCTTAAACAACTGGCTACCCCCGATGTGGCTCAGCAGCCCTTATGTATTACGTTTCCAACGGTGGAAGAAGGAAAAACTTTCGAGCTTAAATCTGGGCTCATCCACTTATTACCAACTTTTCGAGGGAACCCCGGCGAAGATCCATATAGGCACCCAAAGAAGTTCCATGTGGTTTGTGATAGTATGAGGCCCACGGGCATTACCGAGGAACAAATAAAAATGAGAGCTTTCCCATTTTCATTGAAGGATGCCGCCACCGACTGGCTCTATTGCCTACCATCGGAAACAGTTACTACTTGGAACGACATGAAAATGCTCTTCTTGAAAAAATACTTCCCTGTATCGAGAGCTGGTACCATCCGAAAAGAAATATGTGGGGTACGCCAGAACAACAATGAAACATTATATGAGTATTGGGAGCGTTTCAAAAAGCTCATCTCCAGCTGCCCCCATCATCAGATTAGCGAGCAACTTTTGGTGCAATACTTCTATGAAGGTCTAGTGCCAATGGACAGAAGTATGATAGATGCCGCAAGCGGAGGTGCACTAATGGACAAGACACCGGAGCAAGTACGGGCTTTAATCTCCAACATGGCAGAAAACACTCGGCAATTCAACTCGAGTAGGGATTCCCAAGTCCGCCGAGTAAACGAGGTAAGTAGTTCCAATATTGAAGGTCAATTATATGAACTGACGAATCTCGTTAAGCAGCTTGCTGTAGGGAATTCAAAACAAGCCAAGGCCTGTGGAATCTGTTTGAACTTTGGACATCCAACGGATACCTGTCCGGTATTGCAAGAAGAAAACAATGAACAGGTAAATGCTGCTAGAGGTTTCCCTTTCCAAGGGCAACAGTACAACCCATATTCAAACACGTACAACCCCGGGTGGAGAGATCACCCCAACCTGAGTTACGAAAATAACAAACCCCCAGGTTTTACTCCAAACAAGTCACAAAGACTATTCCAGCAGCAAGGGACTTTCCAACCACAGGGGCAATATCAACAAAAACCTCAAAATTCAGGTACGTCTCTTGAAGATATGGTTAAGATGTTGGCAACTAACACAATGCAATTCCAACAGGATACCAAGTCAAGCATTCAAAACCTGAAAAATCAAATGAGCCAAATGGCCACTGCCATAAATAGATTGGAGGCACAATCCGGAGGGAAGCTACCGTCGCAGCCCGAAGTGAATCCCAAAAACGTGAGCGCCATAATTCTCCCGAGTGGAAAGGAAATTGAGGGTCCGCAATTGGAACCGGCTGCACCTGAAATGGAGGAAGATGAAAAGGATGGAGTCGGGAAGAGAAACGACACCTCGAAAAACCCTCAGGTAAAAACTGACTCCCATTTAAATGTAAACTAACACCTCCACCTTTTCCTAGCAGGTTAGCAATGACAGACAAAGAAAGCAAAGAAAAGGAGATGTTGGAGATGTTTAAAAAAGTGGAAGTCAACATTCCACTGTTGGATGCAATTAAGCAACTACCCCGATATGCAAAATTTTTGAAGGAGCTGTGCACCAACAAATGGAAATTAAAGGGAAATGAAAAGGTGATGCTGGGAGAAAATGTCTCTGCATTATTTCAAAGGAAACTACCTCCGAAATGCAAGGACCAAGGTATGTTCACCATACCTTGTCAAATAGGTGGTAAAACAAAAGAACATGCATTGATAGACTTAGGAGCATCCATAAATGTAATGCCTAGGTCCACTTACACTGCACTAAAACTTACCAAATTGACTGGAACGGGTGTTATCATTCAGCTAGCCGACCGTTCCAATGCTTATCCGGATGGGGTGGTTGAGGATGTGTTAGTGCAAGTAGGTGGGCTAGTGTTTCCGGCAGACTTTTATGTTTTAGATATGCATGATGATCATTCACCCAGTTCTACCCCCATATTGTTAGTTAGACCATTTTTAAAGACATCTAAGACTAAAATAGATGTCAGTAGTGGCACACTCACCATGAAATTTGATGGTGAAATGATTAAGTTCAATATCTATGATCCTGTGAAAATTTTTGATGATGATCCTGTTTATTCTGTTAATGTGAATGATTCTCTAGTACAGGAAAATTCCAAACTTAGTGGAAAGGATGGTCCACAAGACACTGTAGATATAATTACCGATTTTCCAAGGCCATCACAACCAGGTAAAAACTTTTGTACCACCCTACCAGTCGCTGATGAGAAGTTTCCCCCTATTTTGCAGATCTTAATGAAGAATATGAAGAGAAAGTTGAGCTTAGGGAATCCACCTAATCCCAATTGAATGAGAAAGGACTAGGTCGAGCCAACGACAATAAACAAAGGCGCTGATCGGGAGGCAACCCGAGAAGGGAGTTTCTTTACCCCCTCAACCCTTTATTTTCGTATTTTCCTTTTTGGTTAATTTTATTTAGTCATTTCTTTCACACACACACAAAAAAAAAAAAAACTTTTGTTACGTTATGCTTTTCATGCCAACATTGTTCTCGAATTTAAGCCTTGACAATTATGCACTACTTGCTCGAGTACATTTTCTTTAGGTTACTATCATACTCCACTAATTTACTCATTTCTCTTACAGGATTCTATATTGCTCCAACCCTTTTGAGCTGCAGATGCTGAAAATGATGCAAGCTTTCTAGACTCAACTGAATGATGCAAGAGGATCAACAACTCATTCTGGAAGAGCAGAGAGCCCTTCGGGAGGAGATTCGACGATTGCGGGGACCCCGGGACGATCCATCGCCACATTAGACCCGAGGGAGTTTCTTTTTCTTTTTCCCCTTCTACTGTTTAGCTTTATTTTTCAATGAGGACGTTGTTTTGTCTAAGTGTGGGGGGGGGGGAATTGATTGTAAGCTTAATGTCTTTATCTTCCTTCTGTAGTCGAAACGTTAAATTCATGTTGAGTCAGCATTCATTTTAATCTTGTTCTCTACTTTTGTTAGCTATCTATGCTACTTAGGCCTTAAACCATACTTTGATAGGAAGCAACCTCACTTTTGGCTCATTTTTTGAAAAATCATTGCATAATTGGATATAAATCGAGCACATAGAGATGGTCTCGTCCTAAAACTTCACGAATAGGTTGAAAATGAAGGAAAAAAAATTGTCAAATGTCTACAACCTAGTCAACCCAATCCAGAATAGACAGATTATCCTTTCATATATAACCCGGAGCATCCCAATTCAAACATAAATATTTATACTTTTGTGAAGTAGTCACGGTTTGAATACTTTTAACCGTTATCCTCGACCAATGGATTTAGATTAGGAATGTAGATCAAGCAATGACCTATAACTCATAATTGGATGGGAAAAACACATGAAAACCATAATTTGTGAGCTTTTGAGCCTAAGAGCTGTTTTTAATACTTATGAGCTCGTAATTCTTTGATGTGTGTCCTGTATGGTTGGGTTAGGCTTGAATGTGCTTTCCTGTGCAAATTGTGTAGCTTCTTAACTTAAGTGCAAATTATAGCAAATGCAATAGGTTAAACCAAATTTGACTTGCTAAAAGAGCCTACCTTGCTACATGGACCATTAGAAGCCCTTTTGAGCCTTAGCATTTCTTTGAATTTTTATGCCACGCTACAAGCCACGAATACCCTTTCTCTCGCATTGTCTCTGTTTTGAACCCATAGAGAAGGGATTCGCAAGCTTTTGTTGATTGAGGATTGTGCTATGGTCTAAGTCTAAGAAGTTGCAATGGTTATCTTGTGTTGAGAAAGGGTCGTGAAATGGACTAAATTCAGGGGATTGTAATTCTATCTTGTGTCACTTGGTGGCTGCGAAATGATTTGAACAAAAGAGGAAAAAAAAGTTGCAGTCTATACTCGAAAAAAAAATATCGAAAGAGAAAAGCAATAAAAGGATGTTTAGTCAAGGAAATTATTAGTTGAGGAAGTCAAATACTCAACTTATGAGAAAAAAAAAGAGAGAGAGAGAAAAGAAAAGAAGAGATTCAAGTGTGAATAAAGGTTGGATAGCGGGAAACAATAAAGATCATATTAAGGGTGAAGGAAGTAATGTTATTTTGAATTGACTCAGCTTGCAAAATTCCTTCTCAACTCAGCCTAAATATGTCATTTTATCCTACCTGACTCGAATCCCCGTTACAACCAAATAAAGACCTTCGCTTCGCACTTGTGTTATTGTTGGCTCCGGTTATGACATCTAGGCAATCTGTAGTACTGACTTATCCATGCAGAGAGCTGAGCGAAAATTCAAACCCTTATACACTTTGTACGAAGAGAGAAATATCTTGTGAGGGTGTTAAAACCCATTACATATACTTATGAGTGGTTTGAATTGCTTGGTCTAGGGTTGGTGCTATGAATGTGGTCGGGGGCACTGTGTTGACTGAATTCACATGATGAACAACTCGGTTTACGAAACTGATTTCCACTGGAGTTGGGCAAAACTATTCTCCTCTTAGTCACTCATAAATGGTTTGGATGTGAGTAAACACGAGAGGTGCAAGGAAATAACCCATATCGAGCCATGATTGGGATGGGAAACAAAGGGCGTTGCATCTCTAGCACACACTAACACAATCTGATCATGCAATGGAGCATTTTTTCTAAAGAGAAGTGGGTTGCAACCGCAAATCTCTAAATTGTAATCTATTGTTTGAATCCTATTCTTTTCTTTATAAATCATTGTTCGAGGACGAACAATGGTTCAAGTGTGGGGGGATTTGATAAGTGTTATATTAACGTTTATTTTATGCACTTATATCCTTGAATAAGCCATAATGTGATTCTATCTAAGTATTATTAATGCATTTTATGTTTTATATTGCATAGGATCATAAAAGAAGAAAAAAGAAGAAAAAAGGACAAAAATGCACTCAAAACTGAAGTTTGGGGACTTAGGTGCAAATAAAGTTACGACCGTAAGGTAGCACAGTCACGGTCGTAAAAGTGTTAACCACATTAAGAGAAATCAATAGAATGTGAGTTACGGCCGTAAAGAAGAATTCACGGCCGTAAAGAAGAATTCACGGCCGTAACCTTCTAAAGGAAAAAAATTGCAGAAACACAGTTACGACCGTAAAGGAGAAGTCACGGCCGTAACTTCAAATTTTGAGGAATATGCAGAAACTCATTTACGGCCGTAAAAGAAATGTCACGGCCGTAACTTTCCAGTCAAAAATTTTCATATTTTAATTCTTTCCATAATTTTGGGATTTCTTGAGCCCAAAGTTAGGGCACGAAATTAAGGCTATAAAAAGGGAATGTCATGACAAGAAAATCGTGAAATAATTATTGAAAGAGGAGCGGCTCGCTTGAAGGATTGGAAAAGAAATTAAGTGACTCGAGAGGGTGATTCAAGAGAGAAAAATTCCGGAATTTTCATGACTATGCTCGGCTAAGCTTCCATACCTAGTTCGAAGGGGAAGTTTTATTTCATATCAATTTTTTTTTATTGATTTTCCAAACTAGTAACGGAGTTCTAAATTCATCACTTTGATTTGTTGGATTTTTATGCCTTTTAAATTCAATCAATGCAATTATTTATTTGATTAAGGCCTTATCATTTAACTTGTTGTATTGAGATTTGCTATTTTGAATGATTGGATCCGTAATCGTCTTTATGTTCAAATCATAGTAGCAAGTGGAAATTTAATATTTCCATAGAGAATTCCAACTTAGGTTAATTTTCACGAGCTTGTGTGATTGATAATCTAATTCACCCTAATTCTTCTTAACCACTATATAGTTGTTGTCTTAAATCTAAAGAGCTTGTTTTATGTTATTCAATGGCTAATGTTTGATTAGAGAGCTTATTCTAATTAAATGCAACTAAGGGAGAATAGGAATAGTTAGAGCTTATTAACTATTTACGGGTGATAAATCAAAGAAGAAATTGAACTCGCGTTACTTGAAAAGTGATAACATTGTGATAGAATACAACTGAACCTGAGAACTAGGACTTGTCAACATTTGATATTTATTCCAACCATTTTAATTGCTTTATTTTATTAGTTAAATCATTTACGAACAACTCAAAACAAAACCCCCTTTACGATTCTAATTGACATGATACTAAGTTAGTTTTCGTTCCTTGTGGGATCGACCCTTGCTTCCATTGCTACATTCTTAGTAATAGTGAACAAGGAATTTATTTATTATTTTGGTACATCGCGACACGCATCACAACATTATATAAATAAAACCTGATTATTGATTTCCAAATATTATCAGTGTTATTCTCAACGTGAAGCTCATATTTACTTTCATCAAATAAGTGAGTCTAGCCAATGTCTTGATTGAGAGAGTAAAATATGGTCTTAGAAATTTTGTTTAAATGTTAAAAATTATTAGATTTTTTAATTCTATTTGGCTTGAATATTTGGCTAATTTTCTTGAGAGAAGCTTGAAATTTTTGTCAGACTTAATTTTTAAAAATTACTTTTTATGGACAATTAACGTTCAAAGCATGTTTAGATAACTTGTACAATAAAAAGAGTCTACACTGATATAAAGAAAAAAATGAGCCTTTATGGATATAACGATCGTGCAATATATTTTCCAACGTATTCAAAACAACTTCTAACAATCACGTAAAGCCCACGACCTCTTTTTCTGCCAAGGCCGTTCCATTAGGGATGACAATGGGGCTGGGAATCCCCAAATCTGATAAGGACCTGCCCCGAATGGGGCGGGGATGGGGATTGCTATCAAATCTCCATCTCCGCCTCGAAATCATCATCGATTAAAAAATTCAATTTAAAAACTCAAACAAATTAAAAGTGTTATAATCACTCGACGCCCAAATATATAATTTTAAAATCAAGCCCTACATTTCAAGTCTATAATACTCTTCATTTTTCACTCTCAAGTCTCATCTCATTCTCTTCAAATATACTTCTTAACATAATTAAATTTGTACTACTCTATAAAAGCTATTATGAGTTTTTTTTTAATTAATGTTAATAATTCTTTAGAGCTATTAAATGAGAAACGGAGATATAAACGGGGATTATGGGAATTTGGGATAATAAACCTCCAATGGGGCGGGGACGGGGATTGGCATCCCCGCCCCTTGTCATTCCTACGTTCCATTGTCCAACCTGCACTAAAGAGTCAATTGACTATATATGTCAAGGTCGGGAATGTAGGTTGACCTATTTACAAGTATAGTGTTGTATCACCTTGGGCCGACCTTTCCTAAGAATGCTAATGGGCCGTACATTGGGCCATTTTTCCAAATAATGATCTATAAACCTCTTATTACTAGAAAGGAAATTCCAACTCAAATAAGGGATGTATTCCTGCTTGGAAACATCTCTAAAGATGACAATCACACCTAGTGAGATAAGGAAACTTACTTTGAGCCCTATAAATATGGCTCATTTCTTCATAATTTAAGGTACATTATTCATAGAACTCTTAAGCCTTTTGATCTTCCCACCCTCATCTTTCTCTAGTGACAAGTCCTTACAGTGGAGAGGCGATGAGGAAAACCATCATTGCCTTTTTTTCTAAGTTTGTTGGAAGCATAGATCATCTTCTCCGGTGATATAGTATTTACTGATCTTGCCACGTCAAGATTATTAATTTTGAAGCATCAATTAGCGACGTGTGTGGAAATTGATACAAATTATTGTGGTCAATACCTGATAAAATCGTCCTACCACATCTACAAAGTCTACCCTTCCAACTACCTATCAACAAAGATAATCCTCCTCTCCTTGAAGAGATACATGAGGTTGGGGATCAACAAGCTCCACCCGACAGCAGACATATGAGTCGAGAATCTTTCAACGAACTCCAACAACAACTTAATGACATTCGTCAAATTCTCAACATACTGCTCCTCATCCCCCTCCAGAAACGGGGACCCCACAAGTCTTATTGATGGACACGTACAACCCACTTTCATTGGTATGAGCTCTTAAGTAATCATGAATGCCCCTCCCATCACAGAAGGATTAGCAAACATAACTCAACATGAGATCTCCAAAATCATTCAAGAATTAAAAACATGTATGATTAGATAGAGTGCACAAAGTCTAGCTACCTTTATCCAAAGGACTCCCTTCACTCTATAAATAATTGCACTCCCCTTCTCTGATAGGTTCAAGTATCCCAAAATAAAAGATTGTGATGGAACTTCGGAACCAAACAATAATCTGAACTCGTATATTAACTTCATGGACATGTAAAAAGCCCCAGATAAGATCTTATGCAATTAAGACAGGGCTCTTACCAAACGTTACAGGAGTTCTTAACCCATTTTAACAATGAGAGACTATAGATTCCTGATCTTCACATTGTTGCCTCTTTATTAGCCCTTACACTTGTTGCAAAAAGTGAAAAATTCAAGATGTCTTTATCAAAAAATCCTCAAGAATAGTGATCGACCTCCTAAAGAGGAAAAACAGTGCATAATTATGGCAGAAACCTTGTTCTTAGTCAAAACACAAGCTCTAGCACAGAGCTTGACCACCGAAAATGAAACATCATTAGAACCTTCAGAATAGGGAAGTAAACGGTAAAGACCTGATGACAGAAAGATCAGTAGTCAAGGATCCGACCTGACCAGAAAGAAGTAACAACGGGGTTCGAGACCCTATCTCTTTGAACACATAATGATCTTTTATTTTAATGGAGATGAATGATAGGAAAGATCTACAGTGGCCAAGAATTGTCAAAAGGAAGATCACTGATAATAACTGTAACAAGTATTGTGACTTCCATAGAAGTGAAGGCCACCCGGGACAGTATGTCAGGAATGATGAAAAGAGCAACCGTAACTCCGAGAAAAAGAATCATGGGAAAATCAGCCCGCTTGTACAATAAATTTCATTGTAGGTGGATTGCTTCAAGAAGGGATTTGGGGAATGCTAGGAAGAATTATGTTCGAGCATTGGAAAATTAGATAACATTGGTGGTCATCCCAACCCAACCTTTTAGCTAGCATCTATTTTGATAGCACGGACATGAAAAGGAGTTTCCTATTTGCATAATGACACTTTAGTTGTCTTATAAATAATTGTAAACTTTAATTCGAAAAGGATACTCATTGCCAATGGAAGTGTCATGAATGCCCTCTCCCTTGATGCTTTTAACCAGATGTAACTCCTAACAGGCAAGCTTCAACCGGTCATCACCTCTTTGACATGTTTGGAGGAGGATCCATAAAACTAGAAGGTTTGAAGACCTACCAATCTCATTTGGATCAGAAGAACATCGAGCTACGAGAATGGTCATTTCAGGTAGTCAAGACTCTGTAGCGTATAACGTTATCCTGGGAAGACCTTTCATCGACAACATCGAGGTAATTGTTTCAACTTATCATCAGGAAGTTCAATTCTTAATACTAGTAGGTATAACCACAATATGGGGAGATCAAGTAGCGAAAAGATGTTGTCATGTAAATTGTATAAACAAAGGGGAAATGAATTTCATGACAATTGAGTAATTAATCGAAGAACACATGTGATAGAATCATGGCAGGCTTGACGGAAAGACCAATAATTCAAGCCAAACAAGAGTTTAAGTGCAAGTTTGAATGTCTCAAATATCAAGCATGGAATATTGAAGAAGATTCAAGGTTAAACACAAGTGATCAAGTCAAGAAATTGGTTGAGAACCAAATTGGAAATCAAGAAGATCACGAAGTGTCGGAGTTGTGACCGTGCAATCGCGTGGCCTAACTGAGATGCTACCACGCGAGGCATAAAAAAAGTGACCAGAGAGTAAACAGGTCTTCCACGTGATCGCCTTGATTTACCTTGCGCAATTGCACGCCTTTCCAGATTAAGTTTTTTGAATTTTTGCTATTTTTCCTTTATTGATTATTTTGTTTTGTGCCTCTATTGCGGCTACCCGAGGTTTAGGACATTTTTTCATACTTTATATTCAAGTTTTATTCAACGGTATAAGAAGACTTGGATGAATAAACATTTTATTGAGTGATTCCATATTAAAAGTGAGGATTCACTTTACAAATCGAACTTATCAGGTTGATTATCTTGTGGCGTTCAACAAATGAATTTATCAAGGGATCTGGACAACCATTGTGGTGTTCACAAATCTTGGTTCTTGCTTCCGTATCATCAGTTCTTGCGTCACGAAGCTTGGGTAAAGTTCCTATCGTCTACAAACAGCCTAAATTTGGAGCTTTTTGGCATTTCTTCCGCCCTTTCATCATGTTCCCCACTTGGAATCACATCATCTGGTATCAGAGTTGGATTCTGAATTCAATTTTTTTTCCCTATCCTAGTTTGATTCTTGCTTTTTTTTTTTTTTATTTTTTTTTTATCATAGAGTCGTTCACAAAGAATCATCCATATCTTGTTTTTGTTTGTTGAGTCGTTATTTCACTTCATGTTTTCGTGTTCTTCAGCATTTAATCTAGAAAATCATAAAAAATTCAAAAGTCATTATGTTCGTTTCAGGTCCAAATTAATTCTTGTATGTTTTGCTATATTCGTAGTCGATTTTTTGAGTTAAAAAATAAAATTACTATTTTTTGTTATTTTTTAATTCAAAAAATTCAATATTTTTTTTTGAAAATACAAGAACCACTTTCTTGAGTTCCTTTAAATATCTTAATACTCCTATCAAATTCTTCCTCCGTTTGATGCCTATTGCTGAGATTTTTTTTGAATTTTTGAATCGCCACATAAGGGATGAATTATGATCCAGGTCCCTTGTTCAAAACTAGATATTATGTGGGTCATAAGTGTGCAATTTAGCAATTGTTAGAGAATGCTTTACTAATTTTGTTAATAGTACCACGATTGAAAAATTAGGATTACATCTAGTACCTCACTATAGACCTTATAGGATGAAGTGGATGAGGGACTTTGGGGTGTTCCAAGTGACCAAACAAGTTCTAGTTACTATCACCAACGGAAGATATAGTGATGAAGTATGATATGATTTAGTGCCATTAATGTCATGTGATATACACTTATTTATACGTCAAAATTAAAATAAATTATTGTCGTTTTAGAATAAAAATGATATATAATTTGTATTTATTTGTTTACATTACAGAAAACTAGATCCACACCCGTGCAATGTACAAAAATATTAGATGGACAAGAAATAACTCACTTAATAGGAAGCTTTTTATTTATTTATTTTTAGTAAAGTTATTACAAAAGAAAATGCAAATCTAAATAAGAAGAACCATTCAATATTACAAATTTTGGAAAACATCTTTATACACAGCATTTGTTGTTATATTTGTTGGGTTCTTATTGTCATCGCAAATCAATATCTTCAGACCAGTAGAATTTGAAACTCTCTAAACTGCTATATACAACTGCCATGACTGAAAATTGCTTTGTTTAGGAATAACCCAATACGTGAAAGTGATTGATCTTGACTTTTGTTGATAGTAATAGTGTACGAGACAATCAAACGAAATTGTCTTCTTTTGAATTTAAAAGGTGATCTCACATCTAATTGAGTCAATGACAGTCTTGGGATAAATACTTTGTCTCTTTCATTGCTTCCAGACATGATTCTAACTTCAATAACTTTATGGCCAAACTTAGTAATGATTAGCCTTGTTTCATTAACATTAGTATACGTATGCAACATATATGCTTAAGAACACATACCCAATAGCTGATAGCCTATTTGATACTTCATGCTCAGTATCATATATATACAATTGAGAAAACTTTGGTGATCTTCTCTCAACTGGCAGCAAACTACTTGTGTAATGATAATTTTGACCGTGCATTCTAAATACAGGAGTTGCACTTCCATTATTAAGGCTAGAATCAATCTTCCCTCCCATAGAAGTAAATGAAAAAAAATCATGTTGTATAATCGAATATTATCGTTGAAGTGTTTGCTTTTCTCATTTTTCCCATACAAAAGATCATTGAAAATTTGCGGCGGTTCTTTCATAGGTGGCAGCTTAACCTTCCTAAGCATGCAACATAGTGAAAACGTAGGGAATCGACATGCATTTTACTTCTTGTCTGTTCTCTCCTCAAAAAAAAAAAAAAAAGCATCGAAAGCTCACACTCATTGAAAGAATCCCCTAGATCCGTGTATTCTGTTGTTTTGGAAAAAAAAAAATACATTGCAGACACATTAATTGTAATAAAACAAAATTAGAAAACTCAATTAAAATCACATTGTGAGAATTATTTTTCTTTTTCATTTTGCGTTCCTACAAACTTAACAATTGCTTACCTACCTACATTTAACATAATAGCAAGTGTTTGACACATTTTTCCAAACCATTTGTTAACCACACACATTTTCTCTCTTCAAATTTTAACCACACATTTTACATCAAAATCATAACTAAATCAATTTATAAACCGCTATAGTGGTACCAAATGGAGGCTTAAATAGTTGATATCTTATTTAATTATTATATTTTGTCAATCATAAACATTTATTCATTTCAATATCTATGTATTTGAAAATGAAATGATTTAAATGTCTACAACTACAATAAAAGATTGTTCGTCTTATTAGTTAAATTTAATTCGTATTATTTGATCAAATTTCCAAATGATTATCCGTCCTATCCAAATTTGAAGATGAATAAAAAATTATAATTAGTTATATAATATATTAGGATTATAAATTGAATGTAATAAGGTGTATTAAAGTTAATTATTTTGTGTTTAATTCACGGATATATTGTAATCTTTAAAGGTCCTTTCAAGATAATTAAATTTGAAATGTGATGTGTGTAATTGTATCTATTTTCTCGATGGACGTATATATTAATTGGATATTAAATAAATATGAATATAATTGGATAAAAAACCAAGTTCTCATCATTATATTGGTTAAATGAGTATAGAAAACAATTATAAATTAATCCAACACTAAACAATAATTTTATAAAATTAGACTGTAATAGAGAACAAAGAATAATTTCAGTATCATGATGATTATTGTCCAATTTTACGAATTTTAGATAGGTAAATAAATGAAAAATACAATTTTGGGATATAAATTTTGTAATTTAGAGTAAAACTTATAAAAGATTCAATTTTAATTTTTTAACTCTAAATTAATTTTAATTGCTAAAAATTTCATTTATTTAATTGTAGGGAAAGATTTGACAATATTTCAAATTGAATTTGAATTTCTTCTCAAAATTCTCTAACCTAATTCGACTAAAGAAATCAAGAATGACGAATATTTTTGGCCCAATTTCCAGCCTAGACTCTCTGACCCAAACAAAAACCTACACACACACACCATCTCTCTGAAGCACTCTGTCTATCTTCTCTCTAGTGATATAACCAGCCGCAACTGCCTGTGTCTTCTCCCATCTTCTAAAACAACTCAGACGCAACCCCTCACGTCTCTCTGTGTGTCATCTTCAACAGCCAACCTTTTCTCTCAACTCGCCTCTGCCTTCTCCTCTCTCTCGCTGTCTTCTTCTCCAAACAACCTTCAGCCACTTCACCCAGCCTCTCTCGGACGCCTTCTTCCAGCAGCAGCAGTAGCCCCTCTCTGTTTCTGTATTTATCTCTAGAAAAACACAGCCGCACCATCCTGCCATCTTCATCACTCTCTACAAAAAATTCCAGCCGTCTTCTCCTTCTTTCCCTCTCAACTCCCTTGAAACGCACAGCAACAACCAGCAGCAGCTCCCTCACGCCAGCAGTCCCACGTAGAGCCTCTTGGGTTTAAGTGATTTGTTCAAGTTTATAATTTGTTTGGTTGAATTTTTAGTTGTTTTAATTGTTAATTTAAATAATTTTAGATTATTGATGTTAGTTGATTTTTAGATATATTTTAGTTAGTGAAATTTTATTTCCGAATTTGAATTTTGTTCGAGTAATGGTTAAGTGTTTACTTGATTTTTATTTCATTAATTTAATTATGTTCGTCTAAGTTATATTTGAGGGGAGTTATTCTTAACTTCAATGGATATATTTTAATTCGTTATGGATGAATTTTTGTGATTGATAATAATTAACGAGTGTTTTAAAGTTTCAAATTATTTTACTTCGATTGATGTCGTTGATGTGATATGTATTGAATATGCACATAACATGCTCGACTAAATGCCGTAAAATAAATTGATTAATTTTCGTACTAATATTTTCAAATTTTATCGATCTCAAGAAATTCATGCTAAATTTATATGCAAAGTCCAATTGATAGTGAAAGAATAACTTCACTCAAATTTTCCTTTCATTGCAATTTAATTATATTCTCTCCAAATTCGTTTTAACACAATTGAAATCATAGTTTAAGTTTCGAATTTAGCAAATATTACGATACCAATAAAATCCCTAGGAAGAATGACCCTGGATTATTGCTAATCTATAACTTGACCCCTTTATACTTGGAGGGTAGATTTTACATCGAGTCACATGATTTATAATCAACGAGCACTTACTTACAATTGTAGATCTATACTAATTTGAATAATCCACATAATGTACATATAAAAATGAGTAAACAAACATAAGCCCCTATTTGCAAAATTGTTTACAAACCTAAAATATTTAAAAAATATATAATTTCTCATTTTTATTAATAAAACACACAGTTTATCTGTATATTTTTTAACCACGTATATTTCCAAAACATTAAACAACATGTTATAAACACATAACTTTTAAAAAAGAAAGCATTACAAATCAAATTATTCTTCAATTTGAATTATGGAATCTATATATTAAACCCATTAGCCCCCATTTTATTTAGATTAAAGTCTGATTATAATCTATAGTCAAACCCAACAATTAATTTGAACTTCACAATTTATGGAAAATTCATATTTAAAATCACGCATTCATTAACCCTTATCAAAATGTATTTGAAAATTTGATTTTAATATATACCAATGTTTAGAAAATCGGATCGGACCGGCCGGAAAATCGGTCCGGTTGACATAAAAAACCGGTCGGAAAATCGTGTTTTCAACCAGTTCAACCTGGAACTGGCTAGTTTTTAAAACCAGTTTTCAATTTTTTTTTTTTTTTGTTTTTCTCTAGTTGTTTTAAGCTACTTTTGTGTAAAATTTTATTTTCTAAATGAGTAAATATTAGTTTATTTGTAAAATAACTTTTTTTAGAAAATTTTGTGATTTTTGGAATAATTTTTTATATTTTAATTGAAATCGGTTCGACCCAGATTCGACCCGGTTAAACTTTTTGACCATTGACCCGTTGCCTTTTCCGGTTCGAACCGATTTCTGATTTTCTAAACACTGATATATACCAAACATGTGTTTAAATTAAACTTATAATTAAAAAAAAAAGTTTATTAGATGAATTAACGAATTTTCTAGAATTCACTATATAAATGACAACAACTCACATTACACAAAACCTAAAAACACATTTATCTCTGCTGCCGACTTCTGTTTTTCCCTCCCTACCATTTCTTCAAATTAGAAAAGCCCCAAACACCATTAGAACTCTAACCCAGCCGACTCCACTCCTCTCCTCTCCTCTCCTCTCCTCACTCACTACTTCTCCTTCCCGCCACCGTCAAACTCTGAAGCTTCATCTCTCATATCGTTAATCTTTGTCATTAGATCTGCCAAACTTCAATAGAGTTTCCAGTCATACATCCTTTAAGGTCCAATAAAAACCTTATTTTTGTGTGGATACTGGATTAGATGCTTGGAAGATAGCATCTAAGAAATATTATCCATAACACCAAACTTTACCCAAGTGAGCTTCAACCGGAAACATACACCGATTTTCCTTCTTTACGTGGAAATATTTTGCGATCTGCCTTCAACTTTACGATCATCATCATTAGTAAAGAAGATTGCATATTTTGAATTATGTAAGTAATGCTAATGGTCTATCAATTGGTAAAAAATACATTGCCACAAAGGAAAAACAAATAATGATATGACAATTTAATCTTCAATGGTTAATTTGCATGCCTATGTGGTGCTGACATGACATAGACATTATCTGGTATAGATAACTTGCTAGACAAAATATTGAAGACAAATGTATAAACAAAAAAATTATAGACAATGACAATTAAAGATAAGCTTTAAATCTCACTATCTATTTTATCAACATGGGTGAGATAATTATCTACTTAAGTGTCACATAGATCAAAATATCCATAAACAATTAGAGATGCTCTAAGTATACAATAATGGTGTAGAATTGATGCATAGTAGTGTACAAAAAAAATGGCAAACATATTAATTTATAGCATTGAATTACAGTGTAAATGAGGTGTGGAAACTGCAAACTGTCCTTTTTTTTTTCCTACAAATAACATGGAGAGAACAACCCACTAAAACAGTAACCGCCCATGAATTAAATAGTGGTGGACCATATACTGTTTATTAATGCAAAATGGTATGGAAAAATAACCACATTGAAATCGGGAAACCTGATATTTTAAATATGGAATGCAATTGAAAATTCTGTTCACACAACAGATTAATTCAAAATTAAGAATCTTGTCAAAACTACCAGAATCTCAGTTGGCATATAGATATCCCAAAAACATGAGAATGAAGCAATTGATGGGAAAATGCACAATTGGATATTAATTGGAACTTAATTGAGCAATTGAGGAGCTTATGACGACAACAGGGGAATCATGCATGGTGCCAAAGTGAGTAAATCAGAAGTTGGAATACCTAATTGAAGAAATTGAAAGCTAAAACGAGCAAATCGAGAAGATCCCAACGTATGAGGACTAAATTGCTTCAATTGAAAGTGGAGGACCAAAGTTACAATTAAAAGCCAGGGATCTACTTATACTATTCTTGAAGTAAAAAATTGCACAACAGGTCAAGCCACGAGATCGTTGTCCTTAAAGGCACGCGATCACATGATGTTACAAAATTATCACCCGAGAGTTTATGCCTTAACCGCGAGGATTTGCACGGCGCGATCGCGCGGTTCAACTTCTAGGCAGACTGTGGGCTTTTCTCGCACGGATTCAATAGCTTTTCCTCTTCTTTCACCTAGGTTTCTCCAACATCTATAAATACAACATATGAGGCACGACTTTGGGACCTTTGTCTCACCTAAGAACAAGCCTAAACTCTAATTTCTACATTTAGTTCTTGGGAGATCAATCATTGCAAATGGGCGAGAGTTGAAAATCACGTGGAGAATCGATACTTGGTGCAAGCTTTCCATTCTCTTATGTTATTTTCAATGAATGCTATTATTTATTTATTTTTTTTATTTGTGATGTGTAACTAAACTTCAATGCTGGGATAAATGACGTAGCCTAGTTATTTATTATTGTATTTAATGCATGATTTAATTGGCCACTAATTCATGATTTAATGAGTTATTTCTATAATTCGAGAGGTGAGTTAATAACTTAAATTAAGGTAATGAATCTTGTAATTGAACAAGAGATAGAGATATACTTTTATTATTATCGCGATCGTGTGTGAATTCTTGTGTTTATTGCATCTAGATAAGGAACTAAAATATTTCTATACTTAATAGTAGTCATCATGGGATTACTTTTCACGATCCATACACTCGCGGGTATATTTTGCATCGCAAAATAAAGTGAACATCATGTCATATTTTGTTGGGAAAACCATGGAAACGTAGGAGGGAGGTAGTTTACAGATTTCTTAAGAAAGGGAAAACATTCATACTGTATGGGTTGACATTAGCGGAAGCACTAGAAGATTCGAGGAAGGTAAAGAACTAGAGAGTGAAAGGATGTATAATAGGAGACATCGTAGGTATAGGGGTATTGAGAAGGAGGGGGAGCTGAAACTAGAAATAGTTGACCAAACTCAAAATTTTGAGGTAGGAGGTGAGGAATTGGGTAGTAAAGAGGCGAATGAACAAGAAGATAAAATTATTGATGAGGGGCATGAAAAGAAAAATGATAATATGGGAGAGGAGGTTGAGTGTGAAAAGTTAGAAGAGGAGGTTGAGTGTGTGAAAAAAAGAGAAAGAGGTGATTGAGCAAGAAGTTGAAAAGAATGGGAGAGGTGAAGAGAAGGGTCTCGTTGTTGAGAAAAATAAATTGGAGATAATGAGCCATGAGTACAAGGATCCATATCTTGTACCGTATGGAACTAAATTTCACATATTATTTTATTTGAATCTATCTTCCAGGATGAAAATAATTGGAAGCTTGAGCGCACTACAAATGGCCAAGGAAGCTCATATTTCGATCCGTCCATATAATCCAAGTAATGGGGCACTACTGGTTGATCCTATGGCACGGAAGCAAGAATTTCCATTTGTGATGAATCATCCTGAAGAAGGAGGGAATGATGAGAATCGTGACAGGTTTTACAGAAACACCAATAATTAAAGCCAAAACAAGAGTTCAAGTGCAAGTTTGAATGCTTCAAATATCAAGTGTCGAATGTTGAAGAAGATTCAAAGCTAAAAAAGTGAGCAAGTCAAGAAATGGGCCAAAAACTAAGTTGAAAATTAAGAAGATCACGAAGTGTCAGAGTTACAACTATGCAATCGCGTGGCCAAACTGAGGCCTGAATGCGTGATGTATTAAAAGTGACTCGAGAGTATAAAGGTATTCCACGTAATCTCCTAGATTTACCCTTCACCTTTCCGGATTAGGATTTTCCGATTTTTTGCTATTTTTTCGTTTATGATTATTTTGTTTGGGTTTTGTGCCTCTATTGCGGCTACCCTAGTTTTAGAACATTTTTTGTACTTTATATTCAAGTTTTATTCAATGTAATAGGAAGACTTGGATGAATAAACATTTTACCGAGTGATTCAATATTAAAAGTGAGGGTTCACTTTACAAATCAAACTTATCAGGATTTGATTGTCGAAATTATCAAAGATTAACAATCTTTATGGCGTTCAACAAAAAAACTTATCAAGGGATCTGGACAATCATTGTGGAGTTCACAAAACTTGGTTCTTGCTTCCGCATCGTTAGTTCTTGCGTCTCAAAGCTTTGGTCAAGATCCTATTGTCTACAAATAACCTGAATTGGGAATATTCTGGTGTTTCTTTTGCGTTTTCATCGTGTTCCCCGCTCGTGATCACATTAGCATGTCTTAGTGGAAGAACTGGAGGAAATTATGGTCTCGAAAGGGAAGGCCTTTATCATTGGGAAAGATCTATCTTAGGCTTTGAGGAAAAACTATCGCATTGCTTGAAAATAAACATTGATGCCTTCGCATGGATTGCAGAGGACATGCCATGGATAGATCTCAACTTCGTTCTCTACAGACGCAACATGCAATCTGATAAAAAGCCAGTTAAACTATGAAGTAGACAATTTTCCACCAAGTGGAGGCAGGTCATCTGAGAGGAAGTGGACAAACTCTTAAAGGCAGGGTTCATTCGTAAGGTAAAACATCCACAATGGTTGGCTAATATAGTCTTGGTGAAGAAGGCCAATGGAAAGTGGCGTATGTGCATTGAATTCACATATTTAAACAGAGCACACCCTAAATACAGTTACTCGTTCCATCAAATTGAAAAGTTGGTAGGCTTAACTCTGGGATCCAAACATTACAGTTTTGTTGATGCCTTCCCAAGATACCATCAGATAAGAATGACAAAGGAAGACCATGAGAATGCCTGATTCATGGTAGACGAAGGTATATATTGCTATAAGGTCATGCATTTGGTCTAAAGAATGTATGGGCAAACTATCAAAGATTAGTCAACATAGTCTTTGCCTTTTACTTAGTATCAAACACGGCTCTTAAGTTCACAAGCTTAATACAAACATCCCTTCACTAGGACCATTAATGTCAAGACAATCTAGATAACACTAGGACTTCAAGTAGTAGTCCCAAACTTCCCCCTATTTCCAAGTTCAATGCAGGTAAAACACATTTATTTGGATCAATAATGTCCTAACACTCATTCAAATCAAATTCCCAAGCTTTAGAGGTGAATGGTAAACATGCAAGGGTGAAACTATGCAAAATCTTAAAATGGACAGATTCCGACTTTAAATTTTAGCCGCGGCGCAGGTTGATTCATTCCTATTTTCACACCCTTAATGATATCCATTCATTCCAAAACTCTTACCATACATTTATGACATGTATATGAAGGTAATCACGTCCCAAAATCACCCAAATTTCAGGACTTAAAGCCTAAAAAATAATTCATTTTCACAGTACATCAAACTAATAAATTCACTGGGGCTGTTTTGAGTTCCACTCTAATTATCATGCTTCAATTCAGGTTCTACCCCCACAAATCATTTAAAATCCCTTTAAACTCATATATAAACACATTCAAATCAATTAATACATTATTCATCAAGATATAATTCAAAACCAATGGCTAAATCATCAAAGATCATCAATTCCAGATTTTGCCTTCAAAGTTGTACTCACTTTCTTTCAATAACTAACCATTCTCTTGTCATCATAAATTCACCAAAACATACCAACATCACCTAAAGCAAGTTCAAAGAATTAATAGTTCATAAAACACACAAAAGAAATGGATTAAAACTCTTGTCATAATGGAATCTCCTAAAAATATGAGAGAGGTTCGATGGCTTACATGTAGAGATGTAGCCTTTGGTTTTTTTATGTTAAGAATAGACTAAAAATGCTTTCCTTTCTTTAAGGCACTTAGGAAAAATAAGGAGTTCAAATGGGATGAAGATAGTGAAGTTGCATTCAAACAGCTGAAGAAGTTTTAAGGGTCACCCCTTGTATTGGTTTAGCCAAATCTTAGGGATAGTCTTCTGCTACATTTTGTTGTCTTAGAGAACGCAATCAGTGCCATCCTCATAAAAGAAGAAGAAATGGCTCAAAAACCAATCTATTAGGTCAGCAAGATGTTACTCAACGGAGAAACGAGGTATACCTTGGCCAAGCAACTCTCGCTTGCCCTTGTGACAGCAGTTAGAAATTCAGACCTTACTTTCAAGCTCATGCCATAATAATCTTGATGAATCAGCCTCTAAATAAAATCTTGTAAAAGCCTATGTGTCAAGACGTCTCTTCAAATGGGCCATTGAACATTGAGTTCAAACTATGACTAGAAATAAAAGCGCTGGTAATGGTAGATTTTATGGTCGAGCTCACGCCAAAACCTTAAGGGCTAGCAAGTAATGATAACAGGCAAGAGAAAAGTTGGACCTTGCATATGGACGGGGCATCCATGCAATCGGATGAGGGTCGATATCATATTAAAAAGGACGACAGTACAATAGAAATCCAATGTGCAATAAGGTTCGATTTTCGAACAACTAATAACGACGTTGAGTATGAAGCAGTTATTATGGGGCTAAATCCATACTTCATCTAAGGATTTAGCATGTCAAAGTACTTAGCGATTTGAAGTTAGTAGTTGGGTGTATAGATGGGTCGTTTGAGGCAAGAGACGAAAAAAATGTAGTCTTATAGAATGGCTATCCTTGACCTAAAGAGGAGGTTTGTGTCATGCAGAATAGAAAAAAATCCCCAAGGTTGACCAACCACAAGGCTGATGATAAGTATATTTTATACATTTATGTCTATCCTAAAAGTAGGATTTTATTTATTTGTTCAAGAATATTTTCTATTTATTTCATTGTTATTTGTTTATATTTCAGAATTAACCCAAAATTGAGAAAACATTGGAATTGATGCCAAAATCAAGAAATAGGACGATAAAAATGTCAAAGTATGAAAATCAAGAGTTTATGAAGTAAATGAAAGGGAAAATGGAAGAAAAATTGAAGAAGAAATCAAATTTGGAAGAAATCAGAAGTTCAGGGGCCAAATTGCAACAATCAGAAGTTGAAAGACTTTTTGTGTAATTAAAAGATAGGGACCAACTTGTAGCACTTCAAAAGATGAAAATTGCATCTTTCCTGATAACTTCGCGATCACATGGAATAGACGCACGCGGTCGCATGACAGAGATTTTCAGCGACTGAAGCCAACCTGCAGAGGCCTGCGGTCGCACGGTTGTCTGACTGGGCCGTCCGGTGGATTTCAACATTTTTCTCCCCAAGTAACCTAATTTTCGAGGAAATCTATATATTTCAGACTTGGGGTACGAAATTAGGGGTTCCGAATTGTCTTGTTTCATGCCAAAGTGTCGAGGGATCCATGCCACATCAAGAGCAAAATTGAAGACCAAAGAACAAGAATATGAAAGGGGTGACATCCTTTTATTTTTCTTGTGATTTCTATTCAATTATGTTTCTAGGCTAGGTTAATTGTGTTATAATTGTGATGAAGTTTTGAATTCTTGAATCCATGTTTTAATCTATTATTTACTTCATGCAATTCATGGTTTTGATGCAATTGATTCGTGCTTTGATTATCATATAATTTTCCGGCCAATTATTATATGATTGATGTTATGGTTTCTTAAGTTCGAAAGATCAGGATTTCATTAGACTTGTTTTAATTTCCACAAAGTCCTATAGGGGATAGAAATATACTCCTATGCTTTATGTTTTCTTCTAGAGTATTCACAAATCTTTTAATACTTTCTTGCACATTCGCATTCAACATAGAAATATAATTGGGTTGTGCGTAGGAATATGTGTTAATGCTTGTCCGAAATGGAGTTTTAACTATATCTGGAATATGAAAATTCAAAACCCGTGAATTGTATTTAAACAATTTGGTTAAAATATGGATAATAGAGTCAAAATAGATTCATGATTCTAACGCACTTGTTTTCATAAGTTTTAAAATCAAATCTTGTCATTTTTAGTTTTATTTTTATTTTTATTTTCTAAAACAAAATTCTCACATCAAAACAAATTTCTCGTTCCGATTAAGATTAATAATCTAAAATACAATTTACAACAATCCTCATGAGATCGATACTCGGACTCACATCCATTATATTACTTGCGCGACCCGTACACTTGCGGTTAGCGAACTGTCGACGCTTTGTCAAGACTTATATTTACAAATATCGAGGGTCTGGAAAGGAAAGTTTTCATTTGTATGCTCAATTAGCCAACCATAATGCCCCTTTATGATATCGTAGACATCACAGATGATGAGCCTTGTTGGATGGATCTAATCACTAAATACTTAACTTTAGGAAATCTTCTAAAAGATAAGACCACCACAAGAGATATTAAAGTGAGAGCCCCAAGGTATACTTTTATACAAGGTACATTGTTATGTCGTAGCTTTACACTCCCTTACATTCGCCCCCTAACCCCAAACGAAAGGCTAGCTATGGCTAAAGTTCAAGAAGGAGTTTGAGGATGCTATCAAGGGGCAAGGATACCGGTTAAAAAATTGATAAGGTGTAGATACTACTTTCCAAGCATGAGAAAATACAGAACAAATTACGTAAAACCCTGTGACAAGTGTTAGAGATTCGAGACTAGACTACATCAGCCAACCAAAGAGTTCTCTTCAATTTGTTACCCTTATTCCTTTAGGCAATGTGGATTTGACTTTCGGATCTTTCCTATCACTCGAGTTCAGGTTCCTTCTCCAAGATAAATCCCTTAAGAGGGATGACCTCATCTTGACCAAATTTCTTAAATAGGATGGCCGCCTAATATCATCATTATTTTTTAAATTACAAGTAAAATGCTAGACGTTTCTTTGTAAATAAAATTTAGAAGCTCGCCCTAAGGCACGACCTATTCTTATTATTACTTTAAATTACAAGTAAAAGGTCAGACCTTTCTTTGTTAATAAAATTAAGAAGGTCGCCCTAAGGCACGACCTTCTACCTAATATTACTTTAAATTTAAAGTAAAAGGCCAAATTAAGAATGTTGGCCTAAGGTACGATGTTCACACGAAAACGTGGTGTGAAATTGTATCCCAAGTGTACGGATCATGACAAGTAATAAAGTGGACCTAAGAATTTGGATTATCGTTCCTACGAGGATTGTAATTAAGTACCGAAATGTGTTAATTCTAACTTTATTTGAACAACCGAATGATTTTTGGTGATTAAAATTAAATAAGAAAATAAAGTAAATAAATGCAATAATAAAGAAAGCACTAATGACAAGATATTTTTCTAAAGTGATTGTAAAGTATTGGGATTCATGATTTCACCATAGCCAAATTCATCTTATGTGATTCATTTTGGGAATCTTGAAGAAAATGCTGAAATTGATTTGAAACGTCTGAAAGTTCTAAATCCAATTGGTATATGATAACAATGAAACTCAAACCTCACGACTCAAGAACCCAAAGTATATTAAACCTTGGGCCCATTAAGATGTGGAGATAAGAACCATAAAGGGGTGAACGCCTAAAAGGTTGTTAAATTCTTTAAGTTTGATGTGTTCAATAAGAACGATGAAGAACAAGGGAAAATCTCACCTTTCAATATCAACAATGACCAAGTTAATCCATACAATGAGTGAAAATTGACTAATAAAGTGTTTTCTTACGAAATTAGACTAGAGCCGCAACTAATGGGCCCAAAACGGAAAAACAAAAGCCCAAACGGAAAATGAAAAAAAAATTGGAAACCCTAAAAATTTGAACTGCGCGATTGCGCAGGCATAATGTGTGCGATCGCGTGGAAGGGCAAAAAACTCTCGGTTCCTTTTTTCCATGCATGGCGCCATCGCACCTCCTTTTACACCACGCTGTCGCTTGGTTCAAATTCTTCAACTTCTTTATTTTGAACTCGATTATTGACCTACATCACTTGTACCATCTTTGACTCTTCTTCTATCACGTCATGCGTCGAAAGTAGAGCATTCGGTCTTGGACTTGAGTACTCATCCATCCAAGCTTGCATAAATCCTTGCATGGCTTGTTTGATTTTCTTTGCTCTTAGCCTCATGATTGGTCCCATCGGCACCTACAAAGGGTCCTTACTTGCTGGATCACTTTGCTACTCATCATTCCCTCCCCTCTTGAAAAAGATTCGTCCTCGAATCATCACCTACATCAAATAGAGAGAGATCAGCAACATTAAAAGAAGCAGACACATTATGCTCACCTGGAAGATCCAGCTTAAATACTTCTCGATGACTTGAAGGGCCCCATCTTCCCATAGATGCAACTTAGACTTCCGTTGTGTTGGGAAAGACTCCTTTCGCATGTGCACCTATACCCAATCACTTGGTTTGAATGTCACATGCCTCCTACCTTTGTTTGCTTGGGACGCGTAATACTCGTTCTTCTTTTCAATTTGACATTTTACCTTCTCATGGAGTGACTTCACAAGCTCGGCCCTTCTTCTTCCTATCTAAACCACTCCTTTCATCTACAGGTAAAGGGATTAAATCAAGATGAGTTAGCGGGTGGAAACCATAAACAACTTCAAAAGGTGAATATGATGTAGTAGAATGCACAACCCTATTAAACGCAAACTCCACAAAAGGTAAACTACCTCTGTTTGTCCATCAGTTTGAATGTGACATGCAGTACAAAACAAAAATTAATACCCATTTTCCCCCACAAGACTTTCCAGAAGTAACTAAGAAACTTACCATCCCGTACAGACACAATAGTTCTAGGCACCCAACAATCTCCCTAAAGAACAAATCTATTATGTTTGTTGCATCATCAGTTTTATGACAAGGGATAAAATGTGTCATTTGACTAAACCTGTCTACTACTACGAATATGGAGTCTCTACCTTTTTTTGTCCTAGGAAAACCTAAAACAAAATCCATGGATATATACACGCAAGGTTCATTAGGCACGGGTAAAGGAGTATACAAACCTTGTTGTAGGACCCTAGACTTAGCTTGTTTAAAAGTTATGTACCAGTCACAAATATGATGAATATCCCTTTTCACTTTAGGCCAATAAAAATGTTCATGCAATGTTTCTAAGGTTTTCAAGACACTAAAATGTCCGATTAACCCTCCACCATGAGCTTTACACACTAACAATTCACGCATAGAAAAGTTTGACACACACCGTTCATTCTCTCTAAACAGATATCCATCATGCCTATAAAACTTACCAACTACACATTTTTCACATGAAGCATAAATAGTCACAAAATCGGGGTCATCAGCATACATACCTTTAACATACTTAAATCCTAGCAATTTTGCATTTAGAGAAGCTAGAAGTACATACCTTCGGGATAGGGCATCTGCTACTACATTCTACTTACCTTGCTTGTACCAGACGACATAAGGAAAAGTCTCTATAAATCACATCCAACGAGCATGTCTTTTGTTTAGCTTACCTTGTCCCTCGAGGTGCTTCAGTGATTCATGGTTAATGTGTATGACGAACTCCTTTGGCCACAGATAGTGTTGCCTTCTTTCCAATGCTTGAACAAGAGAATAAAGCTCATTATCATAAGTTGGATAGTTTAGTACTGTCCCATTCAATTTTCACTGAAAAATGCTATTGGCCTCCTTTCCTGCATAAGAACTGCTCCAATACCTATTCCTGATGCATCACACTCAATCTCAAAGGTTTGGTTAAAGTTAGGTAATGCCAAAATTGTTGCAGAACACAATCTATCTTTGAGCAAAGTAAAATCATTTTCTTGGGCAACCCCCCAATGAAATTCTACACTTTTTTTTTTTTTACTATTCTGTGAGTGGTGCCGAAAGTGTATTAAAGTCTTTGACATACCTCCTATAAAATCCAGCTAACCCATGATGGCTCCTAACCTCAGTAATGCTTTTGGGAGTTAGCCACTCTTTAATGACTCGAATTCTCTTCTCATCAACCTCAACATCATTAGCACTAACAAAAAAACCTAGGAAAATCACTTTCTCCATGCAAAAAATACAATTTTTAAAATTAGCATATAGTTTTTCAATTTTCAAAACTTCCAACACAGACCTTAAATGTTTAATATGATCACCTAAGTTCTTACTATATACCAAAATGTCATCAAAGTATACTGCAAAAATTTTTCCAATGAAAGCATGCAAGACATGGTTCATTAACCTCATAAAAGTGTTAGGTGCGTTAGAAAGGCCAAACGGCATAACTATCCATTCATATAAACCACATTTAGTTTTGAAGGCGATTTTCCATTCATCACCTTCTTTCATGCGAATTTGGTAATAGCCACTTTTGAGATATGTTTTGCTAAATATACATGAACCATGCAACTCATCAAGCATATCATCTAACCTAGGTATGGGATGGCGATGCTTACTGTGATATTGTTGACTACTCTACAATCCACACACATCCTCCAAGTTCCATCCTTTGTGGGTACTAGCAAGACTGGTACTACACATGGACTCATACTTTCTCCGACATAGCCCTTGTTCAATAATTTTTTAACTTGCTTTTGAAGCTCCTTTGTTTTTTCCGGATTACTCCTATAAGCTGGTATGTTCGGGATGACAGCTCCTGGCACAAAATCAATTTGGTGCTCAATCCCCACTAAGTATTTTCTCAGGAAACAAGTATTCAAATTCCTGCAAAAGAGACGCAGCTAAAATGGGGAGGGGCGGTTAGCTTCATCAAGTGAAAGGAAGGATTCCTTGTACATGAGTAAAATCACTGGCTTGTTTTCAAAAATAGCTCTTTATATATTATTTTCCTTCATTACAATAGTAAGTTTTGGTTTAATAAACACTTATTGAGTGATTCAATACTAAAGGTGAGGATTCCCCTTTAAAATTCTAACTCATAAATATTTAATCGTCTTATGGCATTCAACCCAAACTTATCAATGATCAACTGATATGATCCAGAGCCTGAATACAAGTCTTTAAGCAACAATGGATGAAAACACATTCTTAGAGACTAAAGAGGCGATGGACAAAAACATGTTCTTGACTAATAAAGAAGCAACTTTCCTGTTGGACCCGAGTCCGGAAGCCAAGTGGATCAAGATGATTCAAGTGGATGAAAATTGGATCCAGCGGGACGCCTTCACGATCGCGTAGTAATAATGGGTTAGCGATCGCATGACCATAGTAAATTAAAGGCAGAGTATTTTAGGGTACTCCACGTGATCGCGCCAAACTTCACCACGCGATCGCTTGGTTCAATCGCGGAGGATCCGTTCTCAATTTTCGCAGATTTTGATTTATTTTATTTCCTTTTTCAATTAAGTTGTTTCCCAGTATAATTCTAAAACCTAGTTTCGTCCCTTATCATTATATAAGGTACTTTATGTTTACTTTTCAATTACACAACTTTGAGAGATTTTGTAAGGCTGTATTGCTTTCAACAACTTTATTCTTTATTGAATAATTCGAACTTGCGAGTTTATTCTTCTTTGTTCAAACTTGGGTGAGAATTATTATTGTTGTGATTAAGAGGTCAATAAATCAATTGATTATATTGGTTACTTGATTCAATTGATTTTAATTGAATCCCTAAATCATGATTTATTTTGCGTTCTTGGGTTGGTTCAATCTTTTGTGGGTTGCGTAGTTATAATTTCTACATGGTTTGCATCATTGACTATCTTTGTAGCATTCAAAATGGAAATTATCAAAGGATTTGGACAACCTTTGTGGCTTTCACCCATGTTGGTTCTTGTTTCCGCATCGTAACGGGTCTAAGGTTTAATATACCTTAGGTTCTTGCATCATGAGACTTGGAACTTCACATTACCGTCCATTCCAACTTGAATTTGAAACTTTTCAAGCATTTCAAGAGTCAATTCCATGAGCTCCCAATCAGGATCACCTCATCTAGTATCAGAACTAGACTCTAAAATCAAGTTTTTCTATCATAGTTTGATTTTTATATGTTTATCATAGAGTCTACCACATAAAACCATTCATATTTTTTTTTTTTTTGTCGAGTCTTGTTCTTCATGTTCTTTGTATTTGTGAGTCTTTGATCAGGAAAAATATCTAAAAAAAACTTCAAAAGTTGTTGTTTTGCTTATTTTTCATCCAAATTAATTTTTGTTTGTTTTGCGATATTCGTAGTCGAATTTTCAAATAAAAAATTCTTTTTTTTAATCCCAAAAATTCAAGAACCACTTTCTTCAATTTCTTTAAAATTTTTGATATTCCTTTCCTTTCGAGTCAAAATATAAATTCCTTCTTACTATTTGATGTCGAGATCCTCTTATTTTGATTTTTCTTAAAATCCACATAAAGGGATGGATTATGAGCTGAATCTTACTTTCAAAACTAGACGTCATGTGGGTGGTAAGGTGTGTGCAATGTAACTATTGATAAGGAGTATGTCTCTAATCTGGCTAGCACCAACATGGTTGAAAATTTGAGTTTACCTCTACTACGACATTCTTGTCCTTATAGGATGACATGGTTGAAAGAATATGGAAATGTGAAGGTGACTAAGGGGGTTCTAGTGAGGTTGGAAAATATAGTTATGAAAAATGGTGTGATGTGGTGCCTCTAGAGTCTTGTCATATCTTGTTGGGCAGGAAATGGAAATATGAGAGGAAATCACTTTATGATAAGGGTAGTAATAGGTATCATTTTGTTAAGGATGGAAAACCAACTACACTTGTATCTTTGATACCTGAACAAGTACTTAAGGGAGAAGATGGTTAGAGGAGATAAGTGTGAAAGGGGTCACAGAAGAAACTAGAGGGATATGAATGTTGTGAAGAAGGAGGGTGAGTTGAAAAATGAGTTAGGAGATAAAATATAAAAGAGCAGGAATTGAACATTGGATTGAAAAATCAAAACTTAAATAGTAATGTAGAAGAGGATGTTGGGCATGAAAAATTAGGAGAGGTGGTTGAGTCCGAAAAATTAGGAGAGGTGGTTGAGTCCAAAAATTTAGAAGAGGTGGTTGGGCATGAAAATGTGGCGTTATAAGTTGTGGTTGAGTTCTTGAGAAAAGAAATAGAGGAGATTGAGAAAGAAGTTGAAAAGATTGAGGGAGGTGAGGAGAAGAGCCTCGTTGCTAGGGAAAATGAATTGGAGATAATGCGCCATGAGTACAATGATCCATATCTTGTACTTGGTGAAACTAACATTCCCCGGTGCTATTTTGTTTAAATCTTTCTTGCAAGTTGATTATATTTGGGTGCTGCCAAACCATATAAGGCCAATGAAGTTCATGTTTCAACACCTTTATGTTTACCAGTTGAAGGAGTGTAACTTATTTAATTCATGTCATGAGGTAGAATTCTCCACTTGATTACAATGATGAGAATCATGGCAAACTTGACAGAACTATCAATAATTCAAGACAAACAAGATTTCAGGAAAGTTCAAAGTGCTCCAAAGATAAGATCAAGCATGACGTGAATGGAGAAGATTCAAGGCTAAACCAAGCGATCAAGTCAAGAGACGGGCTAAGAATCAAGTTTGAGATGAAGGAGTTCACGAAGTTGAAGACAACCTTCCACGCAACCGCACTAAAGAAAACTGGCACGATTGCGCGAAGCTTGTTTAAATGGTCAGAATGCAGAATTGAAATCCACGCGATTGTCTTGTTGATAATCACACGATTGCGCTGTTATCCCTATTAGGGTTTTCCAAATTTTTATTATTTTTCTTTTTTTTTTTTATTATTATATTAGGGTTGGTGCCTCTATAGTAGCCAGACCTAGTTAGGACCTTTTTTATTGTTTTATATACTATTTTCCTTCATTGTAATCGTAAGTTTTGGTTTAATAAACATTTATTAAGTGATTCAATATTAAAGATGAGCATTCCCCTTTAAAATTAGAAAATATCAGATTTAATCGTCTTGTGGCATTCAACTTGAACTTATCAAAGATTAACCATTTTTGTGGCGTTCAAAATCGAACTTATCAAGGATCTAGACAAACTTTGTAGTATTCATCCATGTTGGTTCTTGTTTCTACATTGTAACGAGTCTAAGGTTTAATATACTTTAGGTTCTTGCATTTTGAGACTCAGGTCTTTATGTTACCGTCCATCCCGACCTGAATTTAGAACTTTTCAGACATTTCAACAGTTAATTCGTAAGACTGCTAGCATCTTCAAATTTACAAGAAGAGAAAAAACACCCACTTGAACACTTGTTCGGCATATTCATAGAAAAGACTCAAAAATACATGGAAAAGATTGATCAGTTCACGTGGAAAATAGAAACTACCCTCCAAAATCATCAAGCTTCAATCAAGAATCTGGACATGTAGATGGAGCAGATGGTGAATGTTTTAATAAGCAGAGCTTCAGGTACATTGCCTAGTAATATAGAGGTGAATCCTAACAGTTATTACCTCCTACTCTTTTTCTTTAAAGACCTCGAAAGAGGATAGAGGAGGAGAGGATCAACGCAATTACAACCAGGAGTGGGGTTCAACTACCTGAAATCCATGTTAAAAGACTAACTACCAAAAAAGATCAAGAAGATTCTGTTGAGGCATCTGAAAACGACGAAAGAGAGGGTAAGTTGAAATCTCCAACTATGCCTTATGAAACCTATTCCCTTTCCACAGAGACTGAAGAAAAACAAGGTAGATCAGCAGTTCAACAAATTCCTGAACATACTTACACATAAATATATCATTCATTGATGCAATGAGACAAACCCCGAGCTATGCAAGGTATCTAAAAGTCACGATATCTAAAAAGAGGAGGCTTGAGAAATTCAAAACTGTGTCTTTGATCAAGGACTGCAGTTCTATATTACAAAAAAAAGCTACCACCCAAACTCAAAGATTAAGAGAGTTTTTCTATCTCTTGCACAGTTGGTAATTTAAACTTTATGCACTATTCGGCGGTTAAATAATTGGTTTATTTGGATTTTCTAGGTAAAATGTGTAGTTAAAAATTGGAGAGGGAAAATATGTATGGTTAAAAAATGGTTTGAAAAATTATGCAGTTTTACCTTTTAGTTTAAACAAAGCCGCCGAACACAACATTGATAAAGTTCTTTGTGATCTTGGTGCAAGTATTTTTGATGCCACTCTCTCTTTATATGAAACTTGGATTGGTGGAACCTAAGCTTACTAAACTCTCGCTGCAGCTGGCTGATTGCTAGTTAAACACCCTTAAAATTACATACTTTAATTTTAGAAATTTATTCAAATTTTTTCCTAGAAATTAGCTACCTTGAGCGTTGGTAGTGAAATTTTAGGAACAAAAGGCGAAATTTGCATGAAATATAATACTGGGGAAAATTAGCACAAAACAAAGTTATGAAAAATGTTTAGACTTAATTGGACTAAATTTCGTAAGTAGAAGAATAAGTTGAAATTTAGGAGAACTCAATTTAATTATATTTTTGCCATTAGCATAGACGTGACTTTAAGACCCTTTAACGTGTTGACTTATAGCCTTTGCATGTTATACCATCATAAAATTTCCATCGAGATGTGCACATTAATATCAAATTCGATTGAAGTTGCCTACTCCAAAAAGGTAATAATGCTGAAAACATCAAAAATCCGCCTAAGCATGAAACAATGTCGAACAATCATTTTTAGATGAAAAATATGCAATATTTTTTTATTAAAATAATGTATTGTTTGACAAATGTCTAGAAGTCTTCACCTAGTGTTTAAGACCTGTTTGTCTGAGACTATGAGGTCTAGTTTTCTAATTTGATTTTATATTCATATAATTAATTTTTAAACTAATAAAATAACGTATTAATAATAGGAATAAGTAGAAATGAGCTTTTAAACCCCCCCAAAAGGACCCTAACCTATAAAGTATTTGTATAAACCTCCCTATTCAGTTTCCTAAATTGAAATCCTGTGTGAAGCTCGAATGAATTCCAATCAAGGTAAGAATTTGTAGAACTTCAAAATCTAAGAATTTCAATTACCTCTTTCTTGATCTATGAATGCAGAGATGATGAACAACTAAAGTAATAATATTACATTTGAGTTACTGGGAAAACCAATTCTTGATTTCAAGAACAAATGTTGCAGAGACCGAAAGTTACTTGTAGCATTTAAAGTTGTTGTAACAGAAGTTGAATCTCAGGAAATCGAAACTACCACTAACATTCGATTCTGCTGTAACCCAGATTTAATACCAGCAGAATCGAAAGAGCCTTTAAACAATTTCTCCCTTCAAGCTAACTTATGTGTGATACTTTCCTTGGGTTATGACTTAGTTAATCCCCACAAATTTCATATTTTAGGTTCAAATTATTAAAAGAGAACTTCGGTTATATGTGAGTAAATTAAATATGTTTTTATGTGTTTACTAGAAAAAATTTAAACTGTTATGTATATGTTCTTGGTATTTCAAGTTAAGTTTCTTTATTAAACTGTTGATGAACCTTCAGATTTTGGGTAAATTCTTATTTATAAGTTGTAAAGTTTGTTGAATTGATGTAATATGAAAGAGAGAGAAGGATTGTCGAAATGTGTAGTTGTTGTTTAAGATTTTAGATGATACTAAATGAATATCTTATGATGAAGTAAATGCTGGGACTTTACTTAATCATGTACAGCGGAATATAAAATATTTTTAATTCCCAAAAGAGGATTTTCTATGTGTTTAGATAGAAATCGTGACAAAAATAATAACTCTTGATTATTTTGCAAACGGATATGAGAATCATGATTCCTTCAATCTACTTGCACACCATAACTGTCCAATTGTCCGGCCTCCAAAGGTGATCCACACGAAATAACAAGAATGAGAGGTTATGGTTTCTCTCTTCTTGTACTAGTAAGAGAATAATGAATTAGGGTTAACTTTTTCACTTTTACTTTGAAAATATAAAAAACGTGTTTTACACAAAACTTCTAACAATTTAGTGTCAATTTGTGTAATTTGTTTGTAAATCCTGTTTAGATTCTTGAGAAGTGGATTGCATTTTAAGTAGTACTTTGTAATAAGTGGAGGAAAGGCATGAAATATATGTTCAAGTTTTGGATTTTCGGGTTAAGATACTTTACTAAAAAAATAAAGAAATAAGAATAAGAAATGCACAAAACTTTTTACAAATAGAGTCTTAAGTGAAACATTTTTCAAAGAATCAAGTAATGTTTTTTGAGCCTGTCGGGTCGACTATCCGACCAAGAAATTAGGTCAAAGGATAGAGGATTAACCTGTTACTTGACATGCGAAAACGTAAATGTTCTACTTGGCCTCTGTTCGGATCTTGTATTCTGATTATAAACCAAATTTTTTCATTTTTCAAAGTAAGATGTATGGTTAAAAATTGAAGAAAAAAAATATGTGTGGTTAAAAAATTTGAAAAATTGTGTAGATTATATATTGGTTTATAAACATAATTTGTGTCTTTACCGATTGAGGTCAAAATGAATGTCAGACTTAGCCTATGTCTAACAAATTTAAAAAACATGTTTTTAAATAGCTCAATTCTTCAAATCATTTTTTAACCACACATATTTTCTTTCTCCATTTTTCAATCACACATCTTACTTTGAAAATATAAAAAACATGTTTTCCACAAACTTTTAAGAATTTAGTGTCAATTTGTGTAATTTGTTTGTAAATCCTGTTTAGATTCTTGAGAAGTGGTTTGCGTTTTAGGTAGTAGTTTGTAATAAGTGGAGGAAAGGCATAAAATATACGTCCAAGGTTTAGATTTTCGAGTTAAGATACTTTACTAAAAAAATAAAGAAATAATAATAAGAAATGCACAAAACTTTTAACAAATAGAGTCTTAAGTGAAACATTTTTTAAAGAATCAAGTAATATTTTTTGAGCCCGTCGGGTCGATTATCCGACCAAGAAATTGGGTCAAGAGTTAGAAGATTAACCTGTTACTTGACATGCAAAAACGTAAATGTTCTACTTAGCCTCTGTTCGGATCTTGCATTCTGATCATGAACCTATTTTTTTCATTTTTCAAAGTAAGATGTATGGTTAAAAATTGAAGAGAAAAATATGTGTGGTTAAAAATTTTGAAAAATTGTATAGATTATATATTGGTTTATAAACATAATTTGTGTCTTACCGAATAGAGGTCAAAATGAATGTTAGACTTAGCCTATGTTTGGCAAATTTAAAAAACATATTTTTTAAATAACTCAATTCTCCAAATCATTTTTTAACCACACATATTTTTCTTTCTTCACTTTTCAACCACACATCTTACTTTGAAAATATAAAAAACATGTTTTACACAAAACTTTTAACAATTTAGTGTCAATTTGTGTAATTTGTTTGTAAATCCAGTTTAGATTCTTGAGAAGTGAATTGCATTCTAAGTAATACTTTGTAATAAGTGGAGGAAAGGCATGAAATATATGTACAAGGTTTGGATTTTCGAGTTAAGATACTTTACTAAAAAAATAAAGAAATAATAATAAGAAATGCACAAAACTTTTAATAAATAGAGTCTTAAGTGAAACATTTTTTAAAGAATCAAGTAATGTTTTTTGAGCCTGTCGGGTCGATTATCCGACCAATAAATTGGGTCAAGGGTTAGAGGATTAACCTATTACTTGACATGCGAAAACGTAAATGTTCTACTTAGCCTATGTTCAGATCTTGTATTCTGATTATAAACCAATTTTTTTTTTTTTTTTTTTTCAAAGTAAGATACATGGTTAAAAATTAAAGAGAAAAAATATGTGTGGTTAAAAAGTTTGACAAAACTGTGTAGAATATATATTGGTTTATAAACATAATTAGTGTCTTTACCAAATGGAGGTCAAAATGAATGTCAGACTTAGCATATGTTTGACAAATTTAAAAAACATGTTTTTAAATAGCTCAATTCTCCAAATCATTTTATTAATCACACATATTTTCCTTCTCCACTTTTCAACCACACATCTTACTTTGAAAATATAAAAAACATGTTTTACACAAAACTTTTAACAATTTAGTGTCAATTTGTGTAATTTGTTTGTAAATCCAGTTTAAATTCTTGAGAAGTGGATTGCATTTTAAGTACTACTTTGTAATAAGTGGAGGAAAGGCATGAAATATATGTGAAATGTTTGAATTTTCGAGTTAAGATACTTTACTAAAAAAAATAAAGAAATAATAATAAGAAATACACAAAACTTTTAACAAATAGAGTATTAAGTGAAACATTTTTTAAAGAATCAAATAATGTTTTTTGACCCTGTTGGGTCGATTATCCGGCCAAGAAATTGGGTCAGGGGTTAGAGGATTATCCTGTTACTTGACATGCGAAAATGTAAATGTTCTACTTAGCCTCTATTCGGATCTTGTTTTCTGATTATAAACCAGTTTTTTTCATTGTTCAAAGTAAAATGTATGGTTAAAAATTAAAGAGAAAAAATATGTGTGGTTAAAAAATTTGAAAATTTTTGTAGATTATATATTGGTTTATAAACATAATTTGTGTCTTTACCGAATAGAGGTCAAAATGAATGTCAGACTTAGCCTATGTTTGGCAAATTTACAAAACATGTTTTTAAATAGTTCAATTCTCCAAATCATTTTTTAACCACACATATTTTTTTCTTCACTTTTCAATCACACATCTTACTTTGAAAATATAAAAAACATGTTTTACACAAAACTTTTAACAATTTAGTGTCAATTTGGGTAATTTGTTTGTAAATCCTATTTAGATTATTGAGAAGTGGATTGCATTTTAAGTAGTACTTTGTAATAAGTGGAGATAAGGCATGAAATATTTGTCAAAGGCTTGGATTTTCGAGTTAAGTTGAGGTACTTTACTAAATAAGTAAATAAATAATAATAATAAATTCACAAAACTTTTAAAACATAGAGTTTTAAATGAAACATTTTTCAAAGAATCAAGTAATGTTTTTTGAGCCGGTCCGGTCGATGATCCGAACAAGAAATTGGGTCAAGGGTTAGAGGATTAACCTGGAGTCGACATGGTGTCGACCTGGACATTAAATAATATTTAAATATTAAAAATTTAAAAATATATGAAATCGGGATCAACCCGGGTCCAGGTCGACAAAGTTTCCCGAGTTGACCCAGATCGTTAACCGAATTTGACCAAACTAAGTTTAATGTGTGACCCAACCCGATTTTTGGCCTGTGTATTAGGTTTTCGTATCGAGAATTTATTTAATTATTTATTGCTGAGGTAAATAAATATATCTCGAACCTTAAATAAGATCTTGTTTGACAATATTTCATAAAGTAAATTTTTAGGCCTTGTTTGATTGGACCAATTTTTCCTTGGAAAAATCAATTATTTTCTAACTTCCCTATTTTCCAATTGTTTGATTGTACATATTTAGATAGGAAATTTTTTTCCTTGAATGAAGCAACGCCCCTTGATTTTCCTCAAACTTGGGGAAACGATTTTCTCAAGATACTTGGGAAAATCTTTTTCAACTTGGTTTGTTAATATTTTTGTCTTGTTCGATGTTGTTAATTGACTTTTTTTTTTTTATAAAAAAATAACATTATCATTATCAAGTAGAAATATATCAAAAAAGTAAAAAAAATTATTAAAATAGTTAAAATTTAGTACTTTATTTTTCATGGAAAATAAAGTCAATTAAACAAAAATAACTTAAAAATTTTCTCATTTTTTTCTTTTAAAAAATTAAATCAATCAAACACTTTCAGTTAATTTTTCATAAAAATATTTTTCAAGAAAATTCATTTCACCAATTTTTCACACTCGCAATGCATCATAAAATGAAATATTTTGTTCGACTTTTATTAAAATCAAATAAAAATCTAACTTTTATCAAAACAAAAACAGTGTCACCGACAGATTGTTAACCATAGGTCCATAACGTTTCAAAAGATTCTACTAAAGATTCGCAGGCAAGGGAATAGAAAAAGAAAGGAAAAAAATGGGGGGAATTAGATGAAATCAAGAGTGACTGGAAAATGTTCGAAACTCCTCGTCCTTTTGCTCTTCCGATGGAGATGGTGAAGCTCAGAAATTCTTCATTTTCGAATGCCTATTCTTCTCATTCTGTATATTCTTCTAATTACATAGTTTACAGCAGCATATATTTGCTCTTAATTATCACCGGTGCAAATGCATTTAGTCCAATAATACAGCTTCCAGCATCTGGGCTTTTCAGAAACACTTCCCGCCCGTCCAAAACTTTAGTTCTCAATATAAATGATTTTGGTGCCAAAGGAGATGGATTCACTGATGACACCAAGGTAAAATATTCATAAACGAGTTTTCAAAATGCTTATAAATTATATTGCATTTCACCTGTTTTTACTTTTTACTGAATGCAAACAGAAAAGATGGTTTTACTGTATTGTTCTAAGAAGTAGCTTTGTAATGCGTTTGGCATGTCTTGAGGTGATTGGAATGATCATTGGTTGGTAAAGAATTAACAGGGTTATGTACTTAAGTGAAAATATTTGACTTATTAATGTGGGGTAATGAAGATTTAGAGCTCCAATGGGACACTGTCGAGCTTCAAAAAGTGTGTCACATCATCAAAGTAAACAATTTCTAACTATTTTCTTCTTCAATGCACCTCATGTCATGCTGAAATGACAAAAATAAAATTTAGATATTGTCTATCTAACTCGCTGACTGTCTTAAGGAAATGATAATTTAATAGTTTTATTTTAAATAAATAAATGATGGATAGGCATTATTATTGGACCGTAAACATAATGCATTGGAGATCAATTTTTTGCCTCAGTGTCGGTTTGTCGGTTTATTAGACATTCATTAGAAGTCCAATTAATTGCTATCAAATAAAACCTTTTTTTAGCTTGGCAATGTCCCATTGGAGATGCTCTTAGTTCATCTGTTCTTGATCATGACTACCTTCTCCAATTTCCCATAAGTTTATCTATGTTCTCTGTCAAAATCCCATGCTTTCTAATTTGGAATAACTTCTATTTTGTCCTCCTTGCTTGCTTTCCACTATGTTGCGCATTTTTTGAGAATCGAGATTGATCAAGGAAGGTGTAAAGCCCATCTCCTTTTGCTTTAAAAAATCCGGTGGCAGGTGCAATGCCCTTTGCTGCCTACCTAACTCAACCCCCTAATTGTCGTGTCTTTGGATTGATAATTCTGGTTGTTATACATGAGGCTGTGAGTTCTCTTAAAACCATCAGGTGCTCCATGATGCGCTTCACACCCTTTGGATCCATAAGTCATGTATTCCTATTCTAAGGTTCATTTGTATTGTTTATTACCTATGTGAAGAAAATTCAGGCCTATTGATTCTGCTATTTGCCACCATCAGCTCTACATTCTTTTCACATTTTGATTGCTTTTTGATGAGCTTTCACCATAAACTGTATTATGCAGCATGTGATCAGGTTCATTAAATTTTTTTTCCCCTTCTAATCTCAATGTGATTGGATGGAGTCAGACTTTGGAAGATGTTTGGACGCGAGCTTGTTCATCATCATCATCACGATCAAAAATTGTAATCCCTGCAGGGAAATTTTACCTGGTTCGACCAATTAATTTTGCTGGTCCTTGCCATTCAAAGGTGACCTTGAGGGTAAGTACTGGACTTCCATTAATCAATATGCAGTAGTGCTTCAAATGTAATATTGAACTTAAAATTTATATTTTTCATTATTAATTATTAGCTGAAATCTCCACAATTGTGTGTATTTCTTGCAACATCCATAGATTTCTGGTACTATTGTTTCGCCAAGAGATCCTGAGGTCTGGGAGGGTTTGAACATTCATAGATGGCTCTATTTCCATGGAATGAAGGACCTGATTCTAGAAGGGGGTGGAGTAATTGATGGGAGGGGCGAGGAATGGTGGGCTCGATCATGCAAGAGGAACACGACAAATGTAATTCCATCATTATTCGTGATATTTTACACGAGTATGATCCTGTTTTCTTTTCTTGAAATAGAACTTTCCCGTAAAATGATGTCTAATACTGGTATCAACTTATTTTTGCAGCGTTGTACTCATGCTCCAACGGTTAGAACTGTTTTGGTTTTATCTCTGCTTTAATTTCCATATTCTCTTTTACACCAAAAATATTTCTACTTCTACATCTTGTTGATATTTTTGGTCATTGTGGACTATAATGCAGGCCGTTACTTTCCATAGATGCAAGAACTTAAAGGTCAGAAATATCACCACATTAAATAGTCAACAAATGCACATGGCATTTACTGTTTGTGTACGGGTTGCAATGTCGCATCTCAATGTCTTTGCACCTGCTGATAGCCCTAACACTGATGGAATCCATATAAGTGCATCAAAGCGTATAGAACTCAATAATATCATTGTTAGCACAGGTTTGTTGGTCTCTTAAAGAGTTATATGTTCAGAAATAACAGGAGAGGATGAAAATTGCTGCATTTAGCCCCAAAAAAAAAAAAAAACTAAAAAGGAATATAGGCTTTTCTTTAGCAATTTCTGACTTGTCTTGCCCAAAATGGAAAAAGAAAAATGCTTTTTTTCCTTAAAAGAGAAAAGCAAACTTTCAAAACATTACTTGAAATGCTTCTTCTCATATTATAGGATGCTCTCGATAATCTTGATGATAACATGCTATTTAAGTAGGTGCTGCAGAAAGCTTATCTGGTTGTAATTACTGTAGATGGGGACAAAATTGTTACTCCACCTGATCTAAATCCAATTTCTGCTATTGCTGTGAATTGTGATTCCTACTCTGTATATTTGAATGTGATTAATTGTTTCAAAAGATGGTAAATTCTCAAATGACAATAAGATTTGAGAAAATTGATTTTTGTGTCATGAAAGACCTGGCTGCATATTGTATAGGAAGGTCTGAAAAACTGTATTCAGAAGGCCAATAATGAGTAAGGCGCCATAAGAGTCAAACCCCAGTGCTGTTCTTGCAAGTTACCAATTTGTTTATGATCCCAGATATAGTCCAGATTCCCTAGTTTTTTAATTTTCTGCAAGTTAGGGAGAGAATTCCCTACTATATCCCCCCTCCCCCACTCAAAGAGGAACAAATGAAATAGGTAAAGGTGCAGCATCAGGACGAAGAATGAAAGCTCCTATGGACAATTGATGTCTAACCCAGTTGGTAGGTGCCTACTGGTTCTCTCTGCAACCGTCTAACTTAGATTTGTGGGAACTGCAGTTTTACCGGTTTTTCTGGGCACTCCGTTCTACCACTGCTAAAACTATTAGTCAGTGATGCTTGCCTCAAAAGAAAACATGTGCACTGAAATTTGAAATTTGCGTATGAAGACATCACATTCAGCAAATCTTGTTGGATACACTGTGAATCTGCTTTGCCAAGTGTTTTCTTTAGTCCTGAAATTATCATAAACTATTGGCAGGAGATGACTGCATATCCATAGTTAGCAATTCTTCAAGTATCAGTATGAAAAACATTGTGTGTGGGCGAGGACATGGTATAAGGTAATATAATGCTGAATATAAATTTTGAACCACCTCTATACAGTTTTTTAATTGATAATGGTTATTTGGCAGCATCGGAAGTTTGGGAAAAGCAAACTCATCAGCTTCTGTGCAGGATATTAGTCTTAATGGAGCATATCTGTTTAATACGGAGAATGGATTGAGGATCAAAACATGGCAGGTTATCTTTCTTTACAAAATGCACTAGTCATTCTATAGCAGTAACATTTTCAAACTAATAACATCTACCGCCTCCATTCTCGCCGTCTTCGGGGTCCCTATTTTCTGATTTAACAGGGAGGCAGTGGTTTTGCAAGAAAAATCACATTCCAGAATGTTCGGATGGAAAATGTCTCAAATCCTATCATAATAGATCAGTATTACTGTGATTCTTCAGTGCCTTGTCTAAACCAGGTACTAAACTTGCTTTAAATGTTGGGTTTTTGATCTGGATGATAAACATAAATTCCTGTGTACGAAGTCTCATCACTTCCATGTCCATGCCGTTGGGAATTTACTTAATCATGTACAACGGAATTTAAAATAATTTTAATTTTCAATCGAAGATTTGCTTCATATTTAGATAGAAATCTTGATAAGAACATTATCTCTTGAATGTTTTTGCAAACTAATTTGAGAATCTTGATTTTCCAATCTTCTTGCACATCATAGGTGTTCAATTGTCTACCCTCTAAAGGTGATTCACACGAAATAACAAGAATGGGAGATTAGAGTTTCTCAATTCTTGTACTAGCAAGATAATAATGAATTGGTGTAGAATTTGTAAACCTCAGGTGCATATTAATAGGAGTTAAAGTGGGCTTGTTCCATGACTTAAACATGACCCGGCCTATGTGGTTTAACTAATCTACTAAATAAACATAGGGCATAAATTAATCAATCTAATTAATTAACTAGAGAATATTAATAAACAACTTAATTAATTAATTCTACAAATACCGAACACTTAATTAATTAATTCTAATTACATTTTCTAGTTCTCCCATTGTGTGTAACCCTTTAGGTTCCCAATCATGATGTCGAACGACGTAAATTATTTTGGTGTATCAAAATAAGATTAACTAAAACGCTCTTTTCAATTATTCATTCATTCTCCTAGATTAATTAATTCACTTTCGTTTCCTAGATTGAAATCTAGCAATGTGTTAGGGCAATACATGTGACGGGAAATGTTATGTGGTGTGACAAAACCAAACTTGTTTATACATCATGAAACTATAATCCTTTCATCAATATGATCCTATTAATTACGAGAAATAGAAGTGGGTTAATCTCGATTATTGATCATATATTTTATTTCGCTTTTAAGTCAATAAACGTTGAAACGATTTCCGACTTATGAATTCACCTTGCCAATGATTTCGATATCAACTTAACCAAATAAAAACGTAGATCATAATCTCTTATTATTTAAGAGTGACTTGATAATTCAACCTTCATATGATTCTTGACATGCCTAAACGATATCGTATTAACAACTCTTCATATAGCAACATCTGACATCGCCAAAACATGACTGTCCTCATATAAGGTGGTACTATGATGACTTTAAGTTAGAGGATCAATTCCACTAATGAACGTTAGAGACTGACCATTAGGGCTCAGATATTATCCATGTAGAATCTCTATTGTAGGTCTTCAATGTTTTGTTCTCTTAACAAAACATCTATGTGCCCATTTAAATGTCTCTACATCTTAATTTGTGAGATCAACTACTCACTTCTAAAGTGAGAATGACACACGTGTTGGTCTAATCGTAATAGCAATATCCGTATCTTGATATAATTTTATGACCAAGGATAATTTAAGATTCAATTATAACTTGTATCTCATAATCACAACTTCTTGTGATTAACAAGTTATAAAGATTTGAATTTACGAACTGTTAATTTAGCCTTTGTTTTTTAACGCAATCATTATAATTTATAAATAATTATAAACAACACAATTTTTCAAATAATTTTTTAACCACACACCTTCTCCATTTTTCAACCACACATTTTACTTTAAAAACATAAATAAACCAATTTATCGAATACAACCTTAATTTGCAAGAGTTAAAATATTAATATTAATCAATTAAATAACAATTTTGCCAATTTTGCCATGCATTCAAAATGAATTAATTAAATATATTAATAAGTGTGGTCAAATAATTGGACCTAGGGTATAATACTTACACATGACTCAACATATTCTCTCTCAACATGAATTCTTTGTTAACGTTGCAGAACTAAGAAATATATGCTACATGTCTTTCTAGACCCTTGATTTCTTACAGAAAGGAAAAGGAGAAAAAACAAGGAAAATTTTCCGTCTGGCCAAGAAAACAATAATCAAATTTCAAAATTTTTGGATATCAATTAAATGCACGAACAACTGAACAAGGAAAGAATCATGTCATGACATACAATTCTTGATAGTGTGTGTAAAATTGTTTGCAAGTTGATTACTCGTGCCATTCTACTTGTACCATGCAGACTATGTCCATCAGTATTGATAGTGTCTCCTTTCGTAACATCAAAGGAACTTCAGCTACGGAAGTAGCAATCCTATTTGCATGCAGTGACAGCTTTCCGTGTAGAAGGTTACATTTGGAAGATATTCAACTAACGTCGGCCTCTGGTGGAATTACAAGATCATTCTGTTGGGAAGCATATGGCAAAAGCTCGGGGACAATATGCCCTGCTCCTTGCATTTCAGCTGGTGAAATCATAATCGGACTGAATGTTCAGTTGAACTCTACTCAATGGCGTTATGCTTCCCTGTAGACATAGAAGACAAGAAATAAGTGTACTCTGCAGCAACTATATTTATTTTCTTGAACATATTATCTCCAAGGAAGCTGGAAGACGAGCGAGGTTGCTGCTTTCATGAATATCTCAGTAAGCATTCATCTGTTACTCGGGATTTTATTGTACACTCTTCAAAATTGTGTTCACGCTAAGTTGCATATATAGTTCTAAAAACCCAAGCACGTACAATATTCTTGGATTCTAATTAATTTGCCTCTTATGCATCATACACGGTAAATCAGAATGCCAAGGTCGTCTACGAAATTCAAAAACATAAGTATATGATAATCATCAGATGAAGTGGATTAGTTTATGATACTAAAGGGTGAATGGTCTATATATATACATATATATATATATATTTTTTTTGAACCTAGGCGAACAATTTTCACGCATAGTATAAATTGAAAGCAACAAAGACGTTCATTTTAGAATTAGACACAATATTTTCCAACCATTGGATTAATATGGAGAACCAATTTTATTTATCCCACATAACAACAAAAGACTCCTAACTTCTACCAATACCAGAATACTAAACTACATTTTCACCTCTCCATCCTAATCAACCTATAACATAGAAACTCGTGTGAAGACAAAACATTGGATTAACTGAATTCGGACCTCTGTAGTAACCCATAAAACATTTGACAATAAAACATTAACCATTCAACATTTGTTAGAAATAATGAAGTAGTTAGAATGATTTCGGATATTAGATCCGTGGAGTAATGAACTGTAAATATTCAAACAAATTGATGTGTTTCAGGACTCTCGACAATCGGAGTCATAGCAGGCTTGACGGGAAAATATAAATATTCAAGCCAAAACAAGAATTCAGCAGGTTCGACGAGCTTTGAAGATCAAAACCGTGTCAAAAAGAACCGAAAATTATGCAGAAGAGCTGTCACGGCTGTAACCAACATAAGTCACGGCCGTAACCTCCCCTCGGGTTAAATGCAGAATTTCAAGATTTTCAATTTACGGTCGTAAGTATAAGTGTTACGACCGTAACCTTAACCAGAAACACACTTACGGCCGTAACGGATTAACGGATCAGATTTTTTTTCAGATTTTCGTATATTTTATTTCCTTTTCCTATTTTAGCTATTTTAGGTTAGTTAGAATTCTATTTTGAGTAACTTAGCGATTAGGGTTTTATTTTGCTTATTTATACGAATTTTTTGATTCATTGTAAATTAAGACTTTGATTTTGATATAACAGTTTTTATTGAGGATTCGATAAAATATATAGGTGGATTCCTATATTTTCGAACTTATCAAGAATATTTCTTGTGGCGTTCAAATATCGAACTTATCGAATATCTCTTGAAAATATTTGTGGCGTTCAAATCAGAGACTCATCAAGGAGATCGGGCAAATCCTTGTGGCGTTTCGAAAGTCGTGGTTCTCTATTCCGCATCGTCGAGCCATCGCGTTGTGAATATTGGGTCATGATTCATCCGTCCAACCACAACCTGAGTTCGGAACTTTCCGGCGTTTCTTCCGCGCTTCGAATCTCATCATCTGGTATCAGAGTTGGACTCTGAATTCAGGTTTTTCTATCCAGTTTAATTCTTATGTTTATCACCGAGTCTGTCATAAGAATTATCCATATCTTGTTGTTGAGTCTTTCTTTTCTTGTTCTTTGTGCCAGTAAATATTTTTTTTGTTTGATCCATATAAAAAAATTCAACAAAATTCAAAAGTGTTTGTTTTGCTTAATTCTTATCCGAATTAAGTTCCGTTTGTTTTTTCGTGTTCGTTGTCGAATTTTCGGATTTATATAAAAAAAAAATATTATTTTTTTATTATTTTATTTATTCCGAAAACTCATCCTAAATTCAAAAAAAAAAAAAAAAAAAAAAGTCCATTCAAGAACCACTTTCTTGAATTTCTTGATCCTCTGTTTTCATTATTCTTTTTATGTGTCCTTCCACAAAAAATTTCAAAATATCCAATTCCCAAGAAAACGCCAAAGATCGTATGTGGAGATTTTTGAATGAAGCTTTGGTTAGGTTGGATAAATTAGATGAAAGGGAAGGGAAATTGAAAAATGGGCTATCTCAAGCAAATCGTAGTGATTATAGGCGTGATCCTAAACCTAGGGATGGAATCGGGGTTAAGAGAGGAGCTGAGATTGATCCAAAAGCAATTTTGAAAAATCAAAAAAAAATTTATGAGGAAAGATTGAGGTGTGAACGGGAGGCAGAAAGAAAATATTTCGCTAAATTGCGAAAGAAGGAGGAGAAACGAAAGACGGTAATTAGATGGTTAGAAGAGAGTGAAAATCATGTTGAGCCTCGGGATATGAAAGTTGAAAAGAAGGAGGGAGGCTTGAGGCATGAAGAGACCCCGAACTTTGTGGTAGGAGTTGAAAATGTGGAGTTAGGCGAACAAACTCCAAAATTTGATGAGGAATTAAAAGTTGGGGTCGAAGTTCAAATTTTGATCTTTGAATTGGTAGATCCACATTTGAATACCGTTGGGAGAGTGCATGAAATTAGTGATAAAAATCTGGAGGTAGAAGATGTGGTCGAATTTGAAAGTAAAAATTTTGAAAATGTTGTTGAAAATTCAAAGGAAGAACGAGGTGAAGAGGAGGGCCTCGTGGTTTTTAAAAAAGAAGTGGAGATGGTGGTTTATCATGAATACAAGGATCCACACCTTGTACCTCATGAAGCTAACATGTCCCTCCCCATTCTATTTAATTCTTTCTTGCAGATTTCTTACACTTGGGAGCTTGAGTCACACCAATCATGGCAATTCAAGCTCGAGCTTCAATCCATTCATGTAACACAAGTTACAAAATACTATTGGTCATCCCACTGGCATGGAAGCAATAATTTTCCGTTTGATCCAGGGGGAGCAGTTGCATTCATGAACAAAGCTATGATTCGGACGAATCATCCTAAAGAAGGAGGGTATGATGTGGTCCAGGACCCTCGACAATCGGAGTCATAGCAGGCTTGACGGAAAATATAAATATTCAAGCCAAAACAAGAATTCAGCAGGTTCGACGAGCTTTGAAGATCAAAATCGTGTCAAAAAGAACCGAAAATTATGCAGAAGGGCTGTCACGGCCGTAACCAACATAAGTCACGACCGTAACCTCCCCTCGGGTTAAATGCAGAATTTCAAGATTTTCAATTTACGGCCGTAAGTATAAGTGTCACGGTCGTAACCTTAACCAGAAACACACTTACGGCCGTAACGGATTAACGGATCAGATTTTTTTTCAGATTTTCGTATATTTTATTTCCTTTTCCTATTTTAGCTATTTTAGGTTAGTTAGAATTCTATTTTGAGTAAATTAGCGATTAGGGTTTTATTTTGCTTATTTATACGCATTTTTTGATTCATTGTAAATTAAGACTTTGATTTTGATATAACAGTTTTTATTGAGGATTCGATAAAAGATATAGGTGGATTCCTATATTTTCGAACTTATCAAGAATATTTCTTGTGGCGTTCAAATATCGAACTTATCAAATATTTCTTGAGAATATTTTAGGCGTTCAAATCAGAGACTCATCAAGGAGATCGGGCAAATCCTTGTGGCGTTTCGAAAGTCGTGGTTCTTTATTCCGCATCGTCGAGCCATCGCGTCGTGAATATCGGGTCATGATTCATCCGTCCAACCACAACCTGAGTTCGGAACTTTCCGGCGTTTCTTCCGCGCTTCGATTCTCATCACAAATTATCCACAAAAAAAAAAAGAAAAAGTTCATCTTCCCTTATCAGAACCAAATAACAGTACACACAACAAAAATAAATAACTAAGAAATCATTAGAGAACTTGCTATAAGGAATTTAAGAGAGAGAGAGAGAGAGAGAGAGAGAGAGAGAGTAAAGTCTTTCCTTTTTTTTTTTTTGGAACGCAAGAAAATTTATTCATTCATAGAGTCGGAAAAAAGTACATCAGAAATAAATAATGGATGAAAATAAAACCATTCACTCGAATCTGACAAAGAATTTGCTACCTTTGCAATTGCATGGGCGATGTGATTCGCAGATCTTCTTACCCAATTGAACCCAAGTCCTTGTATTTCACAAGCTTATGAGCGGCAATAGTCAATGAGAATGCCATTTCGGCGTGCATTAGAGACGATCAAAGCATCCATCTCAATGCCCAAGACACCGGGAAAATGATTTTTGATCCAGCTCAAAGCTTTTCTAACACCCAATGCTTCGGCCACTGATGGATCAAAGTCTCCCCAAATTGGTGAACTCTTTGCTGCCACGAAGAAACCATATTCATCCCTAATGACCATCCCTATCCTAGCTTTCATTTGGTCCTTGAACAATGCCGCATCGACGTTTAGTTTTAATTGACCAGCACTTGGAGGTATCCATGTATCAACTTCTTCCACCTCCAGTAATATGCTAGAAGGCATTCCACGTTGCACCTCACGCAACTGTTGGAGGAAATACTTGGCTAGATCCACTACCTTAAGGACTGCATGGGATCTAGCTTGCCACACTTTTTCATGTCTGTTATTCCATAACTCCCAGCAAATCACAGCAACAAGTTCCTTCGAATTATTGCCATCCTCGAAGGCCAATGTTATACACTTCTTAAAATTTGAAGCTGATGCAAACTTGAAATTCATCCCAGCACCAGTCCAGACCCGTTTTGCAAACTCACAGAGCATAAAGCAATGAAAGGTAGACTCCCTATAACAATAACAAACATGAAGTGTGCATCCACTTCCACGCTTTTTTCTCTTAGCATATCAACCGTTGGTAGTACATTTGAAGCCGCATGCCACAAGAAGTTTTTCACTTGGCCAAGAACCTTTAGCTGCCAAATTTTCTTCCATAAAGGATTAACTGGCCGTTGAGAGAATTCTGATTTTGCACTCAGAAGTGTTCTATATCCACTGCGAACAGTATAGGCTCCTTTCCTGTAATGCAACCAAAAATTCTATCATTAATCCTCTGGTTGTTGAGTGGAATATTCAATATGAGGCGTCGGCCTGTGTGGTTGAAGATGTCATTGATTGCATCCACATCCCAAGAAAGAGAATCTTCAAGCAGCCATGGGTCTGAAGTGATGTATCCATGATGAGGATCAGGCAGCCATGGGTCTCTCCAGACCCGTATGTTATTGCCCCGCCCAACTCCATATCTTAAGCCGCTGTGAATTAATGGTTTGGCAGCTACAATGCTTCTCCAAACATAGCAAGTTATGCCCAGTTTTTGCTTCAAGGAAACATGAAGAGGGATAATATCGTGCCTTGAACACACAAGCAACTAGTGTATTAGGCTCAACTATTAGTTTCCATCCGTGTTTACCAGCAGTGCTACATTTATTTCATGGAGTTTTCTGAATCCAATACCTCCTTGGTCCTTTGAAAGACAGCCGGTCCCAGCATATCCAATTTATGCTTTTTGTTGCTCCTTGCTTCGAACTCCACCAAAATTTATTCATAAGGCGTTCAATTTCAACGCTGAGTTGCATGGGAATTACGAAGATGCTCATCACATAGTTCAGGACAGCTTGGGAAACTGTTTTGAGCAGAATTTCTTTACCGGTTCTCGATAAAGTTCTCTCTTTCCATCCTTGCAGGCGCTGCCAAACTCTATCCTTTATGAAAGCAAAGATCTCCTGCTTTTTTCTCCCTATCATCGAGGGCAAGCCGAGATATTTATCATGTCCATGGTAGGCTTGAATACCCAGATTGTTGCGAATAACATATTGGCGTTCCCTTTCAACATTTGAAATGAAGTAGATTGTTGATTTTTGGAGATTTATTGACTATCCCGATTCATGTTCAAAATGGCGTGAAATCTCCTTTAAAAGTGTCACATTCCTGTAAAGTAGCATGGAAGAAAAGAAGGCTATCATCCTCAAAAAATAAATGAGAGATAATAGGGGCATGGCGGGATATTTTGCATTCGTAAATTACACCTGAGGCTTCCTTGCTTTTAAGATAGTCTGATAGACTCTCCGAGAAAATAGGACTATTCTACAATCACCTCGGGGCTTACCCCAGAGGTGACCGTCCTCTCACATGGAGGGGGTGGGCTCCACTTGTTGGAAGTGGGCTCCACCCCCTCCATGTGAGGAGGGGGTCACCTCGGGGGTAAGCCCCGAGGTGCTTTTAGCATTATTCGAGAAAATAATGTAAAGTTATGGAGACAACGGGCACCCTTGACGCAATCCTCTTTAGGGTATGATTGGACCGATCTCATCACTTCCATGGATAATATTGTACGAAACCGACGAGACACAAAGAAGAATCCAATCTATCCATTTGCTATGGAAGCCCATCTGAGTCTTGACATTCCTCAAGAAGCTCCATTCTAGACAATCATAGGCCTTGCTAATATCAATCTTCAATGGCGCCATACCTTGTTTTCCTTGCTTCTTTCTTTTCATCTAGTGAAGGGCCTTTAAAGCAATCATAACATTGTCCGTGATAGATCGCCCCGGTACAAAGGCACACTGTGTCTCAAAAATAATAGCTGGTAATATGTTCTTGAGGCGGTTAGCAATGGCCTTAGCGATGATTTTGTACAAGACATCGCATAGGGAGATGGGGTGCAAATCAAGCATGGACTCTGGACTGTGTTTCTTTAGAATGAGAACAAGGAATGTGTCATTCAATCTAGTGGGGAATCTGCAATTATTCAAGCAATCCAAGCACACAGAGATAACATCCTCTCCCACAATATCCGAATGATGATGATAGAATGCTGGGTTCATTCCGTCAGGGCCTGGGGATTTGTCCGAGTGAATGCTAAAGCAACATCACGATTCTCTTGAGCGGTGAAAGCAGCCACAAGCATTTCATTCTGTACATCCGTTACCCTTCGGTTGATAAGAGCAGCCACTTGCTCGATACTATCATCATGTACAGAGGAGTGAAACAAATTTTGGAAATATTGAAGCATAATTCCTTGGACTCCATCCAAATCCGAAATCCAGTCTCCTCTGTCATTTTTCAACCTATGCACATAATTGCTTTTCCTCCGACCTGATGCTGCTTTATCAGGGACGGATCCAGGACTAAATTTCAGCTAAAGCGGCCAGCCATGCACCATTGACCATAGACCGACGACGTCGACGGTCGAAATACTTTGCTATTGAAACCCTAGTGGCTGATAATTGGTAAATGTTGAAGGGTCGACTATTTCAATTGCGAACCCCAAGAGGAAGAAAATGATCAAGATTAGGCCTCCATGACAGCTGCCATTATTATTATTATTTTTTATTATCGAGATAGAATTTGTGGTTGAATAGTTAATTATAATTGTTTACCCGAACACGGGCTAGAACATAGAAATTTATTATTTTCCAAAATTACAAATTATAAAACATAAAAATTACAAATCATAATGCAAAGCAATGACATTAAATTCATTCTGAAAATTATATATTAAAGTATCAGAATATATTGATAAGTGTATTTTATACACTTATATATATTTCAAAACTAGGATATATCATTGTGTTTTATGAAAATGTTCTACCTAAATTTTGTTTAATTGTTGTTATTTTAGATTTTATTCAAAAAGAGGAACAAGGAAGCAATTGCAGGAAATAAAGGTCAAAAGTAGAAAAATTGAAGAGAAACAGGAGTTTTGGGGTCAAAGTGATCAAATCAAAAGTTGAGGATTCACCGCGCAAATAAAATCAGGGGACTAACTTGAAAGGCAAGGAAAAGATGGAGATTCGCATAAAAAATCCTCTATACGCGATCGCGACCCATCCATACAGTGATCGCGACATGGGCGAAAAATTGAGGCAGAGATGAAAATGACCAAGCAACGCGATCGCTGGACCACCTACCACGCGATCGCGTGGGCTTCAGACTGGGCCTAGTTTGGGCTTTTGTGCGCGATTTTGACAGAATTTACTCGGGAACTTAACCTAAGATATATATACAGCGCGAGAGGCAACGAAAAAAGGACTTTTGCTGAACCTAATGCCAGAGAATTCTTGGCAATTCTACATCAACTTTGAGGGAGATTCAAGCACGGAAAAGCTGTGGAAGTTAGAAGATTAACACGGGAATTCAATTCTTGGTGCAAGACTTCTTTTCTTGTCGTTAATTTCATAAATTCCATCATGTTTAATTTTGATTTATAATGTTTTTATCATTCATTCGTAACGTGCAACTAATCTTAACGTTGGGATGAACGATGTAGCCTAGTCAATTATTTCAATTTCATATTCCTTGTTTTAACGCTTCAATGCATGTGCCGATTTATTATTGCGTTTAATGCGTGAATGAACTGTCCACTCTTTCATGATTTTATGTGTTATTTTCATAATCCAAGAGGTGAGTTAATAACATAGATCTAGGTAATAAATCCGGTAATTGAACGAGAGATAGAGATGTACTCTTGTGATTAGTGCGATCGTGTGTGAATTCTTGTGTGTAATGCATCTAGATAAGGAATATTCAGACCCGATGTAAAGATACAAGGTTGACTTATTTAGATAGGATTGATTTAAACTCGAGAGAGGAATCTCAATTTGAATTAGTGAATTCGATCGAACACATATTTAGAAAATAAAAACTGGAATTGGAATTGAATTAATTGGCTAGGTGAACTCGTGAATCCCAACTACATACAACCATATTTAAAAACAAAAGCAATCTTGAAATCTCAATTTTGTACAAAAGTTTAATCTTTAGTCATCGTTCAAATTTTAGTTTTAAAACAATCAAAATTCATTTATTGGTTCAAATAAGGATAAGAATTTACATATTTCGGTAATTAGTAAGCAGTCTCTGAGAGACGACATTCCGGACTTCTAGGTCCATTTTTACTACTCTTCACGACCCGTACACTTGCGGAGGTATTTTGCATCGCGAGATATAAGTGAACAATAATTCATTCTCAAAATCAATTAACCATTTTGAAAATCATAAATCATCTATAAATCTGTAATTCATTATGAAAATTATCTATCAAACTATACATTTGGGCCAATTTAATAAGTTTCAAATCAATCAATTAAAAAATGAAAATCGTCTATCAAATTATAAATTTGGGCCAATTTAGTAAAGTTTAAGTCAAGAAAAAGCCCAAAACTAAAAGAATAAAGGGAAAAATACATAAATAAGGTAATTATAAATGCAAATTTCAAAAATGAGATGAAACTTGTGTAATTTAAAAAATTAGGTTGTAATTAAGATTAAGTAATTAAATTAAGTAATTAAAAATATTTTGTTAATTATAAATAAAATATTAAGGTCACAACAATTTAAAATCGCAGGTCACAAAAATACAAATCTTTTAAGTTACAATCACCATTTTTTAGGACACAGATAATTTTAGGGTCACAAACGATCAAAATATTAGGTCACTGATCAACTTATTTTTAGATCTCGTTAACAATATTTTTAAGTCAAGATTAATTTCAAAGTCACAACTTATCAAATGAGTAGGTCGTGTGAAGTCACGTGTATCAACAATTATCAATTATTGTTTTTAGGTCACATAATCAAACACCACAGCACAAACAAAAACATCACCGCAACCACCAAAATTCCAACCCCATAGTGTAAAAACAAAAATCACACCACTACCAACAACCATCATCACCGCAACCATGGCACCACTGCACCCACATGGCACCATCGCAACACCACGACACCACCCACCATCGCAACATCACATCACCATCTCACCACACCAACCATCGCAACACCATAGCGCGTGACTTCGATTAATGTGGAAGCATCGATCTGCACACAGGCGCACCGCACAACATCGTCGCTGAGTAGCGCCATCCTTGCTGTCCAGTCTCGCTATCAGGGAAGTGGTGCTGCTGTGTGCCCATGAACATCGCCTGGGCACACGTCTCCTGCACGCAGATGCAGAACGTTACATCGATCAATATGGAAGCTGAATCTACACGCAGGCGCATCGTACATCATCGTCATTGAGTAGCACCAACCATCTGTCTAGTAACGTCGTCAAGGAAGTGGTTCCACCGCCGCCACGCCGATGGATAATGGGTTCGGTGGGAAGAGTGGGTGAAGAGGGAATGGTTTGTTGTTTGTGTGGATGAAATGAGAGAAATTAGGGTTTGGAGGAGAGATATTGTTTGGTGAATTTATTTTAATTTCATATTATTAGTATTAGAATTAATATTAGAATTAGAATTAAAAATTTATTTAATACCTGATTTTTGAAGTTATTTAAATTTGATCTTATTTATGAATTTGGATATTTAAAAGTTTGGGTAAGTGTAATTTCCACAAGAATAAAAGTCTTCTTCCCTAAATCACGACAGCAAGCAGAGTCATCCTCATGCTGCTCGGCATTGTCGGCAATGGTGAGTTTACTATTCTTTCTAGATTTTGCACAAACAGCTCAATTAATCCGAAAACTCTATCCAATTCCCTAAAATCTCAGGTATTATTTCAGGTTTTCAATTAAAAAAAAAAAAAAAAAGGATTTGGATGGAGGCAGTGCTAGCTCGCCGGCACCTACATCAGCCCCTGTGCTTTATGAAAATATTTAGTATTTGAATCCCCTTCTCAAAGCCAAAATTTCTTAGATCGTTGTTTCCAATATAGCTCTTTTTGATGAAGAGTATTAAAGTATTCCGTCTGCATCCTGTGGAACTCTTGTATGCCTTCCTCATCCTATCGTGGGTCCCTTTTTTTCCTTGCAACGATGAATTTTTATAGAGAAACAGCGGCTTCCAAAGCCTCCCCCGCATGATATCTGAACCACATGTTTTCAGTCACTTTTGGAGAGGTTCCCCTGCACTTCTATCCCAACTGGAATTCAAGACCAGTTTGCAATCAGGTTCTCGCAGCCAGTGATTCTCAAATTTAAACTTTTTGAGAGTTGGATAGCAAATATGACATAAGGGTTGCAGGAGCAAAGGAGAGTGGTCTGATGAGAAGATCCTCAAGTTTTGAATCCAAGCCTGTGGAAATAAGGTGGTCCAATCCTGATTTGCAAAGGGTCTGTCCAGTCGTTCTTCGATCTATACTTCTGTGCCACAGCTTTTAAACCAAGTAAATTGGTAACCATCCTTATCTCCCTATACAATAAAAGGGCACTATTCATAAGCCATTTTTGTTATCTTCATTGGCTTAAGCTGCTTTCCAAACAAGACCCATTCATTGGCTGCAGCCGTTCATTTTCTTTGGTCAATCTTCAAATCGCTTGTTTTTTTCCCCTTCACTCCACATTTTCAAGCCGAGGATTTTATAAGCTAAAATCATTTCCATTTTCACACGCAATCACCCATTTCTCTTTTCTCCAACTCTCACACTATCACCATCCATACTCGGTTCTATCTACCTTCCTAAACGCCTAACCCTAGCTTTGCATCTCCAAAAAAATTTTCACGCTCAGCCCCTGCTCAAGCGCTGGCCACAGAATCACCACCGCCAACCTAGGAGGATTCGACCATATCAGAATCTTCCATACTTTTCTTACATTTCTCTTGTTTCCCTTTCAATACTCGGTCGAGAGCTCTCAAAATCAAGATTTGTTTTCGATCCTATTGAAATTCATCATTTTAATATGTTAGTTTCTTCCCAAATCCCTTTAATTTTATTGTTTTTATGTTCGTGATTTGATGATGTGCATCTATTATTTTGTTGATTTTCTTAATGACATTTTTGTTTGCTATGTATTGTCACGTGATCTTAGAATGGTAAGTTCGCATATCTGCAAAGAATAAAAATGCAAATGAAGATCTGTTTTTTGTGGGTTTGGATTTGGTTTGTATTTTATTTCATTTTCATTTTGTATAATTGTGGTAATGTGAACAGATTTTTAGTTGTCTATTACAAGATCTTTAAATAGTGAAGTTCACATACCCCTAAAGAGTAAAAATGTAGATGAATTTCTTTTCTTTATAGAATTTGGATTTGGGTTGTGAATGTGTGAGATATTTTTAATTTTATTGATTATTTATATTATTCTTACGCAGTGTTTGGTTTAGTAGAATTGGGGCGATCTAATATGATCTTTGCTGATAAATTCAAATTAAATAATTTCTAATTTCAATTCTCAAGATCTTTTCTAATTTCCTTCTATTCTACTGAATGCAATATTTGGGGTACTATATGAGAAGCTATAATAGAACTTAGAAGGTCACACCCAAATTTAAATGCTCAAGTTTCCTCATATAACTTTAAGTTGGCATATAACTTGGAAACTTTGAGTACTGTTTTTATAGGCTGGCATTAGCCTTCGTTTGTGCTTTCTATGTTATCTTCAAGTGTTGTCTTAATGATAAAAATGTATTCCATTGTCAGTTTATCCTTTAATAGTTTTAGCAGTGAGGGGTTGTAGCATGTGTGGTTGGTCTTCTGGTCATTGAGTCCATAACTTATGTCAATAACTTATGTCAAGCAGGATGAGTTCCTCCAGTGATATGAGTATACCATAACATATTAGAGGAACTAAAAACCGATTAGAGATTAATTATTTTTAATTTCATTGTTATCATAAAATACCCAACAAAATATTCATAGATATTATGTAGCTGAGAGACTTGATCTAAAAAAATTGTGTGCCCTATTACTTCAATAAGAGAAAGAGTTAATTAATTTCTTGCTTATTCTTGGCTAAGTACGTTGATAATGCTTAACATAAAGTGTTTAGAATCGAAGTTGAAGAGTTATTTTAGGGGGCAACATATAAAGTTATAGAAGTTAAATAAAATATTATTTTCATTTCTTTCCCCCAAAGATGGATGTTTGAACGTTTCTTAACATGAATTGAATTTACATTTTGGCATTTATAGGTAATAATGAAGATTCTAAAATTCTGGTGGTGTTTACTCCAAATATATAAAATATTTTTTGTACTTCTTTCACGACATTTGTGTAGTTATTTTTGAATGTCGTTTCTATTTCATTTTCAAGTTTAGGTTTGTAAAAGCTTTTTTCACTGTGATTTTGTTATTGTTTACGGTGGACTCAATGTTCGGTGTCTTTGAATACTGATTTAGTTCCATGATTTCCTTTTGATCAAACTATTTTTTTATTTCATTTGTAAAACTTATAATTATATTGTATTAAAAGATACATATTTAACAGTGTTTCTCTTGTGTGTTCCATGCACATTTTTTTAATTACACTTGAATGAAACCATGAATGAATACAATCCGTGAAAAAAATATTACACTCAAGAAACTGTAGTACCTACTGATACAAACAACGGATCCATTGGTGTGCAATGGTTCTTTGATGATGAGCACATCTAAAAGAATTCACACTGGAGAGGTTAGGTTTAGTACTAAAGTAGCTTTACATGTGTACTCTTTTATTTTTATCCTATAGAAATTCTAATTCATCACTTTATCTACGTTGTGATTGCCTCGGGGAAAAAAAAGAAAGAAAGGATAGTTCCATCATTCAAGTTTTCTTGCTAGAGGGACCACTTTAGCCAGTAGAACGATCATCTTAGAAGATGGAGAACTTAAGGTACTTTCTTCGTAACTGTAAATATCATATCTTGTGCTTATAACACAGATAAATCATTTGCATTATATAATACTTATTTTCATACTTAGTTCTAATTTCCATAACACATGTAATATCTCTAAATTTTGTGTCGTGCTAAACACACATTTCCTAGATTATCTTGTCTTCGTGCTTTATTTCAAATTGAGAAATCATTGACTACGAGTTCTTATGAAGATCAAATTTGCTGATCAATTGATTGTGTAAATGCTAGATGTTTTAATTATTATTTAAGTGTGAGGAGTATATATACAAATTTGATTGTGTCTTTATATATATGTTCATGGTACACTACCTTTCATTTATTTCCTCACAAAAATGGATCTTGTACTTCTTAGATATGCAATTTTTACCTTCTAATATAGTAGAATGTTCAAACTCACATATGCTCGATTGACCTTTTTATTTTACTGATTCAATGAAACATTCATTGTGCCAAGTAACCTACAATTGTAGCTGTGAAGCATCAGGTTCTCTTTTTCTTTTTCATTTTCGCTTCCTCGAATTTCAATGGTGAATAATAATTTTTACTATATTTGTAGATATCCACTGTATTTCTTAAAAATTTAATGAATGCTGTACTAAAGCACTTTGTCTTTGTATTTGTAGATATCCACTTTATTCCATTGGTTTCAATTTATAGTTCTTGTACCTCTTCCTTCCATTTTTGCCTAAAGTTTAGTTTCGGAATCTGAGTTCATTTCCTTATGAAAAAAACCATCTGTACATATAGATTTGTCCAGATTGGGTTACCTATGTGTGTTGGAAATTTTTTGGTTGTTGATTTTTAAGGTGATGTGATGGGTAAAATGATAGATTTTTGCCATGTGTACTATCTGGACACTAAGCTGTATAGTGCTTTGTACAAATAGCATGGTTCTTTCCTTATTCCTTATATATATACTATGGTTGATCATCATATTAGCTTGTGTTCGGATTGTGTAATGATTAAGGTTTATAAATCAATTTATGATCTACACAATTTCCTAAACCACTTTTCAGTCACATCTTTTCTCTTTCCAAATTTTATCCATTGATCATACCTCAAAATTTTCAAAAAAAACTGGATTATAATCAACATTTTTTATCCGAACAGAGGCTTATATGATGCTTAAAACTCCAAATTTTCTAATGCCCACATCTTCTCTTTGCCTCTAACTCATTTTTGGTTTTTCTCCATGTGTAAAGTAAACTTAATTTGTGTAAATTTATTCCCTTTAATGCCCACATCTTCTCTTTTTTTTTTTTTTTTTTTTTTTCATTATACTCACAATAAATGCTTTTTAATGCAAAATCTGAATGTTGCCATTATACAATCTTAAATACACATCTTTCCTCTTCCATTCCAAACCAATCAATTAAGATATAATCCAACTACGTTTTTTTTTTTTTACTCAAACAATTATACAGCCTTCAAACATGACATTGCTACAAGCTATTACATACTTAGCTAATATAAAACACGTGCATCACACATGCGTCAAACTAGTTCAGATCAAATAGTTGGCAGCCTTGGATACTTTCACATAATCCATTCAATAGTCAATTGGGGTGGCCGTTATTACGAAATTTTTCATGGTGATATAAGATATCAATAAATCAACTATACAAACCCACAGAAGAGTTGAAGAGGATGCCAGCAGCCTCAATTGATACTAGCTAGCTCATTTTGTAATTCTTTCAAGAATACCATAATATCAGTGAGGCGCCACTTTTAGAAACTTCTATATCAATGTGATATCGGGACATACTAATGAGAGATGCCATCTGTTGTTCTTTCCACACTAGTGCAAGACCTCCACTATGACCCATGCAATCAACCGTAATCAAACCATCTTAACCAAGCTTGTTCTTTATTGATAGCATTTTTTTTGTTACATGATAGAGTTTCGACAAGAAAAATATAATCGGGCTTATTATTACAGTTACAACTACATTTTAGTTACGTGTGACGTGTCGCTTATGGGGCTCAATAACCACCTAAGTAGGTCCACAACTACGTGGTTATTATTTTGGCCGAGGCATTTCGAGGCCCATTCCTTCTATGGCCGAACTATCTCCCTAAGCAGCATTATCCGAGGCAACCTCAAGGACCGGAAGCTAGGTTAGGCAGAAACGTCACTAACACAACTTGTAAGTAAACTGCAATCTGATGGGACAGCGCCTTTACCGTTGATGTGATAGCTGCCATAACACTATAGTAGACTGTAATGATTATGACCAACTAAATAGTTAACCTGACCAATGGTTGGGGAGAAGCCACATGTAAAGGAGAAACACGTGTCATGACAGTAGTAACTGAATGTAACTATAAATAGAACATGTGGGTCTCCCAGAAAAAAGGTTGGTAATTCAATACTCTAACTCAATATTTTACTCTCACTCCATTTTCTCTCTTTTACGCACTTATATTTCCCGCACCCAACTTATATTTGCTTGAAATGAGTTCTGACTTAGGCATCAGAGTACAAACGGGAGCCACCTCGACCCCCTTTGCAAGCTGATTGTTTGTCCTAGTGCACAGGAGATCCACGTGTTCAAGAGAAAGGAGCTGAGACGTGTTGATCCAATGTCCTACCAAATTTAGTGGTCAACAATTACTAACTAGGTCCAGTAGGACCTGGACTGTATGTGGATTGCCAAGCCCACGGTAGTTCCAACTTAGGGTACTTATATTGATCGGTGGGCCTACATGCTAGAGCCCACCACAATTCTATTTTTTGGCGTCTCATTATATGGGGCGATTTCATTGTTTAGTTTATATGGCGTTGCATCTAAATCCATCATGCGCCTTTTCGGGTCCAAAATAATAGTGCCATCTTGGTTCTCAGAATCTTCCTCCAGCCTTTCGTAATCCATTCCTTCCTCATATAGAGGATTCTCCTTCATAAGCAGATTTGGAGAATTTATTTGATTGGGGAAGTGATTAGGTCTTTCATTTTCCATAGTTGTCGCCTTTCCTTTCTTGGAATAATTTACGGGATTTGGATTGGACTCCAAAATGTCAGTTACCATTTCATCATTCTTTCTAAGATTAGCATTAGGGTTTTCCGGCGGTTCATTGTGGAGCCATTTATCACCAGACAGATCAACAATCCGACGATATGGAGCAAGTTCGTACGAACCATATGGTCGATCAATCGGGCCATCAGGTGATTCGAATAATTTTTCACAAAAGTTGTCGGAGTGTCCAATTTTTCCACAGATGTAGCAGAAGGTGGGAACTTTCTCATACTTAAACGACACCCAAATCCATTCTCCATTCGGTTTCTTGAGCTTCATCTTCCTCTTTAATGGTAAGTGCACATCCATTAAGACTCGAATGCGTAGAAAAAATTTCCAGCCACCAAAGAAGTTGTTTGGTTCTGACGCTATGTACAAGCCAATGAAATTGCCAATATATGCTATAAAACTCTCAATGATTTGAAGCCTGATGGAACATCATAGATATGAATCCAGAAGTTTGAATGGTATAACTCCAATTTTAATGGATTTTCCTCTTCATGCAGGTGCTTTAACAGCAGAAGGTGTTGTTCAAACGTCCATGGTCCATTCTCTAGTACTCGATTCATATCCAGCTGATGAAAAAAAAATTGGAACATGAAAAGGAACGACCCAAATCTTTAATGCACACACCCCCTTCACCGGCCTCCAAACTGAAGAAAGCGTTCGTTTCATTGCCAAGGAATTGATATTCTTATCAGTAAAAAATCGGCCAACAAGACAGTACCAATATTCTTCTGAAGTCGGCGGTAGAGCATCGCCCTCCAACTCAAGGCCTTGATCTTCGTCTTCGAGAGTGAGTTTTGCATAGGCATCTTCTAGCAACATGATAAGAGATCTGATGTAATTAAGGTCTTCATGAATTAGATGAGAAAACGGCTAGAGCAAACCCTCATGAGAAGAGGGAATAACAGACTCACCAAGCTAGAGAGGAAAGAAGGGAATAAAAAACTGAAAGTCTATTTTAAGACATACAACAAAAAAACCAGTGTTCAAGAACACTCATTGGCGGAAATCACAGCTCCATTTACCCATTTTTTACAAACTGGAAACCATTAGAAAAATTGAAATATTCCATTTTGTTTGTGAACCACAACTCTATAAAAAAAAAAAAAAAAAAAAAAGCCATTAATCAGTAAATCATAAATGGCCCGAGACTAAGGAAAAAGGAGCAGATTTTAAGAAACATACAATTGTTTGAACATATTTAGAATAGAAGCTACAAAAAGTGGTTTGATTGTGGATTTTTGATTGTGCCAGTTCGAATTCAATGGGGAAAGAATTGATTTTGTGGTTGAATAAAGGGAAAAAGATGCAAATTTATTAGTATTTTCATTTTCATCTACTAACATGAGGAAACTTCTAGAATATTGAAATGAAGGCCAAACCGTCAACGTGAAGACCTCACCCCTAATCCATCAATTTTTTTAACAACTAAAAATGCCCCTAAGGATGACCATAAACTATTATACCGCTTTCTCGCAGTGGGATCCAACCTTAATGCCTATTTTCAGTCAATCCACATCGCCACCTAAATATCACCGTTGTCTCCAGAATATGGACTAACAGCACCAGAAGAAAATACAGACATCTATTGAGGTACTAACACATTCATTGGCATATAAGACACACATCAACAAACCTGATTCATTCTAGCACGCGTATTTATCCATAAAACAAACCAAACGATAGGAAAAACCAGAGAGAAACTCATACTTTTATGCTTAAATCATTTTCTCCATAACCTAAGAATTTGATTTCACAATGCCATGTATAAGAAACTAGACTCTACACTTAAAGTACCAAAATCACTCAGCCTAGAATCCATTATTAATCAAGCTTTTTACTTTATTTAAATTTTGGAAAAAGAAATCAAATCACAAATTGATCTGATCAATTTATTTCATTTACCATTTATTCCTCTAAACCTGCATTTGAACTTAATTAATTTCTCACTTCGAACGGGCAAAAAAAATGTAAATGTAATTTTTTTTAATAAAACGTCAGAAATCGACCTCCAAAGAGTATTAACCTCATTGCATCACCAATTTTCAATTCATTCAACAATATAGATGAATCATATTAGATCATTTCATCCAAATTTAAGACACACATCAACAAACCTGATTCATTCTAGCACGCGTACTTATCCATAAAACAAACCAAACAATAGGAAAAACCAGAGAGAAACTCATAATTTTATGCTCAAATCATTTTCTCCATTACCTAAGAATTTGATTTCACAATGCCATTTATAAGAAACTAGACTCTACACTTAAAAGTACCAAAATCACTCAGCCTAGAATCCATTATTAATCAAGCTTTTTACTTTATTTAAATTTTGGAAAAAGAAATCAACTCAAAAATTGATCTGATCAATTTATTTTATTTACCATTTATTCCTCTAAACCTGAATTTGAACTTAATTAATTTCTCACTTCGAATGGGCAAAAAAAATGTAAATGTCAATTTTTTTAATAAAACGTTGGAAATCGACCTCCAAGGAGCAGTGTTCGAAAACGCGCGCTTTACGCGCGATGCCCACGCGGCGTTTTGGTCCAAAGCGCGAAAAACGCGTTTTTTGAAAATTTTGTTCTAAAAAGCGTGGCCGAAGCGCGCACTGTGCGCGCTTCGGCCATTTTTTTTTTTTTTTTCCTTTTTTTTTTTTTTACTTGTTCAAGTATGGGTAAAATTTAAATCAAATATTTAGGAATTGAAAAACGCTTTTTAACGCTTACTCCCGCTTAAGCTTCAAAAGCTTGACTCTTGAGCTCCACGCTTCGTCACGCTTCACGCTTTTTAGAACACTGCCAAGGAGTATCAACCTCATTGCATCACCGTTCTTCAATTCATTCAAAAATATAGATGTATCATATCAGATCATTTCATCCAAATCTTGTAGTGTACCCCACATAAAACACACCAAATTTATACTTGTAGAAACTGTTGAAAAATGAAATACCCAAACAAAGCCCAACCAAACTTCTCTTCTTGTAGTCTTCACAACCTCTCTCGCTCACACCTTGCAGAAAGAAAAACATGGACTGAATGTGTTAAAAATCCCAAAGAAATCCACAAAAATGCTAAAAATCCCAAAGAAATCCAAAAAGGAAAAATCTTTAAGAGAAGAAATTCTGCTCCATTATAACCCCACAACTCCAACCCTTGAAAAATCTCCATAATGAAGAAGGATAAAATATAACCAGTGGATTGTCAAAGATAGCTCTTTCAATAGAAAAAGAATGCCCTTAAGAAACCAAGAAATTGGGAGATGAACGTACTTGGGAGCGACATTCTGATTTAGTTGGTTGCTGTGCTGGTGGCACTTTCTCTTGCTGATGAGGGTGGTGGTGTGGAGGAGAGTGGAGAGTTGTGTTGGAATTTTGGAGAATTCCTACGTAATTTGAAGAATTTTGAAGAAATGTATGGGGATGTGATTTTTGTGCAAATAAACATCTAGGGTCTTTTTAACTTCGTAGGGGAGAAAGACCTCCCTATAATCGGTGATGAATAGCGAAAAAATACAAAAAAATCCCTCTTATTATATAAGTTCTATTACATTAGAAGGGTTTAATTTCACAAGTGATCACTGAAGTTTGAGCAAAATTTCAAATTGGTCGCCGAAGTTCCATTTTTACGGTGCTGGTAACTGAAGTTACAAATAGTTTTAAGATTGGTCATTTGAGATGAATTTTCATACAAGATTAAAGATGAGGACATCAAGTACAATTTTGAACATATTTTGCAAAATCGAAAACAAACCCCCAACCACCACCCCCATTTCACAATTGTTTCCAATCCAACCTAGACAGCATGGTATTTTTTTTTGATGAGAAATGAGTCATTAATTGGGAATATTTCCTAGAAACTTTTGAACGTTGCCATTGGATGCATAGTTGATGAGGCTAAAACTTTTTTTTCTTTTCTCCTTTTCGCTTTAAGTGCTATCATTTGTAGGTTACTGGCCATATGTGGAGGCATGTGTTGATGAAGATGAGAAAGGTGAAGCCCTTAAATATATACTAAAACTTGCTGATTACACACACACACACATATATATAATTGGTGAAACTAAATGCAAGTTTTATATAGTATTTTCTTTCACAAGCAACATAGGCGTTGTTTTTGCAAATTGCTAATTGTCCACATGCAGCATCTCAATTGAAGGATTGTGAGCTTCTTGGGCGACTGAGATTAACTTTTGCACAAACTGTAGCATCTTCTTCAATTTCTGATACACTAAGAGACCGATTGTCCTTTCAAGGTGTCTCTTAGTTCTTGCTCTCGTCATATTTATATTGTTTGCAATTGAGTATGTTTGCCTTTTGCTCGTGGATTTATCATTGCTTGAAAACAACGATAAGTCTTATTTAGCACAGGAACCGGTGCAAATTTATAGTGGCAGTGGTAGAGGAGATGGGGTTGATGGTGATGGGTGGGGGTGGGGGTTTGTTTGCAATTTTTCAAAATAGAATCAAAATTATACCTCAAGTCCTCATCTTTTTTTTGGGTGAAAGTTAGTCCCGATTGAGTATTCCGGAAACTATTTGTAACTTTAGTGGCCATCACCATAAAAATGGAACTTTAATGACTGTTTTGGAATTAACCCCATTAGAAGTGGATAGTAGTTATGTCAAGGCAGATACATAACAAACAAAGGTAATGATGGGATAAGATGTAAGTAACTAAATACTAAGAGTTGTTTGATTATGGATTTATATTTTTATCAACAAATAACTAATAATTCATTTTAATTATTTGTAGACATTTAAAGAATACCACTCAGCAGAAGAAATCGATTAGATTTGGAATTTATGGGTCAAATAATTCATTTAAGAGTGTATGTAAATTTTAATTTTTTATACAAACATGTATACATTTGTATAACTAATTACCAATATTGTAAATATAAACTAATTTGGTATTCAATTTGTCGATTTATTTAATTTTATTATATATATGTTAGGTGGTGATAGATTTGATGACATGAATGTGGGGAATGAGGTGTTGTAGTAGATATATAGGCATTTTGAAATTAAAAAAAATAAAAAAAATGGAAAAGGCTTCAATCGTAGGAACAAAATCGACTTATAGGGTTAACAAAAGACGTCGATTGTTGTCTATAACCGATGCCTTTTGTCAACTTTAGGCTTCGTTTTACAATTGACGCACATTGTCTAGACTTTACGCGTCGACGCTAAATGCATCGCCTTTACAACCGACGTGTATTGTCCAAAACAACTGACACCTATGAGTCAGTCTGTACTAGTGTAAGTATCAAGGCGAATGTTAAGAAGTGTGAGCGATTGTGCGATCAGGGTAATGTCTGGGCAATTTGGTAAGTAGGGAAATGATTGGGAGATTAGAGTGTTGGACAATACATAGATCTAAAGATACATTTGGCTCATTTAATCCATGATCTAAAATAATGGTAATGGAGCAATTAATGCAATTACCTAAGATGTAGGAAATCAGGATATCTATCATTTGAAATTACTGAAAGAAGTTATTATAGTGGACGGTTATATACAGTTGCAGAGTGAAAGTTATGCAAGTAGAGATCATTAAAGTATAAAAGAAAAAAAACAACATGGAAGAATGACAATAAAATCAACTATCAAAGAGAGATTATGTAATTTTCTTATCTTAGATTTTTTGCAATTTTCTCTAGTTAAACCTTGTGCGTTTACGCCCATTTTAGGCACATTGTAGATTAAATATTTCTAATAGAATACATCTTTTTGAGGCTTTGTATCAAGATGTTTGTCCCTTACATATCGTCTAATCTTTTTTTTTAATTATTAGCACGAAACTCACGTGAAACAATTTGGCAAGTCCAGTGGAACACTTGGTGTACGACTGGTTTGAAACATCATGCCTCATAAAAAATTTGATAAGGAGGTGACAATTCCACAATACGTTCCTTCTGAGATTGAACATTTTGAGTGTCAACTAAGTACCCCATTTTGAGATTGAACAGTTGCTTTAGGCCCAATTTTACAAAACTGAATCAGAAGTCACTTTAGAGAAATTAGCGAATTTGCGTCAATTTCCAAATTAATGGGCTGAATCATTTTCCCAAAGATTAAAATGGCTAGGAATCAAGTGTTTTGTGCCTTTACCTGAAAAATAATTTATCAAAACAGCTCAAATGTTCTTCAACTTTGAATTGAAAAGAAATTCCAAGACAGAGAATTTTCTTATTTAATTCAACTTAGAGATAATGTTATTAGATATGAGCGATTGTTAAGAGAGAAGGAAAGAATTAAGAGCTCTAGTAAATGGATTTATTATAGATACCCTAACTTTTAAATCCATGCAATTGACACCGATTAAGATGAGGCTGAGGTATATTTTTCCGAATTGATGAATGAGGACACTTATTTGTTGTAACAAAGGCCTGTATAGTATTTGACTGGCTATATAAAGATGAACAAATAAAATTGAGAAATAACCATAAATTATCAAACCTTGAACAGATTAAAAGCATGTTTTCTAATGTGAAAATTTTTCGAATTTCTTATCAAACTTATTTTCAGCCACACATTCCTATGAGACCCACCACTTTTCATACTTTTAAAACACTCACATTTCAAAATCACATATTTTTCCATTACCAAACATGCTCTAGGAGTAAAAATATTGCACATGGCATAATGTATGGTCTCACACGACTAGCATGTGTTGCAGGATGCTATTGATTCAGGAAGGATTAACTTTGAGTCAAGAAAGATGACGGTAGATAAGAATCCATTCCCACAGCCAGTGGATATCAGCATTATCATCTCAAATTTCAAAAAATTTGACCTTCCTAAGTTCAAGACTCAGAGGATGAACCACAACTAGTGGATGTCAATATGATCATCCCAAATTTCAACAAAATTGGTTGTCCTAAGTTCAATAATTAGAGGATGAACCACATTCTAAGGCAGTATGGCCCATTTCATGTAAGGCTGTATGACCCTTTTCAAAATGTTAAAACGTTCAGGCTACAACCTTATCGCCCAAATGTGTGGCACTCATTTAATCCTAAGCATGAAATGTGATCCCATTCAACGAAATGTCAAAGACATAAGAACGACTTTTTCAAAGAAATTATGGACGAATGAGGAGGCAGCAGCAGGGCGTCGAATGTTCTAAAGTTGTAAGTGAGATCCGAGTTATAAGTCAAAATGTTCTTAAGACTGAGGATAAAGAAAATGCAAAGGAATCGATGGATAAGCCACTAACAGGAAATTGTGTTGGGAAATCAAAGTTCGAACATAGAAGGAAATATGAATATGAAGATGATTATGGGAGATCAGACACCATTCATTTTGGTACTTTGCTCCAGTCATGGATAACGATTATAAATTGGCTAATGAGTTCAAGAACAAAGAGGGCGATGAAGTAGTTTTGGAAGAAACAAAAGAAGCAACATGTACATTGTAATGTGAAGGAAGCAACTCAAATGGAAATCAAGCCATCCGGGTAGAAAAGTCCAGGAGATAGAAGACGATGAAACGACTGACATAGATAAAGAGATCGATTTAGATTCAATATGCATAAAAACAAGGGTGTCATGTGGTAAACTCCTCAAACAGTTATACCAAGAAGGCAACCCAACTATAGATTTTCTGGACGAACCATTTGTACCATCATTTGACTAATACGTACCTTATGGAACACCTAAAAAAGGGAGAATGGTACCTTATGCTGAGAAGTATGTATCACCTCTAAAGATAGTGCTTCCACCCACAAGATGGGAAAAACCATCAAAGGTAGAGATAATGTTGTCACCTACAGGTTGGAAAGAGCCATCAGAAAACCAAAAGTTTAAAGGAGTTCAGAGTGAGGAGATACTACATGTAAATGCATCTAACATGAGTGGATCGGAAAAGAATAAACAAAAAGTTGAAATAGATGAAGCAGAAAATGTCAATTCAAGAAACCTTCCATGAAATTGACCAAACACTTAAGGCCCCATATATAAAGGCCTCAGTTAATGGCATCATGTGGCCAAAGTTTTGATTGATAATGGAGCTTCCATAAACACCAATCCTTTCTGAATGATAAGAAAATTTGCGAAGTATGAAAGTGACATAATCCCTTCTAAAGTAGTTTTAACTAGCTTTAGTGGAGGGACAATTTGAGCCAAAGGAGTAAAGACCACAATATTCTTTATAAAAGATGGTCCTACAAGCTACATGTATTGTTGGGGGAGGGATTGGATACATGGAATTCAATGGATTCTTTCATCGCTCCATCAATGTTTAGTGTTTTGGAATTATAAAGGAAAAGCTGCAAGCAAATCAAAAGCCTTTTGTTGCGGTGGCTAATTCAATTGAGCGATTTATGAACGAAGAAAATTATAGTTAGTTTGAGTGGTTCAAGAAGGGGAAGAAACGTAAGTAATAGTATAGAGCGAGGAGCCATAATAAGTGGAGGCTCTCACTGAATTATTTACTCAAATAAGGCCAAATATAGTGGCTTTAAGGCCAGTAATTGGTAATAAAATGATCAAGAAAATATGAAAGAATGTCAATCACAAAATAATTTGACCGGGATTACGGTCTTTAGAGCCAAATTAATGGCTTATACTAATATATTTGAAGAAAAATGAAAGGGATAATAAACACTTACACTACTGAAGGTAAAAAATGCTCGTGCTTGGTCTAGAGCAGAATTTATGAAGTGAAATCAACAAAGTGGATTGTCTAGATGCGGGATATCCTACAAAAAAAACTTGGGGGTAATTTGATTAGGATTGCAAAGCCAGAATATGCTCATGCACAAGCTATTTGACTAGGATATACATTGGCAATGAAAGGGAGGAGCATCGAATCTTTATCATCCAGTTGCTCCACGAATAGGAAAAAAATGGGCGATTGGTGAACGTCTAATAGCCTCAAAATCATTGAAAGCAGGACCAAGACAAAAATGACGATTTTTAGTGTTTGCCGGAAACAAGGAACTGGGGTCAACAAAGGAATTTTGAAGAAAAGTCTACAAATCTTCAAAAGAAGTAATGTTTTGAGTAGCCATTTTGAAAAAGAGGAGTATTTGCTTAAAAAAACAGAGAGATGTGTAAAGAATAAGGAAATATAGAGAACACACAAAAGGAAGGAATGTTAAATAAAGAAGAAGAAGAAGATGATGATGATGATGAAGAATTGTGATTTTATGCTAATGGATGATGTGACAAGATGAGTAGCCGTTAAAAAGGGATGCACGTTAGAGTTGAAAGTTGGAGGGAATGTCAAGGGGTTTCGTACTTTGTGGATTTCAAAACTGTAAAAACATGCAAATGTCTCAAATATGGCAAAATTAATGATTACATATTAATTAATTGGAGGTAATTATGCTGACATACAAAAAACACAATTGAATGGCCAAATAGAAAGCCCAGAAAATAATGAACCCAAATATGAGTATCAGGGTGAATGTCAAGGAGTTCGAGCGATTGGGTAATGTCTAGGCAATTGGAAGCAGAGTAATGTTGGGCTGTTGGAGTGTTGGGTGATACATAGTTGACTATGTAAGGGCAATTTTTCCACTCAAAACATTATCTGAATAACGATAATGGAGCAGTTAATTGCACTAACTGAGATATCGAAAATTAGGATTGCTATCATGGGAAGTTACTAAAAGAAGTTGTTATAGTGGATGGTTATGGGCAGTTACAGAGCGAAAATTAACCAAGTAGAGATTATTAAAGTATAAAAGACGAAAACAACATGTAAGAAGACATTCTCTAGTTAAACTCCGTAGTACTTTTGAAGGCATATTTTAAATTAAATCTTCTTAATAAAACACTCATCATCTTTGTCTCAAGAAATTTGTCCATTACACATCGTTTGATCATTTTTTAATGGTTAATACGAAATCCGCGCGAAACTACATCACTAAATACTAATTAAGATATTCCATGTTATTGATGATGGACAACCTGTCCCGCCATATGTTCTTTAATGTCAACGTTAAATCATGTGCAATGCACTGTACTGACCTAACATTTAGGCATGGTTGGGTAGCTATCCCAGGTTGAATCTGGATGTGTTATTGAAAAAGAAAAATAAGAAAATCGTATACTCGTGATTAAAATAACATTTTGAACTTCTTTGATAATTAAGAATAAAAAAGTTAAATTTGGACAATATCGTATCTATTTCGGATGAGCAAAGTCCATGAATAGACGTGTGATACAAGCCCTCGAGTAATGAGCAAAATAATTACCTTTATTGAGTGCGATTCAAATCAAGATATTTATAAAAAGAAAAAAGGTTGAACTCCAATCTTAAGAGTTCCTATATCCCCTGCCTTGAGGACTTGTAAATGATGCCCTGAGGACTTGTAAATGATGTAAATCACGAAATGTGTCTCAGTTGTAGAGTTTACTGTTTAATTGCACTTGTAAGGAGTCTTATCCATATCAAATGTAAGATAAATACCAAAGGTAAGATAAGTACTTATCGTACGTAATTTTTCAAATGAAATAAAATTGATAGCTGAAGACTAGACCTTATATCGACTTTTTGCCCATCCAAATAATTTTATTTTGCAAAAAAAAAAAAAAAAAAAAAAAAAAAAAAAATTGTGCCCATACCATAAATTTGCAATTATAACACGCAATCACATTCAATTCATTCTCCCCAAAGTAACCTTGACACAAATTTACATCTTTATAAATATGGGCCTCGTATTGAGCTAGGAAGTAGAAATCATTTGAGATTCGTATACTCAAAAGAAACGAGAAGTTCTAATGAATAGCTCCACGAAACCTCTCTACCACCGATCACCAGTCGTCGAGGAAGAAAATAGCGAACTTAGAAATATGGATTTACGGGTCGGCGTGACGGCCAACACAACTCCGGCAAAAACATTGATGGCGCCACCACCAAAGAAGCTCGAGAGGAAGACAATAGAAGATATAAATGAAAGTGCTGAGGCATTCATCAAGAAATTTAAGCAGCAATTGCTTCTTCAGAGGCTGGAGTCGATAGAGAACTATGAACAGATGCTTAAAAGGGGAACATAGCTTGTGTGACTATATATCATAATATTTTGCTATTGTCAGATTCTTTTTCTAAGAATTATAAGAATTATATGTACTATTACTTTCACCCGTGCGATTCACGAGAATATAATTATGATAGTAATTTTGATTGAAATTTATGAAAATATATTAATTATACAATCATATCAAATAAAAACATAGTATAATAACATTTTAATACAAAATATTATCGAATTCAAAACTTTAAAAAAAAAAATCAAAATAGGAAATGCAACATTTACAAAATTAATAAAAAATAAGAAATTATGATAATTATAAAAAAAATTTCTTTTCTTTTTAAAATTGTTTGTCTCTTTAAAAAAATTAGTTTATTTACCACTTTCTTTGTGGCTAAATATATTGCTCTCCCATCTTCTTATATGTTCAACACATTTTAATTACAAGAAATGTTCATAACCTTTAATCAATTTTATAATTATGTCCCCAACTTTTTTTAATTGTATTCTTATTTTAATTATTTCATTAATTAATATATCTCGTCTCTTCTATCGATTTCTGTCAAAGAATTTATTAAAATGGATTAAAAATATTTATTTACCGCTTGTACACTTAATAAGTAAAAAAACTAAAATTTTAATTGAATACTTTTTCATTGTTTTAAAGCACGATAATAAAAAAAAAAAAACCTGGACGAAACCATCATGAAGGACAAAATTTGATAATTATTGAAAATTTAATGATAAGAACTTGATAAAACAATAAAGAACATAAGTGTAATAATCTATAAAGATTAGGGACCAATAATGCAATTCAAATGTGTTGTAGTCATAAGATATTGTGGTGCAAATATAACTAACCTTTCTTTGTTTGTTAAACTTTCTTTTTTTAAAATGTATTTGAGGAAAAGTGTGAAAATTTTAACACTACCAAACATACTCTTAATCACATGTATTTTTTCTCTCCACTTTTCAATCACTAATTTTTACCTCGAAAACATCACATTCTTTATTTTTAAACAAAAAACTTTAACTATCATTATTTTTTATATAATTTTACAGTGCTCAAAACGTTTATTTTTATTTTTGTTATTTGGGAACAAATGCATGTAGTGCTCAAAAGTGTAATTCAAATTTGTAATCATTACACTTTTCAAAATGCAATCATTTTTTTTATATTTTTTAATTCTTGTGTTTTTGTCAAAACCTTTCTAAATTTAGCAAGTAATTTTGGCGGAAAAGTATGTGTGTTTATTTTTGGTAAAAACTTTATTTTTATATATGGATATATTTGAGGAAAAGTGTGAAAAATTTACCACTACCAAATATACTCTTAATCACACGTATTTTTTCTTTCCACTTTTCAATCACTAATTTTTACCTCGAAAACATTACATTCTTTGTTTTTAAACAAAAAATTTTAACTATCATTATTTTTTTATATAATTTAACAGTGCTCAAAACGTTTATTTTATTTTATTTTATTTTTTATTTGGGAACAAATGCATGTAGTGCTCAAAAGTGTAATTCAAATTTATAATCATTACACTTTTCAAAATGCAATCATTTTTTATTTATTTTTTAATTCTTGTGTTTTTGTCAAAACCTTTCTAAATTTAGTAAGTATATTTTGGCGGGAAAGTGTGTGTGTGTGTGTTTATTTTTGGAAAAAACTTTGTTTTTATATATAAATAGATTGAATTGGTTATTTGTGTTTGTAAAAATTTATTCACCTTGTAAATAAAATGAATTTATGGCTTTCCTCTTAATAATCATTTACTTAAAGGAATGATTGTAATTAAATAAAATATATCAATTCAATGTTGGTTCGTTCAAATGTCTCGAAATTTTAGATAGAACAGATCGAGATCCTACGAGAACTCTTCTAGTGCCTGTAGGGTGGGCCCCAGCCCTTTGTGCCTCGAAGGGCCATTCAAGGGCACCATATTCTTTTCCTCATACATAAATCACTTTTTAAAAATACATAGATGTGTAAACACTAAATGTTAACCTATGGTCAACTTGACTTTATTGTTTTGATCATAATAAACAAGAATATATTGTGTTGCTAACAAGTTTGCTTCAAATGTTTCATATAATGATAAATATTCAAAACATTCAATGTTCAAATCGTCTATCAAAGATATAAATCAAAACAATGTGATCAAGCACATGAGACGCAAAGAAGTTCAAGAAAGAATCGAAGATATTCAAGATCAAATTTCAAGTCGGAAAGCATGAAGATCGAGGAATGAAGCCTACAAACAATTAAGCGCTTACAAATTACTTTTCAATCTTATGTAAGATTAATGCATCAATAGTTAGCAATGCACTTCATAAAGCTCAAGAAACATTTTTAAAGCCATCAAAATATCTTTTTCAAAATCAACTTTGATCAGAAAACCTTGAAAAATCAAAATCTTGAAATCCTGATTTTTCAGGTCGACCGCAAATTTATGAGGTCGATTGCATGGCACTTTGAGGTCGACTGCAAATTTTTTCAGGTCGACTGCACTGCCTATTTTTGAACTCCAACGGCTATATTGAGGTCGACCACATGGCTGAATAGGTCGACCGCAAAAGACAGTATGTGCGAAATAAGCTCTATAAATAGCCTTCTCTCTTGCATTTATTTTCAACAACATAGAAAATATTTTATAGAAACTTTCTTGTGAAGATTCTTGGTTTTATATTGTTTAAACTTCTTCAACATCTTCACACCATATTGGAATTGAAGTGTAAGTCTCTCTTTGTTCTAAACTTGTTTCAATCTTTTAAAAGAGAGAAATTCCAATTAAGGAACTTTGATTATTTGTGCTACATTTTTCATTATCATTTGATTCATCAAAGTTCCATTGCCTAAACACTTTGAGCTTAACTTATTGTTAATTATTCAAGTGTGGCATCTCTTGGTACTTAATTTGATTCAATATTTTAACAAGAGATTATTTGAAAAACTTTGTTTGATTGCATTGAACTTTTCATTATCATTTGCATCAAAGTTTTTCTCTAACACTCGAGCTTAATTCATTGCTATCTATGGAAGTGTTAGCCTAACTCTCTCGGTACTTAATTTGAGTATATCATTTGTCAAGAGAGTTATTTCAATTGTAAATTCAATTCATTATATCTTTCAGTTTCGAGAGCCTTGTGAAAACTCGATTGTTGGTTAAGGGTAGGTGCTCCTTATTGTAAGTCACCTAAGGATAAGTGCTCCTTATTGTAAGTCACCTAAGGACTTGGTACTCCTTGTTGTAGGTTACCAATATAGTGAATTTGGCCTTACTCGTGACGGAGAGCTCGGTAACGGGGGACGTAGATCACGTTGGTTGATTGAACCTCCTTATATCGCGTTTGCATTCTCTTATCCCTTTTACTTACTTACATTGCACTTACTCTATTATATCAATTTATATTGTGCAACACTATATCTAAGTGCTATACTTGCTTTATCAATTAAGTTTACATATTTATAGCACACTACATTGATAGTTAAGTTACTTGCAATACTAAGTGCTCATACTTATACCCATTGATTTTTAAGTTTGATATTATTTATCGAAAAAGTTTTATAAACCAATTCACCCCCCTCTTGGTTAGTTTATCTTGGGCTAACACTAAAGTGACCGTTCGAGACAAAATAAAAATAAAAATGAAGAGCCTACACAATCCATTTTTAATAATTTGTTTGTTTCTATTGTTTTTCCTTATAAATAAATTAATAAAAGCCTTCGTGTGCTTGAAGAATCAAGTCCGATGCAAGATACTTAAAACAGGTATTTGCAAAAATGACCAACTTTTGGTATTAAAATTGAAATTTAGGGTACGTTTGATTGCGAGAGTGAAATTTAGGTGGAAATACTTGAAATTTATTTTCCTGAGAATTGGAAGTTGAATGTGTTTGATTGATTTAATTTTTTAGGCAGAAAAAATGGAGGAATTTTCAAGTTTTGTTGTATGATTGACATTATTTTTCATGAAAAATAAAGCATAATTTTGTTATTTTAATTAAAATTATTTTTTTAAATTTTTTCATACATTTGTATTTGATAATAACAATGTTAATTTCTTAAAAAAAATGAGTTAATTAACAATAACAAAAAAGACCAAACGAGGCGAAAATGATTTTCCACTTAAGGTAGAAAATCAATTCTCACCAAAAGTGCTAGGAAAATGAATTCCACAAAACAAGGAAAATTTCGAAAATCAATGAAAGCTAGAAAATGAATTCCATGGAAAATTATAGTAATCAAACGCCACGAAAGTCGAAAAATTGCATGAAAAATTTGTGCCTATCAAACGGACCCTTACTTCATTTTAAAAAATCATTGAAAAATACTTTTTTTTAAATACAGTTTTCTCGTAAGTATCATTTTTTGATAAAAGATACTTTTAAAGTATCACAACAGGATACTTATGATACTTTCAAATTTTTGGTATCATAATATGAAATTTCATCAAACTTTTATGATACTTCAGAGGAAATTGTAGTATCACGTCTTGAAACTTTACGCTTGTTTTATGATACCATACACAAACCGATACTCGGCATGCTACTTTCCATCACCTCCACGGCTCCCACCATCCAATGCTCTTGCAAGATCACCGTCATCTCCATCAACTAAGCCACCGACAAATTCACCTCTGTCGTCGTCTTTTATACCCTCTGTAAGCCCGCCCACACCACCAAGAACCACCACTACCGAGTACCACCCAAGACTCCACCTCGGAACACCACGACCGAACCCATCATCGGTTGCAAAACATCCAAAATCTGTCATAACAGTCCACACACCGGAAATCAACCACCGTTGAATAAAAAACGAATATCACCAACGCCACCACCAGCGTGTGGAAGAGGTGGGCTCGAGATAGAACATATAGGTGCCGGATTGGGAAGAACGGTAGCGGCCCATGTAAGCTGTCGGGAAAGAAGCGGCGCACAGGTGGGTGGAAGAGGGGGAAGAAGTTGCACAGATGGGAAGAAGTCGACAGTGAGGAAAGATGGTATTTTTTTAGTTAAATTCAACTGGAAAGTATTCTTCAATTTGATTTTTTTTTTTTACACTGCACAATGCAATTATCCCTACTTAAAATGACATGCAACCTATGACATTTGACATTGAAAAGGAATTTTATAATGCTAATTTTTTGGAAAATGTAGTTAAAAAATACGAATTTTTTTTGAATATTGAGGCTCAAATAGAGACAAAGGTTGTAATTGATAGTCATACGTTCGGGTAAAGTAATCTCAAGTATACACGACTCACCTGTCTTAACGTCTTGACGAGAATATCACAATTTTTATTGTCTAGCATTTTGGCTATGCTAATTGACTATGTTTATAAATTGATAGATGTGAGTTGTGAATAGTACTTATGGATTTCTCGAAATTTGTGGATAAAAAGTTACTTAACGACTTATAAACATGATGTCACGCCCTCACAATACCATGGACAAATATCAAAATAAACAAATAGACAGTACAACTTTTGGCTTAAAGCAATGTTTTTGGGGAAAAAAAGGGGTAGGGATCGACCAAGAAGGGGAGGGGTAGACCCTTTAAACTGGTTAACTGTGGGGTTATCGAACCCCTGTGGATATTTTTTTTTATTTCCAAATAAATTCCTAACAGTATAAAAGTAATACAAGAATTCTAACAAACATGAACTAAGTAAATTTGGAAAGACTTTATATTTCCCCAAAAGGTTAGTTTACAAAATATTTTCCACTTCTTTCCATATTAATTTACAACAAAAGGGGAGCTTCTATTACATGACCAAAACCTATTGTTTTAAACTTCTATCTCACTGACCTGGGAAGTCTTCTAAAAATAAGTAGATATCATGGTAATGACTTCATATAAATCAACATAATAATGAGATTTAATGAAGCGGTGGAACCCTGAAAATTCGTGATAGTGTATTTACCACTCAAGGACTAATTTATCAAATTTGGAAGAATTGAGAGGCTTAAAGGAAATTTTATTTGGGCCTTAGGGCTGAATTGTGTGTATATTTATATATACACTTTGCTGCAAAAAAAGAAAAAAAAGAGAGAGAAGGTTGCACAGCCGGGAGAATCAAAAGAAGATAGAGAGAAGGGTGCGCAGCCGGGGGAGTTTTTGGGGATTAAATCTAGAATATATACAGTACACGGCTGGAATTAATTGGTGGATTGGCAGACAACCTGTGGAGGAAGAGACTTGGTTGCAGCTGGGAATTAAAGTGTAGTTGGCCGAGTGTGAAGGAGTCGGCTGTGAGACATACATATATATACACAAAAGCTTGTGACTTTTTGGGAGACAAGAATTGAGGTCAAATTGGTGGTGGTCTGCTGAGTGTTTGCTGGGAGATTATATACACCATAAAAAAGAGTTCAGGTGAGGAACTAATTAGGCTTATTTTCTGTGTGAACGTGGCAAAAGGCAGAAAGAAAGGCAGACGGCTAGACTTAATTTTGGTGCTAAGTTATGCAAATTCTTCAAATCTCCAAAATTCGAATTTTGTTTACATTATTTATTATTTTTTATTTTAAGAACATGAGTAGCTAAATTTTATAATCGGGATTAACGATTTAGATTTAATTTTAATTCTCAAGTTGATGCTTTAATTTTATGTATGATTTTATTATTGCGTTTAACGCTTGAATTACTTGATCACCAATTCTTGATTTAATGGTTGTTTTCATAATTCGAGAGGTGAGTTAACAATTAGATCACGTAATAAAATCCGACAATTTCAACAAAAAGATAGAGATATGAATTTGTGGTTGCTTGTAGTTAATTATGAATTCCTAGGAAATTTAATGCATTTAGCTAAGGAGAACTCTGACCCGCTGTAGAGATACATGGTTGAATTAGTTAAATAGGCCTAATTTGAACTCGAGAGAGGTAAATTAGATATATGCGTGAATTCGACCAAATAGAATTTTAGAAAACAACTTGAGATGAGAAATTAAGTTAGAACATTATTTCGAAATCGTTAGTCCCGATATTCATTTAACTGTTCGAAAACCCACCATTTTACTTTGCTTTCGTTAGTCGTTTTAGTTTTAATTTTCTATTTTAATTTTAATCGCATTGTTTATTTCATTGATTTCCAATTATTTGTCGTTTTTGATTTTTTTTTTAATTATTTTGCTATTTATTTTCATAGTTAGTTTTGATTCTCGTTTATGAATTTTAGAATCGAAGTAAATTTATAAGGAATTAACTAGTCTTCGTGGGATCGACAACTCGGACTCAAAAGTCCACTTTTAGTACTTGTTAGTGATATCGTGCACTTGCGATATTCATAACAACAAGTTTTTGGCGCCGTTGTCGGGGACTATTTTAATTTGTTATTTATTTATTTTGATTTTTATTATCCTTAGCTTTTATCTATAGTTTTCTTTTAGTTATTTAATATTAGTATTTTGCTATTTTTAATTCTTTTTCTTTTTCTATTTTTCTTTTGAGGTTTTGATACTGAACATTTGAGATGGCTGATGTTGACTTCAACAAAATGCTTGTGCGAGACTCCTTTATAAGGTAGCAACAATTGATAGCTCTAGGAGTTGAAGATGATGATATGCTCATGGGAGATTTAATCATAGGGGATCGATTAAAAGAAATAAAAGCTGAATATGAAATTAATGAAGCTGTTTTAGATGACTTTTCAGCTGGAGTTTTTATACGCTTCACAGAATTTGATGAGAGTGATTTACCCTTGAAATTATTTCTTCCACCAAATTTTAGTGAGTGTCAATTAAAGGAATCAACTCCACTGAGCTTTCAAGAAATGCAAGAGGAAGAAAATAATTGTCATAAAGAGTTTATTATCTCATTGTCAACAAATCAAGACCTGGATATCGAGTTTGAGGAAGCTTGAAAAATAGAAGATGATCATATGGAAAATGTGGAATTGTTAATAGTCGAGCAATCTAAAAAAGCGACATTTAATGATGCTGGCTTTACCAACCAATCATCTGACTTCAATGATCTCTTAATAATTGATTTCATCATCAATGCCGAGGAGATGATTGAAGTTTACATATTGAAGTTTGAAGCGAATTGTGAAGATAACGCATATGACATGGGAAAAGTGAAGTTTTGGAGTATAAATGAAAACTGGAGTAAGTTCAATCGATACAAGCAAAGAAGGTCATTAAAAGCCTTATTTAGAGTTCCTTAAATGACCACTATCAAAAGTCGGGCTTTAAACTATAAACAGAGCGCTTATTGGGAGACAACCCAATTTTCTATCCCTTTTATTTATTTTGCTTTATTTACAGCTTTACATTTAGATTTTTAGGTAGTACTTGCATTTTTTTTTTCTTTCTTGGAGTTTTTGAAGTAAGCATCCCTAGCATCAACTTCTTTGATTTGATCTTCAAGTGCATTTTAAGTTTAAATTCATACATCATCCATGAGCTTACAAATTTGCATCACATTGTGTTAACCTCATTGCTCTTATCACATCAAAAGGAAATCATAGGTATGATTTTGCACACTTTGAGGAATTATGCATGATAATTGTCATGTTCTTAATGATCGACTATGTTTGAAAATTCAGATTTTTGCTATGTTTTACTTGGGATTATTGGTGTTGATATATTTTAATGGTGTTTATGAGACTAATGTTGTTTATCTTTTACTTGCAAGGAACACACAACTTATAAACACTTCCAAAAAAGCATGGAACACACAAGAAACATGTCAAAATCATCCAAGCGAGATCAAAACCAAGCGTCAAGTTATCACATCGCTTCTCTAAACCTGGGAAGTACCTAACTCCTCTTTTATGTATTTTTATCAATTGATATATCTTCTTTTATATTGAGGACAATGTAACTTTCTAGTTTGGAGGGATGGTATCTCATTTCTTCATTTTTGTTCATTCGATACCTTATATTTGGGATTCACAAAAAAAAAAAAAAAAATGCAAGTACTACCTAAAAATCTAAATGTAAAGCTGTAAGTAAAGCAAAATAAATAAAAGGGATAGAAAATTGGGTTGCCTCCCAATAAGCGCTCCGTTTATAGTCTAAAGCCCAACTTTTGATAGTGGTCATTTAAGGAACTCTAAATAAGGCTTTTGAGTCCGAGTTGTCGATCACAATACAAATCAAGTAATAAAAGTGGACGGCGCCAAAAACTTGTTCGGTGCGAATCCCACAAGCGCACAGGATCGTTGACAAGCAATAATTGTGATGAGTTGAGAGTATAGTTTCCACGAAGAATAATGTTTAGTACTAATTATCAGTCTATCATCGATTCAATTAATGAAACAATTAAAATAAAAAGATGGTTTGTTTGTTTGTCTATCTATTCTAAAAAAATTTAAAAATAATAAATAATAACGAAAATAAAAATGTTGGGGAATAAATATGAATGAGGAACATGTATTGAAATTCGAATCCACTTGTTATCATTTATCTTAATTCAACAATTTTGTAGTTTAAATCATTCATGCGTTGCTTGACAATCGATAATTCACATGCAATTAATTTTCTTTTCCAAGACAAATTAAATATATCCTAAACATGAAACGAATCTATTTCTAGTCCGAATACGAATGTTTAGAACACATTAAATCACACAATTATCAATTCGATTGCACATGTCATAGTGTTATTCCTAACATCTAGTGTTCATGCGTTGATCATGCAATGTTCCAACTTATTGTGACTTTTCCAAGACTACAACAAGTAACGGTATATTTAATTGGTGACCAATCAATCAAATAATAATAACAATAAAGCATGCAAAATCAATCAAGACAACACAAAAAATTATTAAACTACTAGTTCTTGATTTGAAATAAATAAATAACAAATTTCATCTTCATCAAATACATAAATTAAATTAGCCTAGCATATTAATTGATGAATAACACACAAAAAAGTGGAAATTTATCACCTGACAACAACGTGGTTAATTTGCAAAATTGCTCCAGTCGAGTCTAATTTATCCCCTCCACTAGCCGTGTGTGTTCTGCCAATTGTCTTCCCCAATTAGTCTCCTCCACTCGGCTCTAATTAACACCACCAGGCAGATTTTTTTCCTAAATATGGCAACCCACTAATTGTATATGTTCACCACCCTTTTTCAATCACCAGCCGAGCCAACCTTTTGTCCAAAAATCAGCCGAGTTGTCCCACTATTAATTCCCTCAAGCCGCCGACTTCTCAATGTTTATATGTATATTCCTTCAATTCTCCCCATTCCTTAATTCCCAGCCAAAGTCTGCCACCTAAATTAGATGAATGACAATGCCTCAAGAAGTTTCCCTCTAAAGCTCACCAGCGGCCCCCTTTTCTGCTCCTTGATGCCGTGTATATACATGAACATAAATCCCCACCATTCTCCTTCTTGCTGCGTGTAATATATCTGTATATAACTCCCAGCATCCCTAGTCGTGCCCTATAATATGGGCCATAAAAATTATATTGGGATAATTGTATAGATTACTTACTTTAGATAATAAAACTGATTTTTACTATCCAAATAAAAAATTTTGAAAAATACTTCATTGTTACTAAAAAAAAAAATTGAAAAGTATCATAGGTATCATACTGTGATACTAACATATTTGAGAAGTATCAAAAGTATCAGATTGTGATACTTCACGTGATTATGAAGTATTTTTCAGTTTTTATGATTTTATTATAAGTAATTTTCATTTTTTATAAAATTCAAGTAAATTTCAATTTGATCCCTAAAAGTAGTGTAATTATGTGAATAGCCCAATTATATTCCAATTGATTCTTAAGCCCAATTAATAAGCATCAATTTTTTCTAGTAATTCAAGTTGATCCTTGAGTCTTTAATGGTGCAATACATGTCTTCATTAATGTCACTTCGAGTTCTTCAATTTTTGGAAGTTGCACTTGAGTCCCACTTTGTCCCTTTTTTGTACGGCTTTAGTCTATTTTTTTTTTGTTTCGCATCCAAATGCATTCAAAATTTGATTTTTCCTAAAACAAACAAAATAAACATATAATTAGCAATACCATATCCTAAAACACTTACAATTTTCTAAATTTAAATCCAAGATAAGTACGCAAAACGTACTTATCAATGCCAAATGGGTTACTGAAGGTATTGCAGTGGAAGTAGTGGGGAAGAATGAGGGGGTTGTTGAAACTAGGACCCACCTCTTCTTATGTATAGTAGGTGGTGCTTTGACTGCTACCGTAGTAGTAGGTGGTGGTGGTGGTGATGGATGGGCAGGTGCTGGTGCAGGATGTTTCCCAATTTGACACTGTGCATCATTATACCCCATAGTCCTACATCTAAGACAGTATTCTGGCTTCTTGTCATATACAACTGCCTGCCATAACCTGAAAGTTTCCACCTTTGAATCCAAACACAGTCTGGAAGCTCACACTCTAAATCAATCTCAGTATAGACCGAAGCTTCACTAGGCCTATGAAGATCTTTTGTGGCCTCATCAATACGTAGTGGGACCCCAATGGCCATAGACAATGCATATGAGAACCCTTTTGCTCGAAAATGGATCGGTAGTAATGGAAAGGATATCCATATGGGGACAATAGGGGTCTCATATCCTGGACTGAATCCTGGTGTCCACTTGATAACCCTCATGAGACATCCCTTAATATACTATGATAGCTTCAGGAATAGCCTGTGTAATCATCCTCATGTGTAAAGTGCAGTAGAATGTGGTGTGTGTCAATAAGTCCAATCCTGAAATCTCCTTGAAAAATGAATTTGAGAAAACTTTCACGTACCTTACAAATAGGAGGCTTCTTGTGTAAGAATTTGCCAACAATCAAATACAGAAATGGTTCCTTAGTAGCAAACCTATGCAGTGTAGAATTTGGTGGAGCTTGTGTGACTAAAGCAAAAGATTTGTTTTGACTCCTAACATCCTAAGTAATTGATGGGCTGGCATTCAGTGTAGCCGTATATGACAATCTTGGAAGGAATGGGACACTTTTCGAAGCAGGAGAAGCAAAAATCGAGGTTGCAGGAATTTTAGGTCAACCAAGGTTCAATCGACCGAAATCATTGGAATGGTTGACCGGAATGGAAGGTCTGGTTGACTGAACTTGTTGAGTTTGGTTGATCGGAATGAAGGGTTTGGTCGACCGAACTAGCGGTGGGTTTGTAGAAATTTCTAATTTTTTGGCCAAATCGAGTGTGGGGGAGACCATACTAGAGGGTTTTGATACTTTTGAGATGATTGATAGTGGTCTCATGGCCTGAATTAGATCTGAAGTTTTTCGATTTTCAGATCTATGACTAAGTACCCCAGTTGCCTCCTTGTTCAAATCTTGTACTTGGAGTGCTTCAATCAACGAAATCTCTTCATGGTAGTGCTCTCCAAGAGTAGGAATGATGATTGGTAGGTGACTTGAGTAATGGATATCAACGGTGCTATATTTCTCAATTGTGGCCTTCGTTTGAATATTTTTTGGCTTGATTTTGTGGAAATTTGTTGTTTTAGATTAGTGGAGGTTGATGTAGATGTGTTTTTGTCGATATGGGTGATAATTTCTGGTAGAATAGGTGGTGGTTCAGGTGGTTTTCGTGGTGGTGCTTCCATTTGTCTTCTTCCATCGTCAAAGAAAAAGAGGTTTTGTACAGCTTCTTGATGTCCCGCATCAGTATTTTGACCTGCATTTCTTCCATAGTCACATCTAGTTGAATATCATCTGGCATTTCTCTCAATATATGGGAATGGTCCGGTACATTCAAAGGGTTGACATATGAAATACATCATGCATTCTTTTCATCTTCTCAGGTAACTTCAATCGATAAGCTACCTCTCCAATGCATTCAAGTATTTTGAAAGGACCAATAAATCGAGATGTTAGTTTTCCTGCCTTCCCAAATCTTAATAAACCCTTGATTAGAGATATTCTAATTAAAACTTTATCTCCTATCATAATTTCATGTGGTCGTTGTTTATCTGCGTAGCTGCGCTGTCGATCTTGTGTGGCCTTTAGATGTTTTCTTATCTTTTCTACTGCCTCTATCATATCTTGAATTATTTCAGTATTTGAGATCTTGTTCTCACCTACTTCATTCCAATATAACGTAGATGAACACTTTTGCCCATTTAGCACTTTGAAAAGAGGCATTTGAATAGAAGTGTGATAGCTGTTGTAGTATGCAAACTCAATCTAAGGTAGTTATTGATCTTAAATTTGAGGGAATTCTAGAATGCATGCTCACAACATATTTTCCCGAGCTTGTACAATTCTTTTTTTATGGCCATCCATCCAAGTATGAAAGGCTTTAATAAGTACAATTTCATTCCTAAAAAGCTATGTACTTCCTTCCAAAATCATGATAAGAAGTGTGAGTCATAATCTAAGGTAATGGTCAGTGCAGTGTATCCTTACGATTTCTTGTATATAAGGGCTAGCCAATTATTCCAATTTAAAAGTCATTTTGATAGGTAGGAAGTGTGTGGACTTGGTTAGGTGATCAAATGTCACCCATATAACATCTAAACCATTGGCAACTGGGCCTTAATTTATACTTATTAGTTGTGATACAATCACGTGACTAAATTATAATTTATTTATATGATCGATAAGGAGTGATGATTAATCTAGCTTGACTCCAATCGGATTAGTGGGGAAGGACGCGCGACGATTACCCCAAAGACTTTCGCTTGCTTGGAGGATCACGCAACACAACTAGTGAGTAGAGCCTATTGAGGAATAAAGGTGTGAACTCTAGGATAGCTAAGGAGTGAGTTAAGTAACGTTTCAACTACAATGCAAAAGAATAATATGCATATTATTATGTACTTTTATGCGATTATGTGAGATATATTGTTGGTGCAATATACGTCGGATATGACGTGCTAAATATTTCTATACGATGAAAGGATATCGGGTATGATTTGATGATATGGGATGTTATTAATGTACATGAATTCATTGGAATGACATCTTACATCATTATGATGTATAACTGGTTCATAAAAAATATTGTGGCATTCATGTGCACAGACATGTGCATTGTATAGAACTAGAAGAAGTTCTTGGCTTTGAGACTATAGATCAGCACGTCACTCACCGTATACATAGGCCAAACTTGACTTATATAATGTGATTTTTAGTGTAGTATCTTGAGTCTCGATGGGTAACGATGGATATAAACTATGGAATCTTGAGACTTGTAGGGAAATGACGGAACCATAGGCACTGCACATGCTATCGTCCATATTGATATTTGAGCTCAAATGGTACACCGTAGTGGGATTCAGGCCCAAAATAGAAATGTGGATAAACTGATATAACGGAAAAAGGCAGGACCCTGTGAATGAGAACATTGTGTGAAATTAATCAAACCTCAAGTGCATGATCATGCATACAATACTTGTTGAGCATTATTATAAGGTTCCATTTTATTGCAATGGTAGAAGTTGGGTGGAAAGAAAACGAATTCCAGGGAATTGAATTTCAGAGAATTTATTTTTCTGGGAATTGAAAGTTTAATGTGTTTGATTGATTTAACTTTCTAGGTGGAAAAAGTGGAGAATTTTTCAAGTTTTGTTGTTTGATTGACATTATTTTCCATGAAAAATAGAGCATAATTTTTATATATTAATCCAAATTATTTTTTAAAATTTTTTTCCGTATGTTTATACTTGACAATAATAAACTTAATTTCTAAAAAAAAAATGAGTTAATTAACAACAACAAAAAGGACTAAATGAGATGAAAATAGTTTTCCACCTAAAGTGGAAAAATGTGGAAAACCAATTCTCTCCAAAATGCTAAGAAAATGAATTCAATGAAAACAAGGAAAATCAACCTCACGTGACCAAAGATAAAGCAAATTCTATGGAAAACTTAATCAGTCAAACAATCAAAAAAGTTAGAAAATGGAAAAAAAATTCCTAGTTCCATGGAAAATTGTGCTTATCAAACACCACCTAAGTGGATTTTATACACTTATTTACACGTTAAATTTAGGATATTGTATTGTTGTTTTAGAATAAAAGCTATCTAAATTGTATTATTTGCTTATATTTCGTAAATAATCACAAAGCCGAGAAAATGAAGCAATTAAGGCGAATAAATTAAGAGTGTAATGCCCTGAGTCTTAAACACCCGGAACGCCACATCATCCTTTCAAATTGGTTTTCGAGAATAATGATTTTGCTTAAAATAACTAAAATTCAACCGCGTCATTTTTTAAAAATGACTCCAATGGTAAACATTTCAAATTTGAAATAAAAATTTAATGAAAACAACTAAAATTTCAATTTCATTTAAAAACTCAATGGTAAATAATTCAATCGTTCAAAAATAACTTTGATAATAATAAGAAATGCAAAATCTCAAAAATGCACTTGTTCAATTTATTTTCTCAAAACATAATTAATAATTTCTTCAATAGCCACCATCGGGCGCTCCGTCGCCAACTCTGTAATTTGAAATTTTGTAAGTTAAAGAAAGGGTGAGCACTTCATAGAAATACTCACCAAACTCGGCACATAATAATAATTAGTATTACAAATAAATCACATAATCATGATATTCAAGTAATCTCATGAACAACTAATAAATACAAGTTCAAGTCTCATGCACTTAGGCAAGTAACTCTCGTAACATCATGCTTAAACAAGCAAGTAACTCTCGTAACATCATGCTTAAACAAACAAGTAAATATCGTAACATCATACTTTAAAAGCAAGTAATTCTTATGAACACAATCATACATGCAATATCTATAATACAAATAATTATTTATGCGTGTTTTAGAAAATAAGTTTGTAAGTAGGAGTCTACCTTATTTCTGGAGTTTTGAGCGAAGTGGAATAAAACTTTCTAGTGTTCTTGCGTCTCATCTAGTCCTATAAAATAAATAAATTAAAATTATACTTTTTGAATAATCAAGTCTTATAAAGTGAATTTGTATAAAATAAGGTTTTGAAAAGTTTTAGGGATTAAATTGAGACTATGCATAGTTGATTTTAAAAGAGTTGGAACTAAAATAGATGATTTTTGAAAATTGTTGGGCTGACTAATTTATTTCTCAAAAGTGCGGGGACTGAAATAAATGAGTTTTAAAAACTAAAGGCCGATTTTTAAAATATATTAAAACTTAACAAGTACTAAAACAAAAGATTTTAAAGCTTAGGGACTAAAGGGTAAATCTTTAAAATCAAAATTTTCATATTAGCTATTTCTCTTCTCTCTCTCTCTCTCTCTTAAAACAACCGAGAGAGAAGAGGCAGAGGGCAGTGACGCATGGGCTTCGCCCCTGCCGATTCCAAGACGCTGTCGGCGCTCTTTCACCGGCATTCTACCCGTGGAAGCGCTGCCGGTGAGAGGCGACCGGGGGTGGGGGGCAGTATGTGTGTGCATGGGAAGAGTAAAATTTGGCTAAAATCGAGGCTATTGGGTGGTGATTGGAGCTGCAATTCTGGCGACGGTTCGACGTAAGGATCGGGTACTTTGTTTCTTAGTTTTGGGTTTGTTTTGGATTTGATTGGGGATTGGGCAGTGGTGGTCCATCCGTGTGTGGGTTAGGGCGAAGATGTGGTGGTGTTCGTTTCTTGTTGTTGCTTGGTTGGTTGGTGATGATATGGATAGACAGAAGTTGGGATGAGGTTCGGGTTTTGGTTCGCTGTGTGATTGAAGGCAAAAGATGGCTCAATTTGAGCATTCGTTGATGGTGGGATCTTGGTTGCAGATTGGCAGCGAGTTGTGGTAGGGGCAGTAGGTTGGGTTCGACTTGGTGTGTGGTCGGATTTCAACAGATTTGTTGAGGCTGAGTTGATTGTCGATGATTGTGTGGAAATTTTGGAGGTTCGATTTGATGGAATTTTGGTATTACAGGGGTTGAGTTGGAGGTCATTTAGTCGGTGCTAGAGGCTACCGGTGATCGTGTGGATGTGGGTTATGAAAATCGAATTTGCTTTTTCATGGAAGGAGATAGAAAGCTTACCGAAAGTTGATGAAAATTTGAGTATGAGTTGTGGATGAATATGTGTGCATATATAGATATTGATTGGTAGGACGTGATATGTTTTTGGTATTCTATTGAGAATGGAATTGTGAAAGATTTGGGGTACGATAAAGATAAAGTATGAAGACTTCTAACGGAATAAAAATTGTATTTAAAAGATAATTTTGAATAATAAATAAATTGATTTTTTTGGTGTAAATGATTTTGGAATTAAACAAATTTTGGATTTAAATAATCTTAGAAACTTGAAATTGTCTTAAAGTCAAATTGGACTCGATTTCATATCATGGTTCGAAAATACTCGACAGGGTTAAAAGAACACGCTTTAAATACGTGAAATTGCAGCCACACGTTTTTAAGAAATTAAATATTTATTTTTCAATCAACTGAAAAATTCTCGGTCGCTACAAAGAGCAAATGGATGATAGATGTAACGCCCCAAATTTTTGTTTACTCGGAACGCTAATAAAGTTTAAATTTGCTTAAAATAAGTGTTTTAAATAAATCCCAAAATGCATAAATATTTTTTTTAACAAAAAACAACATCAAACTTGAAACAAAATGTGGAAGCGTAATTGATTAAAATAATTTAAATTCAATGTCAAACATAATGAACGAATCGTCAAAATTTCAAAATAATAAGATTCAAAATTAATTTGACAAATAGAAAATGGTTGCTAAAATAATATATTTTAGAAATAGAACGCGGATGCATCATTTATTGAAATATTTTATTCAAATCAAATTTTCACTACCAAACATAATAATAAGCAAAATGCCAAAACTTGTGAAATACTAAATTTTGAAATTTAATTTAACGAATGGATAACAACTATTAAAATACTTGCTTCAAAAATTTTTAAATTAAATAGTCTATCATCTAATCAAGATTGCACCGCTCATTTCCTTGCCTTGCCGAGCTCCTTAACCTGAAAAGGTGGATAACAATGGGGTGAGCATAATGCATTATACTTAGTGGAGATACAACAATCACTCCAAGTTAAATCAAAATATGAAATCAAATTATGAATATAATACCGATAAAAAACTTCCTTTTGAAAATGTATCGCGGGACATTCTCAAGGACCCAATTACGATCCTGGACCTATTTACGGTCCCTGACAACATGTTATTAGCGCTAAATAAAATTATGCACTCTAGGACAACCCCATGAACCCACTTTCAGTCCCAAACCTATTTACGGTCTCTGGAAATCTTTTCATACGCAGAAGCATTATATCACAATTAAAATCACACATCAAGATATAACCTGGACAAAATAATCACAATTGTTTTAATGCAAACTCTACCTCTTAGTCTTGGATATTTTCTTGAAATTAAACGGATGTGAAGTTCCGTGCTTTAAACTTTTCCCGCGACCTCATCTAGCAAGAACAAAATTAATTTAAATTAGGGTACTAAGTCCTAATTAATACTTTAAAACTTGTAGGGACTTGATTGAACTTTTTGAAAATAACAGGGAATGAGTAATTTTGTAAATCTTCAAATCTTTAGGGTCTAATTGCAAAATTAGAAAGTTTAGGGCCTAGATGATGAAATTAGAAAGTATTTTACAATTGGGGGAATTAAATTAATATAGAGAACTAACTTAAATCTTTGGAAAAACCTTAGGATTTAAAATCAATTTTCAAGTTTCATAATAAAACCCCCACTTAGGGATGGCAAAACGACTCGTCGGCTCAAGCCTTCTCGGGCTAAGCTCGGCTTGCGGCTCGAGATTTCAAGCCAAAGCTCGAGTCAAGCTTTTTTTGAGAGGCGGGCTTTGGCTCGGCTCGGCTCGAGTAAAAAAAAAAGCCCGCTGAAAAAAACTCGATGAGAGCTTAAGCAATGAATTTCGACTACGAGCGCCGCTCAACTTGCTATATATATACATTTTCAGTAAAAATTTTATGAATTTTTGCTATAAAAATAAAAAAAATTAAATGCTCGGGACTCGGTTCGGCTCGGCTCAGAAAAAGCTCGAGCTAAAGTTCGAGTCGAGCTTTATTTTTGGGGACGAGATTTAGCTCGGTTCGGGCCAAAAAAAGCTCGATCCCTAAGAGCTCGAGCCTTTATTTTCGGCTTGCGAGCCGACTCGACTCGGCTCGTTGACATCTCTACCCCCACCTCCACATTGCATTCTGTTCGGCATTATTAACAAGGGAGGTGATGGTTCTTTTATTTCGAAATGGGTCTCACAGTCACGATTTCAGCGACTTCCAGTCAAAAAATTGAAGTCGATGGGGACAAGAGGATGGCTAAGGATGTCCTGTGGTAGAGACCCATACTAGAAAGAGAATAACGGTTGGGTAGTAAATTCTGGCATAAAATTTTGGCTATTACGCCGCTGCTCCGACAACCCATTGCATGAAAAATCCATGGTTTTTGAGTATTTAAAGTGTTCACAACGTGGAGGCATATGAATAGTTGGGATTTAGTACTTGAATCTAGTCGAGCGGTGATGTTACTATCAATTCCCAAAATTTTGTTTTTCTTATATTTTTTATTCGATTGAAAAAAATGAAAACAAATTAGAGGACTTCAAAAACGAAAATCCAAAGTTGTTCGAGTATAAGAGTATTACATGGAAGAAATGGTATGAATAATGGGATTGAGTTCTTGAGTTAAGCCGAGAGGTGGTGTTGAAGTTCGGTCGATTACCGAGTTCTTTAGTTAGTTCTTGCACTTGGGTTTTGATTGAACGAAAACAAGATTGTAGAGTTCAAAATGAAATCTCAAAATTGTTGGGGGAATTTACCTGTTGGATTGCCAAAAACGATTATTACTCAAAAATCCAATTTTGTAAGTCTCGGCTAGAAGAAAGTTCTGTTGAAATGTATTTACGTGAGACTAATGATCATAGTTTGATTAATGGAAACTTGGAAAGGAATTAATCACAAATTGAGAGATTTTTACCTATTTGTATTCTGCAAATGCTTGTGAAATCAGTGGAGAGTGGAAGTTTTTGACATTGTTGAAGATCCCTACAACCCTATGCTCTAGAATTTGGACAACTGATTTGGGCTGACCATGGACTTAAACTTGGGCTTAAGATGATTATTGGACTAAGAATAATTTTAGGGTTAATTGCATTCCACACTGTTTTTTTCATCATAAACTGAAGAATACGTTCACAGTGGAAGGGAACTGGGAAATACCGTCTTCTCCAATTTCACTGCGCTTCTTCCCCGACCCCGACTCGGGCGCTCTTCTTCCCCCACAGCTCTTCAACTGATGGTAGCGGTTATCTGTAGACAACAAATAATCAACCCATAAAAAGTCATCCCATTCTCACCTGGGTCACAACAAAAAACAAAATCACATCTTGCTATACACACACAGCAAGGACAAAGGAAAGGAATTGCCTGTGGATTTGAAGGCGATGCTAGTATTGGTGTCAGAAGGAGGAAAAATGTCAACAAAAGACAGTAAATTTCTTGCAACCACATCGCCGCCGCCATTAATACCGTTTTCCATAACACTTTAAGATCAAAATTTTCAAGACGTATTTCTCAGTTCTTGTCTTTTTTATTGATGCCTGGAAGCTTCACATGTTAAGCGATTTTTGTTGAAGAAAAATTATTCGTGTGTGAGAGGTGGGGCCCACTACTTCTCTGGTTGAATTCATGTATGCAAGTGCAGAGTTTGAATCAGATAATTGAGTTTGATAAATTTGATTTTATGTTTGTTTGAGACAAAGTATCATAAAAAAAAGTTTAAAGTTTCTAGCTGTGATACTATACTACAATTTCGTTCAAAGTATCATAAAACTTTGATGAAGTTTTATGTTATGATACCAAAATTTGAAAGTAACACAACTATCATATTGTGATACTTTACAAGTATCTTTTGATACCTTAAGTATGATGTTGTGAAACTTGTAAAGTATCATAATATACTTGTAAAGTATCGTGTGTGTGATACTTGTAAAGTGTCATAAGATACTCTTAAAGTATCACGACATGATACTTCAGAAAACAGTATTTTTCCCAAAAAAAAAAAAAAAGAAGTATTTTTCAAATTTTTATTTTTTTAAAAATGAAGTAAATTTCAATTATGATACAAAAAGATGGGTATTTGTGCAAATGCCCCATAATTCTAAATAGATTGATCTCAAAATGGATTCTTGAAACAAGAGACTAATTTTGTTAGTTGGACCAAGAATAAATTTGAATTTGTTGAATGGTGTAAATTCGACTAGATAGAAAAATTGAATTTTCAATATTAAAAGTCGTTCTTTGACTCTTAAATTGAATGTTGTTCCGCTAGACGACTCAACGAACGTAATATAAATTCTAAAATTTGTAAGGAAGATCGTAGTGACAAAAACTTAGGTCATGTTCTCTTTGCTGTTTTGAGGTTGTTTTCTGTTTTTATTTTCAAAAACGCTAAAAACACCTTCTCTTTACCATTTTCGAAAACGCATTTTGGAAAAAAAAAAATTGTACACAGAACGCCCAAAACCTTGTTTTGGGCGTTTTGTATGTATTTCGAGCGGAAAACGCGTTTTGAGAATTTTTTTTTTTTTAGAATTACCTTAACTTGAAATTAAGCTTAATATAAAGTTTTTATTTTTATTTATTTTTATTTTTAGAATTATCCTTACTTGGAACTAAACATAAATAAAGATTTTTTTTTTTTTTTTTTTTGGGAAAATTATCCTAACTTGGAACTAAGTTTAAATAAAATTTTATTGAATTTAATATCAACATTACAAAAAAAAATTAAGTGAGAATTCTTGTTGTCATATTTCAAAAAATGCCTTGATAAATGGACTCTTGTGGTTTTGAAAGAATTTGCATTTTCTGGATTCTAATAGAACTAGAGTTTTCTCAAATCCCGAACCTGATCAAGCTGTGTTAATATAGACTCTTAATACTCACATTAGTGTGTTGCATGTAACCATGTTTTCAGTGTATTGTGAAAGGAAATTTGAGTTTGAATCAGTAGTATTCTGCAAGCAAATTAATTAAAAATAGTTTAAGTAATATTCTGCAAAATTTCAAACAGAACGTGTTTTCCAGCTTTTCATTTTTAAAAACAGTTTTCAGAAATGACAAACCAAACCCGTTTTCAGTAAATTTGAAAACAAAAATAAAAACAGGAAATACAAACATTTTCGAAAATGAAAATACAAAATAAAATACAAACAGAACGCCACCTTAATTTTTATATTTTGCATTTTAAAATTCGGGTCACTATAATCTCTCTCACTTAAATAAATTTTTTCCTCGAAATTAAACTTACTTGGATTTAAAATGTTTGGGTACTTGGCTAAGATTTTCTCTTCTCTTTCCTAAGTTGCTTCTTCTTTTCCATGTCTACTCCATTGATCTTTAACTAATGGAATATCTCTATTCTTCAAGGTATGAACTTTCCTCTCAAGTATGACCACAGGAGTTTCCTTATATGTCATATCCTTGTTAACATCCAAAGATGCATAACTAACAATGTGGTCCGAATCATGGAGATATCTCCTTAACATTGAGATGTGGAAGACATTAGGTACTGCTGATAACTCTGATGGTAAGGCCAACTTGTAGGCGACATTCCCAACTCTTTCCAAGATTTCGAAAGGTCCAATAAAGCTTGGCCTAAGTTTCCCAACGAAATCAGATCTATAATCATGGAAAATTCAATATAAAGCAACCATTTAAAGCCACTTTTAAATCCCAATCGTCAACTTAAAACTTTCTACAATTTCCCACTTTTACATATTCATATTCTTCAAGCAAAGCTTACATCTTATATGTGAGACATATAAGATCATAGTTAATTCATCATAATCAACTCCAGTTTAGATTATGATACTTGCATACTAAACATAAAACATACTTTAGTTGGAACAAGATTTCTATTCTTAAATTCAACCGTTCTTAAGTCTCAATCTTAAAATGGAAACTTCTATATCTATCACTTAAAATTTCAGATTTCATAACCCAATAAGATCAACTCCAAAAAAGATCATAGTACATGAAATTTAAGGAAAAGTTTAACTCATAAGGTAGAACATGATCTAAAAACTTTCTTATTACAATCCTTTTTCAACACTCCCAATCAAAGTTGGATCTTCATTCCTATGAACTTCAACATAACATGTCCATTTAATATCATCTAAAATCAAAAGTAAGAACTAAACATCTCGAAGATTCTCTATCTCTTTACTATTATCTCAAATCCAAAAAGTTTACAACTTATAGGTAAGACTTTATCAAATCTTGAAAGTTCATCGACAAGGTATGAAAGAACTAACTTGCAATACCAACAATATATGAGTATCAAATCTGACTTTTACACTTTATAAACATGATTAAACCATGAAATTTCATCACTGTGTCCTGACACTTCAATTTCTTTCTTACGCCAACATACTAAGTTAAAATGAGATTAAACATGCTAATAAACTTAACATAAAACTAAATTTCCCCGATCATTTATACAAAATTAGCAACCTAAAACTTCATGTTAATTCTCATCTTTACCCTTCACATTCTTCAAGTCTAACATTCAACTTATAGGTAGGATTCCATAAGAACTAGCTAAGACATATTTCATTTACACATTTAATCAAACACTTGGAAAGCATTTGAATTTGAATTTCTAACCTTAATCTTGGCATAATATTCGTCCAATCAATAACCATCAATCAAATCAACTAAATTAGTATAAACTACAAAGAAGAATTCACCACCGTATGAGAAACTAACATCCATAATACATAATCAAATCTTACTCACACTATTTTGTTCACTGAAACTTTACTCATTTTATAGTCAATTGTACCTTCGGCCTAACTATTTTTGAAAATCCTTCGATAAACCTTTGATAATAGCCAGTCAATCCCTAAAAGTTAAGAACTTCATTAACATTGATTGGTGTACTCTAGTTAGTGACAGCCTCAACCTTAGCTGGATCAACTTCAATACCATCTGCGGTAACCACATCCAAGAAAAACCACTTCGATCAAGCCAGAATTCGTATTTCTTGAAAATATACCTCTATGATTTCTGTTATCTTCAAAACTGTTAACAAAACGATAATGATTTTCTACATGCCCGTATTCGTCATAGAAATATCGTCAAGTCGTGTATGGACAAAGGTTTTAATGTACTAATCGAAAGATGGCTTTGATAAATTAGGAACATGGATTTTCAACCTTGAATTGTCATTAAATGTTTAAATTAAGGCACGAATGGTAGAAGTAAAGTGGATTCTCAATTATAACATATTTTCCTCATTAATTTTACTATTTGAAGATTGTTTATTTTCATTTGTTATTTTAATTCCAAATTCAAAACGTATTGATTTTTCTAGTTCTATTAAGGATTTTAATCTAAAATAATAAATTGTCTCAATGCTCTTGGGTGCGATATTTGGACTCATTATTCACTACATTATTTTACTAATTTTTATTTTTATTTCCTTTTCGATCATTTGCTCTTCTTTTTTTTTTCGTAGATTTGTGTACGCAACATTTCAGACAAGGTGATCTTGTAGAAGCTGATCTGAAATTCGAAAATACAGGGTATTGATCTTGTTGATGAGGGAAATATGATTGTAGGAGATTTTATGACTCTGCAAATTGTATAGCCACCATTTGGTCCAAAAAAATCTCAGTTGAAGACCAATCTCATCAACTTATTTCAAAATGGACATCTATTTTATGGTAGACCTGATGAAAATCCGAATACATATGTTTCTAGATTCTTGGACATGTATCAACAATTCAAATATCAGGGTTTCTCTGATGATGCTATCAAATTCGCGTTGTTTCCCTATACTTTATGAGACAGAGCACTGTATTAGATATATTCTCATCCAGCTGCAAGCATCACAACCTGGAATACTCTGGCTCAAAACTTCTATACAAAATTCTTGCCATTTGTTAAGATTGTGAAGCTCAAGCATGATGTATCAGTTTTTCTCCAACAGGATGCAGAATCATTTGATGAGGCATGAAATAGGTGCAAAAACATGCTTAGAAAGTGTCCTCATCATGGGATCACGAGTGGTGTTTAGGTGCAGTAATTTTTCGCAGGCCTACTTCCTCAGTTCAAAAGTTTGTTGGATTAATCATCTAGAGGTTCATTATCTTCCAAAACTATAGACAAGGCATTGGAGTTGTTTGAGAGGATAGCCAATACAAATGTTATGTGGGCATTGACAGATCTGTTCAAAGGAAGCCAGCTGGGGTCTATGAGGTGGACACTATTACATCATTATCTGCAAAAATATACTCGTTGGTGAACGCGGTAGAGAACTTTGCACAACCCAACCAATCTACAAAGAATGCAAGGATGAGTTGTTAAGAATGTGGCCAAACCATCTGACTGTAGAATGTCCTATTTTGGCATGTGAAACTGAGCAAGTCAATTTCATTCAAGTTGGACAACATCAACACAATAATCCATATTTCAATACATACAATACAGGTTGGTGAAATCACCATAACTTCTCAAAGGGATATCAAAATAGCACAGGCCAACATGTACCTCAACATCAAAATGAAGAAAAAAAGCCTGGACTTGAGGAGATGTTTGGTATGCTCATGAAGAAGACTGAGCAATTTATAGATAAACCTAAACAATTCATGGGTAAAACTGATAAGTTTATAAGAAGGACCGAAACCACTCTACAAATCATCAAGCATCGATCAGAAATTTGGAAACACAAGTGGGTCAGATAGCACAAGTTTTGAAAAACAGAATACAAGGAACATTGCCCAGCAAAATTGAAATTAATCCAAAGGAGTAGGTATTAGTTATCGAAACTCTAGAGGAAGAGGTGGAATTTGTTCCCGGAAGAATTCATTTTGCCCCATGTGACAGAGCATATATACCTCCCACTCCTTTTCCACAAAGATTAAAAGGTTGGACAGAGATCAATTACATGAAATTTTTTTGATTACTTCAAGTGCCCAAAGCTATGATTTCCCATTAAGAGTTTCATTACATGCAAGGTGTTTGATAAAATGTTTCAATGAGTTATTCTTCTTGTCCTTGCAAAATCTTTCGAGTAAACAGCTTTAGATCATGTTATACATGATACATGCATCATACATTCATAATTTAGAGTTGTTTGAGGAATAGAACTTAACATTGACACCATTACACCTCATTGCACTCCATTGCATGAATCAATGCACAATTACACCAGAAAACTGCTTCATGTCACTACTTCACCATATCTTTTCCCGACCCAAACAAACTCCGTTTAAGCTAAGTTTTGGATACGCTCTAGACCAGGTTACATATATTCATATGCCCGGACATGTATCAGGAAAACATCATTTTTTCGAGAAGATGTCAATGACTACAACTACTGGGTCACACACTGTAACGCCCCAAATTCCGTGAAGCTCGGGACGTCACTTCTCCTTTAAATCTAATTTTATTGCGAAAAATAATTGAATTCTAAACATCATATTTATGTGAATAAAAGTTCAATAGTGAATAAATTAAATTTGATAAATGCGTAAAAACGTTGAAATCTTAACTTTCAAAGAAAGTAACGACAAATAATTGAATTGACGATGTTCATGACTTTAAATATCATATTTAAAATAACGACATATAAAATAAATTGACACTATTCATGAATCGTGACTTAAAAAAATATAGCTTCATTATTATTTGCCACCACTGCCCTTTCATTCGCCACCATCTCCGAAATCTGCAATTTGTAAGTTTAAAAATAGGGGTGAGCATTTCATAGAAATACTCAGTAAGTTCAGCGCAAATTAAATAAACTATACCGTAAATAACACATATAATCATGCAACTTAAATCATAAATTCTCATTCTCATGTAATAAGCAAGTGGATCTCATAAATCATAAATTTTTATGCCCGAAGGAAATTGGTCCATGCCCGAAGACATGTGGATCTGAGCCCGAAGGCAACTGGTCCATGCCCGAAGGCAACTGGATCTGGGCCCGAAGGCAACTAGTTCACATAAATTATGTAATCACATGCATAAATTTACAATAGGGTTTACTTAATATTGCGCATTTAAAATAAAAGAGTTTTTGAAGTAATGAACCTACCTTAAGATATTTCTGAGCTTACTTAAAAAATGATTCTAGCTTTCTTGAAAATCCCGCACCTCGTCTAGCCCTAAAATAAATAATTTTCTATTAGAAACTTTAAGTTAAAGTTTTGTGAATAAAACTAAACTTGAGGGTTGAATTGAAAGAATTTTAAAAGTGTAAAACTAGGACTAAAATGATAAAGTGTAAAGATTTGGGACTTTGTGCAAATAATTGAAATTAGGGACTAAATTGACCAACTCATAAAGTTTCTGGCCCAATTAGATTTCAGCAGAAACTTTGGGTAAAAATAGACTCAATTGAAAAACTTGTGACTAAAGATAAATATTTTAAAACTAAAAGACTGAAATAACTTAATTTAAGAATAGGGACCGAAATAAGACATTTTAAACATTGTAAGGAATGAATTAAATGATTTTAAGACTTGAGGGACTGACTAATTTATTTTAAAAGTATAGGGCAGAAACTAAACATTTTAACTCAATAAGGACCAAATTAAAAGAGTTTAAAAGATGGGGATTAAGGGGCGAACTAAAAACATTTTTCAAAGCAGAGGATCAAAATAGGAGAGAAAAAAGGGATTGTTTTGTTTTATAATTTTATTTATTCACTTTCCCACCGCAAAGCGGTTTAACAGTCCACCGTAAACGGTTGAACATTCCGTCGCAAAGCGACTTAATTCGGGTACGCCGGTCCCCCGCGCCCCATTTTCCACTCGCAACTTTCATGAACTAGAAGTACACCCATTCATTCTTAAAAAAAACTTGGGATACATAACTTTTGAACAAACTTGCACTTTGACACATTTCTTTCATTTTAAAAACATTTGACTTCCCAATTTCGATGCCAATGCATGCTTGATGATGCAATGACATGATAATGTGCATGTTTTAACATTCTTCTCAATAACATATGCTTTCATAAAGTAAATGAAATTCATCAAAGCAAGTAAGTTACAAGACAGTCATTTACACATAACTTTCACATTTACATTCAACTTTGATGAAAATAGGGGGAAGTTTACTTACTGGGCTTTAGCTCACCCCAATCCCTCCCCAACATTTCAGGTGATGAAAGTTAGGTGATCCGAGGAGAGCACTTGGTGACAGGCTCAGGCTACACCGCTTCAAGTTTTAAAAAAATAAAGTTAAATTTGAAGTTTATGATTAATTATTTCTTAATTCATTCATTTTATGTTGATAATTGTTTGGTTGAGATTAGTTTAAATTAGTTATGGTATTTCCCTGTGATTAGTTTTTATCATGTTTCATGAGTTTATAAATTTATGCTTCAAGTTATTTTGTTGAGGAGTTTGGGGAATTGATGTTGAAGTTGAATTTTGGAATTGTGGTCGGATGTGGATTGTTGGGTTTGAATTAGTTGAGAATTGTATTTGTAAAATGGTTTTGACGTCCCTCTACAGGTTGGCTATGTCCAATTTACAGAGGAGGCTTTGTCGAAATTTTTGTAAAATTTCATAATAGAAAATGAAAATGTTGAGGTTTTAAATGATTTCTTTTCCGCATTTAAGTAAAGAAAAGTTAACACGCCTAGGTTTAAGATTTTGAACTTGGGGTGTTACACACACGTTCTAAAATTTAATTATTTTGCAATATCCTAGTTTGGGAGTGTTTTGTTGTTTTATCTCAATATATATAGAGTGAGTATGTTACTAATGTTGCTTATCTCTCATGTGCAAGGAAGACACCAACTCAAATCACCTCAAACCAAATAGGAAAAAACAAGAAAAATGGTTGGATCATCAAAAATACGTTGAAGAGAACTGTCTCATACCACAACAATAAGCCTCTAAACCCGGAAATACTTGACCCTTTTCCTTTGTATTGTTTTCATTTGTTTTATCTATATGTTATACGTTAAGGGAAATGTATTTTCTAGTTTAGGGCTGGGTATCTTATTTATTCATTGTTTTACATGCACAATTCATTCTATTTTTGGGGATATACAAGTAAAAAAGATAAAAATAAAAAATAAAAAATTTCCAAGATTTCTATTAATTTGTTTGCTGCCTATGATATTGTTTTGGATTAAATCTTTTGCTTTAGAAAGAATATTGGATAGCATGTGGACTTGAATTTTTTCTAAACTATTTATCCATGTTAGACTTGATGAACTTGAGCACGTAGCCAATATCAAATAATTACTTGGGTGAGAATATGCTTAATATTTGTGGGGTACTTTTATGCAATTGGACAAAAGTTTGACTTCATAAATCCTAACCTTTACATAGAAACTAAACTTTTTCAAGAGCAGTTTAAGGGTGATAACCCAAGATTAACTAACCAAAAGGGGGTGAATTGGTTTTACAATTTTTTTTCGATTAATAGACTCAAGTTTAAAACAATGAATTAATTATGAAAACTTAATGATGGGAGCAACTAAATTATCAAGGTGATAGGAATAAGTAAACTAGTAAACTAAAACAATCTAGCAAATGACACTTATTGAAAGTATTGCACAATATGAAATAATGAGATAACACACAAGTTCAATGAAAGTAAGTAAAAGGGATAAGAGAGTGCGAACGATGATTTCAAGAGGTTCAATCAACCAACGTGATCTACGTCCTCTATTACCGAGCTCTCCATCACGAGCAAGGAAAAATCCACTATAATGGTAACTTAGAACAAGGAGTTCCAAATCTTTAAGTGACTTAAAACAAGGATCACTTATCCTTAAGTTACTTTACAACAAGGAGCACCTATCCTTTAGAATCGAGTTTTCACAAGGATCTCGAAACCACCAAAATAAAAATGATAATTTTACAATTAAACAAACTCTCTTAAAAAATGATATAATCAAGTCAAGAATCTCGAGAGTTAGGATAACACTTCAATAGATAGAAAATGTTTAAAGCTCAAATGTTTGTAAAAACTTTGAAGAATGATATGTAATAATCTAGCTTGTGTAAAAAATTTCCAACCAATGATCTCTCTTAATAAATAATACAAGTTACATATGAAGAAAGATGTACACTTCAAAATAAGTGTTTGGTAATGATGAACTCAATCAATAATAGAGAATGAATGAAAGTGGTGAGTTTTCTTCAATATAGATTCTTTGATAAAAAGTATACAAATAATTTGATCAATCAAAAGAATCTTTGCAATAAATGAAATAGAATATAAAATCAAGTAAGCTCAATGATTTTCAAGTGAATATACTCTCTTAATTTTCCTTATAAGTTGTTGGAATTGAATGCAAGAGAGATGGGTATTTATAGAACAAGAAAAATGTAACGACTCGAGTCCCACTTAACGGGCTGTCCCAGCAGTTAGATGACAACGTACTGTCTCCACTGTACTAACATAGATCTTTTCAGCATGCTTTATTCTTACTCACATACTCCCAGAGAAAACTTCCAGGAGGTCACTCATCATAGAATTACTTCAAGCCAAGCACACTTAACTGTGAAGTTTTTAATGATGGAATTCCAGAAAAGAAGTGCACCTTGTTGGTATGAGTAGTACCTATCAAATCATTTAAGATTTCTTCACTTGGGTGTTACAATCACCCCCGTTAGACTCGCGACGTCCTCGTTACGCGTAAACCATCTAAGGATTCGTTGCCAGGCGTTGAGATTCTAAAAGTGGCTCCTACGGGTTCAAGAAGTGGCTCCCGCCCTATGACGTAGCACTTTGTCCCACATCACACTTAGTTCCTGATTTTTGGTTGGTGCCCTCGCTGATACCATTTGTAACGACCCAGGTCCCACTTAACGGGCTGTCCCGACGGTTAGATGACGACGTACTGTCCCCATTGTACCAACATGCATCTTTTCAACATACTTTGTCCTCACTTGCACGCTCCCCGAGAAACTTCTCAGGAGGTCACCCATCATGGAGTTGCTTCTAGTCACGCATGCTTAACTGTGAAGTTTTTAACGATGGAATTCCAGAAAAGAAGGTGCACCTTGTTGGTATGAATGCCTATCAAATCATTTAAGCTTTCTTGGCTTGGGTGTTACAAAAAACCAACTTTGCACTTTCGGTCGAGCAATTCAGGAGTTTCAGTCAACCGAACCATTAAAATAGCAGTTATGAATTTTTAACAGGTGGAATTTCATTTGAGTAAAATACAGTTTCGTTGATCAGACTTTCGGTCGATTAGTGAATTTTGGTCAACTGAAATGATTGGATTTTGAAAATTTAATTTTATATCAAAATATTCATTTTTCTAAAATCTAAACTTCAATCATCTTGTCGACATTAATGAAGAAATCAATTATCTCGCATTCAATGGAGTCAAAGGGTTGCTTAGTAAAGTCGACATCATTAAATATTATTCATGTAGTCAGAACTAGATACAAGCATGCATGACAAACTGATGGTATCCAGTTCCCATTTTCACACCCAATTTCCAAGATTATGGTCTCATAGTTTATGCAAAGCACTTTATTATAAATGGACGTCTTTTTATTTTTATGTCCATGTCTTTTACCCATATTTGTGCAATACTTTTTTTATTTACTTTCTGTGTGACCCCTGTAGCAAGTTTTGGGTCGGTGACTCTCAAGATAGATGATTTTAGGGCACTAGGTTCAAAGAAACCTTAAAGACTTAATAACTCGAGTCACAAAGGTGACAAAGAAAAGTTAAAGATGTTTTAGCGTCTTATGTACAAGTCTTCTATCCTTTAGGTTTTCTATGTGACCCATGTAACGAGCTTTGGGCTAATAACTACCAACTCAAATGAATTTACTAGATTAAGATCCTTAAAAACTTACTTGCTCGAATCACAAAGGCTACGATTAGAAGAATACGACAATTTCTTTTTTTTTTTTTTTTTAAATATAGTGCTAGCTTATACTAGTTGATTAAGACCCCTTTAACCAAAGATGCAAAACCAAGAACTTCAAACCCTCAACCCATCCATGCATACCTATACTAGCCTTCTCAACCCCCCCCCCCCTAAAACTGCAGTTTGGTTCTAATTTTAAGGTCGGGATCTAATAACTTAAGGTTAGGGATAAAGTCATTCCTAATTCAAATTGCATGATATTGCCCCACATATATCAAGAATATTCCCACACAAGTATTAATTCAATTTGGTTATATGCTCAATTTAGTCAAGTCTAACATGGATAAGTAAAGTCAATTTAAAATGCTATCTAACAATCTAATTCAAAGTACCAAATCAATTCGAAATACATCATAAGCGATAAATAATTTAACAAAAAAATTTAATTTTTTAATTTTTTCTTTCTTTTTATATATCCCAAAAACAAGGTATCAAATGAACAAAGTGAATAAATGAGATACCACCCCTCCAAACTAGAAAATTAAATTTGTCCTTAATGAACTAAAAAATATATATATATATATATAATCAATTGAAAATAGTAAATAAAAGAGGAGTTAGGTACTTCCTGGGTTTAAAGGTGAGAATGAATCACTTGAAACTTTATTTTGATACTCATTGGATTATTTCGACCCGTTTCTTGCATTTCCAAGCTTGGTTTGGGGTGTTACAAGTGGTGCATTCCTTGCAAATGAGCTATAAACAATGTTAGGAGCATAAAAATCATTAATAAACTAAAATAGATCAACATGAACACTCCCACTAAAACATAGCAAAAATTTAAATTTTAAACATGGTCAACCATCCATATTCAGGCTTGACATCACCTTGAAAAATAGAAATTTTTTTGAGCCATCTTCAGGAATGTTACATAACATGGTCTACAACATATTAAAGATTCAGAGCATCTGGAGTTCATTAGGGTTGTCAAAAGATGTGGCAAAGTGGTGGCTGGAGCTATTTTTGGTATAGTGAGTGCCTTGTGATGCCTAAGATGTTCAATTCGAGTTTTATGCATTAAATCGGTGTAATCCATGAATGAATGATACACATATGATTTATGACATGTATTTTAGGTGATCATTCAAAAATACTTGCAAAAAAGAAAAATCTATTGTCGTATTTTATCGAACACTTTTGTGCATGATGAAAAATCAAGAGAATGCATAGATTTGGGAGTATGGAATAATCCAAAATTTTATCACCTATAATAAACAATTCACATACTCCTATTCTAGCCTAAATCCAACATCAATCAATTCACAATCCCAAAAATTCATAAGAAAAGCATATGACTAAATTCCATCAAGTGTGCAATGCACATCAAAATTTCATGGAATGTTGGTGCTATGATGTTATAATGGAAGTTCAAAATACATCAATTCTAGATTTCATGTTTTTATGCTAGAATGAGTCAATGATCATGATATGGTGAACTCTACAAGGACTATGCAATTATCAAACAATTCATGTGGTGCAACGGATTTCATGCTAACTTCAATCACTTTAAATTGCAAGAACCACCTGAAAATAAATGTAAAGTGATAAATAAAGAAAACTAAATGAAAGCAATAGAAAATTTGGTTTCCACTAAATAAGCGCTCCGTTTATAGTCTAAAGCCCGAATTTTTGGTGGCAATGAACATTCAAGGAACTTTAAAGGAGGCTTTTGATGACTTGCTTAGCTTGAGTGTATTGGACTTGCGCTCGTTTTCATTTACACTCCAAACTTTCACTTTTCCAAAGTCATAAACGTTGAATTCACCACTCCATTCAAACATCAATATGTAAACTTCAATCATCTCGTCAACGTTAATGGCGAAATTGATTATATCACATTTGATGGAGTCAGAGGGTTGCTTGGTAAATTCGGAATCATTAAATGTCGTCTTTGTAATTTGCTTTGTTGTGATCAACTCCTAATTTTGGATTGAAGTTTCCTCGAGCTCGATGTTCGAATCTTGATTTGTTGACAATGAGACACTGACCTCTTCATGGCAGTTATTTTCCTTTTCTTGCATTTGTTGAAAGCCCAGTGGAGGTGATTCCTATAATTGATAGTCATTTAATTTTGGTGGAAGGAATAATTTCACAGGTAAATCTCCATCATCAAAATTTGTGAAGTGTATAAAAAATCCAGTTGGAAAGTAATCTAGGACAACTTCATTAATTTCATATTCAGCTTTTATCTCTTGTAGTCGATCCACTATGATAAAATCTCCCATAAGCATATCTTCCTCTTCAACTCCTTGATCTATCAATTGTTGTTGCCTTATGAAGAAGTCACGTACAAGCATTTTGTTGAAGTCAACCGCAACCATCTCGAGTGTTGAGTATAAATACCTAATAAGGAAAAAAATTAAAAATAGTAAATAAAAAAGATCAATATAAACTAATAACAAATAAAAATTAGTCCCCGTCAACGGCACCAAAAACTTGTTGATGTGCAAATCTCCAGTGTACTATATCGAAAGTGGACTTTTGAGTCAGGGTTATCGATCCCACAAAGACTAGTTATTTGTTATCGATTTACTTTGATCAAGATAATTCCTAGACTAAAGAAAAAATCTAATAAAATAAAATAAAATTGTAAAAGCAATCCAAGAACGACAAAAACTTGGGAAATTGAAGAAATAAATAATTCAATTTGAATAAGAAATTGAAAATTGAAATAATTGCAACTAAATTAAAATATAAAAGCAAGAAACTGAACAATGAGTTTTCTTAGCAATAAAGGACTATTGGGACTGATTATTTCGATCTAATTCTAGCTTAATTTCGCATCTCAAGTTGTTTTCTAAGATTGAATTTGATCAAATTCGCACATGTATTTAATTTACCTCTTTGGAGTTCAAATTAGGCTTATTTAATGAAGTTAACCTTATATCTCTACAGATGATCAAAATTGTTCCTTAGCCAAAAACATTAAATGGCATAGGAATTCAAAATTGATCATAAGCAACCACAAACTCATACCTCTATTTTTTTTTTGTAATTGATTGATTTTATTACATGATCTAATTGTTAACTCACCTCTCGGATTATGAAGATAACCATTAAATCATGAATTAGTGATCAATTAATTCAAGCATTAAAAATATAATAGAATCAATACATGAACATAAAACATACAACTTGATAATTAAAATTAAACTAGAAAAATTAAATCTACATCATCAATCCCGATTAAAAGCTTATCTACTCACGTTCTTGAAAATAAACCAGCAAGAAAAAACATGAATAAAATGTGGATTTGTGAGGAATTGAAGCCAAACATGCTCTTGGACCAAGGATTTTCCCAAGCTTTATGATCTCCACACAAACCCTAGCCTTCATCCCTTTGAATCCCCAAAAAATCTTGATGAATTTTATTGGAATTTTTGTGGAAATAATGGAGTTTTTGATCTGGTTTTCGTGCCTCCTTGATGGTTCCCTTGAAATTAGATTGAAACTAGGTTAAATAAAGAGAATTTTGGGTGAAAAATCGGGTTTTCAAGTCGGCCTAGCCAGAAGCCTGCACGGTCGCGCAGTTGTGCTTTTTCCAGCCACGCATTGTTTTGGTATTTTCTCATAACTTTATCTATAGATGTCCGATTCATTAATTTAAAGTGATTTTGAAAGAAAACTCAAAGAGTTACAATTCTTACTCAAATAGCGATTTCTAAACTCGAACTCTTTCTATGCAAAAAATGAGTCTCAATCTCCTACATAAAATCTGAATCACAGTCCTTTCGGTTTTTTTATTTTCAATTGCATCACAAGTATTCTTTGACAATAATTTTTACCTCCAACCTTCTTCCCACATGTCATACATGATTTGGAGCCATTCGAACATGCTCTTGAAGTTTTGTTTGACTTGAGTTATAGATCTTTCTATCAAGCCTACCATGATTCTCATCAATCTCCATGTGCATGATTTTGCTCCTATTATTGTGTAACTGCTTCAATTCCTCCTTTTTCTTGAATTTTGGATAACACCTGAAATGATAACAAATAATAACAATCTAAGTAGAGTTTATTCACGAAAACAACATAATATCCTAATTTTGACAGATAAACAAGTCTATAAAATAACTTATCAGTTATCTTAAAAAGTGTTCACAAAACGATAATGCTTTTCTACATGTCCATATTCATCATTGAAATATGGTTGAGTTGCATATAATTTTTTTTAATGCATCAATCCAAAGATGGCTTTGATAAAATTAGGAACATGAATTTTCAAAATCCCATGAATTCTTGTTAAACGTTTAAATCAAGGCATGTATGGTGGAAGTAAAGTGGATTCTCAATTTTAGCATGTTTTTCTCATTAATTTTATTATCTCAAAATTGTTTATTTTCATTTGTTAGTTTAATTCAAATTTCTAAACATATTGATTTTTTAAGTTCTGGTAAATGATTTTAATCTAGAATAATAAATTGTCTCAATCATCATGGGTACGATATTTGGACTCATTATCTACTAAATTACTTGTACGAATGCATGGATTGGAGGTTGGTGCAAACTCTGGTATGACAGGACGATTTTGTACCGGGTACTTGATCGTGGTTTATTGGGTCTATCACAAGAAACCCGAAAAATGTTACAACTGCTTTTAAGTAGTTTCCTTTTTTTTTTTTTTTAAATAGTTAAGTATTTTTAAACAACTAATTTTTGGTATCTTCCGCTATCCGCTCTCTATTCTCCATTTTAAACATATATTTTATACCAATTTCTATATGTAGTATTCTTGTATTATCATCAATGTAACTTGCTCTCTTCAAATTGAAGTACAAGTGAGATTTTAAAGATAAATACATATTTTTAGTACAATCAAATTATATTGAAAAATAAAGTTAAAATCAATTTTTAGACTTGGCTGATATATTGCTATTTTATTCTTTTCAAAAGGAAATATGGTGGGAAGATAAATAAACGCATAGAATTAGAATACAAATATGGGTGTATCAGGCGTAGTATCAGAGCATGATTTTAATGATTCTGAAGACTACCCAATGTACACATGTTTGACAGTCATTTGGAGTTAAATCAACCAAGTAAGTTATTACTTGTTATATGTGATTTAATTGTTAGAAAAGCAAAACTCTAACTGGATAATTGCATTGAGATAATGGGATAATATATATGCATTGGCATACATTTTTTATCTTGAGTTATTCTTGAAATGACAATTCAACTTAGGAAATGTAAAACCTACAAGATAAAATATGGTAATGATATTTGTAAGAATGATGAGATAAGTGTGATATCTTGGAACGAACTTCACTGATACAACAAGCTCACAAGACAAAGAATGTGCATCATTCATAATTGGATTTGAGATGATCTAGTGAAATACATATTAAGAGTAATGATGTATAGGATGTTTCGTCATTTGATATAGAGATTTCTTCTATTACGATAAGCAATAAGAGATCAAATTTACAGGTTATTATCAATAATTAAACACTGAAAATGATCAGATATATCGAAAGATTAGATCAAGTATAAAATTTATATTTGACTTTCAAGTGAGTTGTTTCAAATATGAATAATTGAAGATAATAATAGGACAAATCTCAGGGGAGTTACATATGATTTTCTATTGGTTTTCCTTTTGCTAAATTTTTCCTAATCCTTTCTACAAAATGATCATTATTTTGAAGCTTTTATTAACCTTGGTTCTTCATAAAGTTCTTGGTTGGAGATTTTCCTGCTACGTACATCAGCCACTACGTTAGCTTTTCCAGGATGGTAGATAATAGTACAATTATAATCCTTTAGTAACTTCATCCATCTCCTTTGTCTCATATTTAGTTATTTTTTAGTAAAGAATCAGTGAAAATTTCGCACTTTTCTTTGTAAAAATATTGTCTCTATAGCTAAAGTGTGAGGATGATAGCTACCAATTTTAGATCTTGGATAGGATAATCTGTTCGTACAGTTTCAACTGTCATGATGCATAGGCTATCAGTTTATCGTGTTGTATCAGGACACATCCTAATACATTTCTTAAGGCATTGCTATAAATAATAAAACCTCATGTTTCATCATAATTAGTTAGAATAAGAGCAATAGTAAGTCCAATCTTTAATTCTTGAAAACTATGTATGCATTCTTCAATCCATTTAGATGGAACATTCTTCTGCCTAAGATGAGTCAATGGGGGCAACGATCTTTAAAAATTTGCAGAGAAATTTTTGATAGTATCTTGTCAGTCCAAGGAAGCTACGAACTTCTGTTGGTGTCGTTGGTTATACCTAATTTACTATTACTTTGAGCTTGCTAGGATCCAGTGAGATTCCTTCTTTGGTGACAACGTGCCCTAGAAACACACTTTTTCTAGACAAGATTCACATTTTGAGAACTTAGCATACATTTTTTCTTTCCTAGCAAAAATTGCAAGGGAGTACGAAGATGATTGGCATACTCCTCTTGAGACATTGAGTATATCAAAATATCGTCAATGAAGACAATGATAAATTTATCTAAACACTCTCTAAATACAAGATTCATTAAATCCATAAATATTACTTGCATATTAGTCAGTCCAAATGGTATCAATAAAAATTTAAAATATCTGTAATGAGTACTAAATGTCGTTTTCGGGACGTCTTCTTTTTTAATCGTCAACTAATAGTACCCCTTTCATAAATCAATCTTTGAGAAAAATTATTCAGCCTTGTAACTGATCTAAAAGATCATCAATTCATGGTATCATGTATTTATTCTTGAGGGTGAATTTATTTAATATTTGGTATTCAATGCAGAGAAGAAGAGTTCCTTCCTTCTTTTACACGAAAAGTTTAATTTCAAATTCAACTTTTCGGTCCGGAGGTAATCCAGATAATTCTTCAGGAAATGCATTTTGGAACTCCTAAAACACTGACAATGACCACAGAGTAAAAGGTTTCTCTAATCTTACCTAATAGAAACGTACCCAATATCCTACATGTCATTGGCCTATAAGCTTAAGCACCACTTACCAAATTAATTAAACAAAAATAAGCAAGCTTAGCAAATAACATAAACAATTAGACATAAAATTGCACCTAAACAATTTATGAACTTTCTAACTGGCACATTGATTGAGATGCATCCAACTCCTTCAACAACAAAACAATTAAAACTTTAAATAATAATAATAATAATTAAATTTAAATAATTTATAAGGATATTATCAGAATAATTACGTGAAATTCAAGAAACACCTTAAACGAAAAAGCAGTATTACAATATATAACTCTATTATATATGTGTGTGTGCGCGCGCGCACCATAATGAAAAATTAACAAAGTGGTTAATGTATAGTGTACTCACCAAGATTTAAAAAATATGCATTCATTAAATGGTCCATAAAAAATGAATGAACTGTTTGATTTGCCAGAAATTTAAAGATATGAAAAGTCAAATTAAATCAAGCATATAAAAAAGTATGTTTTTAATTATTTGTTTTATAGGATGTGTCATTATTACAAAGATTAGATTAATGCTGTGTAATATTTGTGGCGTTCAAAAAATTGAACTTCTCAAGGATCTGGACATTCCTTGTGGCGTTCACCCCTTTGTGGTTCTTATCTCAGCATCGTAATGGGGCTCGGGTTTGATATACCCCTGGTTCTTGCATCGTGAGGTTGGGGTTGCATTGTTACCGTCCGCGCCAACCTGAATTCGGAACTTTCCCTGCGTTATTCTGCGTGTTCGTCGTGACCCCCTCCCGGATCACATCACTACCACTCTCTCTCTCTCTCTCTCAAACATCGGTTGTAGCATGAGCTGACCTTGGCGATGGAACCGGAGGTGAAAGCTAGTGGCAACATCAGCAATGCCGCGCGATGGGTGCGCCTTCTGCGCACAACAAGAAAGCGAGTTGCACTGCCACGGTGCCTTCTGCGCACCGAAATCTCTCCGACAAGCACTTATGGTGATCGATTTGGGTTTCACGACACACTTTGGCAACACCTTCTGCCGGCAGCGGCGCCTGCGCACAAGTAAGTTGGAGGGTTTCCATAATTGAGAATTTGGGGGTAACAATTTAAGATGTGGCAGTGTTGTTAAATCTAAAGTCCGTTATATCTGAGTTTTGCTGGTGGTGGTGGCCGAGGTGGAGACGGCGGTGTTGGTGGTGTGGAATGTGAAGCTTTGTTGTTGGTGGTGGTGGTGCTAATCTGGTTGTGGTTGGTTGGGGTTGCAGTGAGGTGAGGTCGAGGGTGACTTGGAGGTGTGATTGTGTTGGTGACGGTGGTGGTGGTGGTGGTGGTGGTGGAGCAGTGACACTTGTGTGGTGAAGGTTACGGTGGAGGTTGTGGGGGTGGGGTGGGGAGAGGGCTTGGTCGGTGGGTGGTTAGGCTGAGGTTAAGTGACGTTCTGATTTTGTGAGTAATTATGAGTAATTGTGACCAATTATTAAATAATTGTAATGGTTACTAAATGTGACTTATGACAAATACGGAATGTGATCAATTACTAGGTAATTGTGTCAAGAAATATTGACTAATCGTGAAAAAGAAAATGAGTAAGTTGTAACTAATAAATAAATAATATGTGACTCATTATTAAATAATTGTGACTTTGTGCGATTTGTGACGAGTATGGGATGTAATCAATTATTAAGTAAATCTGATCAAAATATTGATTAATTGTGACTTTGTGCTACCTGTGATAAGTTCAGGATGTGACTAAGAAATGAAGAAAACACGTAAGTCGTGACCAATAAATAAATAATATGTGATCAATTATAGATGATTGTGACTAATTATATTAGAGATTATGCCCAACTGTGACTTTGTGTGACCATTGGACAAGGACGTTATGTGACCTACAATTGGGTCAAATATGATTATGTGGGACCGAAATGTGACCTTGTGTCACCGAGCTGTGACCTCGTGTAACCGAGCTGTGACCTCGTGTGATCGAATTGTAACTTTATGTGATTGAACTGTAACCATGTGTGACCAAGCAGTGACCTTGTGTGAAACTGTGAGACCGAACTCTGACCTCGTGTCACCGAATTGTGACTTTGTGTGACCGAACTATAAATTTTTGGTATTGTGTGACCAAAATGTAACTTTGTGTGACCAATTGTGACTTTTTGTGATCAAGCTGTGACTTTGTGTGATCAAACTGCAACTTTGTGTGATCAATTGTGACTTTGTGTGGCCATTGGACGATGACGTTATGTTATCTATAGTTGTGTCAAATATGACTATGTGTGACCTCGTGCGACCAAAATGTGATCTCGTGTGACCAAAATGTGACCTCGTGTAATCGAAAAGTGACTTTGTGGGACGAAATGTGACTTTGTGTTATTGAAATGTGACTTTGTGGAACGAAATGTGACTAACTGTGACCTCTTGTGACCTGACAGTGACTTTTGTGTGACTGAACTGTGATCTTGTGTGACCAACTGTGACTTTGTGTGATCGTGACTTTGGGGTTGGGGTGGGTGGGGTTTTGCTAACAAATATGTAATTTTGACTGAATTGTGATCTTGTGTGACGAACTCTGACCTCGTGTGATCAAACCATGACTCTTGTGGGTGGGTGGGTGGGGTGGGGGTGAAATTTACAACTAAATATTGATTAATTGTGAATTTTCAACTAATTATTAGGTAATTGTGATCAAAATATTGATTAATTGTGATTTTGTGCGACTTGTGACAAGAAATATTGACTAATTGTAATCAAGAAACTTCTAAGTTGTGACAAATAAACAAATAATATGTGATCAATTATGAATGATTATGACCAATTATATTAGAAATTATGACTAACTGTGACTTGGTGTGACCATTGGACGAGGACGTGATGTGACCTACAATTGTGTCAAATATGACTGTGTGACCGAACTGTGACTTTGTGAGAACGAAGTGTGACTCTATGTGATCGACATGTGACCTTGTGTGATCTAACCGTGACCTCGTTTGACCTAACTGTGACCACGTTTGACCTAGCTGCAACTTTGTGTGACCGAAATTTGACCTTGTGTGACCAACTGTGACTTTAAGTTTGTAATTGTGACTCTGTGTGACCTTGTGTGACTTAATTGCGATCTTGTGTGACCTTGCATGACTGACTGTGACTTTGGGGTGGGTGAGGTAGAGGTCGGGTGGGGTTAGAAATAGTAGAAGAAATCATTTTTGTGGTGAGGTGGGGTCGGGTTGGGTGGGGGTTGGAAAAGTAGAAGAAAAAAATCATTATTTTGGGGTGGGGTGGGGTAGGGTGGGGTGGATCGGGGTGGGAAAAGTAGAAGAAAAAAATAATTTTTTTTGGAGTGGGGTGGGTGCGTGGGTGGGTGGGTAGGGAGGGGTCGAGGTCGGGTTGGGGGCTGGAAAAAGTAAAAGAAAAAATTATTTTTTGGGTGGGTGGGTACGTCGGTGGGGTGGGGTAGGTTAGGGTAGGGTAGGGTGGGGGTTGGAATGGGTGGTTGTGGTGAAATGTGAAAAAATAGAAGAAAAATCATTTTTGGATGGGGTATGGTGGGTGGCGGGGTGCAGTAGGATGGGGTGGGGGAGATAGGGGGATGTTTGAAAAAATAGAAAAAAAATTATTATGGGTGGGGTGGGGTATGAAAAAATGGAAGAAAAATTATTTTTGGATAGGGGTAGGATGGGTGGGTGGCGGGGTGCGGTGGGATGGGATGAAGCGGTTGAGGTGAAGTGTGAAAAAATAGAAGAAAAGTCATTTTTGTGTGAGGTGGGTTGTGGTGGGGTGGGGTGTGAAAATATAGAAGAAAAATCATATTATTGTGAGGTAGGCGGGGTGGGGGTGGGGGTGGGTGGGTGGCGAGGTAGGGTCTGGGAGGGGTGGGTGGGGTGGGGTTGGGTGGGTGGTGGGGTGGGTGGCGAGGTAGGGTCTGGGACGAGGTTGGTGGGGGAGTGGAAAATTAGAAGAAAAAAATTAATTTCGGGTTGGATGGGTGGCGGTGTAGGATAGGGTTTGGGTGAGTTGTGGAAATGTAGTAGAAAAAAATCATTTTGGGTGAGGTGGGGTGGGGTGGGTTGGGGAAGCGTGGAAAAACATCTTAAAATATATATATTTTTTTGGGGTGGGATGGGACGGGTGGGTGGGTGGGTGGGTGAGATAGGAAAAAAATAAAAGTAAAATAATTCTTGTGGTGGGGTGGTTGGGTTAGGGTGGGGTGGGGTGGGTAAGGTGGTGTCGGGGGTGGGGGTGAGTGTGGAAAAGTAGAAGGAAAATAATCATTGGGTTGGGTTGGGGTCGGTGGGTACGGGAGGGGTGGGTGGGTTTCCATGGTGGGGGTGGGGTGGGGTGCGTGAGGGTGAGGTGAGTGCGTGGTTTGATTGGGGTGGAGTGGTTATTAGTGTTGGCAACGGGCCGGATCGGACCCGATCCGCCCCGCCCAGAATTTTTTTTGCCCGATCCGGATCCGCCCCGCGATCCGTGGACCGATCCGCTAGAATTTTATTTTTATTTTTTAAATTTTTTTTAAATATATTTTAAATTAAATCTTTTATAAAAAAATTAGAAATTTTATTTTATTTTATTAAATTTTATTTATTTTATTGAAACGAAACGTATAGAAGCCGATTCGTCGATTCAAAGGATCGAGTTTTTTTTCCATCACTTAATGGAATTCTTTCTTGAAAAATGTGTTTTCTTTAAAATGCAAAGATTGCAGCTTATTCCCAGAAATTAAAGTTTGCTACAAAATTTACATATTAAATTTTTATACATGATAAAAAAATTATATTAAAAAAAAATGTCGGATCGGGGCGGATCGGATCAGCCCCGATCCAAATCCGCTCCGTGAATTTTCGGATCAGGGCCGATCACATAAATTTCGATCCGTCGATCCACGGATCTGGTCGACGGATCTACGGGGCGGATCGGATTTTTTTGCCATCTTTAGTGGTTATGGATTAAGTATTGTTTTGATTTTATTATTTAATATTATATAAGTTTTAATTTAATATATAAATGATAATTTATTATAATATTATATATTAACTAATTAACTAATTAATACCTGATTTTTACAAAAAAATCTTAAGTTTGTTATGTTTAAAAAGTGAAAGTTTTAGTTATATAGTTATGTACTTTTTCCCTTAAATCAAACATTGTCCTTAATGTTGACAATAGTATAATAAGAAGAAAGGAACGGTGATGGAACTTCCCCGGATTGATGCGTGTATGATGTTCCAAATTGACCTAAGCTTTGATTCTCTTGATACGCAAATCTCCCCCAAACTTGTTGGGGACAAGGTTGCTTAGGATTTCAAAAAAATTTCGTACCTACAAATGTTGATGATTAACCAAGAAGGACATAATAAAAATGCAATAAGTAAATATCAACAAGTAATTAAAACAGTAAAAATTTGGGTTGCCTCCCAAAAAACGTTTGGTTAAAGTCTAAGCTCGACTTTTGGATACGATTACTCCGGATTTGCAAGAAGGATGGATGACTTCTCCTTTTCATAATCACCCCCCAAGTATGGCTTCAAGCGTTGCCGATTGACTTTGAAGTTCCCTTTACTTCCATGATAAAGTTCGGCCGCTCCATGTGGGAAGATTTGAGCAATAGTGAAAGGACCCGACCATCTAGAGCGGAGTTTACCGGGAAACAATCGAAGTCTTGAGTTGTAGAGAAGTACTTGTTGCCCAACTTGGAAGTCCCGCTTCACAATGTTCTTGTCATGCCACCTCTTTGTCTTTTCTTTGTAAATCCGAGAATTTTCATATGACTCAAGTCGCAACTCGTCAAGTTCATTGAGTTGGAGTAGTCTTTTCTCACCGGCCAACTTCATATCACAATTCAAGGTTTTTGTTGCCCAATAGGCTCGGTGCTCAAGCTCAACCGTGAGAGACATGCTTTTCCAAATAGAAGGCGAAATGGAGACACACCAATTGGGGTTTTGAACGCGGTGCGGTATGCCCATAATGCATCATCCAGTTTCTTGGACCAATCATTCCTTGAGGCATTGACCGTCACTTCAAGGATCTTTTTCAACTCTCTATTTGAAATTTCAACCTGCCCACTTGTTTGCGGATGATAAGGAGTTGATATTTGATGTTTGACTCCATACTTGGTCAAAAGTGAGTCGAAGAGGCGATGATGAGATTCGAAGCGCGGAAGAAACGCCGGAAAGTTCCGAACTCAGGTTGTGGTTGGACGGATGAATCATGACCTGATATTCACGACGCGATGGCTCGACGATGCGGAATAAAGAACCACGACTTTCGAAACGCAACAAGGATTTGCCCAATCTCCTTGATAAGTCTCATTTGAACGCCACAAATATTCTAGCAAATATTTGATAAGTTCCATATTTGAACGCCATAAGAAATATTCTTGATAAGTTCGAAAAATATAGGAATCCACCTATAACTTTTATTGAATCCTCAATAAAAACTATTTATATCAAAATCAAAGTCTGTTTTTAATATTACAATGAAGACGCCTTTATATAGGCTACCAGAATAAAAATCCTAGTCTACTTAGAAAACTAAATAAAATCTAATCTAATTAGGGAATAGATAAAATCTCTCATAATAGAGTCCTAATTTAATTAGAAACAATAATAAAGACAGTAAATATAATCCTATAATTATGGAAATATAGTAAATTTCTATCTGCATCATTGATTTGCCAATTTGAAGCCCCAAACGATGGAATTTCGCCCTAAAATCAATGGGCTCAAGGGCTTTAGCCCATGAGTCTTGCTCAGTGACTTGTTTCTACTCGAAAAACATATATTATCCATCCAATTCCGACATGGTTGACTGGATTGTACTTTTATTTGGCTTGAATATTTAACTTTTTCCGTCAAGCCTGCTATGACTCTGATTGTCGAGGGTCCGGAACACATCATACCCTCCTTCTTTAGGATGATTCGTCCCGAATCATAGCTTTTTTCCTTTTATTTCACTTCACCTCCTGGATCAAACGGAAAATTATTGCTTCCATGCCATGAGTTCAATAAATTATGCTCATTTGATTGGAAAACATGGAAGAGATTGAGCTTGAACTCCCTTTGCAATACGTAGTGTGGTTGAAGCTTCCAAACGTAATTAACCTGCAAAAAAGATTTAAACAAAATGGGGAAGGACATGTTAGCTTCATGAGGTACAAGGTATGGATCCTTGTATTCATGATAAACCACCACTAACTCCACTTCTTGAACCACGAGACTCTTCTCTTCGCCTCTTTTCTCTTTCGCAACTTCTTGTTCAATTTTTTCATCTTCAAACTCAACCATATCTCCTAACTCCAAACTTTTATCACCATGCTCGTGCACTACCTCATCACTACCCAAATGTGGATCTTCCAATTCAACGCTCAAATCTTGAACTTCCACCTCAACTCCCAATTCATTCCTAATCAATTCCTCGCTTCCCAACTCCACATTTTCCTCATCAAATTTTGGAGTTTGTTTATTTGTTTTTAATTTCAACTCTCCCTCCTTCTTATCAATATCCTTATCCCCACGATGCCTCCTACTACACAACTTTTCACTCTCTTTCCTTACCCTCCGTGAATCTTCTAGTGCTTCCTCTAACGTCAACCCATATAGTACGCATGTTTTCCCTTTCTTAAGGAATTTGTATATGTGCATACTCTTATCATAAATAGCCTCCCTCCTACGTCTCCAAGGTTTTCCCAATAAAATATGATAAGATTTTAATGGCACTACATCACACCATACATCCTCACTATACCTTCCCTGGGTGATAGGCATTAGAACTTGTTTGGTTACTTTGAAATTCCCAAACTCCCTCATCCACGTCATCCTATAAGGTTTATAGTGTGGTTCTAGGGGCAATCCTAATTTTTCAACCACGGTGCTACTAACGAAATTAGTAAAGCACTTTCCATCAATCGCCAAACTGCACCCCTTATAATCCACATAACATCTAGTTTGGAATAAACAGCCCGAATCATAATCCATCCCTTATGTGACGTTAAAAAATTTCAAGAATAAAGAGAATTTAGACATTAAATAGCAAGAACGACATTTTTTAACTTGGAAGGGAATGAATATCAAGAATTTTAAAGAAACTCAAGAAAGTGGTTCTTGAATTTTGGAATGACTTTTTTTTTTTTTTTTTTGAATAATGAATTTTCGGAATTAAATAATAATAAAAAAAATAATTTTTTTTAAATAAATCCGAAAATTCGACACGAACACAACAAAACAAACGGAACAAGATTTGGATAAGAATCGAACAAAATAAACACTTTTGAATTTTCGTTAAATTTTTATATGGATCAAACTGAAAAAAATTTACTGGCACGAAGAACACTCAAGAAAAGAAAAACTCAACAACAAGATATGGATAATTCTTATGACAGACTCGATGATAAACATAAGAATTAAACTGGGTAGAATAAAAACCTGAATTCAGAGTCTAACTCTAATACCAGATGATGAGATTCGAAGCGCGGAAGAAACGCCGGAAAGTTCCGAATTCAGGTTGTGGTTGGACGGAAGAATCATGACCTGATATTCACGACACGATGGCTCGACGATGCGGAATAAAGAACCACGACTTTCGAAACTCCACAAGGATTTGCCCAATCTCCTTGATAAGTCTCATTTGAACGCCACAAATATTCTAGCAAATATTTGATAAGTTCGATATTTGAACGCCACAAGAAATATTCTTGATAAGTTCGAAAAATATAGGAATCCACCTATAACTTTTATTGAATCCTCAATAAAAACTGTTTATATCAAAATCAAAGTCTGTTTTTAATATTACAATGAAGACGCCTTTATATAGGCTACCAGAATACAAATCCTAGTCTACTTAGAAAACTAAATAAAATCTAATCTAATTAGGGAATAGATAAAATCTCTCATAATGGAGTCCTAATTTAATTAGAAACAATAATAAAGACAGTAAATATAATCCTATAATAATGGAATATAGTAAATTTCCGTCTGCATCATTGATTTGCTAATTTGAAGCCCCAAACGATGGAATTTGGCCCTAAAATCAATGGGCTCAAGGGCTAAGTGACCTGTTTCTACTCGAAAAACACATATTATCCATCCAATTCCGACATGGTTGACTGGATTGTACTTTTATTTGGCTTGAATATTTAACTTTTTCCGTCAAGCCTGCTATAACTCCGATTGTCGAGGGTCCGGAACACATCAGGCGATTACAAAAGTGTTTTCCTCTATCACTAATGATAGCTTAGAGGTGCCATAACGAGTAAAAATATTTTTCTTTAAAAAGTTCACCACCACTCGAGCATCATTTGTGGGAAGTGCTACCGCTTCTACCCACTTTGACACATAGTTCACCGCAACTAAAATGTATTGATTAGAAAATGACCCATAAAATCAATACCCCAAACATCGAATATCTCAACTTGTAAAATAGAATTTAAGGGCATTTCATTTCGATTAGAGATATTACCCAAGCGTTGGCATCGGTCACATTTGGACACAAGTGCGTGAGCATCATTGAGTAAAGTGGGTCAATAAAATCCCGACTGAAGAACCTTTGATAAAGTCAGGGTTTAGTAGATTCATAACTGATTGACCAAAAGTTGGGAAGTCATCCATAAATACCTCAATAAATTTCTCCTTAGATTAGTATATAATTTCTCCTTAAATTTAGATTAGTCAGGGTTTAGTAGATTCATAACTGATTTAAGAAAATAGTATATAATTACATGATTTTAAAAATTTTAAATTTAAATGTATGATTTTGTTTAATTTTCTCTTGAAACATTCGCTCTTATAGGGCAAATTAGGTCCAATCCAACCTTTGATTTTCAAATTTTAAAAAAATCAAGTATTTCTTAAATAATTTTATAAATCTTTACAAAGTCTCCAAACCCTTGAAATTTGACCATGGCGGCAACACCCCTTCATCAATATCATCATTGTTCAATTCTAACTAGTATTCTTCAAAATCAACTGATGAAGAGCTACTATTGTCGTTGGACGAAGCTTTCAAGAGATTTCCATCTATTATTTCTCAAAATGCTTTTATTGGTAGATTGTTGGAAAATCCAACGATGCGGCAACTAATTGGAGAGGCTACAAAATGTAGCTTTCGGAATTTGCCATGATCTCTTCGTCAATTTCTCCCAGCTCCCTCGTCTCGGTAGAATTTCACGTGGTGTTGTTCTTTTCTTCTCTTCTATTTGTCATAAACATGAGTATTTATCAGTTTAAATTAATTTTCTAACTTTGATTTATGAATCATTAATTGTCTATTTTTTAACCTTTTTGTAACAACCAATTTTTATTAATCATTTCTTCATCTATTTTGGTGAAGAAATTATTAATTTCTCATCATTTAGTTTTCTGCAAGTCATCATTATGTATTTTTATGATAGGTATAAAGTAATGGATTCTAGATGCTTTTCATTGTTATTTGTGATACAAACACTTAGATGTTGGAGATTGGACGTTAACTGAGCAATTCTAATACTGAAGCTATATTATTCACGGGAAGTGATGAATGATGAATGATATTATTCAAATCTGAAAGTTGATCATCTTGAGTACCTCAATTGTTTTGTACCCTGCAACCTACTCAAAGCAAAACAGGAAAACAAAAGTGTTTGTATATGTATACGCTCACTTGGGACTCGGTTATGTGGTTTTAAGAAATATTTACACGATCCAATGTGGTGGTGGTGGTATTGTTTCAGCATTGGCAATGGTTCAGATCGGTGATGTTGCACGCAACAGCCGTACGTGGTGGTGATGATGAGGTGGTACAGGTATTTGTTGGATGATGTGCAAGTAGTTGTTGTGTGTAAAGTGATGGTTCGATGGAGGTGTTTTTGGTGGTGATGGTCGTAAATGGTGGTGGTTGTTTGCAAATTACATTAATATAATTATTTATAAATTACAAATTATACTAGTTTTTACAAATTCATTAGTTACAGTTGTAATATATTGTAATCTATAATTCATTACTGAAATTACAGTTGCGATTAAGGTGAATGTAACTATTTCAATTAATTTTAGCAAAAAATGTCATGTTTTACAAATTTATTATTTACAATTGTAATTAATTGTAAAATTGAAATAAAGTTACAATTGCAATTAATTAAAAATTTTAACTTATTTTAATTAATTTTAAAAGAAAAAAAATGAGATTTCGAGTGACTTGTAATATACAATTAAGTTACAATAGTAATTACTTAGTTACAATTGTAATTAATTGCAAAATTGAAATTAAGTTTTAATTGTAATTAATTACAAATTGTAATTCATTATAGATTAATGTAATTAACTTGAAATTATAATTAATTACACTTCGTAATTAATTACAATTATGATTGCAACTTAATTGTAACTTAATTTTAATTAATTAGTTAATTACATTTGTAATTGATTACAAAATTGAAATTAAATTACAATTTTAATTAATTACAAACTCCCTATGAAAATTACAAAATTAAAATTAAATTACAATTGTAATTAATTGTAAACTGTCAATATGATTTTCATTCCCTGATTACCTGATTTTCATAATATGTTTTTTATTCTTAAAATATCTTTTGTTATACCTGATCTTTAAAAATAAGCTCCTTGAAGTTTTATATTTATGTACTTAATTAACCCGTTGATATATTAATTAGAGATACAAAACATAAATTTTCCAAATAGACCCACGTCAAAATGTGTTATTACAAACAGATCCCACAAAACAACAAACAAAAATAAATAACAAACAGACAAGAAAAAACTAAAAAGATCTGTTCAGATCCCAGGGACAACGTTTCTTAATAATTTCACCTAATAATCTGAGTCTTTAAGGTTGCACTGGAACATGAATCTGTTGTTTGCTGCTGATGCATCTGCAAATTTATTATGGAGCAGGACCGAACCATTTCTCCAGCCAATGGAATCACAGGCAAATTATCACAATTGCATATTTCCACCATAAATCCATCTGGATCATGAAAAAACAATTGATCAACGTTTACTCCTCCTTCTTCCACCCTCTGCCTCACGTACTCGATCCCAATTTCCCCCAGCTTCTTCTCCACCATTCCCATGTTCTCGCACTGCCATTGTAAAATGAAATATTTAGCGTAGGTTTCGTAAACAGTAGACAGTTTCTCAACTTCTCAGTTAGTGTGGTTATGTATAATTTTAAAATAAATAATAGACCCAAATTCACGTAATAGATTGAAAATTTAAAAAATCACTTTCAAAGGTTAGAGTTTTAAAACCAGTGTTCTAAAAAGAGCGCTAATTAAGCATACGTTTAGATGTGATTCTTGTCGAACTTTTTTGCGTCTAGGCGGACTTTAACGTGATTCTTGGCCTTGTCGATTCGTCAAGCTTTACGTTACGGATTGAAAGATTAGGAACCAACCTCAATTTTTCGTTTATAAAAATTGTTGAAGTTTGAATTTAAGTTGAGATTATTAAATGCAAGTTCCGCGTACCTAAAAACTCAAGTAGGTGTTTGGTACATATTAATATCCTTTTATTCACATTATTATTATCCAACCTGCCATGTACATGTTTGATGAAGGAATGATTACCTGGAAAGAAATGTGATTATCCTTGGGATTAATCACAGTCTTCTTAGGCATACTCTCTGGATCTTCTGACTGCAACAAATGTATCCCAATTCCGTGGCCAAATAGCCTACACATTCAACAAACCACGTTTAATCTTTAAACATCAAACCCCAAAAATCTTTTCTTTTACAATTCAGAAATTTATTTATAATTTTTATTTTTTATTTTTAATTCGATATACCATGCTCCATCAAACTTGAACGAGCCCGGTCTCCTCACCGGGGCAAATCCAAGAATATTCTGATAAAAATGAGTTGATTCATCAACGGATTTGCACACAAGCGAGATGTGATTCAAAGAAGAAAGGTGCAATGGGTTTCCCTTGTTCTCCTTCATTTTTTTTTTTTTTTTGGTGAAAAATATAGAATTCAAGAATTGCAAGATTTTGTTCTAAAATTTGTTGGGCAATGAATAATTTTCGCTATCAGAGGTAACAGAAGATAGAAAACGAAGCGAAAAGATGATGACTGCCTAATCCAAAAGAGAGATTCAACAAATGCACCAAAATAGCGAAAGAAACAAATAAATTGAAGACTAGTAGGGTACTAGGATTTGAGGTTATCATTAGCAGAAGATGGGGAGAGGTCTATCTCTTATATAAAAGCTTGCAAGACTTTTTTTTGGATAAATTCCACAGTTGTCCCCAGTCTTTTACACATAGCATTTGTATTCCCTAACCTACTATTTATTGTATTCATATACCCTACTTTTTTGGACAAGAGAATTTATCTTGGAAGTTGAATAATTATTGAAACTATCAAAAGGGCATTATAATCATTTGGTCGATAGAGTATCATTTAAAAAAAAAAAAACACACACACACACACATCTTATTCAAATCAAAGACCTCTATTTTATGAGATACTTAAGTTGAATCTTGATACTAATTGGATAATTTGCGCAATTGGTGATAAAGTATGACCTTGATGTGTGAAAGTCATCAATTTGACAATGATTCTCAGTTCCAATATTTTTCTATTGGAGCTTCTTTCATTCTTTTGTCAAACGTAATGCAATGTTATAGACTTACGTTTATTTAAATGTTAAATAGTCACGTGACTCTTACATAATATTGATAGAAAGGATATATTTGTCAAAAATATGTTCTTTTATTGCAAAACAATCCAAATATATAGTAACATTAATTTTCATTTAGAAATTTGAAAAAATGAAATTTCTCAATATTCATTAAAGTTATCTCTTTTTTAATCATCTCGGACATCAAGTGAAGTGAGTATTGCACGACTCTTTAACATTATATCAACGTTTTTTGTTAACCGGGGACATGGGTGTCACATTTTAATTGGTTGAAGACACGAATGCAATGAATGATAAATAAGGGGCATGAGTTCATAATTACAGAAGGTTAGGACCCATAGTGGAATTTACCTTTATTTTGTTTCTTGAATAGGCGTCTCAATTATGAAATTATTTGAACAATGTAGATCCCACGTTACTGACTAGGATTACAGCTTTAATCCATCAACTCGTGGGTCCCAAACACGTATGATTCAACTATTTTCTTCTAGATCCCAATTGCAACTGTTGGATTGGTTCGGAGGTGTGGTTTAAAATTGATCATCAAAGACTAATTTTTACTCCTCTAGATCCGATGGTGTGTTGGAAAGTTTGTAATTATTGATTTTAGCTTTTAAGGACGATATGATGGGTAAGTTAATGGATGCTTACCAAGTAATGTATATGTAATCCAATTAATAAACAGTTATGTACAAATAGTGTAACTCAATTTTTAATGTATGTGTAAGATATTTAAACTTGTAATATAAAATATTTTTCTAATTGAATCTAAAAAGTTTGAACCTATTAAATAATCAATTTATAACTTTGTTATTCGAGTTTTTTTGCATCATCATTTTTTTTTCAATGTACGATCAAATTTTTCTTCCGCTTCATAAAAAAATTGATTATTGTTGTGAATAAGGACAATTAATACTTGAATTTGTGATTTTTTTTTTTGAAGGTTGAATTTGTGAGATTTAGTCGGGAGTTTCGTAATTTACCAACTGATATAACCTAACTTATTTACAAGTCTTGACAAATAAAATAAAATAAATTTCCATGTTTATCTATAGCTGCATGAAGATTCTTATCTGGTTATCGTTGAATATGGAGAACCTGTAGTTGTTGTACTCAATCACATCTACGTGGATGCTGATCAATTGATAAATTTTGAAGATGACTTGTAAATATTAGGATATAGTCAAATAAGTATAAATGGTCAAGGTACAAAAACTGGGCAACCAAAAATCTTTTGTGTGGTCAGGTCATGTACACGTTTTTTAGTTGTTTTTGGTCGGATAAATGTACCAAAATTTGGGCAACCAAAAATCTTTTGTGTGGTCGGGTAAATACTAATTTTTTATATTTTTTCCCCTTCTCTCCTTTCTATTCTTACCACCTTTTGTATTTTAGATTGTGAAATTGTCTTTGTGCTTTCAACGAGGAAAACAAATATCCTATTTCTTTATTCTTAAATTCTAAGCTCCGCCAAATTAGATAAGTTTGTTATACATTTTTTGTCTCTTTTATCTTTCTTTTTTTCTTAATACTATTTAATAAAATAGAATGATGCTCCCAGTATCTCCGGTAGTGACAAATTCAGGAAACTGATCCAGCACGAATAGTCATTACAAGGTAGGAGAAAAAAAAAATTACACCAAAATTATAAGATATTTTTTTGTTAACGGATCCCACGCAAGCGATCGAACACCCTTGTTACATGCTGGATTCGTGCCAGGTCACTGGAGTAATCAATCTAAGTGGCTATAAGTTATAAAACCTCTTAATCGTGACTCAATTATATACTTTTAAGATATTTAATTAACCAACTTCTAACGCTTGCATATCATTTAGAGTGATGCGTAATAACATTGCTCAATAAAATATGTTTAAATAACTTGAGAAATGTTGGACATAATGGGATATGGCATACAAACTACCACAAATTATGATGAACAATTTTGGAACAAATGCTTTAATTACAAAAAAGAACTTGAATTGTATCACATAAAATGTTATCCTAAAAGGTTATTTGTTACATCTCGATGAATGAGATACTTAAGTGGCATTCTAGCAAATAGCTATGGCTGGTTTACAAGTCTCAAACCAAATTGCACAAGCACAGGTGAATTTCGAAAAAGGAACAAGAAAGGCTTTTGAAAATTTGAGTTTTGGGAATCAAATATGGATAATCTTTAAATAACTTGTTATTAAAATAGTACATAACGTATGATAAATATCGCATATTTATAGTTATCTATGAGATACCACAAAATAGTGTTAAAACCATCAAAAAATGACACAAATTTTGGTGAAAAGACATAATTATTTCGAAATCGGCACTAGCCTAACGGCTAATAAATTCCACTTGGATCGGCGCACAAGCTGAATTCAGGCGACCATCTAGTTCATTCAAAATGGCCAATGCATGACAAAGTCAAACCTTAGCCTGACAACATAATTTTTAATTTTAATTCATTTCTTTTTATTATTGTGTATTTGAACAATATAAAACAATAAAACCCATTAGTTTTTAATATTGCACATTACTCCTCGACTACATCAAAAAGTTTGCAGGTGCACCATAAAAGTATGACCAAGCAGAAATTCAAAATAATACTAAAGAATGTGACGAGGATGAATCTGGCTACCCAGATACATCTAATCTATCTAAAAGGAATGTGACCTAAAGAAAATTTGTTGCTGAATGGGAAACATGTGTCATATGTCACTGATTGAGACGAAAAATGTCAAGGAAGCCTTGACAGATGAAAAACGGGTACAGACAATGCTGGAACAATTCAACCAGTTTTAGAAAGAAATAAAGTTTGGGAATAGGTTCCCCTCTCAAAATAAGGAAATGTAATTGGGACCAAATGGATCTTCAAAAAGAAGTTAGATGAATAAGGAAATGTGGTCAGAAACAAAGCCAGACTTGTTGCTCAAGGTTACACACAGGTTGAAGGGATAGATTTTGACGAAATATTTGCTCATGTATCCAAACTAGAATCCATCAAATTGCTGATAGCTATGTCCTGCTACATCAACTTCAGACTATATCAGATGAATGTCAAAATTCCCTTTCTGAACAGTGTACTTAATGAAGAAGCTTATGTGGAGCAGCCACAAGGACTCAAAGATCTATCTCACTCGGACTGTCTTTAGGCTTAAAAAGACGTTATATGGGTTAAATCAAGCCCCCGGAGCTTGGTATGAGAGACTCACATCACTCTTGCTGAGCAAAGGATACAAAAGGGGAGGATCTGATAAAACTCTTTTCATTAAGCATCTGAATCCTAGACTAACTGTAACACAAATATATGTTGATGACATTGTATTTGGCTCCACTTCTCAGTCCAAAATTGATGATTTATAAATACAATAAAAAGAGAATTTGAAATGAGTATGGTCGGTGAACTAACTTTTTTTCTTGGCTTGTAGGTACAACATGATGAATCTGACATATTCATAACTCAAGCAAAGTAGGCTAACAATCTTGTTAAGAAGTTTGGGCTTGAACATGCAAAGCCTATGAGGGCCCCTCTGGCAACAACACTAAAACTTTCAAAGGATGACACTGGCAAGGATGTAGATCCATCTCTCTACAGAAGTATGATTGGAAGTCTTCTGTATCTTACTACTAGTAGACCAGACATATCCTTCAGTGTTAAAGTATGTGCATGATATCAGGCTAAACCCCAGGAGTCTCATATAGCAGTTGTAAAAATAATTATCAGATATGTAAGTGGTACATTAAGTCATGAAATTTGGTTTACAAGAGATGCAAATGCCCATCCTGCAGAATATTCAGACGTAGATTGGGCTAGGAATGTTGTTGATCGGAATAGTACATTCAGTGGTTGTTTTTACATTGAAAACAACTTGGTGGCTTGTCTAAGCAGAAAACAAAACTCATTATCCCTTTCCACATCTGAAGCATAGTATTTTCCAGTTGGAAGTTGTTGTACACAACTTCTTTGGATGAAACATATGTTGGAAGATTATGTGATGAGTTCCGGAGTGGCTCGACGAACGTTGACCAGTTGCACGTGTCCGTAGGACCAATAACGAGGCAAAGAGCCAAAAGAATCAAGCAGGCAATGCAAGGATTCATGCAAGCCTGGATGGATGAGTGTTCGAGTGCAAAGACATCATTTACGTTGCATAACAAAGTGGAAGAGGAGCCAAAGTTATTAAAATGCATTTGGATCAAGGAACAACAAGAAAATTGGGCAGCAACTGATTCACGGCCGTAACGCCCAAAAATTACGACCGTAAAGCCCAAAATTACGGCCGTAACACTACTATGGCGAAATTAAGCAGAAGAGGACTTACGGTCGTAAACCCAATCCTCACGGCCATAACTAAAATATTGTAACTTTTAATTTTGTTCAGAAGGTCTCTTACGGGAGTATAAGGAATTGTCACGGCCGTAAAACATGTTTTGATTTTTAGACCGTAAGACACTTACGGCCGTAAACTTAAAAGTTACGGCCGTAACTGGGCGCCGCAAATTAAACCTAGTTTAGGCGTTTTAGGTTAGTTTGAATTCTAGTTTATTTTTAGTTGCTTTATTTTGTTAGCCTATATATATGGCTTTATTCAGTATTGTAAAAACACAACTTTTATTCTTGAGATTAATGATATTGAAGGTGAGATATTCTCTTAATTTTCTTCTTATTCTCGTTGAACAAATTTGAACTTATCAAAGGATTTGACAACCTTTGTGGCGTTCCCCCTTTGTGGTTCTTATCTCCGCATCGTAACGATTTTGGGTTTAATATACCCATAGTTCTTGCGTCGTGAGGTCGGAGTTGCATTGTTACCTCTACTATCTTGGATTTTAGAGCTTTCCGGCGTTTAATTCCCGTGTTCTTGGTGATCTTCGTATCGGATCACATCATCTGGTATCAGAGCCTGTCTCTAAATCCAAATATTTAGTATTCTAGTTCTTTTCTTTTATTTCCAGATTTTATTCAGTCAAAAAAAAATTCAATTCTTGTTTCTTGAAATTTCTTCATAAAATTCAAGATTTGCCAAATTCTGTTTCTTGTTCTTGATTATTTTTTTTAGTAGCACAAAAAAAAAATCCGAAATTTACAAAAAAAATAAAATAAATAAAAAAAATAAAAAAAGTGCTGTTGATTTGATTCAATAAATGAAGAAAATAATATTTGGCAAATCTTTCCAACAATTCTTTTTCCATTAAATTCCTTATTCCATAAAACTTCTTCTTGCAATAAAATTCTTGTTTCCATAATTCCATCTTCAAATTTCCTAATTCCAATTTTTTCCATCAACTTTCCTTATTTGCACTTTGGGGTTTATTCCACAAAGACCAAATCCGTGACTAGTTTGGTGGGTTCTTTGAGAACGTGGAAAAAAGGGAATAGAGAGGAAAAAGGCAGAGTAGTGAGATTAATAGAGGGAAAAAGCCAAAATCGAGTGATACACGAGTGATAAAACACGTGAGGACCTTTATTTAATTTTTTTCTCTTTTCTTTAATACTAACCATGTCGCAGAAGGATGCTTCATCGACCGAAAAGGATCTTCAAGACTTTAATATGCTTGCAATGATGGAGGAACAGTTTGCAAAATGGGAGGCGAGGTTGGATGCCAAGTTGGAAGCAAAATTTGGTCCACAATCTGGCGTGAATGTGGAAAGGGCAAATAATCCGGGGGAGACACGTGGTGCAGGAATTGCTCAACCACGTCAGGATCAACCGCGCGATTTCCCTAATTTACGGAGGCCACTCAGGTATGACTTCAACCCACAGTTTAGAGCTAGGAATGAACATGTTGAGGTTGATGATAGTGATGAAGATAGTGATGAATTGTATATTACTAGTGTTGGTAGGAGACGAGACCGGGGAGAAAGACGTGATAGGGGATATAGGCGTGATCGTAGGGATGATGTAGATGGGCATGTTGGTAATATAAAATGTCCATTCCCTCGTTTCAAGGTAAAAGTAATCCGAAGGTTTATTTTGAATGGGAAAAGTGGGTAGAATTGATTTTCGATTGTCATAATTATTCCGAATCTAAAAAGGTTAAATTGGCAGTCGTAGAATTTACTGATTATGCTATAGTATGGTGGGATCAACTGGTAACTAGTAAAAGGAGGAATGGGGAGAGGCCTATTGAAACTTGGGATGAGTTGAAGGCCCTTATGAGAAAACGATTTGTGCCTGGACATTACTATAGGGATCTCTACCAAAAACTACAAACCCTTTCCCAAGGTAGTAAGAGTGTGGAGGATTATCATAGGGAGATGGAGGTTTCCATGATTAGGGAAAATATAGAGGAAGACCCGGAGGCAACCATGGCTAGGTTTTTAAATGGTTTAAATCGAGATATTGCTAATGTTATTGAATTGCAGCATTATATCGATTTGGAGGAGATGCTTCACATGGCCATGAAAGTGGAGCGACAATTAAAAAGGAAGGGAACTTCAAAATTCTCTACAAGTTCCAATTCTTTTGGTAAGTCTACATGGAGCGGGACTTCTAAAAATGATGGGGTTTTGCAGAAAAATAAATATGAGACACCGAAGGGAAAAATAGAGCCAACCAACAAAGGTAAAATTGCTTCTGATTCTCAAACTCCTAGGACTAGAGATATTCGTTGTTTTAAATGTTCCGACTTAGGACATATTTCTTCACAATGTCCAAATAAACGAATATTGGTTATGCGTGACGGGGTATTAAGTTCGGAGGATGAGAAAGAGGGAGAAGTGGAGGATGAGTATAAGGATATGCCAGCTCTAGAGGATGTTAGTGAAAATGATGATGGGGACTATGCAGTAGCTAAATCACTTGTCACTAGGAGAGCCCTTAGTACTCGAGTTAAGGTGGAAGAGTCGGGTGAGCAGCGAGAAAATATATTTCATACTAGGTGCTTTGTGAATAACAAGGTGTGTAGTTTGATAATAGATGGTGGTAGTTGTGCGAACGTTGCTAGCACTACTCTAGTGGAGAAATTGTGCCTACCTATACTAAAACACCCTAGGCCATATAAGTTACAGTGGTTAAATGAATCGGGTGAGATTAAGGTGAATAAACAAGTGGTAGTTGATTTGGCGATTGGGAAGTATGAAGATAGCGTGGTTTGTGATGTGGTACCAATGCATGCGGGCCACATCTTGTTGGGCAGGCCATGGCAATTTGATAGGAACGTTATTCATGATGGTTTTAAAAATAGGTATACCTTCACTAAGGATGGGAAAAATATCAAACTAATGCCTTTGTCACCTCAACAGGTCTATGAAGACCAACTGAAATTAAAAAGTGAGGAAGAGAGAAAGAGGGTCGGGACCACATTCCCGGAAAAAAGGAGAGTTGAGTGAACAGAAGAGGGTCGGGACCACGATCCCGGAAAAAAGGAGAGTTGTGTGAAAAACCGAGAGTTGGGACCACGATCCCAGAAAAAAGGAGAGGGTGTGAAGAGTGCCAGTAAAAATAAAAGAGAGAAAACAAAAGTGAACTTCTACGCAAAACATAGTGATATCACCAAAGCTATTTCTACAAATAAACCCGTGATTTTACTAATGTATAAGGAATCTCTCCTTGTACTTGATGAAGCTAACCACTCCCTCCCCAGTTTAGCTGTGTCTCTTTTGCAGGAATTTGCAGATTTATTTCCCGAGGAGATTCCTAGTGGGCTGCCGCCAATTCGAGGGACTGAACACCAGATTGACTTCGTACCGAGAGCAGTCATTCCAAACAGGCAATCTTATAGGAGCAATCCAGAAGAGACCAAAGAGCTACAAAAGCAGGTTGAAGAGCTGTTGAAAAAGGGCTATGTTAGGGAAAGCATGAGCCCATGTGCAGTACCAGTTTTGTTGGTGCCAGAAAAAAATGGGACTTGGAGGATGTGTGTGGATTGTAGAGCAGTCAACAATATTACGGTAAAGTATCGCCATCCCATACCTAGACTTGATGACATGCTTGATGAACTATATGGTGCTTGTATGTTTAGCAAAATAGACCTTAAGAGTGATTATCACCAAATTCGAATGAAAGAAGGTGATGAATGGAAAACCGCCTTCAAAACCAAATATGGTTTATATGAATGGATGGTTATGCCATTCGACCTCTCAAATGCACCTAGCACTTTTATGAGACTAATGAATCATGTTTTACGTGCTTACATTGGTAAATTCGTTGTGGTATACTTTGATGACATTTTGGTATATAGTAAGAACTTAGGTGATCACATTAAACATTTATGATCTGTTTTGGAAGTTTTGAAAACTGAAAAACTATATGCTAATTTAGAAAGTGTACTTTTTGCATGAAAAAAGGTAATTTTTCTTGGGTTTGTTGTTAGTGCTAATGGTGTAGAGGTAGATGAGGAGAAAATTCGTGCTATTAAAGAATGACCAACTCCCAAAAGTATTACGGAGGTTAGGAGCTTCCACGGGTTGGCTAGGTTTTATAGGAGATTTGTTAAAGACTTTAGCACACTTGCAGCACCACTCACAGAAATAGTCAAGAAAAGTGTAGGATTCCATTGGGGGGAAGCACAAGAAAATGCTTTTAAAGTACTTAAGAATAGATTATGTTCTGCACCGGTTTTAGCTTTACCTAACTTTAACCAAACCTTTGAGATTGAATGTGATGCATCAGGAATAGGTATTGGAGCCGTTCTTATGCAGGAAAAAAGGCCGCTTGCATTTTTCAGTGAAAAGCTGAGTGGGGCAGTTTTGAATTATCATACCTACGTTAAGGAGCTTTATGCTCTTGTTCGTGCCTTGGAGACATGGCAGCACTATTTGTGGCCAAAGGAATTCGTCATACACACTGACCACGAGTCACTGAAACACCTCAAGGGACAAGGTAAGCTAAACAAAAGACACGCCTGTTGGATAGAATTCATTGAGACTTTTCCATACGTCATTCGCTATAAGCAAGGTAAGGAGAATGTGGTAGCAGATGCCCTTTCTCGCAGGTACGTACTTCTAAACTCATTAAATGCGAAGTTGCTTGGATTTGAATATATAAGAGGTATGTATGCTAATGACCCTGATTTTTCTACCATTTATGCTTCATGTGAAAAGGGTGCAATTGATAAATTTTATAGGCATGATGGCTATTTATTTAGAGAAAATAAACTTTGTGTGCCTAATTGTTCTATGCGTGAATTGCTAGTGCGTGAGGCTCATGGTGGGGGGTTAATGGGACACTTTGGTGTTATTAAGACGTTAGAGACTTTATAAGAGCACTTTTATTGGCCTAAAATGAAAAGGGATGTTCACAATATTTGTGAAAGGTGCAGAACTTGTAAACAATCTAAGTCTAGGGTCTTACCACAAGGTTTATATACACCTTTGCCCGTACCTGATGAACCTTGGGTAGATATATCCATGGATTTTGTGTTAGGTCTGCCTAGGACAAAAAAGGGTAAAGACTCAATATTTGTGGTGGTAGACAGATTTAGCAAAATGGCACATTTTATCCCTTGTAATAAAACTGATGATGCAACAAACATAGCTGACATATTCTTTAGGGAAGTTGTAAGACTCCATGGGGTACCTAGGAGTATTGTGTCTGATAGGGATTTTAAGTTCCTAAACTAATTTTGGAAAGTCTCGTGGGAGAAGATGGGAACTAAATTGCTATTTTCTACTACATGTCACCCGCAAACCGATGGTCAAACTGAGGTAGTTAATAGGACATTAATCCAACTTTTGCGCACTATAATAAATAAGAATTTAAAAAGTTGGGAGGAATGTTTGCCATTTTTGGAATCTGCTTATAATCGATCTGTGCATTCTACTACTTCATGTTCACCTTTTGAAGTTGTTTATGGTTTCAACCCGCTAACTCCTCTTGATTTGATTCCTTTACCTGTAGATGAAAGGAGCAGTTTGGACGGGGCGAAAAAGGCTAAGCTTGTGAAAGAACTTCATGAGAAGGTGAAAGGGCAAATTGAAAAGAAAAATGAGAGTTATGCGACTCATGCCAACAAAGGTAGGAGGCAAGTGACGTTCGAGCCGGGTGATTGGGTGTGGGTGCACTTGCGAAAGGAGCGATTTCCAACCCAAAGAAAGTCTAAGTTGCAGCCAAGAGGCGATGGACCTTTTCAGATCCTTGAAAAGATAAATGAGAATGTATATAAGCTCGATCTTCCAGGTGAGTATAACGTGTCTGCTTCTTTTAATGTTGCTGATCTTTCTCTGTTTGATGCAGGTGATGATTCGAGGATGAATCCTTTTCAACAGGGAGGGGATGATGAGTCCGGAGTGGCTCGATGAACGTTGACCCGTTGCACGTGCCCGTAGGACCAATAACGAGGCAAAGATCCAAAAGAATCAAGCAGGCAATGCAAGGATTCATGCAAGCGTGGATGGATGAGTGTTCGAGTGCAAAGACATCATTTACGTTGCATAAAAAAGTGGAAGAGGAGCCAAAGTTATTACAATGCATTTGGATCAAGGAACAACAAGAAAATTGGGCAGCAACTGATTCACGGCCGTAACGCCCAAAAATTACGGCCGTAACAGATTCACGGCCGTAAAGCCCAAAATTACGGTTGTAACACTACTATGGTGAAATTAAGCAGAAGAGGACTTACGGCCTTAAACCCAATCCTCACGGCCGTAACTAAAATATTGTAACTTTTAATTTTGTTCAGAAGGTCTCTTACGAGAGTATAAGGAATTGTCACAGCCGTAAAACATGTTTTGATTTTTAGACCGTAAGACACTTACGGCCGTAAACTTAAAAGTTACGGACGTAACTGGGCGCCGCAAATTAAACCTAGTTTAGGCGTTTTAGGTTAGTTTGAATTCTAGTTTATTTTTAGTTGCTTTATTTTGTTAGCCTATATATATGGGTTTATTCAGTATTGTAAAAACACAACTTTTATTCTTGAGATTAATGATATTGAAGGTGAGATATTCCCTTAATTTTCTTCTTGTTCTCGTTGAACAAATTTGCTTATCAAAGGATTTGACAACCTTTGTGGCGTTCCCCCTTTGTGGTTCTTATCTCCGCATCGTAACGGGTTTTGGGTTTAATATACCCATAGTTCTTGCGTCGTGAGGTCTGGGTTGCATTGTTACCGTCTACTATCTTGGATTTTAGAGCTTTCCGGCGTTTAATTCCGCGTGTTCTTGGTGATCCTCGTATCGGATCACATCATTATGGGATCTCTACAGAACAAGCCACTATGTATTGTGATAACACCCGTGCTATCAACATCTCAAAAAATCTTGTCCAGCACTCCAGAACAAAATACGTTGATATCAGACACCACTTCGTCACAGAATTAGTGGAACAAAAGATTATCAATCTGGAGAACATATAGACTGATCTACAACTTGAAGATTTGTTCACTAAGTCCCTCGATATTATCAAATTTGAAAATCTTAGAAAGCAAATCGGAGTTTCACCCTCTCCAAAATATGAGCATGCCTATTTAAAAAAAAAAAAATTTCCTTGCATTTTTTATTTATTTTGCATGCATCTAAGTAGATTTTTCCAATTCTTGTAGATACTAATTGTAGCTCATGTTTTGCCTGCAGAATATATCTGAGTGCTTTAGGTTGATGACGAGATAGATACATCTAGCTAATGCCAATCAACTTGTCTCTAGATGAATCTAACTAGCATTCAAATTTGGACAATCCAAGGAATATGTCACTACTGTTAAAGCTGTTTGGTTTGCTACCAATTCTATATTCTGAGTATAGACCTATGATCTGAATCTTACTTTTAGCATTGCAAGTATTTTTTATTCTCCAAAGGTAGGGCTAGTGGAAAAGAAGGTTGCCAATAAACTTAATCATAACGTGGTTGTACACTGCCCAGATGAATCTGACTCAACAGATGCCAACAGTGCCAAGTTGTATCTTAGGTACCCAGATGCATCTAGCTTTTATCATTCACGAATGTTGGTTATTTTTTGTGAAACTTTATTTAAGCAGTATACAGTGGGCTAATGTACGCTAAGACTGAAACAATGGGGAAGAAGACAAAAGTTGTAAAAAATGTGGAAAAAGGTGAATCTGAAGACAAAGTGGCATAAGACGCAAATGGTACTGACCCGGACACAGGTATATTATATGAGTCCGGTGATTCATCTTTAAGATATTTATATACTTCTAAGATATTTATTAACCAACTTCTAACGCTTGCGTATCACTAAGAGTGACGCTTAATAACTTTACTCAATAAAATATGTTTAAATAACTTGAGAAATGTTGGACATAATGGGATATGGCATACAAACTACCACAAATTATGATGAACAATTTTGGAACAAATGCTTTAATTACAAAAAAGAACTTGAATTGTATCACATAAAATGTTATCCTAAAAGGTTATTTGTTACATCTCGATGAATGAGATACTTAAGTGGCATTCTAGCAAATAGCTTTGGCTGGCTTACAAGTCTCAAACTGGATTGCATAAGCACGGGTGAAATTCAAAAAAGGCACAAGAAAAGCTTTTGACAATTTGAGTTTTGGAGATCAAATGTGGATAATCTCTAAATAACTTGATATTAAAATAGTGTATAACATATGATACATATCACATATTTATAGTTATCTATGAGGCACCACGAAATAGTGTTAAAACCATCAAAAAATGACACAAATTTTGGTGAAATGACACATTTTTTTCGAAATCAGCACTGACATAACAGCTAATAAATTCCACTTCGATGGGCATTCAAGCTGAATTCAGGAGACCGCCTAGTTCATTCAAAATGGCCAATGCATGACACGGTCAAACCTTAGCTTGACAACATAATTTTTAATTTTAATTTTAATTCATTTGTTTTTATTATTGTATATTTGAACAATATAAAACAATAAAACCCATTAGTTTTTAATGAGTAAGGATTGAGATTAATTATTTCTTGGATATAAATTAAAAAATTTATCTAGTTGGCCCATCAATTAATTATCTTGCACATAGGGATGGCAACGGGGAAGGTTCGGGGCGGGGAGGGCAGTCTCCGTCTCCACCCCGTCGGAGATTTACCATCCTCATCCCCGTTTCATTCCACTTAGATGACGATGGGGAATGCCCAAAATCTCATTTACATCACCCTTTATTATTATTATTATTATTATTATTATTATTATTATTATTATTATTATTATTATTAATGTCTTTTTATAATGGTTATCTAATGAAATTCTTAGCATATAATATACTACACATTACTCCTCGACTACATCAAAGTTTTTACAGATGCACCATAAAAGTAAGACCAAGCAGATTAGTGAAGATAGTTATGGCTATCAAATGATGACAAAGCATGAGAGGAGAACTAATTTTTCAATTTGATATCTGTTTAAGACTTAAAGTAAATGATATAAAAATTATTATTTCATTTTCTGTGAACATTGATGTCTTCGAGTAATACATAGTTATACAAATTCTTTTCTTATAGTATGATTATTTTACAAAATTCTCATTTAACAGCTCTAAAGAATGATTAATGATAAGTGTATTTTGTACACTTATTTATATGTCAAAATTAGGATATTATGGTGTTTTTCATTAATAAACTCTACTTAGTTGTTGTTATTTATAATTATTTCAAGTTTTATCCCAAAATCAAGAAAAAAAGAGGAATTTAAGAAATTACACAACAATTGGATGAAAAGTAAAAGAAGTTGATGAAGACAATTGAGTTGCAAAATTGGAAGAATGAAGAAGTTTGATGGTCTAATTGAAGAAATCTAGTGAAGAAACTAGTACGAGTTACGTGCGTTGCACGATGTGGTTTATATTTGTATTTATTCGCATGAAATATTAAGATTGGAATATACTTAAACTGAATAGCATCATTTGAACAAAAAAATTTTGTTGGAGCCTAAGTATTTGATGAATATTGGTAGGAAAAAAACCTGTGGTAAACAACAATAAAATTATAGTTCCCATAGATATTTCCAAAATAAGTACTATAACCTTACTGTATGCAATGTAAGTTTAAAGACTTGCACATGGAAATTTGCAGGAATGGAAACTTCATATAAACATGGTGATAGTTTTGATGTTCAAACTGGTGGATTGTTTTTCAGCATTTAATACAGCACCAGTGCCAATCAAAAGATCAAAAACATAAGGTTCATAATACAAAAGTTCATTGTTCATAGATAAGTTCTGCATAAATAAATCTAGTCAAGTTTATCATTCAACTTCTTTGTTGGTGACATTGCAGCCTCAGGTGGGAACAAAGTGTGTTTGGCCGGAGGTGATGATGAAGAACTACCAACAATTGTGACTGCATCAACTGTAACTGGAGTAACTGAAGAGCTATCAATAGTTGTCACTATAGGAGATTGCTTGAACTTACTTGGCACATACTATTCAAGAGAAATCACTTCAAACTTAGGAACTAACTGGGAAGATGTAATTTGTGCTTTTCCAAGATCATTTGGACTATTTGTCATCGGAATGGCTTTCACATAGAACACATATTGATCTTCGATGTTCAGTCTTATATTTCCATCATGGATTTTCTGCAAAAATGATTTCAAATGATAAGTGGGAAAATATTTGTAAACAGGTAAGTGATTATAATAATTTGGTAAAAATGGTAAGATCATTAAAAAGGTGCTGACCCTTTAGAAATCCCCATCAATTTAAAAGCCGAACACTGTAGGTAATCTTCTCCTACTTCACCCATGACTGAGGCTGGTAAAGTTCCAGTTTCATTTTCTATATGAATGTCGGCTCTTGCTCTAATTAAAAAAGTAATAATAATAAGGATTAAAGGAAATGGTTGATGTGTAGTAATATAGGGAGAATGCTATTAAGTTGTTCTAGAAATAGGATATTAGTTGTACTGAAAATAACAGTAAGAACAACAGTGTTATGTATCTATTTAACTGTTGTGAGTAAAGTTTATATATATATATATATATATACTGGGAGAAGAGAGAAAAACCTGGGTAATGCCATTACATTTTGTGTGTTACAATAACGGCAATAATATGTTTCACCTGCAGTTGTGGCACAAGATGATCTGAAACAAAGATTGCAGCCCATGTACCAGAATGGAGAGCTAGTCATCTTTACTGTTGCAGAACATTTTATCCAAAACCAAGTCTGTTGAAACTGCATGGTATAAATAGAAGAGAACCATTGTTTTGTAATAAGAATTCTCATTTACTTGTACCTTGAAAAACACAGATTACTTCAGAGAATGTATAGAAGAACAAGAATTTATTATAAAAAGTTCAAATAGTATGAGTAACAAATAGCATTTCAAAATATTTTCAATAGATACTTATAAACAAGTAGATTGCTAAATAATATTGTGTGTTGTATGTTGACAGAAAATTTATTCAGTATTGATGCAATGAGAAGAGGATATTACATGTGAAATATGTTATAAGGTATATAGATAATTTTGAACTTGTTCATTAAGTTGACAGTGATGATCCTAAGGAAAAATGTTAAAGAGTATTGGAAGATAAACTGCAAAGTTGTTTGAGCATGCTCTACTAACTAAAAAAATTTAGTTACAAGTAAATAAATAATTTTTTCATTGGTTAAAGTTAAAATATATATGTGAGTTACATTTTTAGGCAGCAGGGCAGGATACACTGTCATCGAAGCAAGAAGCCTTATTTACTTAAGATTAAGAAATTAGTACTGTGCTCAAATATTTTTTGAAATAAAAATTTACTTCACTTTTTTCTTAAGCCAAGCATGTTCATATTAGTGATTCTAAGTTCATGCAATTCTAGATCACTTTAGTAGTTGCTGATAAGAGGTTAAACAAACAATATTTTGATGAAATGTCTATTGTGAAAATATATATAGAGGAAAAATTTAATAAATAATTTTATGAATGAATAGAAATAGATTGTGAAATTGATGTTAGACTTCAATTTTTTTTTGTGGGGGGGGGGGGGATGTAATTATAAATTTTAGAAGTGTATATAAGTAGAAGTTATATGAAAAAAGAAAAGGGCAGTAGCAAATTGTTAAATGCAGTGTCATGATTAAAAGTTTATGAAGTTGTATTTATACCTTTCCTGCTATCTTGTGTACATCATTCACTGTTGTGAAGCGAGTATTTTCCAAAGCTGTTACTTTATTCGGGATAGAATACGGCTTTGATGAAGTAATTTCTGCAATCCTTTCTGAATTGGAAATGATCCTATAAGTTGGGCAATATGAAATGATCAAACATGACAATATACAGTTTATAAGTGAAAAAAAATAAAAAGAATGGTTGAATGTTCATTGTTTTTACCATCTTTGGTACTCTTTAACTTCATTGAATGGGAAGTTTATGTAGAAAAAGGAATCTGAAGTTGTAGATAAAGAGATATCTAAAAGAAGTAGTATGATAGAAGCTGTTACAAATTATAGAGTAAGAATATAATAGAAATAAAAATTATAAGAGATATTGAGATTGTATTAATTTCGAGTGCAGAAAAATTGACCGTTGAATAAAGTAACCAGAAGCTGTGTTACAATAATCACTGGGGTTTTAGATATCAAATGAGTTATTTGTTGACACTCATTATCAGTAAAGGAGGACCACATTGTCAAAGTAAAAGTATTAAATTTGTGACATGAAAAATGAGTGTACACTACTTAATTTATTGATGTCTTGAAGTGAAACTGTAGAAAAAATTAATGTTCTTTAATTTATATAATTCTAATGTAAATAAAAATTTACAAATACTTACTCTTTATCCATCAAGATAAGATCTTGCACAATAGTTTGGTTTCCATTTTTTGTGTAAAATGACCTTTTTGGTTTTACATCAAGCACCATTGCAATGTAACCTAAAATGATAAAGCATTAACTATAAATCAGCTATGTATGGGTAACTTTACAAGTGTCCTGTGTGTTTCATTGATTATAAATATAGAATAATATAACAATAATAACAATACACACTCTAACATCAAAAAATATAATAATAATAATAATAATAATAATAATAAGTAAAGAATCTGGATAGAGTCTATAATGACAAATGACAAATGAACTGTATTTCTCTGGTGTTAATCTTACTAGTGCATTAGAAATTAGATATGTGATCCCAAGAATGAGAACATTTTCAAATGCCAGGATGTGATGATCCCAGATCATTGCTCTCACAGTATTACCCTAAAAAAATGAATAAGACATCAGATTTAAATATTATTATATATTGATGACAAAAATGTAATCAGAAATGAAGATGTTATCTCATCATGAATAAAAAAAATTATAAAAAACAAAAAAGGAGTGAGAGTTTCTGTTTACTGGAAAAGAAAAAATGTAGACAGTATAAGTTTGTTTATAAAAAAAAGAAAAAAAAAAGAATATAATAGAACTTCATGGTGAAGTAAAAGGTAGAATGATCCTGTGTTGATAACTTATTTAAAAAAACATAAAGGAGAAACTGAAATTTCTTAACTTCAAATTTCAAATCAAATTCAAATTAAAAAAAAGTACCTCTATGTCCATAAATAGTAAGGTTTGATACTTCTTGGTGCTATAAAATGATGTTTTTGGATATGATTTTTCAGCCACAATAATTTTTGCTGTCCATTTTTGACGGACTGGAGTGATTTCAAGTATAAGTATTTGCTTTGCAGACATTTTCAGCTTCTTTCACTTGTGAAATGAAGATGCTATATAGTTAAATAATGTTTTTTTTGTAATATAAATGAGCAATGGAAAATTTATCCATGTGATTCTTGAAGAAAACTATATATATAGTAGGGAGAAGTAGGGATATGCATAAGAAGAGCAAATTGAAAACTTACCAAACTGATTCTTGAAAGAACAGAAGACAATGTGAGGACTTGTATGGTTTCTCTTCTTCAACAGTTGACTTAAATGTATTTTTGGACGAAGTGTGATGTGTGTGTATATATATATATGTGTACACACACACACACACACACACACACACACACACACACACACACATGATGATGAGATGAAATGATGAGATGAAGAGTAAGAAAATGAAGAGACGGAAGAAGAAGAAAAATTGATATTTGTCTGATATGTGGTAGGTACAAGTCACTGTTAAACTGTACAGAAAATAATGTGAGGTTAAATAATGGTTATTGAAAGAATGATTTATGTTTAGACTATTAAATGGTAGAGTAATGTGAATGGTAGGTGTAAAGTATGGTTATACAAGCTGTTGATGCACTGTGATCAGTCAAGGACAATGAAAAAAGTACTTTTAAGCCTATATATATACACACAAACAATGATGAGATAAGTTTCTTTTCTGAATCCCAACTATATATAGGTATGGTATGGGGAATGATTTTAGTATATATACTGCAGCAAATGAAAATGAAAATGTGTATGTATATATATATTATTTTATTTTATTTGTTTTTTTTTATGACAAAAAAATCTGAAATTTGAAAGATGCAGTAGGTGTAAAGTATGGTTATACATGCTGTTAATGTACTGTCATCAGTCAAGTACACTGCTTAGTATGTTGCAGGAAATGAAGATGTATATATATACACACATATAATCGTGTCTGTGTGTATAATATATATTTTTTTTGTATGACAAAAAAAATCTGAAATTTGAAAGATGTGGTAAGTGTAAGGTATGGTTATACAGGCTGTTGATGTATTGTCAACCGTCATCAGTCAAGTACACTGCCAAAGTACTTTTAGGTCTGTAGAATGATATTTTTTTCTAATATAATTATATCTAAATATCTATATGTATGGTATGGGGAATGGATATAGGATACTGCAGAAAATGAACATGTATATACATATATAAATAAATATAAATAACTATATAAATGATAATGGTACTATTTTGTCAGATTTTTTTTTGTTTACTAGACCACGTATAAGATAAGAAATAGAGCCATGTAAAGTGTTTTGACTGACAAATGTAGGTGAAATAAAAAAAAAAACAATTTGAAAAATGTCAATAATAATAATAATAATAATAATAAAATATATTACTTATACATTTACATGAGTAGTGCTGAGCACATTTTTTATTTTATTATTATTATATAAAAAATGATTGTAAAATATAGTATTATAACAAGGAAAATGTTAATAAGAATAAAAATATGAGTATATATTCGTATAAGTAGCGATGAGTATATGTATAAAAAAATTTTATACATATAAATATTAAAAAAATGTATATTTCTTATATATTATAAATTTATATTCTAAAAATAACATAAAATTAAAGGAAATTTAAAGGTAAAATGAATACCTTTAATAATAGATAATAGAAGTTTTGGAACAATTTTATAATGTATTTTGATGTGAAGCATAATTAGTGGAGAGTTGAATCAGAGCAAGTTCAGTTAATAAATTACAAAATTAATGATCATTGTATAATTGATATAAATATGTATATAACATATTGTGATTGTTAATAAATATAAAAGTGACTTTCTCATGCAGGGGAAAAAAAGTTTTTTTTTAGAGTGTATACTGAAGAAATAAAAGAATAAAATTTTGAGATGTGAATAAGAAAAAAAGGCGTGTTATAATAATAATAATAATGTTTATGTATTCAAGAGAAACTAAAAGTTAAATGCATACCTTTAATAAGAAGTTTTGTTAATAAAAAAAATTCATACGTGACATAATTTTGGTGTTTATGCAACTTACAGTAAAGTCTTTTAGGAAAAAGAAGCAACAAATTTGAAGATTTGTTTCACCTACAGTCTAAATGGAACTAAAATATTAGGATTCTTATGTATTTTCTTTTTGATAAGAAAATGAAATTTATTCACATGAAGCGTAAAAAATGTGGATAAGAAATCCACCAATACAAAGCCACAGAGTAAGAAAAGAAAAAACATCCAAAAAAATATCGTGAGCTACTAACATTAATAGCACGTAGTAACCTAAAAGGATTTTCATGTATTTAAAAGAGTTAAATTTTCTGTATATGAAACATTCAAACATGTAAGAATAATTTGAGATAGAAAATCTTAAATAAGTTTTTTTTTTCTTTATCTATTTATTGTATAAAATGTATGACAATTAAAATATAAGAAATTTATTTATAAAAGGTATTAACATGAAAACAACCATGATAAAGTGATAGCATTTGATAACAGTAAATGTAAAAAAAAAAAAAAAAAAAAAAAAAAAAAAAAGGAATGAAGAAAAAAAAACACTTAAATTACATGATAACCATTTGGATCATCACCAACCAAGCTGACTTCAGCCATGTAAGGTCTAGCACAATTATTTGAGAAACCAACTACTCTTATTACTACTGATTTACTGTACTTAAGCACCTGCATTGAGAAATAAACCAATTTAGTATATACAAAAATGCTAAAAAGAGCTGCATGCAGGATCCATAAAAATGATGAAATAAATCCCAGAAAAAATTCTATCTAAATTATTTAAAATTAAATCATTAAATGGAAGATATAACGTTTAATGCACGAAAGATAAATAAATCTATGTAAAAATAAAATATAAAATAGATAACTACAGGTACAATGGAAAGAACATAATAATACACCTCAAGGTCTACTGTGTTCTTTGTGGTATTATGGAATGAGCAAAAGCAACTCTTTTTTTCATTCCACCAGAGAAGTCAGAGGGTATTCTATCCTCAACTCCCTACAACAATCATTTATTAGAACATTTGAAAATTAATAAAATGCAAGGAAGTATATATCTATATAAATTGCTCAAGGACAAACTCTTTCAAAAACTATACTGACTTTTACGTTACTTAGTTTCAAATGGAGCAAGTCACTAATTTCATATATAAATATGTATATCTTTAGATAATTGTATCTGCTACAAAGTCAATACAGGCTGGCCAATAGTAAACAAAAATAAAAAAATAAAAATCCCCCATTTATCACTTTTTCCATTCGATTCACCTACATGCATATCTCGTTGAATCTAGAAACTTATCCTCTTAAATAGTTTTAATTTTCTACATTAAAAGCAAATGCTAAGAACTTACAGGAATTGATTTTTAGAATTAGGCAATGCAAAACTACTCCAGAAATGATGCACATTGTTGACTAAGGGAAGATAGCATGTTGTGCATTACTTTTTATATGATTGCTATATACAAATATTTATCTAATGACTTACCAGTTAACAGTTTTAATGTGCACATTCCCACCTAGCTACTCATTCAATGCAGGAAATAAGTGTTTGATTTATATGATAAATAAAGTTGTGTTGATAAAGGACAGTGATTTTTTTATGTAAACCTTCAATCAAAGAGCAGTTAGAGTATGAGTAACAAATTCTCCAGTTTCATCATCAGGCACAGTTGAGTTCTCATTATTGTCACATTAAAAAGAACAAATACAAGACTTAAAAATATGAAAATATCCACAACAACGTTATAGGGATGTGTACAAAAACAAAGATCCATTAAAAATCTTAAACGGATTCTCCATCATATCTTACAAAATGAAACCAACATTTTCATGAATAGTTAAAGAATCAAAGAGAGAAGCACTCTAAGAAACCTATTACATTGCAAAGGTGATTTAAGAGCCATTTTATATCATTATATAATATAATATGATAACTTTGAATTATATACTTGATATAGCTCACTAAGCCTATTCGAAGACCAAATATTTCATCATTGATGATCAAATTACGATGCCTTCTACTTCGAATCAAAAACCTCTCCCTGATATTTACACATGGTTAGCAAATATTTCAACATGAAGAAAGTCAATGTATATGAAAAAAAATGGTTTGAAGATATATAAATAGATGAGTAATAATTCTAAAATGAGAAACAAATGAGAATTACCTTGTTTGGAGCAATAAGCCCAGCAATGATCTTCGAGATCGTTAACTTACCAATCCAAGAAGGCCTAATTATTCCAACAATCTCTCCTAGTTGAATCTACAAAGATATATTGCCTTGTGAACTTACTGTAATAAATATGAATAAAAGTGCTATAAGCTCAACTACACAGACACATTCCCTTATAAACTCAAGGAAATGATTTGAACAGAGTAATGTAAGCTCAATTAAACTCAAACTTTAGCAATTGTTATCCAAACACGAAGTATGTTCTACAGGTTGTCTTGTGTTATGCTATGTGCGATAAAATATGATTTTTAAATTATAGTGGAATACTCAAGTAAGATATTAAGCAATTTTTGAATGTACTAAATCAAGTATTTCTTTGTAAACAACATTTTCGTACAATATTGATGAAGTGAATGAGATATTAAATTTTGCGGTTTCAATAACACGCGAATATCAGAACTTGATCTACTTCTAGATAACGCAACATAAAGTTGACCATGTGAAAATACTGGTTCAGGTAAATATAATCCAATGAAGTCTAATGTTTGACCTTGAGCTTTGTTAATTGTCATAGCAAAACATGGACGAATAGGGAATTGAGTTCTTTTAAAAGGAATTGAACATTTTTCATTTTCTAATGGTATAAAATGAATTCTAGTTAAGAAAACATGTTTTCCACGGTATTCTCCAATTGCAATTTCAGCGTTAATAACATTACGCTCAAATTGTCTACAAATTAATCTTGTACCGTTACGTAATCCTTCAGAAGGGTTTATATTTCGAAGTAAAATAACAGGACAATTTTTTTTAAGAACAAGTTCATGGGGAGGTATACCATTAGGTGTTAATGTATTTAAAAAATCTTCATGGATACTTCATTCTGTTTTATTAGTCACTTCATTAAAGCTATAGTAGACAAATTTTTCTCCATCAATTTTATCTAATAATAAGCTATTTATAAGATCAAAATTTTCATTTTTGGGAGATAAAATAACCCTGTTAATCATTGTTAAACTATGCATGTCATAGGACTCAATACTTGGGAACACCAAATCAATAAGATCATTTAATGATTTTGTTTCTTCTTCAAATTTAATAGCAATATTGTTTGAGAGTTCAATCAAACCACAACTGTGAGCTTCAATGTCATCATTTCCAATAGAAAGTATATAATTAGAAAAAGCTGTGTCAAGATGTGCATGCATATTACGAGTTAGTGATATTCATGTAAACAATGGCCATAAATAAGAGAACACAAGACTTGCTTGAATAATATCTGTTTTTGATCCATTTTGAACTACAGGTAAAATTTGTCTAAAATCACCACCAAAAACTACAACTTTTTGACCAAATGGCACGTCAAGTTCTGTTATATCTCTTAATAATTTGTCCAAAGCCTCAATAGCTGAAAGGTGAGCCATAGGAGCTTCATCCCATATAATTAATTTGGTCATTGTTAGCAATGTTGCTAATGCTGATTGTTTACTAATAGAACACATGATATCAGGAGATACATCAAGTGGTATTTTAAACATAGAATGTGTAGTTCGACCTCCAGGTAATAAAGATGCATCAAAACCTAATGAAGCGGTTGCTATAGCAACATTTTTTTTATCCAACTGACCGTAATAGTGTTTTGTAAAGAAATGTTTTACCTGTACCACCTGGTCCATCAATGAAAAAAAAAACCACCATCATTATTTAGTATTTTATTGAAGATTTGTTCAAATGCATTTCTTTGTTCTTCATTTAAGCTTTCAATCATTGACGACAAAGTTACACCATTATCGTATTCTCTTATCTCATCAGAAATCATCGTAGTTATTTTATCATCTTCAATAGTAGAAACACAATATGAAACTAAATTATAATCATTTATATTTTTACCTGAAAGCTCAAGTATGTTATTTATATTGACTAAAGTTGCATGTTCAGCTGTTGATTAAGAGAATCCTTTCAAAATATAGTCATCCATCATAAATTCTTTATAAGTTAACCATAGAATTTTTGGATCATTAGGTGTGCAAAATAGTAATATTGTTGAGAATAAACGCCTTAATGAGCATGGCATTTGATACATTATTGCTTCAGCCATGCATAGATTAGAATTATTGTCTTCACTTAATAGTCCATACAAAGAAGCTGATTTACGAAACGTATTAACTTGAACATTATTTACCTTTTTCAAGTTTTCAAAAGATGTTGCGCCTTTAATATTGTTTAATAAAATACGTAAATAATATCTTTCACCTTCATTAGGATTAGTAGAAACAATTCTTCATATAACATTTTTTTGTTTTCTAGAATTCCAAAAACGACCTTGTGTGTTCCAAACAAAATGAATGGGAAAATCTCTATATAGCAAAGATCGAGCTTTCTCATTTGTAATATTCATTTGGAAATATTCTGTAAGCATTGTACGTCTAAGAAAACTATTGTTAACTATGTTAGTTAAATTCTCTTTGTCGTTGAAAGTAATATTTTGGAAATCTTCTAAATGTAATTGAAGAGAAATAATAGACGGAGAATCTTCACTTAAACTGAAACCGTAAATTCTCCAAATCGCTTAAGGTGCTGATATCCATCGAGTACTTTGAAATCTATTAATTTCATCTATCTCGATATTCTGTTCGTCATTATTCATTGAGAAATTTATTCGATCGTGTCCTTTATATACATATTTGTATAAGTATTTTATAGCTTTTACTGTTGAACAAACCTCAACGTTAATATGACAGTCAAATTTAGCTAATAATATGGATTATATGGTACAACTCATCTATTATCTAAAAAATGACCTCTAACTTTCACTTTTTCACCACTGTTATATCGACGTTATAGTGGATAAGAATTTTTGCTGAAGGTAGTATTTGAGATAAATTCTGTGGGATAGTTATTTTTACATGTTTGATTGTATTCCATACATACATTAGTTGGATTTAGTTGACCACATGGTCCATGCATCATATGTTTTATCACTCTTGAACGCAAATAAGGATTGTTTGATTCATTCGGAATTTCACATGATACTATTTTGTCATTTTGATCTGTTGATGTAATTTTAAAACCATGTTTTAGGATAAGCAAAAAATGAGCGTGAGGTAATCCACGTTTTTGAAATTCAATAACATAGATATAAGCTGCAATTGGTCCAAAAATATTCTTGTTAAATAAATCATGTTTTAGTTCTTCTAATTTAGATTTTAAAAAAGTGATATTAAATCTGGACGATTGTACGTTTGATCATTGTATAATAATTCATTCTTTATTTCAACCCAATTTGGATTGCAAGTAACTGTAAAGAAAAGTCAGGTTTTCCAAATCGTTGAACTAAAGTCATTGCATCCACGTATTTTTTTATGTTATCTCTAGGTCCCCTAGTGAATGATGATGGTAAAATAATCCTTTTACCAATCTTACAACCCCTGGTTTCACCTAAAGAAACACTGTCAACAATGCCTTGATAAAGGTCAGCTCGGATTTGACGTTGATTATTTCTGAAGAAGTCTAATCTAGATGTTACTATTTTAACATACATATCCACTATATATTGTTGAAGCAGTCGACCAGTATGAAGGAGGATGATGTTACCTGGATCTCTGGTATACAATTTGTAGCAGTAATATTCCCTTAAAGACACTTGAGCTCGCTTAGAACGTTTTGTTAGGACTACAATTAATGAATATGTAACGTTAGTTAATTTAATATATAAAAGAAAATTATGTTTTAAGAAACACAAAGTTAGAAATAAACAAAAAAAGAAATGATCAAAATCTACAACTTGTAATTTATTTTAAATAAAATAAAAAAACAATTAATAGCTACCCGCTTCCTCCCTTTCAAATAATTCTTCAAGAGTAGTAATGTAATTAAAATCAAGAAGAGGTGTTGATTTTTCAGCGAGAGATAATTGACTTTTACAATGTTTTTGTATCCCTTGATGCCAACCAAGCTCACCATATGGAAAAAGTAAAGGATACTGGAGTGGATCATAACAACCGTAAAAATAATGGACACGATGAGGATTTCCATCATGACTAAAAACACAAATATCACGTGCACATACATTCGATGAAGAATTATTATCAACCCAAATCACAACAACTTGAGAAACAGAAGGTCTATTATAAATTCTTTGGTCAACAGAAGGGTCGGGTTTCAAGATAATATTCAATGATTCAGATGATCCGAGATGATTTAATGAACGGAAAAATTGGGAATATGGATTTACATGTAAAATTTCCATTATTTTTTTAATTGTAGACTCAATAAACTTGTCCGAAAAGCGAAGCCTGTTTTGAATTTCATGTTCAGTATCATAAAAATATAATTGTAAATATGATGGTTAATCTTTCAAAGGTAATAACTTATTAACATAATGGTATACTTAACCTAGAACTCTAAAAGTATATATTCCCTTACTATTTTTGCACAATTATTTGTCATACTTAACACCAAATGATGTAAAATCAAAATGGTTGTTATATGTTCTTGAAACATTTCTAAAATTAGATGAATCATCAAAATTGGATAAATAAGGTTCACGCATTTCTATAGGCATGTAATTTAAACATAATTTTACTTCACCATTAGAACAACAAAATCCTTTAGTTTCTTTATGAAATTTCTTAGCATCACAATAAGAACAAAATGTTGGATCAGGTAAAACATATGGTTCAAAAGGAACATTGTAGATAACTGAATTTTGATTTTCTTCATTGTTGAAAATTTCATGGAAATAGTTAACGGCGTCATTATTTATGTTTAAGTTAAATGTTTTATCTTTATTGATGAACAATGAATCATTGGAACCTATATATTAAATAATAACATTACATTTAAAGAACAAAGATATTATGTAAAAAAAAAAACAAACAAAAAAACAAACAAAAAAAAACTATATAACGAAAATTAATAAGATGAAGACTTGAAACCTTTAATTTTATCTTGCATTTCAATAAATTTGATGCTACGAACAAATGTATTAGATGATCCTTCCTCTGAATAAGAAAAATGTAATTATCAAATAAGAGACACAAAAAGTAATTGAATTAACTAAAAATCAATAAACAAACAATTTTTTTTTTTTTATGTATTCTTGGATAACTCACCAGGTAAAGTATCAGAATAGTGAGAATGTCGTTCAGGCGTATCATTACAGACGTCTCGTTTTGTTTTCTTTTCAGCGTACAATTCCCTTCGTCGTTGGTTTCGTGCTTCCCTTTTTTTAATGTCGGACATATTGTTCATTACAAAACCTTCACTTTGTAAGTGTTATGAAATCTTAATTGACAAGAGAAAACAATTTATTTGAGAAAGTGCACAAGCAATAAATGAAGATATAGTGAAAGCTAAATTGATTCACATAATTTTACTAAAAGTTGTTACGTTCAAATTGAAAAAAAGAATTTATTTGAGAAAGTGCACAAACAATAAATAAATATATAGTGAAAGCTAAATTGATTCACGTAGGAACAAAAAAGAAATAGGTTTTAAAGTATACAAAGAACATAAAGATAGTACTTTTCACAAGATATCTAACCAATAAGAAGAGATTTACGGTTACTAATTAAAATAAAAATAAATATAGCAAATGACAAAGTTTATAAGAACGTAAAACAAACAGACTTTCTCATCTTCTCTCAAATAATCTTTATGCATATTCCAATGTGACATTCTTCTTTTTATAATGATGAGATGAGATGATCATAAATTCCTTAGAATAATAAATGAAATAAATGATATTACACACACACACACACACACACACACACACACACACACACACACACACACACACAGAGGCATAGTGAAAAAACGAGCAGAAGAAATCTGACCACAAACTCAAGTAAAAATAAAAAATAGAAAGAAACAGAACAAAAGCGCAGAACTACATTTTTTGGAAAAACCCTTTTTGCTGCCAAACTCACAACCTGGTAAAAAAAAGTAATAATAAATAAAAAAAAAAAAAACATCTACACAAGAAAACAAACGAAAAAACTAGGATCAACAAAGAATGATACTAAAAGCTGTTATGTTCAAATTGAAAACAATTTATTTCAGAAACTGTACAAACAATAAATAAAGATATAGTGGAAGCTAAATTGAATCACGTAAAAACAAAAAATAAATAACTGTTTAAGTACAAAAAGAACATAAAGAGAGTGCTTTTCAACAAGATATCCAATGAATAAGAAGAAATCTACGGTTACCAATTAAATTAAAATAAAATAAATATAGCAAATGACGAAGTTTATAAGAACATAAAAGAAACAAACTTTCTCATCTTCTCTCAAATAATCTTTATGCATATTCCAATGTGACATATTCTTCTTTTTATAATGATGAGATGAACATAAATTCTTCAGAGTAAATAATATTACACACAAAAACACGCAAGCAAAGTGAAAAAACGAGCAGAAGAAATTTGACCACAAAAAATAAAAGAAACAAACTTTCTCCTCTCAAATAATCTTTATGCATATTACAATGTGACATATTCTTATTTTTATAATGATGCTGAGATGATCATAAATTCCTCAGAATAAATGATATTACACACAAATACACGCAAGCATAGTGAAAAAACGAGCATAAGAAATTTGACTACAAAAATTAAGTTTTTTTAAAAAAAAAGGAACAAGAACGCAAAACTACATTTTTCGGAAAAAAACTTTTCACTGACAAACACATAACCAGTTATATAAAAAAAAGGCCAAAAAAATTCTACACAACAAAATAAACGAAAATACCAGGATCAACAAAAAATGATTGTCGACGGGGAGAGACCACGAAAATCGTAACCATAAACCAGAGGGGAAAAATAGATCCTCACGGAAAAAAATAAAAATAAATAATGGTTGAAAAACACTAACCGTCGATGGCAAGAAACAACGCCAGCAGCACTCCCACACACGAGCGACCTGCAATCGCGACTGCATCAGAATGGGGGGAAATCGGCGAAAAACACACAAATATATATACGAACAGAAAAAAAATACAGAGATCTACATAGACAACAAAAAAGGAAAAAATACGAACCTTTGATGATATCGGTACACGACGGGCGTGGTAAACCTAGGAGAAGAAGCCTCTTGAAGAGAAGAAGAAGCTCGAACAGAGAGAGAGAGAGAGAGAGAGAGAGAGAGAGAGAGAGAGAGAGAGAGAGAGAGAGAGAGAGAGAGAGAGAGAGATGGTGGTGTGTATCTGTATGGATGTATATAGACAAAAAATGAAAAAGGAAAACCGGAGGAAAAGAAAGGAAAAAACCTGAAAACCGGAGGAAAGAAATAAAAAAAGCTGGAAAAATGCATTTCGGTCTTCAATTGAAGTCGCTATTTTTCGTCCTGGAACAGTAATTTCACAACTTGATTTTATATATAGTAGGGATGAATCAATTGAAGAAAATCAGAAATTATGGTGACCAACTTGTAAAGTTCTAAAAGTTGAAGTACTTGAGATGCAATAAAAAGGACCCAGATGAAAAAAGTGAAATGTTGAGGACTAAACTGAAGAACACTAAATTGAAGAACTCAGAAACTTAGTGGACTGGGTGTGCAATAAATCAAGGACAAAATTGCAAAAAGGAGAAAGAAAAATCGCGGCTGAACTGGGAATTGCATACCGAGGCCCAGTTGAGGTCCAATTTCACACATGTTTGCCGTGGTTAGATCAGGTTGCAAACTGCGGTCCTACCGCAATCAACTGTAACTACTTAGCGGGTTCGATTTTTGCTTATTTTTCACCTTTTTCTTTTATTTGTTTTACCTAACTAGATTTTAACCACTTTCTAGACTTCAAAACTGATGAGGTTCGAAGCGCGGAAGAAACGCCGGAAAGTTCAGAACTCAGGTTGTGGTTGGACGGATGAATCATGACCCGATATTCACGACGCGATGGCTCGACGATGCGGAATAAAGAACCACGACTTTCGAAACGCCACAAGGATTTGCCCAATCTCCTTGATAAGTCTCTGATTTTCAACGCCACAAATACTCTTGTGAATATTTGATAAGTTTTGGATAAACGCCACAAGATAATCAATCTTGATAAGTTTGGGTTTGTAATGTGAATTCACACATTAAACAATTGAAAAACATTCAATCTCTTTTTATTCAATCATCAAAGTCTTATTTTACAATGAATCGAAAAGGCGTATAAATAAGCAAAATAAAACCCTAATCGCTAATTTACTCAAAATAGAATTCTAACTAACCTAAAATAGCTAAAAACTGATAAGGAAATAAAATATTACGAAATCTTTAAATTCCACAGCGGCGCACGTCCAGAAGCTGTCTTACGGCAGTGAGTGTCTTCATTTACGGCCGTAAATTGTGTAACCGAAATATGTTACGGCCGTGAATATTTTTGTTACGGCCATAAGTCCTTTTATCCGGTTTATGAATTAGACAAAGAGCAGGTTACGGTCGTGATTCTTCATTTACGGCCGTGAGCTTCAAAAGTTACGGTCGTGACCAATCCCATCCACGGCCGTGATTCAATTTTCGGTTCTTTTCGACACGGTTTGATCTTCAAAGTTCGTCGAACCTGCTGAATTCTTGTTTTGGCTTGAATATTTAAATTTTTCCGTCAAGCCTGCTATGACTCCGATTGTCGAGGGTCCGGAACACATCATACCCTCCTTCTTTAGGATGATTCGTCCCGAATTATAGCTTTGTTCCTGTTGTTTTACTTCACCTCCTGGATCAAACGGAAAATTATTACTTCCATGCCATGAGTTCAATAAATTATGCTCCTTTGATGGGAAAACATGGAAGAGATGGAGCTTGAACTCCATTTGTCATTTGTAGTGTGGTTGAAGCTTCCAATCATAATTAACCTGCAAAAAAGATTTTAAAAAAATGGGGAGGGACATGTTAGCTTCATGAGGTACAAGGTATGGATCCTTGTATTCATGACAAACCACCACCAACTCCACTTCTTGAATCACGAAGCTCTTCTCTTCGCCTCTTTTCTCTTTTGCAATTTCTTGTTCAGTTTTTTTACCTTCTAACTCAACCACATCTTCGACCTCTACATTTGAATCACCATGTTCATGTACTACCCCATCACTACCAAAATGTGGATCTTCCAATTCAAAGCTCAAAATTTGAACTTCTACCCCAACTTCTAATTCCTCATCATATTTTGGAGTTTGTTCACATAACTCCACGTTTTCAACTCCTACCACAAAGTTCGGGATCTCTTCAACTACTTCTACTTCTAATTCATGTTTCAAGCCTCCCTCCTTCTTTTCAACATTCATATCCCGAGGCTCAACCATAACATGTATTTCACTCTCCTCTAGCCATTTAATCACCGTCTTTCGTTTCTCCTCCTTCTTTCGCAATTTAGCCAAATATTTTATTTCTGCCTCCCGTTCACACCTCAATCTTTCCTCATAAATTTCTTTTTGAATTTTCAAAATTGCTTTTGGATCAATCTCAGCTCCTCTCTTAACCCCGATTCCATCCCTAGGTTTAGGATCACGCCTATAATCACTACGATTTGCTTGAGATCGCCCCTTTTTCAATTTCCCTTCCCTTTCATCTAGTTTATCCAACCTCATCAAAGCATCATTCAAAAATCTCCACATACGATCTTTGGCATTTTCATGGGAGTTGGACATTGTGAAATTTATGTGGAAGGACACAGAAAAAGAATAATTAAAACAAAGGATCAAGAAATTCAAGAAAGTGGTTCTTGAATGGACTCTTTTTTTTTTTTTTTTAATTTTGGATTAATTTTCAGAATAAAAAAATTAAAAAAAAAATAATTTTTTTTTATAAATCCAAAAATTAGACAACGAACACGACAAAAAAAAACGGAACTTAATTCAGATAAGAATTAAGCAAAACAAACACTTTTGAATTTTTTGTTGAATTTTTATATGGATCAAACTGAAAAAAATTTACTGGCACGAAGAACACTCAAGAAAAGAAAGACTCAACACAAGATATGGATAATTCTTATGACAGACTCGATGATAAACATAAGAATTAAACTGGATAGAAAAACCTGAATTCAGAGTCCAGCTCTGATACCAGATGATGAGGTTCGAGGCGCGGAAGAAACGCCGGAAAGTTCCGAACTCAGGTTGTGGTTGGAGGATGAATCATGAGCCGATATTCAAGACGCGATGGCTCGACGATGCGGAATAAAGAACCACGACTTTCGAAACGCCACAAGGATTTGCCCAATCTCCTTGATAAGTCTCTGATTTTCAACGCCACAAATACTATCGCGAATATTTAATAAGTTCTGGATGAACGCCACAAGATAATCAATCTTGATAAGTTTGGGTTTGTAATGTGAATCCACACATTAAACAATTGAAAAACATTCAATCTCTTTTTATTCAATCATCAAAGTCTTATTTTATTATGAATCGAAAAGGCGTATAAATAAGCAAAATAAAATCCTAATCGCTAATTTACTCAAAATAGAATTCTAACTAACCTAAAATAGCTAAAAACTGATAAGGAAATAAAATATTGCGAAATCTTTAAATTCCACGGCGGCGCACGTCCAGAAGCTGTCTTACGGCCGTGAGTGTCTTCATTTACGGCCGTAAATTGTGTAACTGAAATATGTTACGGCCGTGAATATTTTTGTTACGGCTGTAAGTCCTTTCATCCGGTTTATGAATTAGACAGAGAGCAGGTTACGGCCGTGATCCTTCATTTACGGCCATGAGCTTCAAAAGTTACGGTCGTGACCAATCCCATCCACGGTCGTGATTCAATTTTCGGTTCTTTTCGACACGGTTTGATCTTCAAAGCTCGTCGAACCTGCTGAATTCTTATTTTGGCTTGAATATTTAAATTTTCCCGTCAAACCTGCTATGACTCGGATTGTCGAGGGTCCGGAACACATCAAAAACTATATAAACCCTAGACCAAAAAATCAAGCCTCTTGTCCACAAACTTTCTCTCAAAATCATCCAAATCTTGAGAGAAATTAAAGGGTAAAAAGCTATGGATTTGGAGAACAGACAAAGCTTGGGAAAATTCTTGATGCAAGAAGATGTCTATCCATCTATTATCTAATTTTCGGGTTTTGTTTTCGTTATTGTTGTTATTTTTATTTTCAAACATGATTAACTAAATTTAATATTAGGATTCATGATGTAAGTTTAATTCTTCTAGTTTAATTTTAGTTCTCAAGTTTGGTTTATATTGTGAATGGATTGATTTTATTATTGTTTTACATGCATGGATTAATTGGCTAGTAATTCATGTAATTTGTGGTTATTTTCTTAATCCGAGAGGTGAGTTAACAACTGGACCAAGTAGTAAAATCTGATAATTTCAACAAAAAGATAGAGATATGAATTTGTGGTTGCATGTGATCAAATAAGAATTCATAGGTAATTTAATGCATTTGGCTAAGGAACAATATGACCCTATATAGAGATATACAGTTGACTTAATTAAATATGGCTAATTTGAACTCGAGAAAGTTAAATTAGATACATAAGTGAATTCGATAAAAAAAATTTAGAAAACAACTTGAGATGCGAAATTAAGCTAGAATATTATTTCGAAGTCATTAGTCCCGATAGTCCTTTATTGTTAAGAAAACTCATAGTTCATTTTCTTGCTTTTATATTTTAATTTAGTTGCAATTAGCTTAATTTTCTATTTCTTATTTTAATTGAATTGTTTATTTCTTCAATTTCTCAAGTTTTTATTTTTTCGTTTTTGATTTCTTTTGTAATTTTATTTTCTTAATTAGTTTTTGTCTTAGTTTAGGAACTTTTATCAAATTAAATCAATAACAAATAACTAGTCCTTGTGGAATCGACGACCTAGATTCAAAAAGTTCACTTTATTACTTATTTACGATATCGTACACTTGCGATATTCTCACTCGAACAAGTTTTTGGCCCCATTTTCGGAGACTATATTTTATTATTAATTTATTTTGTTTTTAGTATTCTTAGCTTTTAGATTTAGTTTTCCTTTAATTTATTTTAGTATTTTGAATCATAGTATACAAAAATAACAAAATTCTCAAATAAATAAATAAATAAATAAATTCTAAAACATCCCATCTCTTCCTTGTCTATTCTATTCGTAAAGGAAAAATCTGCTAGCTTTCAAACCTGAAATTTAACAACTCTTAAGAAGTTGGCTTAGGGAACAAAAATTCTGAATCAAATGGCCAATCCAATTAATTCAAATGAAAACCTTGAATTAGAGCCAAATGTCGCTGCAAGAGCTCTTGATCAAAATGCAACACAGCCAATCAATCAAATTCGTGAACCAAATGTTCAAGATGAAAATGTAGGAGACCTTCCTATGGGTCAAATCTTTACATCTGTTGCAACTGCGAACTGCTCTAATTAGAGGTGGGCGTGAGTTGGGTTGGGTCGATTTTTTGTCTAACCCGAACCCAACCCACTATGGTCGGGTTGATAAAAAATCAACCCAACCCAACCCAATTACAAGTTCAAACCTAACCCAACCCAACCCACCAAATTTCGGTCGGGTTGTGTCAGGTTGGTCGATTTGGGCTTTGGCCCTATTAGTAAAAATTTTGAAAAAGAAAAAAAAAACTAATAAATTAATCTTTAATTAAAAAAAATTATGTACAATAAAATAACCCAAAATACAATAAATTGAACACTTGCTAATAAAATTAAAATATATTCAATCAAAATTTAAATAAGTTAAGTTTCATTAAAAAAAAAAAAAAAGATTTTTTTTATTTGGGTTGGGTTGGGTTGGGTCGGGTCGGATTATTCATACAACCCGCAACCTGACCCAACCCGACTAAATTTTTTTAAAAAAACCCGAACCCAACCCAAATTTCATGAAAAATCGACCCAAACCGATCGGGTTGGGTCGGTTTGGGCGGGTTCGGTCGGTTTTTGACCACCTCTAGCTCTGGTATATATATCCGCATTTTGGAAGGAATGACTTTTAATTAAGAGCTTATTTAATAAATCTATTCAGTAATAAACTCCAATTCTATGGAAAGGCACATGAGATTCCCAAAGCACATGTAGCAAGATTCGGGAGAATATGCCAATATCTACAATTCCAAAGTGTAAACGATGATGCCATTTATTTGCGACTATTTCCTTATACTTTAAGAGATAGTGCATTGGAGTGGCTCGATTCTGAACCTGAATTTAGTATAGCTACATGGGATGACTTAGCTATGAAATTCTGTAACAATGTATTTCTCACCTACTAAAGTAGCTAAACTAAAATTTGAGATATCTACATTCCCTAGACAGTGTGAGTTTTCATGAATCTTATGGTAGATTCAAGGATCTTCTTAAAAAATACCCTTATCATGGATACAACGAAGGCTTTCAAGTTCAGTGTTTCCACTCTAGGTTGTCACCACAATACAAATTGATAGTCGACTCATCAGTTGGTGGGCCCAATACCAATAAAAGTGTCAACCAAGCATGGGACCTAGTCAAACTAATTGCAAAGACTCATACCATGTTCCCATCTGAAAGAGTATTACAAAAGAAAGTGGCTGGAGTACACAATGTAGATGCACTGACCAGTATAAATGAACAACTAGTTACGCTAACAAAAAAATTTTGATATGTTGTTTTCATCACAACATCAAGGAGTTCACACTATTCAATCACAGGTAGTATGTGAAAATTGTAGTGTGAACCATTCAATTGAAAATTGCATACTATTTGCTTCGAGAGAGGAGTAGGTCAATTTTGTACAAAGCAATCATCAATAATAGAATAACCCATATGCTCCTACTTACAGCCTTTGTTGGGGACAACACCCTAACTTCAAATGGTCTCACAATCAAAATGAGTTTAACCAACTAATGCAGGATAGAAGACCAAGTTTCGGGGAAATGTTTCAACAGCACATGCAGAATACTGACAAAATGTTTGAAATGCATCAAACAACCATGCAAAGTCACGCTGCTGCAATTAAAGGGCTTGAAAACAGATAAGCCAAATTGCTCAGAAACTATCTAAGCGAGCACCTAGAACACTCCTCAACAATACAGTTAACAATCCAAGGAAGAAATTTAATATGATCTCTACATTAGAGATGGGAAAAATCTACACTCCATCTTCTAAGGTAGCTATTGAGGATGAACCATACATGCCCACAGAGGAAAATTTTCTACCAAAGGGATATGTACCTCCAGTCCCTATCCCTCATGCACTTCTAAGATATTGGATACAAAAAGATGTTCAGGCTATAACTACCAGAAGTGGTATGCAAATGCCTGAAATACATGAAAAGAAGCCTTAATAGAGGAAACAATAGGTAGAAAGTGAGACTGGGGGGTCTAGACAGCCAACCCAATCTGAAACACAAAAGGAAGTACCAAAAGAAAAATGCAACAACTCATGTCAAGACCTATGTCCCACCAATCCCATTTCCTCAACGTCTGTAGAATAAAAAAAAGGATAAGCGGTTTAGTAAATTTGTGGAAATATTCAAGAAATTGCGTATCAACATACCATTTGTAGATGTTCTGGCTCAGATGTCAGTTTATCTCAAATTTATGAAAGAGATGCTTTCTAAAAAGAGGAAGTTGGGAGAATTTGAGATTGTGTCCTTAATTGAAGAGTGCAACATAATTCTACAAAATAAATTGCCTCTTAAACTAAAAAAATCCAGGGAGTTTCTCTATTCCTTGTGATATTGGCAATTTCAAGTTTGATAGAGATTTGTATGATTAGTTGCAAGTATTAATTTGATGCTTCTATCAGTTTACAAGAAACTTGGATCGGGGAAACACAAACCCACAAAAATCACATTACAATTGGCTAATAGATCTATGAAGCATACATATGGTGTCATTAAGGACATTTTAGTTAAAGTGGATAAATTCATCTTTCCAGTAGATTTCATGATTTTGGATATTGAAGAGGATGATTGAATGACACTTATCTTTGGTAGACCTTTCTTGGCCACAGGACGAACTTTGATAGATGTTGAGAATGGGGAGGAGTCCTCAAGGGTTCAAGATGAAAAAGTGACTTTTAGTTTAACTCACCACCCGAACAAATATTATTGGACTGAAAGTTGCTATAAATTAGAAGAATTGGTACAAAAGAATGGACATAAGAAAAACAAGGTGGCACTCAGATCAACAGTTAAGAGTTCAAGAAAGTACACAAAAATGTTGAGAAATGCAAGGTGAGGAATTGCATGGAGTGTAGGGCATCATGAGCATCTTTTATGCCATCATAAGGAAGTTGCAAAAAGTCGGGCTTAAGACTATAAACGGAGCGCTTATTGGGAGGTAACTCAATCTTTTTTTCCTTTTATTTATTGTGCTTTGTTTACGGGTTTACATTCATTTTTAGTAGTTCTTGCATTTGAAGCTTTCGCATCCCTAGCACCATCCCCTCTTTGATTTGATCTTCAAGTGCATTTTTTGTTTTAATTCATACATCATTCATGAGCGAACAATTTTGCATTACATTGTGTTAAATTCATTGCTCTTATCACATCAAAAGTAGGTATGATTTTATACACTTTTAGAGATTATTCCTGATAAGTATAATGTTTTGATACTATTATGAATTTAGAACTAAGGATTTATGGAGTATGGGATTAGGCCAGAAATTGGTGTAATTGAATTGTGAGTCTAGGTGAAATTTTCTAGATTCATTCATATACCAAAAGTTATATTTCCCCATAGAATTCACAATGCACACAAGGTGCTTCATTTAATGTCACAATGAGTTTTTCTTTGAGTTTTTGCAAATCTTTTTGAATGATCACCTTAAATACATGTTATACATCATATGTGTATCATTCATTAATGGATTACACTGATTTAATGTATAAAACTCGAATTGAATACCATAGGCATCACAATGCACTCACCACAAGGTCACTGCAGGCTCACTTCACCAAAACCAGCTTCAGGCCCCTACTTTGCCACATCTTTTGATGACCCTAATGAACTTCAAATGCTTTGAGTTTTTAATGTGTTATAGAAAATGTTATGTACTTTAACATGCTTGAAGATGACTCGGAATTTTTTTTCGAGGTGATATTAGGGCCTGAATATGGGTGATCGACATGTTTGAAATTCAAATTCTTGCTATGTTTTAGTTGGAAGTGTTGGAGTTGATCTATTTCAGTTTATTAATGGTATTTATGCTTCTAATCTTGTTTTTCTCTTATTTTCGAGGAGCACACCATTTGTAACACCTCAAACCAAGCTTGGAAATGGTAGAAATGGGAATGAGTATCAAAATAAAGCTTCAAGTGATTCATTCTCACCTCTAAACCCGAGAAGTAGTCACGAAAGTTGCATGGACGGGTTGAGAGTCTGAAGTTCTCAGTTTTGTATTTTTGATTGAAGGGGTTTTGGTCAACTAGTATAAGTTATCACGAAAAAAAAAATCTCAGTCATCACTTCGTAGCCTTTGTGATTCAAGCAAGCTTTAAAGTTCTTTAAAACTTGGTACCCTTAATTTATCAAAGTTGGGAGTTATTATCACAAAGCTCGTTACATGGGTCACACAGAAAGCTTAAAGGAGAGTGAACTAACAAATAAGACACTAAAACATCTTAACTTTTCTTTGTAACCTTTGTGACTTGAGTAATTAAGTCTTTAAAGGTTCTTTGAACCTGGTGCCCTAAAATCATCTGACTTGGGAGTCACTGACCCAAAACTCGCTATAGAGGTCACATAAAAAGTAAATAAGAAAAGTATTGTATAAAGATGAGTAAAAGATATGTACATAAAAATAAAAAGTCATCCATTATAATAAAGTGCTTGGTATAAACTATGAGACCATAATCTAGGAAATTGGTGGTGTGAAATTGGGAGTTGATTACCATCGGCCTATTGAGAATGCTTGTATCTACTTCTGATTGCCTTTGTGTGGAAAAATGCAATGAATATATATTTAGAAACCACATGAATAGAAGGAACCTCGGGATATGAAAGAAAAGCATAAGGTTGTAATCATCTATGAGAGTTGTGACAAAATCAAAAGAAATCATTATTTTACCACATGAGATTTGGGTTTGCTTGTGCATGATAAGTCAAACTATGTAGGTCTATTTTTATGCAAGTAGGTGTTTGATTTTTCCTATTCACACACACATTGGAAAGTCGAGCACAGAATAAGTAGAAATAATTTCTATGTTGTTCAGTTCTCTTTTCAAAAGTGCATTTTCTATTCGAACCTGAGGTAATATGGTAAATGAATTAACAGTTAAAAACATTTTTGAAGCAGTTATTTTGACAAATTTATTTTAGCTTTAGTTTGTTCGAAGACGACCAAATATTCTAGTTTGGGGTGTTTGATAAGTGTATTTTATATACTTATTTATCTGTCAAAATTAAGATATCATGTTGCTTTCGTGAATAAAATCTACTTAGTTGTTGTTATTTATAATTATTTCAGGTTTTATTCTAAAATCAGGAAAAAGGAGGAATTTAAAAAAATTACACAACAATTGGATGAAAAGTGGAGCTAAATTATGCAAAAGAAGTTGATGAAGATAATTGAGGATCAAAATCAGAATAATGAAGAAGTATGATGGTCTAATTGAAGAAATCTAGTGAAGAAATGAGTTAATTGAAGAAAATCAGAAAATTATGGGGACTATTTTGTAAAGTACTAAAAGTTGAAGGACGTGAGTTGCAATAAAAAGGACCCAGATGAAATAAAAGTGAAACATTGAGGACTAAATTGAAGAAGTCGAAAAATTGGAGTACTATGTGGGCTATAAATTAGGGAACAAACTACAAAAAGGAGAAAGAAAATTCCCAGCCGTGGCCAAATTTCACACATGTTTGCCGCGATTAGACCATGGTTGAGTTGAGTGTTTTCCCTTCAAATATTGTTCTTAATTGAACATCCTCGAACTTATGAAAGATTATCAAATCTTTGTGGCATTCACAAAACCTAAACTTATCAAAGGATCTGAACAACATTTATAGATTTCACCCATGTTGGTTCTTGTTTACTCATCGTAACGAGTCTAAAGTTTAATATACCTTAGGTTCTTGCGTCATGAAGCTCGGGTCTCCATGTCACCATCCTTCCACAACCTGAATTCAGAACTTTCTCGGCGTTCAATCAATTATTCTGCGTGCATAAATATGAAGACGCCTTTATATAGGCTACCAGAATAAAAATTCTAATCTACTTAGGAAACTAAATAAAATCTAATCTAATTAGAGAATACATATAATCTCTAAGAATGGAGTCCTGATTTATTTGGAAACAATAATAAAGAAGAAAGTAAATATAATCCTGAAATTATGGAAATACTATAAATTTTCATCTATATAATTCACTTGCCGATTCGAAGCCCCATTCGATGAAATTTAGTCATAAAATCAATGGGCTAAAGGGTTTTTGCTCATGAGTTTTGCTTAGTGGCCCGTTTCTTCTCGAAAAGCATATATTATGCATCCAATTTCGACATAGTTGACTGGATTACACTTTTGTTTGGCTTGAATATTTAACTTTATGTCGAGCCTGTCATGATTATCATCACATTATCAATAAACATGCTCTTAAAAAAAAAAAAAAACCGTCGCTAACTCAAATCTCACCCCCAATATATATTTAAAATGAGAAAAAAAATAATAATAAACATAGACAAACAATTGATTCTTAATGAGTCATTTTGTCAACTAGATTCATTATACTTAGGGAGACATTTTTACAATGTTTACATTTTTTCGCGAGGTGAGTTAGATAGAGCAATTCTATTCCGAAAACCCTCCATTTCAGACTCATCCCCCCCACCCCCAAATGCTTCCATTCTGACAAACCCACGAGCATCCCCTTATTTTTTTTATCATTAAGATATTCCATTCCCCAACACTAACCCTACCCCTTATATCACTTTTCCCTCTCGTTCTTTTTTCTTAGATCTTTTAAAATTGATCTAAAAAAATATTTCGTTGATTTCGTATTATAGGATATAATGAGAGCTTCAATATGAGTATAATATTAATGTATAATTTTTATTTTTATTTTTTAAGTAAATATTTATCACATATAAATTATCTGTCAAATATAAGCGTAAATAATTACAAGATATTTCGCGTAACTTTTTTAATGAAATGAAATTTGTAGACCAAATTTATAACTCAATTTTAACCAGTTCAGTCTAAGCATAAATTATCACTAATGATGCTAAAAATTGCACTTGAAATATTTCGAGTTTGAGCAGTAAAGAAGCACGAACTGGATCTTCGAATACGTGAAACAAAGGCGGTCAGGTGTGACCTCGTCAATCCTCTGATGCTTAAATCAGTAAAGTGAGAGAAAAATTTATGACGGAGGCTATGAACTGAAAGAATAATAATTGTGTACCTTAATTGTGATTGAGAGATTGATATTTATAAAGGTACATAGGAAGGTCCGGGTAGGACTAGGATGCTTGAATTTGGTGTCCTACTGGAGATCATATTCTAATTTATTAGGGATAAGGATGTTAGATATTGTAAAGGGATACAAAGTCATATTGGGATTAGGAGATGGATATTCCATGTTTGGATTGTGGAATCCCGACCAGGTAGAGGGAAGACACCCGAGCAGTTATATCCCCGAGTACATTGCACACGTTCGTATGGGGCGTAATCCTTGGTGATGAATTATTGTTTGGGGACAATAATGGTGGTTGGGGATAGGGTGTCACAGTTGGTGTTCACCTTCTGGTCGGGCTTAGGTACATGGTCGTGCTTGAGTTGAGCATCAATTAGTGCTCATCAATCACAAAATTTTTATACAATCATTCCTTTTTTTCTCTTATTATCTATTTGTAAGGGGAAAGAAAGCATACCACAAGAAGAATAATTGTTTTTCAATTTTAGAAGTCTTGACAATTTAAATCGTTATGTCTTTATTTGTTTTCTTTGTTAAAAAAAATGTAGATGCTTAAATTGTATAAATTTGACCAACGTTAATTAAGGACTTAATTAACATCCCAATCGGACAAAAACTAACACTAGTTAATTGTATAAAATTTTTGTGATAATTTATGCTTAGATTGAACTGATTAAAATTTTAGGTATAAAATTTGCGTCTACAAATCTCAGTTAGCTATAAAAGTTACGTGAAAATTCTTGCAATTATTTGTGCTTAAATTGGACCGATAATTTTTATGTGATAAATATTTATTTTCAAAAAAAAAAATATTATATATTGATATTATACTCATATTGAAGCTCTCTTTAAATCCTATAATATGAAATCAAATAATATTATATATATAGATCTAAGAAGAAAGAATGAGAAGGAAATGTGATATAAGGGGTAGGGTGGGTGTTGGGAAATGGAATATTTTAATAATAAAAAAATAAGGAGATGCTGGTGGGTTTGTCTGGATGGAAGCATTTGGAAGACCGGCAAGTGACAAGTCCATGTCTTCAACGCTCTTAAGGGGTAGTGTGATGCTCAAGTGAACAGAACCGTTCGATAGTGTCCCTCTTAAGTTGTATTATATACATGTATTGTAGGGAATTTTCGACAGGAGGAAATTCCCGTCGAAAATTTCTAATGACTTTTACCTGTTCTCGAAAATATACAGTGTCCTAGACATCTGTCGAAAATATTTGTACTTTACTGACAAATTTTAAAATCATTGGAAGGTCGATGAAATTTCTTTTTATCAGATCCTGATCCCCAAATTCGTCACTTTACCAAAAGTTTCATTCCAAACTCTCTCTTCTATTCCCCCTACTTCAAATCTTTCTAAAGTAGTTAATATTTGAGTTAATAAGCTTTGAAATAGTTATTGACATTTTTTTTATTAATCAAAGGTAACCCGAATTTTTTGTTTGTCATATTTCATATTTCAAGTTTAATACTTGAAATTTGGATTTTTGTTCCATGCACATCATTAAATAATTCTATTTGTATATATTATGTGTGAATTATACTATAATGTCCACTTAAAAGTTTGTATTAATAATTATTGTGGAAATTACATGGGTTCAGGTATTTAAAGATTGAAAATAAAAAATCAGGCCAAACCTTTATAAACTCAAATTTCAGGTTCTAATTAGATTTTTTTAATAAATTTTTAATTAATTATCATATCACAGAATATATTTTTAAAAATGTCAATAAGTGTCATCTACGCAAGTAACCGCTTAAAGAAATTCTAAATCTGAAATATCCCAAAATATCCGGCATCTACTAAAATTTATCTCAATCGCTTCAATCTTTTGAAACCGGCATGCTGATGATATCGAAGAGAACCAATATTGAGAAACTACATCACACAATCTATTCACAACAGACCGAAGTTCATCGACTGAACGAAAAGGACAATACCGATCATAAAAGCAAGAGGAGAAATGTCCAAAAAGATGTTCAAAATGATATTCCAATCATCTCAGAAGATCGAAAACCAGTTAAACAGCGATCGGTATGTGAACATATACCCAGATTTTAACAATTGTGACCTCATAATTAATTTGTGACATTGGGCATTGTTGATGGATTTTGTGTTATCATCATGAAAATGTGACTTAGATCACGCCTTGCTCACTATGGGGATTTTTTTTTTTTTTTTTTTTAGTGGAATGAAACAATGGGAAAAATGTGACCTTAGTAATGGATTGTGTGCAAAGCCTTAATTTGTACCTTGATTTTTTTATTGTGTGAATTGATTGGAGTTGAATCGCATGTGACCTAGATTAAATGAAATTGTGACAACTCATACACATATGTTATTGGGTTCTGCTAATTGGTGAAGTGTTGAAATAACTCACATGTGACCTCAACAATGCACTAGTGTTCTTGTTTTGCAATGCACTGAAACTATACGTTTGTGAACTTATGAACAGCAGATGAACCCCAATTGTTTGTCATATTTTTTTGGAGGGTTTGTGAAGTAATTCGAGATTTTGGAATACTGTGAAATACCCAAATAGCTATGTGACCTCGGAACCATGTATACTATGTAAATGTGACATACTATTATTTCATGAGCAATGTACTGGAACTCATCACCTGTTAACTTAGATACTGTTAATGTGACCTCTGATAGTTGGTGTGCAGTGCATTGAACTCAAGATGATGTCAATTCAAGCAGCTGTCTTATACATTTTTTTTTAATTCATGGAATGTGATGTTGAATGAACATTGTGATTACACGTGATGCCAATGCCTTCTGAATCCAACAAGTCCTCTGTGAGTTTGATGTCATTTTCTATGATATGGATTTCAATGTGTGACCTCAAGTTCAGTGTATATGATCTAACATCATAAATTACATCACATTATTTCTTGCATTACATGCTGTTGTACTCTAAAATTTACACTCACACTCTCTGTCAACATGTCTGGAAGTACATTATCCCGGTGGAAGAATGGTTAAGGGCAAAATTACATGAAATGTAACGAAGAATTAACTATCAAAGTTCACATCCAAATTTGACCCCTTTTGTTTATTCAATACATTTTTAATGACCTATGTACAATTTTAATCAACTAAGTGCAATTTCCCCTATTTCCTGGAGTTTTGTATTAGTAGTTAATCCTTCAAGCTATTTTAATAGAATCATTTGACGAATGTTTCTAATTCAGGTTTCATGTAACATAATAGCGAATAAATCCTTTTCAGGATTTTTTCTTTTCCAAGTCACATGTTACTTCATTTAGGAAAAATGCACATATATGACATCTTATTCACGTTACAATTTGTTATCAACATATACCACAGGTTTCATGGAAGGAAAACTACCAAGTTTTTGTGTTACAGTACCAAGTTGTTCTCATTGCCTATACATTGTATATTGAGGCCACATTTCGTATTAACTATGTCACGTGATATACAATCCAATTCACATGTTATGGTATTATAGGTCACATTTTCATTTACAATAATTTTTTAATCGAGATCACATTTTACATTAATCGGATTTTTTATGCCATTCATTGGCAGCATTCTTGTCATTAACAATGCATTACATATTTAAGTCACATGTTGTATTAACAAGGTCACATGTTATACATTATAGGTCTTACGTTTAGTAATTCAAGTCAAGTCTTCATATAATCAGGTCAATTGTTTTTTAAACCATGTCAGGTATTATACAATTTAAGTAACATGTTTCATGGAATTGTATCTCATTAGTAAAACATATTTTACTGACTAGGTCACATGTTTTACACAGTAGAGGATAAATCAGTTCTTTGAGTTTCCTTATTCGGGTCACTATTATTTCTTTTCGCTCATTTGGTATGGTCATGTACGTCACCTCAAGGTGGTTAAAATTAGTCATGAGCTTGTCACAGAATTTTGAGGTTTGGAAAACTACCCAGGCAGTCTGTTCCATCACACAGGTTGTATCTGCTCTTCATTGGCAGGCATCCGGTCATCAATAAGACATTGTTTGTTTAGGTCACATGTTACAGTAACGAGGTTAAATGTTATATAAAAAACTGGTCACATGTATTTTAATTCAGGTCACATTTTGCTCTACCATGGTCACATGTAATGTATTCTAGGTCACATGTTATATACTCCAGAATCCAGGTCACATGTTATATAATCAAGTTAAAATGTCTATTTACTCAGGTCACGTGTTTTGTGGTCCAAGTCACATATTCAGGTTTGCTAGCTCGTGGTCGTGGAGTTTATATCTTTATACAAAATGCCACCAATCATAGATTTATGTTTACATTGCATATCTTCTTAACTAAAACACATTTCAAACATCTATGTCATACAACGACGACCTCAAGTGGGCACATTCGGTCAGGTCACAAATACAGGTTTTAGTTCATGTTACTAAAAGAACAATGAGACCCACCTGCAAAAAAATGTATCACACTTAGGTCACATACATAGAATTAAGGTCACATTAGTTACTTTCACAATGAAAATACATTCCAAAACTTCATAGGCCAAGTTACTCTGTCTGCGGTCACAGATAAACATTTTACTTCAAGGTACATTAGATAGATGTCATTTGCATTGATACATGTTTCACATCATGAAACGAGGTCACATTAGGGATTCAAATTTTAGCCTATCTTCGATTTGTATACAAGATGATCACTAAATGTTCATTGTGTGACCTAATATTTTTTAGACCAGATTGTATAAAGATGTACAGTAACTTACTGGTGGAAGTTGTTTCTTTCTCTACGATACAATTTTCTATCCAAAAATTTGACCTCCTATTTCCAGCAATGCCACAAACATGAGAATTGTATGTGAACTCGTTTATCTTCAATTTCAAAATAAAGAGATTCTGGCGTCGACAATGAATGTGTGATCTCCGGATTTTTTCTGCATCAATTTTTTGTTTGCAGCCAAAATGCTAATCAATCAACGATTAATGTGAGAGATCCGCTTCATATGGTAAGGTCGAAAAACTGATCGCGTGATTTCAGGGGATGCATCTTTCCTTGATTTCCGTTACCCCACACACACACACACACACACACACACACTTGATAATTGAATGATTTTAAGTTTTACCTTGTTTTTTATATGTGTATGTATAACTACCTGAAAAATGTATTTTTCCCATAATTATTTTATATGTAGGTCTAAATATATATATTAGAGATATAGTTAGTATATATGTGTAAATTAGATTTAGTATATTTATGTAATTTAAATTTAGTATTTGAATATGCATATTAGATTTATTATTTACTAATAATATGTATAATAAATTATGAATAGAAATTTGTATCTTAGATTTATATATATATATATATATATATATATATATATATATATATATATATATATATCAAAATTCAAGGGGGATGTGTGTATTTATATATGACAAATGTTGTTGGAGACCAGAAAATCTCAACCTTATTAATCAAAATCCCAAGCCATTCACCAATCTCAATAAAATAAAATAATAATAACCACCTGACATCAAGACAAATAGATTGATTCATCTAGGTTGACAGTCTAATTCAGATTTTTTGACAATCATTTAGCGTGTGCTTCACACACTTGTCTCTGGAAACGCATCAATATATAGCTTGCACAAATGATGTACCAAACCTCTTTAAAATCCGCAAACCAATGTCTTGAATACGAAGAAATTTTTTATCAGAAACGAGCCCTACGAAAAGAAATGGTGAGTAAAAAAATTTAGCATAAATAATCAACAAAAGAAATGGAATTCCTGGGGGGAAAAAAGAACCTAGTTCAGAGCAGACACCGAATCAACTCAACAACGCATCGCTCTTCAATTCATGGAACAAAAATGAAAAAAAAATATTGTTTTCAGAAAAAATTGGTACAAATAATCAACACACCCGACAACATTTCTGAGAAAAAATTTTACCTTACTTCAGAGAAGAGCCCGAATCAACTAATCAAGACACTGCTTTTCAAATTCTAGATTTCCTCAACCAATCATGACACCGCTTTTCAAATTTTCAAATTTTGAAACAATCCTGCATTTCCTCAAGTGTTTTACATTTCAGGTGAGTTAATTGATGTATATATTCTTTAGAAAAAGGCTTTACATAATTTAGAGAAACAAAGAAAAAAATGTTTCAAAAAGTTATCTTTAACTAAAGTTGGTTTAATATTTTTAAAATCTTAGCAATCCCTTTCTTCAACAATTCACTATTATGTATAAGTTAAAAAAAATAATTGAGAAAATGGCAAGCCAGCAAGTCACTCGTATCATACGAATTTGAAGTACTTACATTTGATGTTGTTGTTTACGGCTCTGTTTCTTCCTCACTACCTTCTCTAGGAGATCATTCGTCCATGGTCTCCTCCTCCACTATACTTAATGATCTCAACTCTAAATTACAATTCAATGCATAAGAAGAATTAGAAAAAAATTGCTTTATTTGATTGACATTACCAATAGACGTATAGGCTTGAAAAAAATAATATCCACAAAACCTAAAGCCCCATTGATGCAATTAAGTAGCTGGAACAAAGATGTATAACAATTAGTAGGAGGACTATAATGTTTGAAGTAAAACCATTCTTAGAACAAAAGCAAAGGTATTTTCTCATATAGAAGAAATTGAACATATATAAATGACAAGAATTTTAGGATTATTGGGTTTAAACGTTATATTAGCAGCCATGATCACCCAATATGCTTTCATAATAACAAAGTATTTTTGAAAAGACTCCAAAATACTAAATCGATTGACTATAACTAAATCAATAGTCTTAATTTATAATTATTAGAATCTAAGCATTTGATAGCTTTATTTTTTGCATTAAAAATGTATTTGACTATAATAATTTATAGAGGTGACTTTGGACAAACCTCGAGTTTTCGCATTGCTGCCTCAGCTTTTGCCTTCTACAAGTTCTCCAAAGCAATCTTGTCTTCCTCTCTTTGCAGCTTGCCAAACATGAAGAAAAGATATGCATCACATCCTTTGCATTGGATAGAAACCACGTACCCTCTTTCACTGTTTTGTAGTGTTATTAATTGCAAGTTTATAACAGACAATAAGAAGTACTATCAAATCGAGTAAGTACATAAAATGAAAAAAAAAAATCATTTTCGACTATCCAACAAATTTCAACAACGAAATATAAGAAGTTTCTTTGCTAAGCAAGATCATATCAAGGTAATTACCTAAACAAAATGTTGCTTTCAAAATGATAAGCTGTGTAGGTAAATCTGCAGAATTTGGCAAACCTCTCATCATTCCTGATCTACGTTTCTTGGACTTTCTAGATACAATCACACCTTTGTCTATTCGAATAAAGTGCAGAAAACATAAGCATTTTCCTGATAACCTAAGCATTTGATGTCTATTCGAATTAAGTGCAGAAAACTACATTACATAACACAAGTTCAATAATAATAGGTAAATGTGACATGCTGGAACTCTTCATCAGTAGACGTCGAATGAAAAGCCCAAAATACAATCCTACTCGACACAAAATTAAAGTCCATAGCCACTACCTCAAAAGTTCCTTCCTAGCCACAAAACCCAAAAGATGCCAAAATTGAAACTTCAAGTAAATTTAGCATTTTATAGACAAACTAAAACCACCACAATACTGAGACATCAGGTTTTTCAAGAGTATTTTCAGGCCTCTAATATCAAATCTAGAAGAAAGCAGATGGCTTCACCCCTCAAACTTGAAAAGGCAATTTGAAGCAAGGGAATGACAAAGAACCACCACTATGGACGCAGCATTACCGACAAATCGGTAGACGAATGAACTCAAATTAAAACTGAACTCCTTTAAAAACCTACAACACAACGTGTAAATCTAAATATCGGCTTTGTTTGCTGTTGTTAACAAAATAAATGAACATCATTTCAAAAAATGCAGCAAATAGTCCTTACACATTCGTCTGAATTCCCCTTTTGTAAGCGTTTCCACGCGAAACAGATGGTATTCTAGACATACATACACGTCTAGAAGTACGTCGTTGGACATTCGGTAGTAGTAAATTATTAAGAGGGAGCAAGTGTTCGGGACCCACTCAGCCTCATTTGGTAGAGGAAATATAGTTTCAGCATATGCTTCTCTCCATAGAGCAGTGGTATAGTACTCAGTTGATAATGACTGTGGTGAAAAGCCCCTATGTCTAGAAACTGCAACTGCATGAGCGCATGGAAAGCTCTCAAGCTGAAACTGTCTACACGTGCACGTGTTGTGATTCAAGTCCACAACATAACCAACATTACGTCCTCATACTACGTTGAATCTAAACTGATCCAGTGGCTCCACGCCCAACCTTCTAGCCAGGTCTAATGTCTTAAAGAGTTTGGTTTCCATGGCAGGGGTGAGATAAGATGTGCATGATTGAGATCCCTCGCGTCTATTGTGAAACCAAACCTGTAACTTCTCCCTAATGTTCTCAATCATTGCCAGAATTGGTAACTCTCGATCCTTCTTAAATAATGCATTCAAAGACTCCACGTTATTTGATGTCATCATATTGTATCGACGTCCTGGAAATTGACACCGTGCCCAATGTTGAATCCCCTATTTATATATTAAGTACTCCGAGGCAGCCTCACTCTTGTTATCTATTTCGATCATGAACTTATTATAATCTTCAAAAGTGTAAGCCTCTGCCGCTCTCTTAAACAAGGAAACGATCCCAGTACCACGGTACGTCGTCTTCAAATTTCCTTGTATATGGTACATGCAATAACCATGGTGTGCCTCAGGAAAAACTTCGGTTATACCATTTATGATAGAATTTCACCGATCAGTTATAAATACAAGGTCATCGACATCTCCAATTACTTCCATCAACTTTGAGAAAAATCAATTCATTGCTAGATCATTTTCGCTATCCACTATGCCGAACGCAAGAGGGTATATTTGAACGTTGACATCTTGACATGTAGCAATAATTAACTTCCCTTCATATCTAGCTTTCAGTGTTGTACCATCTACTAGAATTAGAGGTCGCATCGATCTTCTAAATCCATTTTATACATTGTCCAAGAGCCATGAAAAAATACTTGAAGTGATTGTCGTCATCAGCCTCAATAAAGAATGTTGAACCAGGATTAGTTCTCGACATGTTATGACAATACCTGGCTAATTTCGCATAACTTTCCTCGGGTGAACCCATTAAATCCTCTAACGCACATTCTCTAGCCTTCCAGGCCTTCTGGTAGCTCATGGTCACCCCAAAATCTCTCTGCACATCGTTAATGTTGTCTCTAGGTCTGTAAATAGTCCTTGGGTCATCAAACTTATGCAATATCTGTCGTCCTATAAACCATGAACGCGCTTTTCTGTGATCATTTCGACGAATGCCCACTTAACAAGTATGTTCTCGTGCATACTTGCGAACTACGAAGAATTGATTTGTGTCCATCCTCGTTGCTCACAGACACCAACTACAATTATCATCTACACAGACAATTTTGTAGGTACTCTTGTCTGACTTCTTCACTTTAAACTCGAAATTGTGCTTAAGTGCAATACTGTGCACCGCTTTTTGAAGATCTTGCTTGGTATTAAATAATTTTTGGACTTCCAAATCTTCATCATCTGGAACCACACGTGAAAAATTAGTCGATAGTGAACTTGGCCCAGCCTGTGAGTTCTCGAAGTGCTCATGTTGACGTCTGGATAAATTAATCAGATCATTGTTTGTAAATGGAATGTCCTCCTGATTGCCTCCGACTACATCGTGACCTCTATGGGTGATAAGAGGATCATGGAGTATAGTAACTGTATCAGGAATAACATCATCATCCTCACGAGCTATTTCTAATGTGTCCCAAATATCATTCTCATTCTGATCCCCATCATCGAATTCTTCATTCTGATTATCGGGGGTATCCTTTCGTATTAAAGTTACACAGAGAGGAATAGTTTCCTTTTTATTCGCCTCAATTAACCACGTAATTTGCACATCAGAAGTAACAAACAAGGGTGGCAATGCAACAGTAGAATTAGACTTCGATATATATGCTACTTCGGGAGCATGTTGTATTTTTCTATTATTTCTTCAATATAATAGGTCAATGTTTTTATGGAATATTGACAATTATAATTTATACTCTTCTGGAGCAAATGATATTTTTTTCTGGAATATTATAATGTTGTACTAATTCAAGAGTAACAATAAATTATTTATGATAATCATATTAATATTATTCTGGAATATTAATTATATAGTTGTGCTATGTCGGAGTAACAACGTAATGAACTATTAATTTAAATGATAAAAAATTCAATAATAACAATAATATATAAATTAAACACATATAAACAAGAACTTGAAATTTGAAGTCAAATTGGAATCTGGACAAACTTGAATCTAAAGGAAATGGAATTGATATGTGCTTACATGCATAAAAATTATATATAATTAAACTTCGACAATAACTAGAGAATCTGTTCGGATTTGGATTTGGAAAAAATAATCGATATCGTTATTATGCATATTTTTATAAGAAAATTCACGTGTCACCAAATTAATTTTGGTTCACATGACAGATGATTATACTTTAAAAAAAAAAAATTATTACCTTCTAACTCAATTTGGTATAAATTTGTGCTGATAACGTGTTATGAAATAGAGAGAAAAGAGAGAAGAAAATAAAGAGATAAATGAACTTGTCATTTATTAAGAACCAGAATCCCATATATATAGGTGAAAAAAAAGTTATACAAAGTAATTATAATTAGGATTACGGGGGTATGAATGTCTTTACTAAAACTTTACAACATTAATATTAATACTCTACAAAAATTTTTTTTTTTATTAAAACTCTACAACATCAATATTAATACTATATATAAAAGTGAGAAAGTTTCCGCCCAAACTTTTTTTTTAGCGGCTGACACAATTTTTTTTTTTTTTTTCTTTTTCTTTTTTCTTTTTTCCTTACTCTTTCATTTGTCTTATTCTTTTTTCTTAAGATTCCATTTTGTAACACAGTTTGATTTATAAACTAGTTTATTTATGATTTTGAGGTAAAAAGTGGTGGCTGAAAATCTAATCTCCTTTTTTCAGCAGCTAGCACCATTTTTAGTTTTTTTTTCCTTATTCTTTAATTTGTCTTATTCTTTTTTTTTTTCTTAAGCCTCTGTTTGGTAATGCTGTTTGATTTATAAACTGATATATATTTATGATTTTGAGGTAAAAAGTAGTGGTTGAAAATCTATCTATACTCTATATAAAAGTGGGAATGTTTCTACCCAAACCTTTTTTTATTTATTAAAACTTTACAACATTAATCTATACTATTTATAAAAGTGGTAAAGATCCTGCCCAAACTCTTTTTTCTTTATTTATTAAAAATTTACAGCATTAATCTATACTCTATCCTATATTATAAATAAAAGTGAGAAAGTTCCCGTCCAAACTTTTTTTTTAGCGGCGACACCATTTTTTATTTATTTTTCTTTTTTTTGGTACTCTTTCATTTTGTCTTATTTTTTTTTCTTAAGAATACGTTTGATAATACTGTTTGATTTATAAACTTATTTATTTATGATTTTGAGGTAAAAGTAGTGGTTGAAAATCTATCTATAATGTATAGAAAAGTGGGAAAGTTCCCGTCCAACCTTCTTTTTTTATTTATTAAAATTTTACAACATTAATCTATACTATATATAAAAGTGGGAAATTTCTCACCCAAACCTTTTTATTTATTTATTTATTAAAACTTTACAACTTTAATTGCTTGGGAAACAATCCAAGCAATTAATGGTGTCAGCCGTTGAAACATTTTTAAATTTCTTTTCCTTTTTTCCTTATTCTTTCATTTGTCTTATTCTTTTTTTTGGTCTTAATCCTCTGTTTGGTAATACTGTTTGGTTTATAGATTGGTTTATTTATGATTTTGAGATAAAAAGTAATGATTGAAAATTGATCTATATCTATAATCTATAATTCTATATAAAAGTGGAAAAGTTCCCGCTCAAACTCTTTTTTTTCCATTTATTAAAACTTTACAACCATTAATCTATACTCCATACTTTATATAAATGTGGGAAAGTTGCAGCCCAAACATTTTTTTTTATTAATACTCTACAACATTAATATTAATACTTATATATAAAAGTGAGAAAGTTCCCGCCTAAACTTTTTTTCAGCGGCTGACACCATTTTTAATTTTTTTTTTCTTTTTTTCCTTATTTTTTCATTTGTCTTATTATTTTTTTTTTTTAAGAATATGTTTGGTAACACTGTTTGGTTAATAAATTGATTTATTTTTTATTTTGAGGTAAAAAGTAGTTATTGGAAATCTATCTATACTACATAGAAAAGTAGGAAAGTTCCCACCCAAACCTTTTGTTTTTTAATTTATTAAAACTTTACAACTTTAATTGCTTGGAAAGCTAAGCAATTAATGGTGTCAGCCGTTGAAACATTTTTAAATTTCTTTTTCTTTTTTTCCTTATTCTTTCATTTATCTTATTATTAATTTTTTTTTTTTTTTTTTGTCTTAATCCTCCATTTGGTAATTATGTTCGATTTATAAACTGGTTTATTTATAATTTTGAGGTAAAAAATAGTTGTTGAAAATTAATCTATAATCTATAATATATATATAAAAGAGGGAAAGTTCTCGGCCAAACTTTTTTTCATTTATTAAAACTTTACAAACTAAGTCCACATGACACTTTTAACACTTTCTGCATTGCTTTACATGACATAATGTATAAATCTAGCTTACTTAAATGTATTATGATAATTGTTGAATTGTGCATATCGTTTTGCATCTTTACATGAAATTTTGTGCACTAATTTTAGAAGATTGGATGGCTGATATCTCAATCGTACTACTTCAGTGCATTTTTTTGGTGCAATATTTACAAATTAAGGCAATGACTCGTGTTGATGTACTGAACTAATTTCAGGAAGGATGTGTGGTTAGACATGTATGTGACTTTTATGAAGGTGCATTAGTGAATTATGATTTGACATTGAAGTTTAAGATAATAGTTCATTAGAAATCATTTTTATCTTCAAAGTATATAAATGTTCAAATGACCTAAATGATTTTATGTTATGGTAAATGTATCTATATGCAATCATTTTCATTTTTTTTAGTCCGGATGATCCAAACATTCTAGCATAAGTAGTAGATAAAACAATAAAAGATGAAGATCCTACATTTCTAGTTGCTAGTGGGAATATACAGAATATTATAACTGTCCTTAGTGTCTTTAGAATCAGAATATATTCAATTTCAGTTTTTTACCACATGGATGGATTTTTTTTTTTTTTTTTGGGAAATTTTGATTCAACACTTATTTATTTTTTCACACATTTTTCACTTCTGCTCAAAATTAGATTTTTTTAACAAAAGAACCAAACAAATAATCTAAAAATAATTGAAATCGAATCGAAAGCGATATCGTTCGGTTCTTGAATTTTGAGAACCGAAACTTTCAATTTTTTTCTGTTTCCTTCAATAACCGAACCGAAACCCCCAGCCCTAATTATAAGATTTCAATAGATTTTCCATAAGAGTCATAGAAAAAATTATTTTGTCAATACATTTCATATTTTATTAATTAATAAAATATAATTTCATATTAATCGATAAAATATAATATTTCAATACTAATCATAAAAAATAATATATTTTCAACATATGTCATGTTTTATTAATTAATAAAATATAATATTTTAATACCAATTATGGAATATAATATATTTTTCAATAGATTTCATAATAATATATTATATATTTCTCTTTTTTTTTTTTTTTTTTTTTTTTTTTTTTTTTTTTTTTGTAAAAGTGCTTTTTGGAGAGTTACAAATTTGAGCTTATCTAAAACAGTTTAAGAAAAACTATTTATCCTGTCAAAAAGTACTTTCTCAATTACAATCAAACACCTATATTTTTTTGGGGCAATTTGCGCAAAAAATTCCTACCTTTGGACTCTCTTGCGAAAATCATCCATACCTTTTTTTTTTTTGGCAATTTCGTCCCCACCTTTACCTTTTTTTGAAAAAAACGTCCTTACCGTCAAAAAATCTGTTAGTTGACTAAGAAATCATCCATTGATCATTATAATGAAAGGTAAAAAAGTCATTTTATATTGTTTAATATAAAATTATATAACAAAAACAAAAATTAAAGACTTAATTTCACTAATGGTCATCAAACTTGCAACAGCTTTTGAAAACAATCAGTGAAATTTTAATTTTGGCCCCCAAAAAAATTTGCAGGGATGCTCCCATCTTCCTCCTCCTTTTCATTCGTCGGCACCACCTTTCCCAATCTTGTCAGATCGCCACCGGATTGCCGCTGCTGCTACGTCGGAGTTTTGTTATAAAAATACCCATAACACCAGTAGCAGCTCCTCACCCTCGTAAACCCAACGGTGCAAACAGTTTCACGATCGGAGCTCTACCTGGACAGAATCGCTATTTGAAAGTCCGATTTTCACACCTTATTTTCGATCAGATCTTCCTCTACCGCCTGGGGAATCTTACCACACTCTGGTCGAGTCTTATCCTCGACGCTGCAGTCCAGATAGTGGTGGTCTTGCTTCGATTGGTTGGTTGGAAATGAAGTTTGAAAAAATGTGTGAACCTTCTCCTTTCTTTTTTCTAGTTCGTTCCAGCTCTCTCTCTTTTCAGTCGACTTCACTCCTCTTCTGGTTCCAGTTTTGGACGGTCTTGAGTCACTTCCTTACTATACTGGTCACGCGGTGGTTTAACAAGGCTGGGAAAGGTGGTGGCGATGGCTAGAAAGGAGGAGGAAGATGGGAGCGTCCCTGCAAATTTTTTTAGGGCCAAAATTAAAACTTCACTGATTATTTTCAAATATTGTTGCAACTTTGGTGACCATTAGTAAAATTAAGCCTTTAATTTTTGTTTTTGTTATATAATTTTAAATTAAAAAATATAAATTGACTTTTTTACCCTTCATTATAATGGTCAATGGATGATTTCTTGATCAACTAACATATGGGGATGAAATTGTCAAAAAAACAAATGTAGGGATGATTTTCGCAAGATAATTCAAAGGTAGGGATGTTTTGCGCCAATTAACCTATTTTTTTTTAAAAGTACTTTGAGCATTCTAAAAGTTAGAGATGGCATCGGGACGGGACGGGGTGAGGCGGGCGGGCGGGGATGGGTAGGGCGGGGTTAGGTCGGCTTGACCCATGCTCCGCCCCATCTCGAATTTTTTGCCCTGGATTCGCCCCGCTTAAACGAGGGTCGAGGCATTACGGGGCAGGGCGCGGGGCATTGACAACAAATTGCCCAATTTAGTGAACCATTTATATAAGCGGAGCGAGACGGGTCAGGTTTCATAAAATAAACTATTTATTACTGCATCAAAACAAAATCATGAGCTTTGGGCGTACACACAAAAATCATCCCCATTTTGGTATGCAACTGGACAAATTGAAAATGCTCACTCTCAACAAAGTAGCTTCACACATATATACACAAAAACTGTCCCCATTTTGGTATGAATCTAGACAAATTAAAATGGCTCACTCTCAACAAAGTGACATCCAAATTTTAGAACATATGAACAAGTATGAAGATGAAAGAATAATTACTCTTAAGATTTTTAAATTCTATCATAATAAAACACATAAAACCTACAACGGATTGAGGTACCTCTACATCACTTACTCAATGAAAAATTCTAAAAACACCAATTTTACCTCAAAGCCCATCTCATTTTTTTTTTAAATTGGAGAATGGGGTAGGGTGGGACGAATCGTCCCCGCCCCATCTACATAGGGTCGGAATTTTCTTGTCCCTGATCTGCCCCAATGCCCTATTTATGCAGGATAATTCTGCCCCTAACGGGCCGAGCTCCACATGTCTTAATTTTTTCATTTTGTCATCCCTAGTAAAAGTACTTTTAAACCTTCCAACAGTCCCAAACGCAAGCTAAGCAATTGGCATTATCTGTGAATGATATTATCTTCTAGTTTTTATTAATTTATATCACATTTTTCCCCCATTTCTTAAAGTCGCAAAATTGCTGAGAATTTCTTCATCTGCTTAGATTCTATGGCGCTCCTGGTGCCTGTCGGATGCACACGTTTGAGTGTACCACTCAAGGCGCACGTTTGCACCAGCCGCCGTCAGTGCCACACTATCTCCGCAATGCTATCGTCGCGGCCTGAACCGGTGGACTGGGTGGAAGAAACTTCAACCTTTTTCGAAAATGACTCCCGACCCATCATGTTATTTGACGGTACTTTTAATCGATGTTTTGGTCTTATAATTCATTGGTTTTAAAAATAATTGAAATTCCTATTGAAAGTGAAAAGTAAATCACAGAAGATAACTTTTGGAATCAATCTATAATAATTTCTTATAATTCTGCAATTAATTTGTTGCTAAAATATAATTTGTACAGGTGTAAAACTTAGCTGTGAATAATTAATAATTACTTAAATGCTGTGTTACAATTTGGTCACTTTGTTAAGCCAGCTTGACAATCCAATTGGTAGTTTAATTGGGAAAATGTTAGATCCTCAAGTCATGATTTGTAGCTACTAACTCGTAAACTTGAACAAAGTCGAATTTAGCTACAGATTCAAAACAAAATAAAGTTCTTGTGTAAATGACCACCTGTGCGTTTAACTAAAAGTTTGTACGTCATACTCTATATGGACCTTGTGGCTTCTATAATGGCAGGTGCATGTCAACAAGTTTATTATATACACTCAAGTTACCTTTCATAAGAGCATTTAGAGGACCCGTAAGTGGTATCCACTTATCCAGCACACTACGATTTATAAAGAAGTTGGAAGAAAATTAGATTGGCATTTCACAATTTCATAGGACGAAGCTAGAAATATAAAAGAAAATGATGTTATCGTACAAGTTTAATGACCTCCTGTGAGGTTAATCCAGTTTGTACATCGTAGTCTAAAATCATGGAGCATGATTGTTTCTTGTCATTTGACTCAATGGAAAACCTGAGAGTTGAAGAATTTAGATGATACAAAATGCTGTTGACATACCATTATGTTGATATTAGACAAGTGTGTGTTCATGGTTATGGGATTTTTAAGACATGCTATGAACGCTTATGTTTACTTCATGTAACAGGTGTATGCAACTTGTGCAATGGAGGCGTCAGATTTGTCCAAGCCAATGATCGACGAAGGTTTGTGGTCCTTACCGACCAATTAAAATGTGATAAAATTTCAAAAAAGTTTGATTTGCGATTTTTGACATGTAATTGAGCTTTCTCTTTCTTACGTAATAAACATTCTTGACTTGTAAGATTGATAAATAATTGTGGAAGGAAGTTTCAAGAAGATTTGCTTTGTTCTATTGATGCACTGATGTGGTGTATTTCACAAAGAAATGTCGTTTACGACCTAGTTAGTATTTTCCAGCTTTTGAATTCAAGTTGATAAATGTAAACTTGCAGAATAAGGGCTTTATACGAAGCAAAGATATAATATGGAAGGTCATAGATGTTACCTGGCTTTTGAAATCTTTTTTTTATTTTGCTTGAAATTGTTTAATCGATCTTAGCTTTTTCTTTCATCGTTCTTTGTCGAAGGACAACTTCATTTGGGTGATCCTTTAAGAAACAATCGATTTAGAATAAACACTCAGAGCCCTTTGAAGAGTTTTTTGGGATGGAGATGTTTGTTGAATTTAATTATGGGCGAAGACTTGACATGACATGTATAATGAATGTATTCTTGATAAAATCTGCAAAACTAATTGTTCTTTTTCAAAAAAATTGTTTGCTGTGAAGACAATTTATTTGAATGAATTTTATTCTCATTCTTCAAGGCAATTGATTCTTCTGATTTATTTACGGTACCATGTTCCAGGACAATTAGATTTGAAGCTTTGCAGAGTGAATCAGGTAGGAAGCTGTTGAGGAGATCCGGTAGAGAGCCTGATGATATTTCAAGCGTTGTACTTGTTGAAAAAGATAGGTATATTCCACACATCATTATTCTAGTGTTAAAATCGAAGTTTTTACGTAATTTAGAAAGTGGGTTAAAAATCGTTACCAATCAATTTGTTTTTTTGGCTCTAGAATGCGGAAGTAAAACTCTTCCCTTTAGATGTAGGTAAAATTTGAAAGCTGGTTTCGTAATGGTTCTTGATGACTTTTACGTAAAAAGATGTTAAACAGCTAAGGATTACATTGACAAGGATATTTGGGGGCAAAATCAGAAATGTTCTCTCACTTGGTTTCAGAGAGGGTAATTGTAGATTGGGGTTTCCGTTGCTACAACTACTGAGAGATCCAAAATACACGTTTTCTTAACCATAACAAAACTTGGTCCCTGAGTAGAAAAAATTAAAGTAGGGACATGATAACAGTGCAACTAACACCTGGGACTATGCACATCCATGTTCAATAGCCATTGAAAAAACCCAAACACTTTTGACTTTTTACATGATAAATCATAAATTTAAATCCAAATGCTGACTGTCATAAAAAAAGCAAAAAGTTCATTGAATACTTTGTTCCATGTTATGTACTTCCCAATAATTTGGGGACCACTTCATGATTCCTCTTGCGTCACCTTTACTCTACAGGGACACATTATGAATCATTGTTATACTCTACCATTTATCCTGTATATCAATTGAAGATACTTATAACAAATCAACCAACTTTAAGTAGTGAAATGAGATTGTTTCAAAACCTGTCTTAAAAGTATTTCACTAATTAATTTAATATTATATTCATCAAAAAATTTGAAAAAGTTGTCGTGAATATCTCTTAGAAGACTTCTTAACTGATGATCTTCGTTAGAGCTTGTTTGCACGACGTTCATCAAGTTTTCAAAACCTGTCCTAAAAGTATTTCACTACTTAATATCATATTCTTCATAAAATTTGAAAAAGTTGTCGTGAATACTGCTTAGAAGACTTGTTTACTGAATCTTTGTTGACTTGATTGCAGGGCGTATATCAAGTCAGAAGCTGTGTTGAAGATTATGGAATACATAGACTTACCCTTTCCACAGCTAGCTCTGTTTCTACAGTTTATACCACTGTAAGTCATAAACTTGTCTGTTATTTAGTTATGGGCAAGTTGAAATAGGAAATGTGACTTCATTCTTATTGTTATTGTTGACAGATTTGTAAGGGACTTCGTATATGAGAACATTGCAGATAACCGTTATAGTTTCTTTGGTCGCACAGATTCATGTGAAATATAGAATTTTCTAGCTCTGTACTCTTATGTAGCAGTTGAAGGAATTTCATCTTGTAAGTAAATATGTTTTATATTTATAGTCAAAAACTTATATCTCTCAAAATTTTCTTGTATACATTAAGAACAATTTGGGATGTCGTGTGAAACCTTTTGGACTAAAATAGGTAAAAGATTGAGAAAAGCAGAAATGAATGATCATATAAGGATCTGTATCCCAGGATCCAGATGTCTGTAAAACTTGGAAAATAAAGCTAATACAATTTCTGTGAGGAGAAATACTGAATTTTATTTAATCTGTTCAATCTACCGAAAAATGTGAAATGTGAAGAACATATATAAGCAAAAAATGAGGAAGGCAAAAACCAATCAGTTAATGCTACGTTGCTACAGTAATAACAAAAAAGAAAAAAACGTAAAATGAAGAAACATGTTATGGAAATGTGACTGCGATTCTTTCCTTTGCTGCTTGTTGTGTCTGCGTCAACTTTGCATCTTTGCATGCATAAGTTTCATCATCCTCCCTCAAGATGGAGCATGATGAATGTCTTTCATGCCCATCTTGAGAAGAAGATTCTGAAATTGAGGTGGGGCAAGAGGCTTGGTGAAGAGATCAGCCAACTGGAGATGGGAAGCTATATATTTTGGTAAAAGAAACCCGGATTTAAATTGATTGCGCACAACGTGACAATCAATTTCTAGGTGTTTAGTTCGTTCATGAAACACTGGATTTGCAGTGATATGCAATGCTGCTCTGTTGTCACACCAAAGTGTTATTGGTAAGGAAGGTGGAAGATGAAGATCCTTAAGAATATAAGACACCCATTGTAGCTCACAAACCGTGCTCCCCATGCTTCTATACTCTGCTTCTGCTGATGAACGAGATACCGTCGTCTGTTTCTTTGTCTTCCAAGACACAAGCGCTGAACCAAGGTATATGCAATACCCAGTAAGTGATCTTCTAGTATCAAGACATGATCCCCAATCCGCATCCGTATAACCCTCAAGTTTAAGGTCATTGTCAGCAGGGAAAAAAAGCCCCTTTGAAGGGCAGCCTTTAAGGTATCTAACAAGGTGTAAAGCCATGTCCCAATGCGCTTTACATGGTGCTGTGACAAATTGACTGAGCTGCTGGACCCCATAGGTAATATCTGGTCGAGTGAAATTCAAGTAAAGTAGCCTTCCTACCAACCTGCGATACTGGCCAGGATCATCAAGTAAAGGACCCTCCTTTTCTGTCAATTTAGTTCCTTTTGGAATAGGAACTAATGTTGATTTTGCACCTAACAGACCAGTATCCTTAATAATATCAAGAGCATACTTTCTCTGGTTAATATACATACCACTGTTACACCGAGCAATTTCTATTCCCAAAAAATATTTGGCAAATCCAAGATCCTTAATTGTGAAAGTTTTATGTAAGAATTGCTTGGTTGCCTGAATTTCATTTTCATTAGACCCTGTGATCAGAACATCATCCACGTATACTAGCAATATTAGGATACCAGACTTAATATGCTTAGTGAACAAACAATGATCATGATCTGATTGCGCAAAACCAAACCTAAGAAGTTTGTGACAAAACTCAACATTCCACTGTCGTGAGGCCTGTTTTAAGCCGTATAGACTTCTCCTCAGCCTACATACCTGCCCTGGCATCGCTTTAACATACCCCTCAGGCGGTTTCATGTAAACCTCCTCATCTATATAACCATGAAGAAACACATTGTTGACGTCTAGCTGATGGAGTCCCCAATTATGTGCAGAAACAATGGCCAATAAAACCCTGACTGTAACCAGCTTTGCTACAGGAGAAAAACTATCAAAAATATCAACACCCTGTATTTGATGATAACCTTTGGCAACAAGTCTTGCCTTATATTTGTCCAATGTACCATCTGGGTTCAGTTTCACTTTAAAGACCCACCTTGATCCAATTGCCTTCTTCCCAGGTGGCAAAAAACTTAAGTCCCAAGTATGATTGTCCTCCAAAGCCGTGAGTTCTCTATGCATGGCCTCAACCCATTCTCTACTTTTACTAGCTTGATCATAAGAGGTTGGCTCTTTGATACTAGACACATTAGCTAAAAAAGTACAATAGGTAGAATGTAGATGTGGGGAATTAACAAATGGAAAAGTTGGTGGAATATAACCTGATAAATGTGGATGTCTATTTCTGCAGGATGAAGCATTATCAGCAGCTGGTAAACCTGGTGTGGAAGAAACTTGTGTGACAAAATCTTGCATCCATGGAGGTTGTTTTTTTACTCTTGCACTATGTCTTAAAATTGGCAGATGAGATGTATTTTCAGGTAGAAGTTCTGTGGATGAAGTGACACTGTCAGAAGGTACATGGATGGGAGGTGCAGAGTCAAGTATGCCTGATTGTGAAAAAGGACTTTCATTATTATCTGTTTCTGAATGGTTAGGATTAGGTCTTTCATAAAAAATAGAGGGCTGGAACAATGGATCCTTTTCTGAACATGACATAGGAATTATGGGTAAAGGAGTAGAGGTCACTGAATCAGGAATTTTTTTGAAAGGAAAAGTGCTTTCAAAGAAGATGACATCTCTTGATATGTGAATCTGTTTGGTATAGACATTGTACACCTTAAAACCTTTTTGACCAGGATTGTATCTCAAAAATATACACTTGTGAGCTCTTTCATCAAATTTGTCTTTGTGTGGCTTTGTATTGCTGATGTAACACAAACATCCAAAGGATTTTATGAATGAATAGTCTGGTTTCTTGCTAAACAATTTCTCAAAGGGAGTCTTCCAATTTAGTACTTGGCTGCGAACTCTATTTATCAGAAAGGTTGCCATAAGAATGGAGTATGGCCAAAAATGTGGTGGCAAGTATGATTGAAACATCAAGGCTCTTGCCATTTGAAGCAAGTGTCTATGCTTCCTTTCTACCACTCCATTTTGTTGGGGAGTGTAGACACACGTTTTCTGGTGATAAATGCCTAAAGATTGAAATAAATTTTGACATTCATTACTGAGGAATTCAGATCCATTATCTGTTCTAATACCCTTAACTTTCTTATCAAACTGAGTGACAGTCATGTGAAAGAAGTTTTTAAGGATCTTTTCTACCTGTGATTTATGAACCATTAAGTAGGTCCATGTGGCTCTACTGAAATCATCCACTATGGTCAGCATGAAGGGTGTATTTGTTATGGAAGATTGTTTGTAGGGTCCCCATATATCAGCGTGAATCAAATAAAAAATGGCAGTAGATTTAGTGTTGCTGATTGGAAAAGGAATTCTAGTTTGTTTTGATCTGTGGCAAATTTCACATTCCTTGACACAATCAGGCATGGATGTAATGTGTAATTGTTTGAGAAAGTCAATATGCTGCATTGTTTGAGGTGAAATATGTCCAAGTTTGGAATGCCAATGCATGAAGGAATCAACAGAGATATCATTAACACCAAAAACTTCAGTAAAAGAATGTTTACTATCATCAGTAATAAAGGAATTATTAAAAACGGAATTACAGACTTTAGGTAAAGTGTTCAAGAAGCAAGATTCATCAATCAAGTAACGTCTTCCCACCAGTCTTCCAACTGCTAAAATGCTTTCACTCTGCAGGTCCTGTAATATACAATAATTTGGGTAAAAGGTCAGCTTCATTTGTGCAGTTTTGGTTAGTTTTGGGATAGACAAAAGATTAAATTTAAAACTTGGAATTAAGAGAGCATCAGTTAGTGTAGTTTTTGGACTTAGTTTAACTTCCCCATGTTGGGTAACAGTTTTTGTTGCACCATCAGGTAAACAGACATGAGTAGGATATGGTAGATTCTTTATTTTGGTCATCAGGTTCATATCTGTACATATATGGCTACTTGCTCCTGTGTCTATGACCCAAGTGCCTGGCCTTAAATGATCAAGCTCAGCTAAAGTAAAAGAATGAGAACTCATACCTGCATACTCTGCACACTCTTCAATTTGTGCAAAATTCACTTTGTCATTTGCATCCAACACTACTTTACCTTTCAAAGCTTTCAACAATTCTTCCTGTACAATATTTGCAATTTTGGACGATGAAAAAATATCCTCCCTTCTCATCTCAGCACTTTCCTCTTGTTCAAAATCGAGTGGTGAATTTGCCATATTAATCATTGATCTCCTTTGACCAAACATTTTGTCCCTTGGTTCTCTCAAGTTTTTGTACCAGTCTGGATATCCATTTAGTTTGAAGCAGATTTCCTTTGTATGACCATTCATATTGCAATGGTCACAGTAGCTGTTCTCTTTATCAACTGTGTTATATCGACGAGTACTTCCCCTGCCTACACTAAAGGTGCCTCTTCCAAATCCGGTTCTGCCTATTCCTCCTCTCCAATTTCCAGACCTTCCTCCTCTATCTCTTCTAAATTCTGGAATTTTGGCCATCATAGCAGAGTTGTCACTATTTTCTGGGAATATTGTATGTACTTCCCTCTGTTTTTCGACACTAAGGATCATCGAGTATGCTTTATTCACTGATGGTAATGGTTCCATTACAAGCACTTGATTCCTAATATTATCAAAAGTATCATTTAAACCCATCAAAAACTGCATTAAGCGAGTAAAAGAAGTGAGATCTGACACCTCCTTGGATGCATCGCAAGTACATGTAGGCATTGGCATTAAACATGTCAATTCGTCCCATAACCTTTTCAGTTTCGTGTAGTATTTCTCCACAGTCATTACTCCTTGTGATATACTACTGATTTCTCTCTGTAATTGATAGAGCATTGGTCCATTACATTCACCATATCTCTCTTGAAGTTCACTCCATAAACCCTTTGCAGATGAAGTGTAAATAAATGCATCCACTATCTCTTTTGAAATCGAATTAAGGATCCATGATCGGACCATGCAATCCACTCTAACCCACTGCTCAATTTTAGCTACATCTTCAACAGGTTTCTCACAAACTCCATTAATGAAACCAAGTTTTAGTTTAGCCCCCAGTGCTATCTTAATGGATCTACTCCAGCTCAGGTAATTATTCCCCGTTAAAGGCGAGGTGACAAGTAGCATACCTGGATGATCTGAGCTTTGTAAATCCAGTGGATCACCACCAGAGAATACTCTTGATCTTGCCCCAATTCCAGAATTTGCGTTTTCCGATTCTCCATTGTCCGCCATTTACTTTCTTCGAACCAAATGAATTTTTCCCCCCAACTAATCGAGCCGCTCTGATACCATGATAGAACTTGGAAAATAAAGCTAATAAAATTTCTGTGAGGAGAAATACTGAATTTTATTTAATCTGTTCAATCTACCGAAAAATGTGAAATGTGAAGAACATATATAAGCAAAAAACGAGGAAGGCAAAAACCAATCAGTTAATGCCACGTTGCTACAGTAATAACAGAAAAGAAAAAAACGTAAAATGAAGAAACATGTTATGGAAATGTGAGTGCGACTCTTTCCTTTGCTGCTTGCTGTGTCTGCGTCAACTTTGCATCTTTGCATGCATAAGTTTCATCAATGTCCTCTTTTTTGCTTGATCACTTATATTATGCTTTGTTGAATCCCATCATGAAATGTTCTTTTTTACTCTCCTTCAGTAATCCAATTAAGAAAGTAATGTTTATTTGGTTTCATGTCTAACTAGTTTGTGGTAGAGATAGAGAGCCAACCAATTCAACCATAAAATGTAGTCTTCAAAGAACTTTTCCAAAATTTGGATTTGCTATTTTATCTCTAAATAATGAGAAAATTTTCATATATTTTTATTGAAATTATTTTCACGCAATTCAAATGTCATGCATCGCGCTGAGATAAACAATAGTAATCTTAAAAGTTGGATAGCGGCAAATCCTTGTATTTTGTTTAATCTTTAGCTGGTGAGGAGGCATTTAATTAAATTTTTCCAATGTTTAATGACTCTGGGAGCAAGAACTAACGGTGCACATTAGTCATTACTAGCTTTAAACTTTGTCATCTCAACAACGATGATTGTATTGCAAAGTGGAGCATTATTGACACAATGGAATTTTATTTTATTTATTTATTTTTGTGGCTTCCCTAAAATTAAATAGATCGCAAAACATCTGACATTGCATTTTACGTAAATAGAAGTCAAAATATCTGTGACATTGCATTTATCAAAACACTTTTTTTCTTTTCAGGATGGTTTGTTCTTGTTATATAGATAATGTTTTGCACATTTAATTCTTACGTTAACAATGAAGAGTGAATTGAATCTCAACAATGAGTGTTTAATTGGAAAGACTAAGATTACACTTGACTCCAAAGTGCACAATCACACAAAAATTGAAAACTAGGAAAGTTAAAGAAAACGATAAAAAAACACATTCTTCTCCTAATTATCACTTCATTGTCTTTGTTCTACTATTTATATACTTTGATAGCACATCTCCAAGTGGTAAAAAGGAAATGTGGAAAAATTCTAAATTTGTCAAAAGTTCGAATCCTGGAATATGGATTTGGCTCTTGGGTAAGAGCAAGTGTACAAGAAGCCTTCCATCCTATACTCTTGAAGGTATAACCTGCGATTTACATCCTTCGTCAAGGCTCAGAACAAGGTAGGTGGGGGCTGTCAAGGTTGTGGCTCAACCTTTTATTTTTGATACCCACTGTTGTATAGTTCTCATGCCATAACTATCTATTATTTCATGCCACTTCTTCCATTAACTTCTCACAAAGATACTCTTAGTTGTTCTTATTTCAGTAACCATCAATAATGGTTACATTAACATTATTTTAAATGATAGGTTGAGTGGGAAAATTGTTCCTTTAATCACATGCTCGTCTGGTGCTGCATTCGCTAAACGTTGTTTCATTCGCCCAATCATCCAAACCTTCGTATGCAAGAGCGATTATGGGCATTGTTCGTTGACATTAGCACTAATTTCCATATTTAGGCCTCCATTTTTGGGCCTTCGTAATCGGCTGTTGTGTTAGGTATCCCTATTTGTGTAACAAACATAACCCCCACTATGGATGAATTAATATTAGTTATTAATTTTGCCATAATCAAAATCCATGCATTTCAGCAACTTCTGAAACACTAAATGACCACATGCAGCTCTAATGTGTGTCTCTTTTTGATGGTTAACATCTTAATTATCACGTCATCCATCAATGTAAACCCCTTTTTTCATCTTCCTTCTCCACATTTGCCATATTTGTCTTTTGCATTTCTTCTTCTTCCTCCAAGAAATCAAGAAAATACTTTTTTATTTTTGTCTTTTTCTCAAATGGCTGCCCAAGATACCTTTTTTTCAATGATTTTCAAAGCCTCCTTTCTGAGGCTTTCATTAATCTTCTCCGTTTGTTGTCAACGGGCACCTGGCACCTAGAATTGTCGTTTTCGGCTTTACAACACCCTTGATGCTGTTAGGCATTCTCGCCTGTTGCCTAAATGTTCCCTTCAACACAAGCAATACATTTCCTTGAGCCATTTTAGTTGGCTCTAATAAGTTATGGAATACGCATATGACCGAAGCTAGATGCCAACTTATAAGGTTGGTACAAACGCATGATTGTCTGTCTAGACATGCGATGATTCCCTTGAAATTTAAAGTGCTCCAATAAACAAGCAACTACTTAAAAACTTAAACTCAGTAGTTATCTAAGCCCTTATGTTAAGTATAAATGCATAATTTTTGTTTAAGACTCTCTCACTCCCTTAAACTTTTTGATTGACCTATAAACAAGTTTTAGATCAATAACTCCCTGATTTTTTTAAAGATCAAAGAGTACCGAATTTTGAAGACCCTAACATACTTAATAACTCGAGTAAAAAAGACTACGAAGTGAGGTAGAAATAGTAAGCAAATGCTATTTTTTTTTATTTTTTATTTAAAAAAAAAAACCATACTCATTAAGCTTTTTATTGACTCGTGCAGCAAGCTTTAGGCAGGTGATTCCCAAATTTAAAACTTAAGACACAAAGTTTTTTAGTGCTCCAACGGACTTAATTACTCAAGTCAAAAGGTTACGAGATAAGACAATGGAGAATTAAAATGGACTTAGATCTCTAGTGTATTGTCATTACCTTGCTTATACTTATTAATCAAAGGCACTCCACACAAAATATATCAAGCATACATGGAAGCAGCAGACATTTTTAAACTATTTCCTTTATCAGTTCGACCACCCCTAAACTTATCTCACAATAGGATCAAGAGATTGAGAATTTCAGAAAAAAACTGAAAAGGTTAATAAAAATTTAAAATAAAAGCTCACAAATTAGTTCTTCTACTTCATAAATATCTCCTTCCATCAACAATTTTCAAATTTCACCAACGATTAATCATGACTATTGTAATCAAGATAACTAGGATCTTATAAGGATAAATAATTTGTAAAAATAGACACACGTAGCATATTGGTCATAACTCACGAATCAATAACAATTTTAAACATCAAATCATTCTAAGCCGGCATGGATATCTAACATGTCATTACACAACGAGAAATCACCTCAAATTTGAAAAGCACATTGCCCTCGATTTGTAAGGTAAAATCAAAGCAAAAGGATAGAAGTTATTAGACATCCCATGAAGTGGTGGGGCACTCATAAGTAGTCTTCCGCATGTGAACATCTCATAGAAAGCACCAACAATTCACCTCCAAACTTGTGTTAAAGCTTCCAATCGATTGAAAACAATTTTCTCCAATGAGGCATTACATAGAACTCCTGTGAGCATCCTACGAAAATACAAGAAAAGTGCAGATTTTAAATAGTGAATGACCTAAAAATTTAAATCACGTTCAACATCTCAATTCTTACTCATAAATCCAGTATCGATTGTCCATCCATCTCAACATTAAATCACAGTTGAAGATAAAATACCATATGCACCATATGATCTAAAAATGAGCGTAAAGAAAATATTCGACTTTGAAATTTTGATATAAGTATATGCTAGAAATGCAAATGTATTAGTGCTTTTTCACATTACTCAACTTAGTCAAAATGAATGTGGAAAATGAAGATTTGGGCTTAACCAATTTATTTGCAAGAAAGTAAATAAAATGCACAGAAAAAAAGTGATAGAGAATGCCTTCTAGTGAGCGCTTATTTAAAGTCATTAGCTTGACTATTCATATAAACACTTTATGGCATTCTAAATATAGCTTTTGATGTTTTGCCATTTTCTTCTTTTCGCTCTGCTCCATCCTTGATTGATTCTCCATACTTGCATTTTGTCACTTCAAATACGATGGGACTTACCCATTTGATCAAATCCAAATTCAACTAAATAGACTCCCACCTCCTCAAATGGATTAGTCACAAAATCAATTGTTGGGCAATCAATGAAGTTGAAAGAATGTGACTTAATCTCATCCTCATTAATTACCACTTCTCCTTGTGATTCTTTTGTGATTATATTCTCATTCTCTTAAATCTCAACTACATTAGTTGATATCTTCTTCGATTGAGTTACCGATTTAAAATTTGAATCCAAGGGAAATGACTTTTTCCTACTAATTCCCAAGAGTGGATTATACCCCCACCTTTAAAATCCTTCACAATACATGGAATTTCCTAAAAGCATATCATATTCATCTATCTTGGCTAGTTCATTATAATACTTTGCAAGTATCTTCTCGTTCAATAGTGAAGGACCATCTCCCACAATAGTGATGTCCTCATCCCAATCATCCGGTACAGAATCCCCCAAGAGCATGTAACTAACATCGAATGTGTCCGTTGCTTGTTTTCGATATTTCAAGTATTATCTAAAGCTAATAAGTTTCAATGTGAGTAAACTATTGCCAGAATACACGCATTGTCCATTACAACGCATCTTGTAACAAATTTCACAACTTGGATATTCTTCAAGCATGTCTTCATCACCAACGCGGAGATTGTTCGTTGTAAAAGTTTTCCTATTGTGCCTTTGTTAGAATCAGGTATACATAGAAACAAAATATAATATTAGAAAAATTAAACTTGTGGTGGTTAACCAAAATTAATAAAATAAAAATAAAAACAAATTGTTAAAACTAAAATTAAAATTAACTGAAGTAGTAATCAAAGTAAAAACATTTTCCAACAACGACGCCAAAAACTTGCTCGCTAAAAATATTTACAGCAAGCACACGGTTCACATTCAAGTAATAATGTGGACTTGAAAAGTCCGGGTTGTCGATCCCACGAGGAATGCTTACTTTATGTTACACTCTAATTAACTCAATTTTAACAAAGAAAACATACAATAAAAAGTTGTATTTTTGCAAATTCAAAAATAAACTAAACTAACTTTAAACTCTAACAAAAATAAGGAAAATGAAAGATTAAATATTTGTGTTTCATGATTCACTTAACCATTGCTTAATTAATTTCTCAAAATGCAAATTAACAATTACTCATTTACAATGTTAGACGTGATTTTTCTATTTTAATTAATAGCCTCACTCAAGTGAAATTAGTCCTAATAAATTGATTTAACTTATGTCCTTTAAAAACTAATCAAAAGCATTAATTTTTTGTCCCCTAATATAGCTCAATGGATCAACTAGAGATAGAAGTATATCTTCGTCTCCTAAATTATAATATAGAGCATATTTTTTGTCTAAAATGCACAACATCTCTCAACCATTATACACTTCAAAAATCACATATTTGGTGATCAAGCAAACACATGAAATAATCTCAATAATAAACACACATGAAAATAGGCATTTAAAATCAATACGCAAATATTAAAATTCCTTAAACTACATTAAGCTACAGCAATCATCTCAACGTTAAAAACTAGTCCATTGTGTAAATATTGCACAAAAGATGAGGTTTAAGAAAATACATCATAAAATATAGAAATCAAAGAAGAAAATACAAGACAATGAATTAAACCATTCCCTTAATTGGATTCTTGAAGAAGATGATGCTTTGGTCTTGATTTTAATTCAAAAATCCTTCCACTTTACTATGTATTTTCACCTCTCTTCTTGCTTCTTTCCTTCAATGGAGGCTAGGATCTTGAAAGAAAAAACTAAAACTAAGCAAAAAAGTAACTTCAAAAAAAAAAAAATAAATAAATAAAGTAGACTAGGCTTTTTGGGAGAGAAGAATGGAACTCGTTTGGAAGGGGGAGAAGGGTCTTTAAATACCCTAATAATCGACACGCAAAAATCTCAAAAAGTCGAACCAAACAAAGCCTAAAGAAAATAAAGAAAAGAAAATGAAAAATGAAAATCGGACTGGCTAGAAATGGGCCTTGAGATTGCAAGGCCTAATACATTGTGATCACAAGGTAATGTTGGTTTAGCCGCTGTTTGGCTTCTTGGCTAAGTTGCGATCGCATGGCTCTTGAACCATGCGATCGCGCAAGCCATGCGGCATCAATTCGGGAATTTGCACTCAAGTCATCCATCTTTTGATCTTCTTCAATTTAGTTCCCACACTTTGACTCCTATTAAAAAATACCTTGAAATATTTGCAAATATAGGTCCTTCATCTTTCTAGATTGTTACAATTTAGTTCCCATACTTTTACTTTATTTCAATTAGACCCAGACATCGAAATTGCTCTTCTTTGTCACTACATTATCTTTAATTTTGTCCATTTTCTTTCCAATTGAGGTTGTACCTAAATGTACAAGATAAATACAATTTATAAGTATAAACTCACTCAATTCCTCGATTAAAATGTCAATTTAAGGGCCAAAATAAGTGTGCAAAGCATACCTATCGGCGTTGAACATATTTTAGTGTTTTCTGTTTGCTTTACAGGATGAGGACTCGGTACTATGTCAGGATGAGTTCCGTTTGTTGTTCTTCATCTTCAACTCGACCTTCAACCTCTTTTGATCCTTCTTCAAAAGATATGGTCGTCCTTAAGAAGGATGTGTTAGCTTACACTTTCTTCATGGACATAGATGTGGCTAGGGCAAGCATGGCCAACTTGGAGGAACACCTTCCTTGCATCAAAGAGGATTTGGCCAAGGCTCATAAACATCCATCTCTTGAGCTTAAATTTAACATTTAGTTAACTTCATGGCCAACATGGAGGAACAAATTACTCGCATCAAAGAGGATTTAGCCAATGCTCTTATACTTCCACCCCTGAGCTTAAATTCTGACATTCAGTTAACTTCATAAAGGATTCACCAAGACGTTAGCTTTTTAATATCTTAGAGTACGGAGCTAAAGGACAAGAAGGTTGGCCTCATTAAGTTGTGGTTGAAAATGAATCTTTGAACCTTGAGATTGAGAAGGATAAGTCCACTTTGAACGATCTCTCTCTACTGAAGTCATGATTGAGGACTTTTTGCTAATGAGTCTAGAGACTGGAACGAGGAAGCTTCAAGCAAAAATAAATGACTACAATATGAGGTTCACACCCAAGAAGTGTAATGCTTTGCAAGAGGTTGATCTAACAAAGTCTCTAATGGATCGTTATTCAGAAGTTCTAGTAGTCGATGATCCAGATATGATTATGGAAGAGCTAGCCTTGTTGATACCCACATACGCTCTAATTGGCTGATGTTTATGGACCAAATGCGGTCTATTTTAGAGATGCTAGCCCCATATTTTGAATGTTCGTAGGAAGAGTAGAATGGGACGATGACGTCTTGAAGTGTATGCACATTGAAAGTAATTCAATGTTTTCTTGCTTATCTATGAAAAAACATTATTTTATGTTTCCATATATGCTTTTACCTATACATATTTCAAGCATCTATTTGTTCACATTCCCAACATCTATTTTCCCAGTTTCCCATATTGAAGGACCATTTCTTTAAGTATTTCTATTAATGGATCTCACTTGCCTCATTCCATCTAAGTCTTTTAAGTGATGGGCTCCATTAAGCAACACACTCTCTACTCTATATAGCTTTTACCAATTGGGTGGCCATTTTCCATACTTCGGATCCTTGCTATCAAAAGGAAGTATTGTCTTCCAGACTAATTAATCAATCTGAAGGACTTTTCCATGACATTATTATTTTAATATTTATCCATTTTTTTCCTTTTGAACCAGTAACTTATCCAGGACGTATAGTTTTAATTCATCTAATTCCAAAAAATTATGGATTATGGCTTCTACATAAATTTTATCATTTTAATTGTTTTACAAAGTCACTCTAATTGATTGCACATTGATCTCTATGGTCAACATTGCCTCCTGCCCATAAGTGAATTGGAATGGAGTAACTCTTGTACTTGAACATGGTGACATCCTATAAGCCCTCAAGGCTTTGTATAAACATTTGTTCCATTTTCTGGCATTTTTGTATATCATCTTCCTTATGATATTTTTCAATACCGTATTTGAAAATTCGGCTTGATCAATAGACTTTGCGTAATAAGGTGTCGATATTCCACCAAAAACTGTTTAACTCTCTCTCTATTTAGAGAAGTTTCATAGTCCATCATCAAGGTTTGTGGTATTCCAAACCTATAAATTATATGATCCTCACAACACTCACTTGATAGATCTCTTTTAGTGGGTTGTCTCTAACCATTTTTGAAAAAGTATGTGGCTACTATGATGAATATATGTTATTTGGACGAAGAAGGGTAGATATTTTCTATCATGTCTATCTCCCAACCTTGATGTGAATTAAGGTAGGAATCACCAAGAACTCTTGGAATTAAAGACTGAAGAAGGCCTAAAAAGTTCAAAATTTAGATTTTGCAGAAGATAAAAATATGACTCGAGTTTCATGACTCAAGAACCTAAGGTATATAAAACTTTAACCCCATTGAGATGCAGAAACAAGAACCTCAATAGGGGAACGCTACAAAGGTCATTGTTGCTTGATTTAATTATCGTAAGTTTATGGTTCACACAGTAATAAAGTGGACAAAGAGTCCGTCTATCGTTCCCACGAAGATTGAGTAAATTAGCTATTTTAGATCACTAACCTTAATCTAAACTATGGAAATATCATTTTGATTTTGATTTGAAATTAAACTAAAAATTAAATAGTAAAATATTTTAAAACATTTAATTAATGAGAAAAATTTGTTAGAATCAAGAATCAACTTTATTTTTCATCATTCTTACTTTGATATAAATGCTTGACAACAATTCATGGGATTTTGAATATCAATGTTTCTATTATGTTCAAAACCCCCTTTTGAAAGGTGAAATAAATCTAATTTCTATATGTAATCCGACTATATTTATATGACAAATGCGAATACATAGAAAATTATTAAAGTTTTATGAACACTTGAAGTTAACATAAAATATAGGAGTATATTTCTATCCCCTATCGAACTTTATATAATTAAAACATGTATAACACATTCCTAATCTTCCCAAACTTAAGAATATGCCACAACAATCATACAATTAGTGATCAAATAATTGTAGAGACGAGTAAATTGGAACTAACTGTTCAAACACGTAAATTGAATTAATTTAACAATAATCAAAACATGAAATCCGAAAAATAAGAGTTTCATCAAGATCCTAATATAAATAAATTTAGCCTAGAAACATAATTGAAGATAAATAACAACAAAAAATTGTAGAATTCATAATCCGGACGGAGAAATTATTCCTCTTGTTGCATCTTCAATCTCACAACATGTGCCAATTGATTCTCTCAAGAATTGGTAGAGTTTTGGTATGGAATAATGAGATTGAGGAACCCTCTAATTTAAAATATACTTTTTAACAACCCAAAATTTTTATGGTTTATTATTAGTTAGTGATACGGATTTTACCTAGATGCCTTTGACAAATTTTTAAAAGTTGAGGGACTAAAAAGAGAAATTAGTTCTGATGATAAATTTTATTTGGGTTAATAATTAATTATTTATAGAGAGATAATTATTATATTAATATTATACTCGTTTTATAGATCGTGATTAATTAGGATTCTTAACACAAGAGAAAATCAATTCTGATAGGTTATGCCCAAGATATTATAGTTAGAAGACATTACCTTTGATTAACAATTAATTGAGTTAGTTTTAATTTCAAAGTTATACACGTGTATAGGTAACCAGATTTATTGTTTTTAATATAATATTTTGACTAGGATTATGACTTTAAATTGATATTGAATTAAACCAATTTCTTTTCTTTTCTCAACTTCTTACGAGTACACTAGTACAAAAACAGGTATACGCGTCGATAGAAAAATGAAATACGCGTCGGTTGTAGCGGCGACGCATATGACGCAGACGCGTAAAGTCTCGACTTTAGGCTTTGGTTGTAAACCGAAGCCCAAAGTCAGTTTTGGGCGTCGGTTCTAATTTAAAACCGACGCCTAAAGTAAATAAAAAAAAAAAAAAAAAAAAAAATTAACTTTATTTAGAACCAACGCCCAATTTTTTTTTTCCCATTATATGACCTGCAGTGACCTGGACGTGACCTGCAATGACTCAGGCCACTGCAGGTCGTGGTTTGCAGTGACTTGGACGTGACATGCAATGACCCAGGTCACTGCATGTCGTTACCTGCAGTGACCCAGGCCACTGCACGTCGTGGCCTGCAGTCACCTGGACGTGACTTGCAATGATCTAGGCCACTACAGGTCGTGGCCTGCAGTGACCAGGACGTGGCCTGCGATAACCTGAACATGCGCATCACCTAATATATATATAATCGACATATACGTAATAAAATTAAATTAACAACAATTATACTTACAAAATTATTAATTTAAGATACAAATTAAATATATATATGTAAATGCAAGTTTGATTACGCTTCGATTTACACAAACCTATGAACTAAGTATTTTGCCCATAAGTTTTGAATCTCGATTACTTCCTCCGTTGAATAATATTCTTTAAATGCCTGCAAACAATCAAAATGAATTATTAGTTATTTTTTCATAAAATATAAAGTCATTATTAAAATTCTCATTTTCAATGTCTTATTCATTTTCTAACGAAGTAAGTTGAAAGTGTTCTGTAACTATCTCATACATATTTCTCATAACGTAGTAGCCACACTTAGACCCTCTAGGTTGTTGAGGACACTGAAATATTCACATTGAAAAATAACAATATTAGTAATCAAACTAAATAAAATATATAAATAATTCAAAGATTTTTAATAAAGTTTAAATCTGTGTTTTCATACTTTTACGTTTTTCCACGTTGTATTGAATTTTGTCCTCATGCCTCCAACTGTCCAATACGTTTTGAAAGCCCTAAAATTTCAATAAATTATATCAACAAGCTACAAAAAAATAATATGACTCAAATTTCCTACATAAATTTTGGCAGAGTCTCCCCTATAAATTGAACTTATCAAACCTGTAGAGGGACTCTGCTATTCAAAACTATAAACTTCTCAACAATCACAACTCCACAATCAATTTCACCACAACTCCACAATCAATTTCACCAAAACTCCACAATTAATTCATGAAAAGTTTCCTAACTTACTTGTTCAATAACGGCTTGATATCCAAGTCACGCTTAGATGCAGCAACTGAATCTAAGAAGTACACCGTATTCTTCTCAGGAGAAATAACTAGCAACATCCAGTGATTCCTACGTATTATGAAGGTGTAAATACAAATTTAAATATCATATCATTCAAATTAGGTTAAAAATTAGAGAATATCAATGGTCTTACTCCTGAAAATACGATGCTAGAATGAATTTCTTAGTTTTCATTGCCTTCATGGTACTGGCCAAGTAATTTATAACACCATTTGCATTTGTTCTTACTGAAACCGATGCAATGTGTGTCGGAGACATGAATCCAATCGATTCAATACCGTATTCCTGACACAACTCATGGAGGTACCTAAAAAATAATAATACCAATAAATAGAAATAAATTAATGATTCAAATTGAAGTTATAATTTTTGATCAGAAGTCTTACAATGAAAACACTTGTAAGATAGATGTATCCAACCATTACATCGTAAGCAAGTCAGTGATGTCTCCGACTGTAACATAAAAACCATCCTCGAATGCAAAATTGAACACGGCGGCATCAACAAGTACCTGGTAGAAGTCATCACCAACAGAAAATTGAATTACCAGAGTGTGTAACAATTTACAATCATCACCCAGACGTTGCAACGTCTCATCGTCAACAATCATAGGTCGCTGTGTGGATGACATTTTGAAACTCAGGGGTGTTTTTCCTTCGTTCAATTTTTTTGCCTGTTGTGGTGCCTCTTCCTGCAACAAGATAATTTGTATCATCTTCAGTTATTATACAAATTTAAAAGAAATTAATATTAACAGAAACTTTTATATAACTAAATGTTTGGACCTCTCCAAAAACCACCAACTCCTTGGGCCATTGCAAGAAGCTTCCAATAGCTTCCCCCATTGTGGTGTGGTATTGAGATGACACTGGAATAAAAAACGCTTTTGCACCATTGACAATGTGGTCAATGGACACCTTAGCATGATCCGGCCAAAGAGGTTGATGATGCACCACCGTGTCGGGTCCAGCTGGATAAACCATCCCGTTCGCTACTATTTGTTTCTCACCATTAAGACTTATGACGAGACGACAAGGAGTCGGATTCTATTGTACAACATCTTTGAACATATATGTTAGAAACTTACAGTTGAAATAACATAAATAATGTTAAAAAGTTCTAAATAACTTAACATTAAATACCTGAAGTCCATGAAATGGATCTGGATCCACGGAGTGGCAACTGCTACGAGTTGGTGGTCGAGGCTGTGGAGTTACGTCCACCTCGGCCTCAACATTTAAGCCCAGGCACTAGAGAATAGCATCGTATTTAGTCTGCATACTATGGTAGTCCCTCTGCATAGTATCGAATTTACTCTGCATCTCCGACATGGTCTGATGCCTAACCCGCTAGGCAATACTATCCTCCATCTCTGACCTGATCCATCTCCTTAATATCGTCTACTGAGATGACCCCACACGAACATCTAATGTAATCATCGGCCTGTCGTAAACATTCCTCAGGGTCACGTAGACGCCATACCCCCTCACCCTACCAGGGTGATCCGGCTTACCAAGAGCTTCACTTAAAATATCGTGATGTCTACTTGCCACAAATGTCCCCTGCGTGGACTGCTCAGCTTTTTCAACCTATTTAACAGAAAAATGAAACATAAATATAAGTATATATTTAAGTAAATTTGAATTTAAATTATGAAAAAATAATCATGATATACTTACAATTTTATCAAACACCCCCCTCATTTTCTCGTTGGGGATGTAATAACTTCCATCTTCTTTTTTCTTAGATCTAGCTCGAATCCAATCTAAACTTCGATCCTCACTTACAATTGACGAGCTAATCATGTCGCATGAAGAACTAGAAGACGGTGGGTCACTGACTAGCCACTGTGGCTTTATACCCGCATAACCAGCTGAGCCCATATAATGTGGATGCTCGTTTCGCAATTGAGCATCCCTGGCCTTCTTACTTTTTTCCTGAAATATGTCACATCAAGTATTTAATTTTCAACTAAATAAATCACATGCTTACATTTAAATATATATACCTTAAATTTCTCAGTCTGGCGTTCTTTCTTGAACGAGTCCAATTGTTCTTCAGTTATAAAATCGTAAAGCTGTGTAGGAGATGTATATTTCGGGTGGTCATGTGTAATATAATCATGAACCAGTCGAGTCTTGAAATCTTTCCATCGCATCCCCGCAACTTTCAACACCCTTTTTTTGGCTGCATCATCGGGGATGTTGAACTCCTTCTGAAAGACGAATATAATATGCGGTGTTATAGAAAAAAATTACGAAACGTTATCAATTAACCATGTATGAAGTGATAGTACCTTTATTTCTTCCCACATCATGTCCTTAATGCCGGGATCAACCTTGTTCCAATCACTGATGTTTATGTCAACGTGAATATGGGCCAAACACCCAACATAATGTTTGAAGTTCCCCTTGCCTGGTCCGATTGGCCTATGTTTTTCATCGAACTCGATGACATTCACTTCCCCGGCCTTCTTCATGTTTTTGCACATTGTTGACCCTCTAGTCCTTTTGTTGCTGGTAGTACGATGATCATCTGAAAATGATGAAGATTCGGCCATTATATTGAGACTACTGTAAACGTACTTGCACATATAACAACGTATTAATAAATTATTGTTATCAAAATCACAAATGAAATTATTTACAAATTTCTACAAAAATTTCGACAGAACCTCCCCTATAAATTGGACTTAGCCAACCTGTAGGAAGAATCAAAATGCCACAATAAACCAAAATGTTCAACCTCGGCATGTTCAAAAATCAAATACAACTCCAATCAAACTTCAACATCATCAACTACTCCAAGTTTAATCCGAAATCCATTCTCAATTCCTAAAAATTCAAGCTAAGATTTCATAACTTAATATCTCATAATTTCAACTCCAATAATTAAAAAATTAAAATGTATCTATCTACTAACTTAAAATCAACAATATAAATTTAACACCCAAATTTATATATATTAAAATTTAATTAACACATTTATACATATTAACATGTAATTAACATATTTATATACTAACAAATATATATACACACACAGGCATATATACACACACACACACACACACACACACACACAAATATATAAATACAATCATAGATATACACGCACACACATATATATACACACAAATATATATACACAAATATATAATTCTATAGTCACATATATACACACATACATATACATACATATATACAAAAATGAGAATCGGGTCTTACAATGTAGGAGGTGGCGGTGGTAGAGGAGTGCCTGGTGGTGGTGGAGGAGGCGGCGGGGGGTGGAGGTCCGGCTTCGTGGCGGTGGTGGAGAGTGGAAGAAAATCCCAAAATGAAAGAGAGAAGAGATGCGTGAGAGTAGTGAAAGAGAGAGAGAGAGGCGCGAGAGTGAAGTTATATGAAATTATCCCGGGAATTTTTTTTTTTAGGAAGAGGCGTCGGTTTCTATTTTAAACCGACGCGCAAAGTCGGCCGATCCGACTTTGCGCGTCGGTTCAAAGTAGAAACCGACGCGTTTTCCTAAAATATAATTACAAAAATGCCACTGTCCTTTTTTACACGTCAATTTTTTGAAAAAACGACGTGTGTTTCCCATTTTTTTTATGCGTTTTTGTACTAGTGGTAGTATGTAACACCCAGACCAGGAAAGTTTAAAAGAATTGATAGGTACAATTCATATCAACAATGTGGACATTCTTTTCCAAAAGTCCATTGTTAGAAACTCCACAGTTAAGGGTGCTTAGTTTGGAGCAATTCTATGTTGGGTGATCTCCAGGGAAATTTTCTCGGGGAGCGTGCGAGTGAGGACAAAGAATACTGAAAAGACTCATGTTGGTATAGTGGGGACAGTACGTCGTCATCTAACGGTTGGGAAAACTCGTCAAATGGGACCCCGATCGTTACAAATGGTATCAGAGACGGTCGCGCAGCCGAAAATCGGGAACGCAGGACAAAGTGCTACGCTATATGGCGGGAGCCACCTCTTGAACCCGTAGGAACCACCTCTATAATCTCAACACCTAGCAAAAGATCCTAATTAAGCGCGACAAGGAAGTCGCGAGTCTAACGGGAGGTGATTGTAACACCTAGACCAGGAAAACTTAAAAGAATTGATGGGTGCTACTCATACCAACAAGGTGTACTGTAGCGACCGAGAATTTTTCGTGACTTATTTAAATAAATATTAGATATTTTTAAAACGTGTTACTACGACTTTGCCCATTTATTTTAAAAAACGTGATCGTCTAGCCAATGAAGTGAAATTTAATTTAATTTTAAATTTTATCTTTTTTCAATTTCAATTTTATTAAATGATGCCCAAGTCCATTAATTATTTTTGAAGTCCAATTTTCAATCAATTGAATTCAAATTATCTCAAGTCCAAATTTTAAATTTATTTTGGATCCAAACTTTTAAGCACAAATATTATACCAATCATTCAAGCCCAATTTCTGGTTATTGTGGATTCAATCTATTATTATTATTATTATTATTATTATTATTATTATTATTATTATTATTATTATTATTATTATCCAATTCCGATAAACCCAATCAAATTCTTTAGGCCCAATTATAGAGCCCAACCTATTTATCAAAATCTTGAATTAACGATTTTTGAACCCCCTCCAATTTCCACACATTTCCCCAATAACATACCTATATCCCATAATCAAATCCTACCTCCCTCAATCATCAACAATCATGCATTTACCATATTGAAGCACAACTTACACGTTAATAATTTCCCATTCACCTACATCATTCACACACACAGACAGATTCAGAACTTGGGCAATGTAACGCCCCGAGTTCCGAGGAGCCGGGAACGTCACTTTTCTAAATTCTTGAATAAAACTTTTTGTTGCGGAAAATGATTAAATATTAAATATCGCATTTATTGAATAAAAGTTTAGCGATAATTCAAATTGAATAGGTAAATTCGTACAAAGTTATAAAAATGACAATTCTTGATAAAATGAAATAATTATTTCAAAGCTCACGACTTTTAAAAATATCAATTTGTAATTTTTCGTCATTGCCCATCACTCGCCACCGTCTCCGAAATCTGTAAAAGATTTTTAAAAACGGGTTGAGCATTTCATAGAAATACTCAGTAGACTCGCGCATAATAATCATTTAACGTTATAAATTAAAACACATAATCCTGATATTCAAGTCTCAGGTGTCTAACGATCACCAGTATTCTCATGAACATAAAGTTCAAGTTCTCATGCATTTAAGCAAGTAATTCTCATGAACATAAAGTTCAAGTTCTCATGCATTTAAGCAAGTAATTCTCATGAACACAATCATACATGCTAAACTTATAAATCAAATAATTATTGATGCGCACTTTTGAAAAACGTAAATTTGTAGATAAGAGTCTACCTTAAATCCGACGAGTGCAAAGTTGAGCGGGAAACGACTTAACTCCTTTAAAATCTCCGTACGCTTCGTCTAGCCAATTAGAAGATCAAGTCGAATTAGTCTTTTGAAATCTATAGTTTAAAATGATATATTACAATTTGGGGACTTAAATTGATGATTTGAAAGTTGATGGACTAAAATGAATAATTTGAAAGTTCAGGGACTGAAATGAATACTTTGAAAGTTCAGGGACTAAAATGAATACTTTTCAAACTTGCGGGACTAAAATGTAAATTTTCAAAAACTGGGTCGAAGTTCAAAATGAATATTAAATTGTAGGGCTTGAAATAAGTGATTTTAAAACTATAGGGATCCATTTGAAACACTTTAAAACTTTGAGGTACTGAAATAGATAACTTGTAAAACTTGAACTTAAAATCAAATGAATTAAATCTACAGGGACTGAAATGAGTTTGATACTTAGGGTTAAAATAATAACTTTTGAAACTTAAAGTAAGATTTAAAACATTTAAACTGTAGGGACTGTTTTTAGATTATTTTAAAACTTGAGGACTAATTTGAAACAATTTAAAACCTCAGGGACCAAGCTGAAATTCTGAATAATCAAAATTAAATAAAACCCCTCTCACTCTATCTCTCTACCATATCGGACGCAGAGAGAGAGGGGAGGAGCGAGCGACGCCGGCGAGGTCCCCCCTCTGCGCAACTGCGATTTCGCCGGTGAAACGCCGGCGCTGGACGCAGCGAGCGGCGGCCAAGGAAGGGAGTCGGATTTTTGGGATCAGGGTGCGGGAGTAGGTGCGAATCCGAAGTGCAACTGAGGCTTGATTGCGCGATCTGGGTCTGAAATTCCGGCGAATAGGTCGGCGGTAGAGGTAAGTTTCTGGGTTTATTTGATTCTTGGGTTTATTGATTTGGTTTTGGTTGGGATTGGGCAGTGATGATGCTGGGTGTGTGTGGTGGTGTCGCGGGGGAATTGTGGCGGTGGTGGTGACTGTGGTGCTTGGTGGTGATGATGATGATGATTATGATTGGTGTTTGGGTTTGAGTCTCGGTTGAGAGGGCAGTGGGCGAAAGTGGTTGCGGTGTCTGTGTGTGGTGGTGGCGGCGGTAGAGGTCGTGGTTTGGGCGTGGTGATGATGGTGCTGATGATGACGATGAATGGCTAGGCAGTGGAGGCCGATGGTGTGAACTGTGGTGTTGGTTTGACATGGCAGTAGCATGGGTGATGACTGGAACTTGTGCAGTTATGCTGCTATTCTTGCCTTGCTGATCTGTATGGCAGTGCTGGAATGATGGAAAACCGGGTGTTGGTTTGTGCTGAAGAGGCTGGTGAAGATGGGGTCTTTGAGGGTTGGATTGTGCAGTGTATAAGGGAGTGTGTTGGGTGAAGTGAGAGCAACAGGGTATGGGCTTGGGTTGGTGGAAGGATGGGTTGTGTTAGTGGGAGTTTGGTTTGAGGTAGGATATATTTTGGGAATCTATGTGGAATATTTGACAATTACGAAACGAAACCGAGACAAATAATACGCGTGAATTCAACTGAATTTGGAAAATGGATCTGATAAGATGATCTCAACACGATTCGGATTTTGAGACGATTTTGAAAGAAATAAAATAAATAAGTAAAATGATATAATTTTAGAAATTCGGAATTTATTATTAAAATGGAATTAATTCGATATTTCTCGATGTGGCTAGACGAACGCGTCATGACGTTAACTTAAAATGAGTGAGATTGCAGCGACACAATTTTCGAGACTTTGAAATAATTATTAAATTGCATAGAAATTCTCGGTCGCTACAGGCAAGGTATTCATTTCCCCCATCTTCATTCACACATCACAGTCTTCATTCACCTCCAAACCCAACCATAATCGACTGCCATAGATTTAAATCTCCATCACCTGCATCAATCCAACCACAATCTGTAAACTTAAAACAATACACAAACCAAACCAAGCATATATTTCCGACTTCAACCACAGCCCTGCAACCACCATTGTCGGAACCTCAACTCACCATGACTGAGACATTTCCAATTTCACAGTGACCACTCCAATCCCACAACCGAACCACACACATTGTTTCCCAAAAAAAACCAATCTCGATACCCATCTTAAAACTTCCAATGTCGACTGCAAATCAACAACCATCCAGCCTCACATGCACGCACCCAACCAAATCCGAAGCACCACACTGTTGCTACCCACTGCCACAATCCGAACTCCACCACCCCGCTTCCAAAATCGAATCTTCAACCATAGACAATCCCACAAATTTATCACCACTGCAAACCAACATCATCACTACCAAACCCACCTCCATGCTCGACCGCCACTGCCTCACCCAAAAGCCACAATCAAAATCCCAAACCACAAAACCCAAAATCAAACAGAACCCATGAACTTACCTCTACCCCGACCCATTTTCGGCAAGATTACAGCCGGAAAGCCCAAGATTTTGAACCATCAAGCCACGGGCTCCTCGTGTCAAAATCGCATCAAAAGCCACCCCAATATTTCTCACCTTTTGCACACCCACAACTCTCTCTCTCTCTCTCTCTCTCTCTCTGTGCTTCGATGTCTGAGAATGAAGAAATGGGAGAGAGAGGAAATTTTTATATCTACTTTCTTTTATGATTCAAACCCCAAGTTTTAAAAGAAGCTATTTCAGTCCCCTCATTTTGAAAAGCTCTTTACTTAATCCCTGCAGTTTTGGAATGAGTTAATTGAACCCTAGTATTTTGAAATCTTATGAGCCAGTCCTTTTCGTTTTCAAAAATAAGTCCATTACAGCCCCTAGACTTTTTAAAATCCCAACTTTCTTTAAAACATCAATTTAGTCCATAAACTTTATTTTGTCACCTTACCCTTTAAATTTTTAAAAGTACTAAACTAGTTTAATTTTCTTTTCGCTAGACAAGGTGTACGGTGATTTAGAGGATTGAAGTGACTTTTCAGCTTTATTTTTCAAACTCACGAATTTAAGGTAGACTCGCCCCCACTAATTAGTTTAAATTATAATTTACATGGCTTATGTGAAATTACGTGATTTATATGCTTTGATGCATGAGACTATACCAGAATATCTCTTATGAGATAAGATGAGAAATGATTTTATGCATAACTTACATGCTTTAATGCATGAGACGAGACTACTCACACCCTATGATTTTTAAAGAGCCTTTGATTTTATTAAAAGAGCCTATGATTATGATGATGATGTCACTGTATGATTGCATAAGTATGTGTTAAATTATTCTATAAATTAATTATTGACGATGAGTCTACTGAGTATTTCTTTCGAAATGGTCATTCCATTTTTAACAGTTTTTACAGATCTCAGAGATGGCGACGAATGAAAGGGCAGCGTTGGTAAATTTAATAAATGATGATATTTTTAGTCAATTTTATGAATGTTACTGGTTAGATTATTTATCGTTAATTTCATTTAAACAATTGAGACCTAAGTTTTATGAATTGTTCTATACTTTAAACTGATTAAGTTTCCACTGATGTTTCAAATAATAAAGGTGATGCTTTGAATTTAATTTATTTTTCGCAATAAAGTCAGTTTTAAAGGACGAAGTGACATCCCGGGTTTCATGAAATTCGGGGCATTACATGCACCTTCTTTTCTGGAAGTCCATCTTTAGAAACTCCACAGTTAAGTGTGCTTGGTTTAGAGCAATTTTATGATGGGTGACCTCCTGAAAAGTTTTCTCGAGGAGCGTGTGAGTGAGGACAAAGTATGCTGAAAAGACTTATGTTAGTACAATGAGGACAGTACATTGTCATCTAACAGCCGGGAGAGCCCTTCAAGTGGGATCCGAGTCGTTACATAGTAATTCTAGCGGTTTTGAGAAATCACAATGCTCTACCAATTGTTGAAATTTCACACTTATCCTGTCAATAATGCACGACTTTTCAATTTTAATTGGACTAGGATTCAAACTTTATGATCAATCTGTATTTGGGCAGTAACAGTGCACGACTTATCAGTTTGAATTATAATATAGCTCAACTTTTGTGTCATAAATCACATTTATAAATATAGTCAATAAGTCTGAACCGGAACCAGAATTTGAGTTTGAACTTGAATCAGACCCAGACGAAGATCCCGAAGAAGAACCTGAGCATGAATATGAGCCACTTTCCATCATTATTGTGGCTACAGATTCTGAACCTGAATCATGCATTACTTTGGATAACGAAGTCCCACCAAAGAGGACCCATAGGACTTGAAGTGTCTAGACAAGCGAAGATATAGACTAGAGCTTAGAGATAGTTTTCTTCTAATTTAAATAACGATTTACTTTTCCTTTTTCAAAAGAGAATGAAATCAGCAGTTTTAATATTCATTTAGGATTTATGCCTTCCAGTTGAACTTTGTTCCTACGAATTTAAAATTTTATGAGATTGCATTTTTCCTTGAATATGTTTAGTTGTGTTGTGTATTATTTCTAAAACAAAATTTAATTTTGATTAATAAGGAAATGATGAGACAACAAGATCAATCAGCTATGTTCAGGGATTTGATGAGAGCGGTGCATGAACTTGGTAGACAACAAGCACATCCTCCTCCTCAGAATGCGCCAGTTCCTCCCAACAACACGAGTTTGATCGTGGAACAATTTCGTCATTTTAGGTCTCCTTCCTTTGACGGCAGAGCTGACCCATTAGTAGCTGAGGAATGGTTAAGAGAATTGGAGCGAATTTTCAAGCACATGGTGTAACGACCCGGCTCCCTCGCTGGGGCCTTCTCCGTGTCGTACTCATGGTCCTTCCACTCCCCTCTGGTCGTCCTAGTCCTCAAGGACTGCCGGCCTTATTTCCAGGAAGTAGATTTTTGCCTTCCATGGGTTTCGAACCTTGTACTTAGGGGTTAAGTATAAAAATTCTTAGAAACTCACTAGGTACAAGGTTCGAAACCCATGGAAGAAAAATCCACTTCCAGGAAACGAGGCTGGCAGCCCTTGAGGACTAGGACGACCAGGGGGAGAGTGGAAAGACCATGAGTACAACACGGAGAAGGCCCCAGTGAGGGAGCCGGGTCGTTACACATGGAGTGCATTGACGCACATAAAGGCGAGTGCTTATTTGGAAAGAATGTTTGCTTTCGATATCTCAAAGGAGATCATCAAACTCCAGATTGATGTTGAATTAAACTAATTTCTTTTCTTTTCTCAACTTCTCACTTGTAGCAATTCTAGTGGTTTTGAGAAATCACAATGCTCTACCAATTGTTCAAATTTGACACTTATCCTGTTAATAATGCACGACTTCTCAATTTTAATTGGACTAGGATTCAAACTTTATGATCAATCTGTCTCTGGGAATTAACAGTGCACGAGTTATCACTTTGAATTATACTATAGCTCAACTTTTGTGTCGTAAATCACATCTATAAATATAGTCGACGAGTTACTTGAATTATCACAGAAAAATATACCATCTCGACATAGAAATTCAGAAGTATTTCAGAATGATTTCGATCACGATATTTTTCAAGGAATTCAAATACACGTTTTGCAGTCAAGGGATTTGAGAAAAAGACTCATAATCACCACGAAGTTTAACTCAACTCAAGATTTGTTTTCTGTTAAAATTCCTTTTCAACTAACAAGGTAAGATAAATTATGTGCAAGTGATTTAATTCTAATTTTTAATAATATTTATATAATGTTACTTTTAATGTCTTAAGGCCTTCGCGTCTATTCTATGTTAATTCCTTTGTGATTCTATGTTAAATCCTTCGGGATCGATGTGGGGATTCTTAAGTAATTCCTTGAACTAATTGTTATCGCAGTTAGCTGCTCTAAACGAGGAAAATGTTTGGTATGAATGTAATTTATAGTTATGTTATGATGAATTAGAATTTGCACGTATCTTACTGTGTATTTTTAAAACTCACTCTTACTTTAAAAAATTCAGATTAATATGGTTCGGGTTGGTCGCGTGGAAGATTGAAAGAGCGGATGCCTATGAGATGTCAAGTAAAAAGTTACAATTAATAATTGCTAGATTTATCATTATTGTCAATGACCCCTTTTTTTTTAAAATATTATTTAGCAACTGGCCATTGTGCCTTAATTATATTTCTTTAAGTTAGTGTTGAATTATTTTATTTGAATGCTATCTGATGCTGTTTCTTTAAAGTGTGTTTAATTATTAATGTTTTCTTTAATTTACAAAGGCAAATATTTATTTTCTGAAAATCTCATTTTATAAAATCATGTTATATTCCGCATTATTTTGAACAAATAAACAAGAATTATGAATTTGGTAATGCTTCGAGTCTAAAAACTCTTTAAAAAATTGGGGCGGTACATACTTCCCAATTTATTAGCCCATCAAATGGGTCGAAAATCGTGACCCAATTAGGTTTAATACCAAAAAAATGAGTTTTGAATGAAATAAGACTTTCTGGCTGAAAAATCAACCAGGCGGCCGCCTAGTTATAAACCGGCGGTCTCCCACCTTCTCCAAATCATTGCAAAAGCAGCATCATTCGACTTGGCTTCTTTTTTCTTTTCTTTTTGTTCTCCTCTATTAATTGCATCTCTGGTCCTCCTTCTTCTTGTTTCATCAATTTGGCCCCCGAACTTGTGATTTTCTTCAATTTCTCTTTCCATCTCTTGGTCTCTTCAAGTAAGTCCTTCAATTTATGATTTCATTCAATTAAGCTCCACTTTGATCTTTTATTGACTTTAGTGCTTACTTCCTCTTATAATAATATAGTAAAGACTATGAATAAATTCTTTCCACGAGACGAATTCATCGGGTTCCACATGAAGAAACATGTATCAAATCACATTGAAACATCCGCAAAAAATATAAAAAGAATGGAAGAACACCGAAATATGAAATAAAATGTGAGGCTTGAACACGTGATTAAACTTTGTTCTAAAAGTACATTTGTTCGCTCTAGGTTGAGATGGTAAAGGGTTTGAAAGTAAATGACTTTAGCTGATTAAACAAGCCTACAAACTAAGTATTCATTAAGTACAAAGAATACATGAAAAAGGAGTAATGAACAAAGAATAGGAGTTGAATCTCTTTGATTTTGGATCAATGCTTGGTAGTCTAATGCACAGAATGGTGTTAAAAACAAGTCAAATGTGCCAAAACACACCAAAGAGTGTTTAGAAGTTAAAAACCAACCAAAGCCAAAATTTTGGCCTGGAGGACTGCCCAGACTTATTTCAGGTGGTTTCCTAAGCCTCCTGAATACCCTCAGAAATTTTAGGGTCGACCAAGCGACCGCTTTATACAAATCCATGTGGTCGCCCAGGCTTATCCTGAACTGATCCCGACCCTTTTATTATACATGTTTTCATGTTAATATAAATCCAAAAATAATTCTCAATCCCTATACATGGATAGTTTCTAATAAAAAATGTATTGTTTTCAAATTAAAATGTGGTTAAAAATACTCTTTAAAAAATGTGCATGTTTAAAAAGTGATTTGAGAAAATGTGAAAAAAATTATGAACAAGTTTACCAAACATTTGCTAAGATTATAGACACGGGCGTACCTAAGGTGGGTCATATCACCCAATAACTTTTTTTTTTTTAAACAGAAATCAAATACCATATTTTGGGTATCAAACAAAGTCAAAATATAGTATTCTTAATATCATTTTATAGTGCTCACAGTTTAGGTTTTGACATTATTGAAGACATACACAATGGTCAATCATAACAAAAGTTACAATGTGTCAAAATAGGTCGTTTCAATCTAGAGTTTGAGAATTTCGATGATAACCTAACTTTAAAAATTTGTTGACAATTGTACGCTAGTCGAATCCAAAAATTGGCTATGCTATCTCGAAGTTTGTTAAAAAGCTACATCATATATATATATATATATATATATATATATATATATATATATATATCGAATGATCCAAACGAGCATTAATAAAAATAATTAATTTGTCTCGAAAAGGGACGTTTAACTAGTGATTTCATTTAGAAGACAATTTTTTTAATATAATTCATAACATTTTATTAGAAAATTTATATTGGGTATGAAGTTCAATTTTCTTTTTTTTTTTTTTGGGTCGTAACATGTGATATTTGGATCTTTACATTGAATTTCACATAATTCAAACTAACTCAAAAAAACTACCAAAAATTAAATGCAAAAAGATGCTATAGACGGAGCCAGGATTTAGTGTGAGTGGGGTCCAAGATTTCTGAAAATCGAGAATGTAAAAAGGTTCAATAATATACACAAGTACGAATAAAGTTGCTTATAATTGTTCTTTGCACGTTTTCGTACTATGAAAACGCTTTACAATAACTTCGTTATCAATTTTCAAAAATATCTCTCTCTCAATATAAAAAATAAGAAGATCATTCATCCACTCATCACTCATTCAGTGGCTCAAACTATCTTTCAAAAGATTCATTGCAGAAAACACTCTTTCCACACTAGCAGTGGCAACCGGCAAAAGTAAAGCCAAAGTCAAAAGTTTATAAACCAAAGGAAAATGCATATTTTTCTTTGTCTGATCCGTCTTCTGTGCAAGATCACCAAGACCTTTCAGCTCTTTGAATGCAACATTAGAGCCGACATCAACAGTATAAGTTTCTAGTTGATCCCCCAATATGATAAGATCCAACTTTCCAAAATCTTGTGGATAAAACTCAGCTAATCGAATCATTTTTTTCTTATCAAAAGCAGCAAATGAATCTTGTGGACACAAACAAGCCACGAAAAGTAGTAACTCTGTACTAACCTCTGAGAAATGATCATTCAACTCTCGTAGTTGCAAATCAATCACAACATAAAATAAATCCACACGGTAGTAAAGCAAATTTGTTACCTTTGGTGGATTACGTTGTGGGCGACCACGGGGATCATTGCGCATAAACATGTCATCCATCTTGAGAACACCAATGTTATTGTAACACCCCAAGTTCAAAAATCTAAACCTAGGCGTGTTAACTTCCCTTCACATTATATGCGGAAATAAATCGTTGAAACATTAAAATGCGGAAACCAAATCATTTAAAAGCTTCAACCTTTTCATTTTCTATTCTAAAATTTTATAGAAATTTCGGCAGAGTCTCCTCTATAACTTGGACATAACCAACCTGTAGAGGGACATCACACCTACAATAATTATAAAATTTTCAACCCATTCAAATCCAATCATTCAACATTCAACCATAATTCCAAAATTCAACTTCAACATCAATTCCCCAAACTCCTCAACCAAAACAACTTGAAGTACAAATTTATAAACTCATGAAACATGATAAAAACTAATCACAGGGGAATACCATAACTTATTTTGACTAAGAACCGAAACTAATTCAAAATGATTTATCAATTTAAAAGAATAACAACTAAAAACTTAAATTAAATCATTAACTTAAATTTTAAATAATTCAAGTCGGTACTGTCTGAGCCTGCCGCCACGTGCTCTCCTCTAATCATCTAACTTTCATCACCTGAAATGTTGGGGAGGGATTGGGGTGAGCTAAAGCTCAGTAAGTAAACTTCATGCATGAATGCATGCTTATGACATGAATGCTTTAACTTTGAAATATGTATCCCCATTCACTTTAACCTTTCAAAACTTTCAACATTTCGAACTTTCACTTAACATTTCAAAACTTTCACTTCATTTCCATCGTGAGCTCACTTGATGTAACTTCTAGTCAATCAGATAACAGTGGGCCATTCTTATTTGGAACCAGATTAACATGCGCATTTCCACCGCAAAGCGGTTTAACATTCACTTTCCCACCGCAAAGCGGCTCATTCATTCATTCCACCGCAAAGCGGCTCATTACATTCGGGTACGCCGGTCCCCCGCGCCCCATTTCCCACTCGCATCTTTCATGACATAGAAGTACACCCATTCTTTCAAAAAACTTGGGATACATAATTTTTGACAAAAATCGCACTTTGACACATTCCTTTCATTAAAACATTTGACTTTCCCATTTCGATGCCAATGCATGCTTGATGATGCAATGACATGTAACGTGCATGCTTGAACATTTCCTTAACTACACATAATTGCATATGGTAGACCAAAAGCATTAAAATTCCGTAATTAACACGAATGTCAATTAAGCACATTAATTCCACATTAACATTCAACTTTGATGAAAGTAGGGGGAAGTTTACTTACTTGACGTCCTTAATATTTACCGTTTTCTTGATTTGCAAGTGGAGGAGTCTCGACTGCCCGTGTCGTCAATGTACCAACAATCCTAGTTATATTCATTCATTAAATAAAATATACTTTTAGTTTAAAAATCACAATTCCTATTCTTTTAATATTAACAAAACTTCCGATCGAGATCAAGTGCTCAAATTAACCTAGGTGTGACCTTGAACTACGAACAACACATATAATATTATATTCCAAATAGGAAATTAATTACACACACTTTAGAAAGCTTTCTTATCTTCAAATTAAACTAGCAATACAACTTAAAAGACATAACTTACGGATTTAGAAACTTGAAACTTCACACACATAAACATCTATACATACAAACTTAGGAATTTTACAAATACATTTACTCAAATCTCAAACCAAATTCTAACTTTGAAATTTACTTATTTATAAATCAACATATAAACTAAACAATTAACTAACACAATTGAATTTAAATTTATACCCTTTCAAAAATCTGACATTTAACTATATATATATATATATATATATATATATATATATATATATATATATATATATATATAAAAGCAGTGTCAGGTACAAATTCAAAATAACCTAGAATTCTAAAATTTCAAATCTGATATTAATCAAACGAATCTGAAATATATACATAATCAAAAACTGAAATAACAAATTAAAATTCACGATCCAAGTAAAAACCAAATCTGAGAAAAGTCTGAACGCTTCATGTCAATACATACATTTAACATATATACATATACATATACATATACATATACATATACATATACATACCTTCGTGGGTGGGTGAAAGGGTGCGAAAGTGTGTGCGTGTGTTCGGGTTCCGTGTGTGCAGCACGGAGGGAGGGAGAGTGCTACCGTGTTGAAAGCCGACGAGGTGGTGGCGAAAATTAGTTGGCGGTTGTGGTCGCCGTCGCCTAGAGGCAGATCGCGGGTGAGGGGTGGCGACGGAAGAGAGAACCGAGAGTGCGAGAGGGAGAGTATCGCGAAGAGAGAGGGAGATCGGATGGAGAGAGAGAGACCGTGAGGGAATTTAATTAGGTTTAGGATTTAAATGTAAAACTTGTTAATTGCAAATCAGTCCTTCGACTCTCATAAATAGGTAATTTAAGTCCACATCCCTCAAATAAAATTCAAAGTACCACTAAACTTTCCCCAATTCCCATTTAACACAATTCAGGCCACTTTCAACTTAATTAAATAGAAAATAACAAGATTAATAAATAACGTTAATAATCACACATAAAATTGCACATAGACAATAAATGAACTTTCTATTTGGCACATTGATCAAGACGGCGTCCAAGTCCTTCCACTGCAAAATAATTCAAATCATTGACATAAAATTTATCAAATTTAAAATTTATAATAACATTAATATAAATGTCACGTGGAATTTAAAGACGCACGTAACAATGAAAAACGGTATTACAGTTATGATCCTGACAAAATTTATAAACTTCTTCCAAAAATGAATCTCATTCATTGTCTCTCAACATTTGGAGTTGCTGCTTGCACGCTCTCACTAGGTCCATCGTATTCACAATATCTTGATCTCTCATTTGTAATGCTTGTGACAACTGATTCGAAATTCCCAAAATAATTTTCATCATGTGTAAATTAAACACAAAATAAAAACAATGCATGGACTTCAACAAATTGAATGCCTCTACTTTCTGATCAGAAGAAGAATAATCATCTTCAAAAACCATTTCAAGTACATCAACCATAGGAGAGAATAAGGCAGCAAGTTGATCAAAGATCTATAATGTGAACCCCAACGTGTATCACCTGAGCGTTGAAGACTGCTTTCCTGATTAAGTCCCTGGACACTTACAATTTCACCCATTTCTAATGCCTCAACAACATGATAAGACTGTAATTCTCTAAGCATATCAGAACGCTTACAAGATGCTCCAACAAGATTTACCAAATCAGTAGCAACACGAAAAAACTAAGCAACTACAATACTCTTCTTTGCAACAGCAACAAGTACTAGCTGAATTTGATGAGCAAAGCAATGTATGTAATATGCACATGGGTTTTCATTTAAAATGAGTGTTTTTAAGCCATTGACCTTGCCTTTCATATTGCTAGCCCCATCATAACCCTGTCCTCGCAATCTAGAGATGCTCAAATTGTATCTGGAAAACATCTTATCAATGGCATCCTTAAGTGAGAGTGCTGTGGTACTTCTGACATGTTCAATTCCGATGAAACATTCTTTTACATGCCTACTATTGTCTACATAACGTAAAACAATTGACATCTGCTCCTTTGATGACACATCACGAGATTCATCTACTAGAATTGTGAATAATGAATCACCAATATCTTTCAAAATAATATCGATTGTTTCAGCAGCACAAGTACTAGTTATATCCTTCTGAATGCTAGGTGATGTTAATTTGCAATTTTTAGGAGCATTACTCAATGTCACAGCTTTAATATGATCAACATGTTGAGCTAAAAATTGCAAAAAACAAGAAAGTTACCTGGATTAAGAGAATTCTCTGATTCATCATTACCCCGAAAAGAGTCCTTGTCGCAAAAAAGTCGAATACAATCAATTGAAGCATTAAGTCGAATGCGATAATCATCTTTAATATGTTTTGATGTCTTAAACAAAACTGTTTCAATATGGAGATCTTGATTCATCAATGCTTCGCACTTCATTCGAGCTCCATTGTGTTCACTATCATGCTTCCCAACATGAATTTTAAGCCTCTCATAATGTTCCAATGATTAAATCCCTCACCAACAAAAAACATTGCCCCCTGATTCTTTTCCTTTAGCAGATTTGAATAGATAACAGTAGAGACAAAATACGACATATTTAGATATGCTATACTCCAACCAATCGCCAAAGTCACTAAACCAAGAAGGGTTAAATTTTTTAAATGTCTTTTCTCTAAACTTTCGTTTGTAAATGAATGACTCAATGGTTGACAAGGACCTTTTAACAAATATGCTCTTCTAACTTCATCTCTAATATTAGGAGCGTAATTTGAAATTGATATTCTTAATCCGGGGTCAGAGGGAAGTTGTGCAACATCAAATTCCTCAATATTGTTGAGCTCCTCTCAGAAGTTTTTGAACTTCCTACAAATGTGTTTGAATCCCTCTCAACTCTATTTGAACTCTCATCAACAACATTTTCTTGAAGATGTTTTTTTATTAAATATATATCCATTATTTATTAATCTGGAATATAACAATATATCAATAATTAATTCAAACTATTCAAAGCAATAAATAAAATATGGAGATTTAAGTCATCTAACCACTAACCAGAATGTTATAATAAATATAATAATGGAAATTATGGAATTCACAAATTTGAACCCACTTATTTATTTAAACCACCTAATCAAAAGATTTTAACTTAAATATCGTCAAATAAATCAAAACTACAACTCTACTCTACAAACTAAATGCACTTAGTTCAGAAGAAAGCTGCATTGCCCTGGACAAAATCATTATAAAAAAAAAAAAAAAAAAAAAAAAAAAAAAAAAAACTAAATGCACTTAAGAAGAAAGCTGCACTGCATAACACCAACACAAGACAAGAGTTACAACTAACAAGACAAAATCCCATAAAAGATCTAGTTAAAAGTACTTACATGGAAAATGAAATTGGAAAATTCCACTGGACCGGTCTGATTTTTGAATGGACGACGTCGACACGAGATGAGAGGTGGGCGAGAGTCAGTGGAGAGAAGCCGGCGCCGTCGGTGACTCGGCCGATGTCTTGACGGGCGACGAACGATGAAGGAAGAAGAGGGAAGACGAAGAATGAAGGCAGGGGAGAGGATGCAACGCAGCACAGCAGGAGCAAGGGAAGGGAACCAGGCTGGAAATGTGTTGGATTGGATTGATTTTGATTTGGGATTTAATGGTTCGGAGAAGTGAAGAATTGGTCTGGGCAGTGGGCTAGCCCATTTAAATTGGACTTAATTTTTTTCCCAATCTCAGTGGGATTCAACAACCCTCCTGGGCCTGTGAAGGATCCGCCCCTGGGTACATAGATCAGCTCATGCTCACATATATACAATGATTGTTTCCCATTAAAACTAAAGTTCTTTCCCATTAAAACTAAAGTTCTGTGTCCGATACTGATTTCATGGACTCCAATAAATTGGAAATTCGCTTGTATATAAACACAAATTTTGAAGTGTTAAATGTTATAAAGTTTATCTCTCTTTGGGCACAAAACACTGGAATTCAGGTTGATGTAGCGGAATGTGATGCTTTTGCAAGTGGTTCGGGATGTTCAACACATCTCACCTTTAACTTCTATTGTCATGGTTTTAATTTATATTCACATGCTTATGGAAAAAATTGGTTGTGGTTCATGCTGCTACATTCCACGAGAAGGAATATGGTAGCCTACAAGTTAGCTTAAAATGCTATATATTTCTTTTGTTAATTCTATTACTTGGACTGATTGTATTCCGTATTATATTACGCCCCAAGTTTTGCTTATTGAATGAGAACATGACTTTTGTTTCAAAATAATAATAATAATAATAATAATAATAATAATAATAATAATAATAATAATAATAATAAAGCTTGTCTCTCTTTTATTGGCCTAGACAGAACTTACACACAGTAAAAGCAATAATTTAAAGCAGATTACAATAACAGCTGGAATGATGAAATTAATAGTACAAATGAGGAATGAGTTCTACGGTAGTAGGCAATTGACAGCAGGTCTTGTATGGCTAGATTTTCCATGAGCATTGACACAGTTTGCATAAACTCTCTTTCCTGGAGTCGACGATGTAATATAAACCCTGTCCAGTTTAATGTTGGTGCACCCAACGCTTTGGCTGCAGCTTAGATCTATCACCTGATCATCCAGTGATGTCCCGGAAATCGCAGTGTACGATATGTCGCTTATAGCAACTGTCGACGTCTACATTCAAAAACATATATGCATATTATATGTATTTGTTTAGATCAATATTGTTAAGGGTAAATCCACATATAATCAAAATATAAGGATTAGAGTTATTCTGATATGAAATCCGAAGTTTTAATATGGTATTAGATTTCATGAGGTCCATCTAGATACTCAAACAATTAGGTATCAAATTTCCAAATTGATATTTTCAAACAAGTCATCATGATATTATTGGAGTAGCACCCACATTTAGGAACAAAAGAAAGACTGTCGAGCAGCTAGAGCTCTTCTTCTCGAAAATCTGTCTTACCATTATTTTAAATATTGAAATAATAATCAACGTATAGTTAATAAGGAGAACAAAGTTGACATTTTAAGAGAGTTTTTCAAGCCTTAATATATGTGTTGCCAAAAAAATATTGATTTTATTTGCAAATTTGTTTACAGAGGAATGAGGATTTTGGGTTTCTTGTACTTACAAAGTTTTGGCAATTAACCCTAGTGGGGCAATAATATTGATCGATTTGAACAGGGTGATGAACATCCACAAATTTGATTCCTTCAAAAGAGATTTTTCTTGCATATCCTCTTCCTCCCTGTGAAGCAAAGGAAAGCGTCCATTAATCAATATACATATAAAAAATGGATTACAATCAAGATTCTAATAATAATTGTTTAATTTGAGTAATCTTGAATTTGTACCTGCCAAGTCTTGAGCCTCACTCCAGTCAATGTATTCCTCAATGTACAATTCCTCACTCTTACGTTTTCTACGACGTCGTAACCTCCGTGACCTAAGGCTCCAATGCTGCATTAATTTTTATTGGTTATTGATAATAACGATAAAGTAATCACGTGTAAAAGTAGAATAAATAATTAAATATAAACAGCAAGAACACTATTCATCAAAAGAACCAACCTGATACCATGTCCGGGTGCACATGTTATTCCTGATATATTAATGTTGGAAGATCCAGCACTAATTGCTATGCAGTCATCACCTGTGTTGAATTTAGTTTAGGAAAATTCCGAAGTGATGTTATGGCATTGTGTTTATCTGTAATACATGGATTGTCCTCCCGAGGAGGATTTTTGTCCCAACCTTGATTGAGTTCGTTCTTAAGAATTTAAACTCTTGATCTCATGATATAAGGTTTGTGACTGCCTATCCGTAACACATAGATTGTTCACCTCGAGGAGGGTTTTTGTCCTGTCTTAGCTGGACGCATTGGACAAATACCCTTCCAATGGGGACAATCTGTGTGTTACGGGTAAGGATTGTGCCAAAAAATACCATAATATCAAGAAAAAAAGAAGAGAAATTAAATTTTGTAAGAAAAAAGACAAATTGAATACCTGTTCCAATGAAAGAATTTCGAATTTGAACATTTGTTGAGCTAGAAATGTCTATGCCATCAGTATTAGGGCTGGTTCCGGGTGCAGTTACGCGGAGATTAGAGACTGAAGCACCATTAGTCGCAGTAATTAAGATATGGACTGCTGGGCTATTTATATGTGTCAACCCACTGAGTCTAAGACCATGGCATCTCCTGAATGTAATTGCCTGGCCATCACCAACCAAAGTACAAAATTTATTATTCGAGTAAAAAGTGAAGCAATTTTTTTGTTTAAAATTTGATGTTCCACGAAAAACAAGTGCATAAAATAATTTTTGATTTTAATATGAATCTCATAAATTGCTGTTCCACGACGAAAATTCGGATTATATATAAAATGTCAATACTTACAGTTGGTCCCCTGCATTGTTCACCCTACATATTGGAAAAACTTTGGAGTTAAAACTTTATTATTGTTTTAAAGTAGAAATGAAATGATTATTTTAAATATTTATTAAAATTTGAGTTACGTTAACTGGGTTGTGCAAGCAAGGTTGTGGCCACCAAGATGAACCTTGGCCATTAATGGTCCCTTTCCCTGATACCGTTAGCCCATTAATATTTGCAAAAATGAGCCATGCATGTAGTTGATTCCCTGACCATTCTGCTTTATTTGGTGCAACAATCATTCCCGACACCTGAAACATGCATATTAATAAAAGTTCTACGTCGATCTGACAATAAACTACATAACCCGCTGTCTAAGATCGTTCATATCTAGGTATACTTAGCCCCTGTTTGGTAGAAATTAAAATCTAGATTTTAATCTAAGTCAAAGTCAACAATCAATCTAAACCACAGATTTCGTGGGACCTACAACTTTTCAACCACACATCTTATCAACTTTTATCAAAATCTACTAAAAATCTAATTTTAATCTCCACCAAACAGGGGCTTAATAGTATTTAATTTTAGCCTCCGTTTAATGTAATTTCATTTTAACTATTTATGTAAAATCCAATACGAACTTTGGCTAAGATATCCTCAAAATCTTAAAGTCAACTCTACTTCTGTAAAATTTATTTCAACCACACATTTTTACGATATCTATTACTTTTCACACTTTTCAACAGCAGATTCTCTCCAAAACCAAAAATTTCACAAAAAATATCTACACAAAACATGCACTTGATAGTATGAATTACATTCTTTTTGGAGGTAACTGAACAAGACGGTCTCTTTCTTAGTGCATGTTTAAAAGATTGACTTATAAAGTAAAATAAGTTCGAAGTAATTAATATTTCTTTTGTAAGTCAAAAGTAGACATAAATTACTATTTTCAAAGTAACTTATGCTTTAGCCCCAAAAAATAAAAAATGAGAATTTTATGTAGGTTTGTCTAATATGCTTTATATATACGGTTGTTTAAGTTAAGATAAATAGAAGATTAAACTAATCCTATGACTAATTCATGGTAAATAATGTTAGATCAATATTCAAAGATTTAATGGCAAACATTTTGTAGAACATTGTGCAAATTATGATCATTTTAAAGTAACATTGCAATTGAGATTATATCATTTAGATATTGAGCTTCATTCTTTTAAACACGCATTTTCATGCAATTTCTTTGTTAAAATAACATAATTTACTATGTTATATCCTATATATGCGAAGATATTATTACCAGTATTTATTTATTTATTTATATTAACGAAGGAAGAAAATAGTACTAAGGGGGGAGATATATACCTCTGACCACAAGAAAATAAATAAATAAAAAATAATAATGATCACGTCTGAAGATATGAAGAGATTACCAGAACATATATCCGAGAGGACTTGCATGGACCATTAAATGTCAAAGACTTCAACTTAAAAGTCCTCTTTGGGGGTATATAAAGAATAGGATTTGTGGATTGAGCCTGGCAGACGGCTTTCCATGCATTCACAAAAGCCTGCAAAATATACGCACATTACAAATAGGTTATTTACTCAAATTCTTGAAAAATAAATCACTCTTATCATATCCTTTTAATAAATCTTTCAAATTTTAAATAATGTTCTAAAGCCTGAATTCGATCAAAATTATTAAATTTTTGAGAAGGAATAATGCTGTAGACCATAAATATATGTAGATAATAATGAATACTGGCGGACACTGCTTAGTAAAATTTTTCCTTTTTTTTTTTTTAAAAAAAAAAAATCAGAAATTAGTTTTAAAAATTCTCTTTCAGTGAATCGATTAAGAACATTCCTTGTGTACAAATAGACAAACTCATATGTTTGACCAACTTCGTTTATTTTTTTTTACTGCATACTGTTTGTTGAATATTTGTTTACCACCGTGATTTTCAATTTGCATATTGTCATTTTTATATGATTTATGAACTCATGGTTGTTGAATATTTGTTTACAATTATTCATTTGTTTATTTGTTTCAGTTATGAATAAACATTTTAAACATAGATAACAATTGTAATAAAAATTCAAGTGCTTTTTCAATTTTCAGTCTCTTCCTAAAAAAGAAATTAAGGTCCGCCTCAAAAAACACGTCTCTTTCTGTGCCCCACTATTACAAAATGTCTGCGTCCACGATTGATAATAATTTGTAGTTTTGAATGTGCAATTAAAAATAAAGCTTTCCAGCTGAATAGTAGAAATCCTAAAAATCAAACACAGGCTTAATGTATATGTTTGAGTCAACGTATTTCTGGTATCAATGTTCTTGATACTTGGTCCAAAAGAAGCCAAATTAAGCTCTTATTTTTCGATTTTAAGCTAAGTCAAACATGCTAAATATATGTTGCTTTGTAGATTGAGAAAACCATTATCCTTATTAAACAACTAGCATGTTGTGAAAAAGTATTTAGAAATATATAGGAATTACCTGGGAGTCATCAGCTCTTCCATTTCCAACAGCCCCATAACTCATCACATTGAAACTAGTTGTAGCTCCCAGCACAGATGTCGCCATGCATAATACCAACAATAGGGTTAAACGTTCCTGCAATATATATATATATATATATATATATATATATATATATATTTTTTTTTTTTAATTAAAAGTAAAAATGAATTTCGAGAGATATAAATATCAAAATACAAATCAACCCAATATCGCATACTCAAAAGAAAGGGGGGGGGGGGGGGGGGGAAAAAAAACTCTAACAGTGTGTATATTATTATATATGTAAATGTAGCTAATTATATGAATTTTTATGTATTAAATAATAAATCCTACGTACATCATTTATATAAGGGTTAGAAATACTACGTTTACCAAAATTGATTTTTAAGGCGTAAATTAGAGCCTATATATAAACGAGCCATTGAATTTTAAAATTTGTATAAACGACTTAAATGAACATATTAAAACCAAAACTCCGCCTAAACCCAATAGTATCGATATGTATATAACATGTATTAGACAGGAACTCACCATGGTTTCCGAGAACATGAGCATCAAAAATTATTAACTCCCCTAGCTATATGATCATGTTCTCTTCGAACTTCGATATTTATATATAAAACTATAGTGCAAAAAAATTCATTATGCTGAAGTTTATTCAAATTGAAGTAATTATTAGCGTGCTCTTGACATTGCGTAATTAACTTGTTAATTAAGCCCTTTTTTTGTGCTGGATCTTCTCGTTTAACGTGATTCAAAAGATTGCCTAACGTGCTCATGCATTTTCTGAACAATTATATTGAACAAAAATGATAAATTTAAGAAATTAAGCATCAAACCCTATTAATCACACAACTTCATCAAGTTTAGTTGAAAATTGAGTTCACAAATTTGTCCAATTTTACATCAAACAAGATGATCAAAAGCTAAGGGTTGAGATTTTTTCTCTAAATATGCTCTAGAAACCGTATATATGAAAGGAATATTGGTATGTCCCTCTTCTAGTCTAGTATTAATATGTGTGATTTTTAGAAATAATGCGAGACCTCATATCAAAACTTAAATTAAATCGACTACAAATAGATGGATTTAATTGGACATTAAAAAAAATAAAAAATAAAAAAAGCCTCCTCGTTTACAATAGTAACTTAAAACTATGATAATTTGAATTCATGTACACAATATTCTTCACGTAACTTAAAATTCTTGAGAAAACTTCAACCTCAACTATTGCAGTTATCGAAGGAGTATTGTTGAAAACAGAAGCTTAAGCACGTTATAGAGTACGGCTTCGCTTATGGTACTTGCAAAAGAAAGGACAAAAATCAGTTGACTAATCGTACAAAATTATTAGTATTATTTTATTATTTTAAAATTATTAGTATTATTTTATTGTTTTATTTTTGTGATTGTTGTTGTTTACTGTAGCATCTATCAAATTGATTATAAACTAGTTTATTTCGGATCTCAGGGTAAAATGTGTGGTTAAGAATTGAAGAGGGAAAATAATGTATGATTAAAAAGTGATTTGAAAAATTGTATTAATTATAAACCAATTTATCCTCACTTTACCAACCAAAGGCGTAGTCAAAGAAAAAAATGGGAGGGCAACCGATACCCGAGCAATCTAACCTTACAAAAAGTTTGTTGAAAATAGACTACCAGCATTGGAACCCCAGCAACCCATGAGGACCACCACAGTCGACTTGATTTATTAAATGAAGCTGTGCTATTACAAGTAAATTATACTTGTAAAGTGCATATTTACAGTGGTAATTACAGGTGAGCCTATTTTTATATACACTAATTTACTTTTTTCAGAATTATAGTATTATATGCGTGTATCAGGCTGTAATAGATAAGGGTGTCAAATGGACCGAGCCAGGCCGAGTTTACCTTGAGTTTGGTCCGGCCCACAAGCCAAACCTAAGAAATCCGTGAGGAAAACGAGCCGAGCCAGACCGTTTCCCACACGAGACGTCCAAGTTCGGCTCATGAGCCTGTTGTCTCAAAAGCCGGACGAGCAGGCCCAAGCCCGTGACGTCTTTTTTTTTTTTTTTTTAAAGGACTTAAAAGCTAAAAGAATTAAAATAGAAAATTGAATTGAATATTGAGATATATTATTATATGAATTAATCTAAGTGCACGATTGTGGTGACAATGTAGATGGCAGTTTGATGATGTGGAGGTGTTATTGTTGTTGATTAAAAAGATGATGTGATGTGTGGAAAGAGAGGATTGTGTCATGTAGACAAATTGTGACCCTCATTGTAACAGTAGCAAAACTGTTATTATATTATGTGATATTTGTAACATTCAATCTATGCTTTAAAATGTAACATTCTTATAATATTATAACATTCTCGTAAGTTCGGACTCGATTAAGAATTTAAAACTTAATCCAATAATAACATAATATTGTTATGTTTTTTTTGTTGTCTATAAGTTTTTTAACTCAATCATTACAATTTATAAACATCAAAAATAAAAAATAAAAAATGCATGAAAATTATCACAAATGTACGAGCTTGTTGGGCTTTCACAAGCTAGGCCACGAGCTTCACGAGCCGAATTTCTGTCCAGTCTAAGCTCAAGTCCCTTTTTTCACGAGCCGAGTTTTTAACGAGCCAAACTCACCAACTGTCCGACCCATTTCCCAACCTTAGTAATAGAATGTTTCCAATTAATAATGTTAAAATAAATCAAATCCCCTTTCTCCAACATCTCACTATCCTCCCTCTCTCTCACCTCTCTCCGTCTCTGATGGAAAGCTCTCCGTTGAAAAGCCCATCAGAAATCATTCTCGGCCTCTTCCTGCCACATCCACCCTCTCGAACAACTACTGGTCGAATCGTACACCTAAGGTGCTCAATCACACTGTGGATTTGAGGTGATGGTAGCGGTGGGTTTATGTTTATGTTTTTTTTTTGTTAGATGGTGATTGTGGACTTGTGGTTGTGATGGGCTGGAAATGGAGGATATTTTCCGGTTTCCAAAGCTTCGACTGAGTTTTGGTCAATTGTGAAAGTGTTTGGAATGGATTTGGAGTGCTCAATTAGCTTGGTTGAGTGTTTGAAATTGCGGTGTTTTGCGACGGTTGTGGTCGCAGTGGTGATGTGTGCCGAAGGTGGTGGTTGGTGTTGGTGGTGGCGACTATGTAGGTTTATTAGTGCGAGTTCATCATTCCAGTCACATGTTGCACTTTAAGGTCACAAGTTATATGTCACAGGTTACAATGCAATGGTGATTGTTTCGTGTGAGGCGATGGTGGATGTATGTTATGGGGTTGGCCGTGTGTTTTGTGGCGGTTGTTTGTAGGTGTCACAAGTCACATGTTAAAGCCATAGGTTATAGGTCACTTGTTAAAGACAATGTCACATGTTAAAATTCAAGTCACAAATAATAGGTTATAGGTCACATGTTAAAGTCACAAGTCACACTTCATATATTGTAGGTCACATGTCCTAATTCATCTAAATGAAAGATTAGAGAATCCAACGAACAACCTATTTGATACATTATGTCATAGGTCTCACTTCAAATGTTCAGGTTGTATTGATGCATTAAGTCACATGTCACATTCAAGTTTTGGAGGTCACAAGTCATATTTCCTAGGTCACATATCTAAGTAACAGTTCATAGTCACAAGTCTTAAATCACATGTTGTACTTTAAGGTCACATGCCACAATTCATAGTAGAATCTAGTGAATAACCTGTTTGATGGATTACGTCACATGTCACACTTCAAATGCTCATGTCACATTTGATGCATTGTCACACTTCAAATATTCATGCCAGACGTCACATTTAATGCATTAAGTCACATGCCGCGCTTAAAAAATGCCCTGGTCACAAGTGACTTGTTTAGGTCACATGTTACATATTAGAGAATTTAATGAACAACATGTTTGATGTATTATGTTATAGGTCGTACTTCAAATATTCAGGTATCATTTGAAGTATTAGATCACAAATCACATTTGAAGTATTAGACCACAAAGCTAGTCAACAGAATAATTTGGGTTTACCTTTGACTTCTTACGTAGAAATAATTCTATCTTGTGATTTTTTGGTTAAATATATGAGTCTTCCCTTGATTATGCGGGTTTATGGGTAATCAAGGAGAAATCTTAATTAAACAGTTAAACAGATCAATAACGAACTGAAATGATGCAAAAGAAATTCACGTCCAGTTCGGTGCTGATCTGATAGCCAAATTGGAATAAGGTATTCAAATGACGAAAGTTGGGAGAGTTTTTTGTATTAATTGCCCTTCAATAAGCATTTATGTTTCATATTTATAATAACATAAGAAATGAAACATAATTATTACAATACATCATGTCTGCAGGATATGATTGACATCATCGATTGGCATTTCTGACAGACTAATATCAAATGATTACATTGACACATTACAGATAATAATGATTATTGACACATAATGCGGCTGATTTGACCGTTTTGCAGGACCCAATTATCACCTCGTTTCAGTCATTCAGGTCGGTTCGAACTTCATCACCTCGGTAAGGCGAAATCACCTCACTTATGAAGATCACCTCGATTCAACATGGGACTGTGGCCATTGTTTATTTATTCAAGTCGTCTTAAAACATCACAGGCCATCTCGCTTATTTGATTCATGTTTTGACCATTAACTCTTTGACAGTTGAATTTATTGTCCACCTCAGCTTGGCATACAACAAAAGTCCGCTCGAGATCGGTTAGAAATCCTTGAGAACAGATCTCGAAATAACTCTGTTGTTGAAAATTTTAATGTTGACACTAGCCTTCTTAAATTTCGAAACAATTCTTGCTAGGTGTCTTCATTTGATTGGTGAATCTGACCTTGGATCAGGTGCGGCCGTCATTATAATGATAATGCTTCTTGTCATTATGACAGTTTGGCGGCTCTTCTCTCCTCTCTCCTTGTAAAAGGGTGTTTTGTTAGTTTCACCTCTTTTCATTCTATAGTTTTCAAAACTTTGAAAATTTTTCTAAGTTTCTAGCCCGTAATCATAGTAATTGAAAATGAGTAAGAGTTTGGGAAATAGTGAAAGTGTTTTTAGGTTTGACAATGGGGATGAGAGCGTAGGACCTAGTGTGGCATGGAATGAGAGTGAAGAGACCCAATAGATTTTCAGAGATGAGGTCGATGAAGTGGTTTCCAATCCCTATCTTTTGACAATGGTCCCTTCTACTCGTACCATTCCTGCTAGCTTACTTCAGTTTCCTTCAGCCGCCGGACCTTTAGTTCAGCCTGTCCCTATACTAGTTATAGTTTTTGACTTCACTTTGCAAGCATTTCAGATCTGAGGCCACAGAAGATGAGCTGATTTTGTGGAAACACAAATATAGAATCCCCCACTATGTCCACTTCTTCTTTCCAGAAAGCTTTGAACGGGCTGACCAACCGCCTCATGGTTGTGTAGCCATTAACTATCAGATTCTAGAGGCAGGCCTTAGGTTCCCCCTTCCATACATAATAATGGACCAACTTAGGTCTTGGGAGGTCGCTCCAACCCAAATACATCCCAACGGGTGGAGGTACATTTTAGGTTACACCTCCCTTTTTAATAGGATAGGCTATGAAAACCCTACGGTAGACAAATTTAATTTGTCCTATCAATTTCGAGCTGATGGTAAGAATTCGAGATTGTCCTGCGCCATGACTAAGTCGTTTTTATGTTGATATTGCCCTGCCCTTGATGTGCTTACGGATCGTCAACACACGGTATTGTTCACCTTAAAAAGTGGTTTTTTTACACGCTAGGTGGACGCGTCCTCAGGGAATTTCAAACATTGGACCTATTGAATATAGGATTTCGAAGTAGCTCCCTATACCGTGTGTTGACGATCTGTAAGCACCCGAAGGGCAGGGCAACGTCAACAGTTACTATTTTTCTTCCTCTCTCTACTATCTAAATTAACAACGAAGATGTTGGGTGTATATCGCTGACTGTAAAATAGGGTATGGCGGTGGAAGGATGCCGATGATTATAGCCCGAATTGGAGAGAAATTGATATTATGAATGGTGGTGTTGGCGGTGGTGACGATGGCAGCGGAGGCTGTTGCGATAGTGGTGCTGGGGTGTGGTGAAGATGGTTGTCTGTTACGTAAGATTTGAATGAGTGGGTGGGGTGAATTTTTATAATAAATTGATTATTTTATTTAACACCTGATGTGTGAAATTTTATACTTTTTCTTTAAATTTAAATTGATGCAATATAAACACCTTGTTTGTGTCCCTTATTTATTTTTCACAAATATTTTTTTGTAGCCCTATCTAACTAGCATAAAATATTTACTAGCATGCAGATAGTTTGGTCCTAGAATCTAATTAAGATCATTCATGTCAGTTTAGACAGACTATATTTTTATATGAGTTAATTCAAGACTTGAATTGTTAGTTAAGGTCTGTCCACCCAATTTGACAAACCTATTATTGGTGTATTGGTGGCGTTATTATTTAATGTGGGCAAAATACATAAGTAAGGAATTTTAAAGAAAAGAATTCATATTTAAGAAACTTGTTATTTTACTTCAAAAATCAGGTTTTTGCTAAAATATATAATTAAATTGGTAATTAAATAATTAAGGTCACAACTGCATAATTTATGGTCACAGATAAGTTCTAAAGGTCACAAATTATCAAATTAATTAGTCACGATTTATTCATCGGCCACAAATTATAAATTTTATGGTCACAATTTATTTTATGGTCACAAATTATCAAATTAATCGGTCATGACTCTCGTATCAGTCATAAGTCACAAATTTTATAGGTCATGACATCTTTCTAGTTCACAAATTCTGAAAATTTAGGTCGCAACTTATTTTCCGTCAAAATTGACAAATTTCGTAAATCACAACTTATTTATCAATTAAAAATCTCGAATTCTTTTTTTCTCGGTCACAAATCATGATTTTATGAGTCACAATTTTTACAACTTGTGGTCACAACTTATTTATAGATCACAAAATCTCGAATTTTGGAGGTCAAAACTCTATCTCAGTTGCAAATTTCAAGTTAATTGACCACAACTTAATTATTAATTGGTCACAATCACCAATAATTGGTCGCAAACAAGTTTAAAAAAATTAAATAAATGGTTACAAATTAATTAATTTATTGGTCAAAATAACTTAAATAATTGGTCACAAAGTCAATCTCTTATCCCACACCCACTCCCCACCACATGACTACAACAGCTGGCACTCTCACCACCACGCCATATCGACCCTGCCACCACCTATGCGAGGAATATCACATGCACCACATTGTATGTACTACCATCACAATGGGAAAGGAACCACCAATACCTGGACACACCACCGCCTCGACACACCAATACATTCGACGCCTCCAATAAACCACAACCAAAACCACCATAGCGCCAAAACCGAGCCACCTCCTACACCACAACCACTACTATCATTGAACGCCCCGTACTTGCAACGAATTTGATGATGCATACATATCTGCATAGTTCCTCAGGCCACAAGAAGGAAGTAGATCTGGTACCGAAACCACAATAGCATAAAACGACAGTGCACACACCCCATAGCCAGAAGACGAGGGTTCAAAGCACCTCATCGTCTCGCCACGGCGTGCAACGAAATTCCTCCATTGAGTTTAAACACCTTTTTTTTTACGAATAGGGCAAACGGCCTTTCTATCGGAGGTGGAATTTGTAGAGGATGATGAAGACCTATTGTTGTGGCAAGAATGTTTGGGAGTGTAGCCATCAATGGTGGTGGCAGAGGAAGAAGATGTTGAGCAGCGCTGCAACGTAACTGTGAATTTGAATGGGGTGAGTGAATTAGGTTTGTTGGTGGGGAGTGGGAGTGAGTGTCTGGGGTAGGGTGGAAAGATAAATTATAACAATATAAATATAAATATATTAAATTGAATTAAAACCTGATTTCTGTATAAATAAGGTGTAAATCTTATTTTTGAAATGGAAACTTGAAAAACTTATGTGCATGTAATTTTCACATTTAATAATATGAGTCATTATATTTGCATTCAAAGTGTAGAATGTAAGGGTGCGTTTGATAGCGATGGTGGAATTTGGGTGGAAAGAAAATGAATTTCAGGGAATTGAATTCTAAGGAATTGAATTCATGAGAATTAGAAGTTTAATGTGTTTGAATGATTTAATTTTCTAGGTGGAAAAAGTAGGAAATTTTTCAACTTTTGTTGTTTGATTGACATTATTTTTCATGGAAAATAAAGTAAAATTGATCTATTTTAATAAAAAAAAATATTTTTTAAATTTTTTCACACATTTGTACTTGATAATAATAATTTTAATTTTTAGAAAAAAATAAATCAATTAACAATAACAAAAATGATCAAACGTAATGAAAATGGTATAAGATTTTTCATGGAAAATAAAACCTCCTCCTCCACTTGGAAAATGAATTCATTCAAAACAAGGAAAATACCGAATTTCGAGGCAAGTGGAAAAATGAATTCCATGAAAAATTTAGGCAACTAAACAGCGCAAAGTTGAAAATTGACATGGAAAATCATATTTTCCATGAAAATTTATGCAAATCAAACGCACCCTAAGCTCAACTTGTAAGGTAAAACATGCTTTTTTCTTCACGAACACACTAGGAAATATATACCTAATCAAGATCTACTTGAGTATTCTTCAAGTTATAACTTTTCTAATTTCTATTCATGTAACGCCCCGGATTCCGAAAACCCGGGATGCCACGTTGTCCTTTAAAACTAATTTTTTTCTCAAACATTATTGCGGAAATAAACTAAATGATAAAATTCATATTAATTTGAAAATTAGCAACGGGAACTCAAATCAAACAAATTTATTTAAAACATTTCATAAAATTCTAAATTTTAAATTCTTAAGTTTTGTAACGACAAAATAAATTATCAAACTCATAAATCGTGACTTTAAAAAAAATAAATTGCTTCATTATTCATTTGACACAGATGTCCTTCATTCGCCAACATCTTCAAAATTTGCAAAAGAAGTTAAAATAACGAAATAAAATACTCAGTAGACTCATCAGCATTAATTAATTTACAGAATAGTTGATCACATACTTATGCAATTATGCAGTCACATCATCATCATCCTCATCATAATTATAGGCTCTTTACAAAAATCGTAGGGTATGAGTAGTCTCGTCTCATTCATTAAAGCATGTAAGTTATGCATTACAACATTAATTTGTCATTTTATCTCATAAAAGATATTCTCTTCTCGTCTCATGCAATTAATCATATAAGGCACGTAAATTCACATAATACATGCAATTATAATTTAAATTAATTAATGGAGGCTAGTCTACATCAAATTCGCGAGTTTGAAAGTAGAGCGGAAAATATCACATTAATCCTTTAAATCTTCGAACGATTCATCTAATCAAAAGAAAATTAAATTAATTTAGTATTTCGAAAATTGAAAGATTAAAGTGATAAACTAAAGTTTAGGGACTAATTAAAATTTTAAATAAACTGAAATTCAAATATTTCTTTAGGGGATTGAAATAAATGATTTTAAAAACCAAAAAGAACAAAAATAACTAATTTAAATAAGGGCTGAAATAAGTGACTTTAAAACTAAAGGGACTAAATTAAACGATTTTGAAACTTGAAGGACTTAAAAGGTAAATTTTCAAAAAAAAAAAAAAAAAAAAAACAAATATTACTCTCATTTCTCTCTCTCTAAAGTCATTAGAGAGAGAGAGAGAGAGAGAGAGAGGGAGTGACGGGAAGGGGCGATTCCGATTCTAGCTGTTGCTGAAGCTTCAGTCGGCGGGCACCGCTTGCAAGAGGTGACAGTGAGAGTGAGAGTGGGAGTGGGAGTGTAGTACAGTGAAGGCTTGGGCAAAATTTTGTGTCGTTTGGGAGAAAGAACTGAGGCAATGAGGTTCGGGTTTTTGGGCTTTCCGGAGATAACCGTGGCTAATGATTGAGGTAAGTTTATCGGTTATGTTTGATTCTTGGTTTTTGGTTTAATTTGGGTGTCGATTGAGGGGACTTCGTAGTTGGGTAGTGGGTGGTGACAAGTATGGTGTGCGAGTGGTTTCGATGTAGTGATGATGGTGGTGGATTGTGTGATGGTTCGGGCTGAGGCAGCATGATGGTTGTCGGTTTGATTGGGCAATAGGGGTGCTACAGTTTGGTTGGTCAATAGCAGGGGCGGACCCAGGAATTTTTTCCAGTGTGAGCGAGGTTAGTATAGATGCGAAAATAACATAAATGTTATACTAAAAATTAAATATCTTACAATTGTTCTTTAAGAGTTTTATACTTTGATACTTTTGTACAATCACTTCAATATCAACAAAGACAAGTTAAAAAAAAAAAGTACCTAATATTTACCTCTAAGAAACGAGGTTAGATGAAGTCTAGGTAACACCTACGAACAAAAATGCCCAAAGTGAGGTTAAGTGGCAAAAGAAAAGCTTTAAGCCTAGAGACGTTTTAGTGCCCATTTGATGATTTTTTTGACAAGGTTTTAAAAAAGATAAAAATTTATTTTATATTTATTTCAATAATTTCCTAGAGATGCTTTCTAAAGAAATTACTACAAGAATCAAAAGAAAAGTCTTGCAAACGTGTCAAGACTGATTAATTTCTAATCGGTCAATGAACTTATTGGTCAAATTCTACATGAAATTAAGACTTAAGACAAATTTAAGGGGTTTCTCTGATAATTGTATAAATATACAAGTAAAATTGCTAGCAATTAAAAGAGACCGGTCCATCATGCAATTATTTAATAGAGGACTTATGTGTAAATTTCACTTACTTAATTCCTCAAGGAGGAAATTAGATAAAAAGGAATGAAGAAGGGGGGAAAAGGGTCTTCTTCATCTGGCTGCAGGTTGCCACAAAGACGGAGAAAAGAGAGAGAGGTCCAATTTTTCTTTTCTTCCATCTTGATTCTAATTGTAGGTGGGCTCAAAGTCCATTTTTTGATTTCAACATCAACAATCTTCACCTGCTAATCCTACATTTCTTGATTAATGGGCATCCATTATCTTACCACGGCCTTTCATTTATGCTTATCGTGGCTATATCCCAAACTTTTCCTGTAAATCCATCAAACAAAAATGGTGGTTGCCCAAAGTTCAGTGGAGGCATCTTCCTGCACTGAGCCTACATTGGGTCTGCCACTGGGAAATAATGGTGGTCAGATTTTGATGTTTCGATTGGTGGTTTCCGGTCTTTGGTGGTTGGTGATGATTTCTGGTGGTGGCTGAATTTCAGATGATGGAGGTTCTGTTTTGGTGTGTGTGGTGTTTTATTTTCACAAATTGTGGTCTGTGGATTGATCTTGTTGTGTATTGAATCCTCTTCCCGTCTCCTTCGATTCATTAATCGAATCGAGGCCACATTCTCAATATCCCCTAGTTCGATCAATTTGGACTAGAGGCAGTAAGTGTGGAATTCTTCATGTTGGAATAATTTGGAATGAAAATCGACTGGAGGTGGGAGGAAGAATGTTACCCAGAATCTTCTTGGGTGCTTGAGGAGCTGTCTGCGTGAGTTTGTGAGGAGGAAGGAATGAGGGTTTTATTATGGTTGATTGTGGTGTGGTCATTGTAACTTAGGTTAAAATCTGTGATAGAGGAAATTAATGGAGATTTTGAGTGCGGTTCGTGAGTTCGACTCGGCTCGGTGCGGTTCGTTAAAAGTTCGGTTCGGCTCGTAAAAAAAGGGACTTGGGCTTAGACCGGACAAAAAATTTGGGTATTGGACAGTTCGGGTTCGGTTCGTGAAGTTCGCGGACTAGTTCAACGGCCGAGAAACTGACTGAGAAATGGGCCGAAATGGGTCAGCCCGCGAGCTAGCCCATTGCGGCCCGTAAAGGCTCATTTGTTATGAGCCGAACGGGCCGGCTCCGCCCGGCTCGTCCCAAATGGTCACAATTGTGACCGTTTGTGTTACTTTTTATTTATTTATTTTTATTTTTTTAAACCGATAAATATAAACACAATTTTCTTAATTTCTATCACAATTTCTCTCAACTCTCAAGTCTAACTCACAAATTTCAATTGCAATATTCTACTTCTACATTTCTACTTTCTAGTTATATTCTAATTTATAGTGCTATAACCCATAAGCCTATAATATTTCGTTTTCATATACAATATTCAATATTGTCTCAAATTTAATATTTCATTTCGATCTCCAATTTCAAATTTCCAAATTCATTATTTCTAATGGCACACTCACAATCTCATGGTTATTCTTCTAGCCAATTTGTTGATGAATTTTTCGGTCTCAACGAAATTCCAATTCCTGAAAATTTTGTGGCTTTGGAAAATAAGATTGATGATATAGATACTAGAACTCCTCTTAATTTGGATGACATTGCTGATGAAGATGTTGCTGTTACATATGGATCCGGCTCCGCTAGCACGACGGCAGGCTCCAGCAGAAATTCAAAAAGGGCAAAAAAATCGGACTGCTGGAATTTTTTCGAATTGATTAATACAACGGCCATCGACGAAAATGGGAAACCAATAGTCAAAGTACGATGTAAAAATTGCTAAGGACTTTTCTCTTGGAAGAAAGGTGGGGGTACAACACACCTCAGCAGACACTCTAAAGTCTAAAGCATGAGTTTGGTCAATCGAGTCTAACCAATTGGGTCTTCAACCAAGAACTAGCGCGTCGAGAAAGGATGGTCATGTTCGTATCGAGTGGTGAGTTCCCGCTTTCAATTGTAGAAAGTTCACAATTTACTGAATTCATTCAAAAGTATCTCCAACCCAGGTACAAACCCGTTTCTAGAAATACTTTACGAGCTGATTGCATTAATAAATATTGAGAGAGAAAACAAAATTTTATAGATGCTTTAAATAAATATAATGGTAACTTATCATTTACTTCTGACTTGTGGACCGAAAATAATCATAGAGGTTATGTAGCTGTTATTTGTCATTACATTGATGATACTTGGTTAATGAACAAAAGAATTATGGCATTTAAAGTTATTGATTACCCACATAATGCAACAAATACTTTCAATGAACTACTTACAATTCTTAGATAATTTAACTATGATAGTAAAGTTCGTAGTTTTACACTAGATAATGCTTCTGTTAATAAAGCAGTGATAGATAGATTAGCTAACTACATGAATCCTGAATTTGATGGAGTCTTATTTCATGTTTGTTGTGTGTGTCACATTTTTAATTTAATAGTTCAAGATGGTTTTAAGCATATAGAAAATCAATTGAAAAAAATTAGGTGTGCTTGCAATTTCATCATGATAGCACCTTCTAGAAAACAAGCTTTTGATGCACATTGTGTAGAAAATGGTATGCATGCACGATCATTTGTTACAGATGTAGGATATAGATGGAACTCAACTTAGTTAATGATTGAACATTATCAAGGTTACGATAATTTAATATGTGAATATTACAACAGTCGGCACTCACATGGCCTAACTTTTTATTTGGGGGTTGATGATTGGGAACTTGTTTTACATGTTAAAAATTTTTTGAAACCCTTTTACGATGCTACAAACGAATTATCTGGGGTTTATTATCCCACTAGTCCTTTAGTGTTGAAGCATTTTTATTACATTGCTAATAATTTTAACAAGTACAAAATATTTCCTATTTTTAAGCAAATCATTACATAAATGGAGACTAAGTTTAGAAAATATTGGGAAAATGTACCCACTTTATTTCCATTAGCAACGATTATGGACCCTAGAATAAATTTATAGGGAACTAAACACACTATAAATGCAATATCAAATAAATTAACTTTTGATACTCCATTGACATGTACAGATTTAGAAAAATGTTTATGTAAAATGTACGAACTCAATGCCGAATAGTCAGGAAAAAATGTTAGAAGAACTGATCCCACCAGTAGTGTGATACAAAATGAAGACAGTGATTTACTTTCTTACCTTATGACTATGAAGGGAACTTCTAGTACACATGCCAGTGGTTCGAATTCTTCTAGTACATTTAATAGTTCAGATGAAACTCCAAGCGAGTTAACTAGGTATTTTTCACAGGACCTTCTTATCATGTTAGACGAGGATGAGAGAAATAATTTTGATATTCTTAAGTGGTGGAGACTAAACGAGCATCAATACCCAATTGTTTCTATGATTGCACGAGATCTACTAGCACCTCCAGTATCAACTGTAGCATCGGAGGCTGCTTTTTGTGCAGGTGGAAGAGTGTTATCTAAATATAGGTCCAGGCTTAAAGAAGACATACTGGAGGCCTTAATGTGCTTGAAGGATTGACAGTTTGAGGAGAAAATGTTACAAAATAGGATAAGTGAAATTCTGGCAGAGGAATTCGGAGAACAATTGTATTGGTGAGTAAATTATTTTGTATTATTAATTATTATGCTTAAAATTATGTATTATGCTATAAATAATATATGTATTTTTTTCTGTATTTTGAATTCTTTCTTTCAAATTCAAATAAAAAATTGAACATGTAACGTTTTGTTCTTGTACAATTTTAACTCCATCTACAAGAAATTAAATGTAGCCGGTCCCAAGCCCGGATTAAAGGAGGAGGGTTTGTTTAAGTTTTTTATATTTTCAAATTTCAATTATTTCAGTCGTTACTCATTACCACTTACCCGTTTGAAAAATAAAAAAAATAAAAATAAAAGGGCCGACGAGCCGACCCAAGTCCGGCTCGTGGCTGAGCCGGACTTGGGCCGGCTTCGTGTGGAAATGAGCCGGCTCGGCCAGGCTAGTTTCCACATGATCCGGCCCGTTTTTCGGCACGTGGACCGTCTCGAGCCGGCTCGGCTCGGCTCAGCCCGTTTGACAACCCTACGTACCCCTAGAGAGTGAAGACCCTCCACATGGGTGAGGAGAAACATGTAGAATTGAGGACAATGTTATTTGTTATATATTTTATAATTTTTAAAATATAGATAATGTTATAAGTGAACCCTTATAATGTTACAACTATTATAAACTAGAGAGAAAGTAAGAAGAGAATAGAGAAGTTAATAGAATTGTATGTTTTATTAATAACTAGAGCCTCATATATATATAGGGAAGAATTAGTGATACATTTATAATAATAACTAGATTGTAGGGGTATAAATGTCATTTATTGATAACACATTATTTAGACCACACGCCCCTGAATGATACATTATAAAATATTTGTCTCGTTAAAACTTTGTTTGTAAAAACATAATTGGACAAAAATATCAAATGAAGGAAAAAGAGTACAATTACTCCTTTGATGTTGATCACCACAAGTCATTGAATCGACGCATTCCAATCACGTGAACCAATTTCTTGAATGCGGATATTGACATACTTTGTGAATAAATTACTCACGTTGTCACTTGAGCAAATTTGTTGAACATCGACATCATAATTCTTCAGAAATAAAATGTATTAAAGTCATTCTTCATCAATACGTCATAACAATTACCTCATTAAAAACTATGTTAGGAAAACTCTATGGGAAAAACCTCACTAAGGGAAAAAGAGTGCAGCTAGCGTCTATTAACTCCCCCTCTTGAGAACATTACATTTATATTGATATTGCATACCATTATTTCCGCTATTAATCGATGCACTATCGAATATGTTCATCAAACATGTATAAATTAATAGCTCAAATCTCATATTATTTATTCTTCAAATATAAATTCAATTTTTTTCTTTTGAACTTGAAGAACTATATAATATTTTCAATCATTTGAACATGTTGTATCAAGCTATGTTCTATAATCAATATTCATTAATATATTTAATGAACTTTTGAAATCTGGAAGTTGCTTATTTAGGTGAACATTTAACTTATTCTCTTCAGGTAAATAACTAACCACGACTTTGCATCTTAAAAAATCAACTACCAAGATTTTCAAATGTAATTAACAATAATGGTATACCCTCATTTTAATTTCTAACATATTATCTTATATGATTATCTGTATCCTTTTCATATGATTTCATTGTATAAGCCTGATCACATTACATTCCAAAGTGATCCTATTCTAGGTATATTAAGTTTTCAATGATTATACTTGTATATTTCAAACATATTTTATATTGTAATTGTCAATTGACTAGAGTATAATCAATCATTTAAATACATATCATTTCTCAATAATATAATATGTAATCATTTCGTTTGAAATCCCAACGTACCTAGATTAACTGATACATCATAGAATACTCCGAAAACTTTGGGATGAGAAACAACAATTTTAATCTCACTCATTAGTATATCAAAAAGCTCAAGTTAGTGATTAGATTATAATTTTATCTACCACATATCATGTTAGTTATTTGAAAAACTTTCATGTACAACAAGTCATATTTTACGACTATATAATAATTTTCTATTTGCACAAGTACTTACTAGCTTTACACTTTTAAGTGTTTTGGACTACAGACCCTATAAAAATAATCCTTATATAGGGATTTTCATCTTTGGTCAAATGTTTACGGATTTATCATCCACATTTTTATTATAGAACTCTGTATTATATGTCGTTGACTTTTATTTCTCTATTCCATATCATCTCAATTTATATAGAGTTCTCTTTATATTTTCTACCATCGGGTTCCTGGTATCTTGTGATGTCTTTTTACTCTACATGAGTATTTAGCCTCCATGAGATCATCACAATTTTTTAGAGAAGTTTGTTTTGGAATCGATTACCATCACGCTATAGGCATTTTATAAATTTATCAATTCAATTACTTAATTCCTCACCCTAATGCTCAGAGATTTTATATTATATAAATCGACAACCATACTATAACATCTCATCCTTTGTGGATAATTATAAATAGTGATTCAAACACAATCACTTATTCTTAGCATTCACTTATCAGTGTGTTGTTGTGGAAAATATATTGCACCTTTCCATATTTTAGATGAAAATCATATGATTTCATAAGCCAGTCGTGGGGTTATCATTTTGACATTTTTATATACTACACCTTTCAAAGAATTATAATTAGTGATTCAAACAAAATCACTTATTCTTAGCATTCACTTATGTCCATATTAGTTCATTTTTGTGGAACATATACTACACCTTTCAAAATTTTAGATGAAAACCGTAAGACTTCATAAGCCATCCGGGGCTATCATTTTGGCATGTTAATTTATATACAAAATATTTAAGCATGTGAAATATCATTTTCACTCAGATCTAAACAATTGGCAATACAATGTACTATTATTATCTCAGTCAATACCTAAAATTACTTAGTGATTTTGGAATATGAACTCATGGCATACATGACTTTGTTCAAAACAATATAATTTGAGAAAATTATTGTTGGAATATTTTGTGTATAGTGACGCTAAAGAAATAGAATAATTATATGAAATCCACGCTGACAAATGGATAGAGTAACAACAAGGAAACAAGAAAAAGAATTGAGAAGAAAAAGAAGCAAAGTCGAGGAAAGTGCTGAACATTTTGTCCTTATGTCAAATTTGTCCTGCAATGGTGCCTTTGGTTTATGGCAGTCAACTCCCAAGATACAAAGACTCCCACTTGTGTTTGTAGCACTCCAAAATAAAAACACAATGAACCAAAATTATAGCTTTTGTACTCTAAAATGAATATGAAAAGAAAATCAAAAGTATGCAACAAAAATGCAAGAATTTTGATTCAATAGAAGAAGAGAGAATGATATTATGTTTGCATATCATTTGTGTGTGGAATAGGTCATCCCAAGGGTCCTATTTATAGATGATGAAGGGTTGTGGACGAAGTGGTGTGGAGCCTAACCATGCATCAGTACTAAAAGACACAACTGCTTGGACTACCATGCGATCGCATGGTTATAAGTAGTGCAATCACATGGCTTTACGCCAAACTGAAATTTAAACAAAAACAGTTAACATGCAATCGCATGATAAAAAATTTGACCAACTTTTTCCCTTCTCCATATTTTCTCATTCATACGGTATTGGTTTCAAAATGCCAAATATATCCTTCAATACACGCAGAGAAATCTAAATTCTCTTTTGGGGCGTTTCCCCTGAGCCCCTACTAGGGGGCGCTGCCGGCTACCCTCTCGACCCCCGCGACCTAATCGAGCAGGTCGATCCCCATTTTCGCGTCCCGAAGCGGCGAGGTGACAAACTAATTTCCGTAAACGTATTGGATCGGTTTAAATATCTGGTCAAAGTTGACACGAAGTCACTTTAGTTGATTTTTCAACACTTAATCAATTTCTCGATTATTAAACCAATATCCAACAATCCCCACATGAATGGAAATTCCATGATATGTGCAACACGATGCAAATGAAATGCAATTAAATACAGACTCTAACAAATGAAGTACATACAATAAGTCATAGCATCAAGATAGGTGTCTTGTGACTTTGAAACTTCTTTAGTTGAGTACATTCGGATTTACTAGGCTAGTTGGTGAACTTGATATCTTGAACCATCCATTCGTTCATGTAAACCTAAACAACTACACCAACACTATGACTCATCTAACCAATTTGGTTCTCATGGTTGTGTCCATTTTGGACGTGGACAACTCTTGGTTTCATAAGTGCTCGAAGAGAATTAAGCCTCGAATTCTCGTAGAAGAGGCCCCACTTCACACTTAAATAGGTGATTTCTTACCTTTCTATTTCAAGGTTTTGAATTATTATAAGTATATATGTATACTTATGATTCACATTTGACATAGCACTTCAAATTCTAGGAATGGAAATTCGTGCTTTATTTCGAATCTTTTATGACTTAGTTGTCCCATTGAAATATGATTTTGGGATCTCCAATCTACAGGGTTGGGTTTCCATCATAATAATTCTATTCAATAGGCTTTAGGCCCATTCCCCTCGAGTGATGGTATACTTGATCTCTTGCATGTCATTTCGTCAAATGATCAACCTAATTTTCTTTTGACTTCACATAGTTAATAGAGATTATACCGTTCGATATTAACTATTTAATGGTATTATGCAGTGTTCTAAAAAGCGTGAAGCATGACGACGCCTGGAGTCCAAGAGTCAAGCTTTTGAAGCTTAAATGGGAGTAGACGTTAAAAAGCGTTAAAAAGCTTTTACAATTTATTTATTTTTTTTAATAATTTTTAATCAATCTAAACCATTAAATTATTGAAATAATGCATACAAAACACATCTAAAATGATTTTTAAATTATTACCAAATAATTAAATACAAATAGTTGGAGAAATGAATAAATAAAAGAGAATAACAAATAAAACATTTATTAACAGTAAGCATTGTTACAAAAAGTAAAGAAAAAAAGAAAAACACTAGCACCACAAGCATTTCCTATATACAATGTGGAAAGACATCACTGTAGCTTTATTACTTATCCCATGCCAAATAGATTGGGAGTACAAGAGGAGTGAATACGCCTATATAATGCCTACTTTGGGAAGTAAAATAACAATAGAGCGGGACAGCTTGCAACTGACCCCTTTTAGTTCAAAAAATATTATTTTTTTATTATGAAAAGCAAGGTTGACTGAAAGGTTGATCCACATAATCCTTTTATCCAGTTGCAAGTCTAGTATATTAATTTTTAAAAAAGCGTTGAATGCGCGAGTAAGCATGAATTTTTGGTTGACATTTCTCGTTGATCGCGTTTTTTAAGCTTTTAGGCCTTGTTGTGCGTGATGGGTCCATGTTGCGAATAGGCGCGCGTTTTGCGCGCACAATGCGTGCATTTTAGAACACTGGTATTATGTCTCCGACGAATATGTCGAGACTTACCATTATACATATTGTTTTGTGCCCTTACTTTTTCCGACTGATTATTACAATGTATGTTAATAGCAGAAATCGACTTTTTCAAACATGGAATTTCCTCAAGAAAATTACAAAGTCATTCTGCTTCTTCTCTGGCTTTGTCTAGGGCAACAAAATCAGATGATCAAACTATACATATTTTCTTTGACGATTTTCCAGGACATGGCTCCACCTCAAATGGTAAATACATAATCACTTATGGATTTTGAATTCTTAGTGTCGAATATCCAATTTACATCGGTATATCCTTCTAACATTGCGAGATATTTTGAGTTTTATTCAATCATGTGTCTTAAGTATCTAAGAACTCAGTTTAACGCATTCCAATGTTCAATACTTGTATTACTAGTGAATCTACTCAACTTGTTGACTATGTATGCTATATCCAATCTTGTGCAGTTGATAATGTACATTAAACTGCCTATAATACGAGAATATTCCAAATGAGATACGGGCTAAATAGTATTTGTAGCGTACCTGGTCCTCAAGGGCCGGTAGCCTCGTTTCCAAGAAGTGGATTTTTGCCTCCCCAGGGATCCGAACTTTATACCTAGGGGTTAAGTACAAACTTCATGGAATCCCTGGAAATGAGGCTGCCAGCCTTTGCGGAGCGGGACGACCAGAGGGGAGTGGAAAGACCCTGAGTAGATGGCCGACAGCCCTTGAGAACCGGGTACGCTACAAAAAAAAGTACAAACTTCATAGAATCCCTGGTACCATTACACTTGTGGTATTTCCACCCCCCCTATCGTCTCGCTCCTCAAGGGCTGGCAGCCTCGTTCCAAGAAGTGGATTTTCGCCTCCCCGGGGATTCGAACCTTGTACCTAGGGGTTAAGTACAAACTTCATGGAATCCCTGGTACCATTAGACCAGGTCTAATGGTACCAGGGATTCCATGAAGTTTGTACTTAACCCCTAGGTACAAGGTTCGAATCCCTGGGGAGGCGAAAATCCACTTCCTGGAAACGAGGCTTCCAGCCCTTGAGGAAAGGGATGACTAGGGGGGAGTGGAAAGACCATGAGTAGACGGATGGCAGCCCTTGAGGTCAATATGCTGTAGTAGTTTTATGAATGATTCCAGATTCTACACAAAGTTCTTCACACAGTGCAACATATTCTCCACATCTATCACTACGAATCATTTTTATTCATTTTCCAAGTTGATTTTCAACTTCGTTTTTGTAGTCTTTGAACACTTCCAAAGCTTCATCTTTACTTTTCAATAAGTATACATAGCAGTACCTTATACAATCATCTATGAATGTGATGAAATAATTTTTACCACCTCTTGTTTGTACGAACTTTAAATCACACACATCTGTGTGAATTAGTTCTAAAGGGGTTGTGGTTCGTTCAACCGAATGAAAAGGTGTTTTGGTCACTTTTTCCTCTGCACATGTCTCGCATTTTCCATTATTAAAATGCATATTCGGAAGTAAACTTGATGAGTTTCAAAGCGCGGAAGAAACGCCAGAAAGTTCCGAACTCAGGTTGTGGTTGGACGGATGAATCATGACCCGATATTCACGACGCGATGGCTCGACGATGCGGAATAAAGAACCACGACTTTCGAAACGCCACAAGGATTTGCCTAATCTCCTTGATAAGTCTCTGATTTTCAACGCCACAAATACTCTCGCGAATATTTGATAAGTTCTGGATGAACGCCACAAGATAATCAATCTTGATAAGTTTGAGTTTGTAATGTGAAACCACACATTAAACAATTGAAAAACATTCAATCTCTTTTTATTCAATCATCAAAGTCTTAATTTACAATGAATCAAAAAGCGTATAAATAAGCAAAATAAAACCCTAATCGCTAATTTACTCAAAATAGAATTCTAACTAACCTAAAATAGCTAAAATTGGAAAAGGAAATAAAATATACGAAAATCTGGGAAAAATCTGATCCGTTAATACGTTACGGCCGTAAATACCAGGCTTACGGCCGTAAGCCCTTCTCTGGTCCAAAGTTGATACTGAAGTTACGGCCGTGAAGAATTTGTTACGGCCGTAAGTCAAATTCTGCCAAAAATTGCGATAGCTGCGTTACGGCCGTGATTCCAACTTTTACGGCCGTAAAAGGTCAGCTGCTTAATTTTCCGGTTCTTTTCGACACTGTTTGATCTTCAAAGCTCGTCGAACCTGCTGAATTCTTGTTTTGGCTTGAATATTTAAATTTTCTCGTCAAGCCTGCTATGACTCCTATTGTCGAGGGTCCGGATCACATCATAAATTCATTAACTTGTGTATTGAATTAAAGTTTGCATGTCCTAATCTATGATGCCATAGATTAGATGACTTGAGAATATAAATAGAAGATGACATTTTATTGCTATATTATTCGGTACAACAGTTAGGACATTCATTTTGAATAGTCCATCTTTTACATAGCCTTTTACTACATACATGTTATTTTTGGTAAGTAAAAAATTATCCGAAACAAAGACTAACTTAAAGCTATTCTTGTTTACAAAGAACTCAACACAAGGTTCGTGTGAATATCCAGTACGTAAAGAACATTATTGAAGCTAAAATCCTTTCCTAATGTCATCTTCAATATCACTTTGCCTTGTCCTTCCACTTTGGATGTTGAGGAGTTCTCCATAAACAGTTTTTCTCACTTGGTTGGAGAGTATGATGTGAACATTCCTCTATCAGCACATATGTGATTTGGTTACACCCGTATCAACCCATCATTCCATGGGATTTCCAACATGGTTGCATTCTGAAACCACCGCCGATAAGTTCATATCTGACATGCCATTTGATATGGCATCAAATTCGGCTATGTTCGCTTGGGCTTGCCATGATCTACCTTTAGTTGATTACCCTGTGTAGCTAATGCAGCCATTTGGCTGGTGAGTGATGAAATTTGACCTGCAAGAGCTGTCATTGGGTCCACCACATAAAGATTGACAACCCCTTTTGCACTAGAATGCTCCCTTGGCCATTGATAGCTGTTGGTGGCTGTTTCATCCAACAAGGTACAAGTCTCATCTATAGTCTTAGACATTAAATTAGTACCACCACCAGCATCAACTATTGTTCTTGTTTGACCATTTAGTCCATTGTAGAAAACATATATCTACATCCAATTCTGATAACCATGCTGAGGACATCTTTTGAACGATGCCCTGAATCACTCCTACGCCTCAAAAAATGGTTCAAAATCAGCTCGTTTGAATTTCCCAATATCACTCCTTAGTTGAGCTGATTTTGAAGGAAGAAAGAATTTGATGAGAAATATCAAAGCCATTTCCTCCAAAGTAGTAATAGTGCCTGATTGCATTGACTGAAGTCATCTCCTTGCTTTATCCTGAAATAATTGTATCATGATAGAATGTTCAGTAACACCATTCATCTTCACTGTACCACTATTGTTGGTTGTCATTCGCTACCATTACTTTTATTTATTTTCTTCTTACAACCTTTAATCACCGAAATGTTCTCCTGATCTCAAGATCAAATGGTAATACTTTACAGCCCTTTGATCTTTGGAGTCAATTTGATCTTCCTTCTCGCTTTGTCTCACTTTAATTTTTTTGTTCTCTTGATTAGTTACTACCAAAAAGTCATTCCTAAGATCTTCTCTAAACCTTTTTATGTCTCTTTTCTTGGTTGTCTCAATTTTTGGACCAATTGGGCATTTAAAACATCAAAACATACCTAAAATTCGAGGCTTATAAGCGACGCCTAGGCGCCCATTATCTGGTTGGGTAGTGCCTAGGCACTAGCTATTCTGTCAAATTTTTTCTTCAGCTTCATCAACTGAATTTCAAACATGCATAACTTTTGATCTATAACTCCAAATTGTGCTCCTTTTTGTGTTGAACTTCAAATTCAATTATATTTCCAAAGATATATTATGGACCCATGAAGATCTTTATACTCAAATTTGTGCTCTAATTTTTTCCCATGCTTCACGTGTATATAAATGTTTAATGGAAAACTTATCTGGTTATTCATTCAAAATTCGAGTTTTACCTAAAATAACTAACCAAACACAAAATTAAGTATAAGCAAACTTAAAATAACTTACAATTGATCACTATTAATTGTCAAGATATGTGTTAAATTACACTAATAATTCATCTTATCGCACAAAGATCCCTCTTTTACATAGAGTTTTACTAAAAATGTTGCAGAGTAAAGAAGAAGACGAAGAACAGCGGAGCTGCAAAAATCCTGGAAACTACTTAGGTTTTTTGTCTCTAAAAAGAGATATATCAATCTATATCACACGCGAGCCAATCTTTGATCCAATGGCTCAAACAGAAAATATATGAGAGAAAAGACTAGGAAGGACTTGAAGGCCTAAAGTTGCATTTTCTAATTTAACTCTTTTTATTTAGAAAAGCACTTTAATAAGTTTTTACACCTTTTTAAATCACACTATTCAAAACACAACTTCTAGCTGTCACTATTCATCATCCTTCTTACCATGACTGAATATTCTTCACAAAATCTTGCACATTGTTTTTTATCACAACTCACACCTCCACCTATACAAATCATGCATAGCCATTAGATTGATTTCTAGAATATTCATTTCAAGTGTATATATTCTAAACATTGTCATTCCTGTAACTTATTATACATTTTATTAATAGATATGTTTTTCATTTTTATTCCATTTGGTATCAAAGCAAAAATGGCCAATCCTAATAATTATTCCACATAAGGTTCCCAAACCAATCCTCCATCCATAATGATGTAACCACTACTGGGTGACAACCAAACAAATCCTTCCAGTGTTAACTTTTCACAAACTCCTTCTATAAAACTCTATAAACACAACTTCCTAATCTAGAAGAAAATGATCATACCTATAATCAGGAGATACAATTTAGAAGGTTTCATACTGGGAAGTAAACAATGCCCACCTGAATTTCTTAATACTCAAATCTCAACAAATCCTAAAGCAGAAGCTACTCCAAATCTTGTTTTTGGAAAATGGAACTGTATAGATCAACTACTGATGGGATGGTTGTACTCTACTATGAGCCCTAATATTTCTATAAGAATTGCCTATTCTAGATAATTCAACTGAGTTATGGATGGCAATCCAGAAAATTTTTGTGTAAAGAACAAGGCCTGGATTAGCTATCTTACTGGGGAACTTCATAATGTAAGAAAAGGAAATATGAGCATAGATGAACATCTTGCTATTGTCAAACAACTGGCCGACAACCTTGAAGTTGCAGGTAAGAAAGTTGATTTTACAGATCTTATCAATTATGTACTAGCTGGTCTATAGAAAAACTATAACCCATTGTTGTGCAGATCAAATGGCAGGGAACACATAAGTTGGAATGAGCTTCAATCTACTCTCACGACTTTTGAAAGCAGACTTCACATTCAAGCACTAAGGAATAATGTCACTATCCTAAACATCAATCATGGCTCAGTAAACTTCACTTATAAAGCACAACATGAACAAGGAAGAGGTTACAATCAGTTTCAGAGGGGAAGAACCTTCAACCACTATAGAGGAAAAAGAGGTGGAAGAAATCATGGAGTAATAACTTACAACTTTGATTGACTTGTCAAATTTCTGGAAAAATAGGTCACAATGCTGAGAACTACATTAACCCTCCAAGAAATTTTGCACAACAACAGCCAAACAATCCTACAACTCTTGCAGTTCTAATGGAAACTCCAGAAATAGTGAAAGATCAATCATGGTATGCAGATTCGGGGGCAACAAACCATGTGACAAGTGATGAAGGGAACTTGACCACAGTCTGCAAATACATAGGTAATCAAATAGTAATGGATGGAAATGGTTCAAGAATTAAAATATCCCATGTTGATAGTACAAATTTAAACACTAAAACACCACTTACACTCAAAAATATTCTTTATGAACCAAAAATCAAGAAAAATCCACTTCATGTCTCACAACTTATATCTCATAACCCAATCTTTATGGAATTTAATTCTAATCATTTTCTTGTTAAGGAAAAACACTAGAAGGAAGTGGTGTTTGTAACACCCCAGGCCAGGAAAGTTTAAAAGAAATGATAGGTACTACTCATACCAACAATGTGCACCTTCTTTTCCGGAAGTCCATCGTTAGAAACTACAAAGTTAAGTGTGCTTGGCTTGGAGCAATTCTGTGATGGGTGACCTCCTGGGAAGTTCCTCTTGGGAAGCGTGCGAGTGAAGACAAAGCATGCTGAAAAGACTCGTGTTGCTACAGTGGGGACAGTACGCCGTCATTTAACGGTCGGGACAGCCCGTTAAGTGGGACTCGGGTCGTTACAAATGGTATCAGAGCCGATCGCCAGCCGAAAAATCAGGAACTAAGTGCTACGCCATAGGGCGAGAGCCACATCTAGAATCTCAACGCCTGGCAACAGATCCTTAGATGGATTAAGCCCGAAGAGGACATCGCGAGTCTAACGGGGGATGATTGTAACACCCTAGGCCAGGAAAGTTTAAAGGAAATGATAGGTACTACTCATACCAACAAGGTGCACCTTCTTTTCCGGAAGTCCATCATTAGAAACTCCAAAGTTAAGCGTGCTTGACTTGGAGCAATTCTGTGACCTCCTGGGAAGTTTCTCACCGGAAGCGTGCGATTGAGGACAAAGCATGCTGAAAAGACTCGTGTTGGTACAGTGGGGACAGTATGCCGTCATTTAACGGTCGGGACAGCCCGTTAAGTGGGACTCGGGTCGTTACAGTGCTCAAGGGGAAGCTTGAAAAAGGCCTTTATCAGCAGAATCTTCCACAACAACTCATACCAAAAGACTCAAGCCTTCCAAATCATCACAAGTTCTCCTTCTACAACCAGTCCATCTAAAATAATAAAATGTCTACTACAAGTTCTCAGCAATTCCAAGAAAAAGAAGAATCTAATGTTCTTAGGTGGCACAAGAGATTAGGGCATCCATCTGTTAAAGTATTTTCCAAAATTCTAAAATTATGTAATGAAAATCTAGATTCTAATAAAAAATTTTGTGATGCTTATCAGTTTGGAAAATCTCATCTATTACCTTTCAAAAGATCTGACTCTAACTCTCTGTTTCCTCTTGACTTGGTTTTTGGTGACGTATGGGGACCCTCACCATTTAATTCGGTTTCGGGTTTCAAGTACTCCATTTCCTATGTTGATGATCATAGTAGGTTTTGTTGGCTCTATCTTATGAAACAAAAGCCTGAGTCATTATCTATCTTTACCCAATTCAAAGCCATAGTTGAAAATAAATTTGACAGAAAATTTAAAACACTCTAGTTTGATTGGGCGGAGAATTCAGGTCATTCACCACTACTTTTAAAGCATTAGGGATAGAATTTAGATATTCCTGCCCCTAAACTTCTCAACAAAATGGAAAAGTTGAACACAAACATAGACATGTAATAGAAACATGCTTTACCTTACTTTCTCAAGCTAACCTACAACTTAAAGGTACGATGCATTTCAAACCACATTGTACCTAATAAATAGAATTCCAACTACAATACTTGATCATAAATCACCATTTCAAGTTTTACATCAAAAGGAATTTGATTATAAAACATTAAAAATATTTGGATGTGCTTGTTTAACTTGTCTAGACCTTATCACAATCATAAGTTCAGCTTTCACAGTACAAAGTGTTTGTTTCTTGGTTATTCATCTTCTCACAAAGGTTTAAAATGTCTAAGCTCTACATGAAGAATCTATATATCTAGTGTAACCCCGAATTTGGTGGAGCTCGGGACGCCACTTCGTCCTTTAAATTTGACTTTATTGAGGAAAATAAATTTAATTCAAAACGTCACATTCATTATTTGAAACCTTCAGCGAAAATTTGATTAATTTAAAAATAGAACAATTCATAAAACTTGTGTCTCAATTATTTAAATGAAATTAACGATAAATAATTTAACGAGTAGCATTCATAAAATTGTCTAATAACATCATCATTTATTTAATTTTTCCAAAGCTGCCCATTCATTCGCCGCCATGTCCGAGATCTGCAAAAACTGTTAAAAAAATGGAATGAGTATTTCGAGAAATACTCAGTAGACTCATCGCCAATAATTAATTTACAGAATAATTGAACACGAAATTATGCAATCATACAGTGACGTCATCATCATATTCTGGGGCTCTTGTATTTTCAAAATCAATGCTGTTAAAATCATAGGATTTGGATAGTCTCGTCTCGTGCACTTAAGGCACATAAGTTATGCATAACATCATCATTTCTCATCTTATCTCATAAGAGATATTCTTTTCTCGTCTCATGGATCAAAGCATGTAAATCACGTAATTTCACATAAGACATGCAATTATAATTTAAAGTAATTAGTGGGGGCGAGTCTACCTCAAATCACGAGTCTGAAAGTTGAGCAAGAAAGTTCACGTTGTTCTTCTAAATGTCCAAGCTCCTCGTCTAACCAAAAATAAATAAACCTTAAAGTGGTATTTGAAAATCAAATGTTTCAATTGAAAGAGTTTTAAAAATAAAAGTTTAGGGATTAAAATTAAAATCAAACATAGTTGGGGTTGAGATAAATTATTTGCAAAGTTTAAGAGCTGAATAAAATATTACAAAAATTAAAGGATCAAAATAATACTTTTAAAAACTAAAGGGCTGAATTAAAATATTTTAAAACTGCAGGGGCTTAAAATAATAACTTTTCAAAAACTCAATAGGGACTGAAATAAACATGTTCAAAACTTGGGGTTGACTTAAAATAATTTAAAACCTTATGGCTTGAAACTTATTACTTTCAAAATTGGGCACAAAATGTAAATTCTCAAAAATAAAATGTAACATATACATATATCAAAAATCAAACTTATAATTATAATAATAATAAAAATAAATCATCTCTCCCTCCCCTCATTATCGAGCCAGAGAAGAGGAGAGGTGCGAGTGTGAGGAGGAGGCGCGACTGGTGCGTAACCGGTCCTCAGCCGACGACTGGCCGGCGAATCGTCGCCGCAGGTTGCGGCGAGAGGCGGTTCAGGAAGGAGGTTCAGGTTTGGGTTTTAGGTGCGAGGTTGGGTGCGAAACCGAGGCAAAAAATGAGGCTGGAGGTTGCGGTTTCCGATGATAATCCGACTGAAAAAGGTTCTGCAGTTGAGGTAGGTAACTGGGTTCATCTATTATTGGGCTTTTGGTTTTGATTTTTGGCTTATTTGGTGAGGATTTGGAGGCGACATTGGAGGATGGCCGTTGATGGTGGCGATTTAGGAAAAGGGTGGTGTTGGGTGCAGGCGGTGGCGGTAGAGGTGATGATGATCATGATGATGATGATGATGATGATGATTGGCGTTGAAGATGGAGGTGAATTGGAGAATGATGATGATGATTGGCGTTGAAGATGGAGGTGAATTGGAGAAGGTTGTAGCAGTGTGCGATGGTGATGGTGGTTTGGGTTCTCAATTGAGGTGGTGTTGGCCGTGGAATGGAATTCGCAGGCGGTGGCTGAAAGGGTGGTTCTTGCAGGTTGAGGTGGTGACGGAATACTTGGTGCTGCAGACGATTGGATGGTGGATTGATTGAATGCATTGGGTGTGGTTTATGGTGATTTGGTTGTGGATGGTTGGCGGCGGATGTGGTGGTTTTGGTGTTGAGGTTGAGGTCTTGGCTATGGCAGTAGCAGTAGTGATTTGTGGTGTGTTGAAATTTCATGTTGGTTGGGTGAAAGGGCTGTGGCAGAGGCGGTGGTTTGACTATGGCGTGCTGGGGTGGTTGGGCAATGGTTGATTGGTATCAGGTTCTGTGGTGGACCGATGGTTTGATCGATGTTGGTTGATTGCAAATTGGGGTTGGATGATGGTTAACAAGAAGGCAGTGGACAAGGGCAGAATTTGGAGTTGGATGATGGTGGTGATTCAGTGTTGATCACGAAGGAGGTGATGGAAGTGGATTTGTGAAGTTTGAAATGTTTGGGTGGAGATTTAATGGTGATGGTGAATTGGAATTGTGGTTGGTGGATTCATAAATGGAGATTTGTGGTGGAGGATTAGGTGGAAAATGAAATGGAAAGTGGTGTAAAGTATGGTGATTGATGATGATGAAATGGGTGGAAAAGAAGAAAACGTAGGATGTAATTAGGTTGAATGGCTAATTGTGAGGGATTAGGCAGAGATAATGGGGAAAACGTGCTTGAATATGAAAGTAGAAGTTGGGGAGGAAATTTTGGGATTAAAATGAATGTGAATTTGGGATTTTTAAAAATAAATAAAAATTTGCGAATGAATTTAAATTGGAGATAAAATATTTTGGATTTAAATAATAAATATTTGGATTAAAATACATAATAAATAAATAATGGAAATAAGATACTTTCATAAAAATTGAAATTGAACTACAATAAATTTAAATGATTTAAATTTTAACTTAAATGACCAGACGAAAATGTGTTTAAAATAAATAGGTAAAGTCGTAGCGACACATTTTAAATAATATTTATTTAAATAAGTCATGGAAAAGACTTGGTCGCTACATCTAGACATGTCACTTTTAATGAAAATGAGTTCCTTTCTGTCTCACTCTTTCAAAAAAGATCACAAATTCCTGAAACTATCATCACAGTACCTAATTTTTCAATTCTTACATTTACCATTTCTCATTGAATGTAATACTCAAAATCTAGTTGATATTGGTTAGACTCAGGTCCCTGCAACAACATTTCCTAGAGAAAGCTCAATCACTAAACCTCCTAACAACTGCTCAATACTAGAAAATCATGTGACATCTCCAAATACATCCATCGATACTTCAAACTATCATCACACTCACCTATCACCTCAAAAGTTACTTGAAAACTATTCCTCCTCACCTAATACTGATTACACACATCTGCAGATTTCAAATAACCCAAACACCTTCCTAGACCACACCAACATGGGACTAAGTCTAAACTTACACCCTATGACAATAAGAGGCAGAGCAGGAACATTTAAACCTAAAACCTATATGGGTAAAACTGTGAAAGATGAAAAAGAACCTTTAAGTTCTATGGAGGCTTAGAAGAATCAGAAATGAAAACAAGCAATGCAGGTAGAGTACAAAGGCTAGATGAACAACAACACATGGAATCTTGTTCCATGTTCCTCCTCCTACAACTTTGTTGGAAATAAATGAGTATTTAAAATGGAAGAGAATTCTGATGGGTCTATTCAGAGGTTTAAAGCTCCCTTGGTTGCCAAACGCTTCCATCAAACCCATGGAATTGATTTTGAAGAAACATTTAGCACAGTCGTTAATTCTATGACAATGAGAATTGTGTTAACTTTGGTAATTGCAAATGACTGGGAAATTAAATTAGGTAGATATAAATAATGTCTTTCTAAATGGGCTATTGGAAAAGGAGGTGTACATTGTTCAACCCGAGTGCTTTATTGGTAAAAGCAGGCCAACACATGTATGTTAACTAAACAAGGCTTTATATGGGCTTAAGAAAGTTCCAAGAGCTTGGTATAATAGCCTGAAGTCCACATTGCAGAAATGGGATTTTAATAAGTTAAAGGATGATTCTTCATTGCTCTATTTTAGAGACAAAGACTACATCATTTTTGCTTTGATTTATGTTGATGATATTGTTGTAATTGGTAATATTACTTAACTACAACGATTTATTAACGGACTTCACAATTAGTTTGCACTAAAAGATATGGGGAAGTTACATCTTTTTCTTGAAATTGAGGTATACAAAGATGAGTCAGGATTACTTGTAACTTAAACTAAGTACATAAATTAACTGCTGAAGAAATTTGGACTTGAGAATGTAAAGGAATGCCTTACACCTAGCACGGTCAATCTAGTTTTGTTAAAAAAATGTTGGAGAACCTCTTGAGAATCCTACATCTATAGGAGGGTAGTAGGAGAACTTTAGCATCTGTAAAATACCAGACTTGACATCTCCTTTGCAGTCAATAAACTTAGTCAATTCACGCAGAAACCTAGGTTCACTGACAATCTCTAAAAAGGGTAATTTAGATATCTAAAAGGAACAATAAATTAAGGTTTATGGTTGAAACAAAGTGAAAGATTTGAGATTCCAGGCTTCTCAGATGCAGATTGGGCATCTTGCTCTGATGATAGGAGATCAACTGCCTCCTACTGCATCTATTTGAGAGAAAACCTAATTTCCTGGTCATCAAAGAAACAAGGAGTTGTTTCCAAATCCTGAACAGAGTCATAGTATAGAGCTTTGGCATCTGCTTCGTCTGAAATCTCATGGACTGAATCCCTATTTAAAGAACTCAATCTACAATTGAATGTCATGCACTTGCTTCAAATCTTGTATACCATTCCAGGACCAAGCATATTGAATTGGATATCCATTACATTAGGGATAAAGTTCTAAATAAAACTTTGGAGATTAGATATGTACCTTCTTCTGATAATGTTCCAGATCTCTTGACAAAATCCTTGTTGAGTCCAGGTTTCCAGATGCTTAGAGATAAACTGGGAATCTCCATACGCCATTCCAGTTTACAGGGGAGGGAAAATATATGAGAGAAAAGACCGGGAAGAAGTTGAAAGCCCGAAGTTGCATTTTCTAATTTAACACTTGTATTTAGAAAAGCACTTTTATAAGTTTTATGCATTTTCAAATTGCACTATTCAAAACACAACTTCAGCTTTCACTATTCACCATCCTTCTCATCGTGACTAAATATTCTTCATAGAATCTTGCACGTGGCTTGTTATCATAGCTCACACCTCCATCTGCACAAATCACGCATAGTTATTAGACTGATTTCTAAAATATTCATCTCAAGTGTATATATTTTGAACATTGTCATTCTTTGTAAATTACGATACATTTTATTAATAGATATAATTTTCAGTTTTACCATTCAAACCCTCATTTTCTTCTGTAGGCATAAAATAATTAGCAACCTCTTATAAAATGGTGATTACTTGCAAAAAAAATAAAAGGGAATTGAGCTGATGGAATGACTTTTCCATGAAAACTTTGAATTGCGAGGTATAGCATTAAACAAAAATGAAGTTGCATGCTGTCGGTTAGTACTCTTGAGAATACTTATAGTCTTTGGTATTCTTTCTATATTGTATATCTCTAGTTTCTGGTAGGACTCATATTGCAAATTATATATTGCATTACATTTATAACCCTAGCTCTAAGATGTACATTCTCAACTTTTTTGTAATAAGAAAAACTCATTTCTTCTTCATGTTATCGAGTGCTCCATGGCCAACGGCAATCACGCCACCATCTGAAATGAGTTTTCCACTCACCGTCGAGCTGTTTCGTCCACTACTCGGCTGATTCAACGAAGGTTAAAACTCCCATTTCGTTCTTTTTTTTATTCCCTCTTCATTTCAATTCTTCATGGACGACACCACCATTAGAAATGAGACTCCAGCCACCGAAAATCAAACCACTGAAAATCAAACTTCACCAGCGATAAGCCTTCAACAACCAAAAATTGCCCTGTAACTGGATATCAAACTTCAAGCTCCGATATCTCTTCAACACAGGTGACTTCTACTGCACCTCTAGGCTTAACCTCTGTTTAAATTTACAGCTCCTATAAGAAATACTCTTGGTCAATTCTGCTCATTGAATTTAAATAATGATAACTATCTGTTATGGAAAAATCATGTATTAACGGTTATAAGGGGTCACAAACTTGAGGGGTTTATATTAGGAACAAAGGCTTGCCCACATGAGTTCTTATCTGAACAAGTAAATTGTGTTACTTTGATAAAATCAAATCCTGAATATGGAGATTGGTTTGCTCAAGATCAAATGCTTCTTGGTTGGATTTATAATTCAATGGAATTGGATATTTCCTCTCAGGTTATTGGGATCAAAAATTCCCAGGAACTTTGGTTTGTGGTTGAAAACTTGTTTGTGTGCACTCAAAATCCAATATGATGTACTACAGAAAGGAATTTCAAAAGGTTCAAAAGAGAGGTACAAAAATGGAAGATTACGTTAAGGCAGTGAAGAAACTGGCTGATAACTTGGCCTTGGCAAGCCATCCAGTGACAAATGAGGAGTTCATCTGATGAGAACCAAGAAAGTCAACCCACAAACCAAGGAAGTCAATGCTCGATTCATGTTCTGGTGGGCCTATGATGAGGTCCAAGGTCAAAAAGGTTCAAGATTCGATGGCGGGACTCATTTATAAGCTCCAAAATCAAGTCCACTTTGAAGAGAGCAAAATTGAAGTCAATTGCATCATTTCTGAAGCTAGGCCCTTTCGGTCGACCGAAAATTGCCATGTTCGACCGAAAGTCTGCAGGATTTTTAAGGGTGCCCTCATTTAGTTTCGACTGATCCTAGTTTGACTGAAACTGTCACTTCGGTCGACCATGTGATTGATCGAAAGTGTTTCGGTCTGGTCGACCGAAACGCGCTAAACTTGAAAACGCGGGGTTTTTGTGCAATTTTTAATTTTCATTTCAACCCCAATTTTTGTAACATAAAAACATTACCTATCCTTTCCAAAATCCCTACCTTAGAACTTGAATGATTGGTGTAAAGAATACTTGGGTAAGTTAAATCTTCCCTTTTCTCTTGTAACTTCTTGAAAGTTATTCAACTTCATTTGAGAAATTATATTCTTGTGTTGTTGTTGATTTTCACCATCTTGAAATTTGTTTAATCTTTTCCATTGGGCTTGGTTCTTTAACCTATGAATTTTTTTTGGGATTTAAACTTGGGTTAAGTTATCTTCATATCAATTTTAGCTTTCTTAGGTTCGATTCAAATAGTTGTGGCAGTTTTTGGTCAATATACCAAGGGGGTTCACATCATTTAGTATCAGAGCTTCGCTCTAAAATTGATATATCTATCCTTTAAATTCTTGTTATTTTTGTTGTTTCATCATATCAAAAAAAAAAAAAAATCAAAAATTGTGAAATATTATTATTCTTGAGCTTTGGTTGATTACTATACATTGGGTCATTGTTTGTTGCCATATTTGAGTTGTTGGGGTATATTTGAACAAACACTTAAACAATTCCTATGCTATTCAATGTGTGCATTCAAGATGTTTGACAAAATGTCCCAAAGAAAAATTTCATGTTTAATCCCACTTTGCAAGTACCAAACATATTCCTAGTTGGCTACTTGTTCCATTACCAATTTCTTTGTTATCCTACTCTTGAAAACCTTTTCATAGAAATCCAATTCTCATATCTCTTGCATAGTAGAAAACAAAGAAATTTTACTTGCTATTGTGTCTAATCACTTTAAAATTCCTTCTTGCTTTGGTGGTGGTTTTTGACTTCACAAGGATTAATTTGTCTCTGTCTAGTTGGTTATCTTCCTTTTAAAAACTTTATAAGGGAATTTGTGATTGGAAAAAGGCAAGAGTGGTGAGCTCAATTGAGGGTAAAAGTCTATCTTGAGTGAACACGAGAGAGAGAGAGAAAAATATCTTGTGAGGACACTTGCACCCTTGCACTTTATGGCTAATACACGCACTTCAAGTGGGCAAGACTCTAATTCCCAAACTCAATAAATGCAGGACACCTTACAAACCCTTTCGGCTGGCATGACAAGACAAGCGGAGGCAACAACTATAATGATGAGGCAAATGGAGGCGATAGGAGGGAGATTGGATAGGCTAGAAGCAAGAAGGGAGGATCCACTGCCAAGGGATAAAGTTTAGAGAAGGGGGAATAGGAGAGGATTTAAAGATGAGTATAAGGATGAGATGGAGAGTGAAGGAGGTAGTGACCAAAATTGGAACGTGGGTAGAAATAGAGGTGGGCACCATGATAGGGAATTTGATCGGGGACATTCGAGGGAGCCTAGAGGTAGAGACGGAGTAGATGAAAATACTGGTAGTATTAAGATGAAGATCCCTTCATTTCATGGGCAGAGTGACCCCGATGCCTATTTGGAGTGGGAAAGAAAAACGGAGTTGATTTTTGAATGTCATAGGTACTCCGAGGAGAAGAAGTTCAAGCTAGCGGTGGTAGAGTTTACCGAATATGCTCAAGATTGGTGGGATAAATTTTTGCTCACAAGGAGGAGGAACTATGAGGGGGGTGTGAACACTTGGGGTGAGTTGAAGAGCCTCATGAAGAAGAGGTTTGTGCCTAATCACTTTTATAGAGGGCTATATCAAAGGTTACAAACTATTAAGCAAGGGTATCGGAGTGTTGAAGATTATTATAAGGAATTGGAGAAGGCCCTAATGAGGGCAAATATAGAAGATAGGGAGGCCACATTTCTTAGTAGCTTGAATATGGAGATAGCCAATGTAGTAGAATTGCACCATTACGTAGAGATGGAGGAATTGGTGCACATGGCTATCAAGGTGGAGGATCAATTGAGAAAGAAAGATCAATTTAAGAAAAAGGGGCAAGAGAAATATGTCAGGGGCTCTAACTCAACTTCGAAATCCAAATGGTGTAATGAGAGAATTGATAGAGCACCTCCTATAGAGAAGAGTGAATCACCCAAAGGGAAGGAAATTGTGTTCCATAAAGACAAGCCCAAGGTTGGTTCAACTACCTCGAGAAGTAGGGATGTTAAATGTTTCAAGTGTTGGGGTAGGGGGCATTATTCTCGTGATTTCCCGAAGAATAGAGTGATGGTCATTCGGAAAGGGGAGTGATATTCCGAAGATAAGGATGAAGAGGGACAAAATTTGGTGGGACATGAGAGTGATAGTGATGAAGTGGAAGTGGAAGTGGAAGGGATTGTTAGCCCACCTAAGTCCTTGGTTATTATGAGAGCTCTCAATACCCAACTCAAGATTAGTGAGGTAGAAAAGCAAAGGGAAAATATTTTCCACACCTAGTGCCTTGTTAATGATAAAGCATGTAGTATCATTATTGATGAGGGTAGTTGCACCAATGTGGCTAGTGCTAGAATGGTGGAGAGGTTAAAGTTACCAACGAAGATGTACCCAAGTCCTTACAAGTTACAATGATTGAGCGACTATGGGGAGGTGAGGGTGACAAAGCAATTCCAAGTGGATGGGAAGCAAGTGGTCTTATTACCATTGAGTCCGGAGGAGGTTTATAAAGACCAAATGAAACTCAAGGGGGGAGGTCGAGGAGAGAGAAAGAAGAGAGATGAGTAGCACAAGCAAGGGGAAAGAGGGTGGAGAAAAAAGTGAGGGGAAGAGTGAGAAGAAGAACGAAGAGGAGAGAGGGAGAAAAAAAGGGTGAGTTTTTATGCTAGTAAGGGGGATATTGAAAAAACGTTAAAAAGAAATCAACAAGTGCTCTTGTTAGTTTACAAGGAATCTCTCCTTAAACTTGATGAGTCTCACAATTCCCTCCTCGATTTAGTTGTTTCCTTGTTGCGGGAATTTAAAGATGTTTTCCCAGAGGAGATGCCTAGTGGTCTTCCACCCACTAGAGGCATCGAGCATCAAATTGATCTCGTTCTTGGTGTAGTCATCCCAAATAGACCGGCATATCGATGCAACCCAGAGGAAAATAAGGAGCTCCAAAGGCAAATTGAGGAGTTGATGAGCAAATGATATGTTCGAGAGAGCATGAGTCCTTGTGCCATGCTCGTGCTCCTAGTGCCCAAGAAGGATGAAACCTACAGGATGTACGTTGATTTTCAGGCCATCAACAACATAACGGTAAAGTATCGCCATCCCATTCCTAGATTAGATGACATGTCAGATGAATTACATGGCTCTTGCATCTTTAGTAAAATTGACTTGAGAAGTGGATACCATCAAATTAGGATGAGGGAAGGAGATGAATGGAAGACCTCATTTAAAACTAAAGATGGTTTGTATCAATGGTTGGTCATGCCGTTTGGTCTCACTAATGCACCAAGCACTTTCATGAGATTGATGAATCATATCTTGCTTGCATTTATTGGAAAATTTGTGGTTGTCTACTTTGATGATATTTTAATTTATAGAAAGAATTTTAAAGAGGATGTAGAACATTTGAGATGTGTGCTTACGGTTTTGAAAGAAGAAAAATTATATGCCAATCTCAACAAGTGTCATTTTTGCATGAAAAGTGTCATCTTTCTTGAATTTTTTGTTAGCACCAAAGGAATTTAGGTTCATGAAGAAAAGGTCAAGGACATTAGGGAATGGCCAACTCCCAAAAGTGTCACCGAGGTAAGAAGCATTCATGGCTTCGCTAATTTCTACCGACGCTTTGTTAAAGATTTTAGCACTCTAGATTCGCCACTTACCGAAGTTGTTAAAAAGAACGTTGGGTTTAAATGGAGGGTAGCCTAGAAAAACGCTTTTAATGTCATAAAAGAAAAATTATGCACCGCACCTATTTTGGCATTACCTAACTTTGACAAACTTTTCTAGATTGAGTGTGATGCTTGAGGAATAGGTATTGGAGCGGTGTTAATGCAAGAGAAGAGGCCAATTGCCTACTTTAGCGAGAAGTTCAACGGGGCCACCTTGAAACCTATGACAAGGAGCTCTATGCCCTGGTGAGAGCATTAGAAATGTGGAGTCACTACCTGTGGTCGAGGGAGTTTGTTATCTACACGGATCATGAGTCGTTGAAGCACTTGAAGGGGCGAGTCAAATTGAGCAAAAGACACGCTAGGTGGATGGAGTACGTGAAGACCTTTCCCTACTCATCAAATACAAACAAGATAATGAGAATGTGCTAGCCGATGCCCTCTCCAGAAGGTATGCTCTTATCTCTACCTTAGGTACCAAATTGTTGGGCTTTGAAGGTATTAAATATTTGTATGTGAATGGTGTGGATTTAGCAAGTGTATTCGTGTCATGTGAGAATGTTTCATGTGACAAATTTTATCGGCATGATGGGTTTTTATTTCGCAAGAACAAGCTTTGTGTGCCAAATTGCTCCATGAGGGAGTTGTTGGTTAGGGAGGCTCATGGGGGAGGTTTAATGGGCCATTTTAGGGTAAAGAGGACTTTGGAAGTTTTACAAGAATTTTTTTTTTTTTTTTGCCAAAGATGCGAAGAGATGTTGAGAGAATTTATTCTAGGTGTGACTTGTAAGAAGGTCAAATCCAAAGTAGTCCCACACGAATTATATACGCCCCTACCCGTCCCTCGTGAACCTTGGACTGAAATTTCGATGGACTTTATTTTGGGTTTTCCTAGGTCTAAGAAGGGGAATGATTCCATCTTTGTGGTCATGGATAGGTTTAGTAAAGTGGCACATTTTCTCGCTTGCCATAAAATTGATGATGTCATTCATATAGTCGACCTACTCTTTAAGGAGATAGTACGACTTCATGGAGTCCCTAGGAGCATTGTGTCAGATAAAGATGTCAAATTCCTTTGATACTTTTGGAAGGTATTGTGGGGAAAATTGGGGATTAAACTTTTATTTTCAACAACTTGTCACCCCCAAATCGACTACCAAACCGAGGAATATTAACACATCTCCTTCTCACTATCATTAAGAGCAACCTAAAGAATTGGGAAGAATGTCTGCCTTTTGTTGAATTTGCTTATAATCGAAGTGTTCATTCTACTACTTCTTTTTCTCAAATCAAAATTGTATATGGCTTTAACCCATTAACTCATTTAGATTTGATTCATTTTCCTGTTGATGAAAGAGGTAGTTTGGATGGGAAAAGAAAGGCGAAGTTGGTCAAATCTCTCCACGAGAAGGTCAAACTCCAAATCGAGAAGAAGAATGAACAATACGGATCCAGGGCCAATAAAGGCAAGAAAATGGTGACATTCGAACCAAGTGATTAGGTATGGTTGCATTTGAGGAAAGAGCAGTTCCCCACTCAAAGAAAATCCAAACTGCAGCCTCGTGGTGATGGCCCTTTCCAAATCCTTGAGAAAACTAATGATAACGCCTACAAGATTGAACTCCCCGGTCAGTACAATGTATCGGCTTCTTTTAATCTCTCTGACTTATCTCCTTCTGACGTAGGTGAAGATTCGAGATCGAATCATTTTCAATTGGGAGGGGATGATGAGACCCAAGGAAGTCAACCCGCGAACCAAGGAAGTCAAAACTTGATTCATGTTCCGGTGGGGCCATGACGAGGTTCAAGGTCAAAAAGGTCCAAGAGTCGATGGAAGGACTCATTTACAAGCTCCAAAATCAAGTCCACTTTGAAGAGAGCAAAACAGAAGTCAATTGCATCATTTTTTAAGCTCAGACACTTTCGATCGATCGAAAGTTGCCATGGTTGACCGAAAAGTATGCAGGGTTTTTAAGGGTGGCCTCAGTCAGTTTTGGCTAATCCTCGTTCGACCGAAAGTGTCACTTCAGTCGACCGTGCAGGTCGACCGAAATGCGATGAACTTGAAATCAGGGGGTTTTTTGAGCAATTTTCTAATTTTCATTTCAACCCCAATTTTTGTAACATAAAAAAAACTACCTCTCCTTTCCAAAAGCCCTAGCTTAGAACTTGAATGATTGGTATAAAGAACACTTGGGTAAGGTAAATCTTCCCTTTTCTCTTATAATTTCTTGGAAGTTATTCAACTTCATTTGAGTAATTATATTCCTATGTTGTTGATTTCCACCACCTTGAAATTTGTTTAATCTTTATCCATTGGGCTTGGTTCTTTAACCTATGAATTTTGGGTGGGATTTAAACTTGGATTAAGGTGTCTTCATATCAATTTTAGCTTTCTTGGGTTCGATTCAAATAGTTGTGGCAATTTTTGGTCAATATACCAAGGGGGTTCACATCATCATCATCTCTCAGACTTTAGCTGGCCTAGACTCACTTGAATATAACACTGTTGTCTATCAAATTACTGTGATTGACAACATCTCTTGGATTGAATTGCAATCTAAACTTCTTAGCTATGAAAGAAGATTGGAACAGCTTAACTCTAGCACGACATCTTTGAATTTGGGACAACCCTCTGTGAGCTTTACCTCTAACAAAGAAGGAGGCAATCAATTCAAGAACACTGGAAATTCAGCTAGCACTAGTCAAAGTCAAAAAAGAGGAAATTTTGGAGAGTACAGAGGTGGTAGAAATCATTTTAGTCATGTACAAGGGCATTACAGAGGAGGCTATGGTGGTTATAGAGGTGGTAGATATCGAGGAAGAGGAGGAAGAAATGACGTTCAAAGAAATAACTACAGAATAATATGTCAGATATGTGGAAACTCTGGTCACACTGCAGCTATTTGTTAGTTCAGAAATAACCAGTCCTACATGGGAACAGCGCCAGGAAACATGAGGTTCCATAATAGCAATTTCAGTCATCCACAATCAACGTTCATTGCCTCACCCGAAACAATTGGTGATCCTGCTCGGTATGTTGACAGTGGTGCAAGCAGTCATGTTACTGAGATGCCAACAATCTTATCCAAGGAACTGCATACCATGGTAAGAAAAGCTTAACTATAGGAAACGGAGAGAAATTAAAAATATCTCAAACTGGTTGTAATATTATGCCTACTCTTGATGGAAGGTTCTTACTCTTAAAAGAGATTCTCTTTTTTCCTGGTATTGCCAAAAATCTCATTAGTGTATCTCAATGAACAGCTTGTAATGATATATTTATTGAATTTCACTCTCATCACTATTTTGTCGAGGACAAGCACACGGGGATGAAGATATTGTAAGGGAGACTTAAAGATGGCTTCTATCAGTTGAACTCTCCCACAAAAGTGACCAGTAGTTAGTATAATTCTACTTTTACTCATAAAATTTCCATGTTGAAAGTACCTAGTCAATTGCCCTCTTTATCTCAGCAATATTTTGTCCGCAATGTAAATAGTTCTAATCCCAGAAGTGAATTATGGCATAAAAGACTAGGTTATCCCTCTAATAGAGTTTTGTCTGTCATACTCTAAAGGTGTAATGAGCAAGTTGATGTTAATAAAGAATCTATGTTTTGTGATGCTTGTCAGTTTGGCAAATCTCATTTACTTCCTTTTCCTAAATCAGAGTCATGTGTTGATAATATTCTTGAACTAATTCATACAGACATTTGGAGATCTTCTCCTATTACATATGTTTCAGGTCATAAATATTACATTCATTTTATTGATGATCATAGGAGATATACTTGGATCTATCCTTTGAAACACAAATCTGAAACTCTATCAACCTTTATTCAATCCAAAAAAATTGCTGTGAATAAATTTGATAGAAAAATCAAATGTCTCCAATCAGACATGGGTGGTGAGTGTATGAGCCTACTTCATCTTGTTAAACGAAGTGGAATTGAAGTCAGATACTCATGTCCTTACACTACAGCCCAAAATGGAAGAGCGGAAAGAAAACATAGGCATATTGTAGAAACTATTTTAACACTACTTGCACAAGCATCTATGCCTTTGAAGTATTGGGTTGAAGCATTTTAGAAAGCAACCTTTCTCATTAACTTACTCCCAACTCCAGTGCTTAAATGGGCCTCTCCTATAGAGAAACTCTTAGGAAAAACACCAAACTACAAAACTTTTAAAATATTTGGTTGTTCTTGCTTTCCTTGTCTCAGATTATATCAAAATCACAAATTTTAATTTCATTCCACTAAGTGTGTCTTTCTTGGTTATTGTGAAATTCAAAAGGTTTCAAATTCCTAAGCTCAACCGAAAGAATCTATGTGTCCACACATGTTGTTTTCAATGAAAAAGAGTTTCCTTTTCAGCATGGATTCCTAAGCACAAAGAAACCGGAATCCGAAACTGTCATCCTCTCAAAGGACTTGATGCATCTCACCCCTATAAGTCCAAATCTATTCGGACTCCTGTAAGTCAAAATTTATCCACAAAGTTTTGGATATGGTACAGGAAATTCTATGATTCCCCTTTGTAACACACCGATTTTCGTAAACCCGGGATGTCAGACATCTTTTAAAATTAGTTTTGAAAATAATAATTGTGCAGAAAATAACTAAGATAAAATTTGCTTGATTTTATTTAAGAATCCAAACAGTAAAGCAAATTCTAAGTTTAACATAAATCTGATAAAATAAACAAGTTTTCCAATCTCGAAACAAAAATATATTTCAAACTTATTCAGTAGCCACCACCGCATGTTCCATGACCAACTCCAAAATGTATAATTTGTAAGTTTAAAATAGGGGTGAGCATTTCATAGCAATACTTAGTAGGTTCAGTGCAATTTAAATAAACTATATCGTAGATAACACATATAATTATGCAACTTAAGTCATAAATTCTCATGCAATAAGAAAATACTCTCATGACCAAAGGCAAGTGGCTGGCTCATGCCCGAAGACATGTAAATCTAGGCCCGAAGCCAAGTGGGTCATGTCCGAAGACATGTAGATCTGGGCCCAAAGGCAAGTAGTGATCTGGGCCCGAAGACATGTGGATATCATAAATTACATAATCACATACATAAGTTTACAATAGGGTTTACTTAATATTGCGCATTTAAAATAAAATATTATTTAAGTAATGAACCTACCTTAAAATGTCGTTGAGTAATAAGAATTCTAGACTTTTTGAAAATACCGCTCCTCGTCTATCCCTAAAATAAATAATTTCTAATTAGAAACTTGAAATTAAAGTTTTGTAAATAAAAATAAATTTTGAGGGTTGAATTGAAAGAATTTAGAAGTGTAAGGCTTGGTCTAAAATGGTAAGGTTTAAAGATTTGGGACTGTGTGCAAATAATTAACGAGGGACTGAATTGACAAACCCAGAAAGTTGCTGGCCAAATTAGATTTTAGCAGAGAATGTAGGTCAATTTGACTCAATTGAAAATTTGAGACTTAATTAAAATCAACTGGAAACAATGGAGTTGAAATAAAACATATTAAATATAAAGGGAAAGGTTGGAAAACTACGGGATTTAAAGCATAAAATCAAAATGTTAAAATTAAGACTCTCTCTCTCTCTCTCTCTCTCTCTCTCTCTCTCTCTCTCTCTCTCTCTCTCTCTCTCTCTCTCTCTCTCTCTCTCTCTCTCTCTCTCTCTCTCTCGATAAACAGAGAAGAGGCGAGAGTGGACACCGAGTCCTCTTGATTTAAGAGTTACCGGACGCCCTCGCCAGTGGTATGCCGACGATAATGCCACTGTAGAGTGGCCACGATGAGGGTGGGTAACGGAAGGAGAAAAGAAGGCAAGAACGAGTTTGATTTTGTCCAAACCGAGGGGGGAGTTAGAACTTGAAATTGTGATTTTTAGTGTTAATTTGGCCAATACGGGTGGCAATTGAGGTAAGGTAATGAGTTTATTTCCGTTTCTTGGTTTTGCGGTTGTTTGGGTTGAAGTTGGGTAGTCTTGAACTGGGATAGTGGCAGTCATTGGTGGTTCGTGCAGTGGTGTGGTGGCTGGTGTTGGATGGTAAAATTGTGGTGGTTGTTGGTGTGGCAATTTTGGAGTTAGGCAGTAGGTGTTGGCAGGTGTGGTGTTTTCCATGGTGAAGGGAGGTGGTGATGTTTAGTTCAACTATGGTTGATGGAAGAGGCGACGTTGGTGTCCAATGTCTTGTGTGGTGCTATTTATGTGGCGGTTGGCTGTCGAATTTGGGGGTGATGGTGGTGCTCGATTGAGGTTTCGGCAATCGTTGTTTTAGTCTCCTTCAACCCATTGCTTGGATCAAAGTGACAATTCTCAAGTCCTCCAATTCTATATATTGGATTGGAGAACGTTGAAGAGCATGAAATTTGAAAAGGGGACGGTCATGGCAATGTATTTTTGTGAATGCTTGGGCTAGCATAGGTGGTTGAGAGTGTGGAAGAATTCAAACCAGTATTGGGATTGAGTATGTGTCGTGAGCTTGTGAGGAGGGGAGGAGTGTATTCTGTTGATTTGTAGCTGATAATGGTAGGTCGGTGATTGAGGGGAAATTATGGGCTGAAATATGCCATGAAAAAAAATGTGTGTGATAGAGGGTGTGATAGAGGCAGGGAAAGATTGGAATTGTGCTAAATATTGTAAGGAAAGATGTAGAATTTGAAAGTTGTCAAAAATGGAATAAAGAATGATTTAAAATGAATTTATTTAAAATGAAGAAAATGATATTAATATTTGATGTTTGGACTTAAAAAAAAAAATAACTAATGAAATTGGGATATTTTTAATAAGAATTGGAATTGGACTAAGATTTTAAATAGACTAGTTTAAAATAAATTAATATGGCTAGACGAGTGCGCTAATTTTGAAAAATAGAAAATTGTTAAAATTGGAGGTCGTACCGATTAGTTTGTTAAAATAAATTTCAAAACTTGAAGATTTCTCGGTCGCTACAACCTTACCCACTTAAAAAAATCTCGTCCTTGAAATTTAACCAATTTAATATGGGAGGTCTGGGTATTTGGCAAGAGTGTCTTCTTCCTTTTCCCAGGTGATCTCCTCTCTACTATATTTACCTCATTGGACTTTGACTAAAAGGAACTTCTCGATTTCTATGGACATAGACTCTTCTTTCTAAGTGCAGACAAGTGTCTTCTCATATGTCAAGTCTGGTCGAAAACCAACTATCAGAATACTCACTACATGGTTCTGGTCATGAGTCTAAATAAGGTCATGTGAAACAAGTTCTCTATTGTTGAAAATTCTGGTGGAAAAGTCAACTAATAAATCACATTTTTTTATCCTTCCTAATATCTGGGTCCTAACTATCTAGCTAGGCATGGAACACTAGAGTGATTAGATGTAAACAGGAATGTCTAAGATTGATAGGATTCCTGCGATTGCATCGGAGTCTCGATCGGCATCCTCATGTGTCATGGAGAACATTTTGGCATTTCCCTTCTTTCCTTGATCATTCTGCTTAGTCAACTCGTTGCCCCTAGCTGAACCGAAGCTACAATCATTCACCTTGTGACCCGGGTTTTCGCATCTATAGCAGACATCTTTTCCCAAAGGCACTCCCCCCGATGAGGCCTTTGACACATGGGGCACGAAGGGTTATTACTGGATGTTTGTCCTCCGGTAGGCCTACTGTTGGTTTTCTTGTTAGGTGCATTTTTCCCATTGCTTTGCTAATCCTGACAGTGGTTCTGCCATTTCCTTTTTCCCTGTTCAATTTGAGGACTCTGTTCACCATACCTCGTGTCGGCATATGCCATTTCCTGAGTTTTTCTTGCTACTTCTCGATAAGTAGGAAGCTCGTGGGAGCTAACAATCTGACAAATATCAGAGCACAACCCCCGCTCGAAGCGACAAGCCTTCTTCTTTTCCATTTCAACCAGATGAGGAGCATAACGAGACAACTCCTTGAATCTTCTCTTATACTCAGTAATCTCCAGTTCTCCCTCGCTAAGGCAAAGGAATTATGTCTCCTTAGCGTCTCTGAAAGCTTGAGGAAAGAACTTGTCTCTGATCTCTTCTTGGAAATCGGCCCCTGTTAAGGTCTCCTGTTGAGTTGCAATCTTGGTTCACGATGCTGACTCCCACCAGTAGCTGGCTCTACCTACGAGCATAAATTCAGCACAAGAAATCTTCTTGTCTTCCGGGCAGGAGATGTGCCGAAAGATCTTTTCGATGGCCTGGAGCAACTCTTCCACTGCCAATGGAACATCTCTGCCATAAAACGAAGTTGGACGGTATCTCCGGAACTATTCTATCACTAGCACTATAGAGTTAATTGGCTATGGGGTTTGTCTTATCTCTTGCACCGTCTTAAGTAATTCCATAATGATGTCGGCTTGACCTCTAGACATAGTCTTAACAAATCAAAATAAAACGAGGTGTTACAACCAAATTCAAGTGTACCCAACATAAAATAGATATAGCAATAAAAGAGGACATCTATTGAAATAATAAAAAGAATAAATAAATGACATTATATTTCAATTTTTAAAATCCTTCCATGAGGGTACAAAATCAGCATCTTCTTTTGGTCTAGATCAGCATCTTCTTTTGGTCTTTCCTCCTGGCACTAGATCAGCATCTTCTTTTGGTCTTTCCTTGGGTTCTTCTTCTGGGTCTTCTTCAGGTTCCTCCTCGTGATCACCCTCGGGAACCAACTCATTCTCTTGCTTAGGCTCGGGCTCGACTACTAGCACCTCATCAGGTGCAAATCCGTAAGGTGTCCTTGTTGTACATGGGCTAATACGCCACCAGTCTCTCATAGAAAGTCTCATAGTCGAGGTCCACATTAGTAGACGTATCCGTACCCACGTATATCATGTGAACCAAGTCTCGTGTATCATTCGGAAAGGATGAGATCATATGGTGGATTGATTGGAAATAGTTGGTCATGTAGCCATATTGTAAGGCCCGTTTACGTAAATAATTTAGTTTCCCAACATGTTGGGCTATAGTCCATTCAGGTCTAGGCTTGAAATATTTACAATCCCTAGTGGCTACCTTAGCGGAATCAAGTCCATACTCGGTGGCATATCCTAAAACCAATTATGCAAAGTCAAATTGGGCGGGGTTATTCATTTCTCTTAGTTAAATTACGAGGACGTGAAAATAAAGCATTTGATTTATTACAAATTATGCTCAAATTTTTTTGGTTGGATACAAGTTCTTTCTTCACTATAAGTTCTCGTAAATCATATCTCATGTGTCCAAAATAAATTTCTCGTAAAACATTTCTCACATATCCAAAATAATTTTTTTTCTATCAAAACATATCTTCTTTACCTTGGAGTCGGCGAAACGGGCGATAGCTGGTGGCAAATTTCATTAATGAATAAATTATTTTTGAAAATTTGCAATTCTTCAGAAACGTAGACCTGCTCTGATACCACACTGTAATGTCTCGATTTCCGTAAACCCGGGACATCAGACATCCTTTAAGATTAGTTTTCAAAATAGGAATTGTGCGTAAAATAACTAGGATAAATTTGCATGATTTTATTTAAGACTCCAAATAGTAAAGCAAGTTCAAAGTTTAACATAAATCTGATAAAATAAACAAGTTTTCCAATCTCGAAAAGAAAATATATTTCAAACTTATTCAGTAGCCACCACCGCACACTCCATCGCCAAATCCAAAATCTACAATTTGTAAGTTTAAAATAGGGGCGAGCATTTCATAGAAATACTCAATAGGTTCAACGCAATTTAAATAAACTATATCGTAAATAACACATATAATCATTCAACTTAAGTCAAAATTCTCATGGAATAAGCAAGTACTCTCATGCTCGAAGGAAAGTGGCTGGCTCATGCTCGAAGACATGTGGATCTGAGCTTGAAGGAAAGTAGTCTCATGCTCGAAGACATGTGGATCTCATAAATTACATAATCACATGCATAAATTTATAAAAATAGGTTTACTTAATATTGCGCATTTAAAGTAAAAGATTTTTGAAGTAATGAATCTATCTTAAAATGTCCTTGAGTTCGTTGAGTAATAAGAATTCTACCCTTCTTGAAAATACCGCTCCTCGTCTAGCCTTGAAATAAATAACTTCTAATTAGAAACTTGAAATTAAAGTTTTGTAAATAAAAATAAATTTTCAGGGTTGAATTAAATGAATTTAGAAGTGTGAGGCTTGGTCTAAAATGGTAAGGTGTAAAGATTTGAGACTTTTTGCAAATAATTAAATGAGGGATTTAATTGAGAAACCCAGAAAGTTTCTAGCCAAATTAGATTTTAGAAAACTCTGGGTCAATTAGACTCAATTGAAAATTTGGGACTTAATTAAAATCAACTCGAAACAATGGAGTTGAAATAAAACATTTTAAATACGAAGGGACCGAATTAAAAAGTTTCAAAACTATGAGACTTAAAGCATAAAATAAAAATATTAAAATTAAGACTCTCATCTCTCTCTCTCTCTCTCTCTCTCTCTCTCTCTCTCTCGATAAACAGAGAAGAGACGAGAGAGAGGACACCGAATCCTCTCAGTTCGAGAGTTGCCGGACGCCCCTCGTCGGCGGTATGTCGGAGATAATGTCGCCGTAGAGTGGCCGCGATGGGGGTGGGTAAGGGAAGGTGAAAAGAAGGCAAGAATGAGTTTTATTTTGTGCAAACCAAGGGTGGAGTTCGAACTTGAAATTGTGATTTTTAGTGTTAATCGGGCCAATACGGGTGGCGGTCGAGGTAATGTAATTGGTTTATTTTCATTTCTTATTTTTGTGGTTGTTTGGGTTGAAGTTGGGTAGTCTTGAAATGGAGCAGTGGCGGTAGATGGTGGTTCGTGCGGTGTGTGGTGGTTGGTGTTGGATGGTAAAATTGTGGTGGTTGTTGGTGTGGCAATTTTCGAGTTAGGTAGTATGTGGTGGCGGGTATGGTGTTTTCGATGGTGAAGGGCGGTAGTGAGGTTTAGATCTACTATGGTTGATGGAAGAGGTGGCATGTGTGGCCAATGTCTTGTGTGGTGCTGTTTATGTGGCGGTTGGCTGTCAGATTCGGGGGTGATGGTGGTGCTCGATTGAGGTTTCGGCAATGGTTATTTTTGTCTCCTTCAACCCATTACTTGGATCAAAGTGATGATTCTCGAGTCCTCCAATTCTATATATTTGATTAGAGAATGTTGAAGAGTATGAAATTTGAAAAGGGGACAGTCATGGTAGTGTATGTTTTTAAATGCTTGGGCTAGCATAGGTGGTTGAGAGTGTGGAAGAATTCATACCAGTGTTGGGATTGAGTCTGTGTCGTGAGCTTGTGAGGGGAAGAGAGTATATTCTATTGATTTGTAGCTGAAAATGGTAGGTCGGGGATTGAGGGGAAATTGTGGGAAAATTATGGACATGAGATTTGCCATGAAAGAAAAAAAACGTGTGTGGTAGAGGGTGCATGCTAGAGGGAGGGAAAGATTGGAATTGTGCAAAATATTGTAAGAAAAGATGTAGAATTTGAAAGTTGCCGAAAACGGAATAAGGAATGATTTAAAATGAATTTATTTAAAATGAAGAAAATGATATTAATATTTGATGTTTGAACTTAAAAAAAATAACTAACGAAATTAGGATATTTTTAATAAGAATTGGAATTGGACTAAGATTTTAAATAGACTAGTTTAAAATGAATTAAATGGCTAGACGAGTGCACTAATTTTGAAAAATAGAAATCGTTAAAATTGGAGGTCCCAGCGATTAGTTTGTTAAAAAAAATTTGAAAACTTGAAAATTTCTGTGAAATTGAAATACAAGATCAATTTGTGCAATTTGGTTCAGGTTAAAATTTGGTGGATGATCTATCTACACAAGTTGCACATGATCAAAATCAAAATTCTCCTTATGAGTTTCCCTTGCAGTCAACAGGTACAGATAATCAGGATCCTCTTGAAGTTTCCTTGTAACCAATTGGTGCTCGAGAAAATGATTAGACAACTGGAAGGCGTCAAATGATTACAAGAAGTAGAAGTGGAGTCCACAAGCCTAAGAAGTATTCACCAGAGTATGAACTATAAATTGCTCATAGAAGAAAAGATCTAAAAGAGCCACTTAACACCTGTTCGCTAAAATCGTATACCGCAAGTGCACGGTCCGCGTTCAAGTAGTAAAGTAGACTAGAGAAGTCTGGGTTATTTTACCCACGAGGATTGAGTGATTTGTAACTAAAATTATTGATTTCATTTTAAGAGAAAAGTCAAGTAACATAAAAAGTTGGTTTGATGGTGAATACTAACTATCATAAAATTAAAACATGGCGACATGAAAAACTAATTAATTAAAACAAATAGACAACAATATGTAAAAGCTACAATTAAAACTAATTATCCAAAGTAAACTGATAACAACAAGAACTTAGTGACTAAACTAAACTAGAAAACATGAGACAAGGTGAATTAAGTTTTTATAACTACACTAATTTCTTATTTCACAAATCAAATAGTGGTAGTCAATCAATTAATCAAATTACATGGAAAACTCTAAATTAAACCTAACATGTATACTAACTTGCAAATACAATACAAAACATTGACAACATTTTAAGATTACGTAAACATAAATCAACATTCCTAATCACAAAAACATAAACATAAATACCCAAGATCTAAAAACTACTTAAAATGCTTAAATAAAATTAAACTAATCAAACATTCCAACACAATAACATTTACCCATAATAAAACAACAACAACAACATTTAACAAACCACATAAACACATCAACAATACTCTAAATAAAGATTAAAAACAAGGTAATAAAGAAAATTCCCCTTTTAGTAGAGTTATGGAATAAATGCTCAAGTATTTCTTTACTTTGAATTAAATTCCTCTACCATACATTAATATTCTCAACAACTCAACTCATAATGCCATAAATATATCATAAATGCAATGGGTTCTTAGATGAAAGGTAAAAACAACAACAATAACAAGCTTGGAAATAAGGAAAACAAGTAAAACACAATAATTTCTTAACTTAAAACATTAAACAACATGAATTAAAGAGCCATAATCAAAAGAAAAATACAAGAAAAGTGGAAAGGGGCAAGAAGAAAACCTCACCCTAGTAAAATGGAGATGAAACCTATTTATACTATCTCCAAAATGATCCAAAAACCCCAAAAATTGCAAGGATCCGCGTATTTCAGCATTCTAGGCCGAACCTGGTCGGCCGGGTTGACCCGATCCGGCCCGAAAAGAATTTTTTTTTTTTTTTTTATTTCTATAACCGCGCAATCGTGCGGTTCAATTCTGTGCGCCTGATTTGTCTCAGGTCCGTTTTGATGTCCAAGTCGCGTTCGCGACTTGGTTCGAGCCACGCGTTCATGTGGCTCAGCTGGAGGGTGGTCTTGCAGCTAAGTCCCTTCTGTAATTTCCATTAAGTCCTCCATCTTTTAATCTTGAGCAATTTAGTCCCCAAAATCTTCATATTTCTATCAAGTAGGTCCTTCTAAAATTGCACTTTTGGCCCTTCAACTTTTGAAATCTTACAACTTGGTCCCTCATTTAATTGCGCAGCTCATCCAAGACTTACCGGAAGGGACAATATGGTCCCCAAACTTGGAATTTCAGCAGAATCTTCACTCCTTTTGTGATTTTTAGCCTCAAACTCGGACATTAACCTATTTACACACAAAATATGCATGAATTAGTAGATATTTGCTCAATATATTCCAAAAAATGCTAGTTTAAAGGTATAAAAAGTGTATAAAAATGCACTTAACAAATACCCCCAAACTTAAACTCTTGCTCGTCCCGAGCAAGAATATCTAATAACTCAAAAAGCAAGTAAATGAATGATCAACAATACTAGATAACTTGAAAATTTTTACTTTAGTGTAAAATTGCATGATTAATTCACAATTATGTTTTCAAAATAATACTACAAAAAGAAGTTGAGCTTATCTCATGTTTGATCGGTGTGTGTGTGTGTGTGTGTGCATAGTCACTTCCAATTGTTACTAAGGTTCAAAGAAACATTGTAGGAAGGATAAATTTCACAACCATACTATCCACCCTTAGTGGTCAATGTCATTCCTTACCCTCTTGTGACATTCATCCCCTACATTATTTCTTTTCTCTCCCGAGACGCAATCCTAGAGGTAACTCTCACTTCACAAATTTCTTTTTCCACTAAAGCTTGGTTATGACTTACCAGCAATCTCAACAATCTAGATATGCAGTGACTCTCCACTAGATGAGTGTTTCAACATTAAAGTTTATACCAAGCAATTCAAACCCACTATTAATCTAAACTCTTATGCAAATACAAATGAATGATTTCTACAAACTAATGTGATGATTGCTCGTGATTTCCTCACTCCCTTAAGCTTTCTAATTGACCCATGTAGCGAGTTTTAGGTCGGAAACTCCCCGATTGTTTTAAGATCAAAGGGTACCAGGTTACAAAATACCCCTACGGATTTACTAACTCGAGTCAAAAAGGTTACAAAGTGAGGTAGACTTATTAAGCAAATACAATGATGATGATGTGCTTTTTTTTAATTTTACAAGTGTGTGTGTGTATCCTACTCATTAAGCTTTCTAATTGACCCATGTAGCGAGCTTTAGGCCGGTGACTCCCAAGTTTCAAGATACTCCTACGGGCTTAATTACTCGAGTCAAAAAGGCTACGAGATAGGGCAATGCAATAATTAAAATGGGCTTAGATCTCTAGCATTTGGTCATCACTTAGCTTATACTAACGTCAACAACACTCCACACAAATTTAGATCAGGCGTACGTGGAATCACTAAACATCCAGACTGTCTCCTTTACCAGCTCGACCACCCCCAAACTTGTCTCACAAAGGATCAAGAGATTAATAGCATTGAGAAGGAATAGGATAGGTTGATAAAAATTGAAGATGCAAGCTCACAACCTAATTTTTTTACTTCACAAAATTTTCCAACCTTCAGTGGATTCCAAATCTCAACAACAATTAGTTATGACTATTGTGCTCAAGAGAACTCATGAGCACTCATAGATAAGCAATTTATAAAAATAGGCACAAGTAGCATATTCGATCATGATTCGTGAATTAATCAGAAAACATCAAATCATTTGAGGCCACAAGGCTATCTAGCATGTCAATATTCACAACAAAATGAACAAAATCAAACATCACAATATCTTAAGCCGGCAAGGCTATCTAACATGATAAAGTGCAAAATGAAGTCAACACCCCCAAACTTGAATTACACATTGTCCTCAAAGTGAAAATAGAAACAATATGTAAAGAAGAAAAGAGGTAGTGAAACTTCCCTGATTCAATGCTTGTTTGTGATGTTGAAATTGACCTAAGCTTTCATCGAATGTAGTTCAATCCCAAACTTGTTGAGGACAATGTCACTTAGGATTTATAAAAAAAATTGTTACCTACAAAAGTTTGATAATTAATTAAAAAGGAAGTAAATAAGTAAAGTAAATAAATACAAGTAAATCAAAAGAGAAGAAATTTTGGTAAGCTCGACTTTTGGATCTTCATTCGGGAGAATTGAGGAGAAATGATGACTTTTCCTCCGGGGGTTCTCCTTCCAAGAATGGTTTCAACATTTTCCCGTTGACTTTGAAATTTCCCTTGTCAAGATGATATAGGTCAATAGCTCCATGGGGAAAAATTTGAGAAATTGTGAATGGCCCCACCAATGGGATCGAAGCTTTCTGGGGAATAATCGAAGTCGGGAGTTGAATAAAAGAACTTGTTGCCCAACTTTGAAGTCTCTCTGCACAATGTGGTTATCATGTCATTTCTTTGTCCTCTCCTTATAGATGCGAGCATTTTCATATGAGTTGAGGCGAAATTCATCAAGTTCATTGAGTTGAAGCAACCTCTTCTCACCAATTAATTTTCCATCAAAGTCTAATGCCCGTGTAGCCCAAAATACTCGATGCTCAAGTTCAACGGGGAGATGACATGATTTTCCAAAAACAAGACAAAATGGAGACATACCAATAGGAGTCTTGAATGCGGTGCGGTAAGCCCATAATGCGTCATCTAGCTTCCTCGACCAATCTTTCCTCGATGTATTCACCGTCATCTAAAAAATTCTTTTCAACTCTCGATTTGAGATCTTCACTTAGCCACTAGTTTGGGGATGGTAAGGTGTGGCCACTCGGTGCTTCACTCCATACTTTCACAAAAGTGAGTCAAGGAGGCGATTGCAAAAGTGTTTGCCTCCATCACTAATGATGAGTCGGGGGGTTCCAAAGCATGTAAAAATGTTCTTTTTGAGAAAATTGACAACCACCCGAGCATCATTAGTAGGCAATGCCACCGCCTCTACCCATTTAGAAACATAGTCCACCGCCACCAAAATATATTGATTTGAGAACGAAGATGGAAATAGCCCCATGAAATCAATTCCCCAAACATAAAAAATCTCTACTTCCAAGATTGAAGTCAATGACATTTCATTACGCCGAGAGATATTCCCACTCTTTTGGCATCTGTCACATTTGGATACTAAGGTATAAGCATCCTTGAACAAAGTTGTCCAATAGAACCCCGATTGAAGAACCTTTGAGGTGGTTTTGGAAGCTCCAAAATGACCCCCATAAGGTGATGAATGACACCTATCAAGAATTGCTTTCATTTCTTCCTCGGGAACACATCTTCTAATAATTTGGTCCGACCCCATCTTGAATAAATATGGCTCATCCCAAAAATAATATTTCACATCGGAAAAGAATTTCTTCTTTTGTTGATAAGAGAAATCCGGGGGAAGAATACCACTTACAAGGAAATTCACGAAGTCCGCATACCATGGTGCTTCGAACACTTGGAGAAGATTTTTGGCATGCAATAGTTGTTCATCTAGAAAGGCTTCATTGATTTCCTCTACTCCCACTTCTTTAGGTTGATCAAGCCTAGATAGATGATCAGCCACAAGATTATCCGCTCCCTTTTTATCACGGATTTCCAAATCAAATTCTTGCAAGAGAAGGACCCGTCTAATCAATATTGGCTTTGCATCCTTCTTAGCAAGCAAGTATTTTAGAGCGGAGTGATCGGTATAGACAATTACCTTTGAGCCGATGAGATAAGATGGAAATTTGTCAAGGGCAAAGACTACGGAAAGCATCTCTTTCTCGGTTGTGGCATAATTCAATTGAGCATCACTCAATGTTCGGCTTGCATAGTAGATCACATGCAACACTTTACCTCTCCTTTGCCCCAAAACCGCTCCTACGACATAATCACTAGCATCACACATGAGCTCCAATGGTAAGCTCCAATCCGGGACCACAATAATAGGAGCCGAGATAAGCCTCTCCTTAAGAGTGTTGAAAGCAAATAGACACTCTTGAGAGAAATGGAAAGTGTTGTTCTTCTCAAGTAGAGAACAAAGAGGCTTAGTGATTTTAGAGAAATCCTTGATGAATCTCCTATAGAAACCCGTATACCCCAAGAAACTCCTTATGCCTTTCACCGAAGTAGGAGGAGGCAATTTCTCAATAACTTGCATTTTGGATTTATCAACCTCAATCCCCCTTTGTGAAATCCGGTGGCCAAGTACAATGCCCTCTCTCACCATAAAATGACATTTCTCCCAATTAAGCACTAGATTGGTTTCTTCACATCTTTTCAACACTAAATCAAGATTGTCCAAGCATTCATTGAAAGAAAAACCAAAAACTGAAAAATCATCCATGAATACCTCGATGAATTTTTCACCATGTCGGAGAATATGGCCATCATACAACGTTGAAAAGTAGTCGGTGCATTGCAAAGACCAAACGACATCCTCCTATAAGCAAAAGTCCTATGTAGACATGTGAAGGTGGTCTTCTCTTGATCTTCAGGGGCTATTAAAATTTGATTGTAGCCCGAGTATCCATCCAAGAAACAATAATGGGAATACCCCGCCAACCTCTCAAGCATTTGGTCAATAAAGGGGAGAGGAAAGTGATCTTTTCGAGTGGCATTGTTCAACTTCCGGTAGTCAATGCACACTCTCCATCCCGTCACGGGCTTTGTAGGAATAAGCTCATTGTTATCATTTTCAACCACCGTGACACCTTCTTTCTTTGGAACACATTGGACGGGACTCACCCATGCACTATCCGAGATTGGGTAGATAATTCCCGCATCCAACCACTTTAATACCTCGGCTTTCACTACTTCTTTCATGTTTGGCTTTAGACGACGTTGGTCCTCAACTGTTGGTTTGAAGTCATCCTCCATAAGGATTTTATGCATGCATAAAGTAGGGCTAATACCCTTGATATCCTCCATAGTCCATCCAATAGCCATTTTATGCATTTTCAACACCTTAAGTAGTTTTTCTTCCTCCACTTCATTCAACAAATTAGAGATAATAACCGGAAGGGTAGAAGAATCTCCCAAGTATGCATAACTCAAATGTGATGTAAGAGGTTTGAGCTCAAGAGTTGGGGCTTGTTGAATGGAGGGTAGTGAAGGAGATGAGCTCTCTCCCAATTCTTCAAAATATGGTCTCTTCTTGAAGTGATAAAATTTGGAAGCATCCAAGTGTTGTGACATCCTTCCAATGTCTAAATCATCCTCTCCCTTAGTGGTTATAGAGTGAGCAATGCAAGTCTCAAGGGGATCCTTAGATGACCCATAGATGAATGACGTAGCCACTTCTTGATTAATTATGTCTACTCGGGAGCATAAATTTACCTCGACGGGATACTTAATGGATTTCATGAGGTCGAATGTGATTTGCTCATCTTGAACCCTCAATATCAATTTGCCTCCTTGCACATCTATTAAAGCCCTACCGGTTGTTAGGAAGGGTCTTCCCAAGATGATTGTGATATCAATGTCTTCCTCCATATCAAGAATGATAAAATCGGCAGGGAAGATGAATTTGTCCACCTTGATTAGTACATCCTCAACAATACCATGTGGGTGCTTAATAGAGCGATCGACCAATTGCAATGAAACTGTGGTTAGCTTCACCTCTCCCATGCCCAATCGCCTGAAAATAGACAAAGGCATTAAATTAATACTAGCACCAGATCACATAATGCTTTTCCAAAATTTAAATCACCAATAGTACAAGGAATAGTATAACTCCCTGGATCTTTGATTTTTGGAGGCAATTTTTTTTTGTAGTATGGCACTACACCCTTCCGTGAGCATCACGGTTTCATGATCTTCTAGCCTCCTTTTGTTTGAAAGGATGTCTTTCATAAACTTTTCATAGCTAGGCATTTGTGCTAATTCATCAGAAAATGGTATATTGATGTGAAGTTTCTTGAAGAATTCATGAAATTTACCAAACTGTGCATCCACCTTGTGCTTTTGGAGTCTTTGAGGAAAATGAATGGGGGGCACATAAGCTTTCACTGGAGTAGGCACCTTTGTTGAGGTCTCCCCATTTTCCTTCAATGTTGCATCATTTTCATTCGCCTCCTCAACATGCTCAATACCTTTTTCTTTCACCTCGGGTTGTGCGACATGTTGCTTTACCGTGATTTTCGGTAATTGAATTCCATTTCTTGTAGTGATGGCTTGCACATTTTCCCTTGGATTAATCTCGGTATTGCTTGGCAAGGCTCCTTGTTATATCTCTGTTTGCCCAACTTGAGTCTCAAGACTTTTGATAGAAGCCGCTTGATTTTGGAAAATAGTACTAGTCTTGTTCATGTATTGCATGAGTATCTCCTCAATGGAAGGCTTCTTCTCTTGGGGTGGTGGAGGTTGAACAAAACCGGGAGGCTTTACTTGATTTTGATTGTTGGACCAAAAAAAATTCGGATGATTCCTCCAACCCGAATTATATGTGTTGGAGTAAGGATTTCCTTTTGGTCGGTTGAAATTTTGAGCATAATTCACTTGCTCATTTGAAGTAGAAGCCATTTTGAGCATGGGACATTCCTCAACCTTGTGTGTTGCTCCACATACATCACAAATAGAAATAGGAGGGTAGATTGCTTTTACCGTATGTTGAGAAGACAAATCATCACACTTCTTGAATAGAAGGTCTATCTTTGCCGATAAAGCCGCATATGCATCAACTTTATGAATTCCGGCGGCTTTCTTTGGTACCATGCGGTCGGTTGGCCAAGTAGCAATGTGACTAGCCATCCTCTCAAAGAGCTCAATTGCCTCATTAGGTGATTTTGTAGTGATAGCTCTATTGGAGGCTGAATCAACCATCACTCGACTAGATGGATTCATCCCAAGATAGAAATATTGAACTTGCATTTGCTTGGTGAACCCATGATTTGGACATTTCCTCAACATCTTCTTGAATCTTTCACATGCCTCATAGAAACATTCGGTGTCAGGTTGTCAAAATGTGGAGATATCATTCTTCAATTTAGCCACTTTTGAAGGAGGAAAGTATTTTGTAGTGAACTTTTGAGAAAGATCATTCCATGTTGTAATACTTCCAACCGAGTTGGCATCTAACCATTCACGAGCTCCATCTCTAAGGGTATGTGGAAATAACCGCATGTTGATAGCCTCCTTGCTAATTCCCAGATAATCAAAGTTACTACACATCTCCAAAAACCGCGAGATGTGAGTAAATGGATTCTCCTCAGTCATTCCATAGAATTGTAGATGCCCATTGAAGAGATTTATCACATCCGGCTTTAGATGGAAGTCCAGACGTCCAAATGGGGGATATGTGATGCTTCCTAGATTTTGAGTGATGAGAGGGACCATGAATTTCCCCATTGGTCTATCATTTTCATCAATAGCGGGATTGGCACCACCTTGATTGTTGTCCCCCATATTGCCTTGTATTCTTTGATGTTCAACTTGTTCTCTTCTTTCCCTAATCCTCCTCCTAAAAGTTCGTTCGGGATCAATTGGAAGAATGTCCCAAGTCGGACGTTGTTGCATAAACAAGGCAAGAGTACCTAGAAAATGAGAATAAAAAGAAGAAAGAGATGAGAATGAAAACTAATTAATTAAAGCAAATAGACAACAATATGTAAAAGCTACAATTAAAACTAATTATCCAAAGTAAACTGATAACAATAAGAACTTAGTGACTAAACTAAACTAGAAAACATGAGACAAGATGAATTACGTTTTTATAACTACACTAATTTCGTCTTTCAAAAATCAAATAGTGGTAGTCAATCAATTAACCAAATTACATGGAAAACTCTAAATTAAACCTAACATGTATACTAACTTGCAAATACAATACAAAATATTGACAACATTTTAAGATTACATAAACATAAATCAACATTCCTAATCACAAAAACATAAACATAAATACCAAGATCTAAAAACTACTTAAAATGCTTAAATAAAATTAAACTAATCAAACATTCCAACACAATAACATTTACCCATAATAAAACAACAACAACATTTAACAAACCACATAAACACATCAACAATACTCTAAATAAAGATTAAAAACAAGGTAATAAAGAAAATTCCCCTTTTAGTAGAGTTTTGGAATAAATGTTCAAGTATTTCTTTACTTTGAATTAAATTCCTCTACCATACATTAATTGTAAGACCGCTTTTCATTTTTACGTGCAATTTTAAATTTCACGTAATATTTATGTTAATGTTATTATAAGTTATAAATTTATAATCTTTAATGTCTATAATTTGAATTAATTTGCAGTGGAAGGACTTGGACGACGTTTCGATCAATGTGCCAATTAGAAAGTTTATAAATTGTTCACGTGCAATTTTATGTGATTAATTGTTTGATTACCTAAGCATGCTATAATTTCTATTTGATTAAGTTGTAAGTGACCTAAATTGTGTTAAATTAAAATTGGGGAAAATTTGGTGGTAATTGTGGCCTAAATTGAAGTTATGGACCTACCTATGTGCATGGGGAGAGTGAGGGACTAAATTACAAATTTCGAAAGTTAAAATTTAAAACCCTACCCTATTCCCCAACCCGGATCCCACTCTCTCACCCAATACTCTCCCCTGCCTCTCTCACTCTCACACTCAGCTCTCTCGTCTCTCCCTCAATTCTCTGACTCCTCTCTTTCTCGGCCACCGTCACCCTCTTGGAGCTTGCCGCCGGAAACGTCCCCTGCACCACTGCCCAGGTGAGACACACGTTGCCCCTTTCTTTTTCGCAACAACACACGCACACACAGTCACCGCGCACACGGCAGCGTACAAGCTCGTGATTTTACACACGATACACACGAGCACTATGTATTGATATGTGTATATATGTTGAGTGTATTTATTATGAAGATTTCATATTTTTCAAATTTGGGTTTTAGGTAAATTTCAAATTTTTAAACTGCTAAAATTCAGATTGGGGGTAACGTTTATATGTGTGTGTATATATTTATACATACATATTTATATATTTCATATTTGAAGTTTTTAAGAATTTATGATTTCAATTGTGTTAGCTTACTGTTTGGACTTAATTTTTAATATGTAAAGGTGAGATTTGAGATATGGGTAATGTATATTTATGTATGCTTTGTGTGCATTTAGAGTTCAGGATTTTAATTTAGTAATATAAATTCCAGAAATTTTAAATCTAGGAAATTAGTGCTATATATATATGGCAGATTTTGAATCTTGGGAAATTAGTTTGAAGCTTTAGTCTTAGATGATTAATTATAGATTAAGTTGGTTTAGTGGACGAGCACTTTGAGAAGCTTCAGATTTTTTTTAAAAGATAAAGTTGTTTAATGGATTCTTTGTTGGTTTAATGTTGTTTTAAATTGAAATTTTCAAATCTAGGATTTCATGTAATGAGGTGGTTTTAATTTAATTTTAATGTATATTTTTAATTAGAGTTGCTATTTTCAGACTCTCGAAAGTTATGAAAATTGTAGTTAGTTAACTGTTTGGGTAAAGTTTGAATAAATGGTTATTTTCAAATTTATGAATAGTTAGAATGCAAATTTGGATTTGTCTTCGTGAAATTTAATTTTTGATGAATATTCTATAGCTTTGACCTTTGTATAAATTGATGAGTTAGATTTCAATTATTACTATTGAAGTTAATCTCTTATTCTGAATGTAGTATGGTTTGTATTTGACATGGCTTAAGATTCCATTTGGTTTGAATTGTAAATCACCTGAGAGGCTCAACCTCATTTAGGAGTTTCAAATGTGATTTTGAACTAAAATTATATTTCACTTAATGAATGGGTAAAACTAGGATTTTGGTACATTGACGTCACGGGCATCCGAGACTTTTCCACTTGCAAATTCAGAAACGGTAAATTACTAAGGACTGCAAGTAAGTAAACTTCCCCTTTTCTCAGCATAGTTGAATGTTCAATGTGGAATTATGTACTTAATTGACATTCGTGTTAATTATGGAATTCTAATGCTTTTGGTTTACCATATGCAACTATGTGTATTTAAGGAAATGTTCGAGCATGCACGTTATCATGTCATTGCATCATTAAGCATGCATTGGCATCGAAATCGGGAAGTAAAATGTTTTAATGAAATAAATGTGTCAAGGTGCAAATTTTTTCAAAAGTTATGTATCTCAAAATTTTTACGAAAGAATGGGTGTATTTCTAGGTCATGAAAGAAGTGAGTGGGAAATGGGGCACGGGGGACCGGCGTACCCAAATTAAGTCGCTTTGCGACGAAATGTTCAACAGCTTTGCGGTGAACTGTTAAACTGCTATGCAGTGGGAAAGTGAATGTTAAACCGCTTTGCGGTGGAAATGTGAATATTAATCTGGTTCCAAATAAGAATTGCCCACTGCTCTCCGATTGACTAGAAGATACACCAAGTGAGCTCACGATGGAAATGAAGTGAAAGTTTTGAAATGAAGTGAAAGTTTGAAAGTTCTGGAAAGTAAAGTAAATGGGGATACATATATGGAATTTTTAAAGTATTCATGTCATAAGCATGCATTTCATGCATAAAGTTTACTTACTGAGCTTTAACTCACCCCAATCCCTCCCCAACATTTCAGGTGATGAAAGTTAGATGAGACGAGGAGAGCACTTGGTGACAGACTCAGGCAGTACCCGAAATTTGTTATTTTCTTCAAAATTTAATTAAGGAATTTTCATAAGTTTTCATTGGGTATTCTTTAATCTTTCATTCTTTAAATAGTTTTGGTTGGAATTAGTTTAAATAAGTTATGATACTTCTAGTATTGTTTATATTATCACTTATTTCTCTGAATTGTAATTTATTGATATAAAATTTTGTGTTGGGGAGTTTGGGAATTAATGTTGGAGTTAAATTTTGGAATTTTGGTTGGATGTTGAATGTTGGATTTAAATGGGTTGAGAATTGTATATGTATTGTAGGTATGATGTCCCTCTACATGTTGGCTATGTCCAAGTTATAGAGGAGACTCTGCGAAATTTTTGTAAATTTTTTTATAATAGAAAATGAAACGTTTAAACGATTTAAACAATTATTTCCGCATATAATATGAATGGAAGTTAACACGCCTAGGTCTTAGATTTTAAACTTGGGGTGTTACATTAATATTCTCAACAACTCAACTCATAATGCCATAAATGTATCATAAATGCAATGGGTTCTTAGATGAAAGGTAAAAAAAACAATAATAACAAGCTTGGAAATAAGGAAAACAAGTAAAACACAATAATTTCTTAACTTAAAACATTAAACAACAAGAATTAAAGAGCAATAATCAAACGAAAAATAAAAGAAAAGTGGAAAGGGGCAAGAAGAAAACCTCACCCTAGTAAAATGGAGATGAAACCTATTTATACTATCTCCAAAATGATCCAAAAATCCCAAAAATTGCAAGGATCCGCGTATTTTAGCATTCTGAGCCGAACCGGGTCAGCCGGGTTGATCCGGTCCGCCCCGAAAAGATTTTTTTTTTTTTTTTATAACCGTGCGATCGCGTGGTTCAATTCTGTGCGCCTGGTTTGTCTCGGGTCCATTTTGATGTTCAAGTCGCGTTCGCGACTTGGTTCGAGCCACCTGTTCGCGTGGCTCAGCTGGAGGGTGGTCTTGCAGCTAAGTCCCTTCCGTAATTGCCATTAAATCCTCCATCTTTTAATCTTGAGCAATTTAGTCCCCAAATCTTCATATTTCTATCAAGTAGGTCCTTCTAAAATTGCACTTTTGACCCTTCAACTTTTGAAATCTTGCAACTTGGTCACTCGTTTAATTGCGCAGCTCATCCAAGACTTCCCGAAAGTTACAAAATGGTCCCCAAACTTGGATTTTTAGCAGAATCTTCACTCCTTTTGTGATATTTAGTCTCGAACTCGGACATTAACCTATTTAAACACAAAATATGCATGAATTAGTAGATATTTGCTAATATATTCCAAACACATGCTAGTTTAAAGGTATAAAAATGCACTTAACAACACCCAATAAGCCTTTGAAAATGAGCAGCGGAGAAGAGCAATGGAAAAAGAACACAAGGCAATTGTGAATAATGGTACTTGGAACCTAGTTCCTTATTCACCCAAATTTAACATATTTGGAAATAAATGTATGTACAAAATTAAGCACAATGCTTATGGTTCTTTTCAAAGGTGTAAAGCAAGACTTGTTGACAAGGGCTTCTATCAGACACCAGGAGCAGATTATACTAAAACCTTCAGTCGTGTGGTTAAAGCTTCCACAATAAGAGTAATTTTAACCAAGGGCGTTGAATGATAAGCTAAAGACTACATTATTGAGATGGGGGTTCATCAACTCAAAATGTGATACTTCTTTGTTTTACTTTAGAAATGAGGTAGAAGTGTTGATGGTCTTGATCTATGTTGATGATATGATCATTACAGGAAACAAACTTCAATCCTTAGAGAAATTCATTCAAAGATTAAATAAGCTATTTTCCTTGAAAGATCTAGGTCCTCTACATCACTTCTTGTCTTGGGTATTGAAGTTAAGAGAGGCATGACTGGAATGTTCTTAACTAAAAGCAGATATATTGAAGAATTACTTGAAAAGACAGGGCTAACCAAGCTTAAACCATGTCCTACACCAGCTGCTATTGGAAAAGTTCTTACAAAATCTGAAGGTGAACCAATGAACAATCATGCTGCTTATAGAAGTGTTATTGGAGGCCTACAATATATCACTAATGCCAGACTTGACATATCCTTCATTGTAAATAAACTCAGTCGATTCCTTCAAGAACCTAGAACTTCTCACTGGCAGGCAGTGAAAAGAGTACTAAGATATCTTAAGGGGACAATAGACTATGGACTCCACATCAAGCCTTGTGACAGACTTGCACTCATTGGTTTCTTATATGAAAATGGGGCTTGCTCTCCAAATGATAGAAGATCAATTGCTGGATACTATGTCTTCTTTGGTGATTCATTGGTCTCATGGTCTTTGAAGAAAGAACATGTTTTTGCGAGGTCAAGTTATTATTAGAGGGCACTGGCACATGTTTCTTGTGAGCTCTCTTGGATTCAATCTCTACAACAAGAGTTAAACTTTCCCCTTCCTACTATCCCAACTACATGGTGTGACAACATGAGTGCGAGTGCACTTGCTGCAAATCCTATTTACCATGCAAGGACCAAGCTTATTGAAATTGATGTTCACTTTATTCGAGACAAGATTTTAAGCAAACAATTAGAAGTGAAATACGTTCCCTCACATGATCAAGTTGCAGACTGCCTTACAAAGGCTCTTTCACCTTCCAGATTTAACTTTCCCAGAAACAAGCTCGGTGTGGTACAAAAGCCACCACCCTCTCGCTTGAAGGGGATGTTGAGAATACTTAGATAGTCATTTGTATTCTTTATATACTTGTATATCTCTAGTTTCTTGTAGGACTCATATATTGCAATTATGCATTGTATTGTATTTTAACCCTAGCTCTGAGATGTACATTCTCGATTTTTCTGTAATAAGAAAAACCCATTTCCTCTTCTAGTACCTCTACTGATGCAATAGTCCTTTATATATGTAGATTGGCCCTGCAAATTCCCAGAGTGACTACAAGTTTTGGGCCTCTCCCTAGTCCTTTCTTTATAGGGAAAATTACATAAAATCATGGTTTTAGAATTCAATTATACTAAATCAGATTATTAAGATTTTTTTATAAAATCCAGGTATTAATAACTAAAATAATTTCTCTCTAGTCTCAAATCAGAAAGGAGAATGGAATCATAGCGACGCCCTCGTCGATTGGTTCCAAACCAATGGGTATGACGATCCTCCCCATCGTTAGACACTTCCAACAACCCTATTTCGTTTGATACTCGTCAGAATCTGAGATTAGATGCAAGAAGTCCTCCATCTCCTTCTTCGACAAAGTTATTATTTCCTCCTACACCTTCGTTGGAATTTACGTTAGATCCACCAATATACTCCTTCCTTGAAGTGTTATTTTAATTACTAGGGCTGATTTGAGTGGTGGAGCTGACAGTAATTTGAAGAGGGCGTTAGGGCTGACAAGTTCTGTCTATTTTTATGGTTGTCGACGGCAATGGTGGTTCAAGGGAAAATCGGTGAGGACCATAGAAGAGAGGTGGTGGTGAGAACTCGTGTAATAATAAATTAAAATTTAAAAATTACAGCGGTTATTAGTGAAAGTCTACGACTCACTAACTACAATATACACTTCCCATCAAGAATTTTGCTAGAATCACAATGTAATTAACAACCTCATTGACAATTCCCTCACATGTGGTGAGTTGGGTCACTTTCATTTGAGTTGTCTCACCCCCACATGTGAGAGAATTGTCATGAAGATTGTTAATTACATTTGACTATGACATTGGTCTTGTAATGTTTAGTTACGTTTGGACTTTGCTTCATGAAATGTAGAAAAAGGGCTCAGAATTTATTATTTGTTTGTTACAACTGTTATTGTGAATAGACCATTTGTCTGATAGTAATAATTAGCAATAGTATTTATTTATTTGAAAAAGAGATTGACGGTTTGATTGTCAATTTAAAAAGTGATGTCTACAATTGATTATTTGACAACATGGATGATTTTGTATAAACTACAAATTGCAAAACATTAATTATTTCTTTTACGTCTCATATATATTTCTTTTCTTTATTTCATAGATATATTTATTTTAATATACTATAAACTATTAAAATTAATAATGTAATCATAATATTTTAATATATGCCATATTATTTATATTTTATTTTAAAATAAGTTAGTATATTTTAACACACAAATATACAGCACATATTTGTTATACGAAATAAAGCTAATAACAATTACAGTAAAAGATAATGATAAACCTAAAATTAAAAATGTCATAAACCCTCCGAAAATTAATTGATAATGTTTTAAGTCATGATTTATAAAATTTCTTTTATAGGATTTTAAACTGAGGAGTACTGATTTTATATCCTTTAAGAAGCACTTCTAAGCTATAGAAAAAGCTCTCCAAATACTAAGAAGTGTGAAGAATCTTTCAAGGCCAATGCGTCAAGCCTGGGTGTAACCAGTGCTCAACTCTAGGTTAGCGGCCGCGAATTCCTCCATAAAAAATAGATAAATAGGTAAGTAAATGAATAAAATCTTTGCTAGTGAAATAGCATAAAAAATGGGCATTCTTTCTTCTCCACATCCTTTAAATCCATGTTTAATATGTGGGCTGCTTCCGAGGCATAGCTCAAGTGGTAAAATGTGAGGGTGCAATTCGATTTACTTAACTCCCAAGTTTTCTTATTGCACAAGATTTCTAATACCTGCAAAATATAGTAGAGATAATTAGTAAAATATAAGATTATTATCTTTAAATAAATCTTATCATAAACAATGATAATAATAAATCTTAAATGATCTTACCATAAATAGGATCTCAAATATTAGCACAATATTTTCGGCCTACACAAGGATTTTCTCAACCAAGATTTTCGTCCAAACAATTTTACCTTGTGTAGATAAGTTCGACCCTTATCAAGATGAGACTTACCACATCTACGGATAAGCTTGAGTGTCAAGAATAATCACAAAATATATTATCAAGAATTTTACCAAAATCATGAGATATCAAGATCAAGAATTCGAGATTAACATCCCAATTAAACCAATATTTCTTGATCATAATCTTTCCAACAATATCATGAATTTCGAAAATGAGTGATATATTTGCATAATTTAATTAAACTTAATAAAATACTAAATACTCTTATTTAGTAATTAAATCAAGTTTTCTTAAATTACACATTTGTGAAAAATAGGAAATGACAATAATATAAAATTAACTCTTTTTAAACTCTTATGATCGTGGTAAATTAATTATTATTATTAATTATAACTTTACTAGTGAAAATAATTATTCATATGAAAATTACTTGATTACTTATTTATCTATTAACTTATGAGTAAATTTTGTAATAGGCATTTTCAATTCTTCTCAATTATTAAGCGTACAACATGACATTTATATAGCAAAACAAAAATTCGAGAAGACGTAGAATATCTGTTTGAACCATAAAAATATTTTCTTTATTTTGTCAGATTTAAACAAGCGAGATTTTTTTTTTTTTTTCATTTCATAATGGTTTAAATCAGATTTTTATTAGATTTTGATAGAAATTGATGAATTTGTGTTGTCAAAATTTTGTAGGTTCCATAAAATAATTAGTTGAAATTAATTGTTAATTTTGACTTAAATTAAAATCTGAATTAAAATTAACACCAAACGGGAGCTTAACTGCATTCATCATATATTTTGTCAGACCCGGACTGGACCAGAAAGTAAAACTAAGTCATAAAGTACTAAAAACCCGTAAACGAAAATCGATCAAACCCCATTCCATCTGACTGGTTTCAGAAAGACCTAGTGACTCGGTACCAAGTTTCCCGATTTTAACGGGTCAAAAAAATGGTTTTTTTTAATATATATTTTTTTAATTTAAAACATTAAACTCAAATAGGTTGGGACCGAAAATAAAACAACCCCATGCACCTAATTGTAAAGTCCAAACATCCAATATATAGATGTGCTCAGTTCCATTCCACCGTTTGTGTTCGATGTGGGATTCAGTTCACTTCTTTTATTTTATTTTATTTGCGAGTCTTGATTTTGGAACATAACCTTGTGGTTAGCCCAATGAGTCATATAATGCGAATAACATTGGTTCGAGTCCCCACTTGATAGGATTGGTGTTTTTTAATTTTTCATTTCACTCTTTTCCTTTAAAAAACAAAAAACACCATTATGAAAATTATTTTTCTTTTAATTCTCTTTTATTTATTCAATTCTCCAAATATTTATATTTCATTGTTTGTTTAATAATTTTAGAATCATTTTTATGGGATAAAACTTAGAATTATTAAATATTTAAAGTTTTATAATAAATTATAGTATCATTAATAAAATTAACAACTATTCTTTGAATTAATAATTCTAGAATAAAAACTATTATTACTATAATGTTTTATATCTTGTGTATATTTAATTTTTATGTAAAAGTCTAAAATAAAAAATTCCTTATTGCTCCCAAAATTTCTATTGTTTGATTTTTCATTTTTTTCAATAATATTTAATACACTGGATCGACCTCGGATCGACCCACTGACCCTTTCTTTTTTTTGGGGTTGATACCCGAGCCGGGTTTAAAAACATATAAGTGAAGATTGAATAGTTATTTATCTATAAATATGTTTTAATAACTTACCTCTTATTGCGCTTGATTAAAAAAAATAAAAAAATATTTTCTTCAAAGTGACCCTAATGTTAGTGTCCAAATGAATTACTCTATATTTTTTATTTTGATTATTAATAAAGATATTGGTTTTAAAATGTATTTATTTTAACATAAATTGTAGTTTACCAATTATTCATGTTGATTATTTTAACCATCTCCATACTATTTCTATTGTGAGATTATCTTAATTCTGCTATAATATTATTGGAATCTTGTATTGTATAAAAAAATACGTCTATATTTGATTTACGTTGTAAACTTTAATTATTCAATTTTAGAACTGTATAAACATGTGTATTGAATTACAATGTAGTACAAGATTGAAAATAGTTATTAATAAACACATTTTATATATTATATGCATTGAATATAGGGATCTTATATTGGAAATTGAATTTTTTGTTTAATGAAATCAAAATCACTTGAAATGTCATTCAAAATTTATTTACGTGGAAATATAATTTTTTTAATTAAGGATAGTATAGACAAAAGAGAATAGAAGCAAGGACATAATTAGAAATTAAAAGATTCCTACACATCCATGCTTTTATATATTAGTAATAGTGATAGTGATAGTGATAAATTTTATGGTGCATTTCACAACTTTTTAACCGCACATATTATCTTAAACAAATAAACAAAATCAAATATTTTCTTATACCACTTTTTAATCATACATATTCTCTTCCTTCAATTTTTAATCACGTATATTATATTAGAAAAAAAATATCAAATAAACAAAAAAACAATAACTCAGTTGCCGAACACAGCGTTAAATTTCAATGAACAATTAAATGCTTTGTGTGGAATGCATATTTCTTTGCTTACATATGGCCCATATATATTTCAAAAATTATATTATATTATATAAATAAAAAGAGTGAGATTAATTTATGCCAAAGATCATCATGTGTGTAGGCATAATTAACTATTTTGTTTAGTGGAGAGTTAAATTTGCATGGACAATCTTTTAGGTGACAAAATTCAAAATCGAAAGGGAAACAAACAAAATAACATATTTCTTTTGATCATAAAAAACGCCATCTTGAGTGATTTAGTTTAAAAAATAAATTAAAATAAAATATAGTTTTGGTAGGTACAAAATTTAAGATCACTGAAGCACGAAAATGAATGTGACAATACGGGTACGTAGAAAAGCCAACATTAGCATAAAGACACATTTGATGACAATGTAACAATTTATACCACGTAAAAGGAGCTTCCCCAAATGAAATATGAAATTAATCAATTAACAGCCAGAATCAATTTCCCAATAACTAGTTTCACATCCGTGCAATTCACGAACATATTTCATTAACAAAACATAATGTACTTTCAGTTCATATAATATTTTTTTAGGAGTTGTATTAAACTAATTCATCAATTTTAACCTATGTGATTGTTCAAATCGTTACCCTATATTTTTGTTCAAAGAACTCAATTTCATGAAACACCAATTAATCGCGTATGGAAGATTTTTCCAATTCATGTTGCCATAGAGTCAACACATTCACAAAAAAATCAGATAATTCCCCAAGAATCGAAAATATTTAAAAGTAACATAAGCACGATTAAAAAAAAAAAGATATGCAAGGGAACAATTTAACCTATTCCTTGTCAATCCAGGTTCCAGGATTCTAGTTGTAGCACACCAATTAATCTAGATGCATTTTTTCCCAAAGTACTCGTGGGACTTTTCACATGAGAAGTAAGTTCTGGATCATACTTTCAGAAAATAAAAAATGAAAAGGTGTTGTAACCGTGGATACTGCTCAGGTTAAAGATGGCCAAACTATGAGAAAAAGTACAAAGTTCCGTTAAATTCTTACTTATAATTTACTTATGAAGTCCATTACACTTTAAGTGCAGGAATCACTGTTGAGAAAATTCCTTTCTCTTATGAAATATGTGAAGTTGACACAAAACTTAAACAAAGAATCAAGAAGAATTCAGAAATGCAAAATGACTTGAATCGCAAAGAATGCTGTCCTAAAAGCGAAATTTGCGCCCTCTCGGAATGAGAATGCTAAAGGGCCTTCAAGCAAATTGCTTTAGCGGATTTCAAGCCTCAAACCAAGTATCAAATAGCACAATTGAAAAACTTGGAGAATAGGAACAAGAAGAACAAATTTTGAAGATTCTAAGTTTCAAGATTTTGGATGATATTCAATATTGTAAGTATATTGATCAAAAGGTAGTTCAAACCATGAATTCTATACCTATTTATAGAATTCTATCATCCCTATTCGTTGTTTATGCAACTCTTCACGAAAGAGTGCCAAAATTGGTTGAAAAGGTGCTTGAGAAATTCTGAAAAAATTCCCAACGGTCGAATTTTAAGGCCACGCGATCGCGAGATAAGAGGCACTCGCGATCGCGTGATGCCTCAAAAAAATGACCAGTGACCAATATCACTCAACCACGCGATCGCCGGACCATCAACCACGCGATCGCGTGGTTCTTCATTCTGGCCGGACCTTTAGGTCCGGTCCGGACCATTTGGTCCCCTTTAGGTCCGGTCCGGACCATTTGGTCCGTCCAGTTGTATTTGGTCCGGTTTTTGCACTTTTTGGACTTTATTTATATATTTGAACAACATTTTCATAACAATCCCCCACTTGTTCAAATATATGAACACAACTTAGAATCATAAACGATGCCACGCATAAAATAAGGTATCTTTCGATTTTAACCTTATATTGGTGCTAATATTGCAAAGTAATATCGAGATCCCAGGTAGCCTTGGCTTTGAACCAGTTATCCCTTATGACATTACCGGCAATATCGCACACGTGAACATTCTTGCTAAATACGTTCCACACAATTTACTTTGACGCGTTAATGGCCTTGCGTCCATCCGAGTTCATGAACTTTTCAGAAAGTAACTCCAAAACTTTCCTTGAAGCGGCACCACTTCTAAGTTCATATACGAGAAATTCTTACAGTGTCTTGGTAACTTTTAAAGACACTTGTACTAAGTACTGAATTTCTTTAAGATTTGTTCAACCCTTCAAACAGTTACCCCAGCACTTGTATCCTTAGGATAGGGCCTTAAAATAATTTTCAAGTGCTGCAACAATTCACTTATCGAATGACTTGTTGTTACCCTTTGAACCCGTGAATTACTCATTTCGTAATGACAGGTAGGGTTGCCGTCATTGGTGAATTTATAATAGGAGTTTTAGCCCCATCCTACTCGATGTTTGTCTTACCAACTCTTTGGTAAGTGATTTTGTGAATGGATCAGCCAAATTTTCACTTGACCTCACATAGGTAAGTGATATTACTCCATCCTTTATTAATTTTCTTATATAATCATGTCTAAGACTCATATGTCTTGACTTTCCGTTGTAGACTTCATTATAAGCCTTTGCTAGAGTAGCTTGACTATCGCATAGTATAGATATTGAAGATTCCTTCTTCCTATCCAATGGAACTTCATAAAGAAGATCCTTAAGCCACTCCGCTTCCTTTCCAGTTTCGACTAATGCAACAAACTCGGATTCCATAGTGGAATGTGTTATAATTGTTTGTTTCTTTGATCTCCAAGAAACAGCACCACCTCCAAGTGTAAACAACCATCCCGAGGTTGATTTATTTTCTCCAGCGTTTGATATCCAACTTGCATCGGTATATCCTTCTAGTATTGCTGGAAACTTGGAATATTGAAGTCCAAGGTTTTTGGTTCTCTTTAGATAACCAAGAACTCTTCCAATTGCTTTCCAATGCTCAACACTTGGATTGCTAGTAAACCTACTAAGTTTACTCACGGCAAATGCAATATCCGGTCTTGTGCATTGAGTTGCATACATTAGACTCCCAATTGCACTCGCATATTCGAGTTGTCCAATAGCCCTTTCAACATTCTTTACAAGTTTAATACTTGAATCAAATGGAGTATTTGCCTCTTTAATGTTCAAATGTTTGAACTTTTCAATCACATTCTCAATATAATGTGATTGGGTTAATGCATGCCCCAATTCATTCTTGATCACTTTTATACCCAATATGGTATCCACTTGACCAAGATCTTTCATATTGAATGTTGATGATAGAAACCTCTTCGTTTCTTTTATGCCCTTCATGTGATTACTTATAATCAACATGTCATCCACATACAAACACACAAATATAACAAGTTTATCACAACTTTTGATATATAAGCATTTATCTACCACATTGTGTGAAAAACCAAAAGACATAATTGCATTATCAAATTTCTCATGCTATTTTTTAGGAGCTTGTTTTAAACCATATAGTGATTTAATAAGTTTACAAACTTTATTTTCATTACCCGGAAGAACAAAACCTTCCGGTTGTTCCATGTAAACTTCTTCATCTAGTTCTCCATTTAAAAATGCAGTCTTCACATCCATTTGATGCACATGCAAATCAAATATAGAAGATAGTGCAAATAGTATTCTAATAGTAGTGATCCTAGCCACCGGTGCATAAGTGTCAAAATAATCAATTCCTTCCTTTTGTCGAAAACCTTTAGCAACTAATCTTGCTTTATAGGTTTGGATCGAACCATCGGTATTGTATTTCCTTCGAAATACCCACTTGCAACCAATGGCTTTTGATCCAGCCGGTAAATCAACAATCTTTCAAGTATTGTTGGATGTTATAGAATCCATTTCATCATTGATAGCATCTTTCCAAAATGCACATCTCTAGAAGTCATTGCTTCTTTATAGGTTTTAGGATCACTATCAATTTGAAGAACATATGGAATTGTTCTTACTATATCTTCCTTACTTGCTTCAACCAAGTAAAAGGAAATTCTTTGAGAATCAATCTCATCGTGTCCTAATACCTTCTCTTTACGAGATCGCTTGCTTCTTCGTGGTTCACTAGTCTCAATTACATCTTAAGTAGATGTTTCTAGTGATTTAGAAGCCGAAAATTCATTTTGAATTTCTATTGAATTTTGAGGAATATCATCAACGCTAATGAATTCTCAAAAAATTCCACATCTCGTGATTCTATAATCATATTGGATATTAGATCAAGTGGCCTATATGCTTTACTATTTATAGCATATCCAACAAAGGCACTCTTGATCCCTCTTGGTCCTAGTTTTGTTCTACTAGGATTGGTGTTTTTATAATAAGCCAAACACCCCCACACTTTAAAATATCCAATGTTAGGCTTCCGACCTTTCCACAATTCGTAAGGTGAAACTTTAAGTTTCTTAGAAGGAATTCTATTATTTATATGACACGCGGTAAGTAAAGCCTCACCCCATAAGTTATTAGGCAATTTAGACCTTGTTAGCATAGCATTTATCATCTCAACTAAGGTTCTATTTTTTCTTTCCGCCAAGCCATTTTGTTCCGGTGTTCTAGGTGCACTACATTGGTGTAAAATACCATGTTCTTCACAAAAGATATCAAATTCTTTAGAAAAGTATTCACCGCCTCTATCACTTCTAAGAATTTTAATCCTTTTATCCTTTTGATTTTCTACTTCATTTTTATATGCTTTAAACATATGAAAGGCCTCATTTTTATGTTTCATTAGATAAACATAACAAAATCTAAAATAATCATCAATGAAAGTAATAAAATATTTATTACCACCCCTTGTTAACATGCCATTAAGTTCACAAATATCGGTATGAACTAAGTCAAGAATATAAGATGATCTTTCTACACTTTGAAAAGGTTTTCTAATCATCTTGGACTTAGTGCAAATTTCACATTTTTCATTCTTTGTAAAATCACAAGATAGCATGCCATTTTTAATCATTCTATGCAAAGTAGAATATCCAACATGTCCTAATCTATCATGCCATAAATTTAAGGAACACACAAAGTAAGAAGAATTTATTTTATTCATTGCATTGTCAATAGTACACAATTTGACCATTCCATTAGTGGAATAGCCTTTACCAACAAAGAAACCATTTCGGGACAATACAAGTTTTCCCGACTCAAAAATACATTTCACGCCCGGTTTTCCCAACAAATCACCACTTACAAGGTTTCTATTCATATCCGGCACATGTAAGACATTTGTAAGGGTTACAACCTTTCCGGATGTGAATTGAAGATCAACATTCCCTTTGCCTATGACTTTCGAACAATGTTCATTTCCCATTTGAATTTGTTGACCATCATCAATCTCTTGATAGGTCTTATATAGGGATTTGTCATAGCAAACATGAACGGTGGCGCATGTATCATACCGCCATCCCGAAATTTTTCCTTTGACAGAATTTACTTCGCTTATAGTAGCAATAATTTCATTCTTGTCAATGGAATTAACCTTGCCTCCAAAATTGCTTTGTTTTTTATGTCGGCAATCTTTCGCAAAGTGGCCGAATTTTCCACATACAAAGCATTCTCCCTTGGGCTTCTTTATGAATTTATTGTTGTTGTTGCTAGTAAACTTTCTTTTGTTTACTTTGGTCACTTTGTTGTTCTCCAAGGCATTGGCTTTAGAAGTACCAACATGGGAATGTTCAATCCCATCTCTTGCCCTCGACTCTTCCTCAATTCGGAGATGTTTTTGAATTTTCTCCATTGAAAAGTCTTTGGAGTTGTGAAGGATTTTCTTCCTATATCCTCTCCAAGTAGAAGGTAATTTAGCAATAATTGCTCCTACTTGAAATGATTCCGGAAGTTCTATCTTCACCGCTTTTAATTTATTGACAATCACTTGCAATTCATGAACTTGGGGTAATAGGGGAACATTTTCCAAAAATTTAAAATCAAAGTACCTTGTTATAAGGAATTTTGTAGTTCCTTCCTCTTCAGCCTTGTACTTGTTTTCAAGTGCATTCCAAATCTCTTTTGCAGATTTAGTGTTGGTGTACAAGTCGTAGAGACAATCCGAAAGTGCATTCAAGATATGGCCACGACAAATAAGTTCGTCTTCTTCTCGCTTCTTACGATCAATCCTTGCTTGTTCGGTATCTTTATCGGAAGGTTCGGGCAAGTCTTCCAAATTGGGATCAAGGATATAGAAGATTTTCAGCGCAGTTAGTAGAAACTTGATTTTGTCTTGCCACCTTGTGAAGTTGGTGCCATCAAAACAATCCAAGCGAACCAAATCTTGATTCATCAACTTGATTGTAGCCATGGTTGTGTCTCCTTCGGTTTCCATCGCAGAAGATTTCACTTTTAGATTTTCTCTTATGAAATATGTGAAGTTGACACAAAACTTAAACAAAGAATCAAGAAGAATTCAGAAATGCAAAATGACTTGAATCGCAAAGAATGCTGTCCTAAAAGCGAAATTTGCGCCCTCTCGGAATGAGAATGCTAAAAGGCCTTCAAGCAAATTGCTTTAGCGGATTTCAAGCCTCAAACCAAGTATCAAATAGCACAATTGATAAACTTGGAGAATAGGAACAAGAAGAACAAATTTTGAAGATTCTAAGTTTCAAGATTTTGGATGATATTCAATATTGTAAGTATATTGATCAAAAGGTAGTTCAAACCATGAATTCTATACCTATTTATAGAATTCTATCATCCCTATTCATTGTTCATGCAACTCTTCACGAAAGAGTGCCAAAATTGGTTGAAAAGGTGCTTGAGAAATTCTGAAAAAATTCCCAACGGTCGAATTTTAAGGCCACGCGATCGCGAGATAGGAGGCACTCGCGATCGCGCGATGCCTCAAAAAAATGACCAGTGACCAATATCACTCAACCATGCGATCGCCGGACCAGCAACCACGCGATAGCGTGGTTCTTCATTCTGGCCGGACCTTTAGGTCCGGTCCGGAGCATTTGGTCCGTCCAGTTGTATTTGGTCCGGTTTTTGCACTTTTTGGACTTTATTTATATATTTGAACAACATTTTCATAACAAACACCCCGTTAATAAAATTTATCCAATTTTCTTGAAAATTTTAATAGATCAAGTCTTTAACTATTTTTCCTTTTGGGTCATTAGTCAATTCTAATTAACTCTGTATATTTTCTCCCATGCTTCTTCTTTTCTTGTTTTGACATCAAATTCTAGTTTGAGAGATTTCTCATAAATGCAATCTTTGCAATATTCTATATACACCTGCATCTTTTGCTACAAGATTCGAAAAATTATATGTTGGAGTAATCAGAATAACACTCACTCCACTAAAAGTCTATCGATTTAATCTTTCGACTTGCTAACGTGTCAAAGAAAATTATAAATAAATAAAGAATAATTCTATTTAAATGCTAAATTTGGTTCACTTCATTCTAAGGTTTCAAAATACAAACTCTACCGTTTATATGCAATAAATACAAATACAAATACAAATATAAATACGAATAAATATTATTTCAAATCATGAATTTTAGTAGAAACAAATAAAAAATTATCCAAGACCACTAATGTACTCCTCTCCACTAAAATTATACATACGATAGCTGTATCTATCTCTCCTTTCACACATAGCCATGCACTATCTCTTCTACACTTTTATTTTTCTCACAAAGCCTAACACAACACTATCTCTAATAAACTCATTGAGTCTCATACATACGTACTATACAACTGCGCGCGCGCACACACATTTAGTAGCCAACTTCCGATGGATGATCCTTCTAGTATGGCGGTGGCAAGAAGGTCGTTGGCTGCATTTTTTCTAAACATTTCTAGATTCTTCCTTTTCTTGGTACTAATTGTTGGCAGTGTTCTAAAAAGTGTAAAGCGTGACGAAGTGACGAGGCCGAGCTTCAAGCTTAAGCACGCCTAAGCGCGAAAAAACCTAGCAATGCGTGAGAGAAGCGCGATTAAAGCGTGAAGCCTGACGAAGCGTGAAGGTCAAGTTTCAAGCTTAAGTGTGTCTAAGTGTAAGTGTAAGCGAGCTTTTTAGAACAGATATTGTAGGTAATTATATAATTTGATAGATCAAGATTGAAGCACCCAAAATATTATTGTTGTTTTCCATGTGTCATCACATCGCCACTCAAATTTGATGATGTGTGATATCTTCGTCTGTTGTATATGTCAAGGAACAAAAGAAAAAGCGTCAATCTATAATGCCTTCACAGACATTTTCGTTGAATAATGTGATGTTCAAAAAATAGGATCTCCAACCATTATATTCAGGGACGGAGCTAGAGATTCGAGTGAGTGGGGGCAAAAATTTTCAAATGGTGTAAGAGGGGGAGGTGGAGGTTCCCTCCCGGGGGTTCGGGGGCGGAGGTCCCGAAATTTTTTTGAACAAAAATGATTGAAATGACGAAGCAAATATGACAATATATCATCAATAATCAATTATAAAATCTATTTGAGTCAATCTCATTGTTCTCAACTCTATTTGAACTCTCATCAACAACATTTTCTTGACGATGTCTTTTTATTAAATATCTCTCCATTATTTATTAATCTGGAATATAACAATGTATCAATAATTAATTCAAACTTCAAAGCAATAATTCAAATATGGAGATCTAAATCATCTAACCACTAATCAGAATCTTATAATAAATATAATAATGGAAATTATGAAATTCAGAAATTTGAACCCACTTTTTTATTTTAACAATCACCTAATCTAAATTTCTAATCAAAAGATTTTAACCTAAAATCCTAAATAAGTAAATATCATCCAATAAATCAAAACTACAACTCTACAATTACAAACACAATGCACAGTAATCACTAATCAGTATGCAGTGCACTTAAAGAACAACTAATAACAAGAACACAAACAAAATCCCATAAAAATCCCATAACAAGAACAACTAATATCACTATATCAGTATGCAGTGCACACTGCACAGTAACACAAACACAAGAACAACTAATAACAAGACAAAATCCCATAAAAATCTAGTTAAAACTTAAAAATTACTTACATATGGAAAATGAAATTGGAAATTTGCACAAGCACTGAAGTCTGAAGCACAGCACTAGAGTCTGGAAGACTGGAACTGTGGAAGTTTGGAACGGAAGTCTGGACCAGTGGACTCCACCGCCAGGCGCCACCGGTCTGATTTTTTGAAGCCGGCGCCGTCGGTGTGACTCGGTCAGTCGGTCGACGCGGGGATGGACGACAGGCGTGAGGCGACGAGGAAGAAGATTAGAAGAGTGAAGAAGAGGAGCTGAAGCTGCTGAACTGAAGAGGAGTAGAGGACGCGGCGCAGCACGACAGAGGAAGGAGGCAAGGAGCGGGGGTGAACTGGGAAGGAAATGAAGGAACTAGGCTGATTATTTCTTAAATGGGTCAGAGAATTGGTCTGGGCGTGGGACTGGGCTGGCCCATTTAAATTGGACTTAATTTTTTTCCCAATTTCAGTGGGGTCCAACAACCCTCCTGGGCCTGGGGTAGATCCGTCCCTGATTATATTATAGCACATAATGTTCCAATAATCCAAACTTCTTAATTTATGTAATCTAATTATGGATGTCGAATATTTACTTACTTAGTTTGACTAACAAAATTGAGCGGTTGAAATACTTAATGGTCGCCAATTTGGAGGAGAACAATGAACGGCGACGACACGAGAAGAGAAGAGGTTGAGAATCTTGATATGTAGGTCTAGAGCCTGAGTTGAGAGAGTTATTACGGATTGTAAGTATTTTTCTTTATGGCATTGGTGTTTGGTGGGTTATTTTTAATTTGCAGTTATGAATAACTCCAACAAATACAGTCCACTAATCAGAAAACTGATAACCACTTTGATAATCCTCTAGTGCTGTTACTACTAGAAAACAGCCAATTATTGACCAAATTTTTCAGACGACAGACATTTCCTCAATAATCACCAACATTTTGCCGACGACATAGCCCTGTTGTCCCCTATTACCGACGACATCCACAATTCATCACGGCGTATTACTCTACCGCTTTTACTAGCTACACTTTATGTAACTACTTAATTAATTAGGTGATTGAATTGGCGACGGTTATCTATATTACCGTCGTAATTACCGATGTCATTTTTACTTGTCGTTGGTAATCACCAAAGACTACTCATTTTCGTCAGTGATTACCGACTATTTCAGCTTCCGAATTTTCCATCTCACTCAATGTAATTTATAGAATTGAAGAAAAAGGATATTGATTTATTCAATTTTGTTGTAAGTGTGGAAGGTTATCATTGCACAAGATTTGAAGGTATGATTTGATTGTTTGATTTTTTATTTTATCACACACACACACACAATAATTCTATGTATGATTCTTGATTTTAGTATTTCTTTAAATTGTGTCAAAATGCTAAGTGGTTAGTGTATGAGAAAACTCTTTCATAATAATGTAATAAATATATGTTTAGTGGAAATTAGAAAAGGATATATGGATTAAAATAAAAATCACTCTTATGAATTAATCAAGTCAACAATTGAGAAATTATGCTATAAAATATATAGGGTTAATATTCCTACATTCTAGTTTTTAGGATGTATTAAAATCCTTATATTTTGTGAAGTAATATGGAAATGATCCTATTATAACACATTTAATTTTAAAATAGATAAGCTAATATTCAAATTTTTAATAAGTAGCATAGAATCCACGAATAATAACGGAAAAGAAAGCATTAAAATCACATCTTTTGTTTCTAATTTTGAAAATATGGATTGGAGATTTTAAATTGGTACGCTAACTATATTTGTAATTTATTAAAAATATTTAATGGAATACATATTAGAACTTGTTATTCATTTTTTTAAACTAATTTTCACATGTCATGATACAGTACAAATGGCTACTAATCGTAAGTGGATGAACTCTCACAAACAAAATGGGACTGTGCCTGCAAATTTTATCGTCGGTGTCGAACAATTCGTTGAATTTGCACTTTTAGAACCTGATATTGTGGATCAAATTAATTATCCATTTATGGAGTGTCGTAACCGATTTGAGTTCGGGCCAGATAATGTAAGATTACATCTATACAGACAAGGTTTAAAACATGGGTACATCAATTGGACTGCACATGGAGAGCCATGACTTGTTAGATCATATGGTTTTGGTGAGTCACCTTCTGGTTTTGGCTTGTCATCTTCTTCACAATGCAACAATGACCTTCGAACAATGGTAGTAGATGCAATTGGTCCTGAAATTTATAGTCAAATATCTAGTGAAGACCACGATGAACCTTTTGAACAGGATCCCGATGCAGGTGCTAAATATTTCTTTAGAATGTTAGAGGAGGCCGACAAACTGTTGTGGTTGGGTTGCATGAAGCAAACCAAATTGTCAGCAATGTCACAACTCTTGAATTGCAAATACGAGTACAACATGCCTGCAGAATGTTATGATCATCTAATGTCTATCGTCAAAGAAATGTTGCCTGAAGATAACGCATTGGAGAGTACATTTTACAAAATGAAGCAAATGTTATCTGCACTTGGCCTTGGTTATGTAAAAATTGATGCTTGTGGAGAAACTTTTGAATCCCTAATATACCCTCATACATTTAATAATATACCTAATTTGCCATCATTTAATGTTTATGCAATAATATTTGAATTGTATTTATTGGTCCCTAATGTTTGTAGATTGTTATATTTATGTTCTTAATTTTTTTCGCCACATTCTTATTGATCCGAAAATTTTCTCGTCACCTCAATGTGGGCCTTTGATTTGGGATACGCCGGGTTGGTACATCCCGACCATGACCTTTCCCGACCTCTTAATTTATCAGGTATAAATCTTCTCAAGGCAAGAATTGTAGAGCGACCTTACTTCTATCATAGGTCGGGTCATGCCCGGCCTTATCAAAGGTCGGTTCGTGACATGTTACGCTGTCCGGCCTAACCCGGTCACTTCGCTCTAGATAGCCTGATACAAGATGGACTCCAGGTATTCATTGTCCATGGGCCTTGCCCATGGGCCTCCCTTCTTGAAGATGTTGGGGAAGAACAGGACCCAGAAATCACACCAGACAGGGAGCCTGTTAGTCGAGAAGATTTCAACGAACTTCAGCAGCAGCTCCGCGAACTCCGTCAATCTCTTCAGCAACAGAACAATCATCAAGCGCAACCCGACCCGAACACTCCAGGCACTATTCTTAGGGAAGATCCCCGACCAGTTAATCCTATGGCTGACAACTCCCCGAGAATCAGGTGTGCCCATCCCATGACCGAGGGATCTGCCAACTTGACACAACAAGAGCTCTCAAGAATCATTCAGGAAGGAATTGCTGACAAGATACGGCAGAATACACAGGGTCAGACCTCATTCGTAAGAAGAACCCCCTTTTACTCTCGAAATAACATCATTTCCCTTACAAGACCGATTTAAATATCCCCAAATAAAGGAATACGATGGAACAACAGACCCAAACAACCACCTGAATACCTACACTGATGTCATGGACATGCAGAATGCTCCCGATCAGATTCTGTGCAAGGCCTTCCCGCAAACCTTAACAAATTCAACTCGAGACTGGTTCTCTACAATACCTCCAGGGTCAATCTCTTCCTTTGCCGATCTTACTAAGAAATTCACATCTTTCTTTGCAAGTAGCTAAAGGATCAAGAAAATCGCCACTTCCCTCATGTAGTTAAGGCAAGGACCGAATGAAACACTGCGAGAGTTCATGACTCGTTTTAACGCTGAAAGACTTCAAATTTCAGATCTCCATATATCATCAGCCATTTCAGCCTTGACCTTGGCTATTCGAGGTCCGAAATTCAGAATGTCCATGTCCAAGAACCCTCCTTCGAATGTAACGAAGCTTCTCAGAAGAGCCGAGAAGTACATAAACATGGAGGAAACACTTTTGTCAGTTCGGGAACAGGATCAAGGGCAAGGGGCAGTAGTATAGTCTTCACAATCAATAAGGCAGGGGAATAAAAGGTCAAGATAGGAGGATGAGAAGAATTCTTCCCGAACTAACTAGAAGCTCCGCTAAACGCACATCGATCCCACATTCTCATGAAAATCAAGGGACGTGAAGATTTGCGTTGGCCCAAGCCTATCAAGGGAAAAATCGACGAAAAGAATCGACATAAGTATTGTGACTTTCACAAGAGCCCGGGCCATACCACGGATGAATTCAGAACATTAAAACAAGAGATAGAAGCCCTCATAAAAAGAGGCTTCCTAGGGTACTACATAAAGAAAGGCGATAAAGAGCATGGGAAAGGGGAAGATAAAAACAGATCTGATGGCACCATAAATTTTATCTTCGGAGGAATAGCATCTGGAGATGATTCGAATAACGCACGCAAAAATCATGCCCGGGAACTAAGCGATCGGGAAGAAAGGTCGGGATATCATGACCATGAGTTTTCAAGCAGCATCAGCTTCAGCAGCGCTGACATGGAAGGAATTTCGTATCCTCATGACGATGCTGTTTTCATCAACGCAACAATCGCAAATTTTGATGTTAGGAGGGTGCTAGTTGACAATGGAAGCGCAACCAACGTTCTTTCCTTAGAAGCTTTCAACCAGATGCAGTTCCCCAAAGATCGAATTCGACGGGTTATTACTCCCCTAACTAGGTTTGGTGGAGGAACCGTAAAATTTGAAGGCCTAATTGACCTTCCCACCTCACTGGGATAAGAAGGGAAACGGGTAACAAAGATGACTTCGTTCCAGGTCGTCAAGACTCCTATGGCCTACAATGCTATCTTGGGAAGACCATTCCGGAATAGCCTAAGCGCTATAGTATCGACATATCACCTGGCGATCAAGTTCCCAACTTCCTCAGGCATAACAACTATTCAGGGAAGTCAATCGGTAGCCAGAAGTTGCTATATCAGCTATATTGGAAAGGGTAAGACAGATCTGATGTCAATAGAACTTCCTGTGGAAGAAAGAATGTCACCAGTAGAGGAGTTGGAAGAAGTTCAAATTTCAGAAGGGAAGAGCTTCACAATTGGGAAAGAGCTCCCCAAACTAATGTAAGAGGAGTTATCGCAATGTTTAAAGAAAAATATCGACATATTCGCATGGAGTGCTGAAGATATGCCCGGGATTGATCCCGCGCTCGTCGAACACAGGCTTAACGTCATGCCCGACAAGAAGCCCGTAAAATAGCGAAGAAGACAGTTTGCCACAGAAAGGAGGCAGATAATCAAAAAGGAAGTAGATAAACTCTTAAAAGTGGTATTCATCAAAGAAGTGAAGTATCCAGAATGGCTAGCCAATGTGGTCTTGGTGAAGAAGCCAAACGGTAAGTGGCGAGTTTGTATATATTTCACAGACTTGAATAAAAGCATGTCCAAAAGACAGTTATCCTCTTCCCAGGATCGACAGATTGGTGGATTCCACATCAGGCTCCAAACTTTACAGCTTCCTAGACGCCTTCTCGGGATATCATCCGATTCGGATGGCACAGGAAGATCAGGAAAAAACTTCCTTCATGGCAGATGAAGGAATATATTGCTATAAGGTCATGTCGTTTGGATTAAAGAATGCTGGAGCTACTTATCAAAGGTTGGTAAACATGGTCTTCTCCAGACATATCGGGCTTAACATTCAGGTCTACATTGATGACATGGTCGTAAAAAGCTCAAGAAAGAAAGACCACATTACTGACCTTGAGGAAATATTCAGTACACTTAGAGAACATCGGATGAAACTAAATCCCGCAAAGTGCGCCTTCAGAGTAGGCTCGGGAAAGTTTTTGGGATTAATGATCACTTAGAGAGGTATCGAAGTCAATCCAGATAAAATTTCGGCCCTAGCATCAATGGAACCTTCCCGAAATATCAGGGAAGTGCAGAAGCTGACAGGGAGAGTAGCAGCATTGGGCCAATTTATGTCAAGGGCAGCAGACAAATGTTTTCCTTTCTTCAAAACTCTTCGAGGAAACAAAGACTTTAGATGGGACGAGGAATGCGAGGTCTTCTTCAAAAAGTTGAAAGAATACTTGGGTACTCCTCCAATATTGGTAAAGCCAAATCCAGGGGACAATCTGTTCGTGTATCTAGAAGTGTCTGATCATGCTGTGAGCGCGATTTTGGTTACAAAGGAAAAGAAGGCTAAAAAACCGGTATATTACGTCAGTAAAATGATGTTGGACGTAGAAGGCCGATATACGTTGGCGGAGCAGCTCGTACTTGCCTTGGTTACAGCTGCCAGAAAGTTAAGACCACACTTTCAAGCCCATGCCATAACTGTTCTCACAAATCAGCCCTTGAAGCAAATCTTGCAGAAACCAGACGTAGCTGGCCGTCTACTCAAATGGTCATTCGAGCTTGGGGAATATGACATTGAGTTTAAACCTCGACCTTCCATCAAAGCTCAGGTCTTGGCTGACTTCGTTGCCGAGCTCGCCCCAAGACCTCGGGGGCCAACAGGTCATGACAGGGAAGAGGCCACATGGACCTTGGAAGTAGATGGAGCATAGAATGCCGCAGTGACGCGATCCCAGTCGGGGAATCTTTTCGAACACGCGGAATAACGAAATCTAAAACCCTAGGAAAGATCTAAATCAGATCTGACTCGAAAATAACAAGAACACGAAATAATGAACAGAAATTAAAAGATAAATTGACGATAGGACCTTGACCCAAGATTCACGACGCAAGAAATTGACGATGCGGAATCGAGATCCAAGGTTTTCGAAAATCCACAAGGACTTGTCAATTTCCTTGATAAGATTCTAATCGGACACGCCACAAATATTTTCACGAATATTTGATAAGTTAAACGCCACAAATATTTCCAAAATATTTGATAAGTCGGATTTGTTCTCGAAGAACACAAAAGGGACTCCTCAACCTTTCAATTGGAGAAAACTCTCTCAACTATATTAATCTCTGATGTGATCCAAGACCCTCGACAATCGGAGTCATAGCAGGCTTGACGGGAAAATATAAATATTCAAGCCAAAACAATAATTCAACAGGTTCGACGAGCTTTGAAGATCAAAACTGTGTCAAAAAGAACCGAAAATTATGCAGAAGGGCTGTCACGGCCTAACCAACATTATTCACGACCGTAACCTCCCCTCGGGTTAAATGCAGAATTTCAAGATTTTTAACTTACGGCCGTAAGTATAAGTGTCACGACCGTAAGCTTAACCAGAAACACACTTACGGCCGTAAGTGTCATCTTTACGGCCGTAACGGATTAACGGATCAGATTTTTTCCAGATTTCGCATTATTTTATTTCCTTATCAGTTTTAGCTATTTTAGGTTAGTTAGAATTCTATTTTGAGTAAAATTAGCGATTAGGGTTTTATTTTGCTTATTTATACGCCTTTTTGATTCATTGTAAATTAAGACTTTGATGATTGAATAAAAATAGATTGAATGTTTTTCAATTGTTTAATGTGTGGATTCACATTACAAACTCAAACTTATCAAGATTGATTATCTTGTGGCGTTCATCCAGAACTTATCAAATATTCGCGAGAGTATTTGTGGCGTTGAAAATCAGAGACTTATCAAGGAGATTGGGCAAATCCTTGTGGCGTTTCGAAAGTCGTAGTTCTTTATTCCGCATCGTCGATCCATCGCGTCGTGAATATCGGGTCATGATTCATCCGTCCAACCACAACCTGAGTTCGGAACTTTCCGGCGTTTCTTCCGCGCTTCGAATCTCATCATCTGGTATCAGAGCTGGACTCTGAATTCAGGTTTTTCTATCCAGTTTGATTTTTATGTCTATCATCGAGTCCCATAAAAATCATCCATATCTTGTTGTTGAGTCTTTCTTTTCTTGATTTTCTTGTTCTTCGTACCAGTAAATTTTTTTCTTTGTTTGATCCATATAAAAATCCAACAAAATTCAAAAGTGTTTGTTTTGCTTAATTCTTATCCGAATTAAGTTCCGTTTGTTTTGTCGTGTTCGTTGTCGAATTTTCGGATTTATAAAAAAAAAAATTATTATTATTATTATTTTTTAATTATTTTATTTATTCCGAAAATTCATCCTAAAATTAAAAAAAAAAAAAAAAAAAAAAGTCCATTCAAAAACCACTTTCTTGAATTTCTTGATCCTTTGTTTTCATTATTCTTTTTCTGTGTCCTTCCACAAAAATTTCACAATGTCCAATTCCCATGAAAACGCCAAAGATCGTATGTGGAGATTTTTGAATGAAGCTTTGGTTAGGTTGGATAAACTAGATGAAAGGGAAAAGAAATTGAAAAATGAGCGATCTCAATCGGATTCTAGATCTAGGAGGGAATATAGGCGTGATCCTAAACCTAGGGATGGAATCGGGGTTAAGAGAGGAGCCGAAATTGATCCAAAAGCAATTTTGAAAATTCAAAAAGAAATTTATGAAGAAAGATTGAGGTGTGAACGGGAGGCAGAAATAAAATATTTGGCTAAATTACAAGGAAGGAGGAGAAACGAAAGGCGGTAATTAGATGGTTAGAGGAGAGTGAAAATCATGTTGAGCCTCGGGATATGAAAGTTGAAAAGAAGGAGGGAGGCTTGAGACATGATTTAGTTGAAGAGACCCTGAACTTTGTGGTAGGAGTTGAAAACATGGAGTTAGGTGAACAAACTCCAAAATATGATGAGGAATTAGAAGTTGGGGTAGAAGTTCAAATTTTGAGCTTTGAATTGGAAGATCCACATTTTGGTAGTGATGAGATAGTACATGAACATGGTGATTCAAATGTGGAGGTCGGAGATGTGGTTGAGTTTGAAGATAAAAAAATCGAACAAGAAATTGCAAAGGAGGAAAGAGGCGAAGAGAAGAGTCTCGTGGTTCAAGAAGTGGAGTTGGTGGTGGTTTGTCATGAATACAATGATCCATACATTGTACCTCATGAAGCTAACATGTCCCTCCCCATTTTGTTTAAATCTTTTTTGCAGGTTAATTATGACTGGAAGCTTCAACCACACTGCGAATGGAAAAGGAAGTTCAAGCTCCATCTCTTCCGTGTTAGCAAATCAAAGGATTCCAATTTATTGAACTCATGGCATGGAAGCAGAAATTTTCCGTTTGATCCAGGAGGTGAAGTGGAACACCAGGAACAAAGCTATGATTCGGGACGAATCATCCTAAAGAAGGAGGGTATGATGTGATCCAAGACCCTCGACAATCGGAGTCATAGCAGGCTTGACGGGAAAATATAAATATTCAAGCTAAAACAATAATTCAGCAGGTTCGACGAGCTTTGAAGATCAAAACTGTGTCAAAAAGAACCGAAAATTATGCAGAAGGGCTGTCACGGCCTAACCAACATTATTCACGACCGTAACCTCCCCTCGGGTTAAATGCAGAATTTCAAGATTTTTAACTTACGGCCGTAAGTATAAGTGTCACGACCGTAAGCTTAACCAGAAACACACTTACGGCCGTAAGTGTCATCTTTACGGCCGTAACGGATTAACGGATCAGATTTTTTCCAGATTTCGCATTATTTTATTTCCTTATCAGTTTTAGCTATTTTAGGTTAGTTAGAATTCTATTTTGAGTAAATTAGCGATTAGGGTTTTATTTTGCTTATTTATACGCCTTTTTGATTCATTGTAAATTAAGACTTTGATGATTGAATAAAAATAGATTGAATGTTTTTCAATTGTTTAATGTGTGGATTCACATTACAAACTCAAACTTATCAAGATTGATTATCTTGTGGCGTTCATCCAGAACTTATCAAATATTCGCGAGAGTATTTGTGGCGTTGAAAATCAGAGACTTATCAAGGAGATTGGACAAATCCTTGTGGCGTTTCGAAAGTCGTGGTTCTTTATTCCGCATCGTCGATCCATTGCGTCGTGAATATCGGGTCATGATTCATCCGTCCAACCACAACCTGAGTTCGGAACTTTCCGGCGTTTCTTCCGCGCTTCGAATCTCATCAATCTCAAAATCAATCTTAACTGTTTTTACAATGAATGTAAAGCGATATAAATAAGCAAAATAACCTAATATCTAATTTACTCAAAATAGACTTCTAATTAAACTAAAATACTAAACTAGGAAAATAACCAAAAATAATAAAAGGAAATAAATTAATTGAAAAAATCGGAAAATATGGAAAATCTTGAGTTACGGTCGTGAATATCCAGTTTACGGCCGTAACGAATATTTTGCCTCAAATTCCATTCATGTGTTACGGCCGTGATAAATATGTTACGGCCATGATCAATTTCAATCTCATTTTTACGACCGTGAGGAATATCTTTACGGCCGTAAAGAGTGTTCTGCCTGTTTTTGCCTTATTGTTTGATTTCCTGCCTCGGCTCGATCCTTTCGCCTTCTCGGCTCGACCCCAACACAGAACTTGCTCCGTTTTGCACGTAGATCACTATCATATTTTCGATGGCTCGACTTCGCCCTTCGATGCCTGGTCCGGATCACATCATACTCCCTCTCTTGAAAAGGATTCGATCTCGAATCCATTTTTGGTCGGCTTTTCAAATTCCTCCTACTTTCCTGGGCTCGGTGATCATTTTTATGCCTCGTGCGATCCTTTAGACTTTTGGGCAGCTCATTTTTGCCAACAAGTTTCTTTCCTGTTTTAAGCTCATGGTTTGACTTCGGTACCTGTAAAACATAATTTAAAGAACTAGGGAGGGGTGTGTTAGCGTGAGTAAGTGCAAATAGACTCATTTTTGTGGTAGACTCTCTTTTCTTTTGATTTTTGCACTCAGTCTCTCCTTTTTCTGAGGTTTGAACCTCAACCCTCTTTTCTTTATTTTTCAGTCCCTCTCCTTTTTGTGAGGTCGTGGCCTCAACTCTCTTTTCTTTAATTTCCACTCCCTCTCCTTTTTTTGAGGTCGTGGTCTCAACTCTCTTATTTTTCCCCTCAAACTCACTTTTCACTTTCAATTAATCTTTCAGGGCGTCAGTTGGAGATAGTGGGATTAGAGTAAACTTTTCCCCCCTTTTACCAAGCTGTATCTATTCGTATACCCATCATGTAGCACAGCCCTTTCATGTTGCCAAGGTCTCCCCAACAATATATGACTAATTTGCATTGGCACCACATCACAAATTACCTCATCAGAATACCCACCTAAAGAAAAATTCACCAAGGCCTGTCTCTTCACCTTAACTTCCCCTGACTCAGTCAACCATTGTAATTTATAAGGCGTTGGATGTTTCGTTAAAGGTAAGCCTAATTTTTCCACCAACATTGTACTAACTACATTAGTACAATTTACCCCGTCAATCACCAAGCTACAAACTTTTTTATCCACTAAGCATCTAGTGCGAAAAATATTATCCCTTTGCCCATCCACATTTTCCAAAGCATTCGCCTTACGTTTAGCGCTAAGAACATGCCTATCAGTAATTGATTCATCCACCACAACATTTTTCGACTTTCCACTATCACATCTAACCTTTTTAAGTGGACAATCAAGTGCAATGTGACCCCGTTCCAAACATTTAAAGTACTTAACATTTTTACCCTTGAGAGGCTTGGAATCAGAATTATTTTTACCTTTGGTTGTCGGTTCCTCCCTCCTTTTATGAACATGATCACTACTCTCCCGTTTTGATGTCCCCTTATACTTCAATGGCTTTTCATCACCCCCATCTCTACCTCTAGAATTGGCTTCACGCCCCTTATGCCTCCTAGCCCTAGAATCCGCCTGATGTTGCTCCTTTTCCCATTGAGCAAGTTCTGCTTCCCTTCTTTCCATCCTAGCCATCAATCTCTCAAGTTTTACCTTCATGGCCTCCATCTGTTTAAAATTCTTGTGGTCACCTGTTGATGGAGATTTTTCCCTGCGAGACATGGTTAGCTTTCAAAGACAAACAAAAATTCCTCTCGTGTTTATTTTCACTCGTGTATCACACTCAATCCCTTCAAAATTCACCCAAGAACAAACCAAGGATCAACAATCAAGGAATTTATGGAAGATACGAAAAGAAAAAAAAAATTAGAAAATTCTCGAAAAATTCGAATTTTTTTTTTAATCTGCCAGAGAATTAAACTACGAGTATGGTAGAAAAAACGGAACTGAATTTGGATGAAAAACGAAGAAGAAAAACATTTTTGAATTTTTGGGACTGACTCTTATGGATCAAACTGGAAAAATATATGACTGACACGAAGAACGCGAAGAACACGAAAAAAATCAAGAAAATTCAAGAAACGCAAGAATCTGAAATAGATCTAAGCTCTGATACCAGATGACGCGATCCCAGTCGGGGAATCTTGTCGAACACGCGGAATAACGAAATCTAAAACCCTAGGAAAGATCTAAATCAGATCTGACTCGAAAATAACAAGAACACGAAATAATGAACAGAAATTAAAAGATAGATTGACGATAGGACCTTGACCCAAGATTCACAACGCAAGAAATTGACGATGCGGAATCGAGATCCAAGGTTTTCGAAACACCACAAGGACTTGTCAATTTCCTTGATAAGTTTCTAATCGGACACGCCACAAATATTCTCGCGAATATTTGATAAGTTAAACACCACAAATATTTCCACAATATTTGATAAGTCGGATTTGTTCTCGAAGAACACAAAAGGGACTCCTCAACCTTTCAATTGGAGAAAACTCTCTCAACTATATTAATCTCAAAATCAATCTTAACTGTTTTTACAATGAATGTAAAGCATATAAATAAGCAAAATAACATAGCATCTAATTTACTCAAAATAGACTTCTAATTAAACTAAAATACTAAACTAGGAAAATAACCAAAAATAATAAAAGGAAATAAATTAATTGAAAAAACCGAAAAATCTGGAAAATCTTGAGTTACGGTCGTGAATATCCAGTTTACGGCCGTAACGAATATTTTGCCTCAAATTCCATTCATGTGTTACGGCCGTGATAAATATGTTACGGCCGTGATCAATTTCAATCTCATTTTTATGGCCGTGAGGAATATCTTTACGGCCGTAAAGAGTGTTCTGCTTGTTTTTGCCTTATTGTTTGATTTCCTGCCTCGGCTCGATCCTTTCGCCTTCTCGGCTCGACCCCAACACGGAACTTGCTCCGTTTTGCACGTAGATCACTATCATATTGTTGATGGCTCGACTTCGCCCTTCGATGCCTGGTCCGGATCACATCACGCAGGCTCGGGGGCCGGAATCATACTAAAGAAAGATGATGGCACGATGGAAATTCAGTGTGCAATAAGGTTTGAGGCCGTGATTGCTGGATTTCAAGCAGCTCAACATCTAGGGGTCGAGCATGTCAAGGTCCTGAGTGATTCACAATTGGTGGTAGAACAGGTAAATGGCACTTTTGAAGCAAAAGATGAGAAAATGTCATCTTATATGATCATGGTCTTGAACCTGCAAAGAAAGTTCAAGTTTTGCTGCGTAGACAAAATACCGAGGTCCATCAATCACAAGGCAGATGCTCTATCAAGACTTACTTTTTCCAATCTAGATCACTTAGAGAGGATCGTATTCGTGCGAACTCTTCATGAGCCCAGTATCGCACAGCAACCCGAGGTCATGGATATTTCAAATCAAGAGCCCAGTTGGATGGATCCTATAATAGAATATCTAACATCAGGAAAGTTACCAGATGACAAAGCAGAAGCCAGAAGAGTCAAATCAAGGGCCCCGAGGTATACCTTGTTGCAGAATACCTTGTTCCGTCGAAGCTTCGCACTTCCTTACCAGCGATGCCTAACTCTGAAAGAAGCAGCCCTTGCAATGGCCGAGGTTAATGAAGGAATCTGTGAGGGACACCGGGGAGCAAGAACTCTAGTACTGAAATTGATACGATACGGGTACTATTGGCCAAATATGAAGAAAGACACACTTGATTATGTAAAAGCTTGCGACAAGTGCCAAAGATTCGCAGCCCGGTTACGTCAACCCGCGGAAGAGCTAACCTCGATTATGTGCCCATATCCTTTCGTTCAATGGGGAATCGACGTACTAGGACCTTTTCCCATAGCCCGGGGTTAGGTCAAGTTGCTGTGGAATACTTCACTAAGTGGGTGGAAGCCGAACCGCTAGCCGTAATAACTATACAAAAGTTGGAAGCATTTGTGTGGAAATCAATATTCTGCCTTTTGGTATTCCTAAAACATTAATAACAGATAACGGGCGTCAATTTGAGTGCCAAGCCTTCAAGCAATTCTGCAAGAACTTGGGAATAGAACACAAGTTGACTTCTGTTTCGCACCCGAAGAGTAATGGGTTAGCTGAAGTTACAAACAGGTTCATCTTACAAGACTTGAGGACTTTCCTGGATAGTGCCAAAGGAGATTGCCCTGATCTCCTCCCAAAAATACTTTGGACCAACCAAACCACGTTCAAGACTGCGACAGGGGAGACCCCGTTCATGCTTGCCTTCAGAATGGAAGCCGCTGTCCCAGTAGAAGTAACAATTCCGAGCTTCCGTGCTATGACCGCAGGATCACCCGACCATATTGAGGGACAGAGAGAAAGTCTGGATCTTCTGGAAGAAGTCAGGGAAGATGCATCATTAAGAATAGCAGCTTACCAACAGGCCATGTCTAAGAAGTTCAATATCCGAGTAAAGAAGAGGGAATTTAGAATGGGGGATCTTGTCCTTCGCCGCAGTGAGGCTGTCGGTCATCAACCAGGGAAACTTGGGCCTATTTGGGAAGGACCGTATGAAGTCATCCGAAAGGTAGGAAAAGGCTCATACAGCCTCCGCACAGTGGATTCGAAACCTCTTCCTCGGCCATGGAATGCAGAGAATTTGAAGCCATACTACAAGTAGAAACCTCTTCATAGATATCAGAGTCGTCTAGTCGGGCCTGCGCCCATGTTTATTCTTTTTACTTTTGGACTTGCACGTCCATCAATGATTGTTAAGGTCGGGTCTGCGTGCCCACTGTTCTTTCTTTCAGCATCAAGGACTGGTACTCTTTTTCCTTATCCAGATTTTTTCCCACTGGATTTTTCTGGGTAAGGTTTTAACGAGGCCCATCGTTCAGTCCCCTTCAATAAAAGTACTTCTTCCAAAGAATGAACACTACAAATATCAGATCTTGAAGTGACTTACAAGGTCATTCACATGACTTTACAAGTTATTTCCCATCAAATAATTTACAATGTCTCATGGTAAGACTTTACAAATTATTCTTCCACGAATAATTTACAAGGTCTCATGGCAAGACATTACAAATTATTTCTCATCAAATAATTTACAATGTTTCATGGTAAGACTTTACAAATTATTCTTCCACGAATAATTTACAAGGTCTCATGGCAAGACGTTACAAATTATTTTCCATCAAATAATTTACAATGTCTCATGGCAAGACTTTACAAATCATTTTTCCACTCTTGCAAAGAAAAGAGTCTAATCACTCATTTGCAAGAATTATAAGGTCGGACATGTTCGATCTTATTCTTCCTAGTCAAATACCTTTTTGCAAGTCTTACCAGTCAATTGATTAAAAAGGTCGGACATACCCTGTCTTACTGGTCATTTATCTTCAACTCAAAGTGTTGATGATACCATAAGTCGACCATTCCTATATGTAAGGTCGGTCACGAATCAACCATATAATTATCAAAATATGAAATCAAAACAAGTTGATGTTTGTGGGAATCTTGCGTGTACAAAAGCTCGACCCCATAATGAGCAAAGAGGTCGGTATTACCTGACCTTATAAAGCATTTTTCTCAATTTCGCTAGGTTATAAGCTCGAACTATTTTATATACTGACGAAAAGATCGTGCTTTCCCGACTTTAGTGGGCAAACATCATCAATTCCAAAATTGAATACGATTAAAAGTTGCTTACAGTTTTTATAAATACAAATAAATAACACGAGCTTATTTCATTAACAAAGACTTGTTACAAAAGTCCACGAGGCATACCTCGGGCTATACAAGTGTAAATTGTTAACAAAGCAGGCAAATTTTTCTACTGCTGGTCAGGGTCACTGGCCTGTCCGTCCTCATCATCAGAACCGACCTCCACTACTTCTTCCTCCAAGAAAGGAGTGAGGTCGAGATCTTCCGTGCCTAATGGAAATTGAGAGGGTGGGCTCGTGTCGAGGTCGGGATCATGTATTTTCATCCAAGACTGGGCTTGCCTCATGCCTTGGGAGTACGACTCCAGGGCATAATTGCCCACGACAAGGTCATGTTCTCCAGATTTCTTGTAAGCCTCTACCGCCTCCACCTTCACCGCTTCAATCTCTTCCCTAGCCCAGCGAAGATCTTCCAAAAGTTTGGCATTTTCAGAACGAGCAAGGTCCCGGTCTTGGATCATTAGGCCCAGGTCAGTTTCTACCTTGGTTAATTTTTCTTTAGCAATGTTAGCACGGGTGGCCTCGTGCTGGACAGAGTGCACGAGCTGACTTGTAGCCTCCCCTCTCCTGAGGCCTTGAGTAAGGAGACCCCGGCCAATGCTGAGCATCTGGACAAGTTAAATACTTGTGTTATTTTAAGGTCAAAATGTGACACAAAAAGCAGAAGGTAGTGGTCTTAAAATTACCTTAATCTCCGCATTCAGAAAATGGTCCACCCCGTTTTCAAGCGAGACTTCATCGGAATATTTTTCTAGAAGCTCGGGATGGTAACTCTCCTCCAGTTTTGTCTGAAGGTCGGCCAAGGTAGGGCCCTCTGGAGTAGCTTCAGGGGGGAGAAGACCTAATATTCTCTTCTTGGGGAGGAGGGCGGCGAGCACCTTGGCTGGTTTCGCATCGAAGAGGAACTTCAGCATTCCTCTTAGAAGTTTCGCCCGACTTGGACTGTGTTTGGCGTGGCCTTTTTTTGTGTCCGTCGTTGGATAACGCCACCTTCCCTCCTCTTCTCAGTAGCCGCCCGAGCTCTCTCCTAGGCAGCTTTCCTTAGCCTGTCCCCGTCAAAATCTATTCCTGTAAAGGACGGAAGAATATAATTAGACGCAAAAGGTTAAGATGGGGAAGGCAACATGTTCTTGTGAAAAAAGAAATCAATTATTACTTAATTTACAAGGCCGGGTCCTACCGGGCTCCAAGTCAAGGCCAGCCTGACCTATGATCTCGTTGGTAGTAAGATTTGAAGCCTTCTCGGACAGAAGTCCGAAGTCACACACTCTTATTGCATTGGTCAAAAGGTCGGCCATCTCTTCCTCCCCTTCATTACCCATCCTCTTAAAATTATCTACTTCAGGTTTTCTAAATGTGGGCCAAAAAATATTATCACCTTCCCGGGGTTTGATGTAAAAAATTTTTTCCTTTCAATATTTCAAGGAAGAGGGGACCTAAGGTACCTCGAACCTTCCCTTCCCGCACATGTACACAAAGCAGTTACATCGGGGTAAAAGCTTTAAGTCCAAAAGGCATTTACAAAGATTTACGGTGGGTTTGATCCCTAGACTCCTACATAAAACAAAAAATTAGACTAGAATCCTCCACCCGTTTGGAGCAAGCTGCCCGGGAAGAATGCTGGTCGTAAAAAGGAAATCTACAAAAAATGATGTAGGGGGAACCTAAGGCCGACCACTAACGAATCATGAAAAACCACGGTCTCCCCTTCCCGGCAATGATATGATACATCATCATGCTCGGGGACCCGGGATGTATACCCATCAGAGAGGCCAAACTTCCTCATGTCTGCCTCGACCATGTGTTCCTTCATCCTTAACGTTGGTAACTCTAGGTCGAAAGTTTCTGGTCCCTCATTAAATTCGTGGTTGTTGTCCACCTCCTCATCGTCGCTTGACTCATCGCCCCCAGAGGTCAGCGGGGGTTGGTAAAATCCTATTGGCTCAACGTCTAGTGTCTCATCAAGGTTTTCTACCTCCCTAAGGTCGGTTATGTTCACTTGCCTTGCCATTTTCCTAACTATAAATTACGTAATAAAAATAAGGTCGGGATAGGTCGAGCTTACCTAAAGGTCTTGCTTTGAAATTTTAGTTCGTGCTAGGCGCTCGAGGATTTGTTTGGTTTTCACTAAAATCGCAAAGTGAAAAGAATGAGAGTATAGGGACCACACATATATATATGAGAAAAAAGGCGGGAAAATTTTTGATCCCCACCACTCATCTTTGACACGTGGCGGCAATCCAACAGTATCCTATTAATTATGACACGTAAATCAAAGGACAAAACAGGTGGCAAAATACGTCATAAATATGACAGCTGTCAGGAGAGACATGCATCCAAAGATCTGCGGGCGATCTCTGATGCACGGAGGCCAATGATCCGACCATTTTCTTGTCACCTCAATGTAGGCCTTTGATTTGGGATACGCCGGGTCAGTACATCCCGACCATGACATTTCCCGGCCTCTTAATTTATCAGGTATATATATTCTCAAGGCAAGAATTGTAGCCCGACCTTACTTCTATCATTGGTCGGGTCATGCCCGACCTTATCAAAGGTCGGTTCGTGACATGTTACGGTTGCCGACCTAACCCGGTCACTTCGCTCTAGATAGCCCGATACAAGATGGACTCCAGGTATTCATTGTCTATGGGCCTTGCCCATGTGCCTCCCTTCTTGGGCCCCTCAAAGTAAGAAATGATTCCTAACCCACGAGGGAGCCTCCTGAAAAAGGGGGAAATCACTCCTTGTAATAATGTAATTCTTCATAAAAGGTAAGTTTATATCAAAATGACTCATACCTTAACCAAAAGAGGTTATGGGCTCTTCAGTCCTATAAATACAGTCTCTTTGATCACATATTATTCATTCATTATTCTTTACGTTTTCCAGTAAAATATTATTTCTCTACTTTTCTCCAAAAAACTAATTCTCATGTCGGAGGGGTGACGGGGAGAATCCTCCTCGCCTTTTTTGCAGGTCAAGCAAGGCGAATTTTTTGGTCTCTTCCAACAATCAAGTATCATCAGATCTTGTCACGTCAAGGTTAGGATTTTTTACAGCATCACTTATCATTAAATTTTCAGCAATTTGTAAATCTTCTACCCAATGATAATTTTCATCCAAAAATTTTTTGTTATCGTGTTTTAAAATAATGGACAAGTATTTAATCATAATTTTTATTTTTTTTTACTTATTAAATTTACGAAAGATAAACAAATCTTTTTATTTCCTCTTAACGAATTATTTTATACAATTTGATAGAGAGGCAAGATGTATTAATTAATGAAAGAAGCAAAATAAAAATACAATAAAAAAATGCTTGGACATAGTTGTGACATTGACCAGAGGTTATGAACGTTTCATGCAATTAAAATGTTGTGCACTTATAAGAAAATATTGTGTAAATATATTAAGCTGAGATAGTTTGCTAATTAAAAATGAAAAATAAATAATTTCAAACTCTTTTGAAAAAAAAAAATATAAAATAAATTTAATTTTTGTAATTATGTTCTAATTAAGAATACAAATAACTAATTTAAAAGACAAGATGTATTAATTAATGAAATAAACAAAATAAGAATACAATGAAAAAAAAATCCGGGGCATAGTTGTGACATTGGCTAGAGATCATGAATATTTCATGCAATTAAAATGTGGTGCATATATAAGAAAATAATGTGTAAATATATTAAGCTGAGAAAATTTGCTAATTAAAAATGAAAAATAAATAATTTCAAACTCTTTTAAAAAAAAATATAAAAAAAAATTAATTTTTTTTAATTATGTTCTAATTAAGAATAAAAATAACTAATTTAATTACTCTTTTGGAACAAAAAAAAAAAAAAAAAAACTGAAATTTTTGTTTCTAAATTAATTTGACTTGCCTATGCACAAATTTTCATATTTATTCTACGATTTACCATAAATGATACAAATTACTTTTTGATATATGACACGTGATTTATTTATTAAACTAATATTTTAAATAATTATCGAACATATTTCGAGGAATTTTGAGATATTTTAATTTTCTAAAAACTACAGTCAATGTACAATTTTAATTTTAACTTTAATTTTTCCTTTAACTATATTAATAATCCCAAATATTTTCAAAATCAATTTTAATCCTTTAAAAACCTTACGAGTATTATTCGTCTTATAAATAAGATGTACAAATCACTTGCTTGTTTATAGGGGTGTCAAGACGGACGGGCCGACCAGACCCGTGAAAATCGGCCCGGATTGACCCGGTACTGCGGGCCGACCCATGATCCGTGCGGGCGGTTCACAGGTCAAGAAGTTGTGAACCGCGGGTTTTACGAGTCAAACCCTCGCGGGTCGCGGTTAACCCGCTGGCCCGTAAAAAAAAAAAACTGTTTTTATTAAATATAGTAACATTGAAAATCTCTCTTTTTCTAGAAACTCTAATACAATTTTTAAAGTAAAATCTTATTTTTTTTCCCTAATAGCTAAAAAAATAATGTTTTTTGAAAATAGTAATTAGAAATACATTTATCATTTAATTGTTATTTGTTTATATTTTATTTAAATTTGCAAATTTAGAAGTAATTTATATAACATAAACTATAATTTTAAATTATATGTAAATATTTTATGGTATAAATATGAATTTATCATTTTAATCATTTTGAATTTAGAAACTTGACAAAAAATTTGCTATAAATATGAAAAAAATTATGTTTTTATTCATACGAGCCAAATCAGAACAAACCGCGACCCGCATGGGCTCGACCCGGATGGCCCAACGGGCGAGCCTGGTTTGTAGTTCAAAATTTGCGAGCTGACCCGTAACCGACCCGTAACCCGCAGGGAGCGGACTTTTTTTCAAGCGGACCATTACCGAACTTTTTATTGGCGGATCGATCCAACCCGAACCACCTGAATTGACACATCTACTTGTTTAAAAAAGAAACGAATTGCAATTTCATAAAAAGTCACGATTACTCAATCGAGTGCGGGATCCATAATTTCACAAGTACAAAAACAAACCCAAAGTCACAAACCAGACTTCTTCTTTCTACGCTCTCTATCTCACTCCTCGTCCCTGCTCTCTAAAGTCTCCCCAAAATAACTTCCAAAACCAGAACGCCGGAAGAAGAGTAAAGAAACCACCGCGCCAAAGCCTACAGCTGCTGCTCGCCTACTCCATCGCACCGCCGCCGCCCTCTGCTCGCACCTCGCCGGTAAATGCTTCGGTTTCTGCTTCTTGCTTATTTTTATGGTGTCAGCTTTTTGTTGTATTATTTTATGAGTTTCTTGTTTGGGTGTATATGATAAGTGTGATTTAACACTTAACCAGCCATCAAAAGTATATTTTGGACAGCGCTTCAAGGTTTTTGGTACTTAATCTTGAAATTTGTTGATTATTTTAGGAGTAAAATCAATTTTGAAGTTAATCGGGTTAGGTGAGTAATTTTTCTTTTTTAATTTAATTAGTAAGTTTTGGATTATAATTTGTTTGTATTTATTTTTTTTTTCACTGGTAAATAAAGAAAAATAGGAGCCTTACCTTAATCGAGTAAGTGAACCTAATTTTTTTTGAATTTATTGGTAGGGGCTGCCGTATCGGCTTTTTTATTAATAAAAAGAAACTGGGATTCTAAAAGTATAAATCTTTGTTGGACTCTAGTATTGGTGACACTTGTTTGTCTTTTCAATGCCAAGTTAAAATTAGGTTCATCCATCGTTTGAATTTTTCTTTATTAACTCTAAATAACCGTGTTGATGTCAATAACCTTTGTGTGGGTAATTTCTGTATATGCCATGAAACACCTATGAATCAGAAAGTAACCGAGGACCTGGAAGCATTGAAATGCCAAACAATTTCTTTCTTTATTTTCTATATTGTGCACATTAATGAGTAATTATATTATATCTATAACATAATATCCTACTTGTCGCACTTCGGAAATCAAAATTCTTAGGAAACAACGTGGGAAAGAGAAGAAGACATGAAAGTCAAACATCTCGAGTTATTTGGCATGTTTTAGATTTCGGGATGAAATTTCTTTGAGTAGAGAATGTAATGTCCTAGAAATTTTGTATTCTTTATACAAGTTTTTCTATAATTTTTAAGAATTTTAATGGTTTTAAAATAATTATTTATTGTATATATTTATAAAATAAAAATTATTATAATGTGGCAAGTTGTAATTTTTACCTTGGGACAAAAACGTAGTTTTTAAAATATAATAATTGCATATTAGGCCATTAACCCATCCTATAAATAGAGCCCACTGCGTAAGAGAATTCTACATAGAAAAAATTAAGGTTAGTCATCTCTCTGTTTAATTAGGAGATCAAACCATCCCTTCTTTCAAAAAGGGGGCTTGACCCCCCTTACTATTCCAGGGGATAGATATCCCATTTTCTTTTATGGGGGATCGACCCCCTTCCTGAAGAGGATCGGTCCCCACGTTTGGAGAAAAAGGTTTTTCTACTTTTATCTAAAAACTTTTTTATTTTTTTTTATTTTTATTTTTTTATTTTATTTTTTTTTAAATTCTACTGATTTTTATTTTTTTTGGTCGGGGTCGACCAGTTTCTAAAATGTGTTATTTTAAATTTACATCAAATTTAACTAAAGTGTCTTATAGTTTTATATTATGACTGATTTATATAGTTATTGCACATATTTACCTAGAAAATCCTCAACGAATTAAATATTGATGTTCCAACCTACAGAATAAAGTAAATTGATATATGGAGATTATTATTATCATTATTATTATGTTAAATGACTGTGTGATTTAATTATGGCGTTGATAATTGTTTTGAATAAATTTGAAATGTTTCAAAGACATGCATTATATTATGTAATTCACATTGAGATTGGATGTGATATTGTGTAATTCCCATTATATATTGTACGCTACCTTTTTATGTTGGATAGATATACTACTTTATACGTCTAACGGTCATTAAGGGTTGTAACTGATAAAGTATTGGAGGTCCAACATTAGTATGCGGGCAATATCTGAATGTCCCTTGGTTTCCTTGAGATTGTGGATAGGTATGATAAGTACTGTATACAAAAGTCAAACCTTATTTAGATATTTTATTTGCCAGTGCAATATACTGAGTTTCGATGAACCACAACTGAAACTTTGTAAATCCTTGAATAACACAATAAAAATAGTTCCAATTATTTCATGCTAGACTTTCGAATGTTTGTGAGAATAGTCAATGTCAAACGTAAACTTGGGCAAGAGCATACTTAACATGGTGTTGCTAATTATCCAAAAGCAAGCTCGAATCCCATGTGGTAAAACTATGAGTTTCTATTGATTTTCCTTTCATCACTCATGAATGATCAAAACTTTTTGATTTTTTCTTAAATCTCATGTTCCCTTTTATTGTGGCAGCTATTTATGTATATAATGCATTTTTCCACGAAAGATGGTCAAAATCAGATGCAAGCATGCATAACAAGTTACAGGTAAGCAATTCCCAATTCCACACCTTCAATTTCTAAAGTTCAAATCAACTAAGCTCATAACAAACACTTTATCAAATTTTATGGACAATTTTTTCTTTTTATTATCCTTCTCCTTTACCATTTTTGTACAATAATTTTCTTATTTACTTTCCATGTAACCTCTTTAGTGAGTTTTAAGTCGGTGACTCTCAAGCCAGACGGCTTTAGAGCATCAGATTCAAAGAATCCTTAAAGACTTAATAACCAGAGTTACAAAGGTGACAAAGAAAAGTTAAATATGTTTTAGTGTCTTGTGTGTAAGTCTTCTCTTCCTTATGCTTTCCAAGTGACCAATGTAACGAACTTTGGGCTGATAACTCTCAATTCAGTTGAATTTAGGGTACCAGGTTTGAAAGACCCTTAAATCTTACTTGCTCGAATCACAAAGGCGAATCACAAAGGTTACAGGATTGGAATAAGAGTTTTAGCATTTTTCTGTTTTTATGCATATGCTGGTTTATACTGGAGACAAAAATTCTTCAACCATAAGTGTAAAATCAAGAATCACAGACCCTCAACTCACCAATGCATACATATACTGACCTTTCAATTCTCAAAGTGCTTCTTGAGCTGTTTAGCTCTAATTTGAGGTCGGGATGTCTAAAGATCATTGTTTTGTGATTGAATAGTCTTTCCTATGTTCAAGTTGCATAAATATACCCCACCAGTATCAAACAAACTCCTACAAACGTTATAATTCAACAATGGCAACGTGCGCAAGATTATGAAACTCTAGCATGGATAATTAATTAACAAAAATCAAGTTTATATTTGTAGCGACTCAGAATTTTACGCAATTTTATAATTATTTTAATATTTAGAAAATTGTGTCGCTACTATTTCACTCATTGTTTTGAAATTAACGCCGCGACGGATTCGTCTAGCCAAGTCAAGAAATATCGAATTTGTTCGATTTTAAATTAAAATTCGAATTTCTAAAATTATGTTATTTTAATTATTTATTCAAAGTATTATTTTCAAAATCATTTTGAATTCCAAATTTATTAAAATATCTCAATTTTCCTTATTCAAATTATTTCAAGTCCAAATACGTAATTCAATTTTTATCTCAATATTTATTTATTTTCAAATTTATTTTCAGTCCAAAATATATCAGTTTTAAATACATTTTCAAATCGAAGTTAGTTAAATTTTTAGTTAAATTAATCCTATTTAACTAAACCAAAATTTTTCCACATGTTTTCTTCTTTACACCAAAACATCATCATTTTGTATAAAGAATATTACACCATTTTCTATTTCATATTACACCAAATTCTACACTATCTTATTCTACAATACCAAATCAATGCATATATTCCTCTTATTCTTCACTAACCTATTCCATAATAGCTAATCAAATTCTTTATACCAATTTTCATCAAGAACTCGGCCAACCTCACAAATTTTCTTTTTTTTCCACAAAGTTATATCATTATGTTTTGAGACATAATGATTCTATCACACCATTTTTACAACCTAATTCTTCACTATCTTTTATTCTATCTCATATGATTCTCCACTAACTCATAACCATTCATTTCAAATACACTACCTAATGCCAATTATAATGACAAGCGTTTTTCCATCTCCTCTGTTTAAGCTCCATCCACAACCATTATCTTTATCATCATCACCAATTAACCCCACAACCCTCTTTAGCCAAAAGCTACACCTCCACTTCATTTCAATACACATGGCACAACTCACACTTCCATGTACCTAGATTCCACAATACAATATATATAAACATCATCATCTCAGCACCTGCACAGCCGAAAGCCATTCCCTACCGCCCAAGTTGAACTCTACACCACACTACACCAACCAGCATCATCAGTACAGCCTCAACTCTATAACCAGCTGAATCCTATTATCATCACCCTGATTACTCACAACGTTTCACCAACCCAATCCATTTCAGCTGCCATTTCCAATTCAATACCAAATCTAATACATACAGCAAACCAAGTTCACTGCAATACCACAAATCACAACTCTGTAGCACCTCAACCTTAGCCAAGATCCAGAATCAACTCCCCTGCAACTCCATCAACCCAATTCAATCCATTACATTGCTGCCAAAAACTAATCATCTACTTTAGCCAAAATCATCAAAACATCCTCACTGCCAACTTCAACCTCAAGCACCCCAATCATCGAGCCATCACTGTCAAACCAAGTCTCTGACCTGCAATATACAAACCACCTAAGCCGAAAATCACTATCAAACCACCACCACCGTATATCATTTTCACCACCGTCGGATTTCACCAAGCCTCCACTGCTCGCACTACTTTACCTAACCATCAACCTGCAGTAACAAGATTTCAGGATTCACCACCACTGCGAAATCCATTTTTATCATCACCGCAGAATTTAGTTAGAACAAACATCAAACACCACCCTTTTTCCCAAATCGCCTACTGCCCAAAGGCCTCGGTTTCGCACATCAAACCACCCAAATCGCACAAGCGTGAACCTAATCTTCAACCCCATCCCTTGCCGCACCTTACACCGGTGTTTCGCCGGCGAATTGGCGGTGCAGAGCAACTCCTTTTTCTCCCCTAGCCTCGCGTCTCTCTCTTTGGCTCTCTGATCTGAAGATTAGGGAAAGAGAAGGGAAAGCTGAGATATATATTTAATTTTCAGAAATTGCAGCTTGGTCCCTGAAGCTTTAAAGGTTTTCAAATCAGTCCCCAACTTTTAAAGTTATCCATTTCAGTCCCAAAGTTTTAAATGATTGTAATCAGCCCTTTCATTTTAAAAATCTGATCAATTCAGTCCCTACTGATTTACTTTATTTGATTTTAAGCTCAAGTTTCAAAGTATCTATTTTAGTCCCTGAACTTTCAAAAGTATTCATTTTAGTCCCTCAACTTTCAAAACATCAATTTTAGTCCTCAAATTATAATTTTATCATTTTGAACTATATATTCGATAGACTAAAGTGACTTATTGGCTAAGACGAAGCGTACGGAGAATTTAAAGAAATTGAAGTCATTCCCGCTCAACTTTGCACTCGTCGGATTTGAGGTAGACTCGCACTTATTAATTGATTTAAATTATGATTTCATATGAATGTCATGTGACTTGTGAAAGTCAATTTTTAAGAAAAACAAGTATGTTTTTATGAAAGGTAAATATACCTTATGTTTATATGAAAAGTAAGTATGTTTTTATGAAAAGAAAATATACTTTATGTTTTTACGAAAAGTAAGTATACCCTATGCTTCACGAAAATGTTTTTTTGGATCATTGCTATGAAATCAATCTACCAAGATTGTTATGTGTCCCATATGATAAGTTATGATATGTTAAGGGGACCGGAGTTTTAGTAGCGCTACACATAAGAATTCTTGCCACGAAATTCGGTAACATTCTTGTGTCTCCTATGTTTATGAGGATTTGCCACGAAGTTCGGTAAAATTCCTATGTTTCCATATGTTTATGAGGATTTGCCACCTAAGTTCGGTAAAATTCCTGTCGCATATGTTTATGAGGATTTCGATCCTATCTTATGTTATGATGCAATTGATCCCTATGAATTTCAAAAATTATGCTTGGTATACTTACTACATAAGAATTCTTGCCACCGAAGTTCGGTAAAATTCTTATGTTTATGAGGATTTCGATCTTATCTTATGTTATGATGGAAATGATCCCTATGAATTTCAAGAATTATGTTTTGGTATACTTACTGTTATTATGATTTTACTGCATAAGAATTCTTGCCACCTAAGTTCGGTAAAGTTCTTGTGTCTCCTTATGTTTATGAGGATTTCAATCCTATCTTATGTTATGCTTTCAAAAGAAATTATGCTTGACATAATTAAAATGTTTTTATAAGTATATGGTTTTCAAAGAGCTGTTTTCAAAGAGCTATTTTCAAAGAGCCTATGATTTGCAAAATATGTCCCGTGCTGTAATGCACAATATGAGTTTTATCAAGAGCCGTTTTATAAAGGAGCTCTATCAATGCCCGTTTTATAAAGAGCCGGGATTTATGTGTTTAATCATCTTATAAATTAAATTAATTTGCGATGAGTCTACTGAGTATTTCCCCCATGAAATACTCACCCTACTTTTTAACAGTTTTGCAGATTTCGGAGACGGTGGCGAGCGATGAATGATGGTGGCAATAATCGTTAAACGGTTGAAAGTTTGACGTTAATGATTTTCGTATTTTTCCAAACAATCGAATAATTTAGAGAAGTTCATTTATTTTAGAAATTATGACATTGTTAATTTCTTTACAAAATTAATGGTTCGATTTACTATTTCAAATGGTTTCATAAATGTTTCAATTTTATCGGCCATTACAGTTTATTTAATGTTGCCAAAAATGAATTTCAATTATTTCTTCCGCAAAAAAATATTATTCGAAAAATTTAGACAGAAAATGACGTAGTGAATCGGGTATACGGAACTCGGGGCGCTACAATATTGTCCATTATTCTCTAAAGCATGAAATTTATCCGCACTATGTCCTAGGAAATAAACAAAGCAACGAAAATTTTCAATTTTTTTCAACTTTTCTTAATATACCCCAGATTAAATAAATGCAAAGAATGAAATAATCAAGTGAATGCAAAAGAATGAGATTTCCATCCCCAAACTAGAAGCATACATTGTCCTCAATGTATTTAGAAAAGATATAAAAATTAAGCTCATAATAAGGATCAGGGTTCAAGTACTTCTTGGGTTTAGAGAGGTAATAGCATTGCTTGAAGCTTTATTTGATGTTCCTTAAACCTTTTGACCATTTCCAATTGTCCATGTTTGGTTGAGGTGTTTACAAATTGTGTTCCGTGCAAAAGAGAAATAATTAACATTAGAATGCATCTAAATTGCATAAGATTTAAAGAAATCAACCAAACACCTCCAAACTAGGATTTAGAAAAAACTCTGAAATTTTTGAAGAATGGTTGACTATTAATGTTTAGACCCTGACATCACCTAGAAAATAGAAATTTTCCCAAGCAATCTATGGGCATATGAAAGTTTATAACATTGTCTACCATATATAAAAATTCAGTACATTTGGAGTTTATTTAGGTCGTGAAAACACACGGTGAAGTAGTGACCAGAGGCTGGAAATCAAGTGCAGTAGGTGCATTGTGCCTGCAGTGACCTTGCAATGAGTGCAAATGTTTTCCATTTGAGTTTAATGCCTTAAATTTGTGTAAATTGTGAACGAATTATGTACATGTGATATATAATATGTGGTTGAGATGATCATCCAAAAAGGTTTACATAAACTCAATGAAAGACTCATTGTAAAATTTAATCAAACACTTGGTGTGCATGATTACAAAACAAAAGAAATCAAAGAGTTGGGAAGTTTAAATTAATGCCTAGATTTTTTTACCTATGATAGCATAATCATATGCACCAATCACTAGCCTAGCTCATGCTTCAACTATGCACACAAATAAAATTTCACAAAAGTTTACAAACTCTTGAAAGTTGAAAATTTTCCAAGTGAATGAAGAGATTCATACCTTTTGGGAGAATTTAAATGTGGTGTGAATGTGCATGATGCACAATTTCACGTGACAATGTGCAATATAGCTTGTACAAGAGTGGATGTGAATTTTGGGGAGAGAATTTGTGTTTGTAGTTATGATTATTGAACAATACCTTCATATTTTTAAAAACTGCCGAATTGGGCTCTAGTCAACTATGCGGTCGCCCAGTATGGAATCTAGTGGTCACGTAGTTGAAATCTGGGCGCTTTGGTAATTTTACTATTCAACGCGCAGCCACCTTAATGTTATCCAAGGTAGGAGATCAAAGGAGAAATCAAGCTATAGGCGATGCAAAGACAATCTACATGGAAAAACGAGCAAGTTTTATGTTTGGCTCAAGTCGAGAATCAAATCGGATCAAGTTGTTTCAAAGGGATGAAAAATGGTGCAGCCGGGCCATCCATGCAATCGCATGGTAAAACAAAGTACACAATTGCGCGATAGCACCAAAATTTCAACCGAAAGTTTAAAGCCCAACCACGCGATCCGCGACACATACCCACGTGATCGCACAGTTATGTTCTGTAGGGTTTCGCGAGTTTTTTATTCTATTTTTCATTTTGGACGGCTAGACTTAGTTTATTTCAATTTTTAGTTTATATTATAAATTTTTGTCATTATAAACATTAAGTTGGATTATTATTGAATGAATTGAGTGTTTTTATTAGAAATGTGAGGGATTACTTTTCTTGAAAAATCATTCGGACTTATCAAAAATTCCTGAATCTTTGTGGCATTCTAACTCGAACTTATCAGGTATTGGACAATCCTTGTGCCGTTCAACAACCTTGATTCTTGTTCTGTATCGTCGATTCATCGCGTCGTGAATATTGGGTCAAGGTTCTGTCGACTAATCTATCGTTTCTTTTTGATTATTTTTATTCTTGGTTCTTGTTATTTTTGTTGAATTTAGATATTTCCTATTATTTGTGTTATTATTCCTCATTTTTGTCGCGTTTTCCAAAAGGAATCACATCAAGTGGTATCAGAATTTGGATCTAAATTCAGTTCTTGAAATTTCTTGATTTTCTTGGGTTTCTTACGTTTTTTGTGTTAATCATAGTTTTTCAATCTTTGATTCATATAAAATCCAACAAAACTTCAAAAGTGTTTATTTTATTTGATTCTTATCCGAATTCAATTCGGTTTGTTTTGTCATACTCGTAGTCGAATCTTCGGGTAAAAAATAATTGACAATTCACAAAAATTTCGGGAATATTCCTAAAATTTCTCAAATATCAATTTTCTTTGTCTTCCATTTTTTTCTTAATTCTTAAATCTTTGATTGGCTCTTTGGGTACTTGAAAAGGGATCAAGAGTGATACACGAGCGAAAATAAATATGTGAGGAAAATATTTATTTGATTTTTGATAACTAACAATTTTTGAGAGGCGGGATCATTTTCTTCATCAGTTGGCAACAACAAAGGATTTGACATGAGGGAATCAGGAGCTTCGTCAATGAGTCATAACAAACATCATGTATGTATGAATAGGATAGGTAGGAATGATGTTGGTATAATGTCAATTATGCTGGAACAATTTGAGATATTGATGGATAGAATGGATAGGGATGCTGAGAATATTTCTCAATTGTTAAGGGAGTGAGCTCATTCAAGTCCTAAAGTTAGGAGAAGTGATAAGAGGGATCATATGAGGGGAAATAATCATAGGTTTGGGTATGGATTTGATGATGATGAGTTTGGAAGTGAAGGTAGTATTGCACAATTATCCATTGTCAGTGTGAAAAGGAGAAGGAATAGATGAGATAGGTATGAAGGAAGATGTCGTGGTGATCGACATGAAACATATGGTAATCTAGGGAATATAAAAATGTCCACCACCTTTCCATGAGAGGAGTGAACTACAAGCTTATTTAGATTGGGAGAAGAAAGTGAAGTTGATTTTCGAGTGACATAATTATTTGGAGGAAAAAAAGGTTAGATTTTTTGTGGTGAACTTAACTGACTATGCAATAAACTGATGGGATCAATTAGTGACGGGTAGGAGGAGGAATGCTGAAAGACTTGTGGATACATGGGGTGAGATGAAAGCCATAATGAGGAAGAGGGTTGTCCCATGCCACTACCACATGGATATTTACCAAAGGTTGCGGGGGCTTACAAAAGGTTCTAGGAGTGTGGAGTACCATAAGGACATAGAGGTAACCATGATTACGGCCAATATTGTGGAGGACCAAGAGGTAACTATGGCTAGGTTCTTGAATGGGTTGAACTAGGATATTGCTAATGTGATTGAACTACAGTACTATGTAGAGCTGGAAGTCATTGTGCATATGACAATGAATGTGACAAGGTAATTGAAACGAAATTTGGGTAGCAAGTAGGGATGACAACGGGGCGGGTAACCCCGCCCTACGAAATGATAACTAAATCCATACCAGCCCCACAACCCGTTTAGCCATGGCGGGGCGAGGCGGGGCGCCCCATCCCATACCCGCCCCGTTACTGACCCATTTATTTATTTATTTTATTTTAAGGGTAAAACGGATTTTGGGGGGAAAAAAACAAACGTCAATCATCCCATCAAGTCTTTTACCGATTTTTCACCGATTTAAGCATACCATTAAATAAAAAAAGGACAACAACCCAAGTCCAAAACTTCATTAGATAATAGATAGTGGTAAGTGGTAACAACTAAAGTCACTACTCACTAACCATCAGATAACAATTTGGGTGTACAAAGAAATAGAAAGTCAAGAACAACATTTCCAAGTATTTTCATAATTCATACAAAAAAACAAAGCATGATAATAGATACAATATGACATGCTAAGAAATCAAGATTCAAGAACACCCAAAAACAAACGATTAATATCATTAATTCAGTTGCAGTCTTGCTCCCAAGCTCCAATCTCATATGCAATCTTCTTAATCATTACAATCTTCTTGATCATTCATGCCAGAAGGTTCCTATAACGAGAATTAAATATCACATTAGATATCATTGAAACATTTATGCTATTTTCACTATATATTTTTCGATAAATAAAAAGTACCTCTTCATCAATATCATCATCACTCAACCTTGTACAGCATTCACGATATATTTCAAGTGCATATTTTGCTATCAACAGTAAATAAATTAGCAATAAACAAAATTATAAGAAAACAAGTATCAAGTATGAAAGGTAACTTAGGTAAGTAAATATATTTTTTGTACCGTGCATTTCGCCCCACAATCAATCTTGAGCACACATTAAAACCTTCAAAGTTTTGGGATGAAGTTTATTTCTATGTGGACTCACAAATCTACCACCAGTACTAAAGGCAGACCGATGCCACGGTAGATACCGTGATGGCCAAAACATCTCTTGCAACTCGAGACAAAACTGGATACTTTATTGAATTTATTTTCCACCATGACAAGATGTCAAAATTATCTGACCGAGGTAATATAGGCTCATCAAAGTAAGTATCAAGCTCAGTTTTTGCATTAACGGTGTTAGTAGCACTAGAAAGAAATTCATAGACGTCCGCCATTCGATCCATTTTCCCTCCACTAACAGATAACTCGGTTTGACAAGAAGTTGATGAAGGATTGACAGCCTCACTCGAACCATGTTCTATCTGATACTCTTGCAACAAATTATGACAAACTTGGCGTACTTTTTCAATTTCATCTAAAGCTTCGCCTTAAAAAATTCAAGGGTAATAAAACTCAACTAACTTCATCTTATATCTTGGATCTAACATTGTTGCTACAGCCAAAATCTCATGAATTTCACTCCAATATTGTTTAAACTTTTCAATCATGCCAGAAGCCATCAATTGAATTTCAAAACAAGAAGTACGCCAATCATACAATGACAACTTTACTTGACAAATATTTAGAAAGAAAAAACTTGATGTTGGATACTTTGTCCCATAAAATAATTCAGTGACCTCAGAAAAACTTCTAGCCTCTCACAAAATTTTTCTGCCAAATCCCAATCTTCCTTAGTAGGCAAACATCTATATAACGATTCTCTTTGCTTTAAACAAGGGAAAACATCCTTATACCGTAAAGCAGTACGAAGCATCAAATATGTCGAGTTCCACCTAGTTTTGCAATCAAGGCTCAACTTTTTGGAACAATTTATGTCCAATTGACGAGCATAATACTCAAATTTTTCTGATCTCTTTGGTGTGGTTGTCCAATATACAACACTTTCACGGATATTCTCAACACTACGGCTAATAATATCCAAACCATTCTTCACAATAAGATTCAAAATATGTGTACAACACCTCATGTGAAAAAATTGACCATTCAACATAAGTGAACGAGAAGAAATCTTTCGCAACACTATATTAATCATTGCATCATTTTTCGTACAGTTATCTAAAGTCAAAGTTGATAACTTACGATCAATATTCCAGTCCACCAAGTAACCTACCAACTCGTTAGAAAGCACCTTCACGGTTTGTGGCCATGGAACATAAACAAATCTAAAATTTAAAACATACCAAATAAATTACAATCAAATTTAGATCCTCAAAGTATGAAAGTAAGTAAAATTACTGTACCTTATAATAAGACTTTGCAATGTCCAAGAATCATCTATGTAATGAGCTGTGATCGCCATAAATCCTTTCTTCTGATTAGAAGTCGTCCACATATTCGTAGTGATGGAAATTCTGCTCTCGTAATTCTTCAACGAACTCATTATCTTTGACTTCTCATAGTCATAGATTTTAAAGATGTCATTCTTAGTAGTATTACGAGTAGGAACCTTAAATGAAGGATTAAAATCGCTCATGAATGATCTAAACCCAATGTGATCAACCATACCCAAAGGATACTCGTGTAGAATTAACATTTTTCCAAGACTCGACCTACACTTATCTTGATCAAAGTTGTAATTGCTTATAGTAACCTTACCACTAGAGGCTTCTTTGGTGAATTTCAATGTTGCTTGTCGACTCTTAGTGTAGCTATCCATTTTAAAGACACATCTTTCGAGATGATTATGCAAATGATTTGTTCCATTTTTTTATTCACCTCCTAAATTTTTTTGCAATGATTACAGATGGCCTTCATCTGATCATTAATTTTTGTCAATGTAAAGTGATCCCAAACTTTAGAAGTTCTTTTCCTCTTTGACTTTCCACTTGTTTGTTATCCACTTTCAAGGTCCTCATCTGGCTCATCACTTAAGTGTATTGGAGTTTGATCCATATTTTCTTCGGTTGGAGAAGGTTGAGGGATATTACTAATCGGAGTGTTTGAAGTGCTATTACCAGTTGGAACTCCTTGTTTAGTACTCCCAATACTCGGTAGCGACGAAGATCGTTGACGTTTAGATCCTGACAGTGTCATCTATACATATAGAAATAATGGTTTAAGCAATACTAAAACAACAAGCTGGATAAATTCAGGCACTCAAAATTTGAAAAAGTATTAAAGTTTATTAACAGTTTCACCATTGATCGTACAAATTAGCCAAATTGTGATACTTCTCTAGAAGAAGAGAACTGGACATGGATTTATATATTAGCTCTGTCTCTGTGTTAAAATCTCTAAAGATAATCAAACTTCCAAACCAACAAAATTCTCATTTTCCAGATTCCACAAATAAGAAATCCCAAAGTAAAAATAAAATAGGGACAATAACAAGTATAAAATACCAACACGCCCCAAAACAAATCACAGCTATATTTTATCACTAATTTGATCATTTCTTCATATTTTCTTTGCGTTTAATCAAGCATCCATCCATCCTTTATTTATTTATTTTTTTTGTCTTCCATTATTAGTTTTCCTCTGCATTTCAAAACTATACCAAACGGCATAAAAACATTAATGGAATAGTTTAAACCATTTGTTTATCATATATACTCCATCAATCAGGAGAAAATTTTCAAAATTTGATCTAACTTTAAAAAATTATAACACAAATTTCAGCTTCTCCCTTCAAATTATAAAAACTGAGGTGTATGGCTACAATAAGAGAAGAGGATATGAAGTTTAAACTTGACACTGCGTGCTTTTGTGTAAGGAAAAAAGTACAAAGAAAAAATATTAGTGATTACACAACGAAAGGAGGAACAAGGCATACTTTTCAGTTCAAGATTCTGTCTTGAAACCTCGTCGCGGAGCTGCAGTGGTGGGCCAGGTGTGGGTTTGCGTAAGAGAGTGAGACTGTGAGAGGCGGAGCTGCGGAGACGTTGAGAGGAACAGAGATTAGGAATTTAGGTTTTAGGGTTAGGGCTGGAGAGGAGAGGTTCAGGTTCGTTTTGTGACTTCTGTTTGTCGCGGCTGAGTTCTTTTTTTTCCTTTTGTTTTTTTTTGTTTTTTTTTTTTTTTAAACAGGCGGGTCGGGTAATTAGCGAGTCGGGTCACATAATCACATAATACACGCCCCTCCCCAAACCCTATCGGGTCTTATTTTTAAAACCCAAATCAGCTCCACTAACCCGCAAGGCGCTATTTTTTGGCCCCACAGGGTCGGGGCCCCGTCGGGTGAGGGTCGGGGCGGGTTTTTTTGCCATCCCTAGCAAGACATTCACCAGGGTCTTATCCTACATAACAACCAATGTGGGAACACAACGATGATCATGTCCCAAAAGGGAGGGAAGAACCTAAAATAAAAAGTAAAAATATCTCTGATTCTCAACCTACTAAGGATAGGAATATTAAATGATTTAAGTGTTTGGGTTCGGGTCATAATGCATCCCAGTGTCCAAATAAATGGGTGATAATGGGGAAATTAGTTAGGAGGATGAATTTAAAGGGATGCCTAAATTAGTAGATATTGAGACTACTAGCAGTGATGATGAAGAATTGACTTATGCTGTGAAGGGTTCACTTGTCAATAGGCGTGTCCTAAGTTCTAGAGCTAAAATAGATGAAGTTGATGAAAAAAGGGATAACATATTTCACACTAGGTGTTTGGTGGGTAAAAAGGTTTGTGGAATGGTGATTGACGAGGGAAGTTGTACTAATGTAGTTAGTAAAATGTTAGTTGAAAAATCGGGATTGCCTAAGATGAGACACCCTAATTTTTATAAATTGCAATGGTTGACCGAGTCGGGGGAAATTAAGGTGAACAAGCAAGTTAAGGTCGAGTTTACCATTGTGGGTTAAAATGATGAATTGGTTTGTGATATTGTGCCTATGCATGAAGGGTGGGAAAAAAATCACTCTTGCTCCTTTATCACCTAAAGAGGTCCAAGAGAATCAATTAAAAATAAAAAGTGAGTTTGAGGGGAAAAATAAGAGAGTTGAGGCAACGACTTCAAAAAAGGAGAGTATGAGTATAAAAAGAAAAGAAAGGAGAGTCCACCCACAAAATGGGTTTTTTTGCACAACGGTTGATGTACAAGAATTCATACCTTGAACTTAACCATGTTAATAATTCCCTCCCCAATTTGGTTAATTTTGTTTTGCAGGTATCCAAGTCAAGTTCTAGACTTAAAGTTGGGAAGAAAATTATCAACAAGAATAAACAATCCAAAAAGATGATGAAGAGTACAAAACATAAACAGGTCCCTCGAACCAACAAAAGCAAGAGAAATACATGAAGATGAGGCCATATACTGATTTAAGGTCGAATCATTTTCAAGAGGTGGGATGATGTGATTCAAGGTAGGAGATCAAATGAGAAATCAAGTTACAGGTGATGCAACGACAATGTACATGGAAAACAAGCAAGTTTCGTGTTGGGCTCGAGTCGAGAATCGGCCATACACACAATCGCATGGTGAAACAGAGTGCGCGATGGCACCAAAATTTCAACCGAAAGTCTAAGGCCCAACCATGCGATCGCGCGACATATGCCCACGCGATCGTGCGGTTATGTTCAGTAGGATTTCATTTTTTTTTTTTTATTCTATTTTCCATTTTGGTTTATTATTTTCATAAATTAGAGCTCAATAGTGGCTAGACCTAGATTATTTCAGTTTTAGTTTATACTATCAATTTTTATCATTGTAAACATTGAGTTGGATTATTATTGAATGAATTTAGTGGTTTTCTTAGAAAAGTAATGGATTCCTTTTCTTGAACAACAATCGAACTTATAAATTAATTAGACAATTCGTGTGGCATTGAACAATCTTGGTTCTTATTCTGCATCGTTGATTTATCGCGTCGTGAAAATTGAGTCAAGGTCTTATCGTCTAATTTATCATTTCTTTTTCATTATTTTTATTCTTGGTTGTTGTTATTCTTTTTGAATTTAGATCTTTTCTATTATTTGTATTATTATTCTGCATTTTTGTCACTTTTCCCAAAAGGAATCGCATCACACCTGGTTTGACAAGTGGTCGCTGCATGGTTAATCGGTTGTAACAAAAAGTTTTGATTTTTTAATTTCAAACTCGATTTTTGACCTCAAAACACCACGTGATCCATTCACTCAACCACCTACACTTTCTGTATACCTTAAACTATCATGTCATGTTTGTGTTTATGATTTAAAAGTTACAATTTAAACATGCATTTGGGATCAATATTTTCATGGAATGATCATGCAATCTAGCTCAATATGCATCGAATCATGACTCGATGTTTTAGGCCAGAAATTGATGATGATAACAATCCACATACTCAAACTAGGATTATGAACTTATCAACTCCTCAATGTCGTGTCTAAAATGATATGCTAATTGATAACTCAAATGCTAAAAATATGGAAATAAACTAATAATGCAATAAAAACCCTAAAACTACTAGTAAAGCAATAAAAAAAGCATAATAAATAAAGGATAGAACGTTGGATTTTCTCCCAACAAGCGCTCCGTTTAAAGTCTAAAGCTCGACTTTGGCAAACTTCATGGTTGCTTGAAATTTGGAGTTGAGATCTCATTTTCTTCCCGAACTCTACATCCAAAATGCTCCTAATAGCGAAGATATTCTTCCACCTCTATTTTAGAGCAATTTTCTAGTTGTAGATTATGAGAATCCATTTGACTAACGTTGAATGTCACATGCTCCTTTTCCACCAGAAATGTGACTTATCCCTCTTCAACATCTATCAAAGCACGAGCAGTACCTAGGAAAGGTCGTCCAAGGATTGGTAGCATCTTGTTGTCCTCCTCCATGTCCAAAATTATGAAATCATCAGGGAAAATAAATTTTTCTACTTTCACCAAAACGCCCTCCACGACTCCATATGGATAGCCAATCGATCGACCAGCTAGTTGTAACCTGATATTGGTTGGCTCATCCAATTCTAGTTTTCTGTCAAAAGATAAAGGCTTTAGATTCATACTTGCCCCCTGAATCATACAAAACCTTAGTAAATTGTAAATCAAAAATAATGTATAGGATAGAAAAACTCCCTAGATCCTTCAATTTTGGTGGTAGCTTCTTTTGCAAAATTGCGCTGCATTCTTTGTTTAGGGACACATCTTTAAGATCCAAATGCTTCCTCTTGTTTAACATCATTTTCTTCAAAAGTTTTGCATAGCTCGGGATTTGTGTGATAGCTTCTATGAAAGGAATATTAATATGCAATTTCTCGAGCATATTAAGGAACTTGTTGAACTGTTTGTCCTCCTTACTCTTCTACATCCTTTGTGGAAACGGGATAGGTGGATCATGAGGCTTAATTAATGATTTCACCTTAAATCCCTTGCCCTTTTGGTTAGATGGTTTTTCAAACCAATCAACCTGCTTTTTAACTTTTTCACGCTCCATTTCCTGAATTTCAACTAGCCTCTTCATATGTACCTCGGGTAATTGGAGACCACTCCGAGTAGTAATAGCATTCGCCATTTCCTTTACAATTTGTTGAGCCCTTTGAGGATACGGAATGGGTGTACATACACCCTGTCACATGGAGCGAAACGGATCCTCCCAGGCACATAATCCACTTCGTCTCCAACATCTCCAATTGCCATAACCTGTTCTTTTGGGTTTGTCTCCTTATTACCAGGTAGTTTTCTAGGTGCTCTAGTTGTCAAAATCTGAACGATTTGTCCCACCTACAACTCCAATTTCCATAACCTGCTCTTTTATTGAGGATTGATAACTCTACAAGACCATCTTCATTTTCTGCATGAACTGTTCTTTCTTAATCATGAATTGATCTATTTTTCGCATGTACTTATTTGTCTTCCCAATATGTCTTTTCCATGAGGTTCAAAACTATTTCTTTCAATTGTGGCTTCTTTTCTTCTTTCTAATATTGGAAAGCCATCTGTACAACATCATTCTCTCTCCAACCAAAATTGGGATGATTTCGCCAAAATCATCGCCAAACAGGTTATAAGTGTTAGAATAAGGATTGAAATTGCATGATTTGCTTCACACTCTTCCCAATTCACCCCAGATTTTTTCACTGAATTCCCCACTCATGTAGATTGCAAGCAAGTAACCAACGAATCAATTTTAGTAGCTAAGTAACTAAGTATACCTCATACATCCTTGCTGGTTTCTTCTGGATTACCCTTTATTATCCCCAAATAGCATTTGTGTTTGTTATTCTTTCAAATAATTCAAGTTCTCCACCAATTGTGTTTTGTAGATAGTGCTCCTTTAGATGAAGAGTGAACCATGCTTTTGAAATAAGGAAGTAGTCATTCATAAAAGAACTTGACTTGTTCTCCCCTGTAGATGCGTACAGAGGGCTATAACTCAGGTTTTATTTTACTTGTACTTTTCATTGCTTTTATTGTTAGGGAGCTGAACTCCTACATTTACTGCTTCTTTTGCTTTCTTGGAGGTTAGATTTATGTCCCCCTCCTTTCATGTACTATCTACTATTAATGTTAGCTCTTGGTCCGCATGAGGATAAACTGTGAACGACCCAAACTATATAAAAAAAAAAAGAATGGCTTTGTACTATCCGAGGAGTCATGAAATCGCCAATGAGCATATCATCTTCAGTAATATCTAATTCAACAGACGGTAAACCCAGATTGTTTGTCATGTCTTCTTGTTTTTGATTTTTCTGTTTATCTAATTCTTTAGCTTCCCTTCACTTGCGGTGTAAGGTTTGTTCGATTTCCGGATCACCTTTTACAAGTTCTTCATTCCTCAAACTTCGCATGTACAACCTGAAAAAGAAACACAAAGAAAAAGTGAACGAACTGAATAAGAATTAAGAAAAATAAAAATAAACTAAAGCATGTGGTAAAAAGTCCTAATTAGTGAAAGTAGCCTAAAAAAAATTTAAACTATAGTCCACGACAACGACGCAATTGTTTGCTAACCACAAGTATACGAATATCACAAGTAATAAAGCGGACTTAGAGTCCGGATATCAATCCCATAAAGATTGAGTAAATTTATGTTCTAGACTAATTACCTTAACCGGAACGAGAGAATTGATATGATTTTAAAGTTTTGAATAAAATAAAACTAACAAACTAAAGTAAATAAAATCTAGAAAAAAGAATTCAAATTATGATTTTCTTAAGCGATGTTCAAAGGTGTTGGGACATTCGATTTCACATATGTCAATACTATTTATTCGAATCATCAAGTTTTACTCTTATTTATGTGCTTGACCGAATTCACTTATGCTTATGAAATTTCTCTCTCGAGTTTAAATCAACTCTACCTAATTAGGCGACCGTATTTTTAGACAGCAGGTCGTAATGACTAGGTGCATGGAATACAAGAATTCATTTGGTGGTCACAATACGAATAAACATATCTATCTCTCTATCGTTTATTAAAGTACAGGATTTTCTTCCTAAATTTAAGTGTTAGCTCACTACTCGGATTAAGAAAACACTCATGATATCGTGAACAAATGATCAATTCATTCATGCATTAAACACAAAAATAAAATCAACACATGGGAATTATACGTAAAACTCAAGTCATGATATCAATAGCGTAAAACTTATTCTACATCGAATATCCCAACTAGTAGTTTAGCTACTCATCACAAAATAATTAAAAACGCAATAGTAATATATAAACATGATGAGTTTATCTAATTAACAAGAGAATAGAATTCTTGCACTAAGATTTGATCAACGTTAATAATTTTCAATCCCCGTCTCTTTTCCTTGATTTTGCCTTCCAAGATTTGAATAATAAAACAATGAATTATATGCGAAATAGGTTGTGCAAAGGTTCCCTTCATATGTATGACAAGTTGTATTTACAGGTTAATAAAGAAACCTAGGCAATTGGGATGAGAAATCGCGTATGGGCCTAAACTCGCATTGGGTCGGACAATTGTGCGCTGCGTAGTAGGAATTTATGTGACCACGTAGGTCCTCAAAATGTGGTTCTTTTGATTCATGCTTCAGACGTGCGGCCATGTTCACCGATATCTTGCGAAGCGAAATATCCTTGCAAGTGTACGGGTCGTGAGAAGTAATAAAGTGGACCTTAGAGTTCAGATTATCGTCCCACAGAGACTGCTATTAATTACTGAAATATTTTAGTTCTAAACTTTATTTGAACGAACATATGAATTTGACGTTTTAAACTAAAACTAAATAATTGAACTAAAGAATTTAAAATTGCAGAAATGTTTTGTTTTCAAATACGATTGTAATATAGTTGGGATTCACGAATTCACCTAACCAATTAAATCAATTCTCATTCCAGGTTCTATTTTTTAAATATGTGTTCGATCAAATTCACTAATTCAAATTGAGATTCCTCTCTCGAGTTTAAATCAATCTTACCTAAATAAGTCAACCTTGTATCACTACAGCGAATCTGAATATTCCTTATCTAGATGTATTACACGCAAGTATTCACACACGACCGTAGTAATCACAAGAGTATATCTCAATCTCTCGTTCAAATACCGAATTTATTACCTAGATCTATGTTATTAACTCACCTCTCGAATTATGGAAATAACACATTAAATCATGAAAGAGTGGCCAGTTTATTCATGCATTAAACGCAATAATAAATCCACACATGCATTGAATCATTAAAGCAAGGACTATGGAATTAAAATAATTAACTAGGCTGCATCGTTCATCCTAACATTAAATTTAGCTACACATCATATTAAATAGCAAAAAACAAAATATAATGACGTTCATTGAAAATAATCTAAAGAAAGGAAAGCTTACACCAAGTATCGATTCTTCAAGTATCTCCAAGTCTCGCCCCTTCGCAATGCTCCGTTCTCTCAAGAATTTTACGTGAAAATCTCAATTGTAGCTTGTTCTATGGAGAGGCCAAGGTCCCGATTTCGTTCCTCATGTATTGTATATATAGGTTTTTGGAGAAACCTAGGTTAAGAAAGAGAGAATTCTGTTGAAAATCGCGAGAAAAAGCCCACAGTCGGCCTAGCCGGATAAGCACGCGATCGTGTGGCTTCAACCCTAGCGATCGCGTGGAATTCGTTAAAACTCTCGGGTTACTATTTTGCATCTTCTCGCGATCGCGTGGTATGTATCCAGTGATCGTGACTTCCATCTTTTTTCGGATGTGTAAGTTGGTCCCTGACTTTTAATTGCACATTCAATCCTCAACTTTCAATTGTTGCAATTTAGTCCCCAAACTTTATCTTCTTCTCGATTTTCCCATTTAAGCTCTCAAATCCTTCAATTCGTTCCTCCAACCTTTGATTTCTTCTCTTTGGCACCATGTAGGTTTCCCGGTTGATGTTATCACTCCCCATCTGCTCAATTTAACTCCAATTAACATCCAATTGTGTCATTTTTCCATTAATTTCTTCATTCTTCGCCTTTTGGGATATTTTCTACAAAGTAAACAAATAAACATAAATTAAATAGAATATGTCCTAAAACGACAATAATTTCTTCTAATTTAGACATACAGATAAGTGTATAAAATACACTTATCAAATACCCCCAAACTAGAACTATTGTTCGTTCTCGAAAAATGTAAACTAAACTAACAAATTAAAATAACCACATGCAATTTTTTTTGTTGTGTCAACATGTTTACCAAATGTATCAACAGTCCAAATCAATTCAAGCTTTAAACAAGAGTTATGAGCAACAATGCAAAATAATTTCTAGTTATATCATGTCAGATTTTCGAGTGTGTGTGTGTGAATAGTCAATGTCAAACGCATACTTATACAAAAGATATGCTCAACACTATGTGGCTCATTATGCGTAATCAAGCCTGAATCCCATGTGGTCAATTTATGATTTAAAATGAAATTCCTTTCAACGCTCATGGATGATCACCACTTTCTATTTTTCTCTCACATCTCGGGTTTCTATCTATGTGGGTTCTCAACATTTTTCATTACTTTTTCCACACGAGCCAGTCAAAATCAGAAATGTGTGCACAACAAATCAAAAGAAAGCAGTCCCCAATTCTATAACCTCAATCACCACAGCTCAGTCAACTAAGCTTATACCATTCATATATATATATATATATATATATATATTTTTTTTTTTTTAGTGGACGACCTTTTCTTTTAACTGTCCCTGTCCTTTACTATCTTTATGCAGAACTTTTCATACTTACTTTCTATATGACTCCTGTAGCGGGCTTTCAGATTGGCAGCTCCTAAACCGGCTTTAGGGTACCAGGTTCAAAGAACCCCTCAGATGTACTTGCCCGAGTCATAAATACTTAAACAGAAAAGTTAAAGATGATTTAAATGTCTTATGTGTAAGTCCACTCTCCGTACTTGCTTTCTAATTGACCCTGTAGCAAGCTTTAGGTCGATGACTCCCAAGCCAGTTGGCTTTAGGGTACCAGGTTTGAAAGACCCCTCGAACTTACTCGAGTCAAAAAGGCATTTGAAGAGCAGAATAAGACCTTCAGTATTTTTCTGTTTTTATACTGGAAATGGTTTATACTCGTTGATTAAAGTGCAAAACCAAGAACCACAGACCTCCAACCCATCAATGCACACAAATTCCAACCATTCTACCCCCAAACTTGCCTTTGAGCATGATTGGTTCTAATTTAGGGATGAGATGTCTAATGATCTAAGTTCAGGGATTTTCAAGTCATTCCTAAGTTCAAATTGCATAAACTTTGCCCCACATGTATTAAACAAAATCCTTCACACAAGCAATTATCCAACATTGGCCATGTGCGCAATGAATATGGAATCTAGAAAAACATAATTAGTTCAAAATAAGTTCATACTTTCATGTTGTCCAATTTTCAAGCCTAAGCACAAATTGATTCATACTATACTAGGCAATAAACATGTCAACAAAGGTTAACTTTTTTTTTTTTTTTAGATCCCAATAAAATTGAATTGAAGCATAAAATGAATATCATGAGTATGGAAGCAATTTTCATGAGTAAGTTTTTCCACCCCCAAATTAAAAAGAAACGTTGTCCTCAATGTTTGTCAAAAAGAATTAAAAATGTAAAACAAGACAAAGAAGAGAGAACGAGAACTTCCCAGGTGAGTTGGAGATGTTTTGTATCTTTGAAGCCTCCATTAGCATTGCATTTGAATGAATAAGACCATTTTCTTGCTTTTCCCGACTTGGTTTGAGGTGTCTTGATTGTTGTTTACCTCGTACATAAGAGATAAGTAACATTAGAAGTCATAAACATCAATAAGAAATAATTGAAGTTCAGTGCCACACCCCCAAACTAAAGTTAAAGCATAATTTTGAATTTTCAAAATTGGTCAACTACACATGTTCATGCCCCGACATCGCCTAGAAAAACACAAGTTTTCCCGAGCCATCTTTTGATATGTTAAAGTTCACAGCAATTTTGACCACATATTAAAAATTCAGCTCATTTGAAGATCAATATGGTCACGAAAAATTATGGAGAAGTAGGTGACGTGAGATAGTTTCTGGGTGCAATGGCCTTGCAATGGGGCTGCCATGATGCAAACATGGTTTTAATGGTTTTAATGCCAAGATGTGAACTAACTCATGCACTACAACACACATAAACATTGATAAACATGTCATGAAGATAAATACTCGAATGAATTTCTAAAATTAGCACAAAACTTTCTTTGTGGCATTCCATCAAACACATGGTGTGCATTGCAAAAATCAAAGGATATGAATAACTTTGGATACATGGGTTGACCCAAAAATTTCATCATATTTAGCACAATTTACAACTCCAATGACTGTCCTAGGCTCATTCTCCAATCCTCTTTAATTCAAAAAACACAAGATTATAAGAAGGTTCACACTTTTTGAAAGAGAAAAGGAATTCATACCTTTGATTATTTTGGATGTGAAAATAGCAACGAATTTGGTGCAATGAAGTATTGATGACATGCATGATAGATGAAATAACACTTTTGGGGTGATTTTGGGGAGATAAAACGAATTTGTATTGTTTAAAATTGAAAAAATTAAGTGAAGTACTTAAACTACCGAACTTGGTCCTAGAATAGCCACGCGATCGCCTGGCTGGAGTGTCAGCGATCGCGTGGTTCAACGTTTTAAAACCTGTTGATTTTTAAATGCAAACTCACGATCGCTAGAGCTTATAGGCCCGCAATCGCGTAGTTTCCGGCACTAATAGAAATTTTCCTATTTTTGATTTAAATCGTTTTTTAGCTTCCCAAATCACTTCATGATCTATGCAATGATTTTCCAACATTACTTCATGATCCAAACTAGTGTGTGTGTGTGAGTTGGGATGACAATTAAGAACCTAGTCTAATGAAAACATGCAAAATAAAAAAACCATACTAAAATATGCAATAATAGACTAATATGCAAAAGTGTTCTTAACATGAAACATGCAAAACACTCAACAAATTTCCTACCATGCATATAACTAAAATTTTAATAATAAAATAAATAATGAAAGCGTAATAAGTAAAAGAGAAGAAATGTTGGGTTGCCTCTCAACAAGCGCTCCGTTAATAGTCTCGAGCTCGACTTTTTGCACATTCAAATCATGGAGGCATAAATGATCCTCTTGAAGCTTTGCATTGCTTGCAATTCCGTCCCTTGCATATCTTCACCTGTTTTCTCACTTTCTTGAATTTCAAAGCCTTACTTTTTACTGTTTGTTGAGGGATGTTCTGCTTTTCTTCCTTTTTGTCTCTTCTTTCATCTTTTACCTTCACAAACTCATATTTTGTGATTGGAAACTCCTCCAACTTAATCCCTTGCTTCATCTTCACTTCTGGCTTCTGGACCACCCCCTCTACCTTGAAGCAACTTTCTTTTAGAATATCAAGCTCTTGCCTTGGTTTGATGCTGAAAGTGACTTGCTCCTTCTCGACCCTGAAGATGATTTCGCCTTTTTCGATGTCTATGAGAGCTTGTCCCGTAGCAAGAAAGGGTCTTCCAAATATCAGAGGCATCTGAGAGTCCTCCTCCATATCAAGGATCACAAAGTCAACTGGAAAGAAGAACTTGTCCACTTTCACAATCACGTTCTCCACTATCCCATATGGATACTATATAGACCCGTTGGAAAGCTTCAATGTGATATTTGTTTGTTTAGGCTCCCCCAAACCTAATTTCCTGTACACAGACAAAGGCATTAAATTGACACTAGCCTCGAAGTCACATAGAACATTATCAAAGTTGAAATTACCAATAGTGCAAGGGATAGAAAAACTCCCTGGATCAGTTAGTTTCTATGGCAACTTCTTTTGGATAATGACACTGCATTCCTCACTAAGAACTACTGTTTCATGATCAACCAATTTCCTTTTGTTTGACAGCATCTCTTTCATGAATTTCAAGTATAGGGGCATTTGGGCTAAAGCTTCGGTAAAAGGGATGTTTATATGTAATTTCTTGAAAATCTCCAAAAATTTCCCAAATTGCTGCTCTAGATTTTGCTTTCTCAGTCTTTGTGGATATGGAATTGGAGGTACATAAGCTTTGACTGGCGGTCTAACTCGAACTTCTTCAACTTTTTCTTGAACTTCAGGAGTCGACCCCTGTTCTTTTTCACTTTTCTGCTCTTCCACCACATTTTTCTTTTGGCTCTTCTGCTTTTCATATTCCTCTACAGTCACTTCAGATATCTGAACCCCGCTCCTTGTTGTTATTGCATTAACATGCTCACGAGGGTTTGTTTCAGTATTACTAGGTAACTGTCCTGGCTGTCTTGTTGAATTGCTAGCTGCCAGCTCTCCGACCTGTTTCTTCAAATTTTTTATTTCAGCAGCTTGATTCATTAATTCTCCATTCTGATTCTTGACCAGCTGGATTAAAACTTCTATGTTCTCGGATATGTTTTTTTTGAGATTGTTGCTGTTGCTGAAATCCAGTGCTGAACAATCTGATTGTTAGACCAAGAAGAATTTGGGTGATTCTCCCATTCTGGGTTGTATGTTTGTAAATATGGACCACCCTGCTGTCTGTTTCCCACGAAGTTGACCTGCTCTGGATTTGATTGATTTTGCTGTAATGGGCAGAAATTTATAGCGTGATTTTCAAAGCAAAAATCACACAAAACTGTTTGTACTGAATTGACTAGTTGCACACCCATGCTGTCTATTTTATTTGTCAAAGCATCCAGCTTATCATTTAATGCTGTAATCTCACTAACTGCAACAATTCCCCCAGACTTTGGTGTAGCTCTATCTGAGTACCACTGGTAACTGTTCGCAGCCATCTTCTCAAAAATCTTAGATGCTTCTTCATATGTCATATCCATTAATGATCCTCCAGCTGCTGAGTCTGCATACTTTTTATTCTCATTTGTCAACCCATTGTAGAATGTTTGAACTAGTATCCAATCAGCGATTCCATGTGTAGTCCACTGTCTGATGAGCTCGTTGAACCTTTCCCAAGTCTCAAAAATTGATCCCCCAGGCTGTTGACTGAATGATAAAATCTCACGCCTTAGCTTTGATATGCGGCTACATATTTCTGGCTCATAACTTCAAAAGTGGTGATTGTGTGTAGGGGCAAAGAGTAAAACCAGGATTTTGCTTTGTCCGCCAAAGAGAATGAGAATAGCTTTAATTTCACGGCGTCATCTAAAACTCCATTCATGCTTTGCATATCACATAGTACCAAAAATGTCCGAAGATACGCATGAGGATCTTCAGATGGCAATCCATGAAAAACGCACGAATTTTGGATCAAGGATATCAAGGAAGTCTTGATCTCAAAATTATTAGCTCGGATTGTAGAAGGTACAATGCAAGTTTCAATGTTACCCACATGAGGAACCATGTAATCTCGCAAAACGCGCCTTCCATGATTTTGTTGCTGTCCATTCACAGCTGCTGGTAGATTTTATTGATTTCCCTGATTATCATGAATTCTATCATCTACCATGGCTAAGTCTGTTTCTTGATTCGCTTCCAACTGTTGTCTACGCCTCTTTCGAAAGGTGCGTTCAATTTCTGTATCAAAAGGAAGCAAATCAAATGACTTAGTCCTTCTTAACATAAAATAAAGTAAAGAAAAATAAAACTAAAAATAAAATTCAAATTCAAATTCAAATTAAAGTAAGAACTAATGAGTATCGATATTAATATAAACACAGTCCCCGGCAACGGCGCCAAAAACTTGTTCACCGATATGTCGCGAAGCGAAATATCCCCGCAAGTGTACGAGTCGTAAGTAGTAATATAGTGGACTTTAGAGTCCGGATTATCGTCCCACAGACACTGCTATTAATTACCGAAATATTTTAGTTCTAAACTTTATTTGAACGAACATATGAATTTGAGGTTTTAAACTAAAACTAAATAATTGAACTAAAGAATTTAAAATTGCAGAAATGTTTTGTTTTCAAATACGATTGTAATATAGTTAGGATTCACGAATTCACCTAGCCAATTAAATCAATTCCAATTCCAGGTTCTATTTTCTAAATATGTGTTTGATCGAATTCATTAATTCAAATTGAGATTCCTCTCTCGAGTTTAAATCAATCCTACCTAAATAAGTCAACCTTGTATCTCTACAGCGCATCCGAATATTTCTTATCTAAATGCATTACACGCAAGAATTCACACACGACCGCAGTAATCACAAGAGTATATCTCTATCTCTCGTTCAATTACCAGATTTATTACCTAGATCCATGTTATTAACTCACCTCTCGGATTATAAAAATAACACATTAAATCATGAAAGAGTGGCCAGTTCATTCACGCATTAAACGCAATAATAAATCAACACATGCATTGAATCATTAAAACAAGGACTATGGAAGTAAAATAATTAACTAGGCTACATCGTTCATCCCAACATTAAATTTAGCTACACATCATATTAAATAGGAAAATAAATAAATATAATGATGTTCATTGAAAATAATCTAAAGAAAGGAAAGCTTACACCAAGTATCGATTCTTCAAGTATCTCCAAGTCTCGCCCCTTCGCAATGCTCCGTTCTCTCAAGAATTTTACGTGAAAATCTCATTTGTAGCTTGTTCTATGGAGAGGCCAAGGTCCCGATTTCGTGCCTCATGTATTGTATATATAGGTTTTGGAGAAATCTAGGTCAAGAAAGAGAGAATTCTGTTGAAAATCGCGAGAAAAAGCCCACAGTCGGCCCAGCCGGATAAGCACGTGATCGCGTGGCTTCAACCCTAGCGATCGCGTGGAATTCTTTAAAACTATCGGGGTTACTATTTTGCATCTTCTTGCGATCGCGTGGTATGTATCCAGCGATCGCGACTTCCATATTTTTTCGGCTGTGTAAGTTGGTCCCTGACTTTTAATTGCACCTTCAATCATCAACTTCCAATTGTTGCAATTTAGTCCCCAAACTTTATCTTCTTCTCGATTTTCCCATTTAAGCTCTCAAATCCTTCAATTCGTTCCTCCAACCTTTGATTTCTTCTATTTGGCACCATGTAGGTTTCTCGGTTGATGTTATTACTTCCCATCTGCTCAACTTAGCTCCAATTAACATCTAATTGTGTTATTTTTCCATTAATTTCTTCATTCTTCGTCTTTTGGGATATTTTCTACAAAGTAAACAAATAAACATAAATGAAATAGCATATGTCCTAAAACGACAATAATTTCTTCTAATTTAGACATACAGATAAGCGTATAAAATACACTTATCATGCCACACCTTTCGCATCTAGTGACCTGATGTGTGATAAATCGCAAGTGTACGATATCGCATCCAAGTAATAAAGTGGACTTTTTGAATCTGAGTTATCATTCCTGCGAGGATTTTAACAAAGTACCGAAATATGTTAATTCTCGCTTTATTCGAACGGTAAAATAATGGGGAAATATCTAAACTAAAATCGAAAATAAAACTAAATAATAGCAAAATAAAAGATTGCTCTTTCTGATTTTCTAAATTCATGTCTTAAGTGTTGGACATCCGATTTCACATAGTCAATAATTTTATTTCCATTTGTCTAGCTTTACTCCTATTTATGTGCTCGATCGAATTCACTTATGCATATGAAATTTCCCTCTCGGGTTTAAATCAACTCTACTTAATTAGTCAACCGTGTTTCTAGATAGCAGGTTGTAATGATTAGGTTCATGGAACACGAGAATTCATGTAGCGATCGCAATAACAACAAATGTATATTTATATCGTTGTTAAATTATCGGATTTTATTCCTAGATCTATGGGTTAGTTCACCTCTCGGATTATGAAAATACTCATGAAATCAATGAATTAGTCGCGAATTAATTTATGCATTAAACAAAAATAAAATAAACAAATGCAATGAATAACACAAAACTAGAATCATAGAATTAAAAGCGTAAAACTAGGCTACATCGAATATCCCAATTATTAAATTAATCGTTCATCAATAAAGAGATAAAAATGTAGAAATATAAATAACTGTGCATGTTGAGTTTATCAAATTAACAAACAAAAAAAGGAAATATTGCGCCAAGTATTTCGCTGCCCGTTGATAATCTTCAATTTCCAAGCTTTAGCCTTCAATTTCCTCCAAATAATTTGGTGTTAAGAACATGGAATTATGATTTTTAGAAGCTACGCAAAGGTTTCCATTTTTATGCAAGAGAAGTAGTACATATAGAGGAGAAGAAACCATAAGCAAACAAGGAAACAAATCAGGTTAAAATCCGCGTATGGTCCTAGGCCGGAAAGCTACGAGGCCTCATGTTTATAAGTTACGTGGCCGCCAATAAGTCAATTTCAGGTTTTTTTAATTTTGTATTCTTCGTGCGGCCGCACTATAGAAGGGCTTGTGGTCGTTAGGTTCACCGGGTAAAGAGCAATTTCGACTTTTGAATAATTGAATTCCTTTAAGTTGTCCCTCATCTTTATTTGCATCCAAGTCCTCCGACTTCCAATTATGACAATTTGTCCCCTGTACTTTTGATTTCTTCTCTTTTCTTCCTTTCTCTCATCAATTAACTCCTTGAGGAGAGCAAAGAACCAAATGAATAGCAAATATTTTCAAACGAACATATAAATTCCTACTTTTGGTATATAAATAAGTGCATAAAATACAATTATCAACACCCCCAAACTAGAACTTTGGTTTGTCCTCAAACAAAATAAAACTAAACTACAAAGTCAAAAGTGCAAAATAACAAATATTTTTGGTTTCCTAAATTTGTTCACCATGTCCCTCAACAACCAATTCAACTTCACATTTTAGCATAAAACTTTGAACAACACAATTAAATAGTTCTAGTTATTAGACTTTTAAGTGTGTGTATTTGAATAGCTAAAGTCAAACGTATACTCACGCAAAAGTATACTCAACATTGTGTAGCTTATTATGCAGAAGAAAGTTCAAATCTCATGTGGTCACCCTATGAAGTTCTAATGATTTTCCTTACATTGCTCATGGATACTCACAACTTATTGTTTTTCTCTCAAACCACGGGGTTTTCATCTAGAGTGGTCTCTAAACATTTATATATTTTGCATTTTTCTACATAGGATAGTCAGAATTAGAAATATGCATGTACAACAAATCGATGGTAAGCAATCCCCAATTCTACACCCTTAATCTCCACAGTTTCAGTCAACAAGGCTTATACCATTCTATGTGACCCCTTTACCGAGTTTTGGGTCGATGGTAAGCAATCCCCAATTTTTTTTTTATGGATTAATAATTTCTCATTTGCTTTCTATGTGACCCCTTTACCGAGTTTTGGGTCGGTAACTCCCAAGCCAAACGACTTTAGGGCATCAAGTTTAGAGAACCCCTTAGACTTATTTACCCAAAAAGGCAACAAAGAAAAATTAAAGATGTGTGATTGTCTTATATATAAGTCCACTACTCCTACTTGCTTTCTTACTGACCCTGTAATGAGCTTTGGGCTGATAACTCCCAACTCAGTTGAATTTAGGGTACTAGGTTTCAACACGCTTACAAGCTTACGTAATCGAGACAAAAATGCTTTGAAGAGTAGAATAAGACCCTCAGCATTTTTCTGTTTTTATGCTGGTTACGGTTTATACCCATTGACCAAATTGCTTTAACTAAAGTGCAAAACCATGAACTATAAACCTCCAACCCATCAAACATGAACATTCTAACCATTCTACCCCCAAACTTGCCTTTTGAGTATGTTTGGTTATATTTTAGGGACAGGATGTCTAATGATCTAAGTTTAATACGACATACCTAAGTTAATGTTGCATAAATATACCCCACAAATATCAATCATACTCCTACACAAGAAATAATTCAACAATGGCAATTTGCTCGAAAAGATGAAATTCTAACATGAATAACTAGTCAAGCAAAATCTTGTATTTATGTTGTTCATTGTTCAAGCTAAAGCACAAAGTTGATCCAAATTATGTCCTAGGCAATAAATATTTCAACAAAAATTTTCAATTTTACAATTTTTTTTTTTTTTTTTTGGTATCTCAAATAATTGAATGACTCTAAAACATGAATGAGATCCCAACCCTAACTAAAAGTATAGATTTCCCTCAAAGTATGTCAAAGAGATACGATTGAATAAACAAACCACATATGAGAGGGTTCAAGTACTTCCTAGAGAAGTAATGCAATCACTTGAAGCTTTACTTTGTGTTTCAACTTGGATTATTTGACGTGCTTGTAGCTTCTCCATGTTTGGCTGAGGTGTATTCGTGGTTTCTCATGCAAAAACAAAAAAAAAAATTAAAAAATATTAACAACATTAGAATGTATAAATATTGCTTAAGGAATAACATAAATTAACCAACTCCCCCAAACTAAGATTTAGAAAAATTCTGAATTTTTCGCACAATGCTTGCAATGACCTTAATGTTGTGCCTAAGTGTGCCCAAGATTTCAAATTAAAGTTTGTGCACTTGTGATTATCCAAATCATGAATGAATAGCTCAAAATAAGGGTTAAGCATGAATTGAAGATAGAAGTTCAAGAAGTTTTGTAAAAATCCATTGCTAAACTTTCCTAGGTATTTTATCAAACGCCTAATGTGTGTAAAACAAAACAAGTTGAAAATATAGAGTTTGAGCTTGGAGTTATCCCAAATTTTTACCCTAAGTTTCACAATCAAATCATTACAAATCTAGAATAATCACCAACTCAATCATTTATCAATCCAAAATATCCATAAGAGCAAGAAAACCTGAGAGTTTTACAAAATTGCAAAGTAAAGAAGAAATTTATACCTTTTGTAAGATTGGAATATGATGCGAGTTTGTATGATGTTCAATTCCAAGTGAATGTATGGAAGTTATATGTCATGAGGGGTTGGGGTGAATTTTGGGGAGAGAAAACGAGTTTGATATTTATGAATTTTAAATAATACTTGTTGCATGTTAAAAACTGCTGAGTTTGTACTTCAGACACCTGCACGAATGCGCAGGCTAGAACTCAGTGGCCGCGCAGTGTAAATTTGGAGACACTGTTGATTTATAATGCATTCGTGCGTCCACCCAAGTGTGAGGCGTGGCCATGCAGATAATGCCTGGAACCCCAAAAATTTTGAAGTTTAGAATTTCAAACCCAATTTTCGAACCATAAACACCTCTTTATGCATGCAGTCAACCACCTACATTTTGTTCATGTCTTAAACTAACATGGTATGCTAGTGTTAGTTATGCAAAACTTCAAATCAAACGTGCAAACTAGGATCAAGTTCTCAATGGAGTTGAAGTGCCATAATGCCAGCTCAATATGCATCTAACTTAGAATGCAAGTTTTAGGCCAAATTCAAATGATGATTGTGCTGCTTAAACTCTATCAAGCATGAAACAATTATAAAAAATCATCAACTACCAAATGTGGTGCAACAAATATCATGTTAAAGTGATAACTCAAACATGCAAACATGAAATTAAACTAAGAAAGAAATTAAATCCTACAACTAAACATAAAGCAAATTAAATAAAAGGGTAGAAATTAGGTTGCCACCAAACAAGCACTCCGTTTATAGTCTAAAGCCCGACTTTTTAGCTGTATTGTTCAAGGAATTATAAATAGAGCTTTTGACGACCTTCTTTATTTGTGACGATCGAATTTGCTTCAATGTGCATTTAATCTTCAAGATTCCAGTTTGGCTATGTCATGTATTTTGACTTCTCCACTCAGTTCGAACTCCAATATATAGATTTCAATTATTTTTTCATTACCAATGATGAAATCAATTTTTGCCCAATTATTAAATTTAGAGGATTGCATTGTAACGTCGGCACCCTTAAGTGTCCGCTTTTCTGTGATTAACTCCTCTTTCTCCAATTGATCTTCCTCTTTAATTGAAGTCTCCTGGAGCTTGATGTCAGGATTTTGCACTGTTGACAACGGGACTATGGCCCTTTCTTGGAAGCTACTTCCTTATGGTTGATCCACTTTTTTTGGTTGTTCTTCTTCTTCAGTTGGTTCAACCAATTTTTCTGGGTCATCTGATCTTTTTACCTGAATTTTTGGCAACTGTTCTGGTGGTCTCTCTGTCTTGCTAACTGTAAACTGCTCCATCTGATCTCTCCATTCTTTCAATTCAGCCAGTTGATCTTGTAATAGCTGTTGTAGAAAATCTTTGTAGGATATAGTATCTTCGACCTGTTGTTCCCCAACTTGCTGATATTGAAAATCTACCTGTTGCTGCTATTGGAAAACTTGTGGGCGTTGGATACTATGACTATTTGACCACTAGAAATTTGAATTCTCATTCCAATAAGGGTCATAAGCTTGAGAATATGTACTCTGCTGCATTTGATTCGTTCCCCAATAATCAACCTGATTCATAGTTGGCTGAGCCTGATGTGCAAAAGAAAAATCATGTGTGGAGTGATTTACAAAGCAAAAAACACATATCAATCGAGTCTGAACTGTAAGCATAGGCTGTTCACCCCAACCATCTAATTTTTCGGACAAGGAATCTAACTTTGTAGAGAGTCTTTCATATAGTGTTGTTGTCTCCTCTATGTTAGGTTGTTCGATCAGAGTACCACTGGTAATTGTTTGCTACCATCTTATCTCTTTGATGTGATGCTTCCAACTGTTTGAAAATTTGTTCAAATCCGAAAAAGGAAGCAATCTAAAGAATATAAATGTTCTCAAAACAAAAGAAAATAAAAATAAAGAAAAAGTTCAAATTAAAGCAATAACTAATTATTATCGATATTGATTAACAATATCCGGCAACGACACCAAAAAATTGATGTGTGCTAAATTGCAAGTGTACGATATCGCATCCAAGTAATAAAATGGACTTTTTGAGTCCGATTTATCGTTCCTGCAAGGATTGTAATTAAGTATCGAAATATGTTAATTCTCTCTTTATTCGAACGGAAAAATAATAATGAAATATCTAAACTAAAATAGAAAATAAAAGTAAATAAAAGTAAAAGAAAAGTTACTCTTTTTGATTTTCTAAATTCATATTTTTAAGTGTTGGGACATCCAATTTCACATAGTCAATACTTTTATTTCTATTAATCTAGCTTTACTCCTATTTATGTGCTCGACCGAAATCACTTATTCATATGAAATTCACCTCTCGGGTTTAAATCAACTACACCTAATTAGTCAACCGTGTTTCTAGATAGTAGGTTGTAATGATTAGGTACGTGGAATACAAGAATTCATAAAGCATTGCAATAACAACAAACATATATCTCTATTATTGTTGAATTACAGGATTTTATTCCTAGATCTAAGTGTTAGCTCACCTCTTGGATTATGAAAACACTCATAAAATCAATAAATTACTCATGAATTAATTCATGTATTAAGCACAAAATAAAATCAACACATGCAATCAATAATGCAAAACTAGAATCATAGAATTAAAAGCGTAAAACTAGGTTATATCGAATATCCCAATTATTAAATTAATCGTTCATTAATAGAGAGATAAAAATGTAAAAATATAAATAATTAAGCATGTTGAGTTTATCAAATTAACAAAGAAAAGGAAATCGTGCACCAACTATCTTGCTCCTCGTTGATAATCTTTAATTTTCAAGATTTTACCTTCAATTTTCTCCAAAGAATTTGATGTTAAGAACGTGGAATTAAGCTGTGTAAAAGTCTCCTTTTTCGTGCATGAGAAGTTGTGTATATAGAGGAGAAGAAACCTTAGGCAAACAAGGAAACAAATTAGGTTAAAATCTGCGCATGGGCTTAAGCCGAGAAGCTACGCGGCCGTTCCGTTATAAGTCACGTGGCCGCGCAGTAAGTTAATTTCAGGTTCTATTAATTTTGCATTCTTCTTGTGGCCGTGCGGTAGAAGGGCTCGTGGCGGTTCACGGATAAAGAGCAATTTTGACTTTTGAATTCCTTTAAGTTGGCCCTCATTATTTATTTGCATTCAAGTCTTTCGACTTTCAATTATGACAATTTGGCCCCTATACTTTTGATTTCTTCTCTTTTCTTCCTTGCTCTCCTCAATAACTCCTTGCACTTCTTTATGTCTCCAATTTAGCTTCAATTATCATCCAAAAGCTCAATTTTCCCATTACTTGAATCATTCACATGATTTTGGGATAATTTCTGAAATATAAACAAATAGGAACCAAATGAATAGCAATTATTTTCAAACGAACATATAAAGTCTTACTTTTGGCATATAAATGAGTGTATAAAATACATTTATCATGACTGTCCAGGCTAAATAACCCAACGAACATCCATCTTTCAAAAGTGTTTAAGTAGATCCCTTGATCTTTAATTGCCCACAAGTCCTTCATCTTTCTTTAGAAAACTAAAAGAATACTTGGGGTTACCACCGATACTGGTAAAATCAAACCTAAGAGATGATCTTCTTTTATATCTAGCAATTTTAGAACATGCAGTGATCGCCACTTTGGTCAAATAAGAAGGAAAGATTCAAAAGTCGGTTTACTATATCGGCAAGATGTTACTATACGAAGAAACTGGATAAACTCTGACAGAACAGCTTTCACTTGCACTTGTCACATTTGCCAGAAAATTAAGACCTTATTTTCAAGCTCATGCCCTAACAGTCCTCACGAAATAACCTTTGAAATAGATCTTGTAGAAGTCGGACATCTGTGGTCGCCTCCTCAAGTGGTCAATCGAGCTCGGGGAATAGGACATTGAATTCAATCCCTAACCTTCCATAAAAGCACGAATCTTGGAAAATGTCATCTTTAAACTCGTCCCAAAACCTCAGGGCCAACATGTAATATGGCAAGTAAGATGATAGCTAAACTTTGCAAGTAGATAGAGTGTCAAATGCCGCAAGCTCGGAGACCAACATCATACTAAGGAAGGATGATGGCATGATGGAATTCAGTGCGCAATTAGATTTGACTTCCCACCACAATAATGATGCAAAATATGAGGTTGTCATCCCGAGCTTCAGGTCGCACAACATCTTGGGGTCGAGCACACCAAAGTGATGAGTGATTCACAGTTGGTACCAGAACATATTAATGGAACTTTTGAAGCAAAGGATTAGAAGATGTCATCATACAAAATGATAGTTGGAACGAACGGTGTTTGTACGAACACCTACTTTTTCCAACTTGGTTAACTTAGAATGAACAGTGTTTGTGCGAACACTTCATGAGCCCAGCATTGCACCCCGACCCGACATTACGAACATCTCAGAGCATGAACCCTGCTGGATGGATCTAATTGTTGAATACTTAACATCAGGAATTTTTCCAAGAGACAAAGCAAAGACAAAACGAATCAAATCAAGATACTCTGGTAACAAATTTGGTAAGGTATGATTATTACTGGCCGAACATGAATAAAGATACCCTAAATTATGTGAAGACTTGCGATAAGTGCCAAAGATTTGCAGCCAGAGTACATCAACCAGTTGAACTACTCTCTCCTATCATATGCCCATATCCTTTTGCATAATGGGGAATTGATATACTTAGGCCTTTTCCGATAGCTCATGGCCAAGTCAAATTCTTAGTAGTGGTTGTAGAATACTTCACAAAATGGGTAGAAGCAGAACTTTCTCGTCGTAGTTTTTGAACAAGAATTGGAATCGTTCATATGGAAGTCAATCGTTTGTCTCTTTGATCTTCCCAAAACATTAATCATTGACAGTGGGTGACAATTCGAGTGTCAGGCTTTCAAACAATTATGTAGGAATTTGAGAATTGAACACATGTTAACTTCAGTTTCACACCCATGGAGTAATGGATTGGCAGAAGTCACAAACAGACTTATATTGCAAGAATCACGGACTCGCCTTGATAATGCCAAAGGGTATTGGTTCAATCTCCTTCCTAAAATTTTGTAAACAAATCGAAAAACATTCAAAACAGCAACTAGGGAAACCCCATTCATGCTACTTTTTGGTATGGATGCAGCAGTTCCAGTGGAGGTCACAATGCCCTATTTTCAAATGATGTCTACAAGATTTCCCAATCACAACAACGGGGAAAGAGAAAGAGTAGACCTCCTAGAAGAAGTTCGAGAAGATACAGCCCTGAAAATAGTAGCCTATCAGCAAGCCATGTCGAAGAAGTTCAACATCTGAGCCAAGAAGAGAGACTTCGAAGTTAGAGATATCGTCGTACACCGAAGTGACGCCGCCAGTCATCAATCAAGAAAACTTGGGCATACCTGGGAAGGACCGTTCAAGGTTATTCGAAAGGTCGTAAATGGGTCTTACAGTCTCAGAGTCATGGATTCTAAACCTCTTCCTCGACCTTTGAACGTCGAGAATCTGAAGCCCTACTATCAGTAGTCACCCTTCCCTTACATCTTCATTTTTTGTCATCAAGTTGTCTAGTAGTAGCATTTTTTATAAAGTCAGGCATGCATGCCCATTATTTCAATTAATTCTAGGCTTACATGCCCATCAATTTCGATTTGTATTGGTCGGGTTTGCGTACCCGATTTATTTACATTGTCAAGGATGGGTACTCTTTTCTCCTATCCAGATTTTTTCACAAAGGATTTTTCTGGATAAGATTTTAACGAGACCCACAATTCGGTCCCCTGTCAAATAAATTATTTCTTTCAAGAACAATACGAGGAAGATAGCACTCAATTACGTTAGGAAATAATTTACAAGGTCGGCCTAAGAGCACGACCATACAAATTATTCCCCTAAAAATTACAGAGTTAAGGGCCTCACCTCTTATGTGCCAATAATTTACCAGGTCGGCATAAGAGCACGACCTTACAAATTATTCCTCTAAAAATTACAAAATCAAATGCTTGACCTCTTCTTTGTGCCAATAATTTACAAGGTCGGCCTAAGAGCACGACCTTACAAATTATTCCCTTAAAAATTACAAAGTCAAGGGCTTTATCCCTTCTTTGTAAAAATAATTTACAAGGTTAGCCAACCAGCATGACCTTACAAATTATTTCCATAAAAATTACTAAGTCAAAGGCTTAATTCCTTCTTCATACCAATAACTTAAAAGGTCGGTCAAACAGCACGATCTTACAAATTATTTTCCTACAGTTACAAAGTCAATGGCTTGACCTTTTCTTTGTACTAACAATCTATAAGGTCGGACAAATAGCAAGAGTACGATCTTACCATAAATTCAAAGTGCAAATTTGATAAATTAAAAAGCATGAACTTGACGAAAAGTTGTTAGCCCATTCATGAAATTTGAAATACAAGGAGTCCTCGAGGCATCCCTTGAGCTAAAGAACATCAAAAATTTACAAAAAGTCCAGTAAACAAAACAAGTTACAAAAGAGAATGGTGAAGATACTTAGGGCTCAGGGTCGCTGGTATCTTCAATATATCCTACACCTCACAATCTTCTTCATCCTCGAAGGGGGAAAGGTCGAGATCTTCAACACCCAAAGGGAACTCCACCATTGGACTGGTATCAAGGTTTGGCACTTTAAGGAGGCACCAAGCTAGTGCTTGCTTGATGGCTTGGGAATAGGATCAAAGGCCATAATTTCCAAGAGCAAGCTTATATTGTTTCGATACTTTGATGATCTCTACAACTGCATCCCTTGCTTGGACTTCCCAAGCCTTCCAAAACTCTTCAGTAAAATTTTTAACCTCTTCCCGAGAATAGTCGCGCTCACGAAAGGCGGTCTTAAGGTTGGCTAAAGCTTTCTCCAACTTTTCTTCAGCAAGGTTGGACCTTGTAGCCTCATATTGAACAAAATGGATGAGCTGGCTCGTCGTTTCACCCCATTCAATGTTCTGTAGAGCTACACCCTTGGTAATACTGAGAATCTGCACATCGGTGAACTAAGTTAGAAAAATTGTTTACAAAAATGAAGGAAAAGTCAAAAGCACAGGCTTTACCTGAAGAGCCGCACTTATAATATGCTCGACCTTGTCTCAAGCTAACTTCAGCCTTATATTTTTTTACCAAACCTGAATATAAGGAATCCTACATCCTTCTCCTACATTCGGGAAATGTCGAGTTCTCCGGCTCCATCTCGGAGTTTGAAGCTTGGATCGGAGGGGCTCAATCTTATGCTCGGCGCCCCCTTCTGTTCGAAGGGCCTCTACTTGGACCCGAGAGGTTTGACCCAGCCTTAGGCCGCAGCCTTAGTTCTTTTTTGAGGTCAGGGTCATGTCACCTAGTCCTCAGCACATTTAGCCTTCGTAGTTCGTGCCTTTTCCAAGGTCGCGTTCCTCAATACATCGGAATCAAAAGACATTCCTGTAGAAGCAAGGGTCGAGGCATTTATTACATATATAAAAAAAAATATAATAATAGAAAAATAGAAAGAATATATGAGTGATAATTCATATTATGTAATTTAGAGGGCCAAACTCTACCGGGCTGAAGGTCGAGACCGGCTTGATCTAGAATGTCACTGTTAACGAGGTTAGAAGCCTCCTTGGCCAAAAGGCCAAAATCACATATTCTAACAACATTTACCGTGAGTTCTGTTATGGCTTCTTCATTCAGATTTTGCATTCTATTTAAACTATCTACATCGAGCTTCCTAAAAGTTGACAAAAAATTGTCTCCCTCTCTCTCGGTCTTATAAAAAGAATTTTTCTTTCCAATATTTAATGGATGAAAGGACCCATGGCGTTTCAAAACTACCTTTCCCACTTAAATATATGAAACAATTGCACCGAGGCAAATACTTCATTTCTAAAACACATTTACAAAGGTCCACGGTTGGCTCGATGCCTATACTCGTACATAATACAAAAAAATATACAAGGATCCCCCAACAATTGGGAGCGAGCTGACCTAAGACAATAATCTCAATCAACATGAAGTCAACAAAAAAATGGTGTAAGGGAAATCTAAGCCCGACCACTACTTCGTCGTGAAAAACTACTATTTCCCCTTCCCGACAATGGTAGGAAACCTCATCCACATCCGGGACTCTAGATAAGTATTCACTAGACAACTTGAACTTCCTCATGTATATTTATATCATGTGCTCTTTCATCCTATTCTTAAAAGGTGGAAGTTCAAGGTAAAGACGTTCAAATCTATTTTTTTCCCGGGAATGTTCTTCCACTTCCTCTCCACTGTCAGAATCTCCATCTCGAAAATTAGGTATAGGTTGGTAAAAACCTAGAGACTTGACGTCCAAATGTTCATCTAAATCTTCCACTAGCCTAAGCTCATCCATGGTCACCTGCCTAACCATACTTTAAGAAAATAAATTATAAAATCGAAGAGGTCAGGAATGGTCGATCTTGCCTAAAAAAGAGCTAGACTTTTTATTGAGGAAGTAGATCGTGCTAGATTGCCCGACGTTTTCTCTACTCTCTTATAATTTTTGCTAAGTAAAGAGAATGAGAGGATAGGGACCACATATATATAGGCTTAAATTGGCAGGAAAATGGAGAAATCCCCCCCTTTCTCCTAGCCACGTGTCTCACATCTAGTCAGAGAATTTTCACCATTTTCAAATAAATAAGATAATATTAGTTGGTGAAACGCTTGACAACTGTCAAACATAAATGCACTTAGCTAGAGATCTAATCTTGATCTTTGACACAAGAGGGCCAATGATTGGTATGAATTCCCAATCTCATTCAAGAATAGGGTTGTGGGCTAAATTATCAAAGGTCGGCCCAACCAAGACCTTTTCCTGGTCGATCTTGCCTAAAAAAGAGCTAGACTTTTTCTTGAGGAAGTAGATCGTGCTAGATTGCCCGACGTTTTCTCTGCTCTCTTAGAATTTTTGCAAAGTAAAGAGAATGAGAGGATAGGGTTCACATATATATATGCTTAAATTGGCAAGAAAATGAAGAAATCCCCCCTTTCTCCTAGCCACGTGTCTCACATCTAATCAAAGAATTTTCACCATTTTCAAATAAATAAGATAATATTAGTTGGTGAAACGCTTGACAGTTGTCAAACATAAATGCACCTAGCTAGAGATCTAATATTGATCTTTGACACAAGAGGGCCAATGATTGGTATGAATTCCCAATCTCATTCAAGGATATGGTTGTGGGATAAATTATCAAAGGTCGGCCCAACCAAGACCTTTAGATCAGCCCATATGCCCGACCTTATCTAGGTATTCCCCATCACAAGCTCATGTGGTTGGTCAGCGTGCCCAAGCTCATTTTTTAACAAGGTCGGTATTGTTGATCGACCTTCAATCCATCTGTCTTGACCATGGATCTGGAGGTTGGACTTACTAAGCCTTGTGATACATGAGGCCCATGTAAGCAGGTCACGAATTATCCTTTGTCTTTGAGTTGCACAAATGGGCAAAATCTCGGAATCAATAAATCGGGTATGATCTTATAAGCAACATCTCAGAATGGAAAGTCCAAACTTTATAAAGACTTTTATCCTATAAGGTAAATTCATTTTGATAAGGACTCCTCCTACTAGGAGAAGGTAACGGGTTTTGAATCCCATAAATAGGGCTCCTTAGATAGAAAACAAGATTCATTCATCATCAACATAATTTTCAACTTTATATTTTCCTCTCTATTTTCTTTCTTCAGAAAACTAATTCTCATACCGAAAGAGCGACAGAGAGAATCCTCCTCGCCTTTTTTGAAGGTTAAAGGCGAATCAAACCATCGTTTCCAGTGATAAAAAAACTTTAGATCTTGGCACATCAAGTTCAGAAAATTTTACAGCATCAAATTAAAAAAAAAAGTCAGGATGAAATAGCTACATTGTTCATCCTTATAATAAAATTAGTTAATAAATATAATAGGATAATCAATACAAGAATATAATAACATAGACATCACCCGAAAAATATAGGAATTACAAATTTTGGATGAAGGATCTTGATTAATTCTTCACCAATTACCCGGAAATCTTCACTTATTGATCTTCAAATAATCCTTATATCTTCTTTGATTTTCTAGTATTTAACCATGAATCTCAATGAATTTTAATATAATTATGATGTGATAATAGTTCTCTAATCTCATTTCATCTCCCTTTCTATTGTGTAGTGATGTTATGTATTTATAGGCGTATAAGTCTCAAAATCGTGTTGAAATCGAGTCTCAATTGAATGTCAATAAGGAATCCTAATTAAATCAAGATTATGGAACTTTGTCGCACGTTACCCATTGCAATCGCATGGTTAAATGGGTTGCAATCGCATAGGTGTAATCATTTGCTCTCGAGTGTTTATTTTTGTGTCTTGCGATTGCAAAGAACTAAACATATGCTATTGCATAGGCTAATCTCTATCAGCTTCATCGACTAAATTTCAAACGTGCATAACATTCGATCTACAACTCTGAATTGTACTCATTTTTTGTGTTGAACTCCATATTCGGTTATCTTTTCAATGATATAATTTGGGCTTCATGAAGATCTCTGTACTAAAAGTTATACACTGATTTCTTCACAGACTCCACAGGTAACTTCTCGTTTTGCTCAATTATCATCTAAATTCAAGTTTTAACCTAAAATAAATACACAATTATTAGAATCACACTTAAATAAACACACAATTATCTTATGCTGCATCTAGTTTATATGTGGAGTTGGGTGATAAGTTTAAGTCGTGTTCCAACGTTTCATTCCATCCAAATGTAGTTCATAATGTCTTGAATTAAATGGGAGATTTTTTTTTTTTTTTTTTTTTTTTAAAGGGAGCAAATATCATGCTAATATACATTTTTATTTAAAGGAGATCCATGATTGCATGATCTAACAACAGAAACGTCTCCTTGAGGTTAACAATATTTTGTTGATTACAGAATATTAACGATGTAATTAATTTGATACAATCACAAATTTAATAAACTTAATTAATTTATTTATTGATGAAAACATATTTAAGTACACAAGAATTATGCATCGCGTACGACAATAATCCTAATAATAATATATTATAATGGACATATATTTCCATGATTAGGAAGATATATAAATCTTTTAATTACTAAGGAATCGAAACCAAAATAAATAAGTAAGCTATAAGGTAAGGCAACCTATATATATATATATATAGAGGTAATTAATAGTATGATAGTGTAGATGGTCAATTAATTCATGTTGAGAAGTTCCTCAATCATTTGCAAAGCAATTCTTTCCTCTTCATTCAATCCACTCTTGCATTCTCTCTCCGGCCTCACCTCTGGCCTTGTTATATGATGATCATTATTCTTATTTCCAAGCTCAACCGTCATCACCCAATTTGAATCCTTATCCTCTCCGGCCGACTTTTGCCACACCCCTATATGGGACTTCTCGGTGTCGAGTCTCAGGCAAGTGAGAGAAGGCGATGGCCATTTACCACACTTGCGAAGTTTCTCGGTGAGAATTGATGAAAAAGAGGAGGAAGATGGTGACGATACATTGTCATCTTCGGCTGTCACAATTGGGAAGTTAGTTTTGGCATTTCTTCCGCTCATTAGCACCGCAGCCTCATCGTAAGCCCTTGCTGCATCCTCAGCTGTATCATAAGTCCCCAACCAGACCCTCTTCTTCCTGTCAAATCAAATCAAATGACTTATTGGAAGACTGATTTAACAATTGAAGTGTATATCAAAGTTGATCAGAAGAGATATATTTGTGTGTGTGTGTGTGTGTATCCACATGCATATAAATGCAATATCTAGCTAGCTAGCTAAAACAGATATATAGAGTACTGCAAATAACCGGCCCTGGTTTGAGAAGTTTACAGTAAAGGGTGGCGAATTTCGGACACCCATGAACCCCAATTGCGTTGCCTGACGCCTCTGAATTTCTTGGATTTCACCATGTTTTTTGGTGCGAATGGAAGATGGAGACTCAGATTTAATAAGAATACGCAAATTTAAGTCAATGAGCGAGGCTGGTTGAAGGACTTCTGGACTGGTTCTACATATATAAATTTCAGTACCATTTTAGCATTAAACAGAAATTAAGTTATATGCAGGCATTTAGCCCTTTTATAGAAGCAATGGTCCTTTAGAGTTTAGACTGCCCCCACAAATCCCCACAGCAATTACGAGTTTTGGGCCTCTTCCTCGTGCTGTCTCTGTCTGTACTCGTATCTTCCCTTTGTACTACTATAATTTAATATTTAGCCTTTATTTGATAGATGAAGATTTAAATCAGATTTTTAGTTAATTTTGATATAAAATGATGAAATATGTAGTTGAAATGTAATGAATCTCATAAAATGTATGATTGAAATTAATTGTTTACTTTAACTTGAATTAAAATGTGTGAATTAGTATTTTCGAAATTACTTTTACATATCATTTACATTCCAGTGCTAGATAAAAAATTATGCTCCAATTGATAGATGTAAATTATAATATTTAAATTCAACATTTGCATACTTTTTTAGCTTGTAAATTTTTTATTAATGTTTAAATATAAATATTACGAACAAATTGACCTAAACATTTCAAAATCTTGTTATGAAAACAAAAATATAAAAAAAAAATGTACAAATTAATATTAAAAACATTAAAATTAAAATTAATTTAATAAATTTAAATTGTAGGCCTCAATTCAAAATTTTATGGATTGATAGGTATTATCGGGTGGAATTGGTTCCATATGAAGATAAAAATTTACAACTTTTTTACATTTTTGGCCGAAAATTTAATCTACATCTAATTAAACTCTCGGTGGAGACGATTCCTGCCAACTTGAGGATGCTAATAACAAAATAGGTCTATACACAACTATTGGAGATGCTCTTGGTACCCACCTACTTGTATAATCAGTATTTTGGAGAATGCTAAAAAAGAATTGGAGATTTGAAGAAAGAAGATACAGAACAAGACGAGGGCACCAGGGCTTTTTTTTTTTTTTTTTTTGTTATAATTAACATTTCAGCAAGAAAATGAAAACTATATTTAATCGCACATAAAGGGTAATTACGCTAATCACTAATAAGATTAGTTAGAAAGATTATAAAACCGGAATATAAGACTTTTTGAATAAGGTACATTTTTAGAAAAATAATGTACAAACCTTTTTTGAACAGCTCGTTTAATGCAATGTTTAATTTGTGGTGGGCTCGTGTTCAATTTCTAATCAAACCTCATATAACTACTAGTAATAAATTATTATGTTGCAACCACCAAAATCGCTACGTTAGTGACATCTAACTCCCAAATGGACATAGAAATTTTTTTAGTAAGCACCATACGTTAAAATTTCACCCATGTCACGGTCTGTCGCTTATCATCCTCTAAAATGATATAAATTGCTTAGTTGGTAATCATATCTCAATCTTTTTTTCCCCCCAAGGGAATCCGCAACTTCTACTCACTAGGTTTGCACCGAGTAAACACTCGAGGTTACGAAATAGCCTGTAAACCGTGCTAACCAAATAAACTGCACTTGTAATGACCCGAAAAATTATGACGTCCATAATTATCCATTATGACGTAAGAAGTTATTTTTATAATTTATTTAGTTATTGAGGAATTTAAAGAAGAAAAAAAATCAGAATTTTTAATTAAATGAAAAATTACAAAAAACATGTTTAATTGCTTCTCTTCCCGGGACTTTTTCGATCTCTTCCGACTCCTTTTAATACATATGATATATGTACGGATAAGTTCTCGAAATGAGCTTCGAAAATTTGAAATTCGTTTCTTAGGTCAACCAATGGATAGCCTGTTGAATTTTTAAAGTTAGTACTTTATCGAACGGTTAAGAAAATTAGTTTTAAGTGGCTTACTTTGGAAAGTCATAACTTCTTCCTCGGTTACCCATTTCTCACGTGATAAATTGCACGTTAAAGTACGCTATGAGTACTTTGAAATGGTACCATGAACACTTATATTTTGAATCCCATTTACTACCTCGAATTGGAGTTCAAATCAAGCCTCTCAAAACTGGAAAATTGATAAGTTAAACATGAGGTGTAACCTTAGACTTCCACCATGGCTTTTATAGCTACCATTACTCATCCCCTATCTATAGATGGCACCTCCTACTTGCATGATCCGGACCTTACACCTCAAGCTTGCACTCCTGGGGAAGGTAAACCCTTCCTTAGCCTCCAAGCTCAATCTCCTACATCCACGGTCATAACTCCATTTCGTCCATCCAGTTCCCTCTATAAATAAAAGTGAACTTGAGACGTAAATAACACCAAAAATCAGAGATGAAAGGTTGTCAAAATGGTTCTTCATCTTCAAGAAACCCTAGGTAAGGAATTCATGCTAAAATTATGTTTTAGTCCGTTTTAATTCACTATTTTTACTCTCAAACATGTTTTATCAAAGTCCCTTATCACAATATATGATTTTGGATCAAAGCAATCAAGAAAATGATATTTGAAACTCTGAAAAATATGCTTGGTGACACATTGTTCATCTGGGCTTAAAACGAGGAAAAAATGTCTTTCGACACTTAAGTGTCGATAACAAATCAATTGGCGTGGACACCAAATGGACAGCGTGTTAACGGAACTTCATTGAGACATAACCTTTGATTTACAACTTCGATTTACAATTTGTAAAGTTCGTTGAACTCCTAATTTGATTATCTTTCTGTTGATGTATTGTAAAACCTATGCAGATTTATGTATTATGAATTATACCCTTATTTCTCCACATACTTCATCCAAAGCTGACCGAAAGACTTTCGGTCAAAGAGAAAACAATTCTGAGAGGCATTATGGATAAATGTATCCATTAAATTATAAGTCGACTATGTTTAATTGAATTATATGGTTTCATTATAAGTGAGTGGATATGTTTATGTGAATTATGATTCATTGTAACATGAGTTGAATATGCTATTTAAATTAGTTGATTCATGGTGGATGTATTTACTTGCATTAGTTGAATAATAAGTGAGTGGAATGTGTTGATTTGAATTAGTTGAATATAAAGTAAGTTGAATACGTTTACTTGAAGATTTGATTAATGAAGTAAGTTGAATATGATTATATCATTTATCATACGTAATTTGGATATGTTTGTGTAGAACGTGAGTTGAATATAATTATTTGAGTTAATTATATAATAAAGTGAATATTCGACACACCTTTTATATGTTGCATAATGTGAAACATATTTTGATAAAATGACATTCGGTTCATGTTTTGAAATGCGATGACATTCGATAGGTGATGAATCGTAAAGAAAAATAATGCATAAAGAAATGTTTAATACATGGAGATTATAGATTTGAACTCTAGCACCCTCGACAATCAATATGTTGTTTTGGATATCGATGTTGATGTAGGGAGCACCTCGCGACTCCAAAGGTTGTGAGGAACGACATGGTGATCTAATATCCCTGTTGGAGTCTAACAAGGTAAAAGATGATGTAAAAGCCCCAGAGGATGAAACAGTCTCATATAAAATGATGTGTTATGGCCGATGTTGATGATGTCTGGAGCAACTCACGAATCCAAGGGTGTGAGGAACCACATGGTTATCTAATATCCCTGTTGGAGTTGAACATGGTGAAAGATGACATGGATGTAGAAGCCCTAGAGGATGAAATAGTCCTATGTAATCTGATGTGGTATGACCATTTTATCGATAACCCGGTTATAGAAATGATAAGCGCTTTAAGGTAGAGAAGATAATCTATAATTGGACCCAAAAAACTTGATTTTTGAAAAGAACATTCATATGCATATATTAGTCATCTAACATTTTTGAAAAGAACATGCTAGGTAACAACTGTGAATTGTGAACTTACCATTGAATAAGAAATTTTGTAGTTAAACTGTCACACTTTTATTGAACTCATTATTCTAAACTCGATATCTTGATAATAATGTTTTAAAATTAATATCGTTACTTTTTAAATAAATGAATTTTATTTTAAGTGAATTGATTTTAGAAAAGTTTATAAAAAAGGTCTTGAAAAATTCTGATACGTTGGAAGTGATATCAAAGCTATATTCTTGAAAAAATCTAGAAAATTTTGTGGTGTTACAACCCTAAGCAAACCAGTGTGATAGGCTTCACCGAGAAAATATCTTATTGATCTTCTTTGTAATTATTATTATTATTATTATTTTTTTTGTTCTTCTTCTCCCTTTTTTACTACTTTAACAATTTTATAATGCCCCCATGCATAATAGTAATTTGGCATACAACTCGAAGATCCATTAGTATGGCTGTCAATTAAGTCTTTGTTTGGAAAATTTATAAATAGTTTATAAAGATAAACAATATTGAATCTCGCGAGAAGTATGGCTAATTATAAGTAATATTTATAAATATGTTGTTAATGTTGGATATTGGTTAATAAATCGAGAATTGGAAAATCGATTAAAGTGACTTCGTGTCGACTTCGACCAAATACTCAAAAGCTCGGCTCAATCCGTGTAGGCAAAATTGTTTGCCACTTCGCCGCTTCGGGGCGCACAAACGGGGATCGACCTGTCCGGTCAGGTCGCGGGGGTCGAGGGGGCAGCGCCCCCGAAAGAGAATTTTGATTTCTCTGCATGTATTGAAGGGTATATTTGGCATTTCGAAAATCAATATCGGATGAATGAGAAATTACGAAAAATGACGAAAATCAGGTCAAAATGTTTGACCGTGCGACCACACGTCAATTTCATTTTCGGGTTTTTAAGTTAAACCGTGCGGCCGCATCCGGCCAAATGACACCTTTCATAAAGGTGCATTGTTTGGAAATGGTGCATGGTTTGGGCCTCAATCACTTCGTCCACACCATTTCATGGTCTATAAATAGAACCATTTGGGTGTCCTATTCCTCACTTTTTGATATGCAAAACATCTCAACATCCTCACTTCTCTCCAAAATCAAATCATTTCATTTGTTTTGATTTTTCTTCATTTCATCTTTGGAGTACATAAGCCTAATTTTGGTTCGTTGTACTTGTGTTTTAGAGTGCTACAAACACAAGTGTAGTCGTTGTATCTTGGGAGTCGATTGCCGAAATTCGTAGGCACCGTTGCGGGGCAAATTCGACTTAAGAACAAAGAGTTCAACTATTGCCTCGGCTTTGTCCTTATTCTTCTTCTTCTTCTTATTTGTGTTTTTCCTTGCCGTTACTCTGTCCAAATTTCGGCATAGATTTAAAAACTTTCAATATTTGGCGTCACTATTCACAAATCCACCCAACAGTTAAAATTAATGTTTGATTTTAATTGAATTTAGGTACCATGCATATTTTCTTTGAAAAGGAGGCTAAGTATTTTTCATCAATTTTAAGGACAACATATGACAGAGCGATATAATTAAAACTAATTTATATTTCATTATTCCAATCGAAATTACATTCAAACTAAACGGGGATTGAGGTGTACAATGGGGTTAACACATATACGCCATCCCGTAAGGCTTATATAAAGGACACCCGACCGCCTGCAAAAATGTCTTCTTATAATGTTCCCCACCAAAATTTTAATCCTTCACTATAATTTTGAAGTGCCAAAATTTGTTCGATTACACTTCAATATTGTAGTGAATATTAGAAATATTTTGACACCGTTAAAATTTTGATACTTCGTAATATCTGAGGTTTGAACATCTCAATTGTCACTGAACTTTCTTGCATATTTTTCAATTATCATCGAACTTTAAAATCTCTCTAAGTTGATACTAAACTTATCAATTATCGTTGCACTCTTAAAAATCTTCAAGTTGTCATAGAATTTATCAAAATGTTATCACATTCGTCGCTCCATCACTTGTAGTTTTTAAAAGTTAACAGACTAGATGATATGATAGATGAAATGACTAATGTGATAATATTTTGATAACTTCTTCAAGTATGTTAACTTTCCAATCTTTGAATGATCTAGTGGCAGATGGAATAATCTCTGGCAATTTGTAGTAAAAGTTGATAAAATATGGTAAAGAGTTACGGATCTCATTAAATATGTGTTTGAAATTAATTTTTTACTTTAATTTCGATGAAAAATTAAATTTAATTCACATCAAACAGATGCTAAATGACAATTGAGATACATGTAGAAAAGTCGTAACTCAAAAAGCTTTTAAAGTTAGTAGCAATTGAGAAATATTTTTTAAAAATTATGTGATATTGAAATATTTAACCTAATAACAAGTGTTAGGGAAGGAACAACCACATGTGCAGCAGATCTAATTACAATGCAGTATGAAATATGCTACAAATATCACATGTGTGTATTGCGTAACCCAACATCCCGATGCAATGATCTGGCTCTAGATTCACAATTTTGGTGGCAACTAATGAGTGTGACATTATGTGTACGTTGAAAGCCATCAATTGACAGGCAGATTGTGACGATGATTGGTCAATTGCATGTGATAGGAAACAGAGCCACGTAGAAGCCTCTATTCCGGCTGGTTTTGTTTTTTTCAAGATTTTTTTAAGTAGATAGATGGTTAAAAAATGGAGAGGGAATGTGTATGATTAGAGATTGATTTGAGAAATTATGTAGTTTAAAAACTGATTTATAAACCAAATTTTTAAAAGATCCGAACACATGCAAAGGAGCTAAATTTAGTAACTGTTTGGTAAATGGTTTATAAATCACACAATTTTACAAATTACTTATTAATTACATATATTTTATCTCTTTAATTTTCAACAACACATTTTACTCAAAATTACAAATAAAATAGTTTATAGACCACTACAGTATTACCAAACGGAGGCTTAGACAAATCAATTTAGAGGAAAAAAAATCATATTGTTAATTAGAAATGGACTTTCTATTCAATATGGTTTATTCAATCAAATATTGTGATCAAGTAATAATTCACCAGTAATCATCAGTAGTGATGGCAACGCGGCGGGTTCGGGTCGGATCCCCCCGACCCGTGCCCCGCCCCGCAAAAATTTTTCAATTCCAAACCCGCCCCGCGACCAGAGAATTTCGGGTTCGAGGCGGGTCAACCTACCTGCCCCGTTTAATTTTTTTTTATTTTTTCGGTATTTTTTTATTTTTTTTCCTTATTAATTTTTATTAATTTATTTAATCGGGGCGGGTTCGGGTCGGGACAACCAAACCCGTACCCGCCCCGCGACTCACCCGGGTCGGGGGAAGTCGCCTCATACCCACCCCGCCGACCCGCAGAGCGGGTTTTTTCACCCCATTAGGGGTGGGTTCGGGTCGGGTACCCGTCGGGTCGAGTTTTTTTGCCATCTCTAATCATCAGTAAGAGAACGATCCAATAATCGAGATAAGCGACCTATCTTCTAGAGAAAAGAGCACTTTGGAAAGAGCTTTTCAAGTATTATTATTCGAGGTTGACAGTGATACTATAATCATAATATAATTGTTATCTATTTAGTATTTACGATCAATCTTAAATTTACAATGGCAAATGAAAATGTGTTAGCAAACTCCGCTTATATCTTCAATGTGTCGTGCGGTCGTGATGTTAAAAGTTTGGTTATCACTTAGTGCAATTACTCCACGATTTACATATTTTATCTCACACATGTAACTAAAAGTAAAGAAGCTACTCTTCTCTATGAACCATTTAAATGTTGACCCAAGAATTCCACAGGAAAAAGTAAATAAATCAATAAATGTTGACACGGGAATCAAATTATCCCATTCATTTCAATGAAAGTATATACATGCTAAAGGTGTGTTTGGTACTTAAGATTAATAATATAAAATAAATAGAAATTAATAAATATTTTTTAAGTGTTTCTTTACGTAATTACGTTCATTTCAATCTTGTATAAAAATATGATTTAATGGAATAACTAATACTATTACTGCACTAATGACAAAATAACACATGGTTTTTAATTTATTTTGCTACAATACAATATTATTGAATTCAACTTATCAAATTTTGTTAACAGTAAAATCCAACATTCAGTTGAATATAAAAGTATTAACCAACAATTTGAGCTACTCTTCTTGACAAAATTGACAGTTTAATATGAAATCCAAAATTTTAATAATTTCAACACAAAAGATAAAACATAACGATTATAACAACTCTGACGTACTCAAGCACCTAATTGAGACCCCATGACATCAATGTGAAATAAATTTGTGAAAATAACAACAGCATTAACATTAATGTGTTTAACTAAATTGAAAACGACTTACTCAAGTCAACAACACGCGTTGGATTAAAAAGGAAGAAAATGACTTATTCAGCATTTATGTGTGTTGAAACTTTTGGTAGCATTGCGAAAGAATAGAAAAGAATCAAATAAAACAAGAAAAATATGAAGAAAATGGAAAACATCGAAAACGATCAAGCTTGAATATTGAAATCGTTGTTCCTCAAACGATATTTGTCTCCTCTAAATAATTTTGAGTGCCTAAGGACTACTTGAAAATGATTTGTAGGATTAAATCAAAAGTAAACGTTGCATCACCTGGTTGCAGACTTTGCTAACTCGTGACTTAAACAATTTTGAACATGTTTCAGAATATGTACCAGCTATGGTCGCAAGACTTTTAACCTATGCGATCACATATTCATAAATCAATTGCAATATCAAGGGCTAAATTTTAGACCATGCGATCACATAGTTCTAAATGTGGCCTCTTGGATTTTCATTTCCTTTTTAATCAATCTTTTAGTCCAATCCGTGAATATTTCTTTAAACACGATTTTTCAACAATCCCCCACTTTTTAAAAAATGTATATTGAAGGTAATCTAATCGACCGACACTTGCACATAAGGCATATGAATATTTTGATTCGAATCTAGTCGTAGGGTAATTTTTACAAAATATTATCAAAATTTTAGGTAGCTTGATTGCTTTAAATCAATTATTTCTTGTGATAACACCTGTAAGAACACACACATAGGTATTACGTACATAAGTTCCTCAAACTTACAGAGCACTATTATTGCCTTGCGCTTATCATATTCGCTAAACTGTTAAAAGAGAGACTCTTACTCTCTATTGAGACCACATCATTTCGAAGTTTAACTAGGTGGATTTCTTCCAATATCTTTGTAACTACTAGAGATATTTGTTTATTAAACTAAACTTCATTAAGCTTTGTTATGACATCTCTCCTCTTAAGTAACAATCAGCAATGCAACACCTCATGTTTAAAAATCTTAAGCCTAGACATGTTAACTTCCCTTCACTTTAAATTCAGAAATAAATCATTTAAGTGCTAAAATTTTCATTTTTTTGTTATGAAATTCTATAGAAATTTCGACAGTCTCCCCTATAAATTGGATTTAACCAACCTGTAGATGGACATCACAACCATTTAAAAACATAAATCCCAATTCACTCAATATCCAATATTACCAAATTACTAAAATAAATTAAAAACTCCTTAACATAATAATTTCAAATTAATGAACTTTAACAAATGAAATAAGAGATAGTCTAATCGCTAATATGATACCATAACTTATTCAAAACTAACTTCAACCAAACAATTATCAATAATGAATGAATAAGAAATAATTAATGAAAAGATTTAAGTAAATTCTAGTTTAATTTTATTTAAAATGGATAACAATGGGTATTTTTTGAGTCTGCCCCCAAGCGCTCTCCTCAGATCATCTACCTTTAATCAACTGAAATGTTGGGGACGGATTGGGATGAGCTAAAGCTCAGTAAGTAAACCTTATGCACGTGAAATGTTTTAAACACTTTGAAATATGTATCCCCATTCACTTTAACTCGTCAAAACTTTCAAACTTTTCAAACTTTCACTTTAACATTTCAAAACTTCAATTCATTTCTATCGTGAGCTCACTTGGTGTATCTTCTAGCCAATCAGACAGCAGTGAACAATTCCTTATTTGGAACCAGACTCACTCCACTGCAATGTGGTACATTCAATTCACCGTAAAGTGGTAAAAATCATTTACATTCCCCCAAAATGCAGTACATTCACTTTCATTCCACCGCATTGTGGTACTTCAAGGGACAATGAGTGATCCATAGAAAAAGAGACTCGTTTGAGCTGATCAAATAGTCCTCTTTTGAGTGATTCCCTATGGGAATGAATGCAGGAAGAGAAGGCAAGGTCTTGATTGAGGGATTTGTAGAAAGATGCATCGGCTCCTCCAGCTCCTCCCAACCCAAAAAGAACTGGACTCGAATGGTTTAGTATCACCGATCCTTTGAAAAGTCAAAGAATAGGATAAACTTAACTCACTCTTATCTGACTAGCTACGTTGTAGCTAGTATTCGCTTGTTATTGTTGATATCAAATAAAGACAGTGTTGCTGCAAACATAAGACTTTGAGAGAGAGAGAGAGAGAGACCAGTTTGGTGATGGAAATGGGTTAGGTTTATATTTTATTTTGTTAATTTGTAAGTTCAACCTCGAATCCTCACATTGCGTATAAGCAAGTCTCAAACTTCTATTTAATCTCCAATTACCAATAAACTTTCCTCCAATTTCAATTTAACACAATTTAGACCACTTACAACTTAATTACATAGAAAATAGCATGCTTAGGTAATAAGACAAATAATCACATAAAATTGCACGTAAACAATTTATGGATTTTCAAATTGGCACATTGATTGTGATGGCATTCGAGTCCTTCCACTACAAAATAAGTCAAATTATAAACAATAATAGTTACAGTTAAATAATTCATTATGACATTAACATAAATATTATGTAAAAGTCAAGAAAACACGTAAAACCGAAAGTGGTATTACAAGCACTTTATCCTAAAGGACATGATTTTATTAATATTCAATAATGTTGCAACAATCTACTTATCAAATGACCTTTTTTACCTTTTGAACCCTTGAATTATTGTTTAGTAATAATAGGTAAGATTTCTATCATTGATGGACTTTAGCTCAACCCCATCCTTCTCAATGTTGAAATTACTAAATCACTTTGAAGATGCTTAGGAAGAGGATCTACTAGATTCTCTATTGACTTAACATAAATTAGAGAAATTATTCCACTTTTGATTAATTTCTTTACATAGCCGCGTCTTAGGCTCATATGTATAAATTCTCGTTATATACATCATTGTAAGCTCTTGATAGTGTCAATTGACTATCACATAAAATGGATATAGATGAAGAGTTTTTCGTCTCCAATGGAATCTCATAAGAGATCATTTAGGCATTCAGTTTCCTTTTGGGTTTTAGTTAATGCCATGAATTCAGATTCCATGATTGAATAAGTGATACGTGGTTATCTTGAATTTCTAAGAAATTACACCACCTCCCAATGTAAACAACTATCATGAAGTAGATTTTCTTTCTCCTATGCTAAAGATCTACCTAGCATCAATAAATCATTCTAAGATTTTTTAAAATTTGGAATATTGAAGACTTAAGTTTTTTGTTTTCCTTACGTAACCAATAACTCTTCGAATGATCTTCCAATGAACCTTACTGGGATTACTAGTAAAACTAATTAGTTTACTAATCGCAAATGCGATGTACGGTTTTATGCACTAAGTGTCATAAATAAGACTTCTTATAGCACTTTCTATAAGACCACTTTTCAGTTTTCGTGCAATTTTAAATTTCCACGTAATACTCCTGTGAATGTTATTATAAATTTATGATCTTTAATGTCTATAATTTGAATTATTTTGCAGTGGAAGGACTTCGATGCCGTCCGATCAATTTGCAAATTAAAAGTTTTTAATTTTTTTATTTTAATAATTTACGTGTAAGTTTATGTGATCATTGGTTTTACTGCCTAAACATGCTATTTTCTATTTTACTGTGTTAAATTGAAAGTTGGGGGGAAATTTAGTGGTATTTGGAGGGTAAATAGAACTTGTAGAATTAATTATGCAAATGAAGAGAGTTGAGGGACTGAATTGCAACTTTTCGAAAGTTATGAATTTATAACCCTAACCCCCCTTCCCATACCCGACACTCTCACTCTCAATCCCTGTCTCTCGTCTCGCTCCCGCTCTCACCTCTCCGCGTCGCTGTCTCCCTCGCCTCACACACTACCCATCCCCAGCGACTTCGACGCCCACCCACCAGTGACCACCACCACGGTAACTCCTCCCTCTTCCCTGCACGCGAAACACGCACACCTCCCCTTTCTTTCTTCCGCAGCAACACCCGCTCACGCACCGTAGCTGCACACACACTGCAGGGCTCGATCTCGTGGTTCTACATACTCAAAATCACTATGTATATGTACATGTGGGTATATATGTGGAGTGTATGTATATATGTATTTTTCTCATAATTTTCAGATTTAAGTCTTTGTTTAAATTTTGAATTTCAAGTTGTAAATTTGGAATTTTGGACAATGTCTGTGTGGGTATATATTGATAAATTTTTTAGCTTAGTTAAATGTTTGGTTAAGTTTGAATTATGAAGACAATTTTTCAGATTTCGAAAATGGAAGCATTAATTTGGTTAATTGATGTATTTTTAGTTTAATTCTTATATAATAACCATAAATTCAGATTTTGGGAGTTATTTTCAGATTTTTATGCTAATTTCAATGGTAATGTGTATATATGTATGTATATATTGACTTTTGCGTGTGTAAGGAATCATGAATTACATAATTAGGTTAATTGAAATTTTTAGTTAATCTTCGAGTAATTCTGTAATTTTCAAATTTTTGAGGAAAGTAATATAAATGAGTTTTTAACTTTCAGTTTTGGAAAAAAATTCTTGAATGGTTATAGTTGTTAGTAAGAATTTTGATAATTTTGGTTTGTGTTGAATATAAGGTGACATTGAGAGATGTGAATTTTGAACTTTTAGTTTTACATGGTTAGTTATAGATTTACCTTTAAATTTCAGTTGAAATTTTCGGATTTGGTAAAGGATTATGGAATTTGGGAATTTAGTTAACTTAATTGTGATTTTAGTGTGAACGTAGGTAATAATTATAATTCCTAAATTTTGGTAAAATTGTAAAGGCGGGTACATTTTTCAAACTTTGGTTTTGATTTAAGTACTGATTATTGTCTGATTTTACGTATTCTAGATGGGTAAATAAATGAAAAATACAATTTTTGGATATAAATTTTGTAATTTAGAGTAAAACTTATAAAAGATTCAATTTTATTTCTTTAACTCTAAATTAATTTTAATTGCTAAAAATTTCATTTATTTTATTGTAGGAATATTTTGGACAGTTTCAACTCGAAAATCCCTAGCTTAATGGACCCGAAAAAGCCCAAATTGGAAAAAAAAAATACCTACAACCTACTCTCTCTATCCGTCTTCTCTCCATTCCACAGCCGCAGAACACCTTCTCCCACACCAATCCAATAGCCATACCATTCTCTGTCTAACCTCTCACGCAGCCCCTGTTTCTTGCTAATTTTTCTCTGTCTCTACACCAACTCAGCCGCCTTCTACCCCTCTGCACATACACCACTTCACCTCTCCCTCACATCTCTCTCTCTCTTTCACCTTCAACAGCCACCAGACTTCAACTTCTCTTCACCATCTTCATACTCCACTCAACCGTCCAGCCTACCTCACCGTAACCTACATCCGTCTCTCTCCATCCTCTGTCTTCTCTCAACTCCCATAGCCGCAAGCCACTTCCTCTTCCTTCAAACCACCATCTGTCTTCGCTCAACACACAACAGCCCCCTCCCTTTCAACTCCTTCCCTCTTCAAAGGACACAGCCGTGGGTGAAAAGAGAGGCAGGCTAGGAACAACTTGGATATATACACGACAGCCGAGAGAAGAAATAGCAGTCGGATGGGAGGAAAGAATTAAAGTGTGCTGCTGGGACCTTTTCTTATATATATATATATACACTTCTTCTTTGTTCAATAAAGGAGGGAGCAGCCGAGAGACGGGCAGGGAGAGAAAAACGGCTGTGGAGAACTGATACACGGCAGACCTCTTGCCAGCAGCCCATCTTCACGCCCAGCAGCAACCACTCCAGCAGACTGAGAAGTGCACTTGGTGGTTTTGGGTTATTGGTTTTAGTTTAATTCCTGTTTTATTTATTCTTCTAGTTGTTTTAATCATTAGTTTAAATAATTTTAGATTATTGATGTTAGTTGATTTTTAGATATATTTTTAGTTATTGAATTTTCATTTTCAAAATTTTAATTTCGTTTTCTAGAATGGTTATTGTTTGTTTGAACTTAATTTCATTTAATTTAATTATGTTTGGCTAAGTTATATTTGAGGGGAGTTATTCTTAACTTCAATGAGTATGTTTTAATTTTCTATAGATGAATTCTTGTTATTGATAAGGATTTACAAAGTGTTTTAAATTTTCAGATTATTTTACTTGGATTAATGTCGCTGATGTGGTATGTATTGAATATGCACACAACATGCTCGACAGAATGCTGTAGAATAAATTGATTAATTTTCTTACTAATATGTTTAAATCTTATCGATCTCAAGAAATTCACACTAATCTTGTTTGAAAAGCCCAATTGATAGCGAAAGAATAACTCCACTCAAATTTCCCTTTCATTGCAATTTAATTATATTCTTTTTATTCATTTAAACATAATTGAAATCATAGTTTAAGTTTCGAATTTAGCAAATACTACGATACCAATAAAATCCCTAGGAAGAATGACCCTGGATTATCGCTAGGCTATAACTTGACCTCTTTATACTTGGAGGGTAGATTTTACATCGAGTCAAGTTTTTGGCGCCGTTGCCGGGGATTATTTTGGTGTTAATTGATTTTTGCTGAATTCTTCTTATTTTATTATTTATTTTTTTGTTCGACTACTATTCTTGATATTATTCTTTGTTTATGTCCGTTTGGTTTCGAGATAATTCTAAGCGAATAGTAAGATCGGAACCTACTAACCAATTTTTAATTCTTGAAAATCAGCAGGTAGTAATGGAAAATATTGCAAATCCAAATGAGGCGCCAGTCGTTCGAAGTCTTAGAGACTATATTTTTCCAACGATGACAAGCACTCCGTCATGCATAGTGACGCCTGCAAATGCAGCGGTCTTCAATTTCAAACCGGGAATGATTGATCATCTACCACGCTTCCATGGGATGCCATCAGAGAGTCCATATCACCACATCCAGGAATTCGAAGGGGTTTGTTTTACTTTTCTTGAACGAAATTGCACAGAGGAAGTCATTCGACTCAAGCTTTTCCCTTTTTCACTAAAGGATAAAGCTAAGTCATGGCTTAACTCTTTGAGGCCTAGTTCAATTACAAATTGGGAAAATATGCGGAAAGAGTTCATTAAAAAGTTTTTTCCACCACAAAGAACCACCGCTATTCAAAGACAAATCATGAATTTTTCTCAAAAGAATAATGAAAATTGTTACACTAGTTGGGAAAGATTTAAGGATTTGTTGTTATCTTGTCCCCATCGTGGTTATGAAAAATGGATGCTAACAAAAAAATTTTATGAAGGGCTTAGACCAGAAATGAGACAATTTGTGCAAACCATGAGTAATGGTGACTTCTTTGCAAAAGACCCGAATAACGTTTTTACATTTTTTGATGATTTAGCTGAAAATGCCCAATCTTGGGACAACATTGATGAGTTTGATAGGAGTGTTGCAATAAAAACTGAATTTCCAAAAATTGCATCTGGAAATGGAATTCATTCACTTAGAGCAGATGATGACATAAATGCCCGATTGGCTGTCATCATTCGAAAACTTGAAAATTTGGAAACTCAAAAAGTGAATGAAGTCAATTCCTCTTCCACTATTTTAGAAAAATGTTCAATTTGTGATGATGCACAACATTTAACCTCTGATTGTCCTGCACTTCCCCAACTAAAAGAGATGTATTTTGATCAATCTGTTGCTGTTAATATGATTTCCAAACCTTATGCTAATCCATATTCGAGTACGTATAATCCAGGTTGGAGAAATCATCCAAATTTCAGTTGGAGGAATGATCAAGGAGGAAACAATAATGTTGGCAACAATGCTGGACCTTCACAACCAACATCTTATATGCCACCGCAGAAGAGAAGTCTGGAAGACCAAATCCAACAATTCATGCAAAGCCAAGCTGCCATCAACAATCAAAACTCTCAGGCTATTAATGACATCCGATCTCAGCTTACAAAGTTGACTACCCAGGCAAGTGCACAAGAAAAAGGTAAATTTCCAACTCAACCAATGCCTAATCCTCAAACTCAATACAATGGGGTCGATGAATCCAATATGAGACATGTGAAAGCAGTAACTACCTTGAGAAACGGTAAGCAAATCCAAGTTCCTGAACCTCAAGAGAACTTGGTGGGTAAGCAAGCTAAACCCCCTGTTGATGATACTATACTAAAATCTGTATCTGATGTTCAGGAACCACCTAAGCAAATAGTAGGTGCACCCCCTGCCCCTTTTCCTCAAAGATTACAACCTGGTAATAAGACCAAAAATCAAACAGAAATTCATGAAATTTTTAAGCAAGTTAGGGTAAATAATCCTCTGCTAGATGCAATTCAACAAGTCCCTGCCTATGCTAAATTTCTTAAGGATTTGTGTACAGTGAAGAGGAAGTTAGCTGTTAAGAATAAGGCCTTTTTAACTGAACAAGTGAGTTCTATCATACAATGTCAAACTCCTCAAAAATTTAAAGATCCTGGTTCTCCAACCATTGCTTGTATGATAGGAACCACTCGTATTGGTCATGCATTGCTAGATTTAGGTTCGAGTGTGAATCTTTTGCCCTTTAGCGTATATACACAACTTGGTCTAGGTGAACTTAAACCTACCCCCATGATTTTACAATTAGCAGATAGATCTATTAAGATGCCTAGAGGGATAATTGAGGATGTTTTGGTTCAAGTTGATAAATTCTACTATCCAGTTGATTTTGTTGTTATTGATGTTCAAAGTACACCTAAAACTTCTCCTCAAATCCCTGTTATTCTTAGTAGACCATTTCTTGCAACTTCAAATGCTTTAATAAATTGTAGGAGTGGTATTTTAAAGTTGACTTTTGGAAATATGTCTTTGGAGCTTAACATTTTCAATGCTTGTAGGCAACCAAAAGATTTTGATGAAGTGCAGGAAGTTAATATGTTGGAAGAGCTGCTAATGGAGCTAGAAGATCCTGATAAACAACTTGAGCAAAATATCGAATTGGACAGCAATCAACACCCTTTAAAAGGTGTAACAACAGCAGCTGTAAAAACTTGGCAGCTCAACATTGAGCCTCTAAATGTTAGCCAGACACCCATGCAAACATCAGCAGAAAAGATGCCAACTCTGGAGCTTAAGCCTCTTCCATCGGAACTAAAGTATGCATTCTTGGGACCTAATGAATCATACCCTGTGGTAATCTCTTCTACTCTTACTTGTGATCAGGAAAATATGTTGTTGAAAGTGTTGAATGATCATAGATCTGCAATAGGTTGGACTATTGTAGCGACCAAGATTTTTATGAAATAAATAATTATTTTAATATTTAAAAAATTGTATCGCTACTATTTCACCCATTATTTTGAAGTTAACGCCGCGACGGATTCGTCTAGCCAAGTCAATAAATATCGAATTTGTTCGATTTTAAATTAAAATCCGAATTTCTAAAATTATGTTATTTAATTATTTATTCAAAGTATTATTTTCAAAACATCGAATTTGTTCAATTTTAAATTAAAATCCGAATTTCTAAAAATTAGGTTATTTTAATTATTTATTCAAAGTATTATTTTCAAAATCATTTTGAATTCCAAATTTATTTAAATATCTCAATTATTCCATTCAAATGATTCCCTCCTCAAAATTATTATGTCCCCATATTGATCACTTTCCATCTCATTTTCAATAACTTAGTTCATCCTCACGCATAATGGTTTCAAGTCACAATCAATTCCATTTCTTTTTCCACCACTTTTCACTAAACACCAACATCCAACCCATACTTCACTAATTCCAACCCCACAACCCTGAATCATTATCATCACCACCCTTCCAATTATGATGTTTTCCACCCTCTCCATCATCATCATTCTCCACCATCTTTTATTCTATTTTGATATATTCTTCATCATCATCACTACCTTCTCGATTGGACACCACCACAATTCTCTCTATATACAATTGGAATCCTCATCATCATCAACCTCACAGCCCAAACGTTATAAACATTGCTCAACTCACCTCTGACTCAACCACCGCCAATTCCAGTACACTGCAACCATTGTCTACACAATCACCTGTAATCACCAGCACCAGCCAACCACCAGCAGCTCCATTACCAGACAATAGCTACCATCGCAGTTCACTACCCTCAATCATCATCACATGACTCTGTCACACTTCCAAGAAATCAATTCACAGCCAATTCATAAAACCACAGTTCAACCGCTACACTGCACCATCTCCATCAACCCAAGTTGACCTCTACTGCCTATTTCATTCATCACCAACTACCATATCACAAATTCTGAAGACTGATTCCCAGCAACCTCGTTCATCATCTTCATCTTCATCACCATCAGAAATCAAACCACCACCTAAACCTCTCTACCAAACCATGGTTTCAGCAACTCCAGTATCAACTCCTCTGCACTCACAGTCCGAACCACCACAATGCAATCCGGCCAACTGCCTGCGCAACCATACCACCTCCACACGCAAGATCACACAAACCAGCTCAAGTCCACCCCTGCCCCACACCAAATTTGAATCCCCAATTTGCAACTAACCGAATCTCCATCGACGCCACTGCCTAACTTCAATCGCAAATCAGAACAACTCCTAAAAACAACCCCAAAACTCAGGAATAGATGAAGCCCAGAAACCCAAAACCAAGAAATAAACCAAGCCCAGTTACTTACCTCAATCGCCGCTCCCTTCGCCGGAATTTCAGACCCAAATCGCAACCCTAAATCTGAACCCAAGCCTCGTTTTATCTCTGATTTCGCACTCAATCCGCTCAAAAACCTTAACCACTCTCTGACCGCTTCTTGCCGATACCGGCGACGACATTGCGCCGGTAACCCGCCGGCGTTGCACCGGAAAATCCTCGGTTGAAGACTGGTTTCGCCGCAACCTACCTCTCTCTCTCTTATTCCTTCAGATCGTGAAATGAAAGAGAAATCTGATTTTATTATTTTGATTTCGGAAATTTGCAACTTTAGTCCTGAAGTTTTAATTTGTTTCAATTCAGTCCTTTCAGCTTTAAATCTTTTTAATTTCAGCCCTTAAGTTTTAAATGAGTCTTAATCAGCCCTTTCATTTTCAAAATCTGATCACTTCAGTCCCTGCTGATTTACTTTTAAGCTCAAGTTTCAAAAGTATTTATTTTAATCCCTCAACTTTCAAAGTATCTATTTTAGTCCCTGAACTTTCAAAAGTATTCATTTTAGTCCCTCAACTTTCAAAACATAAATTTTAGTCCTCAAATTATAATTTATCATTTTGAACTATATATTCGATATACTAAAGTGACTTATTGGCTAAGACGAAGCGTACGGAGAATTCAAAGAAATTGAAGTCATTCCCGCTCAACTTTGCACTCGTCGGATTTGAGGTAGACTCGCACTTATTAATTGATTTAAATTATGATTTCATATGAATGTCATGTGACTTGTGAAAGTCAATTTTCAAGAAAATTAAGTATGTTTTATGAAAGGTAAATATACCTTATGTTTTTATGAAAAGTAAGTATACCCTATGTTTTTACGATAATGTTTTATATGTTTTGGATCATTGCTATGCACATAAGAATTCTTACCACCTAAGTTCGGTAAAATTCTTGTGTCTCCATAAGTTTATGAGGATTTACCACCTAAGTTCGGTAAAATTCCTGTCTTTCCATATGTTTATGAGGATTTACCACCTAAGTTCGGTAAAATTCCTGTCTCATATGTTTATGAGGATTTCGATCCTATCTTATGTTATGATGGAAATGATCCCTATGAATTTCAAGAATTATGTTTTGGTATACTTACTGTTATTATGATCTTACTGTTATTATGATCTTACTGCATAAGAATTCTTGCCACCTAAGTTCGGTAAAGTTCTTGTGTCTCCTTATGTTTATGAGGATTTCAATCCTATCTTATGTTATGCTTTCAAAAGAAATTATGCTTGGCATAATTAAAATGTTTTTATAAGTATATGGTTTTCAAAGAGCTGTTTTCAAAGAGCTATTTTCAAAGAGCCTATGATTTGCAAAATATGTCCCGTGCTGTAATGCACAATATGAGTTTTATCAAGAGCCGTTTTATAAAGAAGCTCTATCAATGCCCGTTTTATAAAGAGCCGGGATTTATGTGTTTAATCATCTTATAAATTAAATTAATTTGCGATGAGTCTACTGAGTATTTCCCCCATGAAATACTCACCCTACTTTTTAACAGTTTTGCAGATTTCGGAGACGGTGGCGAGCGATGAATGATGGTGGCAATAATCGTTAAACGGGTGAAAGTTTGACGTTAATGATTTCCGTATTTTTCCAAACAATCGAATAATTTAGAGAAGTTCATTTATTTGAGAAATTATGACATTGTCAATTTCTTTACAAAATTAATGGTTCGATTTACTATTTCAAATGGTTTCATAAATGTTTCAATTTTATCGGCCATTACAGTTTATTTAATGTTGCCAAAAATGAATTTCAATTATTTCTTCCGCAAAAATATTATTCGAAAAATTTAGACATAAAATGACGTAGTGAATCGGGTATACGAAACTCGGGGCGCTACAACTATAGCAGATATTAAGGGAATTAGTCCTTTAGTGTGCACTCATAGAATTTTCCTAGAAGAAAATGCTAATCCTTCAAGGGAATCTCAAAGAAGGCTAAACCCTAACATGAAAGAGATTGTGAAAAATGAAGTTTTAAAATTACTTGATGCAGGTATTATTTATCCTATTGCAGACAGCAAGTGGGTAAGTCCTACTCACGTAGTACCTAAGAAAACTGGGGTTACTGTTGTTGAAAATGAACAGGGGGAAATGATAACTAAAAGGGTACCTACTAGTTGGAGAATGTGCATAGATTATAGGAAATTGAATTCCATGACCAGAAAAGACCATTTCCCTTTACCATTCTTAGATCAAGTGTTAGAAAGAGTTGCTGGACATTCATTCTATTGTTTTTTGGATGGTTTTTCAGGCTATCATCAAATTGAGATAGCATTAGAAGACCAAGAAAAAACTACTTTTACTTGCCCTTTAGGGACGTTTGCTTTTAAAAGAATGCCTTTTGGTCTTTGTAATGCCCCAGCAACCTTTCAAAGATGCATGCTTAGCATATTCAGTGACATGATAGAAAACGTTTTGGAAGTTTTTATGGACTATTTCTCTGTGTATGGTAATTCATTTGATGATTGCCTAACAAATTTGAAAGCTGTTTTATGCAGGTGTGAAGTTAAGCAACTTCTCCTTAATTGGGAGAAATGTCATTTCATGGTAACACGAGGAATCGTTTTAGGTCATATAATTTCTTCTAAAGGCATGGAAGTAGATAAGACAAAAGTAGATTCAATTTCTAGGTTGCCTATTCCTTCAACTGTAAAAGATGTTCGATCATTTTTAGGTCATGCAGGTTTTTATAGGAGGTTCATAAAAGATTTTAGTATCATAGCAAAACCTTTAACTACACTTTTGATGCATGATACAAAATTTGTTTGGACTAATGAATGCACTACAGCTTTTGAACATTTAAAAAATGCACTCACCACTGCACCCATAGTTAGATCACCTGATTGGTCTCTACCTTTTGAATTAATGTGTGATGCAAGTGATATAGCCGTAGGGGCAGTGCTTGGCCAGAGGAAAGGTAAGGAACCTTATGTAATCTACTATGCTAGCAGAACTTTGAATCATGCTCAATTAAATTATACAACTACTGAAAAAGAGCTGCTAGCTATAGTTTTTGCTCTGGAAAAATTTAGAACTTATCTTATTGGGACTCCTGTTACCATCTTTACTGATCACTCTGCTCTTAAATATTTGTTCACAAAGAAAGATGTTAAACCTAGACTCATTCGATGGATCTTGTTATTGCAGGAATTTGACATCACAATTAAGGATAAAAAAGGGGTGGAAATGTTGTCGCTGATCATTTATCCAGATTAAATTCTGAAAATTCAAAATTTTCTCACCCTTTAAATGATTCATTTCCCGATGAACAGTTATTTAGCTTGAACATTGTTCCGTGGTTCGCTGACTTGGTTAATTATCTTGTTACAGGTCATATGCCTTCAAATTGGAGTGTCCAAGACAAAATGAGGATGAAAGCTATTGCAAGGAACTTCTTCTATGATGATCCATACTTATTCAAATATTGTGCTGACCAGATTATCCGAAGATGTGTTCCTAATGATGAGGTACAACAAGTTCTTACCTTCTGTCATTCTCATGCTTGTGGAGGTCATTTCTCTTCGCAGAAAACAGCTGCTAAGGTACTTCAATGTGGTTTTTATTGGCCTAGTTTATTTAAGGATGCTCATACCTTTTGTAAAAATTGTGAAGCATGTCAGAAACTTGGTAGTATCAGCCATAGGAATATGATGCCATTAGCACCAATCCTTGTTCTTGAAATTTTTGATTGTTGGGGATTAGACTTTATGGGTCATTTTCCCCCTTCTTTTGGATATTTATATATATTGGTTACTGTTGACTATGTGTCAAAATGGGTAGAGGCTATTCCATGTAGAACAAATGACCATAAAGTTGTGCTCAAATTTCTGAAAGAACATATTTTTTCTAGGTTTGGTATGCCTAAGGCCATAATTAGTGACGGTGGAACACATTTTTGTAATAAACCTTTTGAAACTCTGTTAAAGAAATATGGCATTAGGCATAAAGTTTCCACTCCCTATCACCCTCAAACTAATGGTCAAACTGAGCTAGCCAACCGGGAAATTAAAGGCATTTTGACAAAAACAGTGAATCCAAATAGAAAAGATTGGGCTATAAAACTAGATGATGCTTTATGGGCCTATAGAACTGCTTTTAAAACTGTTCTTGGAATGTCGCCTTATAGAATTGTATTTGGAAAACCTTGTCACTTGCCGGTTGAAATCGAACATAAAGCTTATTGGGCAATCAAGACACTCAACTTTGATCTAGATCAAGCTGGTGAGTTTAGGAAATTAAAATTGAATGAGTTAGATGAATTGCGTTTGGAAGCATATGAGAATGCAAAAACTTCAAAAGAGAAAATGAAAGTTTTTCACGATAAGAAAATTTTTAGAAAATCATTTTTTCCTTCTCAAAAAGTATTGCTATATGACTCTAAACTTCATCTGTTTCCTGGTAAGTTGAGAACTAAATGGATTGGTCCTTACATTGTGCAAACTGTTTACCCTTATGGAGTAGTTGAAATCTTGGATCCAAAAACTGGTACTGTTTTTAAAGTTAATGGACAACGTCTGAAACCATTTTTGGATAATTTTTCTGCTGATATTAATGAACTACCTCTGCTGGACCCTGCTTCCAGCGGCTGATTTTCTTGGAACTAACTTTTATTATTATGTATATATTTTCTTTTCTTTTTGCAGTTTTATTCTTTTCTTCAATTTTTAGTTTCTCATTCTTGAATAATTGCTCATGTGCATAAGCCTCCTCTCAGGTACACTCTTCTCCTTTAGCTTGATTTAATTTTGAGTCGTGTTTATTATTCACCGTTCATTTTTTCTTTTCCTTGAGTCATTGAGGACAATGTCTGATTTTAGTTGGGGGGAGAGTGACTCAAATGTACTTGTTTTGAATAAATTCTTTTGTGATAGTTGAGCATTAAAATTGAGTACATCTTGAGTCTTGAGTTATATCTTTGTTATTCTGTAAAGACCTCCCTCCTAAAAAAAAAATTTATACACGAATTTAAGCCTTGTGGTAAGATGGATAGTCAACACATACAACTAGAGCTCTCTCAAGTTAAGTAATTTTATTTGTTCATCATGAGAGTTGAGCGATTGGTAGTTTTCTTATATTGCCCTTGTTTGATATTGCTACTTCCATTGGGCATCATTACACGGATTGTGGATTGTTGGTGGTTTACACTTGAGAAACGATGAAGGTCAATGTCAAATAAAAATTTGATCCTTTGAAGCTAATATTATCATATTCTCTTTCCATCACAAATCCCTTCATATCCACAAAAATTCCTTCATAGCCACAAAGCCCTTTCATCTATTTCACATTAAAAATGACATTACGTCCAGACATTGCTTCCATAAATACATAACCTTGTTTTTACTTTCAAGTATAAGTGAGGATAAGTATTTTTGCTCCATATTTGAAGAAAAAATGTTCAGTGCATGAAAAGAAAGAAAAGTGGAGTTGGAAAGTATTTGACAGTCATTGAGACTAGAGGAAAATGTTGAAAAATTATTTGAGAGGATCTCAGTTCAAAAAAAAAAGGGAGACATATCGAAAAGAAAGTAAAGGTTGTGAAGAAGAAAGCAAGCTTGAAGTGTGATTAAAAGTGAAAATTATTATCCTTGCTTATATTTTGAAAGTCTTCGATTTCTACCTACTTCTTTTATTTCCTTATCCTATCGAAAAAAAAAAATGCTACCATTGCGTCGTATACTTCCATTGGAATTTCTTGTTCTACTATTATCACTGAAATATGGAAACCTCTTCTTCCACCACTCTTTATCAATTCTCTTGAGAACACCACCATTACCTTTATGTTGACGTTGACATTTTGATCTTAAGTTGGCTTGTGGTAAGAATGGTTGAGTCCCAATGGTTGTGAGTTTTTCATGAGGTCAATATTTGCATTACTGTCATCCACATATATATGGCCTTTATTGAATGCTTGAGTGATCAATTTTCAAACTCCATGAGTGACCCCCTAACCAGTTCAGAAACAAAATACACATACCCGTGAGTATATGGAGTTTATACTTGGCTTGAGTGATTACTCGACACTGTAGGTGTTGGGGTCAGTGGTTTGATGGATCGGCTTAAAACACACACACACACACACAAAATTTTGGGAATGTTTTTATGGATTAATTTGGGATATAATGCTTGATCTCTTGATTTTGCGAAGTTGATGTGCTCGACTATCCAAATCATTCTTGACTTTACAATTGAAGTTTTTCATTGAGCTAGTCATGTTTTTAATTCGCTTGAATTGTTAGAGACTAGCAAAAAGCTAGTTGGGGAGTGTGATTATTGTCTGATTTTACGTATTCTAGATGGGTAAATAAATGAAAAATACAATTTTTGGATATAAATTTTGTAATTTAGAGTAAAACTTATAAAAGATTCAATTTTATTTCTTTAACTCTAAATTAATTTTAATTGCTAAAAATTTCATTTATTTTATTATATGAATATTTTGGACAGTTTCAACTCGAAAATCCCTAGCTTAATGGACCCGAAAAAGCCCAAATTGGAAAAAAAAAAAATACCTACAACCTACTCTCTCTATCCGTCTTCTCTCCATTCCACAGCCGCAGAACACCTTCTCCCACACCAATCCAATAGCCATACCATTCTCTGTCTAACCTCTCACGCAGCCCCTGTTTCTGGCTCATTTTTCTCTGTCTCTACACCAACTCAGCCGCCTTCTACCCCTCTGCCCATACACCACTTCACCTCTCCCTCACATCTCTCTCTCTCTTTCACCTTCAACAGCCACCAGACTTCAACTTCTCTTCACCATCTTCATACTCCACTCAACCGTCCAGCCTACCTCACCGTAACCTACATCCGTCTCTCTCCATCCTCTGTCTTCTCTCAACTCCCATAGCCGCAAGCCACTTCCTCTTCCTTCAAACCACCATCTGTCTTCGCTCAACACACAACAGCCCCCTCCCTTTCAACTCCTTCCCTCTTCAAAGGACACAGCCGTGGGTGAAAAGAGAGGCAGGCTAGGAACAACTTGGATATATACACGACAGCCGAGAGAAGAAATAGCAGTCGGATGGGAGGAAAGAATTAAAGTGTGCTGCTGGGACCTTTTCTTATATATATATATATACACTTCTTCTTTGTTCAATAAAGGAGGGAGCAGCCGAGAGACGGGCAGGGAGAGAAAAACGGCTGTGGAGAACTGATACACGGCAGACCTCTTGCCAGCAGCCCATCTTCACGCCCAGCAGCAACCACTCCAGCAGACTGAGAAGTGCACTTGGTGGTTTTGGGTTATTGGTTTTAGTTTAATTCCTGTTTTATTTATTCTTCTAGTTGTTTTAATCATTAGTTTAAATAATTTTAGATTATTGATGTTAGTTGATTTTTAGATATATTTTTAGTTATTGAATTTTCATTTTCAAAATTTTAATTTCGTTTTCTAGAATGGTTATTGTTTGTTTGAACTTAATTTCATTTAATTTAATTATGTTTGGCTAAGTTATATTTGAGGGGAGTTATTCTTAACTTCAATGAGTATGTTTTAATTTTCTATAGATGAATTCTTGTTATTGATAAGGATTTACAAAATGTTTTAAATTTTCAGATTATTTTACTTGGATTAATGTCGCTGATGTGGTATGTATTGAATATGCACACAACATGCTCGACAGAATGCTGTAGAATAAATTGATTAATTTTCTTACTAATATGTTTAAATCTTATCGATCTCAAGAAATTCACACTAATCTTGTTTGAAAAGCCCAATTGATAGCGAAAGAATAACTCCACTCAAATTTCCCTTTCATTGCAATTTAATTATATTCTTTTTATTCATTTAAACACAATTGAAATCATAGTTTAAGTTTCGAATTTAGCAAATACTACGATACCAATAAAATCCCTAGGAAGAATGACCCTGGATTATCGCTAGGCTATAACTTGACCCCTTTATACTTGGAGGGTAGATTTTACATCGAGTCAAGTACCTTAATGGTTAACCTTAAAATGTGGTGTCGAATGGTTTAAATCTTTGCTTTCTAGTATTGTATGGAAATATTTAATATATGTTAATACCTTGTTTGGAATAAATGATCACAAGGATGAAAAAGGGAAAGAAGATGTATTGTTTTAACTTGTTTAATGTAATGTTAAAAGAATGATGAATATATCAATTTGAACTGAAAGTATATTTTACTAAATGAATAGATGCAACTAAGATTTTGGTACATTGACGACACGGGCAGTCGAAGCTCCTCCACTTGCAAATTCAGATAACGGTAAATGCTAAGGACGTCAGGTAAGTAAACTTCCCCTATTTTCATAGAAGTTAAATGTAAATGTAAAACGTGTAAATGGCTGTTTGCAACTTACTTGCTTTGATGAATTTCATTTACTTTATGAAAGTATATGTATTAAGAAGAATGTTCAAGCATGCACATTATCATGTCATTGCATCATCAAGCATGCATTGGCATCGAAATTGGAAAGTCAAATGATTTTAAATGAAGAATGTGGTAAGTTTAAGTTTTCTCAAAACGCATGTATCCCAAGTTTTAAGAAAGAATGAGTGTAGTTCTATGCCATGAAAGGTGAGTGGGAAATGGGGAGCGGGAGATCGGCGTACCCGAATTAAACCGCTTGGCGGTGGCAAATATTAAACCGCTTTGCGGTGACGATTGCTAAACCGATTGAAGGTAGCAAATATTAAACCGCTTTGCGGTGAAGATTGCTAAACCGCTTGGCGGTGGCAAAGATTAAACCGCTTTGCGGTGGCAAATATTAAATCGCTTTGCAGTGACGATTGCTAAACCGGATGACGGTGGCAAATATTAAACCACTTTGCGGTGACGATTTCTAAACCGTTTGGCGGTGGCAAATATTAAACCGCTCTGTGGTGACGATTGATAAATCGGTTGACGGTGGCAAATATTAAACCGCTCTGCGGTGACGATTGCTAAACCGGTTGACGGTGTCAAATATTAAACCGCTCTGCGGTGACGATTACTAAACTGGTTAACGGTGGCAAATATTAAACCGCTATGCGGTGGAAAAGTGATAATCTGGTCCTAAATAAGGGATATTGCCCACTGCATTGTAATTGGCTAGAAGATACACTAATTGAGTTCACGATAGAAATGAAGTTAAAGTTTTTGGAAACGTCTAAGTGAAAGTCTTGAAATGAAGTGAAAGTCTTGAAATGAAAGACTTGAAATGAAGTGAAAGTTTTGAAATGAAATGAAAGTCTTAAAATGAAGTTAAAGTTTTTAGAAATGTTTAAGTGGAAGTTTGGAAGGTATGAATGTCTTGAAAAGTAAAGTAAATGAGGGTAATTACTTTGAATGGTTTAAGGAATTTCATGTCATGAGCATGCATCACGTGCATAAAGTTTACTTACTGAGCTTTAGGTGACCCGAGGAGAGCACACGGCAGCTGACTCAGGCTATCCCCACTTCAACCCTTTTAAAATAAAGTTAAATTAGAATTTATTTCAATTTGTCATTATTTATTCTTTAATTCACGTATTATTGAGGTTAAATTTCCTCTTATTTCATTTGCTAAAGTTTATTTACTTGGAATTATATTGTTGAGGAGTTTGGGACTTATTGTAATGGTTTGGATGATGTTTGGGATTGAATGAGTTGCGATGTGTATTTTAAAATTTTTTTTGATGTCCCTCTACAGGTTGGCTATGTCCAATTTACAGAGGAGACTCTGTCGAAATTTTTGTAAAATTCTTATAATAGTAAATGAAAAGTTTAAATGTTTTAAACGATTATTTCCGCATATAATGTGAGTGGAAGTTAACACGCCTAGGTTTTAGATTTTAAACTTGGGGTGTTACACTTTCATACTCCAATTGAACAATTGCCCTTCTATCATTCTTTACAAGTTTTGTACTAGGATCAAGAGAAGTATTATATTCTTTTATGTTCAAGTGTTTGAATAGATTTATCACATTCTCCACATAATGTGATTGACTCAAATAATAACACCGATTATTTTTAGTAACCTTGATCCACAAAATAGTGTCAACTTCTACAAGATCCTTAATCTTGAAAGAGAAAGATAGAAACAACTTTTCATTGATCCCTTCCATGTGATAGAATCATTATATCATCAACATGTAATGACAATATAGGTATCACACACTTTAAAATACAAACATTTATTTACACTATTATTGTAGCGACCCAGAATTTTACGCAATTAATTATTATTTTATTATTTAGAAAATTGTGTCGCTACTATTTCACCTATTATTTTGAAGTTAACGCCGCGACGAATTCGTCTAGCCAAGTCAAGAAATATCGAATTTGTTCGATTTTAAATTAAAATCCGAATTTCTAAAATTATGTTATTTTAATATTATTTTCAAAATCATTTTGAATTCCAAATTTATTAAAATATCCCAATGATCCTTATCAAATTATTTCAAGTCTAAATACGAAATCCAATTTTATCTCAAAATTTACTTACTTCTCAAATGTATTTTTTCAGTCCAAAATATATCTGTTTTAAATACATTTCTTAATCAAAGTTAGTCTAATTTTCAGTTGATTACTTCCCACGTTTTGCATTTCTCTTTATTCTCCTTTCCACCTCATTTTCAACTTATATCTCCACCAAACACTACCGTGAATTTCCCATCACGTTCACAGCAATGATATCCACCATCAAAGCAAACACCAAATATTCTTCATCATGATTCCCCACCCCATTAACCATTTTCTTTCTTTCTTTTTCTTTCTTTTTCATATGCTTCCTCTCTTTACACATTATCACCACATGGAGAGAACATACTGGAAAGTTTGGGAGATCGTGAGATAGGAATTAGGCTGATAAAATCTATACATATACAACCAACAATTCACTTCCAATTCAGCTCCATCCAAAACAATTTTCCATTTGCCAGCAGATCCATCACCTCATCGGTTCAACCATAACCATCAACCAATTTGCAATCAACCACAGTATTCATCATTTCATCATCGATCAAACCATCACCGGAAATTAACCCAACCACAGTCACCACCCATCGTCGAACATCTGTACCACCACCCATTTCGTTTCTTCCCGTTTTGATTCCCAAATCAGACAATCAGCATCATCATCATCAATGTAAAAACCACCAGAGTCTCTGACCTTCATTACCATGAATCAACCACCCAGCAGCCATTTCATCCAATATCAATCCAACCAGAATCACCACCTCCAGCTCCAGTCACCAATTCCACCATTAACTCCAAGATCGCCTCTGCAGTCACTCGCGACCACTACCGCCGCAACACTGCCCAACCTTGAATCTCCAAGTTCAGCCCAAACTCAAAATCAAAAACCAGTCTCTGAATCATCTACATCAAATCTGAAACCCAGATACTCACCTCAGTCACTAACCTATTTTGAATGGAGTATCGTCGGACAATCACCAAACAGCAGCTTCGATTTTTGTTTCGATTTCGCCCTTGTTTCTCGCACCCAAGCCCTAAAATCAGAAACCTTTCTTTGGCCACCACTTACCGCAACCTGCGCCGGCTACTTCGCCGGCGAATCACCGGCAGTGTCACTCGTTTGTTCCTCGCCTGATTTCACTGATGAAATCGCAGAGAGAGTGCTGAGAGAGAGAAGTGAGAATGGTAGAGTAAGAGAGTAAAAAAATCTGATTTTATTATTTTGATTTTCAGAAATTTCAGTTTAGTCCCTCTATTTTGAAATGTTTTAATTCAGTCCTTCCAATTCTTTTAAAGGTTTTCAAATCAGTCTCCAACTTTTAAAGTTATTTCAAATCAGCCCCCAAGTTTTAAAATATATTATTTCAACCCTATTGTTTTGAGTTTCCGACTCAACTTTCGAAAGTATTCATTTTAGTCCCTGAACTTTCAAAATATCTATTTTTGTCCCTCAACTTTCAAAACATCAATTTTAGTCCTCAAATTATAATTTATCATTTTGAACTATATATTCGATAGACTAAAGTGACTTATTGGCTAAGACGAAGCGTACGGAGAATTTAAAGAAATTGAAGTCATTCCCGCTCAACTTTGCACTCGTCGGATTTGAGGTAGACTCGCACTTATTAATTGATTTAAATTATGATTTCATATGAATGTCATGTGACTTGTGAAAGTTAATTTTTAAGAGAAGCACGTATGTTTTTATGAAAGGTAAATATACCTTATGTTTTTATGAAGAGTAAGTATGTTTTTATGAAAAGAAAATATACTTTATGTTTTTACGAAAAGTAAGTATACCCTATGCTTCAGGAAAATGTTTTTTTGGATCATTGCTATGAAATCAATCTACCAAGATTGTTATGGGTCCCATATGATAAGTTATGATATGTTAAGGGGACCGGAGTTTTAGTAGCGCTACACATAAGAATTCTTGCCACGAAGTTCGGTAACATTCTTGTGTCTCCTATGTTTATGAGGATTTGCCACGAAGTTTGGTAAAATTCCTATGTTTCCATATGTTTATGAGGATTTGCCACCTAAGTTCGGTAAAATTCCTGTCGCATATGTTTATGAGGATTTCGATCCTATCTTATGTTATGATGCAATTGATCCCTATGAATTTCAGAAAATTATGCTTGGTATACTTACTACATAAGAATTCTTGCCACCTAAGTTCGGTAAAATTCTTATGTTTATGAGGATTTCGATCTTATCCTATGTTATGATGAAAACTTACTGTTATTATGATTTTACTGCATAAAGAATTCTTGCCACCTAAGTTCGGTAAAGTTCTTGTGTCTCCTTATGTTTATGAGGATTTCAATCCTATCTTATGTTATGCTTTCAAAAGAAATTATGCTTGGCATAATTAAAATGTTTTTGTAAGTATATGGTTTTCAAAGAGCTGTTTTCAAAGAGCTATTTTCAAAGAGCCTATGATTTGCAAAATATGTCCCGTGCTGTAATGCACAATATGAGTTTTATCAAGAGCAGTTTTATAAAGAAGCTCTATCAATGCCCGTTTTATAAAGAGCCGGGATTTATGTGTTTAATCATCTTATAAATTAAATTAATTTGCGATGAGTCTACTGAGTATTTCCCCCATGAAATACTCACCCTACTTTTTAACAGTTTTGCAGATTTCGGAGACGGTGGCGAGCGATGAATGATGGTGGCAATAATCGTTGAACGGTTGAAAGTTTGACGTTAATGATTTCCGTATTTTCCAAACAATCGAATAATTTAGAGAAGTTCATTTATTTGAGAAATTATGATATTGGCAATTTCTTTACAATATTAATGGTTCGATTTACTATTTCAAATGGTTTCATAAATGTTTTCAATTTTAGCGGCCATTACAGTTTATTTAATGTTGCCAAAAATGAATTTCAATTATTTCTTCCGCAAAAATATTATTCGAAAAAATTTAGACAGAAAATGACGTAGTGAATCGGGTATACGGAACTCGGGGCGCTACAATTATGCATGAAATCAAAAGAATTGATAGCTAAGTCAAAGTTTTCGTGTCATTTCTTATATGTTTGCTTCAAACCATATAATGACTTTACTAGTGTAGAAACTTTATGATCATTTTCGGGTAACACAAACCCTTTTGATTGTTCCATGTGGACTTTTTCATCTAGGTCCCCCATTTAAGAATAGTGTTTTGATATCGATTTGATGAACATGTAAGTCATTTATTGTAGCGACCCAGAATTTTTACGCAAAATTAATAATTATTTTAATATTTAGAAAATTGTGTCACTACTATTTCACCCATTGTTTTGAAGTTAACGCCGCGACGTGTTCGTCTAGCCAAGTCAAGAAATATCGAATTTGTTCGATTTTAAATTAAATGTTCGAATTTCTAAAATTATATTACTTTAATTATTTATTCAAAGTATTATTTCAAAATCATATTTTCAGTTAAAAATATATCTGTTTTAAATACATTTTCAAATCAAAGTAGTCAAATTTTTAGTTAATTATCCTAAACCTAATTTCATCCACGTTTTCATCTTTACACCAAATTCATCATTTAAACAAAATTATTCCCCATGATAGCTTCCCCTTTCTACTTTTCTTTTCCACTCCTCCATCATCATTTTGTCCCAACACCATCTCCTTTCCACCTCATTAATCACCCACCAACACTAATTAAACAATTATCCTCAGCATCTTAACGCCGAAAGCTATAGCTTTCAGTATACTACCTTCACCCAATCAGTCTTTTCCATCCTTATAACAATACAACCATCACACAGATCACAAACCTGCAACCAGCACTCTTCAAACCATTTGCAGCCACCATCACTACACAACCGTCACCACCCCTGCAGCACCACCAATCATCATCATCACATGACTCTGTCACACTTCCAAGAAATCAATTCACAGCCAATTCATAAAACCACAGTTCAACCGCTACACTGCACCATCTCCATCAACCCAAGTTGACCTCTCTACCAAACCATGGTTTCAGCAACTCCAGTATCAATTCCTCTGCAATCATCATACGACTATTATCAAAGCTAATTGTAAATCCCAATTACATCCATTTCAGTTTTTCCCCAAACTGCCCAGTCCTAAATCAACTTCCATTTTTAATTCAAATCAAAACCCAAAACTGAGAAGAATCGAAGCTTAGAACCTTACCTTGATTCGACCTAGCTCTGGCCTGATTTCCATCGGAAGAACCACGAATTTAAGCCTCGTTATTTGACTTGGTTCGCACACAAACTCGCACCAAATCCTCTCATAAACCTTAACCACTCTCTTGTCGTCGTTCACCGCTACCTTCCGACGATGTTGCGCCGGCACACCGTTGCCGGAAATCACGATTTTCTCTCGCAACCCTCGCACTTCCGCCTCTCGTTTCCCTCTTGCCTGTCTCACTCTGTCTGAATAATAGATAGAGAGAGAAATATATCTGAATATATATTTTAAATTTCAGAATCTGCAGTTTTGTCCCTGAAGTTTTAAAACCTTTTAATTCAGTCCCTATGTTTTAAAATATCTTAATTCAGCCCTTAAGTTTTAAATGAGTTTTAATCAGCCCTTTCATTTTCAAAATCTGATCACTTCAGTCCCTGCTGATTTACTTTTAAGCTCAAGTTTCAAAAGTATCTATTTTAGTCCCTGAAGTTTCAAAAGTATTCATGTTAGTCCATCAACTTTCAAAACATCAATTTTAGTCCTCAAATTATAATTTATCATTTTGAACTATATATTCGATATACTAAAGTGACTTATTGGCTAAAGACGAAGCGTACGGAGAATTTAAAGAAATTGAAGTCATTCCCGCTCAACTTTGCACTCGTCGGATTTGAGGTAGACTCGCACTTATTAATTGATTTAAATTATGATTTCATATAAATGTCATGTGACTTGTGAAAGTCAATTTTTATGAAAAGTAAGTATGTTTTATGAAAGGTAAATATACCTTATGTTTTTATGAAAAGTAAGTATACCCTATGTTTTTACGAAAATGTTTTATATGTTTTGGATCATTGCTATGCACATAAGAATTCTTGCCACGAAGTTCGGTAAAATTCTTATGTCTCCATAAGTTTATGAGGATTTGCCACGAAGTTCGGTACAATTCCTATGTTTCCATATGTTTATGAGGATTTGCCACGAAGTTCGGTAAAATTCCTGTCTCATATGTTTATGAGGATTTCGATCCTATCTTATGTTATGATGGAAATGATCCCTATGAATTTCAAGAATTATGTTTTGGTATACTTACTGTTACTATGATTTTACTGTTATTATGATTTTACTGCATAAGAATTCTTGCCACCTAAGTTCGGTAAAGTTCTTGTGTCTCCCTATGTTTATGAGGATTTCAATCCTATCTTATGTTATGCTTTCAAAAGAAATTTTGCTTGGCATAATTAAAATGTTTTTATAAGTATATGGTTTTCAAAGAGCTGTTTTCAAAGAGCTATTTTCAAAGAGCCTATGATTTGCAAAATATGTCCCGTGCTGTAATGCACAATATGAGTTTTATCACGAGCCGTTTTATAAAGAAGCTCTATCAATGCCCGTTTTATAAAGAGCCGGGATTTATGTGTTTAATCATTTTATAAATTAAATTAATTTGCGATGAGTCTACTGAGTATTTCCCCATGAAATACTCACCCTACTTTTTAACAGTTTTGCAGATTTCGGAGACGGTGGCGAGCGATGAATGATGGTGGCAATAATCGTTGAACGGTTGAAAGTTTGACGTTAATGATTTCCGTATTTTCCAAACAATCGAATAATTTAGAGAAGTTCATTTATTTGAGAAATTATGACATTGTCAATTTCTTTACAAAATTAATGATTCGATTTACTATTTCAAATGGTTTCATAAATATTTCAATTTTATCGGCCATTACAGTTTATTTAATGTTGCCAAAAATGAATTTCAATTATTTCTTCCGCAAAAATATTATTCGAAAAATTTAGACAGAAAATGACGTAGTGAATCGGGTATACGGAACTCGGGGCGCTACATTTATAGAGGCCAACGTGAATAATATCCTAATGGATGTTATTCTCGCAACAGAATTTTGTGTCGAAGTAATCAATTCCTTCATTTTATCGATATCCTTTTACCACAAGCCTAGCTTTGAAAGGTATTTAAAGCACCATTGGGATTGTACTTTCTTCTAAACACCCATTGCATCCAATAGGTTTAGAACTGAACAGAAGATCGACAAGTTCCCATATATTCTTTGATAGTGTTGAATCTATTTCACCTATCATGATATTTTTCCAAAAGAGACTATCACAAGAAGTCATAGCTTCTTTATAAGTCTTAGGATCGGTTTCCACTTGTAGAATAAAAGATATTGTTCTTAAAATGTTCTTCTCACTAATTAGAATGAAATGAGTTGAGAGCTTATTCCATCCGAACCTAGTGACTTTCCAACTCTTCAAGGTTCACCTAGGTTCTCAACATCTTTAGTAGACGTTTCCATTTGTGTTTCTCTAGAGTTAGGTAACTCCTCTTGTATTTCCCTTAAATAATCACTCCGAAGATAATAAGTTCTTAAAGAATTCTACATCATTTGATTCAATTATCATATTAGTTTCCAAGTTTAGTAATCTATAGGATTTACTATTAGTAGATAATCCTACAGATGCACATTTAATCCATCTAGGACCTAATTTAATCATTTTTGGATCCATGTTCTTGCAATAGGAAAGACACCCCACACTTTAAAATAACCAATGTTAGGCTCAAGTCCTCTCCGTAGTTTGTAAGGAGAGACCTTTGTAATCTTTGAAGGAATTCTATTTAATATCCTACAAGCACTTAAGAGGACTTCACCTGACAATTTAGCATGATTAAGTATAGAATTTACCATGTCAACTGTGGTTCTATTTTTTCTTTCATTCAAACCATTTTGTTCGAGAGTCCTAAATGTAGAACATTGATGCACTATGCCATGTTGTTCGCAAAACATGCTGAAGTCATTGGAAATTAAAAAATACTCACCCCTCTATCATTTCTAAGTGATAGGAGCTTCTTACTTGAGTGATATTCTATTTCATTATATGCTTTAAACATGTCAAATGCATCAAGCTTATACTTCATCAAATAAACATAAGAGTATTTAGAACAATCATCTAAGAAAGTTATAAACTATATATTTCCTCCATTAGTTAAAATTCCATGTAAATTACATGTGTAGGAGTGAATTAATTCTAAAATAGTAGAAGACATGTTCACAATATGGTAAGGTTTCTTAGTCATTTTCTATTCTACACAAAATTTGTATTTATGTGTCGCTTTTAAGTCATATGATATCAAGTTATTTTTAAGCATGCATTTTATAGTATTCATACCAATATGAACTTATCTAAAATTTCATAAAGTAAATGAATCGTGAGAATAAATAGAAGTAATATTTTATTCATATAATTCTCAAAAGTATAAAGTTTAAGCATCCCCTCACTAGAGTATCACTTTCCAACAAAGTTCCAGTTTCAGGATATTACAAGTTTTCTTCAAATACACATTTGATGCACAATTTGCAGAGATTTGATATGTGCACCGTAGCACAAGTATCATACTACCAACTAGGAAATTTTTCACGAATAGCATTCACTTCTCTTATTGTAGCTATGATGCTATCCACTTTTATATATTTCAATTTTCCCTCTTTATTCTTTTTCCTTTCATGTGGGCAATCCTTCGCATAACTTCTAGGCTTTCTGTAAATTAAACAATCTTCTTTGTACTTCTTTTTGAACTTTTTATTTTCTCTGTTTGGAAATTTTCTCTTGAACCTTTTGTTGGAGGGTTCGATTTTCTCAATAGTATTGGCCTTTTATATATATTCATAATATTTGTCACTCTTATCTCTTGCGTTCAATTCTTCCTAGATTCTATCAATGAGAAGTCCTCGAAACTACAAAGAATCTTCTTTCGATACCCTTTCCAAGTTGTCGATAATTTGGCTAATATAGCCCTCACTTAAAATGATATCAGATGGTCAATTTTGACTACTTTTAGTTTTTTCACAAGCACTTGTAATTCATGCTTGTGGGATGCTGAGTGCATTTTACATGCATATTTCATATATTTTTTGTGGTACTTTTTGAGTAATTTGGACAAATACCTATTGAATTGTGCATATTTTGTGGTTAAATAGGTTCAACATTCAAATACATGGAGAAATCACAAGAAATGAGCTAAATTGATGAATAATTGAAGAAATTGAGGAGAAAAGAGTCAAATCCTTCAAAGAATCAAAGTTTGGGGACCAATTTGTTACTTACGAAAAGTTGTGGATCGCATGTGAAATTGATCAAAGGACTAAATTGCAAGTTTCCAAAGTTTACGGACTCAAATACACTATTGGAAGGGCTTAATTGAAAGAAATCGAAAACTTTGGGGACCAAGTTGATCTACATTAAAAGTTGGAGGACCCAATTGCAAATCATCAAAAGAATGAGCTGTCGGTCAACCACGCGATCGCGTGTATGACTAGGTCACATTCGCGAAGTCAGGCCAAAAATCAACCCGAGAGTTTTCAGCCAAACCACACGATCGCGTGGCTGAATGCCTCGCGATCGCGTGGTCAAAATTTTGAACTGAATTCTGGGCCGACCCGGTTCTGCCCAAACGCTGAGAACACGGATCTACTCGATTTTTGGGTTTTTTTGGCTAGGGTTTGAACACTTTTTTACCATTTTTTCACCCTAAAACTCATTTCTCTCCATTGTTCTTCATCTTCTTGCTTTTCTCTTGTTATTTTCTTTTGTAATTAGTTAGTATAGTTGATGAATATTGTTGAAGGGAAGAAATACCAACAACATTGTAGAAGAACTTTGATGTTTTGAAGCTTCAATCACTGTTGAAGGGGTGTTTTATTTTAAATCTTCATATTTCTTCATATACTTGAATCTATTGTTGAAATGATGTATTTAATTCTTGAATTTCATTGTTATTTCATCATGGGCTAAACTATTTTGTGTTGGGATTATTGATGAAGCTTGATCTAGCTTAGTTGATTTTAATGCTTGTATTAAAAATTTAGGCTATTTATTATCTTGTGCATTTATTGTTGTATTTATTGACTTACATTTATTGTGGCCACATTTATGCTTGGATTTCATGGAATGTGCAATTATTGAGAAATTGTTGTGTATTCCAGATCAATACAATATTTGCTCTAGGTTCTTGTTTAGGATAAAGATATAAATAAAACCCTAGATGACCCATTGAGCTATTTTCACAAAGGTTTAATGCAATTTGTGTGTTTTTAATCGACATAGAGTTATAGTAGGTTAATTCCACTAATTAGGGTTGATTTTACTCGAGAGAGGTAATTGGCTAAGCTTGGAAAATTTGGTCTAACATGATTAATGAATTGCATTTCTATTTTCTTGTTGTGAATTCAATTAGGTAATAGTCAAGTGGAATCAAGAATCCCAACACTCCTTTATCATCTATTTATCAACATTTTCTAGTTATTTATTCACAATTGCGGTTTTAGCTCTAGTATTAAATCATTTCCAAAACCAAAACTTTATTGTGTGTGTTTCTTGTTAAAATTGATTGAACTAGAGTGTAATTGAAATAGACAATCCTTGTGGGATCGATAAACCGGACTCATTTAGTCCACTATCACTTGTATTCGATACGTGCACTTGCGGTGTGTTTCTAGCGAACAAGTTTTTGGCGCCGTTGTCGGGGATTGTTTCTATTTAAATTACATTTTAGTTGATATTAGTTTTGACTATTAGTTACTTTTATTTCTTGTACAAATTTTCTTTTCTTTTTTTTGTGTAGGAAATCTTCTAATTTCTTGTGTTGTTCTAGGTTGTTAATTGTGCATGCGTCAAAGTAGAAGTCTTGATCTAGTTGAAATAGAACCGGATATCGAGGGAAATTTTCGACGTAGGTTAAGGGAACAACGGGAAGCTAGGAGACAATTTCTTACTGGGATGGAAGGAGAAAGAGTTAACATCGAGCTTAATGCTCCCGATGCAATTCCTCCAAGGGGTGGAATCCCACTCGGTTTTGACCCTCAAGCAGCTAGAGTTCAAGAGCCCGTTGTAAATGAAGAAGACATGCTGTTTGGAGACTTCGTGAATCCTCCTATTGTCGAGAATCAATCGAGCATTGTCTATCCCTCCTACAATCATCCAAATTTTCATCTTCGACCGGATGTCATCAATTTATTCTCCAACACTATCTCATTCTATGGGAGGACCGATGAAAATCCACACGCCCATGTGGTACAGTTCCTAGAGATTTGTAGCAACTTCAAATATGAGGATGTGAATGTGGAGGCAATCCGGATGCGCTTATTTGTACACACTTTGAAAGATAAAGCAAGAGAATGGCTTGATACTTTGCCTCCGGGGAGCATCACTACTGGGGTGGAGTTTGTCCAAAGGTTCACTACAAAATTTTTCCCACCATCTAAAGTTGCTAAACTCAAGCATGATATCACTACATTTCAACAATTCGATATGGAGAGCTTTCATGAAGCTTGGGAGAGATTCAAGGATATGCTTAGGAAGTGCCCAAATCATGGGATTACAGTGGGGCAACAAGTCAATCACTTTTATGCTGGGTTAACTCCTTCTTTCCGTTCAAATGTGGATTCATCTTCTAATGGGTCCATCAAAACAAAGAGCATTCGGGAGGCTTACACTAGTACAAAAAAGCATTAAAAAATGAGGAATACATGTCTGTTTTTCAAAAAATCGACGTGTAAAATAGGACGGTGTCATTTTTCGTAATTAAAATTTAAGAAAAGGCGTCGGTTTCCATTTTAAACAGACGTGTAAAGTCGGACCGGCCGACTTTGCGCGTCGAATCAAGAAAAAATCGACGCAAGAAACATGGTTTCTCGCTTCGGTTCTCCTTGAACCGACGCGCAAAGTCGGACCGGCTGACTTTGCTCGCTGGTTCAAGGAGAACCGACGCGAGAAACCGAGGTTTCTCGCGTCGGTTTTTTCTTAAACCGACGCATGTTCTTATAATAAAAATTCTCCCGGTAATTTCATACACACTCTCGCGCCTCTTTCTCTCTTTCACTACTCTCACGCCTCTCTCTCTCTTTCACTCTCACAATTCTTTTCTCTCTACTCTAACGATTCTCTTCTCCCGCCGCCACCCCCACCGCCCAGCACTCCTCTACCGCCGCCACCTCCTACATTGTAAGACCCGATTCTCATTTTTGTATATATGTATGTATATGTGTGTGCATGTATATATATTTTTGTGTGTATATGTATATATATACACACATACATACACACACACACACACAAATATATACACAGGCATATATATATGTATATATTTGTTATTAGATAAATATGTTAATTACATGTTAATATGTATAAATGTGTTAATTAAATTTTAATATATATAAATTTGGGTGTTAAATTTATATTGTTGATTTTAAGTTAGTAGATAGATACATTTTAATATTTTAATTATTGGAGTTGAAATTATGAGATATTAAGTCATGAAATCTTAGCTATTACTTTTTAGGAATTGAGAATGGATTTCGAATTAAACTTGGAGTAGTTGATGATGTTGAAGTTTGATTGGAGTTGTATTTGATTTTTGAATATGTCGGGATTGAACATTTTGGTTTATTGTGGCATTTTGATTCTTCCTACAGGTTGGCTAAGTCCAATTTATAGGGGAGGTTCTGTCGAAATTTTTGTAGAATTTTTTAAATAAAAAATGAAAATTATAATTTAAAGTGATTTTCACTATTACAGAATTGACCATACTAAATAAATAATTACATAAAACATAATCAATGTAATAAAATTACGAAGTTTCCAACCTAAAAAAGTATCGTATTTGATTTCAAATATTAATATATAGTTGGTTTAATGATGTATCATGAAAAATATTTACTCAAAACTAATAAAATTTTTTAATTATATCTTCACATATAGGTCATTGATATGGATCGGGGTTGGATGTATGGCAGACGTAATAGACATGAATATGTAAAAGGTGTTGAAGAGTTTATGAAATGTGCGGATGAAAACAAGAGAAAGAAATGTGAAACAATGATGTTGTGTCATTGTTACGATTGTAAGAATTTGAGAAAGTTTCGTAGTTTTGATCAAGTGAAGAGTCATTTGATTCGTCGTGAGTTTAAGGAAGGTTATACACGATGGATATGGCATGGTAAGAGTATGCTTCCCAGGACGAGCACTGGTGACGATGTTGGTGATCAGCAGCAGAATAATTCAAGCAATAGAATGATTTGAAAAATGACGAGAATGATATGATAGACGAAATGATGCGCGTGATATACAAGGGGAATACATTGAAAAGCCTCATGTATTAGATAACTTGTTCAACGAGTCTGAGAAGCCTTTGTTTTCTAGTTGTAATAAATTCACTAAATTGTCTGTTGTACTAAAATTGTATAACTTGAAAGCAAGCAATAGGTGGAGTGATAAGTGTTTCACGAAATTATTGGGACTGTTACGAGAGATGCTTCCGGAAGATAACGAACTTCCTAGTTCAATTTACGAAGCAAAGAAATTGTTATGCCCGATGGGTATGGAGATTGAGAGGATACATACATGTCCAAATGATTGTATACTGTATCAAAATGATTACAAGGACTTGCGTCTATGTCCAAAGTGTGGGGTATCACGATATAAACGGAAGAACGTGAATGATAATTGTGGTGATAAGAAAATCCCTCCGGAAAAGGTGTTATGGTATTTACCTGTAATACCAAGATTTAAACGTTTGTTTGCCAATGCAAAGGATGCAAAGAACTTGCGATGGCATGTCGACGGGAGAAAAGAAGATGGAAAACTAAGACACGTGGCTGATTCTCCTCAATGGAGGAATATTAACAGGTTGTTTCCCGAGTTTGGGGGCGAAGATGGAAATCTTAGACTGAGACTATGTACAGATGGGATGAACTCACACGGTAATATGAGTAGTCGACATAGCACTTGGCCGGTTCTTTTGACTATTTACAATCTTCCTCCTTGGATGCAAGTCAATCGTCCCCAATGTTGAATTGCGATATAAAGCACACCTCCTTGTATTACAACACCTTCCTGAAGTTCATCCATATTTGGACGAGCATATGTCCATCATAAGTGTAGCGCCCCGAGTTCCGTATACCCGATTCACTACGTCATTTTCTGTCTAAATTTTTCGAATAATATTTTTTTGCGGAAGAAATAATTGAAATTCATTTTTGGCAACATTAAATAAACTGTAATGGCCGCTAAAATTGAAAACATTTATGAAACCATTTAAAATAGTAAATCGAACCATTAATATTGTAAAGAAATTGCCAATATCATAATTTCTCAAATAAATGAACTTCTCTAAATTATTCGATTGTTTGGAAAATACGGAAATCATTAACGTCAAACTTTCAACCGTTCAACGATTATTGCCACCATCATTCATCGCTCGCCACCGTCTCCGAAATCTGCAAAACTGTTAAAAAGTAGGGTGAGTATTTCATGGGGGAAATACTCAGTAGACTCATCGCAAATTAATTTAATTTATAAGATGATTAAACACATAAATCCCGGCTCTTTATAAAACGGGCATTGATAGAGCTTCTTTATAAAACAGCTCTTGATAACACTCATATTGTGCATTACAGCACGGGACATATTTTGCAAATCATAGACTCTTTGAAAATAGCTCTTTGAAAACATCTCTTTGAAAACCATATACTTATAAAAACATTTTAATTATGCCAAGCATAATTTCTTTTGAAAGCATAACATAAGATAGGATTGAAATCCTCATAAACATAGGGAGACACAAGAACTTTACCGAACTTAGGTGGCAAGAATTCTTATGCAGTAAAATCATAATAACAGTAAGTTTTCATCATAACATAGGATAAAATCGAAATCCTCATAAATATAAGAATTTTACCGAACTTAGGTGGCAAGAATTCTTATGTAGTAAGTATACCAAGCATAATTTTCTGAAATTCATAGGGATCAATTGCATCATAACATAAGATAGGATCGAAATCCTCATAAACATATGCGACAGGAATTTTACCGAACTTAGGTGGCAAATCCTCATAAACATATGGAAACATAGGAATTTTACCGAACTTCGTGGCAAATCCTCATAAACATAGGAGACACAAGAATGTTACCGAACTTAGGTGGCAAGAATTCTTATGTGTAGCGCTACTAAAACTCCGGTCCCCTTAACATATCATAACTTATCATATGGGACCCAAAACAATCTTGGTAGATTGATTTCATAGCAATGATCCAAAAAAACATTTTCGTGAAGCATAGGGTATACTTACTTTTCGTAAAAACATAAAGTATATTTTCTTTTCATAAAAAAAACATACTTACTTTTCATAACAACATAAGGTATATTTACCTTTCATAAAAACATACTTGTTTTTCTTAAAAATTGACTTTCACAAGTCACATGACATTCATATGAAATCATAATTTAAATCAATTAATAAGTGCGAGTCTACCTCAAATCCGACGAGTGCAAAGTTGAGCGGGAATGACTTCAATTTCTTTAAATTCTCCGTACGCTTCGTCTTAGCCAATAAGTCACTTTAGTCTATCGAATATATAGTTCAAAATGATAAATTATATCTTGAGGACTAAAATTGATGTTTTGAAAGTTGAGGGACTAAAATGAATACTTTTGAAAGTTCAGGGACTAAAATAGATACTTTGAAAGTTGAGGGACTAAAATGTAAATTTTTTTAAAACTTGGGCTTAAAAGTAAATCAGCAGGGACTGAAATAATAGATTTTAAAAATGAAGGGCTGATTAAGACTCATTTAAAACTTAAGGGCTGAAATTAAAAAGATTTAAAGCTGAAAGGACTGAATTGAAACAAATTAAAACTTCAGGACTAAAGTTGCAAATTTCCGAAAGTTTATTAAAATCAGATTTCTCTCATTATCCCATTTTCTTACACAGAGAGAAAGAAGATACGAGAGGTAGGGAGAAAAATGGCGATCGGCCATTCCGACTCGTACCACCGGCGATTCAGCCGGCGATGGTGCCGCCGACACATGGCGACGGGGAAAGTGGGGTGTGTTTATGCGAAAGGGAGGGATTTTGGGTGATTTGGGGCTGGAATTCGTAACTAAACCGAGGCTTGAATCCGAGCTAAAATCATGGTTTTTCCGGCGATTGAGGTGAGGTAAGTATTTGGGTATTCTATTTCTTTGGTTTTGGGTTTTGTTTTGGGTTTTGATTTGGGGATTGTGGAGTTGAAATTTTGGGTCGGAGGTTACGGTGGTGCGCGGACTTGGGCAGTATTGCAGCGGTGGTGGTCGTATCACAGTGATGTTGGGTGCTGGTTTGTTGGAGGTGGATATGGTGACTGGTTGGTTCGGTTGTGGTGAATTGTGCAGGTTGATGGAGCTGCAGGGGAGTTGATTCTGGAGTTGCTGAAACCATGGTTTGGTAGAGGTTTTGGTGATGAATTGGAGAGTTTATACAGGTGATCTCGTGGGCTGGGGATGGGTAATGATAATAGTGAGTGTCATTTGCTTTGCTGGAAAGAGTGGTTGGCTCAAGAATGGGGTTGTAAAGTGTGGATTCGAGGCGGAAAGGAGAAAACATGTGGGGTAAAATTTTTATTTAATTTGGTATGATAATGATGGTGTTATGAGGTGGAAAGAGTGATAAATATAAGAAGGAAAGGAGAATAAAGAGGAATGCAAAACGTGGGAATTAATCAACTGAAAATTAGACTAATTTTTATTAAGAAATGTATTTAAAACAGATATATTTTGGACTGAAAATAATTTGAGAGTAATGGATGAATTTTGAGATAAAAATTGAATTACATATTTTTAGAAATTCGGATTTTAATTTAAAATCGAACAAATTCGATATTTCTTGACTTGGCTAGACGAATTCGTCGCGGCGTTAACTTCAAAATAATAAATGAAATAGTAGCGACACAATTTTCTAAATATTAAAATAATTATTTATTGCATAAAAATTCTGAGTCGCTATAATAAGGCAGCAGAATCCTTCAAAAGTTGAAAGGTGGGTAACTAATGAACATAATCGTTCATTTGCAAAATGGTTCAAAGATAAAGTCATGAAAGAATTGTCACAACCACGGAATACCATTGTTGAAACGGTAAATTGGTTAGCTTACGATCCTAGCACGATTGTGAGGTCATATGAAGCATATGACATTAATGGGTATACGTTTTACACTAAACGTCAAGATGATAAGAGTGCGGTGCAAAACAGTGGAGTGACACAAGTAGCACTATCAAGAGACTTTTCAAATGCTAAAGATACCATGCCAGTAGATGCCTCGATGTCCTATTATGGTATCATTGAAGATATTTGGGAACTTGATTATAGGTAGTTCAATTTTCCTCTCTTCCAATGTAAATGGGTTGATAACCGATGGGGTGTTCGCGTGGATGAATTAGTATTCACTATGGTGGATTTCAGACGTTTGGTTTATCTAGACGAGCCATTCATAATTGCATCACAAGCCAAACAGGTATTTTATGTTCTTGATCCTGCCGATACTAAGTGGTCAGTCGTCCTTTAAGGCAAGAGACGCATTGTTGGGATTGGTGATGTAGTAGATGAAGAAGATTATGATCACTTTGATGAAACCCCTCCATTTTCTATCGGTATACAATAGAGTGCAACTTTATGGGAAGATAACATTGAATCAAATTATATGCGTTCGGATCATGAAGAAGGATTATGGATTGACCGTCGTTCCTGATTATTAATTGTATGAGTTTATTTACACAGTCTTTGCTTATAACTTTCTTTTATTTTTCATATATGCTCTATACATTGTTAATAATTTCATTTGTGATTTTAATAACAATAATTTATTAATAAGTTGTTATATGTGCAGGTACGTTAACAGTAGTCTCAATATAATGGCCGAGTCTTCATCATCTTTAAATGATCATCGTACTACCAGCACCAAAAGGACTAGAGGGCCAACAATGTGCAAAAACATGAAGAAGGCCGGGGAAGTGAATGTCATCGAGTTCGATGACAAACATAGGCCAATCGGACCAGGCAAGGGGAACTTCAAACATTATGTCGGGTGTTTGGCCCGTATTCACGTTGACATTAACATCAGTGATTGGCACAATGTTGATCCCGGCCTTAAGGACTTGATGTGGGAAGAAATAAAGGTACTATCACTTCATACATGGTTAATTGATAACGTTTCATAATTTTTTCTTATAACATCGCATATTATATTCATCTTTCAGAGGGAGTTCAACATCTCCGATGACGCAGCCAAAAAAAGGGTGTTGAAAGTTGTGGGGATGCGAAGGAAAGATTTCAAGACTCGACTGGTTCATGATTATATTACACATGACCACCCGAAATACACATCTCCTACGCAACTTTACTCTTTTATAACTGAAGAGCAATGAGACTTGTTCAAGAAAGAACGGAAGACTGAGAAATTTAAGGTATATATATTTAAATGTACGCATGTGATTTATTGAGTTGAAAATTAAATACTTGATGTGACATTTCCAGGAAAAAAGTAAGAAGACCAGGGATGCTCAATTGCGAAACGAGCATCCACATTATATGGGCTCAGCTGGTTATGCGGGGATGAAGCCACAGTGGGTAGTCAGTGACCCACTGTCCTCTAGTTCTTCATGCGACATGATTAGCTCATCGATTGTAAGTGAGGATCGGAGAAAGAAGATGGAAGTTATTACATCCCCAACGAGAAAACGAGGGGGTGTTTGATAAAATTGTAAGTATATCATGATTATTTTTTCATAATTTAAATTCGAATTTACTTAAATAAATACTTATATTTATGTTTCATTTTTCTGTTAAGAGGTTGAAAAAGCTGAATAGTCCACGCAGGGGACATTTGTGGCAAGTAGAAAGCTTGATATTTTAAGTGAAGCCCTTGGTAAGCCGGATCACCCTGGTAGGGTGAGGGGGTATGGCGTCTATGTGACCACGAGGGATGTTTACGGCAGGCCTGATGATTACATTAGACGTTCGTGTGGGGTCGTCTCAGTAGACGATATTAAGGAGATGATCAGGTCAGAGATGGAGGATAGTATTGCCGAGCGGGTCAGGCATCAGACCATGTCGGAGATGCAAAGTAAATTCGATACTATGCAGAGGGACTACCATAGTATGCAGACTAAATACGATGCTATCCTCCAGCGCCTGAGCTTAAATGTTGAGACTGAGGTGGACGTAACTCCACAGCCCCGACCACCAACTCGCAGCAGTTGCCACTCCGTGGATCCAGATTCATTTCATGGACTTCAGGTATTTAATGTTATGTTATTTAGAATTTTTTAACATTATTTATGTTATTTCAACTGGAAGTTGCTAACTTATATGTTCAATGATGTTGTACAATAGAAGTTGACTACTTGTTGTCTCGCCATAAGTCTTAATGGTGAGAAACAAATAGTAGCAAGCGGGATGGTTTATCGAGCCGGACCCGACACGGTGGTGCATCATCAATGACTCGATGTTCAATCTACCCTCCATGTATAAAGGGGTCAAGTTATAGCCTAGCAATAATCCAGGGTCATTCTTCCTAGGGATTTTATTGGTATCGTAATATTTGCTAAATTCGAAACCTAAACTATGATTACATTGTGCTAAAATGAAATTGGAGAGAATATAATTAATTTGTAATGAAAGGGAATTCGAGCGGAGTTATTCTTTCGCTATCAATTGGGCTTGCAACTAAGATCAATATGAATTTTTTTGAGATCGATAAGATGTAAAAATATTAGTGAGAAAATTAATCAATCTATTCTACAGCGTTTTTTCGAGCATGTTGTGTGCATATTCAATACATATCACATCAGCGACATTAATCCAAGTAAAATAATTTGAAATTTTAAAACACTCATTAATTATTATCAATCACAAGAATTCATCTATAACGAATTAACACATTCACTCATTGACGCTAAGAATAACTCCTCTCAAATATAATCTAGCCGGACATAATTAAATTAAACGAAATAAAAGTCAAACAAACAATAACCATTACTAAAAATTAAATTCAAGTTTATAAATTAAAAATTCAATAACCGAAATATATATCTAAAAATCAACTAACATCAATAATATAAAATTATTTAAACCACTGATTAAAACAACTAGAAGACTAAACAAAATAGGAATAAAACTAGAACCAATAACCCAAAACAACCAAGTTCAGCCTTTATTTTCGATGAAGGGAGGAGCTGGCTGCCGGAGTCTGGGGTCGGCTGCTGCTGGTGTAAACCGGAGTTGCTGTTGAAGACTGTAGGCTGGAAGCTGAGAAGAAGATGAAGGAAAGTGGCTGCGTTTTGTGCTGGTGGATGGTAGGAGGTTGGTGATGATGCAGGTGAGCGGCTGGTGAAGAGTAGGATGCTGCTGCTTGCTTTAGTGAAAAAGAGAGAAGACAGAGGTTGAAGTGGGGCTGTTGGCAGGAGCAGACGACTGGGAGAAGATGGTTGCTGAAGACAGCGGCTGAGGTGCAGGCTGTAGGGGCTGGTGAGGAAGAAGATAGCGAGAGAGAGAGAGAGAGACGTGAGGCAGAGGGTGGTTGGTTACGTGTGTGAGGAGTGCTGCTGGTGGGGAGTTGCGGCTGGAAGAACAGGTTGAGGGAGAGGACTGGCGGCTGCTGGTTGTTGATGGAAGTAGGCTGCTGAATGGTGAAAGAGAGAAGAGCGGCTGTAGGTGCTGTGAGAAAAAAAAACAGAGGAATCGTGAGAGAGAGAATGGAGAGGCTGAGGGTCTTTTATTTGAAGATGGTGAAGACAGTATGGTCTTGGTTGCGGCTCCTTTTCCTTCTTTTCTGAGACAGCCCGAGAATGTGTATGAGTCGGTGATAGGTATTTTTTCCAATTTGGGCTTTTTCGGGTCCATTAAGCTAGGGATTTTCGAGTTGAAACTGTCCAAAGCATTCCTACAATAAAATAAGTGAAATTTTTAGCAATTAAAATTAATTTAGAGTTAAAGAAATAAAATTGAATCTTTTATAAGTTTTACTCTAAATTACAAAATTTATATGCAAAAATTGTATTTTTCATTTATTCACCTATCTAAAATACGTAAAATTGGACAATAATCACACTCCCCAACTAGCTTTTTGCTAGTCTCTAGCAATTCAAGCGAAGTAAAAGAAAAAAAAAATGACTAGCTCAATGAAAAACTTCAATTGTAAAGTCAAGAATGAGTTTAGATAGTCGAGCACATCAACTTCGCACAATCAAGAGATCAATCATTATATCCAAATTAATCCATAAAAATATTCCCAAAATTTTGTGTGTGTGTGTTTTAAGCCGATCCATCAAACCAATAACCCCAACACATACAGTGTCGAGTATTCACTCAAGCCAATTATAAACTCCATATCCTCACGGGTCTGTGTATTTGTTTCTGAACTGGTTAGGGGGTCACTCATGGAGTTTGAAAATTGATCACTCAAGCATTCAATAAACAAAGGCCATATATATGTGGATGACAGTAATGCAAATATTGACCTCATGAAAAACTCACAACCATTGGGACTCAACCATTCTTACCACAAGCAACTTAAGATCAAAATGTCAATATCAATGTAAATGTAACGATGGTGTTATCAAGGAATTGATAAAGAGTGATGGAAGAAGAGGTTTGCATATTTCAGTGATAATAGTATAACAAGAAATTCCAATGGAAGTGTAAGACGTAATGGTAGCATTTTTTTTTTAATAGGATAATGAAATAGAATAAGGGGGTAGAAATCGAGGACTTTCAAAATATAAGCAAGGATAATAATTTTCCTTTTAATCACACTTCAATCTTACCTTCTTCTTCACATCATTTACTTTCTCTTCAATATGTCTCACTTTTCTTTCTACCCCTTTTTTTTCTTTCTTTCTTTTTTTCTTCTTTTCTCTCTATATATATATTTTTTTTAAAACTGAAATCCTCTCAAATAATTCTTCAACATTCTCCTCTAGTTTCAATGACTGTCAAATACTTTCTAACTCCACTTTTCTTTCTTTTTCATGCACTGAACTTTTTTTTTCTTCAAATATGGAGCAAAAATAATCATCCTCACTTATACTTGAAAGTAGAAACAAGGTTATGTATTTATGGAAGCAATGTCTGGATGTAATGTCATCTTTAATGTGAATTAGATGAAAGGGATTTGTGGTTATGGAAGGAATTTTGTGGTTATGAAGGAATTTTGTGGATATGAAGGGAATGTGATGGGAAGAGAAGATGATAAGGTTAGCTTCAAAGGATCAAATTTTTATTTGACATTGACCTTCATCGTTTCTTAAGTATAAACCACCAACAATCCACAATCCGTGTAATGATGCCCAATGGAAGTAGCAATATCAAACAAGGGCAATATAAGAAAACCACCAATCACTCAACTCTCATGATGAATAAATAAAATTACTTAAACTTGAGAGAGCTCTAGTTGTATGTGTTGACTATCCATCTTACCACAAGGCTTAAATTCGTGCATAAAAATTTTTTAGGAGGGAGGTCTTTATAGAATAACAAAGATATAACTCAAGACTCAAGATGTACTCAATTTTAATTCTCAACTATCACAAAAATTAGTGCAAAATAAGTACATTTGAGTCACTCTCCCCCCAACTAAAGTCAGACATTGTCCTCAATGACTCAAAGAGAAGAAAAATGAACAGTGAATAATAGACATGACTCAAAATGAAATTAAGCTAAAGGAGAAGAGTGTACCTGAGAGGAGGCCTATGCACATAAGCAATTATTCAAGAATGAAAAACTAAAAAAAAAAAAAAAAAAATGAAGAAAAAAAAAATAAAATCTGCAAAAAGAAAAGAAAATATATACATAATAATAATAAAGGTTAGTTCCAAGAAAATCAGCCGCTGGAAGCAGGGTCCAGCAGAGGTAGTTCATTAATATCAGCAGAAAAATTATCCAAAAATGGTTTCAGACGTTGTCCATTAACTTTAAAAACAGTACCAGTTTTTGGATCCAAGATTTCAACTGCTCCATAAGGGTAAACAGTTTGCACAATGTAAGGACCAATCCATTTAGTTCTCAACTTACCAGGAAACAGATGAAGTTTAGAGTCATATAGCAATACTTTTTGAGAAGGAAAAAATGATTTTCTAAAAATTTTCTTATCGTGAAAAACTTTCATTTTCTCTTTTGAAGTTTTTGCATTCTCATATGCTTCCAAACGCAATTCATCTAACTCATTCAATTTTAATTTCCTAAACTCACCAGCTTGATCTAGATCAAAGTTGAGTGTCTTGATTGCCCAATAAGCTTTATGTTCGATTTCAACCAGCAAGTGACAAGGTTTACCAAATACAATTCTATAAGGAGACATTCCAATAACAGTTTTAAAAGCAGTCCTATAGGCCCATAAAGCATCATCCAACTTTATAGCCCAATCCTTTCTATTTGGATTAACTGTTTTTGTCAAAATGCCTTTAATTTCCCGATTGGCTAGTTCAGTTTGACCATTAGTTTGAGGATGATAGGGAGTGGAAATCTTATGCCTAATACCATATTTCTTTAACAAGGTTTCAAAAGGTTTATTACAAAAATGTGTTCCTCCATCGCTAATTATGGCCTTAGGCATACCAAACCTAGAAAAAATATGTTCTTTAAAAAATTTGAGCACAACTTTATGGTCATTTGTTCTACATGGAATAGCCTCTACCCATTTGACACATAATCAACAGCAACCAATATATATAGATATCCAAAATAAGGGGGAAAAGGACCCATAAAGTCTAATCCCCAACAATCAAAAATTTCAAGAACAAGGATTGGTGCTAATGGCATCATATTCCTATGGCTGAGACTACCAAGTTTCTGACATGCTTCACAATTTTTACAAAATGTATGGGCATCCTTAAATAAATTAGGCCAATAAAAACCACATTGAAGTACCTTAGCAGCTGTTTTCTGCGAAGAGAAATGGCCTCCGCAAGCATGAGAATGACAGAAAGTAAGAACTTGTTGTACCTCGTCATCAGGAACACATCTTCGAATGATCTGATCAGCACAATATTTGAATAAGTATGGATCGTCGTAGAAGAAGTTCTCGGAAATAGCTTTCATCCTCATTTTGTCTTGGACACTCCAATTTGAAGGCATATGACCTGTCACAAGATAATTAACCAAGTCAGCAAACCATGGAACAATATTCAAACTAAATAACTGTTCATCGGGAAATGAATCATTTAAAGGGTGAGAGACTTTTGAATTTTCAGAATTAAATTTGGATAAATGATCAGCGACAACATTTTCCATCCCTTTTTTATCCTTAATTGTACTGTCAAATTCCTGCAATAAAAAAATCCATCGAATGAGTCTAGGTTTAGCATCTTTCTTTGTGAACAAATATTTAAGAGCAGAGTGATCAGTAAAGATGGTAACAGAGGTCCCAATAAGATAAGTTCGAAATTTTTCCAGTGCAAAAACAATAGCTAGCAGCTCTTTTTCAGTAGTTGTGTAATTCAATTGAGCTTGATTCAAAGTTCTGCTAGCATAGTAAATTACATAAGGTTCCTTACCTTTCCTCTGGCCAAGGACTGCCCCTACGGCTATGTCACTTGCATCACACATTAATTCAAAAGGTAGAGACCAATCAGGTGATCTAACTATGGGTGCAGTGGTGAGTGCCTTTTTTAAATGTTCAAAAGCTGCAGTGCATTCATTAGTCCAAACAAATTTTGTATCATGCATTAAAAGTGTAGTCAAAGGTTTTTCTATGATACTAAAATCTTTTATGAACCTCCTATAAAAACCTGCATGGCCTAAAAATGATCGAACGTCTTTTACACTTGAAGGAATAGGCAACCTAGAAATTGAATCTACTTTAGCCTTATCTACTTCCATGCCTTTAGAAGAAATTATATGACCTAAAACAATTCCTCTTGTTACCATGAAATGACATTTCTCCCAATTAAGGAGAAGTTGCTTATCTTCACACCTGCATAAAACAGCTTTCAAATTTGTTAGGCAATCATCAAATGAATTACCATACACAGAGAAATCATCCATAAAAACTTCCAAAAAGTTTTCTATCATGTCACTGAATATGCTAAGCATGCATCTTTGAAAGGTTGCTGGGGCATTACAAAGACCAAAAGGCATTCTTTTAAAAGCAAACGTCCCAAAAGGGTAAGTAAAAGTAGTTTTTTCTTGGTCTTCTAATGCTATTTCAATTTGATGATAGCCTGAAAAACCATCCAAGAAACAATAGAATGAATGTCCATCAACTCTTTCTAACACTTGATCTAAAAATGGTAAAGGGAAATGGTCTTTTCTGGTCATGGAATTCAATTTCCTATAATCTATGCACATTCTCCAACTAGTAGGTACTCTTTTAGTTATCATTTCTCCCTGTTCATTTTCAACTCATTTTCAACAACAGTAACCCCAGTTTTCTTAGGTACTACGTGAGTAGGACTTACCCACTTGCTGTCTGCAATAGGATAAATAATACCTGCATCAAGTAATTTTAAAACTTCATTTTTAACAGCCTCTTTCATGTTAGGGTTTAGCCTTCTTTGAGATTCCCTAGAAGGATTAGCATTTTCTTCTAGAAAAATTCTATGAGTGCACACTAAAGGACTAATTCCCTTAATATCCGCTATAGTCCAACCTATTGCAGATCTATGATCATTCAACACTTTCAACAACATATTTTCCTGATCACAAGTAAGAGTAGAAGAGATTACCACAGGGTATGATTCATTAGGTCCCAAGAATGCATACTTTAGTTCCGATGGAAGAGGTTTTAGCTCCAGAGTTGGCATCTTCTCTGCTGATGTTTGCATGGGTGTCTGGCTAACATTTAGAGGCTCAATGTTTGGCTGCCAAGCTCTTACGGCTGCTATTGTTATACTTTTTGAAGGGTCTTGAATGCTGTCCAATTCGAGATTCTGCTCAAGATGCTCATCAGGATCTTCTAACTCACTTAGCAGCTCTTCCAACATATTGACTTCCTGCACTTCATCAAAATCTTTTGGTTGCCTACAAGCATTGAATATGTTAAGTTCCAAAGACATATTTCCAAAAGTCAACTTTAAAATACCACTCCTACAATTTATTAAAGCATTTGAAGTTGCAAGAAATGGTCTACCAAGAATAACAGGAATTTGAGGAGAAGTTTTAGGTGTACTTTGAACATCAATAACAACAAAGTCAACTGGATAGTAGAATTTATCAACTTGAACCAAAACATCCTCAATTATCCCTCTAGGCATCTTAATAGATCTATCTGCTAATTGTAAAATCATGGGGGTAGGTTTAAGTTCACCTAGACCAAGTTGTGTATATACACTAAAGGGCAAAAGATTTACACTCGAACCTAAATCTAGCAAGGCATGACCAATACGAGTGGTTCCTATCATACAAGCAATGGTTGGAGAACCAGGATCTTTAAATTTTTTAGGAGTTTGGCATTGTATGATAGAACTCACTTGTTCAGTTAAAAATGCTTTGTTCTTAACAGCTAGCTTCCTTTTAACTGTACACAAATCCTTAAGAAATTTAGCATAGGCAGGGACTTGTTGAATTGCATCTAACATAGGAATATTTACCCTAACTTGCTTAAAAATTTCATGAATTTCTGTTTGATTTTTGTTCTTATTACCAGGTTGTAATCTTTGAGGAAAAGGGGCAGGGGGTGCACCTACTATTGGCCTAGGTGGTTCCTGAACATCAGATAGAGATTTTAATATAGTATCATCAACAGAAGGTTTAGCTTGCTTACCCGCCAAGTCCTCTTTAGGTTCAGGAACTTGGATTTGCTTACCGTTTCTCAAGGTAGTTACTGCTTTCACATGTCTCAGATTGGATTCATCGACCCCATTGTATTGAGTTTGAGGATTTGGCATTGGTTAAGCTGGAAACTTACCTTTTTCTGATGCACTTGCCTGAGTAGTCAGCTTTGTAAGCTGAGATCGGATGTCATTAATGGCCTGAGAGTTTTGATTGTTGATGGCAGCTTGACTTTGCATGAATTGTTGGATTTGGTCTTCCAGACTTCTCTTCTGCGGTGGCATATAAGGTGTTGGTTGTGAAGGTCCAACATTGTTTCCAACATTATTGCTTCCTCCTTGATCATTCCTCCAACTGAAATTTGGATGATTTCTCCAACCTGGATTATAAGTACTCGAATATGGATTAGAATAAGGTTTGGAAATCATATTAACAGCAACATATTGATCAAAATACATCTCTTTTAGTTGGGGAAGTGCAGGACAATCAGAGGTTAAATGCTGTGCATCATCACAAATTGAACATTTTTTCTAAAATAGTGGAAGAGGAATTGACTTCATTCACTTTTTGAGTTTCCAAGTTTTCAAGTTTTCGAGTGATGACAGCCAATCGAGCATTTATGTCATCATCTGCTCTAAGTGAATGAATTCCATTTCCAGATGCAATTTTTGGAAATTCAGTTTTTATTGCAACACCCCTATCAAACTCATCAATGTTATCCCAAGATTGGGCATTTTCAGCTAAATCATCAAAAAATGTAAAAACTTCATTCGGGTCTTTTGCAAAGAAATCACCATTACTCATGGTTTGCACGAATTGTCTCATTTCTGGTCTGAGCCCTTCATAAAAAAATTTCGTTAACATCCATTTCTCATAACCATGATGAGGACAAGATAACAACAAATCTTTGAATCTTTCCCAACTAGTGTAAAAATCTTCATTATTTTTTTGGGAAAAATTCATGATTTGTCTTTGAATAGCGGTGGTTCTTTGTGGTGGAAAAAACTTTTTAATGAACTCTTTCCGCATATTCGCCCAATTTGTAATTGAACTAGGCCTTAAAGAGTTAAGCCACGACTTAGCTTTATCCTTTAGTGAAAAAGGGAAAAGCTTGAGTCGAATGACTTCCTCAGTGCAATTTCGTTCAAGAAAAGTAAAACAAACCCTTTCGAATTCCTGGATGTGGTGATATGGGCTCTCTGATGGCATCCCATAGAAGCGTGGTAGATGATCAATCATTCCCGGTTTGAAGTTGAAGACCGCTGCATTTGCAGGCGTCACTATGCATGACGGAGTGCTTGTCATCGTTGGAAAAATGTAATCTCTAAGACTTCGAATGACTGGCGCCACATTTTGATCTGCATTATTTGCCATTTCTACCTGCTGATTTTCAAGAAGTAAAAACTGGTTAGTAGGTTCCGATCTTACTAATCGCTTAGAATTATCTCAAAACCAAACGGACATAAACAAAGAACAATATCAAGAATGATAGTCGAACAAAATAATAATAATAATAATAATAATAATAATAATAAAAAATAGCAGAATTCAGCAAAAATCAGTTAACACCAAAATAATTCCCCGGCAACGGCGCCAAAAACTTGACTCGATGTTAAATCTACCCTCCAAGTATAAAGGGGTCAAGTTATAGCCTAGCAATAATCCAGGGTCATTCTTCCTAGGGATTTTATTGGTATCGTAATATTTGCTAAATTCGAAACCTAAACTATGATTACAATTGTGCTAAAATGAAATTGGAGAGAATATAATTAATTTGCAATGAAAGGGAATTCGAGCGGAGTTATTCTTTCGCTATCAATTAGGCTTGCAACTAAGATCAATATGAATTTTTTTGAGATCGATAAGATGTAAAAATATTAGTGAGAAAATTAATCAATCTATTCTACAGCGTTTTGTCGAGCATGTTGTGTGCATATTCAATACATACCACATCAGCGACATTAATCCAAGTAAAATAATTTGAAAATTTAAAACACTCGTTAATTATTATCAATCACAAGAATTCATCAATAACGAATTAACACATTCACCCATTGACGCTAAGAATAACTCCTCTCAAATATAATCTAGCCGGACATAATTAAATTAAACGAAATAAAAGTCAAACAAACAATAACTATTACTAAAAATTAAATTCAAGTTTATAAATTAAAAATTCAATAACCGAAATATATATCTAAAAATCAACTAACATCAATAATATAAAATTATTTAAACCACTGATTAAAACAACTAGAAGACTAAACAAAATAGGAATAAAACTAGAACCAATAACCCAAAACTACCAAGTTCAGCCTTTATTTTCGATGAAGGGAGGAGCTGGCTGCCGGAGTCTGGGATCGGCTGCTGCTGGTGTAAACCGGAGTTGCTGTTGAAGACTGCAGGCTGGAAGCTAAGAAGAAGATGAAGGAAAGTGGCTGCGTTTTGTGCTGGTGGATGGTAGGAGGTTGGTAATGATGCAGGTGAGCGGCTGGTGAAGAGTAGGATGCTGCTGCTTGCTTTAGTGAAAAAGAGAGAAGACATAGGTTGAAGTGGGGCTGTTGGCAGGAGCAGACGACTGGGAGAAGATGGTTGCTGAAGACAGCGGCTGAGGTGTAGGCTGGTGAGGAAGAAGATAGCGAGAGAGAGAGAGACGTGAGGCAGAGGGTGGTTGGTTACGTGTGTGAGGAGTGCTGCTGGTGGGGAGTTTCGGCTGGAAGAACAGGTTGAGGGAGAGGACTGGCGGCTGCTGGTTGTTGATGGAAGTAGGCTGCTGAATGGTGAAAGAGAGAAGAGCGGCTGTAGGTGCTGTGAGAAAAAAAACAGAGGAATCGTGAGAGAGAGAGAGAATGGAGAGGCTGAGGGTCTTTTATTTGAAGATGGTGAAGACAGTATGGTCTTGGTTGCGGCTCCTTTTCCTTCTTTTCCGAGATAGCCCGAGAATGTGTATGAGTTAGTGATAGGTATTTTTTCCAATTTGGGCTTTTTCGGGTCCATTAAGCTAGGGATTTTCGAGTTGAAACTGTCCAAAGCATTCCTACAATAAAATAAGTGAATTTTTAGCAATTAAAATTAATTTAGAGTTAAAGAAATAAAATTGAATCTTTTATAAGTTTTACTCTAAATTACAAAATTTATATCCAAAAATTGTATTTTTCATTTATTCACCTATCTAAAATACGTAAAATTGGACAATAATCAATCAACCTCTTTGGCCTGATCATGCTAAGGTGTCCATTGACCACATTTTCGATGGTGCAGAGCGTTTTGTATTCCAGTGCCATCTCAATACCACACCACAGTAGGGGAAGCTATTGGAAGCTTCTTGCAATGGCTCAAGGAGTTGGTGATTTTTGGAGAGGTACAAACATTTAGTTATATAAAAGATTCTGTCAATACTAATTGCTTTTAAATTTGTATAACAACTGAAGATGATAAAAATTATCTTGTTGTAGGAAGAGGCACCACAACAGGAAAAAAAATTGAACGAAGGAAAAACACCCCAGAGTTTCGAAATGTCATCCACACAGCGACCTGCGATTGTTGACGATGAGACGTTGCAACGTCTGGGTGATGATTGTAAAATGTTACAGACTCTGGTCATTCAATTGTTTGTTGGTGATGACTTCTACCAGGTACCCGTTGATGCCGCCGTGTTCAATTTTGCATTCAAGGATGGTTTTTATGTTACATTCGGAGACATCACCGACTTGCTTACAATGCTATGGTTGGATACATCTATCTTACAAGTGTTTTCATTGTAAGACTTCTGATCAAAAATTATAACTTCAATTAAAATCATTATTTTATTTCTATTTATTGGTATTATTATTTTTTAGTTACCTCCATGAGTTGTGTCAGGAATACGGTATTGAATCGATTGGATTCATTTCTCCGACACACATTGCATCGATTTCAGTAAGAACAAATGCAAATGGTGTTATAAATTACTTGGCCAGCACCATGAAGGCAATGAAAACTAAGAAATTCATTCTAGCATTGTATTTTCAGGAGTAAGACCATTGATATTCTCTAATTTTTAACCTAATTTGAATGATATGATATTTAAAGTTGTATTTACACGTTCATAATACATAGGAATCACTGGATGTTGCTAGTTATTTCTCCTGAGAAAAATACAGTGTACTTTTTAGATTCAGCTGTTGCATCTAAGCGTGACTTGGATATCAAGCCGATATTGAACACGTAAGTTAGGAAACTTTTAATGAAATAATTGTGGAGTTGTGGTGAAATTGATTGTGGAGTTGTGATTGTTGAGAAGTTGATAGTTTTGAATAGCAGGGTCCCCCTACAGGTTGGATAAGTTCAATTTATAGGGGAGACTCTGCCAAAATTTCTGTAGGAAATTTGAGTCATATTATTTTTTTGTAGCTTGTTAATATAATTTATTGAAATTTTAGGGCTTTCAAAACGTATTGGACAATTAGAGACATGAGGACAAAATCCAATACAACGTGGAAAAACGTAAAAATATGAAAACACGGATTTAAACTTTACTAAAAATCTTTGAATTATTTCTATATTTTATTTAGTTTGATTACTAATATTGTTATTTTTCAATGTGAATATTTCAGTGTCCTCAACAACCTGGAGGGTCTGAGTGTGGCTACTACGTTATGAGAAATATGTATGAGATAGTCACAGAACACTTTCAACTTACTTCGTTAGAAAATATATAAGTCATTGAAAATGAGAATTTTAATAATGACTTTATATTTTATGAAAAAATAACTAATAATTCATTTTGATTGTTTGTAGGCATTTAAAGAATATTATTCAACGGAGGAAGTAATCGAGATTCAAAACTTATGGGCAAAATACTTCGTTCATAGGTTTGTGTAAATCAAAGTGTAATCAAACTTGCACTTACATATATATTTAATTTGTATCTTAAATTAACAATTTTGTAAGTATAATTGTTGTTAATTTAATTTTATTATGTATATATCGATTATATATATATTTGGTGATGCACATGTTCAGGTTATCGCAGACCACGTCCTGGTCACTGCAGGCTACGACCTGCAATGGCCTGGGTCATTGCAAGTCACGTCCAGGTGACTGCAGGCCACGACGTGCAGTGGCCTGGGTCATTACAGGCCACTGTAGGTCATGACATGCAGTGGCCTGGGTCATTGCAGGCTACGTCCGGTCACTGCAGACCACGACCTGCAGTGGCTTGGGTCATTGCAGGTCACTGCAGGCCACGACCTGCAGTGGTCTGGGTCATTGCAGGCCACGTCCAGGTGTCACGCAGTGAAAATGCTTATCTCCCCATTCGGTTTGGGAAGTCGGCAACAACTAGGCGGTTGGCCTATTTTAACATGAAGTGCTCTAATGATATGATCATTTTACGGGTATTTCCCTTACATCCTACTCATCAGCGTGCGTGTGTGTCAGTTGTTCTGCCTTGCCGGCCAATGAATGAGAGGTAAGCTTCCTAGAGGCGAGAAACCTCGGGAGCTGAACCTGTGATCCGTGAAAGTTGGTATCAGAGCGGGACCGCTTGAATGCATTGTTGTTCTTGTGGAGATCAATGACATGAATTCTCGCGGAGAAAAGATTTTGGGCACGGATCATGTCGGCAAGCGTGCGGAACACGAAGAAGGAAGCTATGAGGAAGATGGGTGTGCTGGGCAGCGTTGTGGGATTGCTCTTGAAGGAGTTTTGAGGAGCGCATTTTGCAGGGCCTACGAGAATGTAGTGGGTATGTGCTTCGACATGTGCTGGAGGCGCTGCGGCTGGAGGCCGTCCACCGAAGAACTACTGCTTATGGGGGCAGATGGTGAAGGTTGGTGTCGGAGGCGGTATGTACGAGTTACAGCGAGCAAGTATGGGAGGACCACCGTGTGAATGCTCGTCCATGAGGGGATGGTGCCATTTAATTCTGCAATTGAGGAGTGCGTGTTGATGTTAAGCTCACTTCCCGCTACGAGGACGTAAGCGGATTCGAATGGGGGAGAATGTCACGCGGTGAAAATGCTTATCTCCCCATTCGGTTCGGCAAGTCGGCAACAGCTAGGCGGTTGGCCTATTTTACCATGAAGTGCTCTAATGATATGATCATATTGCAGGTATTTCCCTTACATCCTACTCATCAGCGTGCGTGTGTGCCAGTTGTTCTGCCTTTCCGGCCAATGAATGAGAGGTAACCTACTTAGAGGCGAGAAACCTCGGGAGCTGAACATGCGATCCATGAAACCAGGTCACTGCAGGTCATATAATAAAAAAAAAAAGTTTGGGCATCGGTTCTAAATTTAGAACCAACGCCTAAAGTCAAAAAAAAAAAAAAACTTTGGGCGTCGGTTTTTATAAAACCGACGCCCAAAGTTGGTTTTGGGTGTCGGTTCTAAAATTAGAACCGACGCCCAAAGTTAATTTTTTTTTTTTTACTTTAGGCGTCAGTTTTAAATTAGAACCGATGTCCAAAACTGACTTTGGGCGTCGGTTGTAAACCGACGCCTAAAGTCGAGACTTTACGCGTCTGCGTCATATTCGTCGCCCCTACAACCGACGCGTATTCCGTTTTCCAACCGACTCGAATTCCTATTTCTGTACTGGTGTTATGATTTGTTTGAGATCATGAGTGAACAAAGTACAATGTGGCCGGATAGAAGTGCACCAAGTAGTTCTAGTGGTGCACGAGGGGGTGATGATTGTGCACTTGTCTTGTCAAACATTGATTCCTTAGCCAAGAAAGTGTAAGGGTTATCTACTTCAACCTCTCGGTCCGTCAACATGGTTCAAGTCCCTCGGGTATGTGATATATGTGGGGCTAATCATCAAAGCTCTATGTGTCCATTGGTGGCAAGTGGTTCTTCATCTACCGAGCAAGTTGCTTATGCTCAAAATTTCCAACGCCAAGGATTCAATCCATATGCTCCCACATACAATCCTGGTGGGAGAAATCATCCAAATCTATCTTATGGAAACAATCACAATGTGTTGAATTCAGAGCCATAAAAGAAGAAAGAGGGATGGGAAGAGGCTATCACCAAGCTAGCAAATCATCAATTGCAATATCAAGAACGCAATGATGCATCTTTGAAAACTTTGGAGAAGCAAGTGGGCAAAATAGCTAAACTTCTCTCGGAAAGGCAACAAGGAGCTTTTCCTAGCAACACCAAGACAAATCCTAGGGAGAATGTTCAAGCTATTACAATAAGGAGTGGGGTGCAATTGCTCGAGATCACGGCCCCACAACCAACAACTCAATCAAACAAGGCTCCCATTGAAGAAAATGAGCCTATTCAATCATCCGAAACAATTGTTGAAGTGCCAAAGGAAAGTGAGCCGGAAGCATCCACATCAAAGGCCCCAACACCGATCAAGGCTTATGTGCCTCCTATTCCCTTTCCTCAAAGGTTGCAAAAGCATAAGCTGGACAGTCAATTCGGAAAATTTTTGGAAGTGTTCAAGAAGCTACACATCAACATGCCTTTTGTCGATGCATTAGCTCAAATGCCAAGCTATGCCAAGTTCATGAAGGATATTCTATCCAACAAAAGAAGGCTTGAAGAGCATGAGACGATGATGCTAACTGAGGAATGTAGTGCCATCATTCAAAACAAGCTTCCTCCAAAAATTAAAGATGCAGGGAGTTTTACTATTTCATGCACTATTGGTGATGTTAATTTTAGTAAAGCTTTATGTGATCTTGGTGCTAGCATTAATTTGATGCCTTTGTCCATTTTCAGGAAATTGGAATTGGGGGAAGCTAAAGCAACCACTGTGTCTCTACAATTGGCGGATAGTTCCATCAAATATCCTCGGGGGATCATTGAGGATGTTCTTGTGAAGGTGGATAAATTCATCTTTCCGGCGGATTTCATTATTCTAGACATGGAGGAAGATCATAACATTCCAATCATATTGGGAAGGCCATTTTTAGCAATCGGGAGGGCTCTTATTGATGTGCAAGAGGGGCAATTGATTTTGAGGGTGCAAGATGAGCAAGTCACCTTCAATATGTTGAAGGCCATTAAATATCCCTCGAAGTCAAACTCATGTTTTCGAGTGGATGTCATGGATCATCTAGTGGTAAACTCCTTCAACCGAGGACTTTCTAAGGATCCATTGGAGTCTTGCATCACCCACTCTTTGAATATTGAGGATGATGATCATAAAGTTGAGAAAATGTCTCATTACTTGGAGGCATCACCACAATATCAACACAAGAGGGCCCCCTAGTTTGAGGAGTTGAAAAAGAGTTCTTCACCTCCCCTACCATCTCTCGAGAAGGCACCTACCCTCGAGCAAAAGCCTCTTCCTTCTCATTTGAGGTATGCTTACTTGGGAGAATCTTCCACCCTTCCGGTCATTATTTCTAATTTATTGAATGAGGTGGAGGAAGACAAATTGCTTCGGGTATTGAGGGAGCACAAGGAGGATATTGGATGGACCATCTCGGATATTCGAGGTATTTTCCCTTCGTTATGCATGCATAAAATTCTTATGGAGGATGATTTCAAACCTTCGGTGGAGCATCAACGTCGGTTAAATCCTAACATGAAGGAAGTGGTAAGAGCTGAAGTGGTGAAGTGGCTTGATGCGGGTATTATCTATCCAATCTCGGATAGTGCATGGGTGAGCCCGGTGCAAGTAGTGCCAAAGAAAGGAGGTGTTACCGTGGTGGAGAATGAAAATAATGAGCTTATTCCAGCAAGGCCAGTGAAGGGGTGGAGAGTTTGCATTGATTATTGCAAGCTCAACAATGCTACTAGGAAGGATCATTTTCCCCTTCCATTCATCGATCAAATGCTTGAGCGATTGGCGGGTCACTCTCATTATTGCTTTCTAGATGGGTATTCGGGCTATAATCAAATTCCTATAACCCCGGAGGATCAAGAAAAGACAACATTCACATGCCCATATGAAACTTTTGCATATAGGAGGATGTCATTCGGTCTTTGCAATGCCCCCGCCACTTTCCAACGGTGCATGATGGCTATTTTCTTCGACATGGTGGAAAAATTTATTGAGGTATTTATGGATGACTTCTCAGTTTTTGGTACTTCATTTGATGATTGTTTGAATAATTTGAGAATGGTGCTAAAAAGATATGAGGATACCAATTTGGTTTTGAATTGGGAAAAATGTCATTTCATAGTTCAAGAGGGGATAGTTCTTGGACACCGGATTTCAAGTGAGGGGATTGAGGTTGATAAGGCAAAAATTCAAGTTATTGAAAAATTACCTCCCCAACCTCGATAAAGGGCATAAGAAGCTTTTTGGGGCATGCGGGATTTTATAGGAGATTCATCAAGGACTTCTCAAAAATCACAAAGACACTTTGTTCATTGCTTGAGAAGAGTGCCACATTTGACTTCTCTAAAGAGTGTCTCCAAACTTTTAACACTCTTAAAGAGAAACTTATCACTGCACCTATTATTATGGCTCCGGATTAGAGTTTGTCTTTTGAGCTTATGTGTGATTCAAGTGATTATGTCGTGGGGGCGGTTTTGGGGCAAAGGAAGGACAAAATCTTGCATGTCATCTACTACGCTAGTAGAACCTTGACCGATGCTCAATTGAATTATGCTACTACTGAGAAGGAAATGCTAGCGGTGGTCTTTGCCTTTGATAAGTTTCGGTCATATCTTATTGGCTTCAAAGTGATTGTATATACCGACCACTCGGCCCTCAAATATTTGTTGGCAAAGAAAGATGCTAAGCCGCGGTTAATTAGATGGGTTCTTCTTCTTCAAGAGTTTGATTTTGGAGATTCGTGACAAGAAGGGAACCGAGAATCTTGTAGCCGATCACTTGTCAAGACTTGAGCAAACGGAGGAAATTATTGATGAAGAGATAAGTGAGGTATTCTCGGATGAGTAACTTTTCCAAATCATGGATCTTCTACAAGCTTCTAGTGTGCCATGGTATGCGGACCATGTGAATTTTCTTGCAAGTGGTATCACTCCCCTGTACCGCTCTTATCAACAAAGGAAGAAGTTCTTTGCGGATATCAAGCACTATTTTTGGGATGCCCCGTTGTTGTTCAAAAGGGGTCCGGATCAAATCATGAGAAGGTGTGTGCCCGAGGAGGAGATGGAGAAGATTCTTGAGCAATGTCACTCTTCACCCTATGTAGGTCATTTTGGTGCAGTGAAAACAGCATCAAAGGTTCTTCAGTCAGGATTTTATTGGCCCACTTTATTCAAAGATGCTCACACACTTGTGTCCAAATGTGACCGATGCCAACGCCTGGGTAATATCTCTAATCGAAATGAAATGCCCTTAAATTCTATTTTAGAAGTGGAGATATTCGATGTTTGGGGTATTGATTTTGTGGGACCTTTTCCATCATCCTTTTCTAATCAATACATTTTAGTTGCGGTGGACTATGTGTCAAAGTGAGTAGAAGCGGTAGCACTCCCCACAAATGATGCTCGAGTGGTGGTGGATTTTTTAAAGAAAAATATTTTTACTCGTTATGGCACCCCTCGAGCTATCATTAGTGATGGAGGAAAAAACTTTTGTAACTGCCTCTTTGTAGCGATCAAGAATTTTTACGCAATTATAATTATTTTAATATTTAGAAAATTGTGTCGCTACTATTTCACCCATTATTTTGAAGTTAACGCCGCGACGTGTTCGTCTAGCCAAGTCAAGAAATATCGAATTTATTCGATTTTAAATTAAAATCCGAATTTCTAAAATTATGTTATTTTAAAGTATTATTTTCAAAATCATTTTTAAATTTCAAATTTATTAAAAATATCTCAATTTTCCTTATTCAAATTATTTCAAGTCCAAATACGTAATTCAATTTTTATCTCAATATTTATTTATTTTCAAATTTATTTTCAGTCCAAAATATATCAGTTTTAAATACATTTTCAAATCAAAGTTAGTCAAATATTTAGTTAATTATCCTAAACTAATCCACCAAAATTATTCCACACGTCCTCTCCTTCCACCAAGGCAAGAACCATATTATTTTTCTTCTTTTTACTAAAGCAAATATTCTCCACTAAAACCACCATCATTTTGCTAAATACTTTACATTTTTCTCTTCCACCCATTCATTATCATTATGTCTTGAGACATAATGATTCACACACCATTTGCATTCCAACTCATCTCCACTACCATTTGCATTCCAACTCATTTATGAATCAACCATCCATTACCAATTTCTCCCAGTTCAATCCATTCCAGCTCTAAGTCCACTGCGGCATCTAAATCACGCAGACACCAATCACCACCCATTTCTAAACAGTTATTCATTTCGGTCACCATCAACACCAAATAAGCCGTTAATCAGTGTATACAATCTGCAAATTTCAATAACAATCATCTGTATCACCACTGTCAACCAACAATCCTCAATCCAGCTACCACAATTATCAGTTGCAGCCATCACCAAATTCATCATCCCCAAACCGTCACTGATTTCCAACTCACCTCCACCATTTCCTCTATAATTCATTATCAATACCACCACTGCCGAATCACCAAACATTGAAATCAACCACAGTATTCATCATTTCATCATCGATCAAATCCTTCCACCAAATCAAATCATCACCGCTACTGCCTAAACACTAAGTCCGCGCAATCCCATCGCCTCCACTGCCCAGCCCCAAATCAACTCCAATTCAAACTCAAATTAAAACGAAAACCAAGAAATAGAAGAAGCCCAGTTACTTACCTCAATCGCCGCTCCCTTCGCCGGAATTTCAGACCCAAATCGCAACCCTAAATCTGAACCCAAGCCTCGTTTTATCTCTGATTTCGCATTCAATCCGCTCAAAAAACCTTAACCACTCTCTGACCGCTTCTTGCCGATACCGGCGACGACATTGCGTCGGTAACCCGCCGGCTATAGCACAATTTTCCTAAAATATCCACCGTCGCTGCCTTCTCTGTTTCTCTCGTCTCTCTCTCTTTACCTCTGATGGATATGAATGAGAGAGTAAAAATCTAATTTAATATTTTAAATTTTTCAGAATTTGCAAATTAGCCCCAAGTTTGAAAAGTTATTCAAATAAGTCCCTGACATTTTAATTTGTTTCCATTCAGTCCTTTTAGTTTTAAAGTTATCCATTTCAGCCCCAAAGTTTTAAATGAGTTTTAATCAGCCCTTTCATTTTCAAAATCTATTATTTCAGTCACTGTTGATTTACTTTTAAGCCCAAGTTTTAAAAGTATTCATTTTAGTCCCTCAACTTTCAAAATATCTATTTTTGTCCTGAACTTTTCAAAAGTATTCATTTTAGCCCCTCAACTTTCAAAACATCAATTGTAGTCCTCAAATTATAATTTATCATTTTGAACTATATATTCGATAGACTAAAGTGACTTATTGGCTAAGACGAAGCGTACGGAGAATTTAAAGAAATTGAAGTCATTCCCGCTCAACTTTGCACTCGTCGGATTTGAGGTAGACTCGCACTTATTAATTGATTTAAGTTATGATTTCATATAAATGTCATGTGACTTGTGAAAGTCAATTTTCAAGAAAAATTAAGTATGTTTTATGAAAGGTAAATATACCTTATGTTTTTATGAAAAGTAAGTATACCCTATGTTTTTACGATAATGTTTTATATGTTTTGGATCATTGCTATGCACATAAGAATTCTTGCCACGAAGTTCGGTAAAATTCTTGTGTCTCCATATGTTTATGAGGATTTGCCACGAAGTTCGGTAAAATTCCTATGTTTCCATATGTTTATGAGGATTTACCACCTAAGTTCGGTAAAATTCCTGTCTCATATGTTTATGAGGATTTCGATCCTATCTTATGTTATGATGGAAATGATCCCTATGAATTTCAAGAATTATGTTTTGGTATACTTACTGTTATTATGATTTTACTGCATAAGAATTCTTGCCACCTAAGTTCGGTAAAGTTCTTGTGTCTCCCTATGTTTATGAGTATTTCAATCCTATCTTATGTTATGCTTTCAAAAGAAATTATGCTTGGCATAATTAAAATGTTTTTATAAGTATATGGTTTTCAAAGAGCTGTTTTCAAAGAGCTATTTTCAAAGAGCCTATGATTTGCAAAATATGTCCCGTGCTGTAATGCACAATATGAGTTTTATCAAGAGCCGTTTTATAAAGAAGCTCTATCAATGCCCGTTTTATAAAGAGCCGGGCTTTATGTGTTTAATCATCTTATAAATTAAATTAATTTGCGATGAGTCTACTGAGTATTTCCCCCATGAAATACTCACCCTACTTTTTAACAGTTTTGCAGATTTCGGGGACGATGGCGAGCGATGAATGATGGTGGCAATAATCGTTAAACGGTTGAAAGTTTGACGTTAATGATTTCCGTATTTTCCAAACAATCGAATAATTTAGAGAAGTTCATTTATTTGAGAAATTATGACATTGTCAATTTCTTTACATAGAGAGTTGAAAAAGATCCTTGAAGTGACAGTGAATGCCTCGAGGAAAGGTTGGTATAAGAAATTGGATGATGCATTATGTGTATACCGCACCGCTTTCAAAACCCCTATTGGTATGTCTCCATTTTGCCTTCTATTTGGTAAAGCATGTCATCTCCCGGTTGAGCTTGAGCACCGAGCCTATTGAGCAACAAAAGCCTTGAATTTTGATATGAAATTGGCCGGTGAGAAAAGACTACTCCAACTCAATGAACTTGACGAGTTGTGACTTGAGTCATATGATAATGCTCGGATTTACAAAGAGAAGACAAAGAAGTGGCATGACAAAAGCATTGTGAAGCGGGACTTCCAAGTTGGGAAACAAGTACTTCTTTACAACTCAAGACTTCGATTATTCCCCGGTAAACTCCGCTCTAGATGGTCGGGACCTTTCACTATTGCTCAAATATTCCCACATGGAGTGGTCAAACTTTATCATGGAAGCAAAGGGAACTTCAAAGTCAATGGGCAACACTTGAAGCCATACTTGGGGGGTGATTATGAAAAGGAGAAGTCATCCATCCCTCTTGCAAACCCGGAGTAATCGTATCCAAAAGTCGAGCTTACGACTTTAACAAAGCGCTTTTTGGGAGGCAACCCAAACTTCTACCTTTTTAATTACTTGTTACATTTTTTTTATTATATCTAACTTGGTTAATCACCAAATTTTGTAGGTTCAAAATTTTTGAAATCCTAAGAAACCTTGTCCCCAACAAGTTTGGAGGAGATTTGTGTATCAAGAGAATCAAAGCTTAGGTCAATTTGGAACATCATTCACGCATCAATCCGGGGAAGTTCCATCACCCATTCCTTTCTTTTTATTATGCTATTGTCAACATTGAGGACAATGTTTGATTTAAGTTTGGGGGTGTTGGGATCATGTTGCTATATGAACATTTTACATTGCCTTTCTGGCCCTTGGTGTTTTGATGTTTGAAATTGTTTATTTTGTTTGGAATATTGACGTGCCAGATAGCCTTTCCGGCTTATAAGATTTTGATGTTTGAAATTGTTGTTAATTCATGAATCATGACCAATTTTGCTACTTGTGTTACTTTCTATAAAATGTTTATCCATGTAAGACCCTATGTACATTGAGCATAATAGTCATGTTTAATTGTCAGTGAGTTTGGGAATTGTTGAAGAGGAAGAGGTTATAGGAGTAGATGAACTAGGTTGTGAGCTTGTATGTTAATTTATATCAACCTATCCAATGCTCCTAATGCTCTAGATATCTTGACCCTAATGTAAGACAAGTTTGGGGGTGATCGACCCGTCAAAGGAAACGGTCTAGACGTGTGGTGATTCCATGCATGTGGAAGTAAATATTTGTGTGGAGTGTCTTTCGCCAAGTATAAGCTAAGTAATGACCATATACTAGAGTTCTAAGCCCATTTTAATTTTTACATTGCATTACCCTATCTCGAAGCCTTTTTGACTCAAGTAATTAAGCCCGTAGGAGTATCTTGAAACTTGGTGCCTTAAGTTTGAAACTTGGGAGTCGCTACATGGATCAATTAGAAATTTTAATGAGTAGGGCACTCACACACACACTTGAAAAAAAAGGCACATTATCATTGCATTCCCTTAATAAGTCTACCCTACTTCGTAACCTTTTTGACTCAAGTTAATAAGTCCGTAGGGGTATTTTGAAACCTGGTACACTTTGATCTAAAAAATCGGGGAGGTTCCGACCTAAAGCTCGCTACATGGGTCAATTAGAAAGCTTAAGGGAGTGTGGAAGTCACGAGCAAACATCATATTAGTTGTTAGAAATCAAGCAATTGTACTTCCATAAGGGCTTAGATGAATAGTGGATTTTAATTGCTTGGTATAAACTTGAATGTCAAAGCACTCATTAGTGGAGAGTCACTGCATTTCTAGATTGTCGGTAAAACATACCCATAATAGAGTGGTAAAAGAAAGAGTGATTTGAGAGTACCCTCTAGAATTGCATCCCGGGAGTGGAAAGAAAATTATTCGTTGGGGGATGAATGTCACGAGTGAGAAAGGAAAGAACTGACCACTAATGGTGGGTTAGTTTTGACTTGAAACCTCTTTACTCATCAACATTCTTGAATCTTATTGACGATTGACAGTGGCTATGCACACACGCACCGATCGAACATCAGATAAGCCAAACTCATTTTTGTAGCATTATTTGGGAACATAATTGTGAATTAATTATGCAATTTCACACTCATGGAAGATTGCGAGCTATCTAGCATTTTTTATATTTATTTCATTATTTTTGTAGATGCATGTAAATATTCTTGCTCGGGACGAGCAAAAGTTTAAGTTTGGGGGTATTTGTTGAGTGCATTTTATATGCATATTTCATATATTTTTTGTGGTACTTTTTGAGTAATTTGGACAAATACCTACTGAATTGTGCATATTATGTGGTTAAATAGGCTCAACATTCAAATACATGGAGAAAGCACAAGAAATGAGCTAAATTGATGAATAATTGAAAAAATTGAGGAGAAAAGAGTCAAATCCTTCAAAGAATCAAAGTTTGGGGACCAAATTGTCACTTTTGAAAAGTTGTGGATCGCATGTGCAATTGATCAAAGGACTAAATTGCAAGTTTTCAAAGTTGACGGACTCAAATGCACTTTTGGAAGGGCTCAATTGAAAGAAATCGGAAACTTTGGGGACCAAGTTGATCTACATTGAAAGTTGGAGGACCCAATTGCAAATCATCAAAGGACGGAGCTGCCAGGTCAACCACGCGATCGCATGTATCGACTAGGTCGCGTTCACGAAGTCAGGTCAAAAACCAACCCGAGAGTTTTCAGCCCAACCACGCGATCGGAAGGCATTCAGCCACGCGATCGCGTTGTCAAAATTTTGAACTGAATTTTGGGCCGACCCGGTTCTACCCAAATGCTGAGAACGCGGATCTACACGATTTTTGGGTATTTTTTGGCTTTTTTGACTAGGGTTTGAACACTTATTTACCATTTTTTCACCGTAAAACTCATTTCTCTCCATTGTTCTTCATCTTCTTGCTTTTCTCTTGTTATTTTCTTTTGTAATTAGTTAGTATAGTTGATGAATATTGTTGAAGGGAAGAAATACCAACAACATTGTAGAAGAACTTTGATGTTTTGAAGCTTCAAGCACTGTTGAAGGGGTGTTTTATTTTAAATCTTCATATTTCTTCATATACTTGAATCTATTATTGAAATGATGTATTTAATTCTTGAATTTCATTGTTATTTCATCATGGGCTAAACTATTTTGTGTTGAGATTATTGATGAATCTTGACCTAGCTTAGTTGATTTTAATGCTTGTATTAAGAATTTAGGCTATTTATTATCTTGTGCATTTATTGTTGTATTTATTGACTAGCATTTATTGTGGTCACATTTATGCTTGGATTTCATGGAATGTGCAATTATTGAGAAATTGTTGTGTATTCTAGATCAATACAATATTTTCTCTAGGTTCTTGTTTAGGATAAAGATATACCTAAAACCCTAGATGACCCATTGAGCTATTTTCACAAAGGTTTAATGCAATTTGTGTGTTTTTAATCGACATAGAGATATAGTAGGTTAATTCCGCTAATTAGGGTTGATTTCACTCGAGAGAGGTAATTGGCTAAGCTTGGAAAATCGGGTCTAAGATGATTAATGAATTACATTTATATTTGCTTTTTGTGAATTCAATTAGGTAATGGTCAAGTGGAATCAAAAATCCCAACACTCCTTTATCATCTATTTATCAACATTTTCTAGTTATTTATTCACAATTGCGGTTTCAGCTCTAGTATTAAATCATTTCCAAAACCAAAAATATATTGTGTGTGTTTCTTGTTAAAATTGATTGAACTAGAGTGTAATTGAAATAGACAATCCTTGTGGGATCGATAAACCGGACTCATTTAGTCCACTATCACTTGTATGCGATACGTGCACTTACGGTTTGTTTCTAGTGAACATGGGAGTAGGGGAATATTTCAAAGAAATTCAAATCAAAGTATTTAGAAATGAGGATCTTTTTGGTACCTTCCTCCTGGGCTTTGCACTTGTCCTCTAATGCATCACAAATCTCCTTTGCAAATATAGTATTTGTGTAGAGATCATAGAGTCAGTCAGAAAAGGCATTGAGTGTATGACCCCGTACTGCATTCGTATCTTATTCTTTTAGTTCTAGGAATTGCACCAATTTCGGATCAAGAACATAGAAGCTCTTCAATATTGTTAGGAAAATTTGACTTGACTTGCCATCTTGGGAAATTGGTTCCATCAAAGTGATCCAATTTTACCAAGTCTTTATTCATGATTTTGTTAGTAGCCATTGTACTTTCGTTCTCCATCTAGAATATCATTTGAGAATTGTTAAAAATTTTAGTAGAATGGAGAAAGAAATGAATCCAATAAGAAAGAAAACAAGAAGATAATGGAAAACAATAAAAAATGATCGAAGTAGGCTTGACCACAATCATTGTCCTCAAATGATATTCTCCTCTTCTAGATAGTTTTGAGTGCTTAAAGACCATTTAGCAATTGATTTGTAGGATTAAATCAAGCTAAAATTAGAAGAAAACTGAAAAAACCTAAGTTTTTGTCTAAGAACTTAAAGAACAAAAAGTTAGAATAAATTTCGTATAATTTGGCTAAACTTTTGATCTTTGATTGATATTGATAATTGATGTTTTTTGTATTGAAATATATCACCTATTTATAGATCCCAAATATCTGCATGAAGTGGTACCTACACCACGAAAAGTCAAGTCTTTCCTCCAAAAAACTTGATAAAAATAAAATTTGCAACTTCACAACGATCATATTCAGATCACTGTATGATCACATGGTTATAGTGTCTTGCAATCGCATGTCACAACTTACCTGTCAAAAGTAAACACTGCATTCGCCTGGTTATGGACCTTATGATCACATGACTTTACCAATTTTGAACATGTTTCTAAATATGCACCAGTCGCGATTGTAATGCTTTAACCCATATGACCACATAGTCATAAATCAATTATGATCGCAAGGCTTTTAGCCCATGCAATTGCATAGTTACAAATGCTGCATTTTGAATTTTCATTTTCCTTTCTAATCAATCTTCTAATCTAGTCTTTAATATTTCTTTAAATACGTCTCTTCAACAACTTGTTTAATTTTTGTGCACCTACAACAGTGTTATACACAAAACAAGATTTTAGGCTTTGTTCGGTAACACTGTAGCAATTATAAATTTTTATTTATTTATATTTATTAAGTGGTTAAATGTGGAGAGAGAAAATGTATGTGATTAAAAATTGGTTTGAAAATTGTGTTTATAAATTCTAATGGTTGCATTAAAAAATAGAGGCTTGAGGAATAGACATTCATATCAAGTAATGATTTCTACGTGTCATATTTCATTAAAGAGAAATTTTATAAGCAGTGTGTACTTTTACTTACTTTACATATATTTTTTTTAACAATCTGTTGAAGCATTGGAGACATTTGATAAGTATATTTTATACACTTATTTATATGTCTAAATTAGGATATTATATTGTGGTTTAAGAATAAAAGCTACATAAATGTTACTTATGTGTTTATATTTCAAAAATTGAATGAGGCAATAATGGAAAAGATGAACTTTTGGATGATAATTGGAGCAAAATTGGACAAAATGGGAGTTAATGATGTCAATCGGGAAATCTAAGAGGAGCAAAGTGTAAGAAATCAATGATCAAGTGCTCAGTTGAAGATGAATTGAAATTTGGAAGTATAATTGAAGTTATTCTGAAGTTCGGGGATTAAATTATTGCAATTAAAAGACGGAGGACTCACTCGCAAATAAAGATCGAGGATTTACATAAACACGTTTGATAATTGGAAATTCACCCAACTCCTCAGGACATCTAATTTGCATACATTCATATGGATTTGAGCGTCATAAGAGCTTGCACCACATCACAATCTTCCCAAAAGGTATGAATCTCTTTACTTCTTTAGAAAATTGCAATTTTTAAGGGTTTTCTTGCTTTTATTGGAATTAGTTGGATTGTGGACTAGGTTAGGTTTTGGTGATAGATTGATTGTGAAAAATAGGTGAAAATCGGGGGATACATCCAAGTTCCCAACTCTATAATTTCTATTGACTTTCCTTCATGCACACCAAGTGTTCAATAAAATGACATAATGATGTTTTTTCGAGTTTTAGTTAATATTTTTGAATTAGCACCTTTAGTACATGTTATACATCTTATATATGTCAATCATTCATGTCTTACACTGGTTTAATGCAAAACTCGAAGTTGACATATTAGGCATAGTTAGGCACTCACTGCAGGGCCACTGCAAGTCACTTCACCAGGTTTTAACTTTAAGTCCCTACTGTGCCACATGTTTTCATGACCATATTGGACTTCAAATGATCTAAATTTTTGATATGTTATAGACTATGTTATGTACTTTTAAGTGTTTGAAGATGGCTCGAAAAATCTTATTTTTCATGGTGATGTCAGGGCTTGAATGAGTGGTCAACCATGTTTAAAAACTCAATGATTTATCCTCTATATATCTTTAGTTTGGAGGTTGTAGTTGTGTTTGTGTTTACCTCTGATTTCTAATGAAATTAATGTGCTCTAATGTTGGTTATTTCTTAATTGTGAGGAACACGCCACTTCAAACACATAAAACCAAGCTAGAAATAGGTCAAAATCATCCAAGTGATATCAGAGGAAAAGCTTCAAAAGTTTACATCACATCTCCAAATCCAGGAAGTACTTGAACCTTTCTCTTATGTGCTTTATTTATTTGATTATATCTATTTGGCATACATTGAGGGTAATGTATATTTCTAGTTTGGGGATGAAAATCTCATTCTTTTGCATTCATTTGATTCTTTGGGATACAAGAAAAAATAAAAAACATTAAAAATTTGAAAAAAAAAAATTGAAAATTTTGAAATCTTTTGTTGATTTGTTTATTGCCTAAGAAATAATTTAGATTAAATTTGTGCTTTAGCTAGAGTAATAGACAACATAAAACCTTGAATTTCATTGACTTGTTATTCATGTTAGATTTCCCTCATATCGAGCACATAGTCATTGTTAAATTATTACCCGTGTAAGAGTTTGTTCGACATTTGTGGGGGCATATTTATGCTATTTGAACATCGGAATGACTATTGAACTGTTTGGATCAAGTTTACAGTTTAAAAACCAGTTTTTTTGGCCATCTTGAGGTAGATGTAGGGTTAAAAATTGGAGAGAGAAAAGATGTGAGGTTAAAAAGTTTTATTAAAAATTGGAGCGGTTATAAACAAAAAAAAAAACTACTTGATCCAAACAGAGGCTATATAATCCTGAAACAAAGATCTTTAGACATCCCGACCCTAAATTAGAACCAAACCGCTCAAAAAGTAGTTTAGGGGTGGATAGGTTATTATGTGCATGTATTGATGGGTTGAGGGTATGTGGTTCTTGGTTTTGCACTTTTTGTTGAAATGGTTTGGTCAACGTGTATAAGTCAACACTAGCATTAAAAAAAGAAAAGAATATATGTCTTATTCCACTTTTCGTAGCCTTTTTTACTCGAGCAAGTAAGCTTATAAGGTTGTTGAAACCTGGTATCCTAATTTCAACTGAGTTGGGAGTTATCAGCCTAAAGCTCGATACATGGATCAACTAAAAAGCTTAAGGGAGAGTGGACTTACACTTATGACCATCACATCTTTAAAATTTTCTTTGTTTCCTTTGTGACTCAGGTAATTAATTCTGACTTGTTCTCTGTACCTAATGCCCTAAAGTCATCTTGATTGGGAGTCATCGACCCAAAACTCACTATAGGGGTCACATAGAAAGAAAATAATAAAAGTATTGCACAAATATGGTAAAAGATAAGGACAATAAAAGAAAAAATCATCCAATAAAATAATAAAGTGCATGGTATAAGCTTTGTCAACTTGAACTTTAGAAATTGGAAGTGTAGGAATTGCTTATCGTTGATTTGTTGTGCATGCATCTATCTAAATCTAAATATCTTGTTTGGAAAAATGTAATGAAAAACGTTTAGAAACCAGTATAGATGAACACCAAGGGACTTGAGAGAGAAGTAGTAAGTATGATCATCCATGAATGTTGTAAGGAAAATCATTAGAATATCATAGGTCGAATATATCGGATTCAAGGTTGGCTTGCGCAGAATTAGCAACACTTTGTTAAGGACATTCTTGCATGTTTATGCATTTGACTTTGGCTATTAACACACACACTTAAAAGTCTAGCATGGGATAACTATAACTATTTTATTGTGTTGTTCAAAGTTTTGTGCTATAATACAATGCGATCTGGATTTTTGAGGTGTATGGTAAACAAGTTGACATGAAGAAAATATTTATTATTTTTATTTTTTATTTTTTTGTTCGTTTAGTTTTACTTTGTTCGAGGACGAACAACAATTCTAGTTTGGGTGTTTTTGATAACTGTATTTTATACACTTATTTATATGTCTAAATTAGGATATTATATTGTCCTTTTAGACACATAATTGTTAGTTATTTGTTTATATTTCAGAAAGTATCCCAAAATCATATGAATGAGGCAATTAATGGAAAAGATAAGCTTTTGGATGGTAATTGGAGCTAAATTGGACAAAATGGGAGTTAATGATGTCAACCAGGAAAGTCAAGAAGAGGAAAGTGTAAGAAATCAATGATCAAGGGCTCAATTGAAGATGAATTGAAGTTTCGAAGAAGAATTGAAGTTATTCTGAAGTTCAGGGATTAAATTGTTGCAACTAAAAGATGGAGGACTCACGCGCAAGTAAAGATCGGGGACTTACTTAAACATAATTGATAGTTGGAAATCTCGTTGGAAGATTTACACTGAGCAGCCACGCCTACTTAGCCAAGTGGCTGCTCGACATGAGGTCAAATTGGCTGAACTGTATTTTGATAGCTTGAGCAGCCACTATAAGCCCTACTACATGACCGCACACTTATCTAGATCCACGGCGAGTTTTCGGCCCATGCGTGTTTTTGACCTAATTTTTCCCTTATTCTACTAGGTTTTCTCCTCTTCTATATGTATACAACCTTTCATGCACGAAAGGGGAGCTTTTAGAGAACTTTTCACAACCTCTCAAGTTCATAATTAATTGTTCTATCATTCAAATATTAGAGGCGAAAATCATGACAAAGGCTGGAGAATTGAAGATTATCAACGGGGAGCGAAATCTTGGTGCAAGAATTCCTTTCTTTTGTTAATTTGATAAACTCTACATGCGTAATTATTATTATTTCTACATATTTATTTCTTTATTGATGAGAACTAATTTAGTAGTTGGGATATTCGATATAGTTTAGTTTTACACTTTTAATTCTATAATTCTAGTTTTGCACTTTATTTACATGTGTTGATTTTATTTTTTGTTTAATGCATGAATTAATTCGTGAGTAATTCATTGATTTAATAAGTTGTCTTCATAATTCGAGATGTGAGCTAACAAACTAAATCTAGGAATAAAATTCGATAAATGGATAAAAGATAAATATATACTTTTATTATTATTGCGGTCGCTACATGAATTCTTGTGTTCTATGCACCTAATTATTATGACATGCTGTGTATAAATACGGTGGTTGACTAATTAGGTAGAGTTAATTTAAACTCGAGAGATGAATTTCATAAACATAAGTGAATTCGATTGAGTACAAAAATAGGAATAAAACTACATAAAGGAAATTAAAAGTATTGGCTAATGTTAAATCGGATGTCCCAACACTTACATCAATTTAGAAAATCCAAATGTGTAATTTTTTTTTTAGCATTTATTTAGCCTTATTTTCTATTTTAGTTGAAATAATTCATCTCAATTCTACCGTTCAAATAAAGCAAGAATTAAAATATTTCGGTACTTAATTATAATCCTCGTGAGAACGATAACTTAGACTCAAAAAGTCCACTTTATTACTTGAATGCGATATTGTACACTTGCGATTTAGCACATCAGCGTTCTAGAAGAATACACACGATTAAAAATGCTAACAAAAAATAGTGGTTACTCATTGAATGAACCTGCATATTTATGGGAGTGAGGAATGGAAATATTTGATATCAATAGCAAACAGAAAAGGGAACAATACACGTATCAGGCCATCATACATTCAAAATTCATGCCTAGAAAATAATTTTGATTCATTCATTAATCAGGTGGGGTGTGTGCGTGTGCATGTGTAGACAATAATATCAAGATATCACTCTGAATCATGCATTATGTTAATTCGACTTTCCATATAAAACTGATCTAACCAATTAATCTATTTTTGAGGAGCTATAATAAAATTTTAATCGCAGAAACCAGTCGTGAAGTAGAAAATTGAATCCTACGGCTAGGATCGAATACACACAAGTCACATACATATAAAACAATCGTGTTATTTCAGAAAATCACATGTCACATTTCTAGTTAAAATATCCTGATGAAGTGGAAATCCACGTTCATCGATAATTGATTGTGCATCTGTATCTTGTAGTTCATCAGATCACAAACCCTTGTACATCTATTGTCAACTTATACATCCGTCGACCACGAGCACACTACAAGAAAAAGTATCAAAAGGGACGACATCAGTAGGGACGACTTGAATATCGTCCATATTTCCTTACCATATAAGGACGACATATATAATGTCGTCCCTAAACTTATGGGGACGACAACAAAGTCATCCCTATAACTATGTTGTCGTCCCTAATATCTATAGGGACGACATGTATAGTTTTAGGAACGACTTTTTGTCGTCCCTATAAGTTTAGGGATGACATGTAGTCGTCCCAATTACTACTAGACATATTAATGACGCCTTAAGGTTGTCCCTATAATAAAAATATCACGATTTGGCGGCAATGTTGGCGCCATTTTACTCCGCTAAATCTAAAGGGACGACATACATATGTATAGGGACGACTTGTGGTCGTCCCAATATAGTTTTTATTGCTTTACAGCTTGTGCCTCGCGTAATAACTCTCATATTCAGACATTAGACCTCAGCAGCACCCTCACGAAAATGTGTCTCAAATTCTCTCATCGGCTACTCCCCCTCTTCTCTCTCTAGGATTTCGATTATCTGTAGTCAAAGCTGATTTGAAGATTTTTGGTATGTCTATTTTCCATATTATGGTTTTATTTATTGTCTTTTACATGTGTAGTTGATTCTATGAACTTCATTGCACTTTCATACAACTTAGAAAACTGTTTGAAGATTATTTCATAGATCACACACTTCCTCATATTGGGCAGTTTGTGGTTTATAAAATAATCTTTGAATTGTCCAATTTTGGACAGTTTGACATTGATTTGTGAGTCACGAATTGCGTAATATAAATTATTTTTTGTTATAGCTTCTATATTCGCGTGTAGAATTTTACAGTGTCTCCCTTTTATTCTCCGGGTGTGGACTATGTTTTAACATAGTGCTTGCACTTAGGAGAATATAGGGGAGATGCTGTCAAAATATTTATGCGAATTAGAGGAGCGAACAAGAAATATTTACGCAACTCGTAATTCGTAAATCAATGTCGAATGGTTAGGATCCCTTACCTTAATTTAGTATTGGAGTGATAAGGTGTTAGGACATTTTCACGTCACATATGTAATTATCTTAATATTTATTTTGTGTTGTTTGATTGCAGTTAACAAATTTGAAGTGAAAATAGAAATCGATAAGAGTTGGATCAAGTTGATAGAAGACGCGGAAAGTCCATTGAGTTTTGGAATGGTATGAAAGCATTTATAAATATGGAAAAACCGCTAGCTAATGATAGGGGAATGATCAGATGTCCGTGTAAAAAATGTATAAACATGAGGTGGCAATTAGTAGACGACGCTGAGGTACACATTTTCCGTCACGACTTCTGGGAAAGTTATGAGAAATGGATTTATCACGGAGAGAGTGAGGCTGAACCTGTCAATTTTCCAACACAAAATGAAGGGATGTGTATAGGAGATGAGATGGAAGATGTTTTAAATGATGTAGTTGAGAATGAATCCACCGCGGGGTCTTCTGATAGCCATTACGATGAGTTGTTCGAAGCTCTACATTCAGAATTGTTACCTGGTGTTTCGTCATTCTCGTCTTTGAACTTTTTAGCTAAGTTGATGCACTTGAAGGTTGCAAATAAGTGGACAAATAAGTCAATTGACGGACTATTAAATCTCTTGAAGTTGGCATTCCCGAAAATCAATCTTGCTGGCTCTCATTACGAAGCAAAGAAACTAATGTCAAAGCTGGGATTGGGATATGAATCTATCCATGTTTGCAAGAATGATTGTGCATTATTTTGGAAGGAGAATGCATCTAAAGAAATTTGTCCGATATGTTCCGAAAGTCGTTGGATAGAAAAAGCAGAAAAGTCGTCTGGAAAGAATGTGCCACATAAAGTGTTGCGTTATTTCCCGTTAACCCCAAGACTGAAGCATTTATTTGCAACAACACATACTGCAAAAGAAATGAGGTGGCATAATATAGGATACTCGAGAGAAGAAGATTGGTTGAGGCATCCTGTAGATGGAAAGGCATGGCAAGATTTTAACAAGAGCCACCCATATTTTGCCTGCGAAATACGAAATGTACGCCTAGGTCTATCTGCTGATGGTTTTAATCCATTTGGTAACATGAGTCTGTCGTATAGCATGTGGCCAGTGGTTTTAACTGTGTACAACTTATCACCTTGGATGTGCATGAAAGAAGAGAACTTGATGTTAACCCTCTTGATACCAGGTCCTCAATCACCAGGGAAGGACATGGATGTGTTTTTACGCCCATTAGTGGATGAGTTGAATGAGTTGTGGGCTACTGGCGTCGATACACGTGATGCATCAAGTAACAATGGCTTATTTAGAATGCATGCAGCGCTTTTGTGGACAGTTAGTGATTTTCCGTCTAGAAGTAGTTTATCAGGGTGGAGCGGTCAGGGTTATGAGGCATGCCGTACATGCAATGAAGAGACACCGTCAATGCGTGTCATTGGTAAAACTGCTTATGTGGGTCATCGACGTTTCTTGCCAACTACTCACCAGTGGCGGAAGAGACTTGACTTTAATGGACAAAGAGAGACAAGGGATCCTCCAAGAAGATTGACATGTACGGACATATTGAGACAACTTATGTAGTGGGACCAACAAACACAGGAATGGCCGAATGTAATAGACAGTTTTGAGACATTTCATCGTCGAAGGCAAACAAGAGAGTGGGTGAATGACCGTGCGGAGAGCGATTATGTAAGTTAAAGCCAACATTAAACATTGTAATTATGTTAATTATTTGAGATTTCATATTTTGTTGACTAATTATTTAAATTTAAATTATCAGGATCAAATGATTGAGGTACAAAACACGCAGACACAAGAGGCTACCTCAAGTGGTACACAAGTAGACGTACGTAATATTGTTAAACAGGTGCTTGGGGAAAGGAGAGGGCATGTTTGTGGAGTTGGACGAATTGTGAAGGGCTCGTCCCATACCTTGTCATCCACTGGTAGATCACATGCTTCACCTTATTTCCAAAGTTCGGCTCAGATGAAAGCTCAACTCGATTCGTAGAATGAATATATTCGAGTGATGAATGAACATATTGCGCATATGACGAGTTCTCTTCAAACTTATTTACCGGGAATCCAGTTGAGGCCACCCCCACCCCCACCTCCGCCGCCGCCACCACCGTCGGCTCCCCAACCGAGCATGTTTGATAGGAACAATGATGCTAGTGATGAGGACGACATGTCTTTATGATATTTGCAAATCGTTTAATTTTTATGTGTTCAACTCTAGTTAATAGTCGAACTATTATATTTTCCTGTCAAAAAATTAAACTTTAAGTTTTTCATGCATTTGTTTACTTTGTAGTATCTTATATATTAATAAATAATTAAAATATGAAAATATTATGATAAATCAAATATTTCATATTTCATAAATTAAAAAATGCACAAAAAAATTATAATATATTGTATTATATTTTGCTACGATAATAGTGTATTGGAACGATTATTGAACAAATTTGGATCACTTTATTGGGACGATATTGTCGTCATTATAATACTAACTCTATTGGGACGACATATAGTCGTCCCAAATTCATTGCAGAAACGAATGTGTTTATTTACGAAAAAATCGTCCCCATACCTCTATAGGGACGACATAAGGTCGTCCCAAATTGTGTAAATGTATAGGGACGACTTGTTCGTCCCAGTTGACCTATCCCAACGAATCTATTGGGACGAACAAGTCGTCCCTGTGAATATACAGGGACGACTTTGTGGTCTATAGGGACGACTATAGCCAACGTTTCTTGTAGTGGCACAATAAGAAATCCATCATGTGACCTCCTAGGATGATGTAAATAGTGTACTAGTATACCTCACACCTATCAAATGAAATTGAATTGATTTGTGTGGACGTGACCTCAGTACATGTGTGGCCTACGTATCTGTATGTGTGACATGAGTATCTGTGACTCAACAATGTAATGAGTCGAACTTGATCAGAATGTCTCAGTTGTATTTCATATAAACATTCTAATGCTGACTTCGGTGTGTGATGTATATGTTTGCAATTGGGTGTCACTGTGATATTCTTAATGTTACCTGAAATCTATATATGTGACCTAAATTTTTTTTACTCCGCCAGTTAATGCGCTAAATATAAATAGTTGGACAGATGTACATTGAAATGTGACATACATATGCACATAATCATTCAAGATTTATACTTAGTTCATATCTAGATGCCTATTTGTGTGACGTGTATTGATTGCTCGTGAGATAAAAAATGTGACGTGTTTGTGTGCAAATCGATTCTTTCGTAATATTGTAAATGTGACATGATCATATGTACAATATATTGTGCACCAACTTTCAAAAATATTGTGTGAAATTGGAGCGATATTGTTTCCTTGCATATTGTTGCTCATAGATCTGATCATCAAGCTACAATCTACGTTAGATATGATCCACCCAATATTTTTCACATTGACTAATGTTACCGGAAAAATCGTGCATGCATGGGTTACATGTTAATTTATTCAGGTAACATGTTAATGCATTCCGCTCACATGTAAATAGCCCAAGTCACAACTTACATGTTCAATGAATCAAGTCACAACCTGTATACGACGTCGCAAGGGATCTATTTCATTGTACTGCAGATCAACAATAAGGTCCCAATTTTTACATGGTATTAGGTCACTACTGTAAAGTAAGAAGCAATGCTAAAACTATTTCAAATTTTCATGATTTCAACACAATACCCATCAACAATACCCAAGGTCACATATAAATAATTTGGTTACAATTGTTCAAATCACTGTATGGATTCACATATCGTTCGCGTTTCACCCGGTTGTCGATTTTCTGAGTTTGTTGGATTATTAGACTGAATTTATTTTTGGACAGCTTCTCTCTTCCTTTTCTGACCAAAGTTTTCCTACTCCTTCCCATGCCTAGGAGGTGATTTTCGGTCGCTTGTCCTAGATTTGATAGTTCTCTTGGGTTTAAAATTCTGGGTGGCATAATGGAGTGTAGTTAAGTTTAGATTCAAGAGGTGGAGAGTAAGTTAGTAGATTACCATGATGGCTGAATTTTAGGGATAGATAATTTATTGGTTAACTAATAGATTTTTTTACAACATCTATATATATAACTAAAGATAACTGAGATTCTGGTCAATTAATTTTGACCAGAATCTCAATGGACAATTATTTTGATTGGATTCTAATTAACTAGCAGAATCTGATTTGAAACACCCGAATCATTAGATTTAGAGCCTAAAACTGTGAAATGGTTTTAAAAACTTCAACACATTTTCTTAACGTGATGACAGTTTTTCCAACTCTATAGTCCAAGGTGAAAAGGGTGGTAGGTTAGGAAGTTAGTCGAAAGCACTTCAAGTGCGTTCATCAACAGCTAGGGCTAAACCCATTTTTAGCTATCTCGTTGGCGGTGCCAAAAGAAGTAGTTCATAAGCCTTTTCCACAAATCGATGATGAGGAAGAAAAAAACCCATGTGCGAGTCCAACTACAAGTAAGCCTGATCTCATCGTGACTTTGACTAAAAGCCATGTTTCAAATCGTAGAGCAGCTTTCTTCAGTCTAGCCTAGTTGGGAGCTAAAGAAAGGGAGCTACAAAAGCCTCCAACCAAGGTTTAATGGGTTAACAGCTGAAGATGAAAGCTCAGATATGTAGCCAATAAACAAAGAAGAAGAAAGAAGCGAAGTTCCATGGCACTTGCCTTCCCTTTGGGGTTCAAACGGTCTAATAGATGTGCCTATTCTATTCCGAAAGAGGGGATTCAATAGCTGCCCTGCCTATTCGAGAACATCTGCTCGTGGGTATCTTAACTAGCCCCCTCCGCTTGGGATTCCGCCTTAGGAAGTTTCCTTTTCATATGTCACTCCCGGGAAGAAAGGGATAGATTCTCTTGCAGAGAGAGAGAGAGTTCCTGGGAGTTGGAGTCTCCAGACGAGTGTCTCTCAAGTGGAGAGATTTTCTTACTCGACCAATAGGGAAGGGATAGGATGAGGCAAGTAAGTTATTAGGCTTAGGAAAGTTCCCCGTCATCAAATTGGAATCCTTCTGCTTTCTTTTCCGCCTTTTGAAGGTATGAGTACCTTACACCCTGACACTAGAGGGCTGTAAGGGAGAGAGGAAGTGAAGTACTCTATGGAATATGGGTTCGAGCGAGTGACCAGGTTCCTTTGTTGTCGGTCCAGCCATTGAGGGTTCAAGTCCTACTCCTCTAGAGCAAGTTTCAGTTCTAAAGGAAGATCGAGAAATACGTGTGGAAGGGACAACCGATATTGCGACACACATATTTAGATGTATTTTTGAAAATAACAAATTTCTTGTTTGTTGGGAGATTCTAATGGTAGGGTCTCCAAAACCACAGGTTAAGGGTTCGAATCCCTCTTCTCCTGATCCAACTTCTTGGTGGAGGCCCTTATTATTCCTTCAGGGAGTTCGCAACCTAAGAAGTGCTTGGACCCGACCCCTTTTTCTGTTATGGCCGAAGCCCTACCCTACGGCTATAGCTACATAGTTATAAAACCAATGATAGAACTCAAAGTAGTTATAGCTACTGACTATTCTAAAGACCGGGCGACCACCTCTTTTTGATCTATTGAATGAGTCTATGTAGTAAGATAGTGCGGCTACTTTAGTACGCAAACCTTTTTCATTTCAGTAGGGCGACTACGCGACTATTCTATTCTAAACGTCTTAACTTAATGCTTTTGTGCCCACGGGCTTTCCTAGTGCAACCATCCTATCTATTGAAAACAAGAGCATATAAGTAGCTGACTTGCGATTCCTATTCCCATATGTTATTATTTCTTTCTATTATTTATTCCAATTATGAGAAGGGCTTTCGTAACCCCTGGCTCAAACCCACCCGTTAGAGCAGCGAGCTGGTTACTGCTTGAAGTCGAAGTTTCACTCACCTCTATCCCCGAAGAGGATTGATGCCCAGAAAAGGATTCTGTATAGTAGATATGCGAAAAAGGGACCTTTACCTAAGACATTTGAAGTACACAGGGATGCGTCAGACCCGAGGTAAGGCAAGAGGTTCCTGGATCTTTTCCCTTAATTAGAAGATAGTGAAGAAGTCATAGTGGTCCCTTGACCTGGAAAGGAAGATGCTTTTTATTCGAACCTTTGCATGCCGATATCGAAAAACGATCTTTGCTTAGTGGCTATTCCAGGAGCTCCACCTATAATATAAAGGGCATAGTTTCTAACATAAATGACGAAAGGATGAATGACGAAATTCTTTCTCTATCTCATACATGAACTTAAAGATAGGAAGCATCCTTCCCTCAGGCTGAATCTTTAGATGTGAAAGTCTGACTCTTCTCTGTCCTTACTTCTCTTTTACTCTTTCTGTCTTTCTTTCCTGCCTGTTGAAAAGAACTCACTTTTCAACTTCCCGACTCGGCAACTCCCTTTAATTAAATGAGGCATCCTTAATATACTTCTGTACTTCTGAGGCAGCCATATCTGCTACCAGTGTGGAGGTGAAAGCGGACTACGGATGGGCGAACCTACGGACGTAATGCCTTAGTTAAATGTTAAATAAAGAAGAGTAAGTAAATCAAGGCCTAGAAAGCTGGAAAGCTGCTTGTGTGGGAGGGAACCGAGGGAAGCTTGCTTAGGTTGATCAGTCAATACATGAAATGTTTGAATAGGAGAGGTTCTGATCTTCTTAAGACTTTGAAGTAGGCGTCGTGCCATCTGGTTTCGACTCCTTTCCTTTTTATATACATCTTCACCCGCTTGTCTGCCCGACTCAACAATCGAAGTAGATCTCGTCCTCGACCTCTTAAGTGGCTTACGCTTCAGCTCCAGTTCAGGCACCTGTTTTAGTAGACTTATGACCCTCTTCTTATTGAAAGAGAAGTTCTTTCCCACCGACTTCCCGTTAGCTTGAACCCGTAGCTTGAGCTCTCTTCTTTTGCTTTTGGGGCCGGCTTCCCCGCCATATTCTATGAGTCAGGTATGAAAAAACAGTTACCGCTTCTGTTTTGGAATCGCTAAACGGAAGAAGAGCCCCACTTTAGAAAAGGGGGAAGGAGTCCAGACGACACAATACCACCATTCCTATATTTTTGAGTCATCCAAAGAAGTCAGAAAGTGCTAAAGCCCTTCTTTTTGTATTTGGTACTTCACCTTGAGCTTGTACCCCTTCGACCAAGCAGTTGACTACTTTACTTTATATAGGACTTTTCCAACTATTAAGTCTGCTATCCCAACCAATCGACCAGGACTATCTCCTTGTGGGGCGGATGAGTGCACGAATCGCTTTACCTAGGATTAGATAAAGGGGATAGAGAATATCAATGCTATATGATTGACCATGAACTTCCTTACCTCACTTGCGGTTCTCTAAGGTCTTCCAAAACGCTTCTTGAAGGTTAGGTTAGATAAAGAAAGATAAGAATAGAATGGATGAGGTAGTTCTTTCTTTCCTCCTACTGGTAGGGTTAGATCAAGATAGACTGCGTTAGAAGCCATTAGAAGTAGCCCTCTCTTGCTATTAGCTCCTGTAGCTAAGCGAATGGGCCCCAAGCTAGGAGCTAATCTCTTTCCTGTAGGACTCAGCATTCCCTGTGCTGGTAGTGGCATAAGGACTAGCATCTTCTTGTTTGAGAGCTATAATATAAGCAAGGAAAGCGCAGTTTTAATGAATAAAGATACGTAGCGTAGTGAGCGCTTCCCATGTGTGGAGCGTGAAGGTCTCTCTTTCCCTTCTCTTGAGCTCGTTGTCTTTTCTTACTGTGCTGTGTTGGCTGTAATCTACCGCTGCTCGATTGCTTTAGCGAATCAAGCATCTTTTATGCAATTTCGATTTGACTCCACCAGAACAATCTCCATGAGTCTAACTCTCTTATAATAAATAGGGAAGTCAAGTCGTGTTTTCTCTTCCCGGACTCGGGTGCTTTTACCTCTAGGTGAGGTTATTCCCGTCCTTGCTTTTCTGTTAGTGGAATAAGGCCTTTCCCTCTCTGTGTGGGAGAGTGTGAAATCGGGTCGCTAGTAGATATCTGATAATAGGAGCATCTCGGGATAGCCTCCATTGAGATTCTATTGCCAGTTCCGTGTAGAAAAAGATAGAGGTTAAGGCATCTCACATATCAAGTAATAGTCATAAAAGAGGTTAGATCTAAGCAAGGAAAAGCGATGACGGAACAAACTACCAAAGAAGAAGAAGAGCCTGCTTGGCGTAAGTGAACAAGCGAGTGAGTGACAGAGCGCAGAGAGAGGAGGGGATCCGAGTGTGCTTGTAGCGAATTCTTTAATCTGTAACCCAGCACCACGTAGGCTTACTCGACTAAGAATTCAAGCGACGTAGGTAGCTAGTAGTTAAAGGTGTGGGTTTTATTAATTGTGTTTAATTGCATTTTTTTGGAATCTGCCTATAAATTAACGTTGGTTTCACATATACGAAATTTATGACTATCTTGTAGGGGTGGGCAAAAAAATCGAAACTGATATGACCAAACCGGAATCGAACCGAAAAAATCGGAATTGTATGGTTTTAAAAAAATAAAATAGGAAATCGGTTTTGAAACCGAGAACCGATTGGTTTTCGGTTCGGTTCTCGGTTCCGCTTTTAGAACTGAAAAATCGAAGTTAGAACCGGTCTTTGATCATTGTTTTTTTTATGGTCTTAATTGGTTGTCCTAAAACTAAAAATCAAAAGAATTTGTAATTTTTTTAGATAAAGTGAAAATGATTAATTTCTTTTATAAAATTTGTTACGTCTCTACCTCATTGTAACCTTTAACTTCACACTTGGACTGAAGTTCTTAGTAAATGAAAATCGAATGAGACTAACGTATTAATAAGAGAAATTGTAAATGACCACAATGGAGTTAATTAAATATTTAAATACAAATATAAAACAATTAATAATTATGCACTTAAAACTCATGATTCATCCCACAAGTTACTATATTGTCATGCTCGAAAAACCTTTTACGCCATTTATTTCCTATTTTGGTTTATGATGTGATCCGGACCAGGCATCGAAGGGTAAAGTCGAGCCATCGACAATATGATAGTGATCTACGTGCAAAACGGAGCAAGTTCCGTGTTGGGGTCGAGCCGAGAAGAGGGACGGATCGAGCCGAATCGAGTAAAAGAAATTATTTATGCAGAATTTCCATTACGGCCGTAATGGATGACCTTCACGGCCGTAACCCATGTATTCACGGCCGTAAATCTTACAATCACGGCCGTAATCAATTAACGAGGAAAAATGAAGATTTTCTGCAGAAGGAGGCTTACGGCCGTAAGCTTGGAAGTTACGGCCGTAACATTCAAAAAAGGGAAACTTCACGGCCGTAAGAAATTCGTCACGACCGTAACTAATATCACAATTTTAACCAGAAAGGCCTTTACGGCCGTAAGAGGTTTCGTCACGGCCGTAAACAAGCTGCGCCAGATTTTGCGGATTTTTAATTATTTTATTTCCTTTTATTATTTTAGGTTATTTTCCTATTTTAGAATTTTAGCATAATTAAAATTCTATTTTGAGTAAATTAGATGCTAGGTTATTTTGGTTATTTATACGCTTTTCAATTCATTGTAAAAACAGTTAAGATTGATTTTGAGATTAATATAGTTGAGAGAGTTTTCTCCAATTGAAAGGTTGAGGTGTCCCTTTTGTGTTCTTCAAGAACAAATCCGACCTATCAAATATTGTGGAAATATTTGTGGCGTTGTACTTATCAAATATTCGCGAGAATATTTGTGGCGTGTCCGATTAGAATCTTATCAAGGAAATTGACAAGTCCTTGTGGTGTTTCGAAAACCTTGGATCTCGATTCCGCATCGTCAATTTCTTGCGTCGTGAATCTTGGGTCAAGGTCCTATCGTCAATCTATCTTTTAATTTTTGTTCAATTATTCGTGTTCTTGTTATTTTTTGTGTCAGATCTGATTTAGATCTTTCCTAGGGTTTTAAATTTCGTTATTCCGCGTGTTCGACGAGATTTCCCTCCTGGGATCGCGTCAGTTTATGAATATCTTTTGTTTCATGCAGAATCCTATACTTTTTTAGGGGTGAAAGGATTTTCGAAATCTTTGATCTTGGTATATTCAGTAGAAGTTTATTTCAGGTTATTGGCGCACTTCCCGAGGCCTGATACTCCTTGATAAGGCTCCCGAAAAATAATTATTATTGTAGAACCAAATTAGAACCGAAACCGAACCAAAACCAAATGGTTTGGTTCAGGTTTGGTTCTTACAATTCAATGGAACCATTCATTTTACAAGAATCGAAAAAGTATGGTTCGATTCCAATTCTTGAGATACCCGAACCAAACCACCCGATCTCCACCCCTACTATCTTGAGTAAACGTAAATCACCTTCACAAGGATTCCGAAATATCCAAAAAAAATTCCCTTCTAAAACCCCTATCTTCAAATCAGTCTGCGAGACGAGCATTTTGTGATGGCTTTTGATGAGAAATTTCTTTTAAAAAAAAATGGATCTGTTACGCTAATCAACTGAAAAACGTTGATGCAAGGTTTGAGTTTTTACCAGGTTTTTATGGATCTGTATTGTGCAAAGGGGGAAACAAGAGGCGGATGATGAAGTGAAATGTAGTGCTGAAAGTGTTGAGGTCGGCTATGGTCTGAAATGAAGAGAGGATGGCTAAATAGTTCGGAGGTCAGGGCAGTGCTATTGTAAATGACTAGTATTCGCACCGTGTGTTGCACGGAACAAAAAAAATTATAATTATTAATTAATGAATAACTAACTAAATATATTCAATAATTAATGAAAATGTGAGAAATATATAACAAAAACAATTAAATTTATATATTATGGGAAAGAATATGAAGAAACAAAAAAGTATTTAATAGCAAAATTCAATGTAAATTAAAAAACTTCTTTAAAAATAATAATTGTCGTTCATAATTTTTAATTAAACAATTACGATTCATGGTCATTGCATACAATACAATTAAAAATAAATGTATATTATAGAAGAATATATGGTTAAAAAATAGAGATTTCTTTTATATCATGTATAGAATACCTCATTAATAAAATATAGTTAAAAACGAATTTTAAAAAATGAGATGTGAATTAATGAATGACAAACATAATTCAAAGAATGATCACAGAAAAAAATGTTTTCCCAAAGAATGAATAGACATAATTTATTTATTGGACTTTGTTATATCAATACTTAAACTTTAGGATATTAAAACTTTCCAATTAGATCGTGCAGAACATCAATCAATACATGAAAAGGAATTGCACGTGTATTAAATTTATTTATGAAAAATAAAAATATTTTTTATTTCTTGCGTTAATGTTGCTCAACTTTACAAATAATGTTTTTGTAAATATTTTTAGTAATGTCAAAATATAATAATGATAAAAAAAAATTCTATTTCACAAAAGGCATTTATTTATTTATTTATTTTTTACATTCTTGAATGTTACATAATTTGTTCTTGAAATCCATATAAAAATGATCCAACTAATGAATCAATGTATTATAGAATTGATTAAACAATTTGTTAGTACTAATGTACTGATTTTCGTGTAGTGGAGAATGAGTGTCAATTCAATGGTTCTGATATAATTGATATTTAATGATCTTAAGTCAAACAAATAAATTTCATATTTTGACCGGAAAAAAAAATGATATCAACAGTTTTGACGGGAAAACTTGGGTCAACTATCTTGTTATTATATATATTAAGATTAAGATTTGGACGTTTGGTTTTGGCAAATGGTTTTGTAAAGTTTATTTATATATGAAAGGATCTTTAGGTTAGTTATTTTTTTCTTTTTTTTTTTATTTTTTATTTTTTATTTTTTATTTTTTATTTTTTTTCCTACTGCATCAACACATGAACATTCCTATTTCATTACAAGAGTAATGCAATGGTCGGCTTCATATTGTAAAATTAGGAACAAATGGTTTTACATATTACGTGGCAGTAGGTTTCTTATGTTTCCCGCTCTCTCTCTCTCTCTCTCTCTCTCTCTCTCTCTCTCTCTCTCTCTCTCTCTCTCTCTCTCTCTCTCTTCTTTTCTTTTTTTTAATTGCAGCAAATAATACTAATATTTTCATTACAAAATTAATGTAGATTTGGGTTGCTTCATAGTGTAAAGTTTGGTATTAGTGAATAAATAGTATTTATTTCTAGGATAATTATATTCACACCACATTTTAATTACAATAAAGATCATTATTTTTTGTTTATTTTGACAATTATTCGCCTTTTTTTTTTTTGGTCGTGTTCTTATATCTACTGACAATTTTATTTTTGAAATTATGTTATTTTGGAACAAATATTTTTTTGAATTATTGTTTATCTTGCTTATTTAAATATAAGAGAGGTAAATAAATATTTTTTTCATTCCTAAAAAAAAATTTTAGCCATCATTAGCTCAATAAACTGTCCTAATTAATAGAAATTGAGGATTAAAAAAAAGTTAGCGGTATAAGTGCAAAATTAATAAAAAATAAGATTTATCATTACAATTAAATTATGGTGTACTTAATAAAAAATGTGGTATTAATATAATTAATAATTACCCTTATTTCTATAGTTGGCTCTATTAGCTTCTTTAGAATTTCAGATAGTTTTGTAATTTTATTTTTTTTAAAGGTGCATGGAGATTTGATTGAATCCTATAACCATATATAAGTAATATATTGATAAATAATTAGTTACTTTTCATTTTTCATTTAATTATAGTGCTTATTTTTTTAAGGTAGTATTTATTAAGTACGCGACATAAATTTTTGAATAATGCTATAAAGATATTTTAAACTTACATTTGTAGCTGACATTTAAATTAGCTATTAGTCTTTGTAAATAATCTATAAGTTTATTTGTTATTTAATTAAAATCAAACCTTTAGCTTCAATTAAACTAGGGGTGGGCAAAAAAATCGGAATCGATATGACCGAACCGGAACCAAACCGAAAAAATTGAAACCGTATGATTTTAAAAAAATAAAATAGAAAATCGGTTTGGGAACCTAGAACCGATTGGTTTTCGGTTCGGTTCTCGGTTCCGCCTTCAGAACCGAAAATCGAAGTTAGAACCGATCTTTGATCCTTATATATTATTTTTTTATGATCTTAATTGGTTGTTCTAAAACTAAAAATCAAAAGAATTTGTAATTTTTTTGGGTAAAGTGAAAATGATTAATTTCTTTTTATGAAATTTGTTACGTCTCTACCTCATTGTAACATTTAACTTCACACTTAAATTAAAATTCTTAGTAAATGAAAATCGAATGAGACTAACTTATTAATAAGCGAAGTTATAAATGATTACAATTGAGTTAATTAAATATTTAAATACAAATATAAAATAATTAATAATAATGCATTTAAAACTCATGATTCATTCCACAAGTTTACTATATTTCCAAGCTCGAAAAACCTTTTAGGCTTTTTGTTTCCTAGTTTTGTTTATGAATATTTTCCGTTTCATGGAGAATTCTATACTTTCTTTGGGATGAAATGATTTTTGAAATTCTTAATCTTGGTATATTCGGTAGAATTTTATTTCAGGTTATTGACTCACTTCCTGGGGCCTGATGCTCCTCGATAAGGCTCTCAAAAAATAATTATTATTGTAGAACCGAAACCGAACCAAAATCGAATGATTTGGTTTTGGTTTTGTTCTTGCAATTCAATGGAACCGAGTGGTTCCATTTTATAAAAACCAAAAAAGTATGGTTCAGTTCCGGTTCTTGAGATATTCGAACCGAACCACCCGACACCCACCCCTAAATTAAACTTTAAATTTATTAACAAAACGGATAGTTACTCATAATTTACAAAGTCTATGGATGTTTTAAACTTATTTATTTTCCAATTGTACAATATTTCGTTTCCATTTTTTTATAATTAAAATCTATTTGGTACTAGATTTTTTAATTGTTAATTTTTTTAATTAATCCTATGAAATTACCATTGACTTGGTAAATATAGTTACAATATGTTTTAATGACAAATGCTTCTAAATATGTATATCTAACTTAACTAATTCCATAAAATATCATTTAAAAGGACGTTATATATATATATATATATATATATACATACCCTATTTAACTATATTATTTTTTAAAAATAAATCAGTTTACAGATTAAACAATTCTCATACCAATTATTATCCACATACTGTTTCTATCTCCACTTCTCAACCACATTGTTTACCTTGAAAAAATAACAAACACAATAAAATAAACCATATTCTTTTAACCCAGTAATGCTGAATTTCTAATACATTCTTGAATATTATATTTTTTTTAGTAGAGATAGAATTTATAATTGTGAACTGGCATAGAAATATTTAACATATTTAACAGAAGCTATTTCAATGCACGTTTAAAACTTACAGTTTTTTTCATTTTCAAATATAACCATATTGAAACTCATTTAAAGGTTTTTTTTTTTTTTTTAAAGCATTTAGAGGTATTAACAATACTTTTAAAATTTAATTGTATCCACGCGTCTGAAAAACTAAATATGTCAATTATTGGTTCATAAATAAACATTTAATTTCATCAATACATTAAAAATCATATTTATTTTTACAACTTTTTGAATAACGGATTTCATAATTGTCAAGGTCAATCACTTTCGTACGTGAAATTATTTTTAAAAATGTCTATTTTCAGTCATGGACAGTTGTATGTAGCAGTGTCGAGGTTTACGAATCGTACTGGTCCGAAGATAATGATATACGGTGACGATGACAACCCAACAAATATGATTACAAACGTTGTATATGAGGAGATTTTTCAAAATTTATAATAACAATCATAACGTAATTTATGATTGATATATAGATTTGCACTAAAAAAAATTCGTATGTCCAGGTTTTTTCCAATTATTCCGTTTCATAATCTTTATCTTTTGTCATTTGAATATGTTCGTGCATCGAACGGATGTGAAACTAGTTAACATTTATTTCAAAAGGAGGTGAAGATAAGGGTGAAATTGTAAAAAAAATAAAGATGGGATGTATTTTGCAGTAAATTTCCAAGATAGGAATATTTTACATCAATTACCCAATTGAAATTTTGCCGGTAGAGTGGTACTTTAGTACGCTCAAGTAATTAAGAAATGCCGCTCACGTAATTAAGAAATGCCGTATTTCGTTTGATTTATTAATGATTAGTCATATTTCTATTTATGACACTAGAAGAAATCTCTAAAATTGTAAAAAAGTCTAGTGTCATAAATAGAAATATGACTAATCATTAATAAATCAAACGAAATACGGCATTTCTTAATATATATATATATATATATATATATATATATATATATATATATATATATTTCCAATCTGATTCTTTTTTTAAAAAAAAAAAATTATATTATTTAAATATTTTCATTCGATACGGTATTTTACGTTACTTCATTCATTTTGAGCAAATTCAAAATCTATTAGAAAGCTTGCAAGGCAGCCATGATAAATATGTTATGAACGAAGTTTAAAGTCCAAAATTATCTTGCATGAATTATTCAACACAAAATAAACCATAAATTATTGAAAGCAAAAACATTTATTATGAACTATGCATTTGTCGATCAAACAGCAAATAACTATTTTCTTAGAAAATAATGTGAATCAAACGATAAAAGTTGCGTAATGTCAACATTTTCTGCGTTTATATTTAAATCAATCATGCACATGTAATTTGCATTTAGCATTTTAGATAGGAAAATAATTTTCAGACAATTCAATTTCAAATAAATAATTTCCTTCCAACCAAATATTTGGATCTCAAACGGACTCATAAAGCGTATTTTTCCATTGTGAAAATTAGAGGCAAGCCTGTTTTTTAAGATTCAAGTTCAAATTTAACACGAAACGTATATAACCTCAACTTTAAGGTTTTAATTACGATTTTAATAATTCATTTAAAAATTAAAATATTATAGAATATATGAATAAATTAAGTAATTAATTAGGGTCATTTACATAAACAACGGCTGGAATAAATTTCTTGAAATAAATAAGCATGATCTCATTAGCCTCTGTTTGGAAAAAAGTTTTTTTTTTTTTATAAACAAAGAATGTAATATTTTCGAAGTAAAATATATGGTTGACAAGTGACTTAAAAAAATATGTGTGATTAAAAAGTGATTTGAATAATATTTTTTTTTTATAAACCTTTTCATAAATAATTGGGAAATACCCATAAATAGACCTATCAACATAAATAGTTTGAGAAATAGTCTTTGAAACTAAAACATTTGATAAAGGGAAATTATATCCACGCCACAATTATTGTTAATGACACTACATTTTAATTACAATAATTATCCATATTGTTTTGCTTACTTTGACAATTATTCTCTTATTATTTTTTTGTTTTATTCTTATCTTTAATCATTAATTAATTAATATATCTTATCTCTATTGACAATTTTATTTCAAATATTCTATTACATTGGAAAAAAAATATTTTTGAATTCTTGCAATTATTGTTTATCTTGCTTATTTAAATATAAAAGAGGTAAATAAAAAATTCTTCATTCCTAAAAAATTCTTTAGCCATCATTAGTGTGATATATTGTGTTAATTTAATAGAAATCGATGATAAAATTAAGACAAAAAAGTGAAGAGGTATAAGTGCAAAAATTGATAAAAATTAAGGATTATCATTACAATTAAAGTGTGGTGCACTTAACAAAACATGTGGTGTTAATATAATTACCCTTTGATAAATAGCCTTTGACAATTCAAACTCCCCCAAATAATCTCATTTTCAAACAAAGTCATCTAACTACAAAACAACTTCAATTTAGTCCCCAAATAAATTTTGTTGAAAACAAAATAATAAAATTATTTTTTACCTAATTAAATTTATGTCTGTTTACGACCCCACATACTTGAGGAAAAAAGGAAAGTTTAATTAGAAATTTACATAGAGAATATACAAAATTAGTTAGTATTGAAGCAGAATCAAGTACCAGAGCTATAGAATTATACGAAGACTTAAAAGATTGGTTAAACAACATATTGAATATTTGAGATTAATAGAAATAAATGAAATAAGACAAGAAGAAATATTTTTGACAAGAATCATAAGACGATTATAACTCCGCATATAATTTCCTAAGAAAATAGAGAGTGTGTTCTATGCACCCTGATAAAATTGGTATCAGAGCCCGTTACGAACCAGAAAATCATAATAAATTTATCAGAAGAAGAAAATATAATTGAAGAATTTCTAAAAAATGTAGAAAAACATAAAAAATCAAGTTATCTTTATTTACCAAAAAATAATTTGAACGAAGGATTTGAAGAAATGAATAAGAAATTGGAAAGTTTAGAATATAATTTACAATTAGGAAATACTATATTAGAAAAAAATGTAAAAGAAAAAGATAAAATCATAATTAATCCTCCTCAAAATTACAGAAGAAAAATTAAAGATAAAAATAAAGGAAAGGAAAAAACACATAAAATAAAACAATTTATGATAACAGATGTAAAAAAATTAGAAAGAAAAGTCTTAGAATCTACATGAGAAGAATATGATGAATATAAAATGAATTAGAATAATTAGCAAAACAAGTAGAAAATACTAAAATGAATACAAATCCGTCTACAAGTAACGTAAAAGAAGAATTTAGTAGCGATGAAGATACAAGTACTCCATATGGAACTTACATACCTAGAAAAGAAGGATTCCAAAGGTATAGGAAAACCCATAATAGATATAGTGAAAATATTATAAAACAATCCATAAAAGAAGTTAATCCAACAAAATCATATAATGAACCAATCCACATAACAAGAATATGGCTAGATTTAGATTGTCTGGATACAAACAAAGCTATTGAAACACGGACAAAAGGTACTGATTTAACAATACAATTTAATAAATGGGACACATATACAGCCTTTGGACTTATAGAACATATATTTACAGGTATAGTATCAGAATGGTGGAGAAAACTACCTGTAAATATAAAAAGAAGAATAAAATATGGAGAAAACATAACTGCAATGGAAAATTTAAGAATATGCAAAATGTGCGAATCAAAACGATATACAAGTAAATTTCAAGATTTATACTATACAATCATCCAAAGAGATTATACAGATAATAAGCCAATCTTAAGATCTTACTTCACAAAATTACCATTCCCATGGGGAACTAAGTTATTAAAAGAATATAATAAAATATTACTTGAAGGAGATGAAGAAGGAATATATATAGATAGTCTTGGAAGTAGAATTGAATTTACAAATATAATTATAAGTATTTGGTACAGAGAAGTACTAGAAAATAAAAAAGCATATAAGATAAGGAAGAACTCTTTATGTTGTTACAAAGATATAGGTCAAACAGAACAATTTGGATGTCATAAGAAGAAATATAACCCATATAAAAAACATAAAAGAAGATTATAAAATTTAAGTTTAAGAAAAGAAACTTCAAGTCATATAAAAAATATTTCAAGAAAAGGAATTGGTCTGAAAATCCCAAAAAGAAATATATCAAAAAAATGTAGATACTTCATTTGTAATCAAGAAGGACACATATCCCCCCAATATCCTAAGAGAAAAGATAAACATAATATAAAAGCTTTCAAAGTTTATGAAGAATTTATAGATGATAGTGATATAGAACCAATTAAATATTTTGAAGATTTAGACAGTGAATGTAGTAGTATTTATGAGTTGAAAACATTATCATCAGATGAAGAATCTGAAGAAAATATATATATGAATGAAATTCAAGAAGTACAAGGATTAGATATTGAAACAACTAAGGAAGTAGAAAACTCGGTAGAAGGAATTTGTCAAGAAATTACATTTAATAGCAAAAGATATAAGGAGATAACTAAAAGAATCTTAGACTTACAAGAAAAAGATGTATTTCATCAAGGATTCTTAGGAATACTCCCTAGGATGAACAAAACAATTGTAAGTATGAATTATAAAAAAATCCCAATTAACATAGAAGATGTAGTGGGAAAATCAGAATCCCAATAATTACTAAAGAATGGGTAAAACAAAAATTATTCAATATCCCATGAAATATTAAGAAGAATTTAAAATGTATTGAAATTGGAGGAATCCAAGTTATGATTAAAGAATTCTTTAGAGAATGTATGAATATACGTATTGAAACTTATTGCATAGATAACAGAATTTTACAAGATCCTATAGATGCTCTATTAGGAACTGTTGTAGGAAATCTAGTTTATCAGAAGATAATATTTACAGTAAAACCAATTTATGCAATCTCAATAACAGATGAAAATATAAACCAAAGTTTCAATCTCTATTATAGAATTGGAAACTTGAAAATGTTACATAAAAGTAAGGCTATTAGTTTAAGCATAAAATCAATATTTGCTTTTAGTACTAGCCATCATAATAATTTAAGGAAAATAACAGATAACATAATACCAAACAAAGATTTTGATGAATTGGCACAGTACATTCCGCCTAGAAAATATAAGGAACATGAAATTACAATACCAGAACAAATAATGCTTGATTTTCACAAACAAACTAAAGAAATTAATTATGAAGGAAGAATATTAAGAAAAGGTAGTGTGAAGCTACAAGGAGAAAATATTATTGCAAGATTCCCACCTAGAGGGAATTTTAATATAAAATGACTTAAAAACCAAAGTATTGATGAACCTGCAAGCTCACAATATTATATCAGGACTAGATATATCAACCAAGAATGGATCAAGAATGATCTTCTTGTTCTTATAGATACATGTGCAGATAAAAACCATGTAGATGCTAAATTTCTTAGCCACCTATAAGATTATGAGTTACCAAAAAAATATGTCTTTAAAGATTACTTAGGACATAATCTTGAAATATAAAGATATTTGAGTTTCCCTCTTATAATTATAGGAGAGAATCAAGGTGAACATAAAACAGAAATAATCTTATATAAGGATGACAATTATGAACTTAGCCAAACACCTATATTACTAGGAATGAGCTTTCTGGGAAAAGTAATCCCTTACAAGATATGTCAGGGATATATAAAAATAGCACTTGAAGGAAATCCAGTTATTATACCAAGGATAGATGAAAATATGAGATCATTGTTACCATGGAGAGGATAATAAATACCAATCCCATGAGTCCATATATTGAAGTTATACTCAATTTAAAAAATTATTGTAAATTAAAATTTCGTGCTTATTTAGATACAGGAAGTACTATAAGTCTTTACTTACCAAATGTATTACTATCTGAATATTAGAAATATGACTCAAAGAAAGTTGTAACTGCTACAGCAACAGGAAGAAATAAGATAATATATAGCAAATATGCTACACAAATACCTTTTCTAATATCTCTTAGAGAAGTATTTGTTGATAATATATATATATATATATATATATATATATATATATATATATATATATATATGTCAACTACAATTGAATGTAATATTTTAATAGGAAAAAATTTCCTATTAAAATATGCACCTTTTACTCAATTTATTGATAAATATATGTTCACAACAACTTGTGCACACAAGATATTTACACCTAAAATCACAAGATCCGTAAACATAACTTACAAAGAAATTAATCATCGGAGTTCCTCAACCCAGCGTGGTGGATGTTGGAGTACAGAAAAATTTAAACCAATTAATGTGCTAAAAATGATAATAGAAGATAAGTTAGAAAAACTTAGAAAAGAAATTTATGAAACTTATTTTGAAAACCCATTAGAAAAATGGGATACAGATAAGGTTAAAACCAAGATAGAACTTATAAAATCAGATACTGTAGTAAGAATTAAACTGATGAAATGCAGTGTTGAAGACCAAGAGGAATTTAAAGTCCAAATAAAAGAATTATTAGAAGCCAAACTAATTAGGCCAAGTAAAAGTCCACATAGTAGTCCAGCATTTATGGTAGGAAATATAGTGAAATAAAAAGAGGAAAAGCCAGAATGGTGATTAACTACAAAAGGCTAAATGAAGTTACAAAATTTGATGGATATTACTTGTCAAATAAGGACATCCTTATTAAACAAGTACAAAACAAGAAGATATTTTCAAAGTTCGATTGTAAATCAGGAATTTGGCAAATTATGCTCACAGAAGATAGCAAATCTTTAACTGCATTTAGCACTCATAATCCTTTAGGCAAATTTGAATGGAATGTAATTCCATTTGGATTGAACAATGCACTACAGATATTCTAAAGAATAATGGATGAGTTAATAAAACCTATTACTCATTTTTATATTGTCTACATAGATGATTTACTTATTCATTCAAAAATATGAACGAACATATTGAACATCTTGAAAAGTTTTGTTATATCATGAAAAAATATGGTATTACACTTTCTCAAAAGAAAGCTGAGATAACAAAAACAGAGATAGAATTTCTTGGATTATTTATAAAAGAAGGAGAATTGCAACTGCAATCTCATATTGGTGAAAAGCTTCAAGATTTTCCTGAAGAAATCAAAGATAAAAAAAAAATTCCAAAGTTTCCTAGGTATATTAAATTATGCTGAAGGATTTTATTGAAAATTGTGCCAAGTTAAAAAATTAGTTTCTTCCAAAATTAAGGAAAATTGTAATGTGGTCTTGGGATGAACAAGATCGGAATATCATCAGGAAGGTAAAAGATGAATTAAAAAATCTACCAAAAATTATTATTCCACAGGATGAAGATTTCTTTATCCTTGAAATTGATGCTTCAGATAACTACTGGGGAGTAGTACTTAAGATAAAAAAGAATCATAAAGAATATAAATGTAAAAAGAATTGTTCTTGTCCTGAAATACTTGCAGGATATACATCAAGAATATTCAAAAAAGTTGAAATGAGGTATGAAACAAATTGAAAAGAACTCATTGCTGTGAAGTGAGGAGTACAAAAATTTGAAGATTACTTGTTACCAAAAAAGTTCTTGATTAGAACTGATAATACACAAGTTAAAGCATTTTTAAAAAATAATGTTGATCCATCTATTGCCAATAGATACATTATCAGAATCCAGATATGGTTTTCATATTTCAAGTTTGATATTGAATATATTAAAGGACAGTCTAATTTTCTTCCTGATTATCTTAGCAAAGATGGAGCTGAAGGAATTGAAAACAAAAGTCCAGATACTTGAACTTAAAGTCTCTTGTTTGGAGATGCAAATTCAAAATATACAAGAAAGCCTTCTAGGAAGTACCAAGATAGCCCATTCGACAGAAAATACTTGTACAAAGTCTAGTAACCCTTCACCGGGTCTTATGAATACTAGCCCTCTTCCCGAGGATAAAGGGAAAGACAAGATAATATTAGGAACCCCTTTACAGAGAAAAATTAATCCTAATGTTTGCACTGAAAATATGGAACCTGATACAAAGCCTTCATTCAAGAAGGATAATCAAGACACCAAGAAAGTTATGAAAGCCTATTTACAGAGGAATGAAATTGATTCCAAAACCCGTATTGAGCAAATAAATCCAAAAGATGTGGTAAAAGTTTGCCACGAACAAAAATTACCAAACAAAGATAACTATGAAGAAGTTCTCTTCTTTATTGTTATTATCAATATACTGTCAGATTGGTATCTTGAATTAGGGAAATGGATGAAGACCCTACACTATGGAAAATACAACAAGATAAATTTCTATCCAGGAGTGCCAGCTAATCGGGTTCAAAACTGCTTTGAACTAGGGAATATACTTTGCATATATTCAAGCAAAGATCTAAGGAAAATTTCACAACTTCCCATAGATGTTAAAAAGGCAGTCCGAAGATTTACTGAAGTTATCAAAAGTACGAACATATATATCCGATTCTTTTCAGCCACAATGGAATGGGATAAATATGAAAGAACAATGATCCCATCATTTCATTGTATCAAGATAGGGATCACAAACCAACACTTCTTACCAACTAGCCAAAAAATTGTTAAGAATGGATATGAAGATATTGTTAACATGATTTCTTACAGAAGAGCTAAAAGATATAAAAAAAATATTTGATAATTTAAGTCAAGTTATTTCTAAAAAGAAAAAATTTGGTTATATCCTTCAGATAATCATGTAATCTACTTCAATGCAAGATTGCCATCTAAAGAAGTAGATATTTGTGAATTGGACCACATACTTGATAAAATTATTATCAATGAAGTAAGTGGAAGTAAAACTATGCACAAAAAGTTATGTAAGATGATGTGGGACCATCCAGAGCATAGATGTGAACACTGTTTTGTTGAAGATATGAGTCATGCATCACTCGATAGTACAGAATTCCCAGCAAAGTTCTTTGACTCAAGGATGGAAAAATAATGCTTCCAAATAGTGATCCTTTATCACTACTTTAGTAAAGTCATTTATTAAAGAAAAACTGTAGTCACTAAACAACAAGAAGATAATGAAAGGTAGCTGCCATAACAAAGACCCTTCACTCACTACTTTAATAAGGTCTCTTTATTAAAGAAAAATTGTGGTGTTTTTTCGCAATCTGGAAGATAACTTGTCAAGAATTATTGAAGCCAGCTAGCAAGAAAGATAAATGTACCGAAAAAAGTGGTTGATGACTACTCAAAGAGAAATTTATTGTAGAAGAGATAAGAGTCCTTTCTTGTCACCAAAAATGAGAGGAGGAAAATAATCTTGGACCTCTATAAAAGGGGGAAGAGATTCAGTGAAGAGGTATCCTGAAATATCTGAGTCAAGCACTTGTACTCTTTTATTCAAAACTTGTTTACACCACTTGTATTCAAGAAAAATATTGGTAGATAGTCTGAAAATAACAAAGATTGTAATAAGGTAATCAGTTATGGAGTTCTAAACTTCATATGGTGAGTACCAAAGATGTCTGTATGTAGTTTGTAGTATGTACAATGTCAATCTATGAATCAAGTGATGTTTGAATTTTTATCAAAGCTTTCTTAAAAAGGTTTTCGTTAAGCTTCTCATGACCCCCAGTAGTATTGATATTTTCTAAAATGAGTTTTCTTCTTTGAAGAATCTGTTGCTCAGCAGAAATCCCGTCAACTTTTTGATGTGTTGTGGCGTTTTGGGATAATATTTGAGCTTTATTTCAGTTTTAAAACTTGTTTTTAAAATATGTAGTTTTGGAAAAGTTCTAAGTAAGGTCTTCTTGAAAGGAGTCGAGATAGTGTTGAAAACAGAGACTCTGAATACTGTGAGATAGCGTATGTGGAAACACGACTAGTTCTCTAGAGTGAAAAGTGAAACGTTGATTGAAAAACTTTTTGCGGAAGCAGTTGTAGACCCAATTTATTAAAAAATATCTAATATTCATTTGATTCAAGGGATTGAATGAGTACATGCAAGGCAGCTATAGGACGACACTGGAGGGAAAACCTGCTTATTTCTATTTGATTATTGTAAGCTTACTTACTGTCAATTACATACTTTGATTACATGATTTTAATCATATGCTTCCACATGCTTGTTATTTTTAATTATAAACAATGATGATAGATAAGATATTGAGAGACATAGAATAGTTAAAGATAATACCTTTGACTTAAGATCCAGAGAGATAGAAAAACTTCTTAGAGAATTGAAACAAGAAAATAATCAAAAAAAGTGGGAAAAAAATTACTAAATAGCATCAGATATCATCAGTAAGAACAACAACAACGAAATCTAATTTGGTTACAAGAAAATACTGAAATTAGATTCCCAGGTTTAGTTTTACGAACCTTATATCAAGAAAATAGAATAGTTAGACATAATCCTGATCAAACTGATCGTTTGAATTTATGAACACTTCACAAGCATCCACTTCTAGTGATTGTGATAAACTGTATTTTGGATGATAAAGATATTTTGTTTTTATTAACTATTACTGAAAAATATCAAGACATATATTATGTTGCCTAGTCCAAATTAGAAGAAATATATAAAGATATTGATTACACTTGCATAAATAATATAAAATTCAACTTTGTTGAAATTGCCAAAAATATAAATATAGTTTATAATATATCAATCGAACATAAGAATATAGAAGAAGAAGTTTCGAAAGGAATAGTATTAGAATATATAAGTAAGCAAGATCCTCCCAAATCATTTGAAACATTATCAAAATATAAAGAGTACTTAGAAAAATTGAAAGAATTACGAAAAGTTCAAATAAATTGTCCTGAGTTAAATCAACCAGAATAAAGAAAGGATATATCTTGCAATTTATTCATTAAGGTTAATTTTGACTTTTCAATAAAGAAGTCTATATTACTAAAGTTATTAATTGTCAAACCTATTTAACTAAAAACCCCTAAATAATTTACCAAACGTGGGCTTAATAATGTTAGAAAAGTGTTTTATAAATCTTATAACGAAAAAAAAAGAAGTAAAATAGAAAGCACAATAAAAATTGAAAATTATTCATCATCTTCTTCTCATTCCCTTCAATCCCACCCACCCCAACCATCACCCATAAACCCAACCCATCAAACCAAAACCCACAATCACCAAGTTGTCCTTTTTATTGACAATTATTCTTTGAAATACCTTAGTTCATAGAGAAATTTGAACACAAGGCATGCCATGGTTGATCATCTATAACAATTTACATTCTGTAAGGTTTCAGGTCGTACATGTACAGCGAAAATTAAACAGACTCGAAACCATAGCCCGAATCAACATTGCACTTAGATAGTTACTGTGATAAAGATAATACCTTTTATGAATGTCTTGAATCTGAAATCTGAAACATGGGGTACAATATTGTTACTGATGATTATGACCAATTACAGATGACTGTGACTGATTAATAGATAAGTTGTGGCCTAAAAAATATTCAAGATTGCGACAAAATTTGTGAATGTGCTTGTAATTTGTTAAGTTGTGACCAAATTATTTAAAAATTGTGATCAAGAAATAAATTCTGACTTATAAAATTGATATTTGTGACCGTAAACTGTATATTTGTGACCACATAAAATCGAGATCTGTCACCGATAGATAAGTTTTGACTTAAGATTTTTGAAAATTGTGACAAAAAAATTACTCGTGATCGAAATTTTCATAATTTATGACCAAGAAAGATGTTTTGACCAATAAAATTTGTAATTGAGAAAATATTTGTGACCTATAAAATTCATGATTTGATGCGATTCCAATCGGGGAACGCAACGAATAACGCGAAATAACAACACGAACAATATGAAAGATCTAAATTCAGCAAGAAAAGAAAAGAAAAAGACTCAGGAAATAATAAGAACAATAAATAAAATATAGGATTTCAAATAGGACCTTGACCCAACAATCACGACGTGAAGATTCAATGATGCGGATTGAAGAACTGGCATTTTAGAAACGTCACAAGGGATGTCAAGTTCCTTGATAAGTTTCTGATTGGAATGTCACAAATATTTCACAATATTTGATAAGTTCGGAATTGGTGTTCTTGAAGAACAAGAAAAGGAATCCTCCTTTTACTAGAGAAAAAATCTCCATTTCAATTTCATAATATCAAAGTTGTCTGCTATTCATAATGAAAAACATAACATAATATAATCAAAAACACCTTAAGACTAGTGTAGTGACCAAGAATTTTCACGCATTAAATAATTATTTTAAATTATGAAATCGTGCCGCTGCGATCTCACTCGTTTTTAATTTAAAGTAACGACGTATTCGTCTAGCCGAGTCGAGAAATATCGAGTCCATTCGATTCTAAATAAATTCTGAATTTATAAAATTATATGATTTTATTTATTTATTTAAATTATTCATTCCAAAATCGTTTTAAATTTCAAAAATTTATGAAGCTCATTTTATCAGATCCATTTTCCTACTCAGTTGATTTAAGCGTATTATTTTTCTCAAATTCCGTGTATTGCGTGTAAAGATTTTCAAAATGCCTAATCAACCTATACTACCACCAACTTCCACTAACCACATCAATCCCATGTCTTATCAATTCTCATACTCTACATCACCAACCCATTCCTCACCAACCCACTCCATATTATACATCATCAGAATTTCCTCTCCCTGCACATACCACGACACTGGTTTCAACAACAATCATCATCATCACCACCATATTCGTCCACTGCATCCAAACCAAAACAACCACCATCCTCCATCTTCAACACCAACCGTGCCTCTACCCCAAACGACCCCAACCGCACAATACCACCTCTGAAAACTCCACTGCCCATTACGTATTTCCCCTTTTCTTGACCTCCAAATCATCATCATCACCACCACGACCAGCCACCATTGAAACCACCTTGTAACACCAGCCGACCGCAACCACACAAACCCACCACACCGTAGCTAAGATCGAGCCTAACGCAACCACCTCCATCACTCTCAAACGCCCACTGCACATCATCCAAATCCCCACCAATAATAAGTCAAATCAAACCCAAAACTGAGAAGAACCGAAGCCAAGTACTTACCTCGACCTCAGGCCCCTTCACTGCCGGATCTATTGCCAGCATATGGACGGATTTTTCGTCAAATTTTTCGCACCCAATCAGCACCAAACCGTGCCCTTTTTACTACCATCTCCTCCTCCTTGTCATCCCCACCCGACAGTAGTGATACCGCCGTGGTATTGCCGGCGGTTGGCGCCAGCAGAGCACACCACCGGAACCCCCTTCTCGCGAGCACCTCTCCCCTTTCTCTGCCTTCACGAAAATGGAGAGAGAGAAATGTTTTGTCTTAAATATGGATTTTGGAAAATTTACATTTTAGTCCCCCAAGTTTTAAAGTTATTTAAGTCAGTCCTCTTGGTTTTAAAACTAATCATTTCAGCACCTTTAGTTTTTAAATAATTTTAATCAGTCCCTTCATTTTAAAAATCAATTATTTCAATCCCTACAATTTAATATCCATTTTGAGCTTCAACTAAAGTTTTGAAAATTTACATTTTAGTCCCTCAAGTTTAAAAGTATTCATTTTAGTCCCCCAACTTTCAAATCAATTTCAGTCCCTAAATTTTAATTTATCATTTTTAAATTATAAATTTCAAAATGCTAATTTAACTGATTTTTTTTATTTGGCCAGACGAGGCGTACGGAGATTTAAAGGATTGAAGTCATTCCGGCTCAATTTTGCACTCGTTAAATTTAAGGAAAACTCGCCCCTATTAATTGATTTAAATTATGAATGCATGTCAATGTGTATGTTATGTGACATATGTGAAAGCCATATTTATGAAAAGGGATGAGAATGTATTTCTTTGAAAATATTTATGTTGTGATGCTTGTCATAACTTATATGCTTTTATGCATGAGAAAGAAAGAAGATAATAACTTGCAAGATAAATGATGATGTTATGGATAACTTATGTGCCTTAATAGCATGAGAAGAAAGTGTAACCCACACCCAATGATTTTAAAGAGCCTATGATTTTTCAAATAGAAGCCATGTGCTTTAATGCACGAGAAGAGCAACCCACACCATATGATTTCTAAAGAGCCTGCATTTATGTGTTCAATTACAATGTAGATTAATTAATTGACGATGAGTTTACTGAATATTTCTATTAAATGCTCATGTCTATTTTAACAATATTTGCAGATTTCGGAGAGGGTGGCAAATGATGTCTGATTGTGGCAATAGTCGTTAAATAGTTGAAAATCTTATTTTGATGATCCGTATTTCCAAACATTGGATATTTTTGAGATTTTCAATTATTTGAGAAATTATGACATTGTCAATTGTTTTGTAATATTAATGACTCGATTTATTATTTCAAATTGTTTTATAAATGTTTTCAAGTTTTATCGACCATTACAGTTTATTTAATGTTGACAAAAATGAATTTCAGTTATTTCTTTCGCTAGAATATTATTTTAAAGTTTAGAACAGAAAATGACGTGGTGAACCGAGTATTTAGAACTCGGGGCGCTACAACATGGTATCAGAGTCAGTCTGCGTTTCTGTAGACTGAAGAATTTTCAAAAAGAAATTTCAAGAAACATTTTACATTATTTAATTATTATCAATGAAGATTGCTACTGCCATCATGCGTCCCACCAACTCCGAAGTAAAGAAGTTTATGATGTTTAACTTTATTTCAATATTTCAGATACTTATTTTAATGATTTATGAGATTTAGAAGAAAGATAAAGAGATTGTATCTGAATAAGAAAGAAATGAGTTTTGGAGCAGAATGAAAAATTTTATCCGAATCAGAAAAGAATAGAAAGAAAGAAAATGAGCGTTGAGCATAATGGGAATAATATGACTTAAGAATGATTTTATAATAATTTTTGTCCCCGAATTTAGAAATGATGAACCCTAACTGGACTTTGCATAATTGGTTTTAGACATGGCACCATTTACGAGGAGTCCACAAAGAGGATTAGATACTATTTTCGGAATATCTATCATTTAGACCAACACCTCATGTAAAGATATATGACCACACTATTGACTAATGTACCACGTGTTATGAGGCCATGGCTAGTGATTTTAGAGTAGCTGTTGCGAAAATTCATTAGTCACTTGTTGTCAACATTTTCAGTAAATCAACAAGAAATAGCAAGCCAATTTTATGAGATTGTGATGAGATAATAAGAGTATAAGTAATATGATTTTATTGAGACTTTTATGAGAAGAATTATGAAATTATAGATTTAAATACTTGGTTCTTAATTATTGGGAATTAAAGACTTGATATTGTGTTTGAGTAAGTAATTTTCTTCCTCTATTTTGAGAGAAATTTATAATGTAGTTTGTTCTTGTAATGGATTTTTGGGAACTATGATTTGTGGCATATATTTATAAGTATGACTAATGAGTGGTCTTTTGAGCCAATTAATGTACTGAAGGAAGTGGCATTTTGATATTGGAAACTATGATTTGAAATTTTTATGTTGAGGAATTATGAATTGATTTTCTGGGATATTTTTGGTGGTATTGAGGTTTGTTGGAATTGTTGTCAATATTTAAATTGTTGTGGTCAGATGTAGAGTGTAACTACAAGTTGTTATTGTTGGTTTTGAAGTATACCTACAGGTTGGATAAGTCCAAATTACAAGGGAGACTCTGCCTAGAATTTTATCATTTTGAGTTAAGAGCATAGTATGGTAAGCAACCCACTAAGGGGAATTGAGGTTAGACTTGCAAATTCATTTACACCACAAGCGAGATTTAGTAAATGAATAAAAAGGGATAATGACTCTTGAGATATTTTTGGCTTCTTCGAAGTATAATCAATTTTTTAATGGATATAGTTATATTGAAATGCTCTTCCTATTTCACAATTTCAAAAACAAGATGATGTATACAACTACTTGGATATCAAGATATACATGAAGCGATGTGATGACTTGATGCATACATTGGGAAATGTCAAGTTATATTTTGAAAGATGAGTGAAGACAAATATTATGCCATTATGGGGAAGAATCTTAATTATTCTTGGGAACAAATTGAGTATTAGTATGAAATGATCACTTATATTGGAGAATATTATAAATTATGTTGGTATGTGATAATACTGTTGATTTATTTTGGAAGTTGATTGGTAGATGATGTGTTAAAGATTTGGTTATTTACATGTAATATGATTATTTGGAAAAGACAATTATCATGAATGGGAGATATTGAAAATATTTTATTGTGAGATGCCTTAAAGGAGTAACCATTTATTCAAAGTGAGAAATTGGGGACATGTGATTGAATGTTTGGAATTATGTGAGATAATGATGATTGTCATAAGGTCATTTGAATATAAAAGGTACATTAGATAATTATAAGGAATAATGTGATTTTTCTTATGGTGAGAACTGAAGGTGATGATGTGTTGAGATTATGAAATAAGTTGACTTTCCATGAATAAGTTATGCTATATTTGGTTTTAAGTGGTATTCAAAGAAAGATGGGTCTCAGTCATGGAAAATAAATCGGGGTTTCCTCGTAATTTGAATGATTCACTGATGTACAATAAGTTTTCATTTATGATACTAGAATATTATGAGAGAAAAATTATTGGTGAAATTGATGAAAGAAATTTTATCGGATCCTGGATTTGTTCAAGTATTGCAGAAGTAATGCATTTGATCGGAGGAAATTTTATGATGGATCATATCTTGAAATTTTAGAGATTGTTATTGATGGTATCTTGTTTCGAAAATAAGAAATGAACTTTTATGCATTTGTCCTTGTGGATAGGATTTGTGGCAAATAGGGATAAGACTTCACAATGATTACTTACCATGGAGTAGTGTGTTGCTAAGAAAGAGTGACAAATGGTAGAATCCAAGATTTATTGAGTTTGACAGATTGATATATAATCTTAGTGAGTATTCTGGCGTATAAAGGTTCATGTGATAAATATGATGGTTATTATATTGTAATTTTAGGGAGATTGATATGAATTTTTTTTGAGGTCGTATGATACGATGATAAGTGGCATGTTACACTATTACTACAAGATATGGTGACTAAACGGTTAATGGATGTTATGGTTATCCCGTGAAAAATTGTGTGAATATATTGAGTCAATTGATCTTATCTTGATGGTTTATCGAATTATGGTGAAATATTACATACGATTGGGAATCTTCATTTTGAGTCATAAGATATATGGATTTATTTAAGATTTTGGTGATGCAGTTTCGAATACTTATTATCGGTTGTACTTTAGATGTGAGCAAAATATTTTGCTACAATAATGGAAAACTTGAGATGATCAGTTGTGTGATTTTTACGTATAATGAGATTGTATCTTTGGGTTAAGTAAACTTGATGAGGAATCCTATATGATTCACAGAAGTCTTATTTATTGATCCTATACTTAATCGAAGTATTGTTCAAAGCATGACACAAATTAAAGTTGGAGAACAGGAGAAATTGTATCTTGAACTTCAGATTGAGAAGTTAGTGAGGTTTCTTAAGTTTGAGAATATCATATCTGATCCTTATGATGATACTTTAAATTAGTACATTAGTCCTCAGCTAGAATGAGTATGTGATACCAAGTACTTGATGCATGATTTAGAGGTATGGACTAAAGGATTTAAGTTTAAACTCCTCCAATTTTGAAAAGGAAGTTTCAGTCGAGTTTAGAAATGATTACATTTGTAAATATTTTCAGAAAGATTCTGCCAAGTTTGGGTTTTGTACTCAATATTTTGGAATTGATATCGCGTTTTAATATTTTGGATCATAAGGATTTATTCTTGATCAATCTTCTTGATTTTAGTTTAAGCATTTGAACAATTAATATTTATATCGTGGGTTCGATATCAGTATAGATCCTTGAAAGGTTGGAAAGAGAAGGTCAGTGAATGAGTTAATAAGTTGGATAATGTCGGATGATTGATTGACTTCTACATAATAGCTATCAAGCGTCTTTTCGTGTAGCTTTGTATGAGGTACAAATATATATTAGAGAGGTTGTTCGATTTCATGGATTTCTAGTGTCCATTTTTCGGATAGAGATCCGAGATTTACTTCGAAATTTTGGAAAAGTTTACATGTGGCAATGGGTACTAAATTAAATTTTAATACTGCCTACCATCCCCAGAAAGACGGGCAGTCTGAACGCAATATTCAGACGCTGGAGGATATGCTGAGAGCATGTATGCTAGACTTGAGTGGTAGTTGGGAGAATCATCTACTATTGGTGGAATTTGCCTACTATAATAGTTTCCAGGCTACCATTGGTAGGCACCATATGAAGCATTGTATGGAGGCGATGTCGATCACCGGTCTATTCGGATGAGGTTGGTGAGAAGAAATTATTGGGACCAGGGCTTATTGAAAGAACAGTTGATGCTATCGAGTAGATCAGACTGCGAATTAAGACTGCGCAGGATAGACAGAAAAGCTATACCGATCAAAGAAGAAAAGACTTAGAGTTTGAAATTGGAGAGAAAGTGTTCTTGAGAGTAGCTCCTATGATGGGTACTTTTCGTTTCGGCGAGAGAGGGAAATTAAGGCCTCGTTTCATCGGACCATTTGAAATACTAGAGAAAGTGGGTAATGTGGCTTATCGTTTAGTTTTGCTACCAAAACTTGCAGCTATTAACAATGTTTTTCATATTTTCCCTATTGAGAAAGTATGTTCATGATCCAAATCATATGGTGAATTATCAGTCTATTGCAGTTCAGAAGATTTGTCTTATGAAGAGGCACCTATGTGCATAGTAGAGAGAAAAGTCCATGTCTTAAGAAACAAAGAGATTCCTTTAGTCAAAGTCCAGTGGGTAGACACAATAGTGATGAGGCTACTTGGGAAAAGAAAGAGGAAATCCTAGCCAAGTATCCAGAAATCTTAGATCGAGTAAGTTTAATTTTGAGGACGAAATTATTTAACGGGGGTAAGGTTGTAGCGACCAAGAATTTTCAAGCATTAAATAATTATTTTAAATTATGAAACCGTGCCACTGCGATCTCACCCGTTTTTAATTTGAAGCCACGACGTATTCGTCTAGCCGAGTCGAGAAATATAGAGTCCATTCGATTTTAAATAAATTCTGAATTTCTAAAATTATATCATTTTATTTATTTATTTAAATTATTCATTCCAAAATCGTTTTAAATTCCAAAATTTTATGAAACTCATTTTATCAGATCCATTTTCCTACTCAGTTGATTTACGCGTATTATTTTTCTCGAATTCCGTGTATTGCTTGTAAAGATTTTCAAAATGCCTAATCAACCTATACTACCACCAACTTCCACCAACCACATCAATCCCATGCCCTATCAATTCTCATACTCTACATCACCAACCCATTCCTCACCAACCACGACACTGGTTTCAGCAACAATCATCATCATCACCACCATATTCGTCCACTGCATCCAAACCAAAACAGCCACCATCCTCCATCTTCAACACCAACCCTGCCTCTACCCCAAACAACCCCAACCGCACAATACCACCCCTGAAAACTCCACTGCCCATTACATATTTCCCCTTTTTTTTGACCTCCAAATCATCATCATCACCACCACGGCCAGCCACCATTGAAACCACCTTGTATCACCGGCCGACCGCAACCACACAAATCCACCACACAGTAGCTAAGATCGAGCCAAACGCAACCACCTCCATCACTCTCAAACGCCGACTGCACATCATCCAAATCCCCACCAAGAAGCCAAATCAAACCCAAAACTGAGAAGAATCGAAGCCAAGTACTTACCTCGACCTCAGGCTCCTTTGCTGCCGGATCTATTGCCAGCATATGGACGGATTTTCGTCAAGTTTTTTGCACCCAATCAGCACCAGACCGTGCTCTTTTTACTAACATCTCCTCCTCCTTGTCACCCCCACGCGACGGCGGTGATACCGCCGTGTTATCGCCGGCGGTTGGCGCCGGCAGAGCACACCACCGGAACCCCCTTCTCGCGAGCACCTCTCCCCTTTCTCCACCTTCACGAAAATGGAGAGAGGGAAATGTTTTTTTTCTTAAATATGGATTTTGGAATATTTACATTTTAGTCCCCCAAGTCTTAAAGTTATTTAAGTCAGTTCTCTTTGTTTTAAAACTAATCCTTTCAGCATCTTTAGTTTTTAAATGATTTTAATCAGTCCCTTCATTTTAAAAATCAATTATTTCAATCCCTACAATTTAATATCCATTTTGAGCTTCAACCAAAGTTTTGAAAATTCACATTTTAGTCCCTCAAGTTTAAAATTATTCATTTTAGTCCCCCAACTTTCAAATCAATTTCAGTCCCTAAATTTTAATTTATCATTTTTAAACTATAAATTTCAAAAGGCTAATTTAACTTATTTTTCTATTTGGATAGACGCGGCATACGGAGATTTAAAGGATTGAAGCCATTCCCGCTCGATTTTGCACTCGTTGAATTTAAGGTAGACTCGCCCCTATTAATTGATTTAAATTATGATTGCATGTGAATATGTATGTTATGTGACTTATGTGAAAGCCATTTTTATGAAAAGAGATGAGAATGTATTTCTTTGGAAATATTTATGTTGTTATGCTTGTCATAACTTATATGATTTTATGCATTAGAAAGAAAGAAGAGAATATCTTGCAAGATAAATGATGATGTTATGCATAACTTATGTGTCTTAAGAGTACGAGAAGAAAGAGCAACCCACACCCTATGATTTTTGAAAGAGAAGCCATGTGCTTTAATGCACGAGAAGAGCAACCAACACCCTATGATTTCTAAAGAGCATGCATTTATGTGTTTAATTATAATGTAGATTAATTAATTGGCGATGGGTCTACTGAGTATTTCTATTAAATGATCATATCTATTTTAACAATATTTACAGATTTAGGAGAGGGTGGCAAGTGATGGATGATTGTGGCAATAGTCGTTAAATAGTTGAAAATCTTATTTTGATGATCTGTATTTTCAAACATTGGATATTTTTGAGATTTTCAATTATTTGAGAAATTATGACATTGTCAATTGTTTTGTAATATTAATGGTTGGGTTTATTATTTCGAATTGTTTCATAAATGTTTTCAAGTTTTATCGACCATTACAGTTTATTTAGTGTTTCCAAAAATGAATTTCAGTAATTTCTTCCACTAGAATATTATTTTAAAGTTTAGAGCAGAAAATGACGTGGTGAACCAGGTATTTAGAACTCGAGGCGCTACAACTAGCCCTAGCCGCAATTAGGGTTCAAAATGTGGAGATAATTATTTAAAAACGAAAAACAATTAAAATTCACGAAAATCCGGAAAATTGAAGTTACGGCCGTGAAAGAAAGTCTTACGGCCGTAAGTAATTTTCTGATTGACCATTACAGTCGTGACTTCCGGACTTAAGGCCGTAAGTATTGTTTTGTTGGAATACTTTATTTTGCCTGAGAACAAGTTACAGCCATGAGTTTTCTTTATTTACGGCGTAAGAATCAAAAACTTGGAATTTTGCCCCTTGCCTCGAGAGAGAGTTACGGCTATGAGAGTCTATTGTTACGGCTATAATCATGCTTCTGGCCCTCGAACTTGGACCCTTCACCTTGGCTTGATCAGTCCATCTTCTTGGCCCGATCTCAACATGGAACTTGCTCCGTTTCTCACATATATCACTGTAGTATTGTTGATAGCTCGACTTCTCCTTTCGACGCCTACTTTGGATCACATCATGATTTATGATCGAGAAATAAGTCGTGATCTATAAATTTTTAATTTGTGATCGAAAATCAAGAAATTAGTTGTGAACCATATTTGTGATCAAGAAATAAGTCGTGACCTTTAATATTTGTGATTTGTGATAGAATAATAATTTTTGATCAATTAATTTGATAATTTCTGATCGAGAATAAGTCGTGACCTGTAAATTTATTATGTGTGACCGAAAATTAAGTTGTGACCAAACAATTTTATAATTTGTGATCTTGAAATTTCATAATTTGTGACCTATAAAATTTGTGATCATAAATTCTATAATTGTGACATCAACTTATTTAATTACCAAAACCTGATTTTTGTATTAAAAAAACAAGCTTTTTAAATTTTAAATTCCATCTTTTAAACTCCTAATGTATTATGTATCTAACCCTTAATTCTAACACATTCAAGTTACTCTTTTACATTACGTTGCTCTTTTTTATTTATAAATAAGGAATTTAACTTTTTTGAGATAAAATATGTGGTTGAAAATATATTTTTAAAAAATATATGTGTTTAAAAAGTGTTATGGAAAAATGAATAAATTGAATTCCTTAGTCATATTGTAACAAATATTCCATGCAATCACTAAGTGAAATCAGAATTTGCCACTACACTACTTTAAAAGCATTGGACAACATACCTTTTGTCATTTTTTTGCTTTTAAGATGTCACTTAATAATCAGGCTTGAGGTAAAATTTGGAAAAAGTCAATATCATAAATAAAGTTACATTAGCGATGGCCAACCATAAAATCTACGATTTATGCAATAATGTTTGGCTAAGCTTAACAAATTTTCTGTTGTTGCAAAATTGTGTGATCACTATTGATTATTGTCAGTTCCATTCACCTGAGCAGGAAATACACTTTGCCTTGCAAGCAGTGGCGGATTTAGAAAATATGTTCAGCACGGACGGATACTGATAAAAAAATTTCAGAACGGACGGCTTTCAGTAAAATAACTGAATTTTTCAAAAAAATACAAAAAATTCCTACTAAATTTTTTTTTCGGACGGAGGCTCGCCATGTGGATCCGCCCCTGCTTGCAAGGTTTTGTTGCCTTGCATGGAAAACCTTGCAAGGCAAAGTAAATTCATAATTTCAAGCCGGGCCGAAAAACCTTGTAAGGCAAAGTAAATTCATAATTTCAAGCAAGGCCGGGCCGGCCTTGCTTGAAATTGACATGTAGCGGCTGACAACATATATGTTTTTTGTTATTTATTTATTTTTTGTATGTTTTTTTTCCTTTTTCAATATGGTATTCTTGTTGTCATTTTTTTTTTTTTTTTGTATTTTTTTGTGTGTTTTTTATTTTGCTTTTCAATATGTTATTTTTGTCTTTTATTTTTACGTTAATAATTTTATATGTACATATATTAAATTTTTTTTGATATTAATAATAACACCGTAATTTTCATATGATATTTATAATAACATTGTAACCAATTACGACAAAATAAATAGACATTGCATAAATTAGATAAATTTTCTTAAAATACAACTCAAACTACGTCGGAGTAAAACAATAAGTGGTTTAATTGTCTTCATCTTCGTCAAACTCATGGAATATACCATAATCACTGCTACCAATATCATTGTACCTATTTTCTTGAGTTTCGTCTCAAAAATACTGTGGATGATAGGGTTCATCCACCAGCTAACTCCTACAAGGTGTGGAAAAAAATCAATTTAAGTGTAAAAATAGTATAAAATAATACAAAATAATAGTTATCGATCAAATAACCTCGACTGTAATTTCGGACAAGTTCTTTTGTCATGTCCACTTTGACCACAAACACGAAAACTTCTCTTCGACTGAGACATGGCTATCTCCTTGGATGATTTCAATCTCTTTCCGCACCCTTCTGTCTTGAACGAAGTAGGATCAACCACGAGTTGGATACCTTCGCTGCTCTTGCTAATAACCCTACTCATTCTCACATCTCCTCCATCATCCACGGCTTTTACCTGTATTTTCAAGTTTCGAAATCCATCCATTAGTAATGTTGTACAAACATCAGTCAAAGCACCTTCGTCCACGAACTCTGCCGCAGTCTGTTTGCATCCCATGCCGAGAAATCAATGATTGACCACATGTTTAGGTCGTCGTTGTTCAAAAATGGAATTGCTTTTGCATTTTGCGTCCACCGACCTACAATGTACTTATCTGGTAACAACATCACCTGTTTCCTAAGCATTAATGCGAGCATGTGATGACATGGATATCCTTCAAACTCAAAAGTTCTGCAGCTGCATGCTATGAAGTCAATGGCCCTGAAGTAGGTCAACTCATGTTGGTGATGATATGTTTTTTCAATGTCAAAACGCGTTACGGCATACGTAAAGAAACCCTCATATGTTGATTTCTTTGAGTAAATGTAGTAACTACTTTGAGCTAATACCTCACCAACATCTCTAGCAATGGTGTAGCGACTGAGAATTTTCGTGACTCATTTAAATAAATATTTTTATTTTAAAAACATATCGCTACTACTTTGTCTATTTATTTATTTATTTTAAACACGTGTTCGTCTAACCAAGCATGTGAAATTAGATTTATTTAAAATCTTTGTCAAATTCCAATTTTTATCAAAAGTATTTCCAATGTCACAATTTATTTGAAGTCCAAACTTTAATTATGAAAAGGGTTAATTGCACCCTCTACCGTGTTTTGAGGATGAAATGCATAAATTACTGTGTCAAGAACAAAAATTGAAATATACGTTCATTTCTTCCCGGTTGCTTCAATTCTGTCGCGCGTCTTCTTCCATCTTCTCCCCCACAGAACAACCACCACCACAGCACCGCGCCACCACCAAATCACCACCACCGAACCACCACCAGATAACCCAGTCACCAATCATCGCCAGCAGCCACTACAACCAAGAACCCAACCACAAACAGCCAGTAAAGAACCACCACAAATACCCAACTGTCAGAATTCTGTTAAATTTCCACCGGAGCTCTGATTCAATTCCACCGGCCTACGACTAAAAAAATATGGCTGCTATCAGATTTCCGTTCACTTTCCACCGGTGCTCTGATTCAGTTCCATGATATAAATTTTTTTTGCTTGCGGTTGTTGGGAATAATGTTGAATGATGAAGATGTACTGCTGTAGCACCTCTCCTACTCCGATTCTGCTTGGCTGAAAATAAGAAAATATTGTGTGAAAATCGTTTGATTCTAGTTTGAGACAAAGTTTCATAATTAAAAGTGTTAAGTTTCAGCTATGATACTATAATTTCGCTCAAAGTATCATAAAAAATTAATAAAGTTTCATATTTTGATACTAAAAATTTGAAGTCATGTTGTGATATTTTACAAGTATCTTATGATACTTTAAGTATGTTGTTGTGAAACTTGTAAAGTATCATAAGATACTTACAAAGTATCATGTTGTGATACTTGCAAAGTATCACAACGTGATATTTGTGAAAACAATATTTTTCCTAAAAAACAAAAATGAAGTATTTTTCAATTTTTTTTAAAAATGAAGTAAATTTCAATTATGGTACAAAAATATGGGTATTTTTTCAAACGTCCCTTATGAAAATTCAAATTATTTTGAGTCCAAGTTTTTACTTATTTTAGGTCCAACACCATAAGCCCAAATGTCATTACCAATCATCTAAGCACTTTTAAAACCCAATCAATAAATTCTTGGCCCAACTAAATCAACAGCTTCTTTCCCAAGTATTTCCTTACACAACATATACTCACTTCCACAATTCTCACAATTTTCCTTAATCAAAGATTTAACCTAAACTACCATGTTTAACACCTAAATCAACCATTAAGTAGATCCCTCACCTCATTGCCCACGACACACCAAACTTCACAACTTCTGGGTATGTCTCTTCCCCTCTCTCAAACTTCTTCATCCTCCTCCAATCTGTATCAAAGCAACTTGAAACACCACTGTCATCACAAACGAGCCTCGAAACATAACTTCTATAATCTACAAATTCCAATTTCACACACAACACGAACGAACCATTCAATTTCACAGTAACCACCCATGATCAAACCCGCTACCACAACCCATTTCGAACCCCACTACCGACCAAGCCGAGCCTCACCAATTACCAAACCACCACAGACACCACCACAAAACCCATCACTGGAAGCCAACTTCCCAACGACAGCCCTTCACCATTGTTACCACCACCACCACCCCCAACTGCCATTGCCTCACCCAAAAGCCACAATCAAATTTCCCCAAATCAAAACCCAAAATCAAAGAATAAACTTATCCCAATCCCTTACTTCAACTGTCAGCCCATCTTTCCGGAAACCCAAGCCTTGATTGCCTTCTATTCCTCACCAAGAAAATTCGCCCAGGGCCACTTCCACCCTTACCGCACTCGACGCCGCCACGGGCCTGCGGCTCCATTGCCGGATGTCGCGACTGAGAGGAGGTCGGAGCCCTCTATCGCCAACTCCCTCTCTCTCTCTCTCTCTCTCTCTCTCTCTCTCTCTCTCTCTCTCTCTCTCTCTCTCTGTGTGTGTGTGTGTGTGTGTGTGTGTGTGTGTGTGTGTGTGTGTGTGTTGGACAAAAATGAGAGAAGGAAATGTTATACTTTGTTTTGGTTTTACAAAAATTAATCTTTAGACCTCAAATTTTGAAAAGTACTTATTTCAGCCCTTTTAGTTTTAAATTTCGTTTAGTTCAACCCTTTAGGTTTTAAAAGTCTTACTTTGGTCTTTTGGTTTTAAAAGGGTTTAATTCAGTCCGTGCAAACTAGTTCCCTTGATTTTCAGCCTCAATGTTTCTAGTCAGTTGATTATGATTCAAAAGTTTCTACTAAAATATAATTTGGCCAAAAAATTTTGGGGTTTGTCAATTCAGTCCCTAATTTCAATTATTTGCACAAAGTCCCAAATTTTTACACATTACCATTTCAGACCAAGCCTTACACTTTTAAATCCCTACTTTCTTTAAAATTCAAATTTAGTCCCTAAAACTTTATTTTTGTCACTTTAATCTTTAAATTTCAAAAGTATTAAATTAGTTTAATTTTCTTTTGGCTAGACTCGCCCCCACTAATTAGTTTAGATTATAATTCATGTATTATGTGTACTTTACATGATTTAAATGCTTTGATGCATGAGAAAAAACAAGAATATCTCTTATGAACAGTGTTCTAAAAAGCGTGAAGCGTGATGAAGCGGGGAGCCCGAGTGTCAAGCTTTTCAAGCTTAAGCGGGAGTATGCGTTAAAAAGCGTTAAAAAGCGTTTTTCAATTCCTATATACAAAATTTAAATTTTACACATATTTTAACCCCTAAAAAAAAATTGAAAAAAAAAATTAAAAAAATTCATAAGCGCGCTTTGGCTCGCTTCGGGTCACGCTTCTCGCGCTTCGCCGCGCTTAAGCGTGCTTACTCGCGCATAACACGCGCTTTTTTCATGCTTTTTAGATAAAAAAAATTCAGACGCTTTTCGCTTTTTTGACGAGGCTGAGTCGCGCTTCGCGCCTAGGCGCGCATTGTGCGTGCACAACGCGCGCGTTTTAGAACACTGCTTATGAGATAAAAATTAGAATGTGGTTACGCATGACTTAAATGCTTTAATGCATGAGATTTTAATGTGGTTATGCAGAACTTAAATGCTTAAATGCATGAGACAAGACTACCCACACCCTATGATTTTTAAACAGCCTATGATTATGATGATGTGATCACTGTATTAATTGTATAATTATGTGTTCAATTATTCTGTAAATTAATTATTAGCGATGAGTCTACTGAGTATTTCTTCGCATTCCATTTTTAATAGTTTTGCAGATTTCGGAGATGGTGGCGAATGAAAGGGCAGTGGTGGCAAATTAATAATGAGATTATATTATTTTTTTGAAAGTCACGATTTATGAATATTGTCAATTAAATTATTTACTGTTACTTTCCTTCAAAAAATTTAGATTTAAATTTTTATAAATGTTTCAGAATTCATATGATTTAGCATCCGTTGTAATTTCAAAATAATAAACGTGATAAATTTAGTTATTTTTTAGAATTAATATTTTATGAATTGTTTTAAATGAATTTATCATAATTAAGTTTCCGCCGAAATTTTCAAATGATAAATACGATGTTTAGAATTTAGTTTATTTTCTGCAATAAAATTATATTTAAAGGAGAAGTAGCATCCCGGGTTATTAGAATTTGGGGCATTACAACTTGGTATCAGAGACAAGTCTACGATTCTGTAGACTTGCAATTTATTTTTATTTTTTTAAAAAGAGACTTTTTAAAATAATAATAAATAATGTTTAGACGACTTTTGCCACCACCATCGTTCGCTCCGCAACTCCGAAGGTAAATGATTTTATCAAGAAGTTTATTTTACATTGATTTCAGAAACATGAGAAATGAAATGTTTTGAGACTTAGAAGAGAAAGAATGAGAAATTTTTGTATCCGAAATAAGAAGAAAGAAAACGAGTTTGAACATAATTTGATTTTTTTTTTTTTAATTTTTACGTCCTCGTAATTTTTACTAAGAGAGAGATAGATAAGCCCAACCTAATTGGACTATGCATAATTGGTTTAGGAACATGTCTCGACGCGTGAACAGAAATGCACCGAACTAGACCAACCACGATCAAACTACCCAAGGGAAAGGTCCCACGACCTAGGCCACTATCATTAGGGATTTACTTCGAGCGGTTCAGGACTTGAGACAAACCCCACCGGGTACCTCAGTGCCGATAATTGAACAATTTAGGAGATACCGTCAGCCCACTTTTGATGGTGGAAATAATGCATTAGTTGTTGAGGAATGACTTCAAACCATTGAGAAGATTTTCAATTATATATCTTGTCCTGAGAACAAGAAGGTTATGTGTGCCGAATTCATGTTGGTTGGTAGGGCTAGTTTCTGGTGGGAATCTGCATCGTAAACCAGGACTCCAACCCAACAGGAGGCCTTAATATGGGTTGAGTTCCAAGAAGAGATTCGGGACAAGTTCTTTCCTCAAGCCCTCCGGGATGCTAAGGAGACAAAATTTCTTCGCTTATGTCAGGGAGAACTGGAGATCACAGAGTATGAGAGGAGGTTCGAGGAGTTGTCCCGCTATGCTCCTCATTTGGTTGAAACGGAAGAAAAGAAAGTTCGTCGCTTCGAGCGGGGGTTACTCTTGAATATTCGTCAGATTGTTAGCTCCCACGAGCTCTCTAGCTATCGAGAGGTAGTAAAGAAAGCTCAAGACGTAACATATGCTGGCATGCAGTATGGTGGACAGAGTTCTGGAAATGAGCAAGGAAAAAGAAAATGGCAGAACCAAAATCAGAGTTAGAACCAAAACTAGAACAGTGCACCCAACAAGAAACCCAACAACAGACATGCTGAAGGACACATGTCCAATAACAACCCTCTGTGCCCAAAGTGTCATAAGAATCACCGCAGGGAGTGCCTTCGGAGGAAGGGCGTCCACTATAGATGCGAAAATCCGGACCACATAGCATATGATTGTCTCTCTGGAAATGAGCTGGCTAGGCAGAATGATCAAGCGAAGAGAGGAAATGCTAGAATATTCGCCATGACATATGAGGACGCTGATCGGGATTTGACGGGAACACATGTATGCTATCACTTGCATTATTTTATGTTTTTTTAATGGACTTCGATGCCTAGAAAGACTGGAACTAGTGACTATTAGCAGTTCGACCTTGACGATTTAGATTGATAAACATATTCATTGGTCAATTCGAGACATTAGAAAGAACTAAGAACGTGACCCATTATTTAGCTCGAACCATGTGAGCAATTTTCAATCTTTTAGCACTCGACCAGACTTGACATATGATGTGACACATTTGTATATCCTAGAGAGAGACGTTTATGTCCTTAGAAACCAAGAAGTCCTTTTTAGATGGAGTCCAACGGGGTAGACACGAGGGTGATGGAACTACCTGCGAATAGAAAGAAGAAAATTCTAGCCAAGTACCCAGATATTTTATATCAAGAAAGTTTAATGGGGTAAAGTTGTAGCGACCGAGAATTTTCGTGACTTATTTAAATAAATATTTTTATTTTAAAAACATATCGCTACGAATTTTTCTATTTATTTATTTTAAACACGTGTTCGCCTATCCAAGTAAGTGACATTAGATTTATTTAAAATCTTCGTCAGATTTCAATTTTTATCAAAAGTATTTCCAATGTTACAATTTATTTGAAGTCCAAACTTTAATTATGAAAATTGAAATTATTTTGAGTCCAAGTTTTTATTTATTTTAGGTCCAACACCATAAGCTCAAATGTCATTACCAATCATCTAAACACTTTTAAAACCCAATTAATAAATTCTTGGCCTAACTAAATCAACAACTTCTTTCCCAAGTATTTCCTTACACAACCGATACTCACTTTCAAAATTCTCACAACTTTTCTTAATCAAAGATTTAACCTAAATCAACCATTAAGTAGATTCCTCACCTCTGCCCACGACACACCAAACTTCACAACTTCTGAGTATGTCACTTCCCCTCTCTCAAGCTTCTTCATCCTCCTCCAATCTGCATCACAACAACTTGAACCACCACTGTCATCACAAACGAGCCTCGAAACATAACTTCTATAATCTGCAAATTCCAATTTCACACACACCACGAACGAACCATTCAATTTCACAGCAACCACCCACGATCAAACCCGCTGCCACAACCAATTTCGAACCCCACTACCGACCAAGCCGAGCCTCACCAATTACAAAACCAACACAGACGCCACCACAAAACCCATCACTGGAAGCCAACTTCCCAACGATAGCCCTTCACCATTGCAACCACCACCATCCCCGACTACCACTGCCTCACCCAAAAGCCATAATCAAATTTCCCCCAAATCAAAACCCAAAATCAAAGAGTAAACTTATCCCAATCCCTTACCTCAACTGTCAGCCCATCTTTCCAGAAAACCACCGAACCCGAGCCTCGATTTCCTTTGGTTCCTCACCAACAAAATTCGCCCAGGGCCACTTCCACCCTTACCGCACTCGACATCGCCGCCGGATTGCGGCTCCATTGCAGGTTGTTGGCCGAATGTCGCGACTGAGAGGAGGCCGGAGCCCTCTCGTCGCCAAATCTGTGGATTGAGCAGGAAGAGACTTTAATAAATGGTAACGGAATCGACAACAGCCTCGTCTATTTCCATCCTGGTTAGTTCCTTTGCTGACTCTTTAACAACAGGAGCTTCTACCTCCATATCTTCCAAAAGCTTATTTAAATTCCAGCAAAACCATTATGGTTCAAAAAATATTCAATTCCAACATAAATAGATTACCTTGTAAGTGCTTATCTTTGCTGGTGCATTCAACTCACTCACATCAATAGCGAAAGTACCGGATCTGTAGAATGTTAGAGCTTCCGTAGTTGGCATTAGATTACCATTGGTGAACACAATGGTGCTCCGCTAATTATTCACATTTCCATTCTGAGCATCTGAAGTTGATCTTTTCCATGAAAAAGTAATAGGGAATGAGAAGCTCTCGTTGACCTTCATATCAGAAGGTTGATCATATTTCATTGAATATCTTATTTCCATTACTAAGTGGTCTCACAGAGAGATTTTTCATAGAGTCAGTCTTGTTTGGTAATGCGTTTGATTGACAAACTTTATGATTTTGAGGTAAAAAACAGTGGTTAAAAATTGAAGAAAGAAAACGTGTATGGTTAAAAAGTAATTTGGGAAATTGTGTAATTTATAAACGAAACAATTTATTTTAATTTTCAAATGGAGGCAAATTTGTAAAAAATAGGTGGGAAAATGTTAGACATTACCCATCCTAGATTCAACTAAGCAGACAAGAAAATAAATATTCTAGAGCCAAAGAAAAAACAAAGAAAATCCCATAGCAAAATGCAATGGATAAATCAGGAAAGAGGTAGAAATTGGTGGCCAACTTTTCTCTTGAATGTAGTAAATTTACAAAATTGTCAATTATATTCTCACTCAAAACAGAGATTTTAACACCTTTCTTTCTCCCAAGTGCTATTTTAAGATGCTCATTATTAATTCCAATTAAGTAAACTCGCTAACTATTAAGTCATTAACCTAGTATTCTTCTCCCGTTTTATTACCGATCATTGTCATGAACTATGATTCATGTATCACATGCTAAGATTTATTTATTTAGAAGGAAATCATGGTATGTTAAACTCAACTATAACTAAGAAAACAACAATAATATAAGATTTTCCTACGTTTTTTATCAAAAGAGTTAATGAGATTTTTTCAGCATACAAATAAATAACAGGAAAAAGAGCCAAAAATTCAAACTGACTCTTGGTGCAGTTAGACCCCATAAAGCTTGAATTGCCCACTGTTGGGAAAAAATGAAAAACAACGGGATATCTAATCACAAAAATTAATTTCTTGTGATTTGGATCATCTCATAGTAGGAATTCGCTGTTTTATGTATTTGACTAGATTAAATAATTTTGAACATATAATAGTTCAGTAATCGTTACCCTTGTAGCGTGCTTTGACAATTATCTGTATTGTTCTTGATTCCACCAATCTCCAAACCTTCAAGTTTTCCTTGGTGTTCTCCAACAGAGGCTATGCAAGTGTGTGGTCACTTTTCCCTAGGTTTTCGTTACACTAGGGTTAGGGTTTTTATCAAGAGGAGAAAACATACACTTCACACTTTAGTGTGTGTCCCGCCCACAAGTGTATTAGGTTAAGAAAAATAGTCTTAGAAGACTATTTATAACTTCTTTACCCTCTAAAATCCTACCAACCCTAATACTATAACCCAGGCCCATTTCTGCACGGTCCAATACAAGTTATAAGCCTGTATATGCCTGTTATATTGAAGCCACCAAGGGAACCTGATCGGACCCAATTAAACTAAGCTCCAATAAATTAATTCTGATCCAGTCAACTCTTGACCAATCAAAATAATTTATTAATCACGTTCTATTCCACTAAAAGAACGAGATTGCACTCTTAGTAAAATTGTAATTACTGAAGCAATAACCAATAATTATATCCTCTGATTTATCGCTCTTACATGTTACCCCCGTCGATCAACTGGAATATTCGAAGTAAGGTTAAATGACCAAAATACCCTTATTTGAATATTCATAAATTCTCAACTCTCATCTTCTATCTGACAGTTCTATGTGATCACATCACATCATAGAATTCAACAATCACTGTCGAATTACTGGGCTTAGATTTAACTGTCCACTAGAATAACCAGTGAGATCATGATCATACCTAAAGGTGACGGATTTCATAATACGAATATATGTTCCTCGTTAGTTTACTTTAATTCCCAAAGTATCGAGATATTGACCAACAATTTGATCTCACCCATTGATACCTCAAAGAACTTCAAGTTAGTAATCGAAGTTCATTATCCGATTAGGATTAAGATTCCACGTACGATAGTCAAATGAAATTAAATTTGTACGGTCAATGTCACAAATTAATTCCACGTGGTCCCGTTCAATACATATCAAATGTACGCTCAATTTCATTTTCAAAATCAAAGATAGATTTTAATGAAATTGAGACGATCAAAATAAATTATCCATATTTATTTTACTGATCGTGAACAATAATTTTAGATCGAATTACAAATTGAATCTTTCTGTGTTTAACAACTTAAACACTCAATTAGTAATATCGAATCGATCTATGGACTAATGCAAGCTCAAAATAATATAATCAAATATTTAATCAAAATAATATTTTATTCCAAAATGTCACGAGTACAAATGAATTAACTCGACGGGCATACACTATCCAACACCCACAAAGTTCATCCAAACTAAAAGGGCATGACAAGTTACCTATCTTCAATATAGAGCACGTGCAAATGAAAAATTACATTTATAATCGAAAAAACTAAAGGCTCACTTTCCACCATCGCCTTTGGTGATTTCTTCGCACCGCCACCATTGGCCATGTCAACGGATTGAACCTCATCCTCGCCGATTCATTCACCACAACCTCACTTACCACTTCTTCCACCACCGACGAATCATCTGTTCATGAAGATGATGTTTCCAGTGGGTGATGCAATAGTTATTGTCATAATTAAGGATAAAGAAGAAGAAGAAAACCAGATTTATGCTAATTCTATGCAGATTCATTGGGGACTCAATGCTGATTCATTCACTTGATTCTATGGTTATTCTATCTGGATTCAATGGGAATTCAATGCATGACTCGTGTTTACTTATTTTTACAACTATATGCAACTTTGGTATCTTTACATCTTTAACGCTCAACTCACTTGCCTCTCACGTGCTGTCTTCCCAACCAATTCCATGGTGAAAGTCACACCTCACCGAGCTGCTCCAATAGAATCTTCCCTGGTGGATCTCCACTTTCCTGATTTCACGCATCTAATGCAACGTGTACAAATAGGAATAATACTCTAGAAGCTTCGCTTGTAATATATAAAACATTTATACATGTATTGTAAAGTGATTGAGAAATAGACAATTCTTTCTTCATCTGATTAATTTTCACTTGGTATTAGAGCCTACACTATGGCTAACAACACCACCACTATTGGAAACTCAGCTGCTAGTATCACTACTCCTACCCAGATGAATTCAATTCATTCCTCAATCGTTCTCAACGAATCTCACGCAATCTCCTTCGATCAAGTTGGACAAGGAGAATTATCTTTTTCAGGAGGAATATGATTTTGCCTATAATCAAGGGGCATAATCGTGAAGGGTATATTCTAGGGACAAAAATGTGTCCCTCGGAAACAATCACCCTTCAACAAAGGTTTGAGTCAAAAACCAGCGGTGAAGTTGTTGCAAATCCGGAGTATGCAGCTTGGCAATCCACAGACAAATTGCTTATGGGTTGGCTCTATTCAACTATGATCCCGGTAATGGGAGCAACTAGCTCTTTTAAAACTCTGGGAATCATAAAAGAAGTATATGGGATTCAAAACAAGGCAAGAATCATATTTCTCATTGGAGAAATGCAGGGACCAGAAAAGGGGGGCTGACTGTTGATTAGTATCTCTCCAAAATGAAAGCAATAGCTGATAATCTTGAGGTTGCTGGGAAGCCTATTCATATGGTTGATCTGATAAATCAAGTGCTTGCAGGTATTGATGATGAATTCACACCCATAGTTGTGATGTTGACCAGTAAGAGTCATTAAGCTGGGGAGAATTGTAGGCTACTCTCCTTACCTTTGAAAGTAGATTGGAGCATATTTCTAATCTAAGAGGTGATTTGGGAAATCTGAATCTGAGTCAAGCTTCAGAAAAATTTTCACAAAGCGACGGAGAAAATTTCCAGCAGCTTATATTGCTACACCAGAGATCCTCAATGACCCTGCGTGGTATTCGGACTCAAGACTACACACCATGTGACAATTGATGCCAGCAATCTGAAAGGAGGTACTGAATCTAAAGGTAACAAAAATCATGATAGGTAATGGTGAATGCCTAAGCATCTTAAAGATTGGCAAACCTATGTTACCTAGTTTAACAAACAAACCTATTCTTCTAAAAAATCTGATGCATGTTCCACATATGAAGAAAATCTTAAACAGTGTATCTCAACTCACCTTGGATAATTCTGGCTTTATGGAATTTTACCCTTTCTATTGTTGCATGAAGGACAAGGAAACGAAGGGTCTACTATTCGAAGGGAATCTTAGAAGAGGCCTATATCAGTTTTATTCCCCAAAAGTCACACTCCAGAAAAAAATCGTTTAATAAACCTTGCACTTTCATTTCATCTAGCATTCCAAATTGTTCTAATCAGTCTACTGGTTGTGAGTCATGTCTAGAGTCTGTTAGTATAAATCAAAAGTCCCTAGCCAAAATGTGGCATAGAAGGCTTGGTCATCTATCTATGGAAGTCCTATCTCAGGTTCTTAAATGCGTTAATCACAGTCTCAATAAAATTTCACTTAAGCATTTTTGTAATGCTTGTCAATTAGGGAAGTCACATTTGTTACCTTTCACTAGATCACAATTTCAAGCTAAAGCACGTCTTGAACTCATCTATACAGACCTCTGGGGTCCTACCCCAATAACCTCTCAAGCAAACTACAAATACTATACAATGTTCGTAGATGATTATAGTAGGTTCCTCTGGATTTATCCCACGAAAACTAAAGCTGAAGCTCTCCAAATCTTCTTACAGTTTCTGAAACTAGTTGAAAACCAATTTGAAACAAGAATAAAAACCTTGCAATCAAACTTGGGTGGGGAATAAAGGTCCTTCTCTCCAGTCCTATGAAAACTTGGCATTAATTTTAGACATCCTTGTCCTCACACGCCTGCACAAAACGGGAGAGTTGAAAGAAGACATAGAACTTTGACTGAAATGGGTTTAACCTTGTTAGCACAAGCAAAACATCCTCTCAAGTTCTGGTTAGAAGCTTTTCAAACGACAGCCTACTTAATCAATAGACTACCCTCTTCTGTGTTGCAACAAAACACACTGATACCAAATTTTTTAAGAAATCAGTTGATTACTCCAACCTCAAAACCTTTGGTTGCAATTGTTATCCTTGCCTAAGACCCTACCAAGCCCACAAATTCAGTTACCACTCTACAAAATATGTCTTCCTTTTTTACAGTCCATCACATAAAGGTTTTAAATGTCTAAGCACGTCTGGTAGGCTATACATTTCAAGGCATGTGATATTTAATTGATGTGATTCTTGTTGGGGAATCACGGAATCTCGCGGAAATTGTATAAACACTTGGAAAGTTCCAAATCCAGATTATTAGATGATAACAATATGACCCGACAGTCACGACTCAAGAACCAAGGATGTATCAAATCCAAGATCCGTTAAGATGCGGAATGAAGAACCATAAAGGGGTGAACGCCACAAAGGTTGTCAAATCCTTTGATAAGTTCAAGGGGTTCAATCAAGAACGAAGAAGAATAGGGATAAACTCACCTAATTCAAGCAATCTCATTAATCATAAAAGTTGTGTTGTTTACAATGACAAAGAAAACCTAATATAGTCCAAAAATGCGTCCAAAATAACCCTAGCCGCAAAATACTTAAAATAAAACTCGGCGCTTTTTTACAGCCGTAACATTCGTTCTTACGGCCGTAATTGACCCTCGGGTCCAAAAACTGATTTAACTCTTACGGCCGTGACATGTATTCTTACGGTCGTAAGTCACCTACTGACTAAAAATTACACTACTCAATTACGGCCGTGAAATGATATTTACGGCCGTGCGATAACAAAGTTACGACCATAACTCCAGATCTTACGGCCGTAAAAGGCCCTCTGACTTCTTTTTTTCTTGATCTTTGACCCAAATGCATTTTAACGGTTTTGGCGCATCTCCCATCTTGTCATGCATTGAAAATGGAGTCTTCGACCTTGCACTTGAATATTCATCCACCCAAGCTTGCATAAACCCCTGCATTGCTTGCTTGATCTTCTTAGCCCTCAGCCTCGTTATTGGTCCCACTGGTACATGCAATGGGTCCTTACTCGTGGGGTCACTCAGGTACTCATCATTCCCTCCCTGTTGAAAAGGATTCGTCCTCGAATCATCACCTGCATCAAACAAAGAGAGATCAGTAATGTTGAAAGTAGCAGATATATTATACTCACCTGGGAGATCCAGCTTATAAGCATTTTCATTGACTCTCGCAATGACTTGAAACGGCCCATCCCCTCTAGGCTGCAGCTTAGATTTCCGTTGTGTTGGAAATCGTTCCTTTCGCATGTGAACCCACACCCAATCGCCTGGTTCAAAAATCACCCGCTTCCTGCCCTTATTCGCCTGGGACGCATAGTGCTCATTCTTCCTTTCTATTTGTAGCCTGACCTTTTCATGGAGTGACTTCACAAGCTCGGCTTTCTTCTTGCCATCTAAACTGTTCCTGTCATCTACAAGCAAAGGAATTGGTTAGTGGATTGAAGCCATACACAATTTCAAAAGGAGATTAAGTAGTAGTAGAATGTATAGACCTGTTATATGCAAATTCCACAAATGGTAAACATTCCTCCCAACTCTTCAAATTTTTATTTATGACAACACGCAAGAGTTGTGTTAACGTCCTATTGACTACTTCTGTCTGATCATCCGTTTGAGGATGGCATGTAGTGGAAAACAATAGTTTAGTACCCATTTTCCCCCATAGAACCTTCCAGAAGTAACTAAGGAATTTGACATCTCTGTCAGACACTATACTCCTAGGCACCCCATGTAGTCTGACAACTTCCCTAAAGAATAAGTCTGCTATGTTCACGGCATCATCAGTTTTATGGCAAGGAATGAAGTGTGCCATTTTACTAACCCTGTCCACCACCACAAATATGGAATCCCGACCTCTTTTTGTCCTAGGTAATCCTAACACAAAATCCATGGATATATCTACCCAAGGTTCACTAGGAACAGGTAGAGGAGTGTAGAAACCATGTGGTAATACCTTAGACTTGGCCTGTTTATAAGTTATGCAATTATCACAAATTTGGTGAACATCCCGTTTCATCTTAGGCCAATAAAAATGTTCCTTTAACGTTTCCAATGTTTTTAAAACACCAAAATGACCCATCAAACCACCCCCGTGAGCTTCACGTACTAACAACTCACGCATAGAACAGTTAGGCACACACAATTTACTTTCCTTAAACAGATAGCCATCATGTCTATAAAATTTATCAAATGCTCCCTTTTCACATGAGACATATATAGTGGAGAAATCATAACCGTTAGCATACAAATCTCGAACATATTCAAATTCCAACAATTTAGCGTTCAAGGAAGTAAGGAACACATACCTTCGTGACAACGCATCTGCAACTATATTTTCCTTACCGTGTTTGTATTGAATGACATAAGGAAAAGTTTCTACGAACTCCATTCATCGGGCATGTCTTCTGTTCAACTTACCTTGCCCCTTGAGGTGCTTTAATGATTCGTGATCCGTGGATGACAAATTCTTTTGGCCAGAGGTAATACTGCCAAGTTTCCAATGCCCTGACAAGAGCATAAAGCTCCTTATCATACGTTGGATAGTTCAACGCTGCCCCCACTCAGCTTTTCGCTGAAATAAGCTATCAGCCTCTTTTCCTGCATAAGAACAGCTCCAATCCCTATTCCTGATGCATCACATTCAATCTCAAAAGTCTGGTTAAAATTAGGTAATGCTAAGACTGGTGCAGAACATAGCCTATCTTTAAGCAATTTGAAGGCATTTTCCTGTGCATCCCCCCAATGGAAACCCACACTCTTTTTAATTACCTTAGTGAGTGGTGTGGCGATTGTACTGAAATCTTTCACAAACCTCCTATAAAAACTTGCTAACCCATGAAAGCTCCTTACCTCAGTTACACTCTTAGGTGATGGCCATTCTCTAATAGCTCGGATTTTCTCATCGTCAACCCCAATACCATCCTTACTAACAACATAACCAAGAAAAATGACCTTATCTATGCAAAAAGTACACTTCTTAAAATTAGCGTACAATTTTTCAATGCATAAAACCTCAAACACACACCTCAAATGATCGACATGCTCATCTACATTTTTACTATAAACTAAAATGTCATCAAAATATACGACCACAAATTTACCAATGAAAGCTCGTAAGACATGGTTCATCAACCTCATGAATGTACTAGGTGCATTGGTGAGACCAAATGGCATAATTAACCATTCATAAAGCCCGTATTTGGTCTTGAATGCAGTTTTCCATTCGTCCCCCTCTTTCATGCGTATTTGGTGATATCCACTTTTAAGGTCAATTTTACTAAAGACACATGAACCATATAATTCATCAAGCATGTCATCTAACCTAGGTATAGGATGGCGATACTTTACCGTGATATTGTTGATAGCTCTACAATCCACGCACATCCTCCAGGTTCCATCCTTCTTGGGCACTAGTAAGACCGGCACAGCACATGGGCTCATGCTTTCCCGGACATAACCCCTGCTCAACAGCTCCTCGACTTGCCTTTGAAGCTCCTTTGTTTCTTCCGGATTGCTCCTATATGTAGGCCTATTTGGAATGAAAGCACTTGGAACAAGATCGATCTGGTGCTCGATGCCCCGAATGGGTGGCAGCCCACTATGTATGTCGTCTGGGAATACATCATCAAATTCTTGTAAAAGAGAAATAGCTAAACGGGGGAGGGAAGAGTTAGTGTCATCGAGTGCAAGGAAGGAGTCCTTGTACATTAGTAAGACCATTGGTTGTTGGTCAAGGACAGCTCTTTTGATCTCACTCTTTTTGGCAAGGAAGCTCACTTTGGTTTTCTCTCCTCTTTCTTTTCTGGCACTCATCACTCCCTCTCCTTTTTTCAAAATAAGAATTATATCAAAACCTGGATTTAGAGCCAAGCTCTGATACCAAATGATGTGATTCTTGTTGGGGAATCACGGAATCTCGCGGAAATTGTATAAACACTTGGAAAGTTCCAAATCCAGATTATTAGACGATAACAATATGACCCGACACTCACGACTCAAGAACCAAGGATGTATCAAATCCAAGACCCGTTAAGATGCGGAATGAAGAACCATAAAGGGGTGAACGCCACAAAGGTTGTCAAATCCTTTGATAAGTTCAAGGGGTTCAATCAAGAACGAAGAAGAATAGGGATAAACTCACCTAATTCAAGCAATCTCATTAATCATAAAAGTTGTGTTGTTTACAATGACAAAGAAAATCTAATATAGTCCAAAAATGCGTCCAAAATAACCCTAGCCGCAAAATACTTAAAATAAAACTCGGCGCATTTTTACGGCCGTAACATTCGTTCTTACGTCCGTAATTGACCCTCGGGTCCAAAAACCGATTTAACTCTTACGGCCGTGACATGTATTCTTACGGCCGTAAGTCACCTACTGACTAAAAATTACACTACTCAATTACGGTCGTGAAATGATATTTACGGCCGTGCGATAACAAAGTTATGGCCATAACTCCAGATCTTACGGCCGTAAAAGGCCCTCTGACTTCTTTTTTTCTTGCTCTTTGACCCAAATGCATTGTAACAGTTTTGGCGCATCTCCCATCTTGTCATGCATTGAAAATGGAGTCTTCGACATTGCACTTGAATATTCATCCACCCAAGCTTGCATAAACCCCTGCATTGCTTGCTTGATCTTCTTAGCCCTCAGCCTCGTTATTGGTCTCACTGATACATGCAACTGGTCCTTACTCGTGGGGTGACTCAGGTACTCATCATTAATGAAAATGAGTTTCCTTATGAGTCAGAATTTCAATCCAAATCCTCTACAAATTCCTCCTTGGTTATCAACATTTCACTTCCACCCTTTCCAATCAATAATCCTCAGTACTTGAGTAACCCTCTCTCAACTGATATGGCTTCTTCTGCAGCATCTCAACCTGTTAGTGAGTCTCAATATGATGATAACTTTGTTACAAACAACATTAATGAGGATCTCTCTGATGAGTTGTTGATAGATACTAGAACAGAACCATTTGATTATGTTTCAGCTGGCAGATCTTCTCATGATTTAATTGAAGAGGATGGGAACACAGTTTCACCAGAATTGCAAGTTCAGCAAACTCAGAATTTCCATCAAGATCATCCCATGGTAACTAGGGCCAAGGAAATAATTTTTAAGCCTAAAGTACAGAATCTCATAGTTCAAAACTCTTTGGATCACGGGGAACCTTCAAGTGTTTCAGAGGTCCTCACAAATCACAGTTGGAAACAAGCTATGGTTGATGAACACTAAAGAAGAACCAGACCTTGGATTTACTTCCTCCATCAGACTCTTATAATGTGGTAGGTAGTAAATGGGTATTTAAGCTCAAGCAAGACATTACTGGGGCTATACAGAGACAAAAGGTCAGGCTGGTGGCAAAAGGCTTTAATCAAACTCAAGGAGTGGATTAATTTGAAACTTTCAGTCCTATAATAATGTATTTTACTCATAGAATCATCCTTACATTGGCCGTGTCTTTTGATTGGAGGCTAAGACAGATTCATTTTAACAATGCTTTTCTTAATGGTAATCTAGATGAGATTGACTAAAGAAAGCCCTCTATGGACTGAAGCAAGCACCAAGGGCCTGGAATAACAAACTGAAAAGTACTCTTCTCAACTGGAATTTCACACAATCTAAAGCTGACTCCTCATTGTTTTTCTACAGGTCACACAATGTCCTGATCTTCCTCCTAATCTATGTGAATGACCTTGTGATCACTGGGAGCAACAATCCTTTCATACAAGAACTTATTGATAAACTCAATAATCTTTTCACCCTCAAAGACATGGGAAATCTTCATTATTTCCTAGGAATAGAACTAAAAAGGCATGAGTCTGGACTTCATCTATCCCAAGAAATGTACATCAATGAGATGCTTGAAAGATTCAACTTTAAAAATCTCAAATCGTGCCCTTCACCCAATGTTACAAGAAGGAAACTATCCAAATTTGATGGTGAACCACTTCAAGATGCTTCTTCTTACAGATGTGTAGTGAGAAGTCTTCAATACTTAGCTCACTCCAGGCTAGACGTTTCCTTTAGTGTTAACAAACTCAGTCAATTCCTACAATCATCAACCACTACACATTGGATAGCCCTCAAACGTGTATTCAAGTATCTAATTGGAACTAAACACCATGGGTTATGGATTAAAAGAGCTGATAATATCACACTTAATGGGTATTCTGATGCGGATTGGGCCTCATGTCCCAACGAAAGGAGGTCCATTGCTGCGTACTGCGTCTTTCTAGGAGATACCCTCATTAACTAGTGTTCAAAGAAGGAAATTGTGATTGCCAGATCTAGCTCAGAAAGCGAATATAGGGCACTGGCTCTTGCAACTGCAAAAATGATCGGGGTACAGTCTTTGTTGGAAGAAATTGGCTTAAAGCTGAAGTCTTTGCCCACTCTCTGGTGTGATAATATGAGTTCCGATGCATTGGCCTAAAATCCAGTTTATCATGTTTGGAGAAAGCACATTGAGTTGGACTTACAATTCATAAGAGACAAGGTAATTGAAAAGAAGATGGAGATAAAATATATACCCTCAGCTGATCAAATTGCAGACCTAATGACGAAGAGTTTGCCTCACACCAGATTCCACGTACTTAAGATCAAACTGGGAGTGACCAAAGTCCCTTCCAGTTTGAGGGGGATGTGAGAATTAAGGATAAAGAAGAAGAAGAAGAAGAAAATCGTATTTAAGTTAATTCTATGCGGATTCAATGGGGATTCAATGAGATTCAGTGCTGATTCATACACTTTATTCTATGCTTATTCTATCCGGATTCAATGGGGATCCTATGCATAACTCGTATTTACTTATTTTTACAACTCTATTAGTTAGTAGCAACTTTGGTATATTTACATCTTTAACCCTCAGCTCACTTTCCTCTCACGTGCTGTCTTCCCAACCAATTCCATGGTGAAAGTCACGCCTCACTGAGCTGCTCCAACAGAATCTTCCCTGGCGAACCTCCACTCTCTTGATTTCACGCATCTAATGCTACATGTACAACTAGGAATAATAGTCTAGAAACTTCGCTTGTAATATATATACCATTTATCCGTGTATTGTAAAGTGATTGTGAAATAGAAAATTATTTCTTCAGCTGATTAATTTTCACTATCATTATAGGTAGAATAAGAGTTTGTTCAAAATTTTAAAACAGACCAACATGAATCTATTTGTGATCATATTAGAGGAAACTCTTTTGATTTCATTTTTGTCATATTTTATTCCTCAATTGATCATTTTTTACATAACTTAGGTCTAAATATTCGTGCTTACAAATGATTGTAAATTTGGTAAGAATATAATTGTAAAGAAATATATTATTTTAAGAGAAATAAGATTTTAGTTCCATGTTTGTTCAAAATTTTACTTCTCCTTCAAATTTCTATTTTATTTTATTGATTTACTTGGTAAATGGGGATCACACCACAACTACACCAAACCCTCAAAGAAATATAGAAACGAAAAAATGAAGTTTGAATTCGAAAATAAAAAATCAAGCTAAAAGACTTAATTTGATAGAAACCAAGTCATGTAAAGAAGGCAAAACTAACTATAAATAAATAATAAATTTGATATTATAAAGACATTCAACGATCTTAATAGCTTGTTCAGTGGCTGGGAATAAATATATAAATAAAATGTTATGTGATTGAAAAATGATTTGAAAAATTGTATTTATAAATTATTTACAAAAAATAAGGTTAAAAGTTAAAGAAATTTCAACAAAGTTTATATTTAACAATAAACTCTGAACGACAACCAGAAATGAAATTGTATTTAAACACACTAGTAAGAAACACGTGCAATACACGTGATGTTGTAATACTATTGTGAGATATATATATATATATATATATATATATATATATATATATATATATATATATATATATATATATATATATTCAAATATTAAATAATTTATTTTAGTCAAATCATTTGAGTTCTTGTACGACTCAAGAAGAAAATGGCGATAAATTTATTCATGTCAAATATAAATGAATTGAAAAATGATTGAAATTAGAATTCAAATAGAATATTGTGCAAGTATTTCAAGGATGTGAACATATTATGTTCTTCTTGGATGTGTGTATACATATAAAAAAAAAAAAAAAAGTTCAATTTATTTATGAATGATTTGGACCAATTAAGTATGAATTGAGATTTTATTTGAAATGTTAACCATGCAAAACCTACACATAATAATTAATGAATATCAAATATAATAAATAGTAGAGTATTGATATCTTTATCATTTACACAATGAAAATAAATATCAAGCAATATTTTCCAAAATAAGTGCCCTAGAAAATATTATAATTAAAGTTGCAATTTGATTCTTAAATGTCTTTATTTATCATTTATGTACAATTTAGCTATAGCCAATCATTTTCAATTATATTAACTAAAAATCTAAAAAATTCATATGACATTATTAGTACCTTATAATTCCAAATTTATTCCTTAATTAATTTTATAAATTTATATTTAACAATCTTGATTGTCATTTCAAATTCTATTTTTTATTCTAAAAGACACTAAAAGCCCAAAACGGTCATTTTTGTATATATGTCAGTGGATTTCGCCCTATTCATTATTTAATTCAAATTTAAATACATATTAGCAATTAAATCTGGCTATTGACCCTTAATTATGTAATAGAAAGTCTCAAGTAAAAATGGGTTATCTTGAAGGCTATAGTCACGAAGATCGCCAGCATGCTGTGATAAAACTCATGATCAAGTCCATTACATTCTCCTTTAACAACAATTCTAGAAACCTATCTTGAAGGGATAAGAATTGAGTGGAAAATTCCCCAACTCTTTCTGCTGAGTTGATATATCTTCAATAACTAGTGTGTTTTGACAAAAAAGTGAGCAGCAATTGGACCAATTTTCAGCATCTTCTTTGAATGATTCGTTGGTTAACATGGATATTTAGTTATTAGATAAGAGATATAAAAATCAATTACATATATCAGACAATCAAAATAACCCAATAAATTAAAAAACTAATAATGCAAATCAACTAACAAAAAGAATCTTGATTGTGAGAGAGAGAGAGAGAGAGAGAGAGAGAGAGAGAGAGTATACCTTTCACACTTTGGCCCTCATCCCCTCTTTTACAACTTCTATAGTTACAAGACTCTTGCGACAAGGATTATGAGATCCATCAATCGACTTGTACCAAGTCACATAAAGTTCCATATTATATTCAGTAGGTATAGAACAAAAGATCATTAGAAGATGCATGACCATATATAACTTGTATTTAGACAACAAGAATACTTCACAAGAGTGTTGTGTAAAAATTTGAGGAAAAGCAATGTTACTGGAGTTGTATCGCCATGCACTATAATAATTGAGACATACGTATTCTTGAGATCTTTTAATACATGCAGTGAGCATTTGGGATTAACTAACAAATCTTGTACTAATTAGAAAAATTGGAAATTACAAAATCGATGTACGTTGTTGTGTTGCATTCTGGGATTTTTTTTAGTCATTAATTGCTTATTCTTATAATTTAATAGATAAACAAATTAGAGACTTTTGATGGTATAGAAAATTTATTAAGCTATATCTCATATAGCTTAGCTATAACTATTTCGCGCGGAAGTCACCTCACTAACAATTACCAAAAGAGGGATCAGATGAATGTGTAAGGAACAAACCTCTCGAGACAAAGTCCCAACGAGGGGTGTTATATTTATGAAGATTACAGTGAAGACAAAACACCTCAAAGGGGCGCAAGCACACAAACTACACTAAGATTTTGACGATAAAAGTAAAGATAAAGGAAATTACATATTCTCTTGTTGAAATTTGATTGATTCTCTTCTAAATGACTAATTTATTACAATATATACAAATGTACGAACTTATTTCAAACCCTGCCAATATTTGAATCTTCGGTTTGCCGCTTTAATTTGTAACACTTGCATGGATTAATTTGCTTTCTCCACGTTGCATAACCGTCCCCCACGTCCTTGTAACATCCGCTTGCCACGTCGCTCTAAGTAACCTCCACAATTCGTCATTTCAACTGCCACATTCATCAACAACTGACTACGTGATCATAAGACAATTGTTAAGACTGCTTCTACTTGCTTTAGTCGCCCAACTGCTTCATCACTCGCCCTGTCGTCCAAATATCAAAGTTTCCGTACAATCGCCCAGTCGTCCAACTTCTTGTTTATAATGAGTCTTTAACGTTGGGCCTCTTTTTATTTGGGCCAAGGTTTAGGCCTCTTGTATTTTTGGGTATTTTTTGGGCGTCAACAATTACCCCCCAATATGGCGGAATTAATATCAATTTTATTAAATTTAAGCCATATTCTGATATTATGCGCCGCGCCTTTATGTTTCCCAACAGCGCCCCTCCGCATTCTACAAAAGACTTGACACTTCATAACCCTCGTTTTTCAAAGGGTGCGCTGCTTCATCACGTCGGCTTCACCCACGTTCGCACTTTCTCCCACTTTCACCTACGTTCACCATCGCCGCCTTATTCTTCCTCCTATAAAGGTTACTGTTCACCATCTACCATTTCACCTCAACCTTCATACTTTGCACGCATTCTGCTAACAATGTCATCTTCAGGGAAGCAATCCGAAAATTTCCTTTCCTTCGACGACTTCAAGACACTCCTTACTAAACCATGCGTGAACCCAGCTCCTCTTTCTCCGGCTAATCTTGACAAGAATGAATTTTTCTTGGGCCCATCCTTTAATGATGCGACTCAGTTGGGCGAGTGGCTATGGGTCAGTTATTTCCTTGTACTCAAGACCCATCCTTCTTAAACCCTTTTCCGCTAAAGCCAATCCGTGAGAAGGGTATACGTACTTGGCCGAAGACTGACACTACGTTTCGCCGGTGGCACACACGTATGGTGGGCCATGGCCCCACAAAGGAGATTTTTGACTGGGCTAAAATTTCTGATTTGTTGGAGATCACTTTACGTCCTCCTATTTATGACCCCGTCCTTTTTCCCATAGCTTTGAGTTTTTGTTCTTCTGAATATAACACCTTCATCTTTCCCCTTGGTCCAATGTCTGTCACTTTGAGAGATGTTGGTGCTTTAGTGAACCTCCCGCCTCTGGGCGATACGATTTCCCCCGCTATTTCAGTATCTGCCACTGCTCCAAAATTTGACAAGAAATTTACTAATTCTTATTCGGGTATGCAGGAGATTTACAACAATAATCCTCTGGTAGAACCCACTCATACTGAGCCAGTAGCCTTCCTCCAGGTATGGATATTCAAGTATGTCATTTGCGTCCCTAGTCTCAAGCCCTCCATGTCATATTTTCCTATAGCGAATGAACTAGCACGCAGTAGGTCTTTAAACCTTTGCTCTTTCTTTCTAGCCGACTTTTATAGAGGTATGGCTTCCCTCCAACACCAGCTGAGGAATGGAGCGTCTCCCACTGGGAGCGGGCCCCTTTAGCTTGCTCAATTGTCGTTGAGAGCGTACTTCCCACAATTCCATACTTCGTCAATTTCTCCTCTTTTCGCTTCTTGTTATGGGCTAATTATCCACCAGTTGGATGTTATAAAATCGTCCAGTAGGGATGTATTCACTTTCTTCTATAATTTGCATTCGGTTCCTACTTTCTTTCCTTTCTCTGCCCATCAGGTTCCCTCTTATGTGCAACCCCCTGCCACACTGGACGATGCGCGTACTTCATTGCCCATTTGGGTCCAATATCTGACTAGTAAAGACTTGTTTCATGACATTGTTACCGGTACCAATGCTAAGGTGGGGATTGAACTCTATGCTCCCCAATTCTTTGCCCGCCAACTTGGCTTTGGGTAGGCATGGCCCATACCTCCCTGCTTTTCTAGGAGTCTATTAGAGCGATTCCACACCATCAGTAGAACAGAGGTTGGAGCTGTCGAGAGCCAGAATAATCTCTTAGCCGATGTCTTCACTTTGGTACCCTTCAATCCTTCTTTCGTTGAACATCCTCTCTTTGACCAATTTTGACCATCCGTCAAACGTAGGCTCTTCGCGAGCGATGTTCATCGTACTTTTCATTCGTTAGAGAGTCCGGGCGTTCTCTCTCCTGGCTCCCCAATCGCAGTTGCTCCCCTATCCATCAGACCGCCATCTCCATCCACTCGCAGGAAGCAATCATCGTCGACAGATGTTTTTAGCCGTAAACGGTCTGCCGTCATACTTGCAAGTTTGTCCGAGGATGAAGATGATGAGGACGTCCCTTTTAGCAGAAAGGTAACTTCTAACCTTTTTTCGCCTCCATTTACTCATAAGGTAACTTCTTTGTACTTATAGTTTCACTTGGAATCTCAGAAAGGCAAGGCCAGTGAGGGAGCTTCATCAGAGAAGGGGTCAAAAGACCAGAGACCCTCGGCCACCCATCTTGCTCAAGAGATTCCTATCCTCCAGGGCGTTGACCCTCCACGCGTAGTGCCAGAAGGTAATTATTGTACATTAACATTCCCCATATGCCCTGTTGTCGCATTTTATTCACCGTTCGTTATTCTTTATAGGGACACCCGCGGATTTGCCTGTTGCCATGGGCGTTAATTGTCTAACCAAGGGTAAAACCTCTACCACAGTTGGGTCCCTTGAGGATGCAACTCCTTCTTCCTCCCCCAAAATGACAAATGAGGTAATTCCCAATTTGGACTATTTGCTTTTCATCATCTGTAGAAGAAATGTTCAATGATACATCTTTTGTTTACAGGGTGCTAATGCTGTTTTGCACTCCATCCAGGACTTGTTTGCCACTTGGGACCGGTATCGCGCAAGTAGTTCTTCTCGTGCACCTATATCTCACTCTCCTCCTCCGTCCGTCACGCCTTTCGAAGAAAATAGAAAGATTTTTAAACAATCAATCCTCGATTTTACCTCTTTCTTGGATTTTGACATTACTGCGGTCGGAGCTTCCAATCAACGGGACATGTTTGAGGAATTGAGAGCGCGAATGACCCAAGAATTTGCTCTTCCATCTCTTGATATCCCACATGACATAAAACTGGCCCTGAAGATCGTTCAGTCTGAGGTGAACTCCTTGTTGGCCAGGAACGCAGAGCTGAAGGAGCAAAATATTCAATTCATTCATGCGCTAGATGAGAAGGAGTCCCGCAGTACTGAATTCGAGAAAAGTAAAGGCGGACTTGATGGAATTTCTTCCGAAGTCGTCCTGGAATACTCTCTAATGGCGTCTCTAACTGCAGAGCTGAAAGTAATCCAGGCAAAAATGGACGATTGCAGGGCTCGGCTGGCCGCTAAAAAGAGGAATGCTTCTTCGGAGCTAGAACAAGCCAAGTCAATCCTTGAACGTCTCTCAAACATCACTGTTGATGAAGGACGCATGGCCGAGTTGGCCGCTGCTTCGAAGGGCCAGGGAAAGGAGTGGTAAGTGCTTAGAGAGCAGGCACGTTCTCTTTGGGGAAAGCTATAACCGACCCTCTCTGAAACATTATTGCCTTTTCCTTTCCTAGCAGTATATTGGTACTCCATTTTATCAATGAAATATGATTGGCTTTCTTTCCTGCACATGTTCACGGTATCTGTTTAGGCACATTTTATCTCCCTATCTTCTATTGGTGCTCCATTTTATCAATGAAATGTGATTGGCTTTCTTTCCTGCACATGTTCACGGTATCTGTTTAGGCACATTTTATCTTCCTATCTTCTTGTTTGTGTGATAATTACGCGCCTTTCCCGACGAAATACAATGTATTTATATTTGTTCGTCCTCCCATATGGAAGGGACATATTTTTTCAAGTATTTTCCGTTGATGGATCTTATGTGTTTCGTGTTAACTAGATCCTCCGAATGACAAGCTCCGTTGGACAACACACTGCTTACCCAGAACGGTCCTTCCCAATTAGGCGACCATTTCCCATATTTGGAACGGGAGTATGTTTTCCAGACCAAATCGCCCGAGCTAAATAATTTGGCTATCACTCTGTTGTTGTAATATTTAGCCACCTTTTGCTTCTGAACTTGCAATCTATCAAGGACATCCAACTTCAATTCGTCCAGTTCTAAAAGATTCTAAACCATCAATTTTGCATAATCGCTTTCGCATAGATGGTTCGGTAAACTTGTTTGAATTGATTGCACGTTAATCTCCATAGGTAGTACTGCTTCTTATCCATAAGTTAGCTGAAACGGAGTTACATCTGTACTCGTTCGTGGAGATTTCATGTAAGCCCACAAGGTATTGTTCAAACATTCGTGCCAATTCCTGGAATTTTCGCCCAACATTTTTCGTACAATGCTCTTTAGGGTTTTTTTGGACGACTCTGCTTGCCCGTTAGACTGAGCGTAATAAGGTGTAGAGTTAACTAGTTTGATGCCAAATTCGTCCAAGAACTCCTTTACTAGATTTCCATTCAACAAGGTTCCATGGTTTACCATTATGGTTTGTGGCACCCCGAACCTATAAATAATGTGGTTGCGAATGAATTCTATGATGTTCTTTTGGGAAATCTCTTTCAAAGGGACAGCCTCTACCCATTTAGTAAAGAAGTCCATTGCTACAATGATGAACGTGTGTTGTTGGACGATGGGGGATAAATCTTCCCTATTAAATCAATAGCCCAACATTTAAACGGTCAAGGTTTAATAATAGGCGTCATTTCCCTGGCTGGGGTTCTTTGGATTGATCCGTGCATCTGACACGCTAAGCAACTTTTTACATATTGTATGCACGATTCTCCCGTTTTGGGCCCAAAGTATCCACTCCTAATAATCAACATCTCATTTTTTGGCCGGCTTGATGTGCCCCACATATCCCTTCATTGACTTCTGCCATAATGGTCTTAGTCTCGCTCAAACTTATGCACTTTAATAGCACCTCATCTGGACGCTTCTTGTATACTTGTTCGTCTATGAGGACATAATTCAATGCACGCAGTTTCATTTTTTTGTCGTTTCTTCCACCAGGTTCTTCCAAAAATTTCTTTAGTTCTTCTCTCTAATCCATCGCATCCTCGGTTTGTATACAATGAATAATGGTTTCCTTTATCCTCCTTTGTACGGCGGGCAGGATTATTCCGTACTCACAAGTTGTTGTTGTATTTACCATCTTTGAATAACCCGAAGCGACTTGGGCTAATTCGTTCACTACATCGTTGTAAATACTGCTTATGTACTGAAACTCCACTTGATCAAATTCCTCCAAAAGCTCTTGGGCGAGCTCGTGTTGCTTTACAACAGAATCGCTCTGGCACTTGAAATCGCCCCTTAATTGGTATATTACCAACTGAGAATCTTCTCGGATAATCACATTCTTCAATTTCAGCTCTACTAACAGTTTTAACCCCATGATCAATGCTTCATACTCAGCTTGATTGTTAGTACGTGCTCTTTCCAAGGTGAGAGCATACTTGTAACAGACTCCCAGAGGATTCATTAAAACTATACCAACTCCCGCGCCCTGGTAAGTTTTTGATCCATCAAAATATAAAACTCAAGGCTTTGTTTAGAGCGAATCCACTTCTAAATTAACCTCCTTATGCATGTCCAAACATGGATGATCAGCCAAGAAGTTGGCTAAAGCTTGATTTTTAATTGCCTTTTGAGGTATGTGTTGTATTTCAAATTCAGAAAGGGCCAATGTCCAAAGGCCAATTCACTGATGTAAAACAGGGCGAGAAAACAAGTACCTGACTATATTTACTTTGGATATCAAATACACGGTTACAGGCCGTAAATAGGCACTTAGTTTAGTACATTTGAAATATAGAGCGAGACAAAGTTTTTCTATAGCTGAATAATTACATTCACACTTCGTCAACTGTCTGCTTAAGTAGTTAATCGCTCTCTCCTCGCCCAGTTGGTCTTCTTGCACGACCATTCCAACTATAGATCCTTTCTCCGCCGATAAATAGACTTTCATTGGCTTCCCATGGATTGGTGACACCAACACAGGCAAATTCGATAAGTATACCTTTAGGTTGTCGAAAGCCTTTTGGTGTTCTTCCCGCCATAAAAATTCGTCTTGTTTTTTCAACTTTAAAAGAGGCAAAAAAACTTTCGTTCGCCCTGCACAATTAGAAATAAAACGCCTTAAGAAATTTATTTGACCTAGGAACCTTTGCAATTCCTTTTTATTCTTTATTTTTGTCAAGTTCGATCCCCCTTTAGTGTACCAGAAAACCAAGGAAGTTTCCTGAATTAACACCAAATGCACATTTCAAAGGGTTTAACTTCAACTTGTACTGCCTCATTCGTCTAAATGAACGCCTTAGTTGTTGAAAATGGTCTTTTTCTTTCATCCACTTTACCACAATATCATCTACGTATACTTCAATAAATTCCCCAATCATGTCATGAAAGATTAAATTCATTTCCCTTTGATAAGTGGCCCCAGCATTTTTTAGGCCGAAGGCATGACTATCCACTCAAAACATCCCAAGGCCCTTGGGCATCTAAAGGCCATTTTATGCACGTCTTCGTCATCTATGAAAATTTGGTTGTATTCAGAATACCCATCCATGAATGAATACATGATATGCCCTACAATTTAATCTACTAAAGAATCCACCGTTAGCATAGGATACTCATCTTTAGGCATGGCCAAATTTAGATTCCTGAAATCTATGCACACCCTAATGCTAGTGTTATTTTTAGACACGGGCACAATATTAGATAACAATTCTACATATCTGGCCGTCCTAATAAAACCAACTTTTAGAAAACGTTCTATTTCCCTTTTTACTTCAGGTAATACATTAGGGGCAAAATGCCTAGGTGGCTGCTTATGTGGTTTAAAATTATGTTTAGTTGGCAGTCTGTGTTCCACCAAATTCCTATCTAAACCAGGCATGTGTTCATATTCCCAAGCAAAACAATCTCTATATTCTCTTAATAAGGCAATCAATTCATCACTTACCTCCCTAATGAGTGTTTGGCTGATGAATGTTGGGCGTTCTTCCCCTTCTTCACCGATGTTCACTTTTACAAGAGGGTCTTGCGCCTGAGCGTGTCCCTGTTTAGATATCCCTATTGCTTCATCATCCAGGCTTTTTGTGTGCAACTCTTCCTCCAAACAATCCACCTTGTTCTTTCCATCAACATTCTGCTCCAACTCAAAAACGGTCAACTTGCACCTGAACGTTGTCAATGCTGCTGCCTCTTTCATCTTTTTTGCGTTTTCTTTAGACTTATTATTGAAATCCATTGGTTTGGCTTTTGAGGCCCGAATATCGGCAACATTCCTTCTTTGCTGATGTCATGATTCCTCGATCACTTTTATGTCAATGACTGGCTTCGCAAGGGCCACTATATTTGGCCTCATTTGGTTGAACATCTCTGTTAGGGAATCAACCGAGAATGGTTCTTCACTTAGCACAACGACTTGAGTTTCTTCTCCCTCTTGCACTACTCTAACAGGCCAATAATTTCTCTCGTACATGAATCTTTCTATAGAGTTCGCTTCCGCCATGAATGATCTATGATCTACCTGTATCACGTCTGCTTCTCCTTTATCATTCTAGAATACTAAACACTGGTGGAGCAATGAAGGTATGCACCGGCTCCCATGGATCCAATCTCTCCCTAAAAGTACGTTATAGCTGGTAGGACCATCTATCACGAAGAAAACTGTGGTCCTTGTGGTAGTCCCCAAAGTGACGTCCAACGGAATCACTCCTTTGGCCGACGTCACCCCCCCCCCCCCCGGTTGAAGCTTGTGAGGATAACTTCTTTAGGGATCATATCATCCTCCTTTTTCGCAAGTCTTCTCATCATTATGGATGGGATGGTATTTATAGCGGCCCCGTTGTCTATGAGAACCTTTGACACTAGAATATCATTAATCTGGGCCTTCACATACAGTGGCCTAAGATGCCGGTTAGTTTGGTGGAGGGTTTCCTGAAGATAACTTTTTCCGCTGCATCGATCTCTACCTCCTAGCCGTCTTCCTTTATTTCGACCCTTTTCGTTACTTCGGCTTGCAATACTTCTTACCCCCCACTCTGATCTCTCAACTCTCCATGTGTGAACAATCCAGTAGGAGGAGGAAGTATCCTAGGAGGGGACCCATACTTCTCAACCCGTGGCACTCTCGTTTTCTTTTTGGGCGTTCCGTACAGTACGTAAAAATCGAACACTCGCCCAGAGGGCTAACCCAATAGATCCACTTCGTACACACTTTTTTGATATAACTGCTTTAGCAACACATTGCGTGACACCCCTCTTTTCTTACCTTCCAACTCCAAATCGATTTCTTCCTCATTGTTTGTCATGTCATCGTCTTCTTATTCATAATCTACCTCTTGGGACATTTGGCCCTCTTCACATATCAACTCGCAGGTTACTCTTTCATTTTCTACACCTTCTTCTCCTATATCCTCTTTGTTCCTAAACTCATTGGCCAGTATATAGTTGTTGGCCATAACTGGGGGTAATGTCACTGAATGGTGGTGGCTCACTCTGGTTCTTCTTCGTCTTTTTCTTCTTTGCTGCGCTCGAACTTCGATTTCCCGGTGGGACTTCGGGACGCTTTCTTCACCGATCCCTCTGTACTGCTTCCTTTGTCACTATCAAATTCACTTTGGTCAGCTTCCCGAGTTAGCTTTGGCACGTCTAGAGGCAACATTTCCTATCGTCGCCTCATCATTCTGCCGTAGTTCCTCTGAAAACGCCTTTGTTGTGTCCTTGTCATCTCATTGAAGGGCACGACTCGTCTCGCATTGTGCTGGAATGAATGACAAACATTTGATTGTTGTGGCTGTGGCCTAAATGTTTTCCTGTGATTTGTTGGCCATAGTTGCCTCTCTTGACACAGTTTTCCATGTGTATCCGGGCCTCGCCCCCTATCGGGTTGGAAACTTGGCGCAACTCTGGATAAGTGTAAAAACTTTGCACTTTGTTTCCTTCCATAGACTTACTCACTTCTTCCTTGCACCTATCACATAAGACACCCGTGTCTCCTTGGTGTTCTTTTCCCTTGAGTCGTTCAAACACTTTGGGACGTTGTTGTTCATCTTCTATTCCATCATCAATTACCAGTTTGAACTTTGACAATTTCTGGACAAAATCAGTTGCCATCATGTTCACTCCAAACGGTTATGGGAAGGGGTTCTTGTCCACCTCCATCTTTTTCTTAGGCTCAAGCGTAATCCTTCCCGACTCAATGGCTTCCTGCAACACGTACTGGAGAACCAAACAGTTGTTAGTCGTATGAGACCATGCATTATGCCATTTACAGTATTTTTTGCCTTTAGTTTGTTCGGGGTTTGGAAACTTATGTTTATCGCTTAACTTGATTTGCTTGTCCTTATATAACTTGTCGAATATAAGGTCCGCCTTACTAACGTCGAACGAAAATATTTTACCCTTCTTATTTTTTTCTTCTGCAGGCTCATCTTTTATTATCGTGCCAGATTTTGCTGCAAGGGGATGGAATATGGGTCCCCTTTGACTAGCTCGGCCAAGCATACTTCGTCCTGGTCAACATATCCGTCACCCACCGTGTGTATGTCAAAATTTGGGTCCCTATAAAAAGTCCCTTTACTAGAATTTTTCATTTGCTCTTCTTCTCTCAGCAGACGCTCATATCTTATTACATTAGCGCTCAATTGAAATAGGTCAGGAATTCCCTATCCTGAAATTTTTTCTTAAGGTCAAAGCTCAGGAAACTCTAAGCGATTCTAACGAATTCTTTTCCCGGCAGGGTACAAAGCATTTACTCCTGGCCGTTTTGAACAGTTGGAGAAAGCTTTCAGCCCATTTAGCGGGCATTTGCCTTAGATTGGCCAGATCGGCCAGAGTCACCTCGGATTTCATTTTATAAAACTAGGCGTGGAACAGTTGTTCTAATTGTTACCACGTTTGCACAGAATTCGCTAGCATATTAATGAACCAAGAGAAAGCCATCCCTATTAAGGAACTCGGGAAAAGCCTCATTTTATGATAATCGGTCACCTCACCACACTGCAACGTGAATCGCCATATGTGTTCTAACGTGGAGACCTCCCCCAAACCAGTGAATAAAGAGAATTCTGGCACCTTGTAACCCCTAGGCCACGGATAAGCTTGATCCACCCAATCTGGGTATGGCTTAGTGTAAGTCATCCTAACATAAGGACGCATCCCCACTGCCATTTGATCTCGCACCATCTCAGGGACTTGATCCCTTAACAAAGCATTGGGATCATTAGGGAGTCCTATAAGTTGATTGTGGCCTGACGTTTGGCACGGGATTTGGTAAAGGAGTTGGAGCGCAATTACCATTGGTGAAGTTGTTGTTATTGTTCCCTCCAACGTTAAAATCTGGAACATTTTGTCCATTATTTTGGACATTATTCCGAGATACTGGGCTATTCCCCAAGTTCGGAACTGGGTCACCACCCAAGTTCGAAGTTGGGTTTCCCCCCAAGTTCAGCACTGGATTACCCCCAAAATTCGAAGTTGGGTTACCCCCAAAGCTTGGCATTGGATTACTCCCCAAGTTTGAAGTTGGGTTGCCCCCCAAGTTTGAAGTTGGATTACCCCCCAAGTTTGGCACTGGATTATTCCCCAAGTTTGAAGTTGGGTTGCCCCCCCCCCCCCAGTTTGAAGTTGGATTACCCCCCAAGTTTGGCACTGGATTATTTCCCAAGTTTGAAGTTTCCCAGATTTGAGACTTGATTTCCCACCAAGTTTGAAGTGGACAGCCCAAAAGGCCATTCTATCCCCTGATTTGGACTTGAGGTTGGGGAACTATGTCCTGCAATCTTCCTGGATTGAAAATGATGTCCTATATTTGGGAAGGTTGATTGAACAACTTGGCATGTCAACTTATTCATATTATCAAGCAATATTTTTAGTTGTTTGGCCATATTGTCAAATTGTTCCTTCTCTCTTTGAATAAACTTTTCCATATTATGTACATATTGTAGATTTACCTGTTCAACCACGTCTTGAGCGAGTTCACCGAATAGCGCGCGCATGGTTCGATGATTCAAATCCGTCAGGGGTTCATAATGGCTATGACTCTCTCCCTCTGTTTCTGGAGGACTTTGTTCCTCCTCATATCTTTCAATTATAGACGGGAGATGATGGCTTGCTGTTTCCTTGTCGGAATTCTTGTGAGGCATGATGGTTCACTTCGTATTTTCAAAAACACACCAAATTGTCCCACTGGGTGTGCCAAACTATTTCGCGCGGAAGTCACCTTGTTAACAATTACCAAAAGGGGGATCAGAAGAATGTGTAAGGAACAAACCTCTCGAGACAAAGTCTCAATGAGGGGTGCTATATTTATGAAGATTACAGTGAAGAGAAAACACCTCCAAGGGGCGCAAGCACACAAATTACACTAAGAATTGACGATAAAAGTAAAGATAAAAGAAATTACATATTCTCTTGTTGAGATTTGATTGATTCTCTTCTAAATGACTAATTTTTTACAATATATACAAATGTACGAACTTCTTTCAATCGCTACCAATATTTGAATCTTCGGTTTGCCGCTTTAATTTGTAACACTTGCATGGATTAATTTGCTTCCTCCACGTTGCATAACCGTCGCCCACGTCCTTGTAACATCCGCTTGCCTCGTCACTCTAAGTAACCTCCACAATTTGTCATTTCAACTGTCACCTTCATCAACAACTGGTTACGTGATCATAAGACAAGTGTCAAGACTGCTTCTACTTGCTTTAGTCGCCCAACTGCTTCAACGCCCTGTCGCCCAAATATCCTAGTTGTTGTACAATTGTCCAGTCGTCCAACTTTTTGCCTATAATGAGTCTTTAACGTTGGGCCTCTTTTGGTTTGGGCCAAAGTTTAGGCCTCTTGTATTTTTGAGTATTTTTTGGGCGTCAACAATAATTATGTAGCAAAATAAGTGAATTGAGAGAAAAAAAAATTTAAACATAAGCTATCAAATCCTTCGAAAGTAAATCTGATTACTAAACTCACTAGATCAATATCATTATGTCAAAAGATATGACATTAAATACCACATCTCTGTAATTAAGATTTCCAAATCAAATCCCTTTAAAATCAAAGATTCAGCAAAAATAAAATTCGCATAATTTGAATTTCAACTAAATATAAAACAAATACAATTAAAAAATTAAATAGAAAATATAGAGATTGAGAGTCTTACATTAATATTATGACAAACAGAACTTAATTCCTTGCTGGTATTTTGGCCCGACTAATAAGAACAGCCTACTGAAATAACTCATAGTGATGAGCTCATTGCAAAACTTGAAAATTCATAAAAATACCAAAGGTATAACATTAAAATTCAAATTAAAAGGAAATTGAATTAAAAAAAAAAAAAAAAGATGTAGGCTATGTTTGGCGAACCAAGCTAATAAGCTACCTGATAGCTGATAACTGATAACGGATAACTGATAAGTTAGTTAATTGAATCAGAAGTGTTTGACAAAATTAGCTGAAAAACTAGCTCAAAAATACAAAATGATATAAAAGAAAAATATATTTTAAATACCCTAATGGCATAGGGTGTAATTTTAAAAAAATAAAGAGGATAAAAATGGAATAAAAAATGAAATGCTCATGGAGCTTTTTTGAAAAACTTGTAAAAGTAGTTTTTGAGATAAATTCTAACTTCTAAAATAAACTCATCAACCAAACAGAACTTAGTTTAGTAGATGAAACTTATAAGCTCTCCAAATAAGCTATAAGCTAGCTTATTTGGCTTACCAAACATACTCGTAGTTAAAAAAAAAATCAATAATCCATATGACAATTAAGAAAACAAATGACGAAAAAACTTTGAGATGAGTGGAATAGAAACAAAAACAGAAACATATGCATATTCATTTTCTATAGGGTCTGTTAATGAGAATCAAATGATACTATAATTGAATTCATTCTTTTATATATGTAGAAATAAATTAAACCAAAGTCATGCATTTTCATTTTCTATGGGAGTTATAATTGAAAATTTATTGATTTTATATTGGATCAATTCTTAAAAGTACGTAGAAAAATAGTTTTTGATTTGTTTAATATAACTTTATTGATAAATGCGTGGTTAAAAAGAAAAGACAAAAATCTATTAAGTTTTTAATGAGTCCCAAACATAGACATAATATAAATTTAAAAAATAATCTCTCCACTTTCAATCAAAAAACGAAATTGAATTTAAACATTACGCTCCTATTTAGTAGAGATTAAAATAAGATTTTTATTAAATTTTGATAAAATTTGATGGAATGTATGTTTGAAAAATTGTGGACCCTGTAACATATGTTGTTAAAATTAATTGTTTGACTTTAATTTAAATTTTAATTAAATTTTTAGTGGTACCAAACATGAGTTATATATTTTTTACTCTTTTTTCTCATTTTGTAAAAGAATTATTTTATGAGTGAACCATTATTTATTTGCAATATATAGGTAGTAAAGAAAAAGAATTATGCTATTCTACCACCCAAAATTTGTCACACCGAATGACACGCCCTCACATGGTTGTGTGTGGGACCGCCCTTATAATGAGCGATTCACCTCCTATGTGAGGGGGATGACACCCGATGTAACATACTGTATGATATAATAGCACTACTTAAAGAAAAAATACAATTGCATAGCCTAAGAATTGCAATGGGTCGCAGGGCAGGGGGGATCGACCATCCCGCAAGTATTAGGGCGGGACGATCCTCCTACTTTGTTTATAGTTTTTTAACAACTTTTTTTATTTTTACTTTTTTCCATAGGAAAAAAGGGGGATATTAAAAAAAAATAAAAAATGACTGGTCCTCGACGTAGGTTCGAGGAGGGTGCTGGACTAAGGATATATTCTTTTCTTTTTCTCCATATTTTCACATATATCCCATTCCACAATGCAATATTTGTTAGAGGACCCACAATCTAAATGTTGTTTAGAAATTAATTTTTTTATATTTTTTATATAAAATATGTGGTTGAAAAATAAAGAAAAAATATGTATAATTAAAAGTAATTTTAAAAATTATATAATTTATAAATTGATTTATAAATAAAAAAATGCTTTTCTGTTTGGTAATACTATAGTAGTTTATAAAGTGGTTTATTTATATTTTGAGATAAAATGTGTGGTTGAAAAGTGAAGAATAAAATATGTATGGTTAAAAACTGATTTCAGAAATTATGTTGTTTATAAACCATTATCAAACGCATACATACAGTCGACAGGGGATCTAGAAATTCTGTTTAGCACGGGCGGATATTGATAAAAAAAAATTTCAGCATGAGCAGCGTTCAGTAAAATAATAATATTTTTCAAAAAAATGTCAAAAATTCCTACTAATTTTTTTCCCGAACGAATTCAACACGAGAAAGCGAAGCGACTCGTCATGTGGTGCATCTGCCCCGACAAGCATTAAACTCTACTCTACAAAGAGGTGTGTTTAGGTTTGATGAAATAGTGAGGCTACGGGGTCAACGTGAAATCTTGCCGACAAGTATCAAATCAAAAGTTGCCACGCAATCTGTAAGACCGCTTTTCATTTTTCGTGCAATTTTTAATTTCACGTAATATTGTTGTGAATGTTATTATAAATTTATGATCTTATTATCTATAATTTTAATTATTTTTGCAGTGGAAGGACTTGGACGCCGTCTCGATCAATATGCCAATTAAAATGTTAATAAATTGTTATGTACAATCGTAAGTGTTTATTTTATTTGCTAAGATGACTAATTTTCTTTAATTAAGTTGTAATTGGCCTAGATTTCATTTATTTGTAAATAAGAAATATGTTTTAGGGCACTTTGTTAAAATATTGAAGGTTGCACTTAAATTACCAATGGTTGAGAGTAGAGGGGCTAAATTGCAAATTATGAAAAAAATTAGTACCTATACCTATACCTAATCCTTCACTCTCTCTCTCTCTCTCTATCCGCTCGCTCTCTCCGCTCTCTCACGCCCTCACTCTCACTCTCGGAATCGTCTCTCTCTCGGCTCTCTCTTCGCGACGCTCTCCCTCTCGACAGCACCGCCGCGCCACCACCCCGGTAACCCTCCCCCTTCCCTCGTTCCTTTCACCGGCAGCGCACAAAAAACCCGAACACACACACACGAACGCGTACACACACACTTTCACACACACACAAATGTATGTATATGTATATGTATATGTATATATTGATGTGTGTATATATGTTGAGTGTGTATACATATGTAAAGATTTTTCAGATTTTCAGATTTAAGTTATTTGCATTTTCGAATTATAATTGTTAAATTTGGAGAATTGGGTAATGTCTACGTATGTATTGATGTAAATATCATCCTTGGGTATTAATTTCAGATCATGGGTTTGTTCAGATTTTCGAATTTTTAAGTTACTAATTTGAGATGTTGGACAATGTGTGTGTTTATATATATTTAAGGTATGTAATTTTTGGTTTTTTTAAAGTGATGAAGTTCAATTGATATATTGTTGTTTTTGATGTTTTAAATGGACATTTTGAAATTTGGGTTTTCAATTGTTTTAATTGAAGTTTAGTGTATATTGTTGACTTATAGTTGTTATTTTCAAGATTTCGAAATTTATGAAATTTGTAGTTAATTAACTTTTCGGGTGAAGGTTGAATAAATGGTGATTTTCAAATTTATGAATAGTTAGAATGCTAATTGAAATTGTCTTTTTGAATTTTAAGTTGCGATGAATATTTTGTAACTTTGACATTTGTGTAATTTGACAAATTAGATTTCAATTTTGGCCATAGGAGTTAATCTCTTATTTTGAATGTAGTGTGATTTGTATTTGACATGGTTTAAGATTCCATTTGATTTGAATTGTAAGTCACATGAAAGTCTCAACCTCGCTTAGGAGTTTTAAATGTGATTTTTGAACTAAAAGTATATTTTATTAAATGAATGGATACAAATTAGGATTTTTGGCACCTTGACGTCACGGGCAGTCGAAGCTCCTCCACTTGCAAATCCAGATAACGGTAAATACTAAGGATGTCAAGTAAGTAAACTTCCCCCTACTTTCATCAAACTTGAATGTTAATGTGGAATTAATGTGCTTAATTGACATTCGTGCTAATTACGGAATTTTAATGCTTTTGACCATATGCAATTATGTGTAGTTAAGGAAATGTTCAAGCATGCACGTTACATGTCATTGCATCATCAAGCATGCATTGACATCGAAATGGGAAAGTCAAATGTTTTAATGAAAGGAATGTGTCAAAGTACAATTTTTGTCAAAAATTATGTATCCCAAGTTTTTGAAAGAATGGGTGTACTTCTATGTCATGAAAGGTCCGAGTGGGAAATGGGGCGTGGGGGACCGGCGTACCCGAATGTAATGAGCCGCTTTGCGGTGGAATGAATGTAATAAGCCGCTTTGCGGTGGAATGAATGAATGAACCGCTTTGCGGTGGGAAAGTGAATGTTAAACCGCTTTGCGGTGGAAATGCGCATGTTAATCTGGTTCCAAATAAGAATGGCCCACTGTTATCTGATTGACTAGAAGTTACATCAAGTGAGCTCACGATGGAATGAAGTGAAAGTTTTGAAATGTCAAGTGAAAGCTTGAAAAGTTTGAAAGTTTTGAAAGGTTAAAGTGAATGGGGATACATATTTCAAAGTTTAAAGCATTTCATGTCATAAGCATGCATTCATGCATAAAGTTTACTTACTGAGCTTTAGCTCACCCCAATCCCTCCCCAACATTTCAGATGATGAAAGTTAGGTGATCCGAGGAGAGCACTTGGTGACAGACTCAGGCTACACCGCTTCAAGTTTTTAAAGAAAATAAAGTTAAATTTTGAAGTTAATTAAGTTTATAATTAATTATTTCTTAATTCATTCATTTTATGTTGATAATTGTTTGGTTGAGATTAGTTTTAAATTTGTTATGGAATTTCTAATATTGGTTATATTATCACTTATTGCATTTAATTGAAGCTTATTGATACAAAATGTTGTGTTGAGGAGTTTGGGGATTGAGTTTGAAATAATGTGGTGATGTTGGAGTTTGAAGTAGAATTGGGGTGTATGTTGAATATTGGATTTCTCTTTGAGTTGAGTTTATGTTGTAAAATGGTTTTGATGTCCCTCTACAGGTTGGTTAAGTCCAATTTATAGAGGAGACTCTGTCGAAATTTCTATAAAATTTTAAAATAGAAAATGAAAAGGTTGAAGTTTTTTAAATGATTTGTTTTCCGCATTTTAATGTTTAAACGTTTTAAATTCCGCATTTAATGTGAATGGAAGTTAACACGCCTAGGTTTAAGGTTTTGAAACTTGGGGTGTTACATTTTTGGTATCAGAGCTAAGAGTTTTAAAAGCGATTCTGTAGACTTTTAAAACTTATTTGAAAATGGTTCGGGTACTGAGTCACGCCTCAAGTGCTTCTCCCTCGATCATCTGGTAAGTTAATTTTGTTTAAATTATGAAATGTTAATTGATATGACAATTATTGCAGATTCTTGCATGTTAATGTGTAATGTCGTAAAGTGAAAGGTTAAGAATGTTGTCAGTGAATATGATGAGTATATCTTTATCTTGGTTATGTAAATGAGGAAGTGAGAAAGTAATGGTTATTAAGAATTTGGTTGCCGTTTATTAGATCTTTTTGTGAAATAAGAAATGGATATGAATGGTATATCGGCATGAGAGTATACAATGTCCAAACGAGAAGTTGAGAAGTCATCGAACTTAGTATTAATCACTTATCGTGTTTGATCTCGGGACTACCCACTCATTTGATAGTCCAACAGTTATAGGAAAATTGATTTACCCATTTCAGTAGCTGGAGACAAAGTTTATATTGTCAACGCCATTTGAAGAATTGTTGAACTAAAGTTATGTGTTGAGAAATGTCCCAAATCATGGTGAATGGGAAGGAGTAGATGATGGACTTCATAACACTGAATACCCACAAACTTGATGTCATACTAGGAATGAGATGATTATTATGGTATAAGGTTTCAATCACTGGCTACGTTAAGGTGGTATTTGAACCTTCAAATGAAACCCTTTTTCGCCTTGTTGAGGTAAAGGTAGAACTTTTCATATCGATATTATCAGTGATGAAGGCTCGTCAATTGATGAATAAGAGTTATTAGGCCTACCTAGTTGCGATAATTGAAGTGTCTAAGGTAAATACTTCTCTCAAACAAATTTCAGTTATTTGAGAATGACTAAAGATTTCTCAGAAGATCTTTGTGATTTATCGCCTAAAAGAGAGATTGAATTCGTCATCGATTAAGTGCGCAACTCTAGTATCCAAGGTATAATATCGGATGGCTCCTTCGTAACTTAAAAGAGCTCAAAGTGCAACTATAGAATCTCATGGACAAAAGTTTTATTCAACCTAGTTTTTTTCCATGGGATGCTCAGTAGCTATACCTGAAGAAGAAAGATGGTTTTATGAGACTTTGCAAAATCGATTTTAGACATGGCAAAACCAGTTTTATGAAGTTGTGATGAGATGTTGAGATTATGAGTGATATGATTTTATTGAGACTTCTATGAGAAAAATTATGAAATTTGGGATTTAAAGATTTGATTCTTAATTATTGGGAATTAAGGAATGGATATTGTGCTTGAGTAAGTGACTTATTCCTCTATTTTGAGAGAAATTTATAATGTTGTTTGGTCTTGTAACTAAGAAATTTTGGGATTATGATTTGTGTCATATATTTATAAGTATGACTAATGGGTGGTCATTTGAGCCAATTAATGTATTGGAGGAAGTGAGATATTGATATTGGAGACTATGATTTGAAATTGTTATGTTGAGGAATTAAGAATTTATTTTTGGGATATCAAGGTATACATGAAGTTATGTGATGACTTGATGCGTATATTGAGAAATGTCAAGTCATATTTTGAAAGGATGAGTAAAGACAAATGTTATGGAATTATTGGAAAGAATTTTAATTATTCTTGGGAACTTATTGATTATTAGTGAGAAATGATCACTTATATTAGAGAATATTATAAATCATGATGGTAAGTGATAATACTGTTGATTTATTTTGGAAGTTGATTGATAGATGATGTGTTAAAGATTTGGTTATTTACATGCAATATGATTATTTGGGAAGTCAGTTATCATTATTGGGAGATATTGAAAGTATTTTATGGTGAGATGCCTTAAAGGAGTAACCATTTATTCGAAATGAGAATTTGGGGACATATGATTGAAGGTTTGGGATTATGTGAGATAATGATGATTGTCATAAGGTCATTTGAATATAAAAGGTACCGGAGATAATTATAAGGAATAATGCGATTGCTCTTATGGTGAGAACTGAATGTGACAATGTATTGAAATTATGAAATAAGTTGACTTTCCATGAATAAGTTATGCTATATTTGGTTTTAAGTGGAATTCGAAGAAAGATGAATCTCAGTCATGGAAAATAAATCAGGTTTCATCGTAATTTGAATGATTCACTGATGTACGTTAAGTTTTCATTGATGATACTAAAATATCATATGAGAGATTGTTGGATGAAATTGATGAAAGAAACTTTATCAGGTCCTAGATTTGTACAAGTATTGCAGAAGTAATGCATCTGATCGGAGTAAAGTTTATGATAGTACATACCATGAAATTGTGGAAATTATTATTGATGGTATCTTGATTCAAAAAATAAGAAATGAAATTTTAGGCAATTGTCCTTGTGGATAGAATTTGTGGAAAATGAGAATAAGACTTCAGAATGATTACTTATTATGGAGTAGTGTGCAGAAAGAGTGACAATGACAGAATTTAAGATTTATAGAGATTGAGAGATTGGTATATATAAGATTTTCGTGATTTATTGATGTATGAATGTTCATGTGATATATATGATGGTTATTATACTGTAATCTCAAGGAGATTGATATGATTAAATGTTGAGGTCATAGGGTATGGTGACAAGTGGCATGTCACATGATTATCACAAGTTATGGTGAATAGATAGTTAATGAAGGTCATGATTGTCCTATAGAAGAATAGTGTGATGATATGTTTGAACTAATCAATGGTTTGTTTATGACAAGATAGATGAATTTATTTAAAATTTTGGTGATGTAGTTGTGGTTACTCATTGTTGGTTGTGCATTAGATGTGAGTAGAGCATATTATTCATTTTGAGATCTCCATGGAATATACATAAATTTGGATTGGTTGAAATCTAAGATGATCATTAGTCTAACTTTTACTTATTGTGGAGTTGTATCTTTGGGTTGAGTAAACTTGATGAGGAATTCTATATGAATCACAAAAGTTTTATTCATTGGTGATAGGTCAATGATTTATTTATAAAACACTTGGTTAGAGTATTGTTATGATGATTTTGAAAGCATGGATTCTTAAATTAGTACCTTGGTTTTAGTTTTAAGATGAGTGTATGATGCTGAATACTTGATTACAATATATAAGTATGGGTTACAAGATTTAAGTTTGATCCTCCGATTTTAAAAGAAATGTCAGCATGTTCAGAAAAGATTTTTCGTTTGTAAATCTTTCCAGAAAGATTCTGTCAAAGTTTTAGTATTTCTACTGTATATTTTGGTATGGACGTCAAGTTTCACTAATGCTGGATTATAAAGTCTTATTCTGGTCAATCTTCTTGATTTTAGTTTTAAGAATGTGATCAATCAGTATATATATTAAGGTTTATACGTTAGAATAGATCCTATGAAAGTCTGGAAATAGAAAGTTAGTGAATGGATTCATAAGTGGGATAATGTCGGTTGATGATCTCTTACAACAAGAACTATCAAACTTCGATCCGTATTGAGTACTATACGATAGGAAATGTAGATTGCCAGTTCATTGGGATGAAGTAGGAGAAAGAAGATTATTGGGTCCAGAAATAGTACAGCAGACAACTGAAGTTGTTGAAAAAAGTCGTCAGTGGATGAAAATTGCACAAAGTAGACAAAAAGGGCTATACGGACAAAAGAAGAAAATCTTTGGAATTCGCCGTAGGCGATATGATTTTTTGAAGGTAACTCCAATGAAATGAATTGTGAGGTTCGGGAAGAAAAGAAAGTTAAGCCTATTTACGTCACGGCCGTAAATAATAAACACAGTTTTGATCAGAAAGGCCTTTACGGCCGTAAAATAATTATTCATGGTCGTAAATGAGTAGCGGCCAGATTTTCCGGATTTTATAATTATTTTATTTCCTTTTTGGTTTTTAGGTTATTTTCCTAATTTAGTATTTTAGTTTAATTAGAATTCTATTTTGAGTAAATTAGCGGCTAGGTTATTTTGCTTATTTATATTCTTTACCTTGATTGTAAACAGACAGTTAAGCTTGAGTTTTGAGATTAATAAGGTTGAGAGAGTTTTCTCCAATTAAAAGGTTGAGAAGTCCCTTTTGTGTTCTTTGAGAACAAATCCAACTTATCAAATATTGTGAAATATTTGTGGCGTTGAACTTATCAAATATTCGCGAGAATATTTGTGGCGTTTCCAATTTAGAATCTTATCAAGGAAATTGACAAGTTCTTGTGGTGTTTCGAAAACCTTGGATCTCGATTCCGCATCGTCAATTTCTTGCGTCGTGAATCTTGGGTCAAGGTCCTATCGTCAATTTTATCTTTTCAGTATTTTAATTCTTGTTTATTTTTCGCGTCAAATCTGATCTAGGTCTTTCCTAGGTTTTAAATTTCGTTTTTCCGCGTTTTCGACGAGATTCCCCGACTGGGATCTCATCAGTAAGAGTAGGGAATTTGTAGGGTAAAATATTTGAACAATAAGTCTATAAGCACCCCATGTATCACCCCATCCTTGACCCAAACGAAAATATCGCGAGATAATGTTCAAAAATATCATTTTATTATGTTTAGCTGCAATATGTCTTATTCAAACAGACAAAAGTGACCTTTTTTTGTACTTTTTTTCACTTTCCATCGTCTTCTTGAAAAAGTTCAAAACCAACCAAAAAACTCACCTTTTTTCCACTTCATTTCAGAACCAGTGAAGATGACGAAGAAGACTTCTTCACTGGGGTAGTTTTCCCACCAGAATATTATCGTCATTCTCACCCGCTAGTGGCAAACTTTCATCGACGATCTTGAAAAAGTTCAAAACCAACCAAAAAAACTCACCTTTGCTCCACTTCATTTCAGAGCCAGTGAAGATGACGAAGAAGACTTCTTCAATGGCGTAGTTCATCCACCAGAATATTACCGTCATTTTGGTCCGCTAGTGGCAAACCTTCATCGACGACCACTGTTTGTAGGGAGATGCAATCGGGAAATAAGGAGACCGACCCAGACCATTGTTGCACCAATTTGCAGCTACAAAATGAGGACATTCCTTGTTGTTCGCCGGAAAATACAGAACTTGAAGGAAACAAAACTTTATCGGAGCTGGGTAAGTTTGGTCATGGCTTTCTGTATATTCATTAATATTGCTCATGTATGAAAATATACTCAAAGTATTCAGTATGAAAACACATGTACAAAATCTTAATTTCGGTGAAGATGAGTTTTTCACCTTCTTGTATCTCTTTTATTGACCTCTTTTATCTGAAACCCCCAAAAACTTATATCATCCAGGGTGTAGTTGAAATGGAAATGGAACTGTTGGATATTTAATTTATTTAAATTTGCATAACTTTGTGTAGGAAATGGAACTATATCCTCTATTGATGATAATGAATTAGTCATGGCCGATGAAAGTCGTGGATTGAATGATGAAGTAGTAGTTGAGGATTTTGAGTTTGTGCCTGAGGTTGGATATAAGTTCAGTAGTGATGAGGAGGCATATCAATATTACTTGAAGTATGCTCGGAGAGTGGGCTTTCCCATGAGACGAAGGAATTCAAGAAAATGTCCAAATGGGTCTTTGAGGAGTGTAACATTTGTTTGTAGCTGAGAAGGGAAGAGATTGAGCACTGCTCGCAACCCGTTGAGGCCTCACCCAACGATGCATACATGATGTAAGGCTAAGATGACGGCTTGCTCGGATGGTTTAGGGACATGGCGTATTAGTGTAGTTAATTTAGAGCATAATCACAGTTTAAGTCCATCGAAGTCTAGAATATTTCGATGTAATAGACAATTGACTGACCATGTGAACCGGAAGCTCGAAGTTAATGACATAGCTGGAATCCCTCTACACAAAACTTTCAACTCGGCTGTTGTAGAAGCGGGTGGATATGATCAACTCCCATATATTGAGAAGGACTGTAGAAACTACATTGCTCAGGTTCGTCGGTTGAGACTCGGGGAAGGTGATGCAGCAGCAATTCAATCATTCTTTTTGAAGATGCAAGCACAATGATCAACGAAAAACAGAAGGCCGACTGGAAAAAAACAACGGAGACAGAAGAAGTTCAACCAAAATTACCTTATAGTGGCTGAGAAATCCTTTTACGAAGAACAATGGAGATCTGATGTTCAGTGGGAAGAAGCCCAACTACGAAACTGAGGGTCAGTCGAAGAAGATGAACGAATGCCCGAGGGTCAGTGGGAAGAAGATGAACGAAGCACTCAAGCTCAGTTGAGGCGGGAGGAAGATTTACACCGTAAACTTAGGCTGAAATGATGGAAATCAGAAGCCCAACTCCTAAACTTAGGGTCAGTCGGAGAAGATGAACGAATGCCCGAGGGTCGGCTGGAAGAAGATGAACGCAACACTCAAGCTCAGCTGCGATGGGAGGAAGATTTACAACGTAAACTTAGGGTGAAATGATGGAAATCAGGCTTATTGGTTTTTTAGCGTAAATCAAGCAATGAAGCAAGGGTGTAATGGTCTTTTTATTCAATTGGGTCAAGGATGAGGTGATACATGGGGTGCTTGTAGAGTTATTGATATTTGAATGGTTTCTTGACTTTGGTTAGTGTTACAAAATGCTGAGCAGGCTAACAGATTTGCACGTGTGGCAGCCAAATCATCCAGTTAAAGCCAAACATGCTGATGCTGTACATTTAAAAATGCTTTTATCATTTATTTCAAAAACATTAAACCCACGCCTCTGCCTTAGCTGCCCCAGATTGAATCTCCCCCAAATCACTCCTCTCCAATCTCCGCCCAAATCAAGATCCTTGTGACCACATGAAATCTCTTCCGCTTCGCCGCCAACGATACCACCAACAGCCATCGAAACCCTCACCTTTCTTGTCGGTGCCATTGAATTTGTATGAGTTTCAACCGGTTTCACTATCATCAATTTCTTCATATGTCCAAATTAATTTGTTTGGTAACTAAGCAACACTTTGGAAGATTTATTACAACAAGATGAAGATGGAATAGTCAAAAATGAAAAGCGTACATTTTCAAAATCATGGGTTCTTTGTTCATCCGCATTCTGAAATTGTGTTTGGAATATGAAAGGTGGGTTTAAGCGTTAAGTGGTGAAAGCGTGTTTACCTGATTTCCATGATTTGGCTATTTAGATGTGTGGTTGAAAAGAAGTACGAAGAAATATATTTATTTATAAATAGATTACCAAACCGAGGCTTAATGACTCTTGTACTTCACCAAAAATAGTCCATGAGTTCATGCCCTGTATTTTTAGTTCAACCTTTTATTTAGTTTTTTTACGTTTTTTGAACATTTACACACTATTCACAAGAAACCCCAACTCACGCACTCGGTAGGACTCAGAACCCAAGTATTAAGCCTCGTAAGGTGGGCACTTTTCCACGGTGATAATCCCCTTGGTCCTTTTAGTTCAATCTTTTTAGAATAATAAAACTTGTAAAAAAAAAAAAGAGTAATTTTTAAAGAATTTATGATTAAAAAATAAGAAAATATTTATTGATTGAATATATGGTTAAAATAAATTTTAATAGAAGTTTAATTTCAAAAAATGGGCTCAAGAGGGAGGGGCTATTTTACTGTTGACGTTTCAACAATTTTAACTCATGGTTGAAGATAGCAAAACGTTAATAAAATGTACTGTAAATAAAATTACCCCGTCATTTTTAAGTTCAACTTTATTGTTTCTATCAGATCACTCATGATTCAATAGTTTAACCAGTAGGAGTTAATGGTAAACTAATATTAAAATATATAAAGTAATGTTTACTAATAATAATTAATGCTAAATTTATGTCCCTGCGTTCCATTCTCTTGGAACAAATTTTGTAAAAAGTTATTATTTTGTAGATGCGACGATGTGGGGCACTTGATTTTACTAATTCAGGCCGAACAATACGTGGTCACGTGGAGAAGGCAAAGATGAAGACAAGCATGATGTTTTGTGCGTACGTTACAAGGAAAGAGTGTCCTCTTATCATATTTATTTACTAGTCCCTGCGATGCTTACATGAGCAATCAAAAATAATATTTTTGTCATATTATGATTCCTTTGTTTTTATATAATTTAGAAGAAGAATTTGTAGATTTTACGAGCTCCTTTAGTAATATATTAAAAATTTTATTTATATAAAGTATGCATGATTTTAAAAATGTTATGAATAACACATGTAAAAGAAGTCAAAAAGATTTTAAAAAAAGTAATGAGCGTCATTTTTTTATACGCTTTCGCCTCATTTAGACAATCGTTTATATTTTGAAAAGGCAAATTTATAATTTTTTATGAACTTTTCAAAGTGGTACATTAAAAAATTAGTTTTGCCTAAGGTACATATGTGCCGGAAATGAGACGAAAGTAATGTAAAGTATATTGTTAATGGACAATTTTAAACAACTATAATTTTACTATGATTAACAATTTTATAATTTGAAAATAATGTGATAAAGTATTTGAGAACTTCACATTCTTATCAAGAACTTTGTATTAGAGCCTTAAAATATGACCAAACAAAGAAAGCAAGAAAATTAAAAAAACTAAAAAAAAAAATGAATAAAAAATTAGGGGCGATGAAAAATGAAAATAGGTTTTGAAAAGGTATGTTTTTAGTTTTTATGATCTTTTCAAAGTGATATATTAAAAACTTAATTTTGTATAGAAAAATGAAATAAAAATTGAGTCACATAAAAAAATGAAAAATATATCGTTAAGGGATCATTTGAAATACTATAACTTTTGTCACATTTGACAGTTTTGTAATTCGAAAATAATGTGGTAAAGTAATGTGTGATAACTCAACATTAACATCGAGATCTTTCTATTACTACTTCATTTTAGTCCACGAAGTTGATCAAACGAAAAAAAAAATGCACAAAATGACAAAGTATGGGTCACCACTGTTCATCAACTATTGTATGATTTTCAAGACAAATTTGTAAGTTTTTGCGAGGCCTTTGAATAGTATATTAAAAACTCAATTTTATCTAAGCAAGTGTTCGGTAAAATTAAAAAAAAAATGATTTATAAATAAATCAGTTTATAAACCAAACGGTGTTACCAAATGGAGGCTGAAGTATGCATGGTTTTAAAAACTAAAAGGTGATATTGGATTGAAACTAAAATAAGCAAGTATTCTAATTAAATGCAGTGAAAAGAAATAAATAATAAAAATCTTTGTTTTTTTTTTTTTTTTTAAGTGATACTAAAAGTATTAGGACGCACAATTTCACCATAGCTAATATTATTAATTCCATTCCTCTAATTTTATTCCTATAAATGTGCTTGGTTGAATTCAAAAATATATATTGAAATTCTTCTCTTGAATTTAAATAAATTTAACCTAAGTCAACCACATAACTTTATGGGTGGTCCAAATTATTTCTTAACTAGATGTATAAAACATAAGAATTCAAATAATGATCTCAATAATAACAAAAGTGTATCTCTACCTTTTATTCAATTACCAAATTTTATTCAACGATTTAAATTGTTAACTCACCTCTCGAATTATGAAAACAATCTACAAAATATGACTCGGTGGTCAATTAATTCAAGTTTAAATACAAAATGAAATCAAAACATACAACAAATACGCAAAACTAGGAATATAAAATTAATATTGAAAAGATAGGCTATATTGTTTGTCCCAACTATGAGTTTATTTGGTCATCACAATTAAAATAAAACACAGTAAAAATAATATGCAAACATGTTGAGTTTATTAAATTAACAAGAGAAAAAGAAAGTCTTGCAAGTTGCACCAATAATCAATTCCCATTCCGTTGATCATTTTCAATTATCAAGCCTTTTGCTCTAATAATCTGCCAAGGATTTGATATTATAAAAGCTGAATTATGTGAAAGAAAGGCTGGGCAAAAGTTTGAAATGTTGGATAAAATTCAATAATGTGGGGCCAAACATGTATAAAATAAAATGTGTGGTGCTATCTTAAGGATTTAGTCAATAAAGTGATCCACTAAAGATTATTCAAGACTAATGGGTATTAAGTGTCGTGAGATTAAAGTGTAGAGACGGATTCGATGTTTTAAATTGATGAGGGGTCAATTTAATAACATTGAGACATGATAGTTGCCCTACAACTATTTATACAGGTCATGGTCCCCAATTGAGCGTGGTTTTTCATAATTCTCTGCATCCCCATCAACAGAGGACAAAATAAGGAGAAAACCACGAATCAGTTGGAAGACCATAACCCCGTTCTATCAAACGCAATAATGGATTCAGGTACGCTTCCGCTTCAGTTTCGATCTTGATAATTACAGCATGATGTCAGTGGATTTTAGATGAACATTCTTCTACATTAAATTTATTTTTAACAAGTGGTATCAGAGCCAACATCGTGTTGAATTATCAGATCAATTTTGTACGCATATATGTAAAACAAAAATTCTGTGCGCATGTATATGTACAAACCGGCTTCTGATTTCGAGAGATATACATACACAGCAAAATAAAATTTTTTGGAAACATGCATCAATTTATGGATTCAGCCGTTCCTTTCGTCTGTGTGTGAATTTATATGCGAAAAAATCGTGGTTTAATCAAATTGGTTTTCAGATTTTGATTTCTGCATATTTCGAATTGTATGGTTATGGATTTATGTTGGTTATGTGGTTGTTGATTGAGGATGCTGGTCGGAGATGGGGTCGCCGCGCGCGATGGAATGGATTCAGTTGGTGGGGACGCCGCGCGTTGCAGCGTCGGATTTCAGTGGTTGCGCGCGGCTTGCAGCGTCGCTGCGCGCTATGGGATGAGGAGACTCACAGCGTCGCGCGCCGCGACGCTGTGCACTTGGCTGTAGCGCCGGTAATGGCGCTGCAGGCGACAGGTGCTGTGCAGCGCCGGTGATGGCGCCACGTTCTTGTCCTGGTTCGTGGGCGGCGGCAGTTAGGGTTTAAACCCTAGATGTCGCGTTTTTTGGGGCAGGGGCCTGGGTCCGGAAATTAGAAGTCTTAAGGGTTCTTTATGAAATTTTGGATATGTTGAATTATTTGCACCTCAGGACCTTATGTTTGTTCTATATTATTGTTCAAACCCTAAAGTTCTGGAATTTATAAATTGAGCCCCTAAGGTTATAAGATTTTTAAGTTGGGCATTCTAAAGTTTCGAATTTTCTAATCCAGTCCCTAAAGTTTAAAAATTTTCTAAATCAGCATCTAAAGCTTGAAAATTCTCTATATTGATCCCTTAAAGTTTGAAAATTTTCATTTTCAGTCCCTAAAGTCTGGAAATTTTCTAATACAGCATCTAAAGTTCTAAGTTTCTCCAATTTGGTCCATAAAGTTTGAAAAATTTTCAATTAAGTCCTTAAAGCTTCCAAATTCACTATTTTGGACCTCTAAAGTTTGATTTTCTTTCAAATTGGGATCTAAAGCTTGGAATTCTCTAAATTGGCCAATAAGGTTTTGGAAGAATTATAATTTAAGTCCTTCAAGCTTAAAATTTCACATAATTGGCCACCAAAAGTTTAAAAATATTGCAATTAGACTCTCGCAACTTAAGGATTGCTTTATTCTAAAGTTTTGAATTCTATAATTCAAATCCTAAAGTCAAATATAGATGCAAATCAATGGATTTCAATTTCAAATTTTGGCACTACGGACTCTTTTGAGAGATATAATATTCGAAAGTAAGTTAGTTGAAGCAACATGTTGCCAAAGCAACCTCTCTTGTGGATATTAATTAACTTTGAATATTAGAAGATATTTGTATGTGTTATTCATTGTGGATATTGATCAGCCCAAAGGAATGTCAATATTTGACTCGAATTTTACATGCACCTGTGGTGATAAACACGTGGCAATTATTTGGTTTAACGTGTGACCAATAAATCGGTCCAAAGAAAGGTTTATTGGTTAACATGTCATATTGCCAGTATTTGATCACTACACTAAGGAAAAATTAGGTGTTTATGTGTTATTTCATGCGGATATTGATTGGCCCAAAGGAAGGTCAATATTTGGCCCGAATTTCACATGAACCTGTGGTGATAAACAGGTGACGGTTATTTGGTTTAACGTGTGATCAATAAATCGGTCCAAAGAAAGGTTTATTGGTTGACATGTCTTACTGTCAGTGTTTGATCACTACACCAAGAGTACCACTTACAAGTCAATATTTCTGTCCAAAGACTAAATATTGATGTTGTGTTAGGTATCTTGTGATGGGCCTTACCATTATTTGAAAGTATGATTTGGATAATAAGGTATTTATGTGAGCTATTTTGTTCAAGTGTTCTCTATTCGGTTTCAAATTCTGCTAGTAGTATATCTACAAGCTCAAATTTAATCCCTGTATTTATGGAACAAACTTCAAGGATCAAAACAAGAACATTAACTTTTCGTTGGCTGCATGGATCTAGACCGTGTACTAAGGATTGAGCAACCTGCTCCTCTTACGGATGAAAGTTCATCTAATCAAATGAGGAAGTTTGAGAAGTGGAATTTCTTAAATTACGTGAGTCTCATGATCATTAAGTGCGGCATTCTGGAAGCCTTTAGTAGCATAGTATCTGAGGAGGTAAATGATGCCAATGAATTCCTTGCCGAAATTAAGAAACGTTTTGCGAAAAACGATAAGGCTGAAACAAGCATGCTTATGAAAAGCTTGATTTCAATAAAGTATAAAGGCAATGGAAAAATGAGGGAGTACGTCATGTAGATGTCTCACACTGCTTCAAAAACTTAAGGAACTAAAACTCGACTTGTCTAATGACTTGCTCGTACATTTGGTATTGATATCGCTTCCTGCACAATATAGTTAATTTAAGGTTAGTTATAACTGTCAAAGAAGAAATAGACTCTCAATGAGCTCATTTCATAGTGTGCAAGCTTCTTGCACAATTCAGTCAGTTTAAGGTCAGTTGTAACTATCAAAGGGAGAAATGAGCTCTAAATGAGCTCATTTTATTTTGTGTGCAAGAGGAAGAAAAGTTGAAGCAGGACAGAACTGAAAGTGTTCACTTGGCAAACACCTCTAAAGATAAGGGCAAGTAAACAAATAAAGAACATAAAGCTGTTAAGGGTCCAAATCTAAAGAAACCACATAAAGACATTGAGGGTTGTTTCTTTTGCTAGAAATCTGGACATTTAAAGAAAAGATCGTACATATTACCAACTAAAGTTGCTGCTAAAGTACCTTAAGAGTTTTTGACAGGAAGAAAACCTAGTCTAAAACATTTCTACATTTGGGGATGTTCAGCTAAGGCTAGGCTTTATAGGCCACATAAAGAAATTGGACTCCAAAACAGTCAGCAGCTACTTTATTGGTTATTCTGAGCGATCGAGGGGCTATTAATTTTATGATCCCACACTTAAGTCAACTTTTGAAACGAGAAATGCAACATTTTTGAGGATGTTGAGTTTGGGGGGAGAAATAAGGTTAGAGATATTATCTTTAAGGAAGAAGCTGAGGAATGATCGGTTTCGATTCCTATTGTTGCTTTTGACAATGTGCAAGTTTTTATGTATGTCATTGATCAAGAAGCATATCCAGAACCTCAATTAGACAATATTGAAGAACCTCCCATCCAAAATAAGGTAAATTTCAAAAGCACAAACTCAACAACCTCAATAACTAAAGCCATTAAGGAGATCCACGAGAGAAAGGGAAAAAATGCTATTCCGGATAATTTAAATAGTATTTTTCCAAGAACATAAGAAAATAATGGAATGGTGGAAGATGGTCCAATATATTCCATCAGGCCATGCAGGTTTCTAACTCTCAAAAATGGATTGATGCCATAAATAAGGAGTATAAGCATATGCAAGACAATAAAATTTGTGATCTTGTCCCATTACCAAAAGGTGCGAAGCCCATTAGTCTTAAATGGAGTTTTAAACCAAGAGGGATTCGAAAGGTAATCTGGAAAGATATAAGGTTCGTCTTGTATCTAAGGGCTTTACACATAGAATAATGGCATTGATTATAAAGAGACTTTCTCTTCGATTTCTACGAAAGACTCTTTCAGGAAAGTTAGGTTATTGTACATTTTGACCTCGAGTTACATCAAATGGATGTTAAGATGACGTTTCTCAATGGAGACATTGATGAGACGGTTTGCAAATTAAAGAAATCCATTTATGTGCTCAAGCCAGCTTCTCGTTAAGGATAATACAAATTTCATCAAGTAATTATCTCATTTGGTTTTGAGATTGATGTTGTTGATGGTTGTGTGTATTACAAGTTCAGTGAGAGTAAGTGAATTTTCCTGATTTTGTATTTTGACAACTTATTGCTTGCCACCAATGATATATGCAAGTCACATAAAATTATGAGATTTTTTTCAAGGAATTTTGAGATTAAAAATCTTGGTGACTTCTCTTTTGTATTAGGAATTCAGATACACCGGGATTGTTCTTGAGGTATTCTTGGATTGTCACAAAAGGGCTATATCGATAAAGTACTTGAGAGGTTTGGCATGCAAGACAGTAAATCAGGGGACACCCCTATCACTAAGGGAGACAAATTTAGTCTCAACTAATGCCCAAAAAGTTATCTTGAAGTTAAGGAAATGCAGAAGATCTCATATAGTTTAGCTATAGGGAGTCTGATGTATACTCAAGTTTGTACGCGTCCGGACATTGCGTACATTATTGGGATACTAAGGAGATGTTTAAGTAACCCTGGGATGGATCATTTGGAAAGCAGCCAAACATGGGTTATAAGGTATTTAAAGAGAACAAAAGATTACATGCTCACATACAGAAAATCGGATCAGTTGGAGATCATATGGTATTATGATTCCGATTTTTGCTAGATGCCAAAACAGTAGAAGATCCATATCAGGCTACATCTATCTGCAAGTTAGAGGAGCTATTTCCGGAAGGAGTGCTTAACAAACACTTTAGCTTCTTTCACTTGGCAGCACAGTTTGTAGCAATTTTGGAGGCATCTGATTATGGAATATAGCTGCGAAATTTTGTCACTGGGTTGCATATTCTATACGGTATAGAAAGACCACTAAAGTTATATTGTGACAATAACTCAGCAGATTTATATTCCAGTAACAACAGGAACTCAACTAAGTCAAAATATATTGACATTAAGTTCCTGGTTGTGAAGGAAAGAGTACAGAGTAGACAGATTTTCATAGAGCATATTGGGACAAACTCTATGATTACGGATCCTCTTACTAAGGGATTAGCACCCAAGGTCTTTCACGAGCATACTGCTCGTATGAGTGTAATATTTCTTGAGGATATCATGATTTAGTGGGAGTTTGTATTTTAGTTGCTTTATGTTTTGGTTTTGGACACATTTGTGTATTTGGATAATTTTCTGTACAGAAATAAAGTATTCAGTTCATTCTACTCTGTTACATTATGTTTGGTATTGATCTCACATAAGGAATAAAGTCGGACCAATTGAAAATAGGCATGTTTGGATCACATAACATGTAATTTTCATACTACACTCTCATGATTGATCTATGTCATTTGGTTGTATTGGTATACGTGACCATTGATGGATTTAGTTACGATTAATGTAACGAAAGTCGCTTTGATCCTATATTGATATGATTGATGGACGATATTGTTTGGAAATACCCTTAATAATGATAACACATTTTTGAGCTCATAAGGTTGTACACATTTGTAAGGATACATATATGGCCCAGTGGGAGATTGTTGGATAAAATTCAAAAATGTGGGGCCAAACATGTTTAAAATAAAATGTGTGGTACTATCTTAAGGATTTAGTCAATAAAGTGATCCACTAAAGATTATTCAGGACTAATGGGTATTAAATGTCGTGAGATTAAAGTGTAGAGACAGATTCAATGTTTTAAATTGATGAGGGGCCAATTTAATAACATTGAGACACGATAGTTGCCCTACAACTATTTATACAGATCATGATCCCCAATTGAGCGTGGCTTTTCATAATTCTCTGCATCCCCATCAACAGAGGACAAAATAAGGAGAAAACCACGAATCAGTAGGAAGGCCATAACCCCGTTCGATCAAACGCAATAATGGATTCAGGTACGCTTCTGCTTCAGTTTCGATCTTGATAATTACAACATGATGTCAGTGGATTTTAGATGAATATTCTTCTACATTAAATTTATTTTTAACATTTGAAATTCGTACCAAACAAGTTATTTATATTGTTGATGGAAGAACGTAGTCGAACAAGGGGAGAATTATGTCAAAATCCACTTGAAAAGTCTAAGCAGAAGTGTATGCTGGTATTTGGTCGATGAGGGGAAATCACTGGGAAAGATGCACCATGTGAAGAGAATTAATGAATGTGAATAAATTTGACAAAGACCATGAATCGATTAAGGAAATATATTCGATATTATGTTGGCTACTACCCAGGTATCTAGTTGGTATGGAGTCTTCCTTTAAGACAGTAGAAGACAATGAACCGTCCATATCCTATAAAATCTCGTGATTTTGAGTCACATTTTAACTCTTTACGATTTGCACGATTAACCCGTGGGAGTGAGAAAACGTGCTTACCGTTGACGGACTTGATGTTGTCATTTGATGTGCGGCAATTGGTGAGCTCGTTGCAACTCCCTGAGAATTCCAAGGAACATCATTATTTATTTATATTTTGGGGATTTGAGGTCCAAAATATAGTAATGACGACAAAACATGACTAGAAGGTCTGATTTCGTGCATACTATTCTGTGTAATGGTGAATCAATTGCTCATCAGCCGACCCGCATTGCATTTCATTTTCATGTTTGACTGATGTTATAAAATATCACTTAAGAGTGTACATTTCTGCTTGGCCATTATATGTTGCCCATCCTTAGTGTGTCTATTAAATGTGTAGGACTTCCATATATCTAGAATTCGGGATTAAAGCTTTGGTATATATGGTCAGTTTCCATTTTGATACCATAGCTACCGCCTCCAGCATGATAATTCTAGAGGACAATAACAACTACTTATTTTCAGAACGGAATGGAAATCCAAAAGAAGCGAGATGAAATGTTGTCTAATATTTGTTGGATATTGGTAAAATAAATCGAGAATTGAAAATCGATCAAAGCGACTTCGTGTCGACTTTGGCTAAATACTCAAAAGCTCGACTCAATCCGTTTAGGCAAAATTGTTTGCCACTTCGCCGCTTCGGGGCGCACAAACGGGGATCAACCTGCCCGGTCAGGTCGAGGGGGCTCGGGGGCAACGCCCCCGAAAGAGAATGATTGATTTCTCTACATGTATTGAAGAGTATATTTGGCATTTCGAAAACCAATATCGGATGAATTAGAAATTACGAAAAATGACGAAAATCAGGTCAAAATATTTGACCGTGCGACCGCATGGTTAGTAAACCGCGCGATCACACGTCAAATTAAAGTTCGGTTTTTTGAGTAAAACCATGCGACCGCACGGTTGTCCGGCCACAAGGCACCTTTTCATAAAGGTGCATTGTTTGGAAATGGTACATGGTTTGGCCTCAACCATTTCGTCCACACCCTTTCATGATCTATAAATAGGACTATTTGGGTGTCCTATTCCTCACAATTTGATATGCAAAACATCTCTCATCCTCTCTTCTCTCCAAAATCAAAATCATTTCATTTATTTTGATTTTCATTCATTTTCATCATTGGAGTACATAAGCCTAAATTTGGTTCGTTGTACTTGTATTTTGGAGTGCTACAAACACAAGTGAAGCCGTTGTATCTTGGGAGTCGATTGCCGAAATCCGTAGGCACCGTTGCGGGGCAAATTCGACTTAAGGACAAAGAGTCCAACTCTTACCTCGACTTTGTCCCTACTTTTCTTCTTCTTCTTGTTTGTACTTTCCTTACCGTTACTCTGTCCAATTTTAGGCTTGGGTTTACAAATTTTCATTCTACTTATTTGGCGTCACTATTCACAAATTTCCTCCAACAATCTTAAGTCGAAATTTCATATATTTTGTGAAAGTGACATTCTTGTTTGGTTAAACTTTTTAAGTTTAACTTCTTCTTCACTTCTACTTTGTTTTGGTTGATCTTCTGTTTTACGTAAACAGAAATGAATACGGTTCTTAATACCGATACTACTTCGAATGAAACTTCAAACATGGGAACTTCTGAAGGAAGTGTTCCTACTAGTGTGATTCCTCCTGTTGTGAATACAACTACTACTAATGTGATTCCTCCGATTGTGGGTGTCCCTACTATCGTACATTCAAACTCCATTTCACATGGGGAAAAGCCGAAGAAATTTGTTGGGGTTGATTTCAAAAGGTGGCAACAGAAAATGTTGTTTTACCTCACAACCTTCAACTTGGCGAAATTCTTGAATGAAGATCCCCCCGCTATACAAGAAGGGGAAAACAATAGGGCATCTTTGATTGCTTTGGATGCATGGAAACTTCGGACTTCTTATGTAAGAATTACATACTTAATGGCTTGGACAACGCCTTATACGGTGTATATTGCTACAAGAAATCTACGAAGGAACTATGGGAGTCCTTGGAAAAGAAGTACAAGACCGAAGATGCCGGAAACCCGTCATCATTCAAGTGCAAGAATTACAAGTCATAGTCCATGACATTCATGCAGAAAATATGTCCGTGAGCGAATCATTTCAAGTGACTGCAATTATCGAGAAACTTTCACCCATGTGGAAGGATTTAAAAAACTATCTCAAGCACAAGCGCGAGGAGATGAACATTGAAGAACTTGTGGTCCGATTGAGGATTGAAGAAGACAACCGAAGTTCGGAAAAACGAGTTGGGAATAGCATACCACAAGCAAAGGAAAATGTGGTGGAATCTAGCAACAAAAAAGGAAAGAAGAGAAAGCATTCCGTTGAATCTACAAAGAAGAATGCAAAGAAGTTCAAGGGCAATTGCTACAATTGTGGAAAGATTGGGCATCGCTCGATTGATTGTCGCAAACCTAAGAAGCAATCCCAAGCCAACATAGTCGAATCTGATGCCATATCAAATGGCATGTCCGATATGAATTTATCGGCGGTTGTTTCTAAATGCAACCTTGTTGGAAATCCCATGGAATGGTGGGTTGATACGAGTGCAACCTGTCACATTTGTGCCGATAGAGGAATGTTCACATCATACACTCCAACCGAGGGAGAAAATTTTTTTATGGGGAACTCCTCAACATCCAAAGTGGAAGGACAAGGCAAAGTGGTCTTGAAGATGACGTCGGGAAAAGAACTTAGCCTCAATAATGTCCTTCACGTACCGGATATTCGCAAGAACCTTATGTCGGGTTCTTTGTTAAGCAAGAATGACTTTAAACTAGTCTTTGTATCGGATAAGTTTGTACTTACCAAAAATGATATGTATGTAGGCAAATGCTATGTAAAAGATGGACTATTCAAAATGAATGTCCTAACTGTTTTACCAAATGCTACAATCAATAAAACGTCATCTTCAGTTTATATTCTTGAGTCATGTAATCTATGGCATCATAGATTAGGACATGCAAACTTTAATTCAATACGAAAGTTAATGAATTTAAGTTTACTTCCGAATATGCATTTTAATAATGGAAAATGCGAAACATGTGTAGAGGCAAAAGTGGCCAAAACACCATTTCATTCGGTTGAACGAAACACCACACCATTAGAACTAATTCACACGGATGTGTGTGATTTGAAGTTCGTACAAACAAGGGGTGGTAAAAAGTACTTTATCACATTCATAGATGATTGTACAAGGTACTGTTATGTATACTTATTGAAAAGAAAAGACGAAGCTTTGGAAGTGTTTAAACACTACAAAAATGAAGTTGAAAATCAACTTGGAAAACGAATTAAAACGATTCGTAGTGATAGAGGTGGAGAATATGTTGCACCGTTTGAAGAATTTTGTGCAAAATCTGGAATAATTCATCAAACAACGGCACCATATTCACCACAATCTAATGGAATTGCTGAACGCAAAAATTGAACGTTAAAGGAAATGATGAATGCAATGTTGATAAGTTCGGGCTTACCTCAAAACTTGTGGGGGGAAGCCATACTTTCTACAAATCATATCCTTAATAAAATACCACACAAAGATAAGGTTGAATCTCCTTAAGAATTGTGGAAAGGTCGGAAACCTTCCTACAAATATCTCAAAGTGTGGGGGTGCTTAGCGAAAGTACAAATACCCAAACCTAAACAAGTTAGGATTGGACTAAAGACAATTGATTGTGTCTTTATTGGATATGCTATCAATAGTAATGCATATCGATTCTTGGTTCACAAATCTGAAGTACTTGATGTACACGTAGGTACAATTATTGAATCAAGAAATGCGGTCTTCTTTAAAGACAGCTTTCCGTGTAAAGAAAAGGAAGTATGTTCAAATAAACGAACGTATGATAACATACATGGAAAGAATGATGATCTTCAAGTAAATGAAGAACTGAGACGTAGTAAAAGGCAACGAATTCCAAAGACATTCAGTCCAGAATTCGTAACCAATTTACTTGAAAATGATCCTAGGACATTTGATGAAGTAATGTCCTCTCCCGAAGCTCCTTTTTGGAAAGAAGCTGTACGCAATGAAATTGAATCCATCATGAGTAACCATACTTGGGAATTGGTTGAACTCCCTTCGGGAAACAAAGCTTTAGGCTGTAAATGGATCTTCAAAAAGAAATTGAAGCCGGATGGATCAATTGATAAATACAAGGCTAGATTAGTAGCCAAAGGGTATAGACAAAAAGAAGGACTAGATTTCTTTGATACCTATTCACCCATTACAAGAATTACGTATACGTGTCTTGATTACAATCGCAGCATTGCATAATCTTGAAATAAATCAAATGGATGTCAAAACAGCGTTTCTAAATGGTGAATTAGAATAAGAAATTTACATGGAACAACCTGAAGGGTTTGTTGCACCAGGAAATGAAAAGAAGGTGTGTAGACTTGTAAAATCATTGTATGGATTGAAACAAGCACCGAAGCAATGGCATGAAAAGTTTGATAAAACTATGTTGTCAAATGGCTTCAAAATCAATGAATGTGACAAATGTGTCTACATTAAAAACACACCTAATGAATATGTAATCATATGCCTATATGTTGACGATATGCTAATTATGGGAAATAACTCCAAAGTCATTTCCTCAACTAAGAAAATGTTAACAAAACATTTTGACATGAAGGATATGGGAGTGGTGGATGTAATATTAGGGATTAAAATCTCTAAGACATTCAATGGTTTGTCATTGTCTCAATCACATTATGTTGAGACTATAATTAATAAATTTAAGGCGTATGACGATAAACCGGTTAAGTCACCAGTTGACTTAGGTATTCACTTAGCCAAGAATACCGGTGAGCCCGTATCTCAATTGGAATATTCACGTGTTATTGGTAGTTTAATGTATATTACCAACTGCACAAGACCGGATATAGCATACGTAGTCAACAAGTTGAGTAGATTCACTAGTAATCCAAGTGTTGTACATTGGAAGGTATTAAACCGAGTTCTTAGATATTTAAGACATACGGTTGAATATGAATTACACTACTCAAAATATCCTGCGGTGTTAGAAGGATATACTGATGCAAATTTGATATCTAACACTAAGGATTCAAAATCCACGAGTGGTTATGTATTTACCATTAGAGGTGGAGCCGTGTCCTGGAAATCATCTAAGCAAACGTGTATTGCTCGATCCACGATGGAATCTGAGTTTATTACGTTAGACAAAGCCGGTGAAGAAGCATAATGGCTTGGTAATTTTCTTGAAGAAATTCCGTGTTGGGAAAAGCCAGTTTCTGCGATTAATATACATTGCGATAATCAGTCGGCAATAGCAAGGGCACAAAACACTATGTATAATGGTAAGTCTCGACATATCCGTCGAAGACATAATACCATTAAATAGTTAATGTCGAATGGTATAATCTCTATTAACTATGTGAAGTCAAAATAAAATTTGGCTGATCCTTTGACGAAAGGACTTGCAAGAGATCAAGTATACCATCTTTCGAGGGGAATGGGCCTAAAGCCTATTGAATAGAATTACTATGACGGAAACCCAACCTTGTAGATTGGAGATCCCAAGATCTTGGTTCAATGGGACAACTAAGTCATAAATGATTTGGAATAAAGCACTTATTCCCATTCCTAAAATTTAAAGTGCTATGTAAAATGTGTATAAGGATAAGTATACGTATATATACTTTTAATGATTCGTAACCTTGAGATAGAAAGGTATGAGATCACCTATATAAGTGTGAAGTGGGACCGCTTCTACGAGAATTCGAGGCTTAATTCTCTTAGAGCACTTATGAAACTAAGAGTTGTCCAGGGCCAAAATGGACTCAACCATGAAAACCGAATAGGTTAGATGAGTCATGGTGTTTGTAGCGATCGAGAATTTTCCGTGACTTATTTAAATATTATTTAAAATGTGTCGCTACGACTTTGTCTATTTATTTTTAAACACATTTTCGTCTAACTATTTTAATTAAAATTAAATTTATTTTGAATTAAATATTAGTCAAATTCCAAATTTTATTAAATGATGTCCGAAGTCTATTATTTTATTTTGAAAGTCCAATTTTCAATAAATTGAATTCAAATTATCTCAAGTCCAAATTTTTTAAATTTATTTTAAATCCAAACTATTTTACCCAAACTTTATTGTCAATCATTCAAGCACTATTTCTATTTATTTTGGATCCAATTTATCATTTTCTAGTTCAAAATTTCCAACTTTATTATATTGCCCCATTTTAATTCAAATTCATAAATCCTCCCTTATTACATTTTAAATAACCAATCATAGTTATCTTGACTCAATCTAGAAACCCATTAACTAGCAATTCCCTATTTTCCTCAATATTTTCCCTCAACCCAGCCATTATGCCATAAACCCAAATTACCATAATATGTCATACATTAATCACAATAACTCCCCTCCAATTTCCACACATTTTCCCCAATTTTCTCCTCCCAAATCCTCCCTCACTCAATCACCAATCAAGCTTTTGCCAAAATTTTGAATTCAACTCAATGTGTATATTCCATTTTCAATCCTAAAATCATTCCCCTACTTGCCAAAACCGATCACTCTTCAATCCCTTTCTTCTTCCCACAATCCCATAATTATAGTCACCAATCAACCTCAATCTCATTGCAATATGCCACAAATTACCAAGAATTGATACACAACCAAAATTATATAATTTATCCATCACCTCACTTTCACGACACAGACATTTTCGGCAACCCAGAACCAGTTCACAATCTGCAATGTATAATTTCCAGCACCACGAGCCAAACACAAAATAACCACCACCGGCAGCCAACTTGCCAACCTCGAGCCACCACCACAGTCCCCTCTATACACCAAGTATATCATCATCACCACCACCGGACTCCATCACTGCCCAATCGGGTTACACCACAATTCCACCACCGCACCAACTCCAAATTGCCACAACGCCACAGTCCAACCACTGTCTGCACCCACACCAAACTCCCACACCACAGCCCCTTCACCGAACCAAGGCCGAACCCAAATCACCTCCACAGCAGCCTCAAGAAACCCACAACCCTCCATAGCCGACCGAGCTATCAAGCCCATCGCTCCCAATCTTTCCTCAACTCCAAACCGCCACCTGCAGCACCATCATCATCATCATCATCGGCCAACCCCAAGTTCACCGCAAGCAACCACTAACCATCACCACCTCGGACAACACTGCCAAGTTCAATCCCCACCAAATCATTTATATTCAGCCCCCACCAAATCATTGATACATTGATTTAAAAAAAAAAACATTTATATTCAGCCCCTGCAGTTTGAAAATGTTATATGTCAGCCCTGTAGTTTTAAAAGTATTATTTCGACCTTTTGATTTTAAAATATTTTGATTCAGCCTTGCACTTTTAAAATAAATTAGTTAGTTCCCAAGATATTTAAAATCATGATTCAGCCCAGTAACTGTCAAAATAATTTATTTTAGTCCCAACTAATTTTAAATTCCGACTATGTTTGATTTTCAATTTAAACCCCAAACTTTTATTTTAAACCTTTTAAAAATTTCCAAATATTGATTTAAGACTTATTTGGCTAGACGAGGCACTTGGACAGTTGGAAGAACAACATGAACTTTCTTGCTCAACTTTCAGACTCGTGATTTGAGGTAGATTCGCCCCCACTAATTAGTTTAAATTATAATTGCATGTCTTATGTGAAATTACGTGATTTACATGCTTTGATGCATGAGACGAGAAAAGAATATCTCTTATGAGATAAGATGAGAAATGATGATGTTATGCATAACTTATGTGCCTTAAGTGCACGAGACAAGACTACCCACACCCTATGATTTTAACAGCCTTGATTTTGAAAATACAAGAGCCCAAGAATATGATGATGATGTCACTGTATGATTTGCATAATTTCGTGTTCAATTATTCTGTAAATTAATTATTGGCGATGAGTCTACTGAGTATTTCTTTCGAAATGCTCATTCCATTTTTAACAACTTTTGTAGATTTCGGAGATGGCGGCAAATGAAATGGCAGCGTTGGCAAAAAATTAAATAAATGATGATGTTATTAGACAATTTTATGAATGTTACTCGTTAAATTACTTATCGTTAATTTCTTTTAAATAATTGAGACACAAGTTTTATGAATGGTTCTATATTTAAATTAATCAAATTTCTGCTGAAGGTTTCAAATAATGAATGTGACGTTTTGAATTAAATTTATTTTTCGCAATAAAGTAAATTTTAAAGGACGAAGTGGCGTCCCGGGCTCCGCGGAATTCGGGACGTTACAGCGTGGTATCAGAGCGGGTCTACGTTTCCGTAGACTAGCAAATTTTGAAAAGGGAGTTTTTTTTTTAAAAAAAAAAATAATAAATAATGTTTTAATGACAATGTTTTGACGACTTTTGCTACTGCCATCGTTCGCTCCGCCAACTCCGAAGGTAAATGATTTTATCATGAAGTTTATGTTATGATGATTTCGGATACATGAGAAATGAAGTATTTTGAAAATTTGATGAGAAAGAATGAAAAAGATTTTTGTATCCGAAATAAGAAAGAAAGAAAGAAAAAAAACGAGTTTGAACATAATTTGAACGAGTTTTTAAATATTTTTACGTCCTCATAATTTTAACTAAGAGAAATGGATAAACCCCACCTAATTAGACTTTGCATAATTGGTTTAGGACATGACACCTTTCACAAGAAGTCAACCGAAGTATTTAGATCTAGTATATGCTCCTATCAAAGGGATATCAGACTATGTACGTAGATGTTGCATCAGACGAAAAGGGTTACTTTATATTTGTCAGGATTGATGATTATAACTCTGATCATTTTATGGGAAAATAGTGATTTAAATCAAATTTGGAGACTAGGTCATGATTGAATTAGGTTATGGTACACATACATCAGAGATTTAATTTTGGAATTAGATATGAAGTTGAAGCTTATGGTAGCAAGAAGAAAGAATTGAATTTTGGGTTTTTGATAATATAGTGAGGCTTAGACTTATTATTGGATTAAGTTTGGTCTTCTTGCTTAAGTATTTGATTGAGATTTGGATGAAAGGATTTAAAGTTTTGAATAAATACCCACCGACAATATTTATGGATTTGATGAACCGAGTTTTCCGACATTATTTGGACAATTTTTTTTTTCATTGACGATATTTCGGTTTATCCTAGAGATAGTAAACAATATGACGAACATTTGAGGATTTTGTTGGAGATACTTCGAGATTTTGAAAAGGGAATTTGGTTGACCCATGAACAATGAGGAAATATTATTTTTCAAGTATAAATGGTTGAGAGTTATTGGTTGTTTACTCACATTGTGGCTTATGCAAACATGTGAAATCTTGAAAAGAGTATCGATTTGGAGTTAAAGTTTTGATAATTTTGAAGATTGTTATTTATAAACATCCTGATTGGTGAACTGTGCAATCGATTAAGTATCAATGTATATGTGGAGTTATATGGTCATTTGAGGTATACATAGGAAATACCAAGTTATATCTTGCAGAAAATGTTGTGGCATTCGGGAGCAGATCTTAGTTATTTGGGAACAAATTGTTTATTAATATTAGTTGAATTTTGTGATATGTTTAGGTGACGTATATGGAAAGATGTTAGAAATCAAGATGGTGCATAAATGTAATATATGAATAAATTCTCGTATACGATAAGCTGATGATATTATGCTGATTTGTGGATAACGTGTTATTAAGCATATTACACAGAAGAATATTCATGTGATTTCTAATGTTACAATTGATTTTGGGTTATTCATTATAAAAGGTTTGAGAAGATGAGGATAGACTTCATAATGATTAATTATTATGGTGTGATATGTTTTCTTAAGGAAATAGTAGATTTAATAAAGAGGTTTCTCTAGTCAAAGTCCAATGGGGTAGAAAAGGTAGTGCTGAAACTACTAGAGAAAAGAAAGAAGAAAGAAGCCTGGTTTAATATCCAGATATATTTAGATCAAGAAAGTTTAAAATTTCGAGGACGAAATTATTTTAAGTGGAGAAGGTTGTAGCGATCGAGAAATTTTCAAATTTAAAAGACTTTTTTTTTTTTTTACCAAACTTGTCGCTACGACTCTCCAACCTTAACGATTATTATTCAAAACCAGCGCTCTCGTCTAGTCATATTAGTTATTTTAAGATTTTAAGAAAAGAAATTTAAATTCGTTTAAATCTTTAAGTCCAAATTTCGACTTTAAACTTGTCTCAATTTCATTCTTTATTTTAAAGTTTAATGGGGTAGACATGGTAGTGATGAAGCTACCTGGTTTAAGAAAGAAGAAATTTTGATCAAGTATCCAATTATTTTAAATCAAGAAAATTTTAAAAATTTCGAGGACGAAATTATTTTAAGGTGTTAGGGTTGTAGCGACCGAGAATTTTTCGTGACTTATTTAAATATTATTTAAAATGTGTCGCTACGACTTTGTCTATTTATTTTTAAACACATTTTCGTCTAACTATTTTAAATGAAATTAAATTTATTTTGAATTAAATATTAGTAAAATTCCGAATTTTATTAAATGATGTCCGAAGTCCATTATTTTATTTTGAAAGTCCAATTTTCAATAAATTGAATTCAAATTATTTCAAGTCCAAATTTTTAAATTTATTTTAAATCCAAACTATTTTACCCAAACTATATTGTCAATCATTCAAGCACTATTTCTATTTATTTTGGATCCAATTTATCATTTTCTAGTTCAAAATTTTCAACTTTATTAAATTGCCCCATTTTAATTCAAATTCATAAATCCTCCCTTATTCCATTTTAAATAACCAATCATAGTTATTTTGACTCAATCTTGAAATCCATTAACTAGCAATTCCCTATTTTCCTCAATCTTTTCCCTCAACCCAGCCATTATGCCATAAACCCAAATTACCATAATATGCCATACATTAATCACAATAACTCCCCTCCAATTTCCACACATTTTCCCCAATTTTCTCCTCCCAAATCCTCCCTCACTCAATCACCAATCAAGCTTTTGCCAAAATTTTGAATTCAACTCAATGTGTATCTTCCATTTTCAATCCTAAAATCATTCCCCTACTTGCCAAAGCCGATCACTCTTCAATCCCTTTCTTCTTCCCACAATCCCATAATTATAGTCACCAATCAACCTCAATCTCATTGCAAAATGCCACAATTTACCAAGAATTGATACACAACCAAAATTATATAATTTCTCCATCACCTCACTTTCACGACACAGACATTTTCGGCAACCCAGAACCAGTTCACAATCTGCAATGTATAATTTCCAGCACCACGAGCCAAACACAAAATAACCACCACCGGCAGCCAACTTGCCAACCTCAAGCCACCACCACAGTCCCCTCTATACACCAAGTATATCATCATCACCACCACCGAACTCCATCACTGCCCAATCGGGTTACACCACAATTCCACCACCGCACCAACTCCAAACTGCCACAATGCCACAGTCCAACCACCGTCTGCACCCACACCAAACTCCCACACCACAGCCCCTTCACCGAACCAGGGCCGAACCCAAATCACCACCACAACAGCCTCAAGCAACCCACAACCCTCCATAGCCGACCGAGCTATCAAGCCCATCGCTCCCAATCTTTCCTCAACTCCAAACCGCCACCTGCAGCACCATCATCATCATCATCGGCCAACCCCAAGTTCACCGCAAGCAACCACTAACCATCACCACCTCGGACAACACTGCCAACTTTCTTGCTCAACTTTTAAACTCGTGATTTGTGGTAGACTCGCCCCTACTAATTAGTTTAAATTATATTTGCATGTCTTATGTGAAATTACGTGATTTACATGCTTTGATGCATGAGACGAGAAAAGAATATCTCTTATGAGATAAGATGAGAAATGATGATGTTATGCATAACTTATGTGCCTTAAGTGCACGAGACGAGACTACCCACACCCTATGATTTTAACAGCCTTGATTTTGAAAATACAAGAGCCCAAGAATATGATGATGATGTCACTGTATGATTTGCATAATTTCGTGTTCAATTATTCTGTAAATTAATTGGCGATGAGTCTACTGAGTATTTCTTTCGAAATGCTCATTCCATTTTTAACAGCTTTTGCAGATCTCGGAGATGCCGACAAATGAAATGGCAGCGTTGGAAAAAAATTAAATAAATGATGATGTTATTAGACAATTTTATGAATGTTACTCGTTAAATTATTTATCATTAATTTCTTTTAAATAATTGAGACACAAGTTTTATGAATGGTTCTATATTTAAATTAATTAAATTTCTGCTGAAGGTTTCAAATAATGAATGTGACGTTTTGAATTAAATTTATTTTCCGCAATAAAGTAGATTTTAAAGGACAAAGTGGTGTCCCGGGCTCCGCGGAATTCGGGGCGTTATAGTGTGGTATCTGAGCGGGTACACGTTTCTATAGACTTGCAAATTTTGAAAAGGGATTTTTTTTTTTAAAAAAAAAAATAATAAATAATGTTTTAACGACAATGTTTTGACGACTTTTGCCACTGCCATCGTTCGCTCCGCCAACTCCGACTTTTAACGACAATGTTTTGGCATTTCGAAAATCAATATCGGATGAATGAGAAATTACGAAAAAGGACGAAAATCAGGTCAAAATATTTGACCGTGCGACCGCATGGTTTGTAAACCGCGCGATCACACGTCAAATTAAAGTCTGATTTTTTTTTGAGTAAATCTATAACCGTGCGGCCACACAGTTGTTTGGCCACAATGCACCTTTTCATAAATGTGCATTGTTTGGAATGGGTGCATGGTTTGGCCTCAACCATTTCGTCAACACCCTTTCATGATCTATAAATAGGACCATTTGGGTGTCCTATATCTCACAATTTGATATGCAAAACATCTCTCATCCTCTATTCTCTCCAAAATCAAAATCATTTCATTTATTTTGATTTTCATTCATTTTCATCATTGGAGTACATAAGGCTAAATTTGATTCATTGTACTTGTGTTTTGGAGTGCTACAAACACAAGTGAAGCCGTTGTATCTTGGGAGTCGATTGCCGAAATCCGTAGGCACCGTTGCGGGGCAAATTCGACTTAAGGACAAAGAGTCCAACTCTTGCCTCGGCTTTGTCCCTACTTTTCTTCTTCTTGTTGTTTGTACTTTCCTTACCATTATTCTGTCCAATTTTCGGCTTGGATTTACAAATTTTTATTCTACTTATTTGGCGTCACTATTCACAAATTTCCTCCAACAATATTCTGATTGTTGGGAATTTACTTAATCATGCACAGCAAAATTTAGGATATTTTCAATTCTCAAACGAGGATCTGCTTTGTGTTTACATAGAAATCGTGATAAAGAACATTACTTCTTGATGTTCTTGCAACTTTGAGAATCTTGATTCTTTATCCAATCTACTTGCACACCACAGCTGTCCAATTGTCCAGCCTCCAAAGATGATCCACATGAGAGAACAAGAATGAGGTTAGGGTTTCTCTCTTCTTGTGCTAGCAAAAGAATAATGAATTAGGGTTAACTGTTTCCTAACCCTAGTTGTTTATTAATATAAGTTAGAGTGGGCTTGACCCATAACTTAAACACGACCCGATCCATGAGGTTTAATTAATCCAATTAATCAAACATGTGATATTAGTTAATCAATCCAATTAATTAACTCAAGCATATTAATATACAATATAATTAATTAATTCTACAAATGTCGAACACTTGTTAATTAATTAATTTCAATCATATTCTTCTAGTTCTCTCCTTGTGTGTGACCCTTTAGGTTTCCAACCACGATGTCGAATTACGTGAATTATTATTTTGATCTAATCAAAATAAGATTAATTAAAACTCTCTTTTAAAACATATGGTGCTTGATCTTTATTTTCTTCGAGAGAAAGTTGTTGCTAAACAAATTGTGGTTAATCATGTCCCTTCAATAGATCAGGTTGCAGACATACTCACTAAGCTTGTTTCATTTCAGTTTTTTGAGAGATTAAAGAAGAAGATGACAGTTAGCCTACCTACCAAAGAGAGTTGAGTTTACAGGGGAGAAAAAAGGAGTTACATTTTGATTTCCAGTTTATTAGTTTAGCAATTAGAGCCGTTGGTGTCTTGTTTAAAATTCAGTTGGCTAAACTCAATTGACTTCTCTATATAAAGAAGTGCTATCCCTCTATGTAAATTCAATTCATTAAATTCAGAAAGTCGTTCAATTTATCACTTTCTTCTTCTTGTTTTCTCTTGTCAGAATTCAGATTTCTAACTCTATGTTGCCAAAGGTAGAGAGAGGGGGTTTAGAGAGAGCAGAGACAGGGGGGAGAGAGGCGTTAGTACAGAGAGAGAGGCGATAGGGGAGGGAGGGAGGGAGAGAGAGAGAGAGAGAGAGATTTTGCAACTAGTTTGTTTGAGGGAGAGTAAGTAGGTTTTGCAACTAGTTTGTTTGGGTGAGGTTGGGACATTAAAGTATAATAATTATATATTAATTTAATTATGTTTAATTAGTTAATTAAATAAATTAACACTTAAAATTTAAAGAAAATTTATGCACCACCAGATTTTTTAGGCCTTGTTCGGCAACTGTTATAAATAATAATGATTAGTGTTATTTGTGTTTTCTAGGTAAGATGTATGGTTAAAAATTGAAGACAGAAAAAATTTGTGATTAAAAATTAGTATTGAAAATTGTGTTTTATTATAAACAAACTACCCGTTAATTGTATCTTTATGCCATGTAATTTTTCCTTTTAATAATAACCCTATAACTCAAATCTTGATCTCAGTAGCTCTTCTTCCTCTCTCAATTAAATCCGCCGTTTGCACCTAACTCTCTAACGACAGATTGAAGAACCAACAAAATGAAAAGGAAAATCGAAAGAACGTTACAGGCAACTGTGAGGGAAGAACCTGCTCGCTGGAAGACAGTGAATTAGGACTACTTGAAAAAAGCTCCTCACCCACAAAGAACTCGAGAGCAGCTTCCGATATAGTTTCGTTTTCTTAAACCCTAAGGCTGCGTTCTCTTTGGCGTTTTCCGGCCGTTTTCAGTTTTCCATTTTCGAAAACGCGGAAAACGCGTTCTCTTGCGTCGTTTTCGGAAAAAAATTTCAAAACGTTTTCAAAATTTGTAAAGGAAATAGAAAACGTAAAAATCACATTTTCCGCGTTTTCCGAAATTTTTGCCTTGTAAGTGGAAAACGCGCGTTTTCCGCGTAAAAAAAAAAAAAAAATTAGAAATTTGTCAAAATTTATCATTTTAATTACATTATTGGTCCCTGATTTTCAAAACTTGTCATTTTAATCCTCAAATTTTTAAATTTCTTTCGAAAATATCCTAATTTATTTGCAACTTAGGTCCCTCAACTTCAGATTTTTTTGCACATTAGTTCACAAATTTTACTTTTCTTTCAATTTAGTCCTTTTCGTATTTGCTTTATAGGTCATTGTCTTCAAACATATATAACTTTTGATGTACAACTCCGAATTGCACTTTGTTTATTGCGTAGAACTCCAAATTCAACCATCTTTCTGATGATGTATCATGTGCTTAATTATTAAACATTTCTTTTTTACTTTTGTATTGTAGACACTTATTTTGTAAGGGTATAATTAATTAACGTAAATTGATTTTTGCAAATTTTATTGAAACTTAAATTTTAAACGTTATGAGTGCTTACTAGAAGGATGTATCTATATAAAGTATTAAATGGAACGATTACTTTAGAAGGGAAAATTACTACTCAAATGTGGAACGATTACTTTAGAAGGACAACATGAATTTTTGAACTTTTTTGGTATAACCAAATTGTGTGATAGGGGTTATTTCATTTATTTTTGTTGTGTAACTCAAAATATGATATCTTTATTTCATTTATATTCACAAACAATATGAAATAATTTTCTTCAAAATTTTAAACAGAATGCGTTTTCCAGCTTTTCATTTTCGAAAACAGTTTTCAGAAATAATAAACCAAACGCGTTTTCAGCAATTTGGAAAAAAGTCACAGAAAATGGAAAACAGAAAACATTTTCGAAAATGAAAACAGGAAACTGAAACACAAAGAGAACGCAACCTAATTTTCTCCTTAATTTTCTTTTTGGTTGTTTTTTTTTTTTAACAATACATTCCATGAATTTCTCGCGTGGATTTAGTAAAGGTCTTGTGTATATTGTCTATGTTACTTATATTTGTGCTATTTAACTTTATAAGGTGATTTATGAACGGATAAGTGAAATGGACTGATTAATAAGTTGATATTTTAGGCTTCGTTGACCTAATTGTGAATTTCTTGGTCAAATATTTAGTGTTTACCTTATTCTTATTGGTCTTGACATTTCACAATTTTCTGGAGCTTGAATTTAATTTGATTACTTAATTATCTATTAAATTAGATTTACTGTCTAAACTTTGAACAATTTAAAACTTGATTTTCATTAATAATTTAGTTTGTGAATGGATTTGTCCTGGTTGGAGTGTGATTTTCATTTTGGGTATTGGAATAACTGATTTATTTAATTTGAGTTTGGGTCAAGGGAGAAAGTTGTTGTGAGGGATACTGGTTCTAATTGGTAGATTGCATTATTAGCACATGAATTACCTCATCACCGGGGTGGTTGTGTACGAGGTTTCCAGGAGTAAGTTAACGTTAACTCATAGCTATTCTGCACTAGTTCCAAAATAGAGTTGTGCTGAAGTAGTTTGCTGCATTGTTTGTTGGTGTTTGTACGTGTTAGTTTGTACTATGGGTATTGGTTCAGCCAGGTAGCCTAAAGCCTGCTTTATTAGCAACCAATTTTGAAAACATGTAGTCTTTCTAAGAGCTCACATTAGTAGAGTGTAGATTAAGTTTTTATTTTATATAAGTATTTGGAGAATTAATCACTGCATTGCAAGAAATTTACAAAGTATTCATTGTACCTAGAGTTAAAAATGAACAAAAATTAATTTTCAAAATAATAATGATAATTCTTCTCTACATAGATAATAAATCAAAATAATTCTGATGAAAGAGGACACTTTTGATATTATGATTAAATGTTCGTAGTAAATATGAATTACCCAGGCTGATCTTTTGCCCCATTCTTGAGTATTAATCTTGATTTTACTGAATTTTTATTCAATTTTAACTCTGGTGAGATTGACTGAAGTAGGATTGATCATAAAAAGAGAATGCAGTTTGATTCATTCTCCCATGTTCATGTTTGAGATTTTGCTTGAATCAATAATAAATATAAATCTCTGTTTTGTCTAGTGTGCTATAGAATTCTATATATAATCCAATTATGGAATTTATCTTCCCGATTTTTCATTTAGCTTTGTTAGTTATTACTATAACATTGTAATAACGAGGCACGATCACGGCTCCTGTATGTTTTTTTGTTTGTGTAGTTTGGGTTATTGTTAAGTGATGCAGGACTTGGCTAATTGATACTAGAGGATTTGCTAAAAAGGTGAAAATGCCTTTTTGGCTGATGCATTTGAAATCGAAGATATTGAAGTGAGTTGCGAATGCCCAAATTGCCAGTATCGAATTGATAATAGTGATGTAAGTTGAAATTCTTGTGCCGATTTAAGCTTACTTTTCTGATACTTGAGCAGTGGATATAAGTATATTTCTCTTGTGAGTTGTGAAGCCATTTTGTTGAGCTTAATACCTCAAAGCAGCTTTTTAGCCTAATCCATGCCTTTAAAAACTGGAATAGAATTTGATAATTGCGGGAATTATGCTAGTAGATGATAGTTTATCAACATAATGATCTGTTCCAATTAAAATAAAAATAAAAAATAAAAAAAGTGTTCCATCTTTGTTTTCAGGTTGAAAATCTCACCGTTTTATACAAAGATAAAATCAACATTATTGTTATTATTAATGCAGCTAAATTATTGATCATTTTTTTTTTTTTTTTTTCATTCTTAACTGGTATTGGCTTATCAGACAACATTGAATCCATTTTTGTTGGTTTGAGTACAAAAATAGCTTGTTTATCCTTTGATTTTATCATCATTGTAGAGCCAAAGCCGCCGAGTCATAGATGACAGTGTTTAAGATTCAAAAGCTAACAGCTTTATCTTTCCAGTCACTCTTTCATTGACCTAACTTGAGACATTGGCATAAATTTCTCTAGGTTGAGGTTTGATTTGGTCTGTTTATGAAATATTGAGAAATGTTTCATTTCTTGTTTTCAATTCGTCATTCAAGTCCTAAATTAGCCAGTGTTCAGATTCTAGATAGCCTAGTACACTAGTTGTTATAAGAAAAATGCCAAAATATGGTTAATGCATAGCTACAAGTGGCATTTTTCGGGTTTCTATTTAATAAATTTAGTCTCTAGTGGTAATCTAACTATTATTTACTAGTGTAGGAGGACTCTTGCTTTCTTCAACTGTTAGGGGGAACTCATTATTTTCCCCAAACCTCAAGAATTCAATTTCCAACTATATGAAGAGTGAAAATAATCTTAGCTGTGTTATGAGAATGATTAAGATTATTGAGCTTTAGGATAATTTCAGTCCTATGAAATGGTGGTTCAACCATATGTTTCTTTGTTAAATTATTTTCCAGTGTTCATTAATGCTGCTTTGAAATCTCTCTCTCTCTCTCTCTCTCTCTCTCTACTTTGATGCCACTGAAGTCTGATGGATCATTGTGCATTATGGAAGACAACAGGACATAACCACAAGGTTAAAACTCAAAACTGCTACTTTATTTTACTTGTTTTTCTTAATTTCTTGCATTTGCAAATTTTGATTTTGTGGAATATATTCTCTTTTGACTTAATATTGTGAAGGTATGGTATCTTCAACTCCTAAAGTGGCAAATTTCTTTGATGGTGCAACAATGGGGACCCATCATTAAGAGGGATGTGATAGAGGATGTATGGCTCTCAGTCTAGGCAGTATGTATTATCACCAAACCCCGGAGCCAAGATTTTCTTAATTCTTTCCAAGAGAACTCCAGGCAGGAACAAATTCACGTTTAAGATTAATCACATTACTCTGCATATAGAGGACCTGATTTGTATCAACAGGCAACACAAGAGGAGCCTAAAGAAACTTGCAATCTTCACCTCCCAACAATAGCTGATTTATATCCATTTTTCTTAATATATTTTCTTGGTATAACATCTTGGTTTGTGAATCTTTTTATCACCATACAACATTTTTATTGTTTCATCCATGCCCTATGATTTCAGACATAGCATTTTTAATTTGTATTTTCGATTCCTTTAGTAAAGAAGAGAAGAAAGCATGAGATGCTAAATTGATCGTAAAACAAGTGAATTTAAGCTTATGGATATTACAATGTCTTAAATGTAGTAGATAGAGGTGATTTGGTAAAAAGCAGAATACAACCAACAAAATAAATAAATAAATAAATAAGCATCGGTTGTAGCTAAACAACCAACACCTAAAGTCAAATTTAAGCATCGGTTCTTATTCAACAACCAATGTCTAAAGTCATTTAGGCGTCTGATGCGCATTGGGGTACACCAAATTTAATTTAATTTCCTAGTTCACTATTACTAAGAATGTAGTAATGGAAGTAAGGGTCGATCCTACGAGGAACGAGAAGTAAAATGGTGTTAATGTCAATTAGAATCAAAAGGGGGTTAAAATGCTTGTAAATGACTTGAATAATTAAGCAAAACAATTAAAGTTTATTGGAATGAAAATCAAATATTAAGGAATCCTAGTTCTCAGGTTAGGTTATGTTATGTTGTATTCTATCACAATGTTATCACTTCTCAAGTAACGTGTATCTATGCTATCTCTTGATTTATCACCCGTAAGTAGTTAACAAGCTCTAACTACTCTGATTCTTCCTTAATGGTATTTAGTTAGAAAATGCTCTCTAACCAAATCTTAGCTATTGGATAACCTAAAATAGGCTCTTTAGGTTTAATACAATAACTAGATGAATTTTAGAAGAGGTAGGGTAAACTAGATCATCAATCACACAAGCTCGTATTGATTAACCTATGTTGGATTTCCAATAGAAATATAAAATTCCCAATTGCTACTATGATTTAAACAACAAAACAATTACGGATCCAATCATTCAAATTATCATGTATCAATACAGCAAGATATGAGACAAGGTCTTAATCAAATAAATCATTGTATTGATTTGTATTGATTGAATTGAACGTTCATAAAATTCAACAATCAAGAACATAGAATTTAGCACTAAGTTACTAGTTTGGAAAAAGTAATAACATAATGAAAGGAAATACAATGTTCACTTTGAACTAGGTAGAGAAGCTGAGCCGAGCACAGTCATGAAGAAAACCCAGAATTTTGCTCTTGTTTCACCTTCTTGTTTGAATTGTTCTTCTCTTGCAAAGCTCCAAGAATTGCCGCTCTCAAACTATATTTTTCAACCCATGTTTTGTGGTGAATTTCTCCTTTTATATCTCCCAAAAAACGTGCCCAAACAATCCCAAGAATATATGTCATAGATAGATATTGAAACCAACATGGAAACTTTCCGCGTGAAAGTTACGGTCGTAACTCTGGATATTACGACCTTAAGTTGGCTTCTGGACATTTTTGGTTTTGGAAGTTACGGTCGTAAGTGGACTTCTGGCCTCTCTCTTTTTTTTTTCTTCATGTTTTCCGCCTGGTAATGACTTACGGTCGTGACTATGGATATTACGGCCGTAAGATGTTTGCATCCTCGGTACCCAAACTTTTATTTTTAAATGCTTTTTTGGTTATTTTTTTTCCTCTTTTCTCGTTCTTTGTGATCTTACGTAACACAAAACACGCAACACTTTAAACAATATTTAAATAGGATCAAACCAATAACAAAATATGACAACAAATGAACTAAATAAGTGTTAATAAAGCACTTATCAGTGTTATTTTACAATCAAAGCGTTTTGTCCTGACTTTACGCGTCGCTGCTAAATGCATCGCTTTTACAACCGACGTGCATTGTCTAGAACAATCGACACGAATGAATTCGTTTGTACTAGTGGTTTTTGACAAAACAGTAGATTCACAAACTATAGGTTTGAGGATGGATATTTGGTTAGTATTTCTCAAACCCCCTTTAGATTATAAGTAGATCACTAAAATGTTAATGGTGCATATGTTCCTAACCAATACGAGTATGAAACGTCTTTAGCAGTGTGGTGCAGCCAGCTATCGAACCGTGGCACAACGAGGCTAAAAATAGACACTAGGGTAGGTTAACAATATTTGCATAAACTATCATGGCAATGGGGTGAAACCAGCTTCAGAATCAGAGGTGCAGCGAGCTATAAATAAATATTAATGTGGGTTAAGAGTGCATAGTGAAAAATACCTTAGCTCAATTCCAGTTTCAGATTGTATTGTTATATGGTCCACATGAGAATGCTTCACATGTCAAACTTATGTCGTGGTGATGCCTGCATTAAGTCGGTTAACAAATAAGGGTAAATATATTATCACCACAAAGCTTATTTATTACATCACATTATAATTACACTACAATTAAAATATATTTTTAATAAATAAATACACCAAAACACATATACAAACATACCCCTTATCTAATTATGAAATAAAAAAAATGATAAAAGATATGTACCCTACACAACCCCCAAATTACTCTACTCAGCCTACCTACCACCATTGTTTATCCACCCGGCACACCAAATTACACCCAACCTACCGGCTACCACCATCGTTCTATTATAAAAATATATTGTTGGGTTAAACAAAAACATGAAACCAAATTATATCCACCTGGTACACCAAATTACACCCTATCGGCTACCACCATTGTTTTGTTATGTAATTGGGACAATTACTGTGTTATTTCTCAAAGAATGAGTCTTACTGGGAGATTGGGAGTCGTCCCGGGACGATACCCTCTAGCAATTCTCCTGGATCGTCTTCGGTGGTGGTAGAGAAACAGAGGGTACTTGGAGCAAAAGAGTATATTATTGATTGTTGTGAGCAAAGCTGTAAATGTTAAGGGATGGAACAAAAGAGTATATTGTCGTTGGGTCTGACAGTTAGCATGCCAAAATGGTAACATATTCATATGTCTAGAGAATATCTTTTGAGATTTGGTTTCTCCTTTCCTTGCTTCCAACATAGCAACCATGATGTTGAGGCTTTTTAGGATTTTCAGGTTCAGAATTGCTCGATTCTAAAAAAAGACCTCGGAGGCATCTTCTTCTGATAGTGGGTTCATAGGTACGTTTCTGGGAAGGGTGGTGGCTTTTGCCAGAAATCTGAATTATTTCCAATCAAAAAAGGGATCCAGCCACTTGAAAATATGAAAATTCATTTGCCACTTTCACGTAAAAATCCAATCTTGATCCTTGTTAACTTTTACAAACAGAAACATTGCAACATTAGTAAAAAGAAGAAGAGAGAAACAATGTACACCAGACCACAATCATGGAGAAAGGCGTTGCCAGATCCGACAAAAGTACCTGCGGTGAATTGTGGTGGAAGAATGGGAAGAATTATCAATTATGTTTCAAGAAGGTAATTGTAGTGGAAGAAATAGAAGTACGATCTTCTAAAGTTATTTATGTCATTTTATAATGAACATAATAATAATTGAAAAAATATTAAAAAAATGTGTTGTGTCAAATAATGTGACAATACAGTCACCCAACAAATAAAGGAAAGAACCACGAAAAACTTATGTTACCTTACAGGATCACATATGGCGTGGATTACTACAGCGAGGGGCCTAAATGTCCAAGCCCCTGTAGAAGTAGAATTGTTCTAAATTATTTGAGTATACAATACTTATTACCCTTACCGACTGCATAACATAAATATGGACCAAGACCAACTATAATGTGAATGTAAAATTGTTAATTATGTCCTTGTGAGTGAGCATAATTTGAATCATGTTTATTTGATACATTTTCATTTTGATGCCAATCAAAGTAATTCCACAAAGACATTATCAAGATTTTAGTCGGTACTATAACCAAGTATTCGGCTTTTGTTGATTATAATCAACACATTTTTCAACACAACTTTTTAATCACACATCTTTTCTCTTTCCAATTTTTAACCATACATTTTACTTAAAAAACACAAATAACACTTCTTTCTTTAATTTTTTTTTTTGTGGTCAAAGTCTCACCACTTTTTTCCGGTCATAAAGAAAATCAAAATGGAGACCATGCCTTCGCACAGTACCACACGTAACAATAATTGAGGGGTTTCAATTTTTTGTTTTCCGGTTACATATTTCGTTCAGCGAGCACATGGGGACTTAAAAAAAGAATAAAACCATACAAAATTCAACATCGATATGTTGTTCACTTTCTTATTGCATTACATAACGTAGCGAGAAACACGTAATACATTTTTATTCGGAATACCGTGTACACATTATTGCTTACTTCAGATAACGTACTACTTCCCAGGACCTCGACTCTCTAATTCATGTGACACCTTCTCATGCTTTTCAATCACCACAAATTACATCGGAAATTCTTTCCCTGAACATATCCATCCATGACGGTCTTGCAACGGTTGATGTAAGACGTTAACGCCCTCCTCACTATCAGCATCGTTTGGTTCCATTGGTTGGTAATCAGGCCTCATTGCAGCTACAAATCCTGGATCATGATTTTCGGCGTTGCGCAAGAAGTTATGAACCGCCATTATTGCAAGAACAATCTTCTTTTGCGCTTCGAACTCATATTCGGGCATCCTTTGTAAGATGAGAAACTGTTTCTTGAGCTTGCCGAAACTGCGTTTGTAGAGACCGAGAATTTTTCCATGACTTATTTAAATACTAGTGTTGGATCGTGCTTCGCACGAGATTTGATTTTTAATCGATTTTATTAGCGTCAAATATAAATTATTCCAAAGCGTGAAATATAAGTTAATCCTAACTAAAAGTACCCGTTTGTTAAAATATTTATATCTCGTGACTAAGCAAACTTATATGAGAATAATAATAAAAGAAATCCATCTTTTTATGTTTTTTCCCCTTTTGCTAAAATATTTTTATCTCGTGACTAAGCAAAATCATATGAGAATAATAATAAAAAAATTCGTCTTTTTATTTTTTTTCCCTTTTGCTAAAATATTTCTATCTCGTGACTAAGCAAAATCAAATAAGTATAATAAAAAAAATTCTTTTTTTTTTTTTACTATTGCCAAATAAGATAAAAAGGAAATCAAATTCTCTTTTTTTTAATTTATTTATTTATTTTTGTGTGTGTGTTTTAAACCAGATAATTAATTTTAAGGTGTGAAAGCAACATATAATAAGCAAAATCATATGAGTATAATAAAAAATAATAATTTTTTCTGTTGTCAAATCAGATAAAAAGGAAAATATTTTTTTTTTTTAATTTATATATATATATATATATATGTCTAGATGCACATAATAAGAAATCTAAAAAAATGAGGAAGATAACATGTTGACTTTCATGTGTGAATGCAACATACCAAAATGAAATAGTGATTACAAAAAGAAGCTCTTATAATATAAGAGGAAATATTATTTTAAAAATGTGTCGCTACGACTTAGTCCGTTTATTTTAAAACAGATATTCGTCTAGCCAACGAAGTAAAAAAATTATATTTTAAATTTATCTTAGTCAAATTCCAGTTCCATTAAAGTGAATCATTTCTTAAGTCCAAGTTTCAACTTTTAATAGATTATCCAAATTATTTGATTTTATGTCCAAGTCCATTATTTATTTTAAAATTCAATTTTCAATTTATGGAATTCAAATTTATTTTCAAGTCCAAAATGCTTTAAATCCCCAATTCATGTTCCATTTCAATTTAAATCCCAAAGTTTCTCCCCAACTTCCATTTGCATATACAACACATTTATTTCCTATGATCACCCTCAATCCCCTTACATATGCACACAATTCTGGCTTACACTAGCTCTAACCTACCATTTCTTACCATTTTTCCCTATACGAACACACCCATGATCACTCCTCTATCCCTTTCAATCAGCCGATCAACTTAAATTAATCCTCAACTTTCAGTCCCTTGCTGACTTACCAAAGTCAATTCATACACCTGCCTTTAACTCCTCTCCTCTCACCACCCTCATCACTCACACACCATAATTCACTCACACGCCATAACTGGTTAGCACCCTTAATCTCTCCCTCAATCCTCCATTCAGCCAATATTTCTCTACATATTCCCTCAACATTCCTAAACCAAGGGCTGCCATACATTAGCCAAAATGATATAATCCTCTCTTTCCAGCTGCATTCACGAACCCAAAGAAAACCTCAGCAAGGTATTTCCCTTTCCCCATCACTGCACATCACACAGAAGCAAAAATCAAAATTCTACAAGAACCTCCATTGTCTGCAATTCAAATTCACAACCAAAAGTTTGCTGCCTTCTATCCATCGAAACATGGCTGCACCCAAACCTCCACCTTCATCATTCAACTACCACCAATTGCCAACCAACCCTTACTGCCATCACCACAGAGCCACTGCTCAAGCAAGAATCAACCACCAGACCACATTCACCATCAGCAGCGACCATAACCCGACAACTTCAAACCAAAAAAAACACCCACTACCCAAACTCCGTTTTTCCACAAATGAAATTCACGACCACGATCTGCATACGGGATTCGCACACATTGCACATCAACCATTTTCACAACCGACAGTAACAGCGCCACCACCACGCTACCAAACCGCCACCTCCATCGCCCACTCGAACCATGAACAACGCACCACACCATCCCACAGTCCAACCAAAACTGAACCACCACCGCGTAGGAATCGCCACTTCCTCACCCAAAAGCCACAATCACAGTTTCCCCAAAATCAAACCCAAAACCAAAGAAATAAGTTAAGCCATAACTTGCCTCGACAAATTTCTGGCCGGATTCCCACCGGCGAGACTCCCAAAATCGCAACCTTCGTACCCGCGCTCCTTATGTCGAAACGGCACCAAAAACCACCACAATACTTCCCTTCACACACCTACATCCACCTCTCTACCGCCGCCACTCGACAGCGGCGCCAACGCCGATTTTTCGCCGGCGACGTGGCCCGGAGAGGGAAGGGCGGAGCCCGTCCCTTTTCTCCTCTCTGCTCTCTCTCTCTCTCTAAAATTCCGATTTTAGAGAGAGAGAAATGAGAGGTGTTTATGTTATATTTTTTTTAAATTTGAAAAATTACTTTGAAGCCCCAAACTTTGAAATGTATCTATTTCAGTCCCTTTGTTTTAGAAGTCCTTTAATTTAATGCCTACACTTTTGAAATGAGTTAATTGAGCCCTAGCATTTTAAAATCCTATGTGTCAACCCACTAATTTCGAAAAGTCCATTTCAGTCCCTACACTTTTAAAATCCATGCTTTCTTTAAAATTTCAATTCAACCCCTAAACTTTATTTATTCACTTCAATATTTCAATTTTCGAAATACTAAATTAATTTAATTTTCTTTTGGCTAGGCGACACATTTGGTGATTTAGAAGATTGACGTGATTTTTCAGCTTTATTTTCAAACTCGTGATTTAAGGTAGACTCGCCTCCACTAATTAGTTTAAAGTATAATTTACATGCCTTATGTGAAATTACGTGATTTATATGTTTTGATGCATGAGATGAGACGAGAATATCTCTTATGAGATAAGAATGAGAAATGATGTTATGCATAACTTACATGCTTTGAATATATGAGACGAGACTACCCACACCCTATGATTTTAAAGAGTCTTTGATTTTATTAAAATAGCCTATGATGATGATGATGATATCACTGTATGATTACATAATTACGTGTTAAATTATTTTGTAAATTAATTATTGGCGATGAGTCTACTGAGTATTTCTTTCGAAATGCTCATTCCATTTTTAACAGTTTTTGCAGATCTCGAAAATGGCGGCGAATGAAATGGCGGCGCTGGAAAATTAAATAAAAGATGATGTTATTAGACAAATTTTCTGTACGTTACTCGTTAAACTATTTATCGTTAATTTTATTTAAATAATCGAGACACAAGTTTTATGAATTGTTCTATATCTAAATTAATTAAGTTTCCGCTGAAGTTTTCAAATAATGAATACGAAGTTTTGAATTAAATTATTTTTCTGAAATAAATTGATTTAAAGGACGAAGTGGCGTCCCGGGCTCCGCAGAAAATTCGGGGCGTTACAGCGTTCAACTACATTCCTACAGGATGAGTACATGTAATTAAATCTTTCCTCACGCGTCCTTGGCATTCTGGCTTGCAATGACGAGGCCCTATGGAATTCCTGGACGTGATATCTTTCGTTATGTCCCCTATAAGGCCCAAGGAAACCCCTTCTATGTGCAAAACCTGAATCAACAAGGTAGTACTTATTCCCAAACGATAATGAAAATCTACTACGTGGGTTTTCAATTGTAGAGTTCATCATTCTACTGTCATGTGTAGATCCTTCCAAGCCGGCTGCCGCAAAAACGAAACACATGTTGAAATCCACAATCGCTAATATGTTTTGAGTTAATGTTCCTTTTTTGTTGCGGTAACTTTCTGGTTCGTATTGTGGGGGCACCGCCGGGATGTGTGTACCATCCATTGCGCCAATGCAATCCTGAAAAGTAGCAAGAATTCGGAAAGTTGACACAGTTGAGAATATGTTTCCATGTTATTATAGGTTCAACTAAAAGTTACGCATTACCGGGTCGAACACAGAGGATAACGGTTTTGAGGACTTGGACGGACTTAAACAATTCCATTTCTTTTACTCATAAAAATAGACAAAGTAAAAAAGTTAATACGTAGCCTGTGCATGGGAACAATGACAACACTTTATTTCCCACTACACACATTCTCTACCTTATTCTCTGCAAAGCCACTAGCATTTTGGATGCACTATATTTGTTGCCACAGAAGATCATCTTATAAATGAGCTACGTACAGTAATAAAAATAAAGACGGCCCTCCCACGTTCACTCATAGATGTGGTGCATCCATTTATTGAAAATAAACTTATTTTTCGAAACACATAATAGTCTGTGATGAGATCCCAGTCGGGAAATCTCGTCGAAAACGTGGAAAAAATAAATTTAAAACCTAGGAAAGATCTAGATCAGATTTGACGCGAAAAATAAACAAGAATTAAAATACTGGAAAGATAAAATTGACGATAGGACCTTGACCCAAGATTCACGACGCAAGAAATTGACGATGCGGAATCGAGATCCAAGGTTTTCGAAACACCACAAGAACTTGTCAATTTCCTTGATAAGATTCTAAATTGGAAACGCTGCAAATATTCTCGCGAATATTTGATAAGTTCAACGCCACAAATATTTCACAATATTTGATAAGTTGGATTTGTTCTCGAAGAACACAAAAGGGACTCCTCAACCTTTTGGAGAAAACTCTCTCAACTTTATTAATCTCAAAACTCAAACTAAACTGTCTGTTTACAAACATGGTAAATAATATAAATAAGCAAAATAACTTAGCATCTAATTTACTCAAAATAGAAATCTAATTAGACAAAAATTCTAAAATAGGAAAATAACCTAAAAACCAAAAAGGAAATAAAATAATTGAAAATCCGAAAAATCTGGCCACTACTCATTTACGGCCGTGAATAATTCTTTTACGGCCGTAAAAGCCTCTCTGATAAAAAACTGATTTATTATTTACGGCTGTGACGAATTTCTTACGGCCGTGAAATTCCCCGTTTTCGAAGCTTACGGCCGTAAGCCTCGTTCTGTTGAAATTCTCTTTTTTTCTTCGCTAATTGATTACGACCGTGATAACATGATTTACGGCCGTGAATATATGTGTTACGGCCGTGAAGGTCCTCTTTTACGACCGTAATGGAATTTCTGCCCAAATTACTTCGTTTTCTTGATTCGGCTCGATCCGTCCCTCTTCTCGGCTCGACCCCAACACGGAACTTGCTCCATTTTGCACGTAGATCACTGTCATATTGCCGATGGCTCGAATTTGCCCTCCAATGCCTGGTCCGAATCATATCATACTCCCTCTCTTGAAAAGGATTCGACCTCGAATCCAACTTTGGTCGGCTTTTCAAAACTCCTTCTGCTTTTCTGGGCTCGATGATCATGTTTATGCCTCGTGCTTGTTTTCAACATTTTGGACTGCCCATTTTTCTCCTTCAACTTTCTCGGCCTTTTGGGCTGTTCATTTGTGCCAACAAGTTTCTTTCCTGTTTTAAGCTCATGGTTTGACTTCGGTACCTGTAAAACAGATTTTAAATAACTGGGGAGGGGTGTGTTAGAGTGAGTAAGTGCAAATAGACTCATTTTTGTGGTAGACTCTCTTTTCTTTTGCTTTTTGCACTCAGTCTCTCCTTTTTCTGAGGTTTGAACCTCAACCCTCTTTTCTTTATTTTTCACTCCCTCTCCTTTTTCTGAGGTCGTGGCCTCAACTCTCTTTTCTTTAATTTCCACACCCTCTCCTTTTTCTGAGGTCATGGCCTCAACTCTCTTATTTTTCCCCTCAAACTCACTTTTCACCTTCAGTTGATCTTTCAGGGCTTCAGTTGGAGATAGTGGCATTAGAGTAAACTTTTTCCCCCTTTTACCAGGCTGTATCTATTTGTATACCCATCATGTAGCACAACCCTTTCATGCTGCGAAGGTCTCCCCAACAGTATGTGACTAATTTGCATTAGTACCACGTCACAATTTACCTCATCCGAATACCCACCAAAAGAAAATGTCACCAAGGCCTATCTCTTCACCTTAACTTTCCCTGACTCAGTCAGCCATTGTAATTTATAAGGTATTGGATGTTTCATTAAAGGTAAGCCTAATTTTTCCACCAACATTGTACTAACTACATTAGTACAACTTCCCCCGTCAATTACCATGCTGCACACTTTATCATTCACGATGCATTTAGTGCGAAAAATATTATCCTTCTGCCCTTCCACATTATCTAAAACATTCACCTTAAGCCTAACGCTAAGAGCATGCTTATCAATAATTGACTCATCCACCACAACACTTTTCGCCCCTTCACTATCACCCCTAACCTTTTTACGTGGACAATCAAGTGCAATGTGACCCCGTTCCAAACATTTAAAGCACTTAACATTTTTATCCTTAAGAGGCTTGGAATCAGAATTATTTTTACATTTGGTTGTCGGTTCCTCCCTCCTTTTGTGAACATGATCACCACTCTCCCGTTTTGATGTCTCTTTTCGCTTCAATGTCCTTTCATCACCCCCATCTCCATCTCTAGAATTGGCTTCACGCCCCTTATGCCTCCTAGCCCTAGAATCCACCTGATGTTGCTCCTTTTCCCATTGAGCAAGTTCTACTTCCCTTTTATCCATCCTAGCCATCAATCTCTCAAGTTTTACCTTCATGGCCTCCATCTGTTTAAAATTCTTGTGGTCACCTGTTGATGGAGATTTTTCCCTGCGAGACATGGTTAGTTTTCAAAGACAAACAAAAATTCCTCTCGTGTTTATTTTCACTCGTGTATCACACTCAATCCCTTCAAATTTCACCCAAGAACAAACCAAGGATCAACAATCAAGGAATTTATGGAAGATACGAAAAGTAAAAAAAAATTAAGAAATTCTCGAAATATTCGACTTTTTTTTTAATCTGCCAGAGAATTGGACTACGAGTATGGCAGAAAAAACGGAACTGAATATGGACGAAAAACGAAGAAGAAAAACACTTTTAAATTTTTGGGACTGACTCTTATGGATCAAACTGAAAAAAATTTATGACTGACACGAAGAACACGAAAAAAAATCAAGAAATTCAAGAAACGCAAGAATCTGAAATAGATCCAAGCTCTGATACTAGATGATGAGATCCCAGTCGGGGAATCTCGTCGAAAACGCGGAAGAAATAAATTTAAAACCTAGGAAAGATCTAGATCAGATTTGACGCGAAAAAGAAACAAGAATTAAAATACTGGAAATATAAAATTGACGAGAGGACCTCGACCCAAGATTCACGACGCAAGAAATTGACGATGCGGAATCGAGATCCAAGGTTTTCGAAACACCACAAGGACTTGTCAATTTCCTTGATAAGATTCTAAATTGGAAACGCCGCAAATATTCTCGCGAATATTTAATAAGTTCAACACTACAAATATTTCACAATATTTGATAAGTTGGATTTGTTCTCGAAGAACACAAAAGGGACTCCTCAACCTTTTAATTGGAGAAAACTCTCTCAACTTTATTAATCTCAAATCTCAAACTAAACTGTATGTTTACAATCATGGTAAAGAATATAAATAAGCAAAATAACCAAACATCTAATTTACTCAAAATAGAATTCTAATTAGACTAAAATTCTAAAATAGAAAAATAACCTAAAAACCAAAAAGGAAATAAAATAATTGAAAATCCGGAAAATCTGGCCGCTACTCATTTACGGCCGTGAATAATTCTTTTACGGCCGTAAAGGCCTCTCAGATCAAAAAATGATTTATTATTTACGGCCGTGATGAATTTCTTACGGCCGTGAAATTCCCCTTTTTTTGAATGTTACGGCCGTAACTTCCAAGCTTACGGCCGTAAGCCTCGTTCTGTTGAAATTCTCCTTTTTTCTTCGCTAATTGATTACGACCGTGATAACATGATTTACGGCCGTGAATATATTTGTTACGGCCGTGAAGGTCCTCTTTTACGGCCGTAATGGAATTTCTGCCCAAATTACTTCGTTTTCTTGATTCGGCTCGATCCGTCCCTCTTCTTGGCTCGACCCCAACACGAAACTTGCTCCATTTTGCACGTAGATCACTGTCATATTGCCGATGGCTCGACTTCGCCCTCCGATGCCTGGTCCGGATCATATCAGTCTGGTTCCTAGACAAACCTGAAACATTTAATGTCGCGGATTACTGGGTGAATGGTACCCCGCTCCGTTTAGGTAGTTTGGATGTGGGCTTATGATGTAAGAGGATAACCGTGGTAGTTTCTCGAGCACATAGTGGAAATGCTCATATATAGTAGAGATGGAGTGTTAGAATAAAATGTGTGCACACCTTATCCCCTCCGAGTGCCCCATTATGAACAATGCTATAGCCAGCCTTTGTTCTGCAGATATGTACCCGGAGTCCGTGAAATTGTAGTGTTCTTTGAGGTAACATACCAAAGATCGAAATGCATGTGGACGCATCCTGCAGAGTTGTAGACAATCATCCTCACTTCGTTGGTTTAATACTCTGCCTACCAAGTACTCTCCATTGCAATCGTGTGCATTCGTTCGTATGTCATCCATTTTATCTTGAAAAATGAATCTGGCCACACGGTTGGTTAGACGGCAAAATTCAATCCAAGATGCATCTTCGTTTCGCATTCGCACAACTGCAGCTCTAATTTTCTGATCAACATGGGACGACATGTTATGGACTTATACTTTATATGCAAAGCAGCGTTATGACAAAGAGAAATATTTGGTGCACCGTGGTCTCCAATATTGGAATCAATGGTGCTTTTATAGATGGAGCAGCATTGCAAAGCCAATAATTGGTGCCCTTGTTGTTCCCATATGAAAGTCATTCAAATTTCACGTGAAGAACCTATTTGCCATTGAATTGTACAAGTAAGGTGGGCCTGCATTTGGACTTATTGCAATCTATCCATCTTTGTTCTGTAGTGTGAGTACTGGGGACAGGAATAAAATCTAATTATAATCAAACACCATCTATTTGGAATGTAAACCACTGTACATTGTAATGGGAGAAGCTAAAAAAGGGGAACATGCTACATTAATATATACGAAGTAAAGTTATCATACATAATACGTTGAAATTTATAAACGAGTACAATCCGAATGCATAATTTCAATACCACACTACCGGTCACAACACTGGGAAAAAGGTGTCTTCAAGATAAAAAAAAAAATGCACCGCATCTAATATGAAGTCCGAAGCCTAACATGTCCGTCACAATGCGCACTTCACTTTTAACCGCTTTCGAACATGAATTTCAACCACCTAACCTGATGTGGAATGGTTTTCCAGCCAAGGAAGATTCTCCGTTGCTTCTCGTTTTGGCCCAACATTGTGGCACCGTAGGTGGCTAATTCATCATTCACGTCGAAGATTTCATGGAGATGAGGACAACACATCTCCATTGACGGGATTTAAACCTCCTTCTCCAACTTTTCCTTGAAGGCATCGTCCAAGGCGTCCAACAAATCTTCGTCAACAACATTTTTTCTCCGCTTCGCACTATTACCTACCTCAGAGAATTTACGCTCGCTGCCTCCTGTGCTTCGGCTGACTGGAGTGCCATGTAGCTGTGAATGCACGATTTGACCTCCAGGAACATTAAAATAGGAACCACCGTCTTCTAACTCGAATGGACCGGAGTTGAGGTCAAGTCCGCAAGTTAATCCAGCTAGGCTTTGGGATCTCGAAACGCTTGCAGGGTACACCACATGCTCTATCATAGCGGTGACATTTTTGAATAGAATGTCACCGAATTCAATAAGTCGGTCCAAATTTTTATTCTTCAAACTTTTGACATCCGGGTGTACCTGCACGTAATGCAAATTCGAGGTACTATGTAATGGTGAGAGTAAATATCATATGCTGCTCAAATGCAGACAAGATATATGGCTGACGAATTAAAACATTCTGTCATGTGCATTATTTTATTGCACATACCACATTTGGGACAACAGTAGTGCACGATTTATGAAAATAGTTCCATGAAAGGGTTATAACTCAAGGACTGGGAATGAAATCCCTTCTGTGTGCGATAAACTAATGACGGTTGATGACTTCCATATCATTAGCAAAATATGTACGTAATTGTAATGTCATTAGTTACCCAGAAACTAACAAAAAGGAAAAAGTCTATGAATTATATGATGCAATTCTCTGACAATCAAAACTTGTAGTTGGTAAGAGCACATGAGAGAGCTAAAGACCAGAACAGAAATTGAGCACTAGGCCACAACAGAAACGTTCCATAGTATTCAAGGTAGGCATGGTCAGAATTGCATACATACAATGGGAACGAAGTAACGCATCCACACATTCGTACTCGTAGAAAAATTGCAATGCAAAATGTAGGACGTCTTCCCATCACTTCGACATTTCTGAGAGCACCCAAGGAGGCAGCAAAAATAAAATCACAACTTCAAATTATTCAAGTAATAGTGATGATACGCGAAATTAATGGAGCCTGCAATATTTCCTTATCCCGTTTTCAAAGAAATCAAGTTATGTGTACTGTAATTTTGGGTGCAGAAAGATGTAGGGCGTTACTTGAGATGCCTGCTCCCACCATAGGTCGTCTGCTGTGATGTACTGGTTAACGGGCCAACTCCTAGTCCAGTTGCATTACGCAGCGCGTTCATTGCCGACCACAGTCTCTTTTGCGAATTCCAGAATTTTTTTATCTGGGCGTAGGTGCACTCCACGTCAAATGCCAAGCTTATTTCAGACGCGACCTTCTTCAACGCCTCCAATTTGAGGCTGCCCCCAGCCCGCTTGCCAATGTTAACTTGTTCGATACACGGGTGGTAGAACATGTCGGTCTTCCGGTCATCCCACCGGATGCTAGTCCACACCTTCTCCTCGGGAACCGTCCCTTTCTTCTTCGACGAGGAGTGGGTGAAGTACGGAGACTCGAGCCCGCACTGTGGAGCAACATAATAAGGATAGAAGTTAACACCATTTCATTTTTGGTCGCTGGAAAGAAAGGTTGCAGATAGTAGAGTACGTACCTTTCCTAGAAGAGATCCATCCATTTTTTTTACCTTGAGACGAGTTGGTCGGACAGGCTGCAGTCAGCATAGTTGGTTGCGCGTCAATGGTTTCATGTGCGGCGGTGGGAAGCGTTTCCTCCTCCAACCGGCGATAGCAACTGAAGTAGAAGATTGTGTTGGTTTGGTTTGAAAGTGAAAAATCTGAATTTGTACAGTTAAATGTCATGTCTTTTTTATTAATATTGTAATGATGATGGTGACATTTCACCAACAAAAATTCATGGTTTATAAATAGTAGAAAAAATCGGGTTACCGAAAAGTGGCTAGAATGTTCAAGTAAAATGATGTGATGTCAAGTCTGTTCTTGTAATCCTATATTCTGCTAGCAGTTCCCTAGAAATGATACCGTGTTTGGCAAGTATATATTAGGTAAATGTCATATAGTATTTTCTAGTCATGTAGCAATTATATGTACAAAAAAAACCTTCTTCAGATTGGCAACCATCCGACCATAATGAGCAGCAATAATATCTCCTTGGATGTGATTTGCAACCAGAATGCACACTAGCGCAGTCCATAGTTCCGGTCCTGGGGGGATGAAGATTTGAGATTTTGTTTCATGTTTCTAGTTTCTCATTAGATTGTACATTACGTGCCCTATTGTAAGATGGACCGAAGCTAAATCGATCACCATAGGAAATTTGATCAACAATGAACTCATAATTTGATTGCAATTCTCTAGAAGTGTTGCTATTACAAGTTTTTTGAGGTTTCACCTGGGAAATGATTGGGGGATGAGGGGATTGAATCCTTAATCATTAATTCACATTCATTGTAGTTGTCACTAACCTCATACATGATTTGTTTTCCCTTCCTTCCATGCTCGATTCCTCTGAGAACACCAATGTGAATTTCATATAATAGCAGTTGATGATCTACGACGTTGTTCTCACTATCTAATGGGGTCATAGCTGTAGCATGGTTATCAATTGTAGTGTTCTATGAAGCATTTTTTAAATCTTCAGTTAATTCTTGAACATAGCCATTACATGGTTCCCTGAAATTATATTGGATTATTGTTAATTTATTTGCTCTATGCCTCTGTCTATTAGGAATGGAGATTTAGATTTTGGTGAATTGAGATTGAGATTTTTGGAGTTCGGAGTATTGAGAATTTGAGAAAATATTATTTTATTTGAATTTTTATTTGTTTGAGAATTTGAGATTTTAGAGCTAATATGTGTTTACAATTATTTATTTGTTTGCTTGTATCAGTTATGGAAAAATATTTTAAACATAAATTCATGATTTCTTCTGATAAGCAAAGTAATGAAAATGAAGTTAGAGATGAAAGGGTTGAGGAACTTGGTGAAGAAACTGATGTTGAAATTGAAGATGTGTTTCAACATTGGGGATAGTGTTGGAGATGTTAGGAGTGACACTCTTAAATTTGATGTAGCAAATATTAAGAATGATGTACTTAATATTGACAATGATGTGATTATTGAACATTATCAAAGTATGAAAACGCGTAGAGAACAATTGCAATAAAATTTAAACTACCTTTTATTTTTCGGTTTTCTTCCTAAAAAAAAAAATCGAGCCCCCGTACGAGCCTTCGGCAAAAACACAAGTCCATTTGTGCCTCAATACTAAAAAATGTCTACACCCGCCACCGTGTGTGGCATGAGTGGATGGACACGACTGGTGTGGGTAAGAAGAAGACATCATTGTCATCATTTATGTTGATTTTTGGTGTATCAACGTGAATGAATAGGCTGCTTCGAGGGGATGACTCTCCTCTACATATAGTAATATAATGGGGGTCAAGGGTTTCTGCAACTTGAGGAACGATCTTATCAGCTTGAATATGCGAAACATAGAAGAGTAAGATCCATTAGTAGAGTATCACACATTCAGTGCCATTAGATGATCAAGAATACAAATAAGTAAAATTATGATGGTTACGTCAAGCCTTCCAAAAACATCAGTGGCCGAATTTAGAGATGGTACACCCTTTTTGACATCAGAAGTCAAATTGAGAATCCTTGGTCGTGAAAATGAAATTTTTTAGCACAATTTATTCTCTAGTACAGGCAAAATCTCATATATCCATACTTGAAATGCAACGATGAACCTATTGAGCCTATAGTTCATAATGGGCTTTCCCTCACTCTCAACAGTGGTATGCTTATTTTTCAATGCCCCCCTCAATTATGATGGTGTGATTCCAAAATATCCTTGCCATCCATGGATATAAATTCATGTCAAGTGAGTCGACAAGGATCAGCAGCTTATCATCCTGTAGATATCATACACTGTGTTGTACAATAATTGTGTAACAAGGAATAGAATGTCCATGATAACAAAGTCGCGGTGATTACGATCGGGCATGGCCATGAAGACACTGATGACATCATCATTCGTATGTGTGGTATGTGATTGAAATATTCATTTTCAATCTAAAGTACTTCGATTCATACTTTGTGTAGTTCACATCCCCTTTACAACAAAGACCAGTGATCAACTACAATGTATCGACAATGAAATTCGAAGGATTCACATTCACCTAGGAAAGAAACCAATCATCAGGCAATACCTCCAGTTCCCATTCCTGCAAAAAATAAAACATGCATATAAAAAAAGACAAAGTATTCTCAATAATTTCCAGTCATATGAGCATAAATGTAAATTAGATCGATACAATAGTTCCAATTATTGAGGGATCAATCCATGTGCTATGATTATACGTTTCACTAACTAAGATTTGTACACGTAATCGTGAAACTTATTTTAATTTTGATTGAATAAAATGTCATTTATATGAATTTATGAACATATACTCGGTGGAAATGGGGTACACAATAGTTCCATATCACTTAATTCAATCCATCTGTAACGAAACGAATACACGTTTAGCTAACTTATAATCTAAATCCCTGAATCTAGAATAATTGTAATGTTTATTGAAAGTCGAAAATTCTGTAACGCCACGAATTCCGTGAAACTCGGGACGCCACGTCGTCCTTTAAATTTAACTTTATTGTGGAAATAAACTGAATTCTAAACATCATATTTATCATTTGAAAAACTATAGCGGAAACTTAATTCTATAAATTTATTTAAAACAAATTTATTATTCAAAAATTGCAGCGGGAACTAAATAATATAAATTCTAAAACATTCATAAACCTTTAAATCTCAATTTCTCGAAGGAAAGTAACGATAAATAATTTAATTAACAATATTCATAAAGCGTGACTTTCAAAAAATATATACACATAGTTTTATTATTACTTTGCCACCACTGCCCTATCATTTGTTACCATCTCCGAAATTTGCAAAAACTTTTAAAAATGGAATGAGCGTTTCGAAAGAAATATTCAGTAGATTTATCGCATATAATTAATTTATAAAATAATTGAACATACATAATTATGCAACTAATACAATGACCACATAATCATAATCATAGGCTCTTTAAAAATCATAGGGTGTGGGTAGTCTCTTCTCATACATTTAAGAATTTAAGTTATGCATAACAACATTATTATCACATGCATTAAAGCATTTAAGTCATATATAACCACGTCAGATTTTTATCTCATGAGAGATATTCTTATCTTGTCTCATGCATCAATGCATTTAAATCACGTAAAATTTAAATAATACATGCAATTTTAATTTAAACTAATTAGTGGGGGCGAGTCTACCTCAAATCACGAGTTTGAAAAATAGAGTGGAAATGTAAAGTCAATCTTCTAAATCACCAAGTATTTCATCTAGCCAAAAAAAAAATTAAATTAGTTTATTACGCTGAAAATTGAAGGATTAAAATAATAAAATAAAGTTTAAGGACTAAATTGAGATTTTGAAGAAATTGAATTTTAAAAGTTTAGGGGTTGAAATAGACTTTTTAGATAGTAGTGGACTAAATAAAACATTTTAGAAATCAGAGATTGAAGTTTAATACTTTTAAAAACTGAAATGACTGAAATAAACACTTTCTAAAGGCTGGAGACCAAAAGGTAAATTTTTAAAATCAACTTTTAAAACAAATTCATATTTCTTTCTCTCTTTCACTTTCGGCAATCAGAGAGCAAAGAGGGAGAGAGCGATGGGCAACAACCCATCTCCATTCGGTGCCGCGGGCAATTCAATTTTCTTGGGTGCAAAAAACGAAGGCGAACATGGTTGTGGGGTCTCGGTTTTGACCGGAATCCGATCAAGAGCTTTTTGACCTAGCCACGTGATCGCTGCCATGATACCTGCGCGATCGCGTGGGTATAGAATTTAGGGTTTACGCGTTTTTATTTCTTTTTCCGTTTTGGGCCCATATGTTGCAGCCATGTCTTGTTTTTCGCGAGAATACTCCTTATTAGTTGTTTTTCATTCATTGTAAACACAACGTTGATATTATTGATAATTTGAGGTGAGTTATTCCCTTGTTTCTTCTCGTTCTTGTTGAACAAATTGAACTTATCAAAGGATTATGCACCCTTTGTGGTGTTCCCCCTCTGTGGTTCTTAACTCCGCATCGTAACGGGTCTCGGGTTTAATATACCCTTGGTTCTTGCGTCGTGAGGTCGGGGTTACATTGTTATCGTCTACTAATTGGATTTGAGGCTTTCCGGCGTTTCGAGTCTTAATTCCGTGTGTTCTTTGTGATCCCCATAACGGATCACATCATTGGTTGTGTGTGTGATGTACTTCTTGAATTTCTTTCGTCTCCTTCAACTCCATTAATTTGGATGAAAGATACGATTCTCGACTCCTCCTATTCCATTTATTTGATTGGAGAACGAAGAAGAGTATGAAATTCGAAAGGGACGACCATGGCAGTCGGCTATGGAGGTATGGCTGATTTGGGTTGTGTGTTGAATTCTTCATGTGGAATAATTTGGAATTAATATCGATTGGAGGTGGGAGGAAGAATGTTACCCATAATAAGATTGACTGCAAGAATATATTTTGAGAGGAAAGAATGCATACCTTGCTAGAGGCCTGTGTGTGTCGTGAAAGACATTGGGAAGAAATAAACATTGACTGTGATTTATTATTGGTAATTTATGTTGAGCTTGATTGTTGGTGATTGAGTGAGTGAGGATTCTACTTAATGGTTGATTGTGTGTTAAACATAGAAATTTAGGGCTAATCTGTGATGGAGGAATCAATGAGAGTTCCTATGAAAATTCTAAGTCAATTGTGGGATAGAAAGTGCTTGTGAAGATTGGAAATAATGTGGAAGAATTTTGGAAATATAATTTTTTAAGCAAGAAAACGATCATGCTGTCAAAGCTTTGGGCCAAAAAATAATTTATTGGGTTTTAAATGGGCTTAGATGATTGGTAATGACATTTGAGCTTAAGGAGTTGGACCTAAAATAATTAAAACTTGGACTCAAAATGATTTGAATTTACATAATTAAAATTTGGACTTAAATTTTCAAAGATGAATTTGGAAAATTCTTAAAATTGAAACTGGACTAGATTTTAAATAAATTTAATTTCACTTAGTTGGCTAGACGATCACGTTGTTTTAAAAATAAATAAATGGGTAAAGTCGTAGCGACACGTTTTTAAAAATAATAATCTTTATTTAAAATAAGTCACGAAAATTCTTGATCGCTACAAATGCCATCTTCCATCTTCTAATCATTAATAAATGTGATCATGCATCGAGAAATGGTATCTACCATCAAAGCACGTTCTATTTTGTTGATTAATCTTACCTAGCTACTGACATAACCTTAAGTCAATAAATACATAAATATATATATATATATATATATATATATATATATATAAGGAAGTGATTTGATTTGAACATATATTGTGTACACAATGTGATTTAACTATTTGCTTAATATTTAGTGATTCAATGTGAACACATAGCGTGAACACAATTTGGTTAATTAATGTTTAACTACAATATGATTAATTATTTGATAAATATTTATTTGGTTAATGAATGCTTGATTATTTAAGTTTGCATTTGGATTATTTTCAAACCACTACTATATTTACCTAAATTTAATAAATTTTTAAATTAAATAGTTAAAGTAATTTTTGTAGCAACACTTTTCTAAATGTATATTTTTAATATTGAAATGTGTGATTAAAACTGAATACTATAATAAAAATATATATATTTTTTTCTTTTTAATGAATACCAAACATGAGCTTATATTATCTAATGATTAAATCTTTGTATTAACAATATTTGGTTAATAAATGTTTGATTATAATATAATTAACTATTTGGTTAATATTTAATGGTTCGGTATAAACACAGTGTATTAATACAATGTTGTTAACTATTTGATTAATATTTATTTAGTTAATATGTTTGATTACAATATGGTTAACTATTTGGTTAATTCATGTGTTGACTATTTAATTTTACATTTGTATTATATTCGAATCATTACTATATTTAAATATACTTATTAATTTTTTTTACTTTTTAAAATATTATTTATTATTTATTTTTTAAATTAAATAGTTAAAGTAATTTTTGAAGCAATAATTGAATGTATATTTTTAAAATTATTTTCCTTTTTTTTTTGTAAGTAAAAAACAAAAATTATTTTCAAACTTATTATTTAATGATTAAATCTTTATTTTATTTTAATTTACAACTTTTTCACTTAACTCTTTTATATTATTTTTTACCATTGTTTGTACTTTTTATCCTTTTTTAACTAATTATTTTAATTTTGAACGAATTATAAATTTGTGTACGACTATTGAATTTGTATATTACATGTTGTTTATATTGTACACTCGACCCCCTCCTATATTTTCCTAGGTTTATTGAATTTCTTATATTTATTAATTTTTAATTATTAATTTTTTTTTTAAATTAAGTAGTTCATGTAATTTTTGTTTCAAAAGTTTTTTCCTTTTTTGTGAGTACAAACAAAAAATATTTTCAAATTTAGTACGTAATGATTATACCTTTATATTGTTGCGGAATGTTGATCACTTTGTAGAGATGTACAATAGTACGAGATTAATTATTACAAAACATTGAAATCACGTTGTTGAATCAAAATTTCTTGATAGCAATTTTGAAAGGTACAAATTTTTTATTTAGAGGATAAACTGACACAATTTAGGATGTGTTTGATTCACTGTCATTTGCATGAATATCAAATCATGGAAAATGTTTTCTCCCTTTTGTATTTTTTTTGACGTTTGATTGAAAAATTTACATTGAAAAATATTTTCCAATGTACAACCAATTAAACCACACTTAAACTCATTTCCCTCAGGTAGAAAATACATTTTTTCTTCATGTTTGATTACTATTATCAAGTATAAATGAGTAAAAAATAAAATAATAATAACAATAATTTTTTAATTAAAATACCTAAAATTTGTTTTATTTGCAATGGAAAATAATATCAACCAAACAACAGATTTAGGAAAATTTCCTGCTTTTTCACCCGACACTTCCAATTGACATTTTTTAGAAAAATAATTTTCAGGTAAATCAATTCCTAGAAAATATTTTCTTACCATCAATTTTCCATCTATTCAACCAAACACATGAAAGATTGTATTTCAAGTTCAATAGGAGACAATTTCAGTTGGTAGCTATTCACTGATATCTCTCGATGCGAGATACCCCCCACAAGTGTACTGGTCGTGAATAGTAGTTAAAATTGACCTAAGAGTCCGGATTATCGTTTCCACAAGGACTGTTTACTAATTACCGAAATATGTAAATTCTTATCTTGATTTGAATCAAGAAATGAGTTTCGATCGTTTTAAAACTAAAATTATGAACAATGACTTAAAGATTAAACCTTTGCACAAGGTGGAGATTTTAAGATTGAAACTGTTTTTAAATACGGTTGAATGTAGTTGGGATTCACGGGTTCACTTAGCCAATTAAATCAATTTTAATTCCATATTTTATTTTCTAAATATGTGTTCGATCGAATTCACTAATTCAAATTGAGATTCCTCTCTCGAGTTTAAATCAATCATAACTAAATAAGTCAACCTTGTATCTCTACAGCTGGTCTGAATATTACTTATCTAGATGCATTACACGCAAGAATTCACACACGATCGCACTAATCACAAGAGTATATCTCTATCTCTCGTTCAATTAATGGATTTATTACCTAGATCTATGTTATTAACTCACCTTTCGGATTATGCAAATAAAACATAAAATCATGAATAAGTGGTCAGTTCATTCACGCATTAAACACAATAATAAATCAACACATGCATTGAAGCGTTAAAACAAGACATATGGAATTGAAGTAATTGACTAGGCTACATCGCGAATCCCAACGTTAAGATTAGTTGCTCATTACGAATGAATGATAAAAACAATATAAAACACAATTAAACATGCTGGAATTTATAAAATTAACGACAAGAAAATAAGTCTTGCACCAAGAATTGAATTCCGGTGTTAATCTTCTAACTTCCACCACTTTTCCGTACTTGAATCTCCCTCAAAAATTGATTTCGAATTGCCAAGAACTCTCTTGTATTAGGCTAAGCAAAAGTGCCCCTCTCGTTGCCTCTTGCACTGTATATATATCTGAGGTTAAGTTCCCGAGTAAATTCTATCAAAATCGTGCACAAAAGCCCAAACTAGGCCCAGTCGGACGCCCACGCGATCACGTGGTAGGTACAACAGCGATCGCACCTACCACGCGATTGCGTGGTAGACCCATTATCAATCCTGACTCAAAAATTCTCCTAAGTCGCGATCGCTACATGGATGTGTGGCGATCGCGTGTAAAGGCTTTTTGATGTGAGTCTCCATCTTTTCCTTGCCTTTCAAGTTAGTCCCTTGATTTTATTTGCATTGTGTATCCTCAACTTTTGATTTGATTAATTTGACCCCAGAACTTCTGTTTCTCTTCAATTTTTCTACTTTTGACCTTTATTTCCCTCAATTGCTTCCTTGTTCCTATTTTTGAATAAAATCTGAAATAACAACAATTAAACAAAATTTAGGTAGAATAAATTCATAAAACACAATGATATATTCTCGTTTTGACATATCCCCAAGAGTATAAAATAAACTTATCAAATACCTCCAAACTAGAATTATTGTTCGTCCTCGAACAATGGATAATAAACTACAAAATCAAAGAGATAAGAGATAAAATCTTTTTGTTGTGTCAACATGTTTACCATATGCCTCCATAGGCCAAATCAATTCACGCCTTAAGCAAGGGTTATGAACAACAATGCAAAATAATTTTTAGTTATATCATGCCAGAGTTTCAAGTGTGTGTGTGAATAGCCAATGTCAAACGCATACTCATGCAAAAGATATACTCAGCACTATGTGGCTCATTATGCATAATCAAGCCCGAATCTCATGTGGTCAATCTATTATTTCTAATGAAATTCCTTTCAACGCTCATGGATGATCACCACTTTCTGCTTTTCTCTCACATCCTGGGTTTCTATATATGTGGGTTCTCAACATTTTTCATTACTTTTTCCACACAAGGCAGTCAGGATCAGAAATAGGTGTGCACATTAAATCAAAAGAAAGCAGTCCCCAATTCTACAACCTCAACCACCACAGCTCAGTCAACTAAGCTTATAACATGCATTTATATATATATATATATATATATATATAATATTTTTTTTAAATGGACGAATTTTTCTTTTAATTGTCCTTGTCTTTTACCATCTTTGGGCAGAACTTTTCATACTTTCTTTGGCTTTAGGGTATCAGGTTCAAAGAACCCCTCAAATGTACTTGCCCGAGTCATAAAGACTTAAACAGAAAAGTTAAAGATGTTCTAATGTCTTATGTGTAAGTCCACTCTCCGTACTTGCTTTCTAATTGACCCCTGTAGCGAGTTTTAGGTCGATGACTCCCAAGCCAGTTGGCTTTAGGGCACTAGGTTTGAAAGACCCCTCGGACTTACTTACTCAAGTCAAAAAGGCATTTGAAGAGCAGAATAAGACCTTCAGCATTTTCTGTTTTTATGCTGGAAATAGTTTATACCTGTTGACCAAACTGTAATGACTAAAGTGCAAAACCAAGTACCACAGACCTCCTACCCATCAACGCACACAAATTCCAACCATTCTACCCCCAAACTCGCCTTTTAGCATGATTGGTTCTAATTTAGGTATGTGATGTCTAACGATCTAAGGTCAGGGATTTTCAAGTCATTCCTAAGTTCAGATTGCATAAAACTTTGCCCCACATGTATTAAACAAAATCCCTTACACAAGCAATTATCCAACACTGGCTATGTGCGCAATGAATATGGAATCTAGCAAAACATAACTAGTTCAAAATAAGTTCATGCTTTCATGTTGTCCAATTTTCAAGCCTAAGCATAAATTGATTCATACTATATCCTAGGCAATAAAAATGTCAACAGCGTTTTAATTTTTTTTTTTTTGGAAGCAAAAGACAGCAAATAAAAGACCGAGTTGTTGCATTAATTAATAGGGGTTGAAGAGTTACAGAGCATTAATTAATACAGGCCAATAAATGAATAAAGGAAAAAATAGCCTAAAGTTAGCAACTACCCCCAAACTTGAAAATTACATTGCCCATAATGAATCAATAAAGAAGAATAAAAAATAGAAGGCAAAGTAAAAAGAAAAAGATCAGGAACTTCCTGGGGGTAGGTCCGGCTGCTGTGGCTGAGATGGTCCTTCGATGTCCTGGTCCAACCGTCCTTCTATCCTCTCCAATCTGCTTTCAATACCCTAGGCTCTCCTTTCGATCCCCTCCAATCTGCTTTTAATGGAGAAGAGCCTGGCTGATACCCGTGCGATCTGACCGATGAATTCTGTCATCGTATGGCGCATAATGCGCTGCTCTCCAACTAGCTTAGTTTGGCCGACCATACAAGAAGCTTGTGATCATATCAATATCCAAATCAACCGGGACCTGCTCAATCCCCTCTCTTGTCAGCTCCAAAACCCTCTCAATGATGGTCGGTAAGAAACGGATCCATTTACCCCGCACCCATGTCTTATATCTGTGAGGTGCACCGTCGGTTTCTATAGCATGGTTGAAATTGGCTAGGAATTCTTTGACTAGTAATGGATAGGGCTTGTGCAGAATGCCTGCCAATTTATGCCAACTCGGTATCCGAGAAATCGGCTATTATCACCTCTCTTTCACTCCAAATTTTCTTCCCCCCGAGCAAGACCTCATATCTGTGCATTTCCTCACTGCCCAGAAACCTTTGAATATTTCCTATTTCTCCCTGATCGGCCTTCCGATCCTCAGTCGAGGATCCTCTTTTCCGCTTAGAGGGACCAGCCTTTCCCTTCCCTTTCTGTGATGCAGTGGCTTTTGGAGGCATTATTGTACCTATAATGAACAAACTCATCATTAGAATCAATTTTTGAGTGGAGAAATACAAGAATAATGGCACAAACCCCCAAACTTGTGAAAAAATTGCACAATAGAAGTGAAAGAATTGAAGACTGACTAGTGCTTTTCAACCTCGATTATTGTGCCGAAAGAATTAAAATTTTTGAAAAATGTCCCGGGCACATTAAAGTACGTCACTTCATGAGTCACATATTAAAATTTGAGAGCAAACGGATAACAGATGAATAGTGAAATGGCATAACGAAGTGGTGACGTGAGCTTGCAATGGCCCTGCAGGGACCTTGCAATGGTGCAATGTGGCTTGCAATGGTGCTAGAATTTCAAATATGCAATTGTGTGCATTGCAATGAGCCAAAAAGAAAAATCATAGCAGAAGTTCAATGAAAAACATGTAATGAGAGTGATTGCACGAATGAGTTTCTCAAATTGACACAAAATTTTCGTTGGTGCATTTTGTCAAACACATTGAAGGCATTAGAAATATTGAGAAGAAATTACAACAATGTGCAAATGGAAGTTACCCAAAATCGTTACCCATCATTTCCACACACAATCAAACCATAATCTAACCTGTCCCGTACTCCATTCGACCAAATATACAAGTTACTCGAAATTAGGGCATAATCGGACAAAGCAAGGAAAATTATCGAATTTTTAGGATTGCATACCTTGAATTTGGAAATGGAATGTTGAAAACCTTGATTATGCACGAATTTGATGGTGGTGACTCAAAGATTTGAGGGTCGAACAAACTCGTGGCGAGATGGAGGTGTTTTCACCCGGCAGCGTTGAATATGAAACAAGTGAAGCTGTCGGGTTTTTAAAACTGAATTCTCGCGCCCAGAACAAACACGTGATCGCTTGGTGTAACCACTAGTGGTAAAAAAAATCTGTTGAAAATTTAGTGCTTGGTTGCGATCACGCCTATGGCGAGACAGCGATCGCAACTATGCCTTTGACATCCCGTGTTTTCAAATTTTGTCAAATTTTGTGCAATTTGTTTTGAAAATTAGAATAGACTCCAAAATGATTTTAAATGTGTATAATTATGATTCTTGACCTCTAACCATGTTCGACTAGCGAGGGGAAATTGGGAATGACAACCTAAGCCTATGTCACTCAAAATTTATAAAAAATTTATAATGTTCCTAAAATGCTTAATTATGCAAATAATGACTGATATGAATGAAAATTTCACAAAAACATTTTAACGAGCACTAATGCACCCAAAACCTAACTAATGCATAAGTCATGAATACACTAATGAGAAATGATGAAAATGCTAAAATAAGGGAAAAATAAAGCATAATAAATAAAAGAGAAGAAAAATTGGGTTGCCTCCCAACAAGCGCTCCATTTATAGTCTCAAGCCCGACTTTTTGTGCTTTTCACTCTGGACTGGCAATGTCAATGTATGACTTCTCTTTTGCAAAATCTACCTCAAAGTAATGCTTGATTCTCTGCCCATTGACTTTAAAATGACCATTTGTTGGATGATGAAGTTCAAACGTGCCATATGGAAACACTTGTGCAATTGTGACTGGACCAGACCATCTCGACCACAATTTTCCGGGAAAGAGCTTCAAGCGTGAGTTGTACAAGAGCACCTGTTCTCCAACCTGAAACTCTCTCTTGTGAATATGGAAATCATGCCACTTCTTAGTACGATCCTTATAAATTGATGCATTCTCATAAGCTCCTAAGCGAAACTCATCCAATGCATTAAGTTGCGAAAATCTCTGATCTTTAGCTGAGTCCATATCAAGATTTAACTATTTTAAAGCCCAGTACGCCTTGTGTTCATACTCAACAGGCAAATGACACACTTTTCCATATACCAACTGAAATGGTGATATCCCGATAGTGGTTTTGAAAGCTGTCCTGTATGCCCACAAAGCATCATCCAATTTGTTAGCCCAGTATTTCCGGGATGACTTCACTGTTGTTTCCAAAATCCTTTTCAACTGTCTGTTTGATGTTTCCACCCGCCCACTAGTCTGCGGATGATAGGCTATCCCCATGCGATGATGAGTCCCATACTTGGCCAAAACTGCCTTAAATAACTTGTTGTTGAAATGAGTCCCACCATCATTTATTATCGCTCTTGGTGCTCCAAACCGAGTAAAAATATTCGTTCTGATAAAATCAACTACAATTCGGGCATCATTTGTTGGACATGCTTTTGCCTCCACCCACTTCGATACATAATCAACTGCCACCAGCATATATTTGTTGTTGTACGACGGTGGGAACGGGCCCATGAAGTCAATTCCCCATACATCGAACACTTCAACCCCAAAATACTGTTAAGTGGCATCTCATGCTTTGATGATATATTTCCAGTTCGTTGGCATCTATCACGTGCTTTGACAAAAGAAAAGGCATCCTTAAACACAGTTGGCCAATAAAACCCACATTGCAAAACTTTAGCTGCTGTTTTAGTAGCTCCCATGTGTCCACCATATGGAGATGAATGGCATCTCTCTAGAACATGAATAATCTCCTCATATGGAATACAATGTCTGATTATTTGATCAGGTCCCCTTCTGTAAAAAAGTGGGTCTTCCCAATAAAAGAATTTCAGATCGTAAAAAAATTTCTTCTTTTGCTGATATGTAAAATCAGGTGGCAAAACATTGCTGACCAGGTAATTTACATAATCTGCAAACCAAGGCCCCTTATTCTTCTCTACCTGCATCATGTGGGCTAAAAGCATCAACTGTTCATTTGGAAATACTTCTTTTATGTCCTCAAGACTCTCCTGATCTACTTGCTCTAATCTGGATAAATGATCTGCAATCTAATTTTTTGTACCATTTTTATCCCGAATTTCAATGTCAAACTCTTGAAGCAGTAAAACCCATCTGATCAGTGTAAACCACCACTTTTGATCCTATGAGATAAGACCTGAATTTGTCGAAGGCAAACACCACTGCTAACAGCTCTTTCTCAGTAGTGGCATAATTTATCTGCACATCTATCAATGTTCTGCTGGCATAATAAATTACATGGAAAATTTTATCCTTTCTCTGCCCCCAATGCTGCCCCCACAGCATAGTCACTCGCGTCGAACATGAGCTCAAAAGACAAACTCCAGTCTGGTGCTATGATGATTGGTGTAGTAGTTAATTTTTCTTTGAGTGTATTAAAAGATGATAAACACTCTTCAGAAAAATTAAAAACAACATTTTTTTCCAGTAGATTACACAGGGGCTTAGTGATTTTTGAAAAGTCATTTATAAATCTCCTGTAAAACCCAGCATGGCCTAAGAAGCTTCTTACTCCTTTAACTGAGCTAGGTGGTAGTAATTTTTCAATTACTTGAATTTTAGCCTTGTCCACTTCAATTACTTTTTCTGAAATCATGTGACCTAGCACAATTCCCTCGTGCACCATAAAATGACACTTCTCCCAATTTAACACAAGATTTGTTTCCGTACATCGCACTAGGGAGAGGTGGTGTAGACATTCATCAAACGAGGATCTAAAGATTGAGAAATCATCCATAAAGACTTCAATAAAGCGTTCCACCATATCGGAAAACATTGCCATCATGCATCTATGGAAGGTCGCTGGGGCATTACATAATCCAAATGGCATTCTTCTGAAAGCAAATGTACCGTAAGGACATGTAAATGTTGTTTTCTCCTGGTCAGCCAGAGCGATGGCAATCTGATTGTAGCCCAAATATCCATCCAGAAAACAATAATGTGAGTGACTTGCTAGCTTCTCCAACATCTTATCGATGAGCGGTAATGGAAAATGATCTTTTCTGGTTGCAGCATTCAGTTTCCTATAATCAATACAGACTCTCCACCCGGTTACTGTCCTTGTAGGGATCAACTCATTGTTTTCATTAGCGATCACTGTCATGCCCCCCTTCTTTGGTACTACATGAACTGGACTAACCCAAGCACTGTCTGAAATTGGATAGATGATACCAGCATCAAGTAGTTTAAAATCTCTTTTCTCACCACTTCTTTCAAAGTCGGATTTAGTCTGCACTATCCCTCCACTGATGGCTTGGAATCATCTTCCATCAAAATCTTATGCATACAAATAGTCGGACTAATACCCTTGATGTCGGCAATAGTCCATCCAATTACAGTTTTATGTTCCTTCACCACCCTCAGCAACCGTTCTTCTTCCAAAGCTATCAAGTGGCTTGAAATGATAATTGGAAATGTTGATGACTCCCCCAAAAATGCATATCGCAGGTGTGCTGGTAAAGGTTTAAACTCCAAAGTGGGAGGATTTTCACACGATGATCGAGATTTCTGCAAATTTTCACCCAATGGCTCAAAGTAATGACCTCCTCTGAGCGTGAACCTTGGTGATGCTTCCAATTCATTAGCCATCCTTGCAACTTCCTCTTTATCCGAGTTTACAGACCATGACTGAACAGTGCACGCCTCCAACGGATCTTTAGGACGCTTCTCATCATATACACCATGTACTGCTTCTTGCACAAGATCTACTTTGAAACAGGTGTCCAACGATGAAGGATACTTCATGGACTTAAAGATGTTGAATGTGATCTTCTCCTCATCTACGCGAAGCACTAGTGTTCCTTCGTGAACATCTATCAATGCTTTTCCAGTTCTCAAGAATGGTCGTCCCAGATTGAGCTGGATTGTCTTATCTTCCTCCATATCCAGTATAACAAAATTTGCAGGGTAAATGAATTTACCCACTCTTACCAACACGTCTTCAAGCAACCCCCAAGGGTATTTTATTGAACGTTCTGCTAACTGCAAGGAAATGGTAGTTGGTTTTGCTTCTCCAATCCCAAGCTTCCTGAAAAATAGATAGAGGCATTAAATTAATGCTAGCACCTAAATCACATAAAGCAGATTCAAAATCAATAGAACCAATAGTGCAAGGGATTGTGAAACTCCCTGGATCCTTCAGTTTGGGAGGTAGTTTCTTCTGAATTATTGCACTGCATTCTTCGGTCATCATCACTGTCTCATGCTCGTCCAGCTTCCTTTTATTAGTGAGGATTTCTTTCATGAATTTCGCATAGCTCGGCATTTGGGTCAAAGCCTCTCCAAAGGGAATGTTGATGTGTAGATTCTTGATCTTCTCGATGAACTTAGCAAAATGTTGGTAGATCTTATGTTTCCTCAACCTCTGTGGATATGGGATGGGAGGTACGTAGGCTTTAACTGGGGTCGGAGCCTTCTTTACCTGATCATCTGACCTGTTGGATTTTTCGGTTGGATTTTCTTTCTTCATCAGATCTTCTTCTTCCTATTCCATTGCCTCTGTGACAGTTTCTGATTTATCCGTTCTTATCACATTGATTTCTGGAAATTGGATCCCACTTCTGGTTGTTATGGCTTGTACTTGCTCTCTCGAATTTGTTTCAGTATTACTAGGAAATTTACCTTGTCGTCTTTCCGATCTGTCATTTTCCAACTGTCCCAATTGAATTTTTATTTCCTTAATGTCAGCTTCATGACTCTGCAGCAGCTGGAGTATCAATTCTTCACTGGAGGTCTTCTTCACCTGTTGTTGCTGCTGTTGTTTCTGTTGAAATCCTGGCGGTCGTTGGACGTTTTGATTGTTAGCCCATGAAAAGTTTGGATGCTTCCTCCATTCAGGGTTGTACGTCTGTGAGTACATTCCCCCTTGTTGCCTCTAATTGTTCCCAAAAATGTTCGCATGTTCGTTATCCGGTTGACCTTGATGTGCCATAGGACAGTCTGATAATGCATGATTCTCGAAACAGTAATCACAAACCATTGTTGTCTGTGCTGCATGCACTGGCTGCTGATTCATGCTATCAAATTTCTTTGTCAATGCATCCAATTTGGCATTAATAGCAGTAATTTCATTGACTGAAGCTATTCCACCAGTCTTCAGTGCAGTACGATCTGAGTACCACTGATAACTGTTCGCTGCCATTTTCTCGAATATTTCTGAGGCCTCTTTATATGTCAAATCCATCACAGATCCACGTGCTGGTGAATCTGCATGCTTCTTGTTGTCATTGGTCAACCCGTTGTAGAATGTTTGAATTAGGATCCAATTAGCTATTCCATGAGTAGGACATTGTCGAAACAGCTTGTTGAATCTCTCCCAAGCCTCAAAAATGGATTCCCCTGGCTGTTGATTGAATGAGAGAATTTCACACCTTAGCTTTGACATCCGGCCAGGTGGAAAGAACTTATCAACAAATTTTTGACTCATTACTTTTCAAGTCGTAATTGTGTGGAGGGGTAGCATGTAGAACCATGCTTTTGCCTTGTCTGCAAAAGAGAACGAAAATAGTTTCAGCTTCACATCATCACCTGGAACTCCATTCATGCGCTGCATGTCACATAGTTCTTGGAAAGTCCGTATGTGAACATGTGGATCTTCAGACGGCAGCCTATGGAATACGGTAGAATTTTGGATCAAAGAGGACTTGATCTAAAAGTTATTAGCAGGGATAGAAGGTGGCACTATGCACGTTCCAATGTTTCCTACTGGAGGAATCATATAATCTCTCAATGCACGCCTCCCATTGTTCAGTTGATTCTGCTGTTGAACAACAATTTCTGCTGGCAGATTATCTTGATTTGCTTGATTAATCTGAATTCTGTTATCTGCCATTGCTAAATCTATGTGTTGAGGTTCTTCCAACTGTTGTTTACGCCTTTGTCGAAAAGTGCGTTCAATTTCTGTATCAAAAGGAAGCAATTCAAAAGATTTAGTTCTTCTTAACGTGAAATAAATAAAACAAAAACTAAAATAAAGCAGAATAAAATTCAAATTAAAGTAAGAACTTATTGGTATCGTTATTAGTAAAAATAGTCCCGGCAACGACGCAAAAAACTTGTTCATTGATATCTCTCGATACGAGATACCCCCGCAAGTGTACGAGTCGTGAAGAGTAGTTAAAATGGACCTAAGAGTCCGGATTATCGTTCCCACAAGGACTGTTTACTAATTACCGAAATATGTAAATTCTTATCTTTATTTGAATCAAGAAATGAGTTTCGACTGTTTTAAAACTAAAATTATGAACGATGACCAAAAGATTAAACCTTTGCACAAGGTGGAGATTTCAAGATTGCAACTGTTTTTAAATATGGTTGAATGTAGTTGGGATTCATGGGTTCACTTAGCCAATTAAATCAATTTTAATTCCATATTTTATTTTTTAAATATGTGTTCGATCGAATTCACTAATTCAAATTGAGATTCCTCTCTCGAGTTTAAATCAATCATACCTAAATAAGTCAACCTTGTATCTCTATAGCTGGTCTGAATATTCCTTATCTAGATGCATTACACGCAAGAATTCACACACGATCGCACTAATCACAAGAGTATATCTCTATCTCTCGTTCAATTAATGGATTTATTACCTAGATCTATGTTATTAACTCATATCTCGGATTATGAAAATAACACATAAAATCATGAATAAGTGATCAGTTCATTCACACATTAAACATAATAATAAATCAACACATACATTGAAGCGTTAAAACAAGACATATGGAATTGAAGTAATTGACTAGGCTACATCGCGAATCCCAACGTTAAGATTAGTTGCTCATTACGAATAAATGATAAAAACAATATAAATCTGACGAGAACCCGGGAGGGGGTCCTCGTCGTAGCTCGCGGAATAATGCTTGGAAAGTTCCGAATCCAGGTTGGAACGGATGATAACAATGCAACCCCGACCTCACGACGCAAGAACCAGGGGTATATTAAACCTGAGACCCGTTACGATGCGGAGATAAGAACCACAAAGGGGGAACGCCACAAGGAATGTCCAGATCCTTGATAAGTTCAATTTTTTTGAACGCCACAAGATTTGAATCTTGATAAGTTCGTTGTTTAAAGGAAAAATCCTCACCTTTAGAGAGAGTAAAAACACTCAATAATTTTATTCATCAAAAGTCTTCTCTTTTTACATTGAATGAAAAAGCATATAAATAGGCAAAATAAACCCTAGTCGCTAACTGACTTTGAATAAAATTCTAATTAGGCTAAAATAACTAAAATAACCAAAATAAACTAGAACTAAACAAAACCCTAACCGCCTAATTAATTCAAAACTACGGCGTCTAAGTTACGGTTTAAAAATAAAAACATATGTTACGGCCGTGACAATTTTATTTACGGCCGTAAGTGACATTCTGAACAAAATAATATAAGTTACAAAACTCTGTTTACGGCCGTGAGTAAATGGATTACGACCGTGAATACTTCCACTTCATTTACGGCCGTGAGATCATGCGTTACGGCCGTAATTGCCTTTCTTCCCAATTTCGCGATGTTGATGTTACGGCCGTAAAAATGGGTGTTACGGCCGTAAGTCAGCTTCTGCCCAATTTTCTGATCCTTATTAATTGATTTGATTTGAATCTCAACTCGAGCCCAACATGAAACTTGTTCGTTGTCCTATGTAGAATATTGTTGAATTGCCCGTATCTTGATTTCTCATCTTTGACACCTTTTCCGGATCACATCATCCCCTCTTCCTTTAAGATGATTCGTCCTGAATCATAACATTGTTAGCTTCTTTTCCGGATCACATCATCCCCTCTTCCTTTAAGATGATTCGTCCCTAATCATAAAACTGTTCTTGGCTTGCTCACTTGGTTTACCCTCGAACCTTCTTCGTACAAGCAATGTTTGATCTTTGACGTTCTCCGTACCTGATTGATTTCTTTTTTTGGCTTGAATTATAGATTTTTCCGTCAAGCCCACCCTAATTCGTACCATTCCCTCCTTCTTTAGAATGATTCGTCCCGAATCATGGTGTTGTTCTTGAAAAATCAAACCGTACCTCCTGGATCAAACGGAAAATTGTCGATTCCCTGACATGCATTCAATAAATGATGCTCCTCCAATTTGTAGACAAGAAGGTATTGAAACACGAGGGGAATTGACCAAGGTTGATGGAAATCAAACTTCCATGCACAATAAACCTGCAAGAAAGATTTTAAAAAAATGGGGAGAGAAATGTTAGAGTCTCCGTGCACAAGGTATGAATTCTTGTACTCATGGTACAAAATCTCCACAACTTTTTTTCCCACCACGAGGCCCTTCTCGTAGCCTCCAAAAGTCAATATACTTTCTTGCTCATTCTTTTCTTTTTTCTCAACCACTTCTTCTAATTTTTCACATTCAACCACCTCTTCAATATTTTTATTGACAATTTCAACATTCAAATGTTGAACTTCTACCGCAACTTCCAATTCATTCCTATCATTGTCAACAATGTTATTTTCAATCTCCTCTTCAACAATTTTATTTTGTACTTCAAGACTCGAAGTTTGATCAACTACTTCAATTTCATTTTTCGCACACTCAACCTCCACTTCTAAATTTCTGGGCTCATTCACCTCTCCTAATTTCTCATGCTTTTGCTCATGCACTTCCTCATAAATAATTTTATCGACATGATTAGGCACCTTCTCAACACTACACAAATTTTTATCTTCTAACTCGTTCCTCAAGTCTCCCTCCTTCTTAACAATCATATCCAAAGGCTTTTCTTGTAATTTAACTACCTCCTCTGTTCCCCTTTCTCTCTCTTGCAACTCGGCTAACTTTTTTCTAGCCTCTTGTGCCTCATCTCTTTATTTAGTTGTATTAATTTCTTGGCCATCTCCATGAATTCAGTCTTCATACTCCATTCATCATCTCCGAATTTTCTTTGCTCATCCCTCTTTTCTCGCAATACTTTCTCTTCAAGTATTTGTTCTGGGGTTAACGGCATAAGCTTAATACTTTTCCCATCCTTAACAAATTTGTATATATTCCTGCGCTTATCATAGACTACTTTCCTCTCACACTTCCACGATCTACTCAACAAGATGTCACAAGATTCTAGAGGCACCACATCACACCACAATTCATCGCTATATCTTCCAAGTGACAATTTCACCATAACCCCATGGGTTACATTTACCTGCCCAAACTCCTTTAACCACGTCAGCCTATAAGGATTGGGATGTGGTAGTAAAGGTAAGCCCAACTCCTCAACCATGGTGGTACTTGCCAGATCGCAATAATACTCCTTATCAATAATAATATTGCACACTTTACTGCCTACATGACACCTAGTCTGGAAGGTAGGATCGAACTCATAATTCATCCCTTTATGTAGCTTTCAAAAATTTGAGAGACTCAAAATAAGAGGGTCCAGATATTGACAAATATCAAGAAGGAATTTAATGTTGACTCGAAAAGGAAAACAATATCAAGAATTTTAAAGAAATTCAAGAAATTTGTTCTTGAATTTGACTTGAGAGGAAAGAAACTCAAGAATATTGTAGAAATTCAAGGAAAGTGGTTCTTGAATTTTGGAGTGACTTTTTTTTTTTTTTTTTTTTTGAATTATGATGAATTTTCGGAATTAATAAAAAATAAAAAAAAAATATTTTTTTTTAATAAAATCCGAAAATTCGACACGAACGCAACAAAACAAACGGGACTGGATTTGGAAACCAATCGAATAAGAAAAACACTTTTGATTTTTTTAGGACGACTCTTATGGATCAAACTGGAAAAAAATTTACTGGCAAGAAGACCAAGAAAAATTGAAAACAAAGACTCAAATAACAAAAATAGGATATGGATGATTTTTATGGGACTCGATGATAAACATAAAAATCAAACTGGGTAGAAAAACACAAGAACCTGAATTCAGAGTCCAGCTCTGATACCATATGACGAGAACCCGGGAGGGGGTCCTCGTCGTAGCTCGCGGAATAACGCTTGGAAAGTTCTGAATCCAGGTTGGAACGGACGATAACAATGCAGCCCCCGACCTCACGACACAAGAACCAGGGGTATATTAAACTCGAGACCCGTTACGATGCGGAGATAAGAACCATAGAGGGGGAACGCCACAAGGAATGTCCAGATCCTTGATAAGTTCAATTGTTTTAAACGCCACAAGATTTGAATCTTGATAAGTTCGTTGTTTAAAGGGAAAATCCTCACCTTTAGAGAGAGTAAAAACACTCAATAATTTTATTCATCAAAAGTCTTCTCTTTTTACATTGAATGGAAAAGCATATAAATAGGAAAAATAAACCCTAGTCGCTAACTGACTCTGAATAGAATTCTAATTAGGCTAAAATAACTAAAATAAACTAGAACTAAACAAAACCCTAACCGCCTAATTAATTCAAAACTACGGCGCCTAAGTTACGATTTAAAAATAAAAACATATGTTACGGCCGTGACAATTTTATTTACGGCTGTAAGTGACCTTCTGAACAAAATAATATAAGTTACAAAACTCTGTTTACGGCCGTGAGTAAATGGATTACGACCGTGAATACTTCCACTTCATTTACGGCCGTGAGATCATGCGTTACGGCTGTAATTGCCTTTCTGCCCAATTTCGTGATGTTGATGTTACGACCGTAAAAATGGGTGTTACGGCCGTAAGTCAGCTTCTACCCAATTTTCTGATCCTTATTAATTGATTTGATTTGAATCTCGACTCGAGCCCAACATGAAACTTGTTCGTTGTCCTATGTAGAATATTGTTGAATTGCCCGTATCTTGATTTCTCATTTTGACGCCTTTTTCCGGATCACATCATCCGGGGTCCTCGTCATAGCTCGCGGAATAACGCTTGGAAAGTTCCGAATCCAGGTTGGAACGGACGATAACAATGCAACCCCGACCTCACGACACAAGAACCAGGGGTATATTAAACCCGAGACCCGTTACGATGCGGAGATAAGAACCACAAAGGGGGAACGCCACAAGGAATGTCCAGATCCTTGATAAGTTCAATTGTTTTGAACGCCACAAGATTTGAATCTTGATAAGTTCGTTGTTTAAAGGGAAAATCCTCACCTTTAGAGAGAGTAAAAACACTCAATAATTTTATTCATCAAAAGTCTTCTCTTTTTACATTGAATGAAAAAGCATATAAATGGGCAAAATAAACCCTAGTCGATAACTGACTCTGAATAGAATTCTAATTAGGCTAAAATAACTAAAATAACCAAAATAAACTAGAACTAAACAAAACCCTAACTGCCTAATTAATTCAAAACTACGGCGCCTAAGTTACGGTTTAAAAATAAAAACATATGTTACGGCCGTGACAATTTTATTTACGGCCGTAAGTGACCTTCTGAACAAAATAATATAAGTTACAAAAATCTGTTTACAGCCGTGAGTAAATGGATTACGACCGTGAATACTTCCACTTCATTTACGGCCGTGAGATCATGCGTTACGGCCGTAATTGCCTTTCTGCCCAATTTCGTGATGTTGATGTTACGACTGTAAAAATGGGTGTTACGGCCGTAAGTCAACTTCTGCCCAGTTTTCTGATCCTTATTAATTGATTTGATTTGAATCTCGACTCGAGCCCAATATGAAGCTTGTTCGTTGTCGTATGTAGAATATTGTTGAATTGCCCGTATCTTGATTTCTCATTTTTAACGCATTTTTCGGATCACATCATCCCTCTTCCTTTAAGATGATTCGTCCCGAATCATAACATTGTTAGCTTCTTTTCCGGATCACATCAAAATCACAATTAAACATGATGAAATTTATAAAATTAATGACAAGAAAAGAAGTCTTGCACCAAGAATTGAATTCTCGTGTTAATCTTCTAACTTCCACCACTTTTCCGTGCTTGAATCTCCCTCAAAAATTGATGTCGAATTTCCAATAATTCTCTAGTATTAGGCTAAGCAAAAGTGCCCCTCTTGTCGCCTTTCGCTCTGTATATATATCTTAGGTTAAGTTCCCGAGTAAATTCTATCAAAATCGTGCACAAAAGCCCAAACTAGGCCCAGTCGGACGCCTATGCGATCGCGTGGTAGGTACACCAACGATCGCGTGGTAGACCCGTTTTCAATTCTGACTCAAAAATTCGCCTAAGTCGCGATCACTACATGGATGGGTGGCGATCGTGTATAAAGGCTTTTTGATGCAAGTCTCCATCTTTTCCTTGCCTTTCAAGTTAGTCCCCTGATTTTATTTGCACGGTGTATCCTCAACTTTTGATTTGATCAATTTGACTCCAGAACTTCCGTTTCTCTTAAATTTTTCTACTTTTGACATTTATTTCCCGCAATTGCTTCCTTATTCCTATTTTTGAATAAAATCTGAAATAACAACAATTAAACAAAATTTAGGTAGAATAAATTCATAAAACACAATGATATATTCTCGTTTTGACATATTCCAAAAGTGTATAAAATACACTTATCAGTAACTTCGTATGCTATGAATATCAACAAGAGTCAATGGAAATCACTTTTCAAGGTTGGTCTTTATTGAAAAAAGTCAGTTTTCGACCATTGACAGTTGTACTTTGTAGTCTCTAGAGTGATGAATCGCAGTGATTTGAAGATGATCATTTGCGACAAAGATGGAAATAGAACAAACTCAACTACGAATGTAGTTTATATAAAAGTTTTTCAAAATTTATAGTGGAAACATTGCAACTCTATTAATTACAGTATCATTTTATTATTTTTCTATTTATTTCATTATATTTAGAAAATATTGAAGTCGTAATTATATGTTTCGACATGGTGCCGTGCATTGCACGGGTGAAACACTAGTTTGTCTAGTAATGGAGAATGGGTAACCTTCAATATGGTGATAATGTGAATCGCATCTAGGTGCCCAATTTTAACCGAGTTTCAAAAAATTATTGAAATTTGAATCATATTTAACATACTAGTGTGATGGAAATCCAAACTTGTGATGAAGGTATCTATGTATCAATTAATGCATAATGCATATTTGCGCATCCTTGCACATTGTCAACAACAATGTGGCATTCTGATTGTTATTCATAATCTATGTAATATTCTGGTACTAATAGAATAGATGACTGTAATTAATGTCCTAATACAAAATAAAAAATTGTAATTAAACTTGACACATAAAAAACATACATCTTTGATTGGAAAATGACAATAATAGATTCTAGTATCATTGCTACGTGAACAAGCATAACATAAAACACCTATGGAAACTTACGTTGTTTTGTATTGGAACCTCTCTCATGAACTTCTTACTGCGTGGCGTGCATAAACCTATGCGGGTGTTGTTTCTAAAAATGTTCAATCATGTTCCTTTGGTTGTGAGTTTGCATGCGGCTACTGATTTCTTCGAGGATTGATGCTTTCCTGTATTGGATTAATCTGCAATTACGTAGATTTTCATTTTTCAATTGTCATCAAATGTGAAGATTCACATTGACAGGTTCGGATAAATGCGTACGTGGAGAACCACTGGAATATCAAATATATATATATATATACACACACACACACACACACACACACACACACACACACAAACATTCAGTACCTCTTCTGGATTACAAGGAAATATATCGATAATAGGATGGGCACTTACCACTAGTGGGATCAAATTCAAATAAAATTCAACTCAATCTAAACAGGAAATGCGGATCCTTTGCAGAATATGAAACTCGATATTGTGACACATATTTGATAGAGAGTTTGATTATTCTTTAATTGTGTGGACGACTGACTGGATATGAAAATTACTTAGACGAAATCACTAGTTACCCATGATCCGTAAAATAAAATCTTGCATACAAAATGATTTGCAATGGAGGTCTGTGGCAGAAATTAGGTTAAAAAGTAAGATAATTGTATCAAGTAATGATCCTCTCCAGCTGACTTACATTTCGGGCGCTGATGTTGTAACTTTCGATTTGAAATTTTAAATGAATATTGAGAATTAATTTGCTGGAGGAAAATATGGGACGTTACAATGGGTGGGATTTGTTGACATGTCGTTTCATTCCATCCTGGATTTGTAATGATATCTTTATTAAATATTGTGGTAATATCCCAAATAGTATTTGTAAAGGAGGTAATCTTGCACAAATAATAATCCGGGGAGCAAATTTCAGTTTCAAAATTATAGAGGTGGTGTAGGGACTAATATTCTCTTAATTAATATGATTAATTAATCTAGTCCAGTTGATGCCCTATTGTGACTTTGGTTGAGATTGTAGGTGCACGCACAAATAAGCGCAATATTGTAGAGAAAATAGATAGAGTCGCATTCTAGCGTCAAATTTTTCTCTTCCTAGTACAAAGAGAAAAATATATTCTCTCTAAATCCATTTCAACTATTGGAGATTGATGGAATTCTACAGTCTGTTCGGATAATATTTTCTTCTTTTTTATAAACGATTCCACAGAAATCGGTGAAGTCATTTGCAGTTAATGCTTCAGAAAGTTATTATTCTGTACCATATTTGCATAAAAAATCAATCAAATTAATAGTCAAACTTTCAATTCACCACTCTTTTCTAGCCACATGTCTTCAACTCAAGACTTTTTGGTGTAACTACTGTAACGGACAGACTGTTCTGCAGAAGCCTGCAGGGAAAAAAATGTCTCGATTTGGGTGGATTATTTATAAATATGAAAAAAAAAGGAATCCGAACACATCACTAGATTCAACTCGTTGTGTGAATTTCTATTAGAGGTTAGACGTTTGGACAATCGTGGTGACAAGATTCTACAACCTTAATGGGAATTCAGACTCTTCATGTTCATCAAAGGTACAATTCTTGTCACAGATTCTATCTAAGTATAAGGTTGATCTGTACTATGATTTTGAGTCGTTTAATTTCTGCTATGCATGTCTTATTCAAAATTGCGAAGGTAGATGTAGCGATCGAGAATTTTCATGATTGATTTTGAATAAATATTATTTATCTTTAAAAACGTGTTACTACGACTTTGCCCATTTATTTTTAAAACTCGTGTGTGTCTAGCCATTTTAAGTGAAATTAATTTATTTTGATCTGAATCCAATTCATAATTTATAAAATATCTCAATTTCTTTATTTAATTATTTTTAAGCCCAAAATCACAAATTCAAATCTTATCTCAAATTTATTATTTTTCAGTCCAAAATATATCAATTTTAATTCCATCGCCTAATCGAAGTTAGTCCAATTTTAATTATTTATCCTAATCAAATTTATACCTAACTAAATCTACCTAATTTTCTCCCCCACGTTTGCTCCTTCTTTCTTCTTCTTTTCCACCTCATTATCCAATCACAAAGTATCTCCAACTAATCTTTAAACCAATTCATTGGCAATTTCTCATTTTCCCTCAATCCAGCCATTCTACAATAAGCCTCCTAAATTCACACAATTTTCCTTGCCCAAATTCTCTCCTTCAACCCCCTCAATCAGCCCAAGTCCCTTCAATCCTCCCTCACCCAATCATCAACCATCATGCATTTACCAAAATTGAAACACAACCTACATGTTAATAATTTCCCATTCATCTGCAATCCAATTTCACAACCAAAAGTCCCTGCCTCCACCATCCAATCTTGAAAACTCATCCCAGAACCTCCAATGTAGACTGCAAACCACAATTTACACATTTCGAGTTTCTTCACCCTGCTGCCAAACCTGAACCATAGCCAAGCAACCGCAATTCCAATCCACCATTTCACCATCATTTGAATCATCATCATCAATCCACCACCCAATCGCCTGCAGCACCAAGTATATCATCACCACCACCGGAATCCATCACTGCCCAATCAGGTTACTACCCCAATTCCATCATCAATATAGCGACTCAGAATTTTTATGCAATAAATAATTATTTTAATATTTAGAAAATTGTGTCGCTACTATTTCATTTATTATTTTGAAGTTAACGCCGCGACGGATTCGTCTAGTCAAGTCAAGAAATATCGAATTTGTTCGATTTTAAATTAAATTTCCGAATTTCTAAAATTATGTTATTTTAATTGTTTATTCAAAGTATTATTTTCAAAATCTTTCTAAAATCCAAATTTTTGCCCACATGTCTTTTTCTTTACACCAAGACAACAATTCTTTACACAAAAACATCATCATTTTTGTACAAATAATTTTACATCATTTTCCATTTCATATTATACCTAATTCTACACTATCATATTCTATAGTACCAAATCAATACATATTCTTCCCCATCACAACTCACGTCCCCTACATTTTTTCTTCCTTCTTTATCATTCTTTCCACCTCAATATACCATCATCAAAGCATCTTCAACATGGACACACAAAGCACCATCATTTTATCTCCATCATTACACCATTTTCTCTTCACTTTCCACTTCATTTCCAACCCATACTCATCAGCAACTCCACCTACTTCAATTCCACAATATACTAAAATCAAGCAGCAATCAACTGATGAACCATGGACATACAATCCACCCTCAATTCTGTACCAACACCAACCCCAATTTTATCTCCACCAGCAGCAGCCACCTCCTCGATCAGAAACCATCAGCAGCCACCATTTACCACACATAGATCAACCTACAGCAAGCCATAACTGTTTCATCACTGCAACCACTGATCTACCAACCAAACCACCACCCTCTGCAACTCACAGCCGAATCCACTACCAATACTGCCATCCACAACCACTAGTTAATCAATTCATCAATCCGGCCAGTTTCCTCCATTCAACTACATCCAATTCAATTTCCATTTTCAGAATTCCCATTTGCAAGATCAACAATCTCAGCCATTATCATCAATTCTGATACCCTGCAGCACCACCAATTATCATCCATTTTCATCATCACCGGAATTTAACCCAACCAGAGTCATCACCCATCGTCGAACATCAGACCACCACCAACGCAGCCTGCACCCCAGATCAGTTGCAGAAACCAAATCATCATCACTTTCCACAATCAACTTCAGTTCGAATCCAAATCCTCACCCAAAACTCAAAATCAAAACCCAAACTAAAAAAATAGATGAAGCCCAGTTACTTACCTCATCTCAGACCACCTCTTCGCCGGAAAATCACGACCTAAACCGCGAACCCTAGCTTCGGTTTCACACGGTTTTCGCACCTAAACTCGTACCAAAACCTCTCAAAAAAATTGGAACCCCCATCCTTGCCGTCGCTCACCGTAACCTACGCCTGCCTTTCGCCGGTGTTTTCGCCGTCGCAGCCCTTCGTCTTCTTCGATCGCGTTTTTGAGAGAGAGTGGCGAGTGAGAGAATGGTAAGAGAGAGAGAGGAAAGATCTGAGTATATAATTAATTTCGGAAATTTGCACTTAAGCCCCTCAAGTTTTAAAAAGGTTTTATTTCAGTCCTTTCAGCTTTTAAACTTATCAATTTCAGCCCTTAAGTTTTAAATGAGTTTTAATCAGCCCTTTTATTTTCAAAATCTATTATTTTAGTCCCTGAACTTTCAGAAGTATTCATTTTAATCCCTCAACTTTCAAAACATCAATTTTAGTCCTCAAATTATAATTTATCATTTTGAACTATATATTCGATATACTAAAGTGACTTATTGGCTTAAGACGAAGCGTACGGAGAATTTAAAGAAATTGAAGTCATTCCCGCTCAACTTTGCACTCATCGGATTTGAGGTAGACTCGCACTTATTAATTGATTTAAATTATGATTTCATATGAATGTCATGTGACTTGTGAAAGTCAATTTTTAAGAAAAACAAGTATGTTTTTATGAAAGGTAAATATACCTTATGTTGTTATGAAAAGTAAGTATGTTTTTTTATGAAAAGAAAATATACTTTATGTTTTTACGAAAAGTAAGTATACCCTATGCTTCACGAAAATGTTTTTTTGGATCATTGCTATGAAATCAATCTACCAAGATTGTTTTGGGTCCCATATGATAAGTTATGATATGTTAAGGGGACCGGAGTTTTAGTAGCGCTACACATAAGAATTCTTGCCACCTAAGTTCGGTAACATTCTTGTGTCTCCTATGTTTATGAGGATTTGCCACGAAGTTCGGTAAAATTCCTATGTTTCCATATGTTTATGAGGATTTGCCACCTAAGTTCGGTAAAATTCCTGTCGCATATGTTTATGAGGATTTCGATCCTATCTTATGTTATGATGCAATTGATCCCTATGAATTTCAGAAAATTATGCTTGGTATACTTACTACATAAGAATTCTTACCACCTAAGTTCGGTAAAATTCTTATGTTTATGAGGATTTCGATTTTATCCTATGTTACGATGAAAACTTACTGTTATTATGATTTTACTGCATAAGAATTCTTGCCACCTAAGTTCGGTAAAGTTCTTGTGTCTCCCTATGTTTATGAGGATTTCAATCCTATCTTATGTTATGCTTTCAAAAGAAATTATGCTTGGCATAATTAAAATGTTTTTATAAGTATATGGTTTTCAAAGAGCTATTTTCAAAGAGCCTATGATTTGCAAAATATGTCCCGTGCTGTAATGCACAATATGAGTTTTATCAAGAGCTGTTTTATAAAGAAGCTCTATCAATGCCCATTTTATAAAGAGCCGGGATTTATGTGTTTAATCATCTTATAAATTAAATTAATTTGCGATGAGTCTACTGAGTATTTCCCCCATGAAATACTCACCCTACTTTTTAACAGTTTTGCAGATTTCGGAGACGGTGGCGAGTGATGAATGATGGTGGCAATAATCGTTAAACGGTTGAAAGTTTGACGTTAATGATTTCCGTATTTTTCCAAACAATCGAATAATTTAGAGAAGTTCATTTATTTGAGAAATTATGATATTGGCAATTTCTTTACAATATTAATGGTTCGATTTACTATTTCAAATGGTTTCATAAATGTTTTCAATTTTATCGGCCATTACAGTTTATTTAATGTTGCCAAAAATGAATTTCAATTATTTCTTCCGCAAAAATATTATTCGAAAAATTTAGACAGAAAATGACGTAGTGAATCGAGTATACGGAACTCGGTGCGCTACAAGTTGGTATCAGAGCTAGTCTGCGTTTCTGTAGACTGGTAAAATTTTCAAAAAGAATTTTAAGAAATATTTTCCATTATAAGATTTTTATTGATGAAGATTGCCACTGCCATCATTCGTTCCACCAACTCCAAGGTAAAGAAGTTTATGATGTTTAAAGTTATTTCAGTATTTCGAATACTCATTTTATTGATTTATGAGAAAGAATGAAGAGTATTTCGGATACTTATGATTTATGAGAAATAAGAATGTATTTTTTCGAAAATAATGATGTTGTTATGCTTTGTCATAACTTATATGCTTTAATGTATGATTATGAGAAATTTTTTTAAAGAAAACGAGTGTTGAGCATAATGGGAATAATACGATTTTATTGAGAATTAAGTAATGGATATTATGTTGAGTTAATTTATTATGCCTCTATGTTGAAGAGAAATTTATTATGAAGTTTGGCTTTGTGAATAAATTTTGGGAATATGATTTATGGCATATATTTATAAGTATGAGTAACTTTTGAGCCAATTAAGGTATGGAAGGAAGTAATATTGTGATATTGAAAAATATGATTTGAAATTTCTATGTTGAGGAATTATGAATTGAATTATGGGATATTTTGATGATATTGAAGTGTTGGAATCGTTTTCAATATTTTTAGATCGTTGTGATCAAATGTGGAGTTATTTATTATTGTGAGTTATGAAGTATGCTTATGGTTTGGATAAGTCCAAATTACAAGGGAGACTCTATCCAGAATTTTATCATTTGGAATTAAGAGCATAATATGATAAGCATCTACTAAAGGAATTAAGTTTAGACATGCAAGTTCATTTACATCACAAACGAGATTTAGTAGATGATAACAGAGATTTTATTATTTTCTCATAAGGAGAACACACAAGAGTCACACTGGAAAGGAAATACATGAAACACATGAAAGCATAAGAGATAAACATGAAAAGATCCTCAGAATGAGAGATGTGTTTCCGGAGTAGCCGTATCCTACCACCTCTGATCTTTTGAGGATATAAAGAGAAAACCTTCAAAGAGGTGTGTTTCGAGAGTAAGAATACTCCGTAATCTACCACCTGGAATCTTTGAAGTACACACAAGATTTAAACATTAAGGAAATCCTAGTAAATGGAGGGGTGTCTCGAGAGTGAGAATACTCCGTACTCTACCCCCACCTATTCTAAGATTCAAAGAGTTAAATTTACATTAACCGGACTCCATTTTCGCTTGATTCCCCTTCCTTGCGACCAATCTATTTTAACTCCTGCTGGATCTTGTATTGAGATATATGACTGCAGCTTATCCAGTAGTTCATCAATAGTAGGAGCAGAAATAAGAAGCCTTCTGGAAAATGGAGAGATGAATCCCTGTTCCACAGCATAATCAAGAAAGGTTAACAAACCATCAAAGAAATTGTTAACATTCAGAAGCCCAATAGGCTTAGTATGGAGATCTAGTTGAGCCCACGAGGTAATGTTAAAGATTTCTTCTAAGGTACCAAAACCTCCGGGCAGGGCTATAAAGGCATCAGAACCATATAACATACAAGTTATGCGTTCATGGATGGATAAGGTTTGAACTTCATGCCCTCGTGTTTTGCCTGCAACATCTACCAAAGGGACAGGTATGACACCGATTACTTTTGATTTCTCTGCAAGAGCAGATTGGGAAACACAACCCATTAGACCACTGCTACCACCCCCATATACAAGAGTGATACCTTTTTCCCCCAGTTTCTTTCCAAGATCTACAGCCGCTTCTAGATAACCGAAGCCTTTCCCTACTTTTGATCCACAAAATACACAAATAGTTTTGATTTGTCGAAGTTTTGGTGCTTCCATCTTTGATAGTATAGAAGAGAAAACTTACGAAGAAGATGTGATTTTGGGATGCCTGAACTATGAAATATGTTTGACTATTTAAAGCCGGAAAAATTTACTGTTTTTGATTGATTCTGAAAAAGTAAAGATTTACTTTTGACAAAATCAGCCCACTTTTGAATATTTTTATCGTATCGAGGCTGTCACCTTTCGGCGATTAAATATTTTATTTCCAGCTTTATCAAAACTCGAGAAAAGGAAAATATATTATTTTTCAAAACGCGTGAAAGAAAGCAGCAAAATATTTTAAAAGATTTACCTTATAACATTGCTGAACTGCCAGAAGCCTCATTTTGTAAAACAGACTGGCAAACAGGATCTTTTGCTATTATATTTTGGAGACTATAACGATTTTTGTCCTCGTTAAATTGAGCGTATAAGGAGAGAAGTTCACGTTGCACATAACCACTTGGGTGCGTCTCAAGAGTCAGTCGAATATCATCCAAAGACTCCTTACTCAGTCCATCCTTTATGAATTCGATTTTATCATCCCGATTAGTAGAAGAATATCCTACTGATTTGCAACGAGTATCACAATTCCAACGAGCACATTTGTAGCAACCACCCAGCCTTTTTGCTCTTCGTTTCTTTGCGAACGTGCTTTTGCCTAAACCAGGCATATGTTTTGGAAATGTTGATGGTAATTCACCAGATAGTCGAACCTTTGCTTCTATCAACCAGCGAACATCTTCTGGAATATCATGAGCCATTAGCAACCTCAATCTTTCGAGCCTTATTCTATAGATCTTTCTCAGATCATTCATAGGAAGACTGGAATAATACTTGCGAATGTTAGAAAGGATGATATCCATTGTTTGATGATTCAACCTCTTCCCAGCATGAACTATTTAAAAGCGCAAGGATATGAATGAATCCGCGTGATGTTGTGTCCAGCAAGAAAGAGCAGGATTATTTTAATGGAAAAGAGGGAACAAGAGTTTATGCGCCGTTTACTTTATCGATAAAGGAGATTTGATTGGAGATTTGGAATATTTTCTTGGATTATGGGTACTGATATTTTGTTGTAATAATGATAATCTTGGTATAATGTGATGATACGTGGAAAGTAAAATGAGTACCGTATTGAATCAGAATTCATACGTATATACAAGTGAAAGAAATACTTTGCAGGAAATGTGGTGATATTTAAGTAAAGAATTTTAGTTTGGGAGATATTTGTTTACTGAATTTTGAGTTACAAATGTTGGAAAGATAAGTTGATGATATTATGTTGATATGTTACGTAGAGAGAATATTCAGGTAATTCTTTGATGATTTTGGGAATTTTCGATGATAAGAAGAAGAGATTCTGATTAAGTATTCAGAAATTATAAGATTAAGTAAGTTTAATTTCGAGGACGAAATTATTTTAAGGAGGTAAGATTATAGCGACTCAGAATTTTTATGCAATAAATAATTATTTTAATATTTAGAAAATTGTGTCGCTACTATTTCATTTATTATTTTGAAGTTAACGCCGCGACGGATTCGTCTAGTCAAGTCAAGAAATATCGAATTTGTTCGATTTTAAATTAAATTTCCGAATTTCTAAAATTATGTTATTTTAATTGTTTATTCAAAGTATTATTTTCAAAATCTTTCTAAAATCCAAATTTTTGCCCACATGTCTTTTTCTTTACACCAAGACAACAATTCTTTACACAAAAACATCATCATTTTTGTACAAATAATTTTACATCATTTTCCATTTCATATTATACCTAATTCTACACTATCATATTCTATAGTACCAAATCAATACATATTCTTCCCCATCACAACTCACGTCCCCTACATTTTTTCTTCCTTCTTTATCATTCTTTCCACCTCAATATACCATCATCAAAGCATCTTCAACATGGACACACAAAGCACCATCATTTTATCTCCATCATTACACCATTTTCTCTTCACTTTCCACTTCATTTCCAACCCATACTCATCAGCAACTCCACCTACTTCAATTCCACAATATACTAAAATCAAGCAGCAATCAACTGATGAACCATGGACATACAATCCACCCTCAATTCTGTACCAACACCAACCCCAATTTTATCTCCACCAGCAGCAGCCACCTCCTCGATCAGAAACCATCAGCAGCCACCATTTACCACACATAGATCAACCTACAGCAAGCCATAACTGTTTCATCACTGCAACCACTGATCTACCAACCAAACCACCACCCTCTGCAACTCACAGCCGAATCCACTACCAATACTGCCATCCACAACCACTAGTTAATCAATTCATCAATCCGGCCAGTTTCCTCCATTCAACTACATCCAATTCAATTTCCATTTTCAGAATTCCCATTTGCAAGATCAACAATCTCAGCCATTATCATCAATTCTGATACCCTGCAGCACCACCAATTATCATCCATTTTCATCATCACCGGAATTTAACCCAACCAGAGTCATCACCCATCGTCGAACATCAGACCACCACCAACGCAGCCTGCACCCCAGATCAGTTGCAGAAACCAAATCATCATCACTTTCCACAATCAACTTCAGTTCGAATCCAAATCCTCACCCAAAACTCAAAATCAAAACCCAAACTAAAAAAATAGATGAAGCCCAGTTACTTACCTCACCTCAGACCACCTCTTCGCCGGAAAATCACGACCTAAACCGCGAACCCTAGCTTCGGTTTCACACGGTTTTCGCACCTAAACTCGTACCAAAACCTCTCAAAAAAATTGGAACCCCCATCCTTGCCGTCGCTCACCGTAACCTACGCCTGCCTTTCGCCGGTGTTTTCGCCGTCGCAGCCCTTCGTCTTCTTCGATCGCGTTTTTGAGAGAGAGTGGCGAGTGAGAGAATGGTAAGAGAGAGAGAGGAAAGATCTGAGTATATAATTAATTTCGGAAATTTGCACTTAAGCCCCTCAAGTTTTAAAAAGGTTTTATTTCAGTCCTTTCAGCTTTTAAACTTATCAATTTCAGCCCTTAAGTTTTAAATGAGTTTTAATCAGCCCTTTTATTTTCAAAATCTATTATTTTAGTCCCTGAACTTTCAGAAGTATTCATTTTAATCCCTCAACTTTCAAAACATCAATTTTAGTCCTCAAATTATAATTTATCATTTTGAACTATATATTCGATATACTAAAGTGACTTATTGGCTTAAGACGAAGCGTACGGAGAATTTAAAGAAATTGAAGTCATTCCCGCTCAACTTTGCACTCGTCGGATTTGAGGTAGACTCGCACTTATTAATTGATTTAAATTATGATTTCATATGAATGTCATGTGACTTGTGAAAGTCAATTTTTAAGAAAAACAAGTATGTTTTTATGAAAGGTAAATATACCTTATGTTGTTATGAAAAGTAAGTATGTTTTTTTATGAAAAGAAAATATACTTTATGTTTTTACGAAAAGTAAGTATACCCTATGCTTCACGAAAATGTTTTTTTGGATCATTGCTATGAAATCAATCTACCAAGATTGTTTTGGGTCCCATATGATAAGTTATGATATGTTAAGGGGACCGGAGTTTTAGTAGCGCTACACATAAGAATTCTTGCCACCTAAGTTCGGTAACATTCTTGTGTCTCCTATGTTTATGAGGATTTGCCACGAAGTTCGGTAAAATTCCTATGTTTCCATATGTTTATGAGGATTTGCCACCTAAGTTCGGTAAAATTCCTGTCGCATATGTTTATGAGGATTTCGATCCTATCTTATGTTATGATGCAATTGATCCCTATGAATTTCAGAAAATTATGCTTGGTATACTTACTACATAAGAATTCTTACCACCTAAGTTCGGTAAAATTCTTATGTTTATGAGGATTTCGATTTTATCCTATGTTACGATGAAAACTTACTGTTATTATGATTTTACTGCATAAGAATTCTTGCCACCTAAGTTCGGTAAAGTTCTTGTGTCTCCCTATGTTTATGAGGATTTCAATCCTATCTTATGTTATGCTTTCAAAAGAAATTATGCTTGGCATAATTAAAATGTTTTTATAAGTATATGGTTTTCAAAGAGCTATTTTCAAAGAGCCTATGATTTGCAAAATATGTCCCGTGCTGTAATGCACAATATGAGTTTTATCAAGAGCTGTTTTATAAAGAAGCTCTATCAATGCCCATTTTATAAAGAGCCGGGATTTATGTGTTTAATCATCTTATAAATTAAATTAATTTGCGATGAGTCTACTGAGTATTTCCCCCATGAAATACTCACCCTACTTTTTAACAGTTTTGCAGATTTCGGAGACGGTGGCGAGTGATGAATGATGGTGGCAATAATCGTTAAACGGTTGAAAGTTTGACGTTAATGATTTCCGTATTTTTCCAAACAATCGAATAATTTAGAGAAGTTCATTTATTTGAGAAATTATGATATTGGCAATTTCTTTACAATATTAATGGTTCGATTTACTATTTCAAATGGTTTCATAAATGTTTTCAATTTTATCGGCCATTACAGTTTATTTAATGTTGCCAAAAATGAATTTCAATTATTTCTTCCGCAAAAATATTATTCGAAAAATTTAGACAGAAAATGACGTAGTGAATCGAGTATACGGAACTCGGGGCGCTACAATCAACACCACTACTCACCACACGAAAACAATTCAACCATAATTTTAAAAGCAAAGCATCATCGCTGCCTCCACCACCTAAACGCCGCCAGTGGCTGAACCACAAAACCCATCTCTAACAGCCAGGGGCGGAACCACGTTAGGGCATCAGTCGGCTGAAGCCAACTACAATTTTTGGAAGATTTTGAAGTTCTTTTCTGGGTGCCCAATGCAGTTGGTCATTTCTCCAACGAAGCCGACTATAATCCTCCAACTCCATAAGCCCAAACCTCAAATCCTTACCAATTTCAATCCATATCAGAATCGAGACTCCGAGACCGACAGAAACGCGTTGCAGGGTCCTCTTCTCAGCCTTAGCTTCTCCTGCTGCCGCCAACTGACGTGAAACCCTCGCCCATTTCGCCGACCGACAAACTTGTCCTCTGAACTCTGAAGTGCAGCGCTCCTCCAGTCCTCTTGCTTTCGCGCGGATCCGTCCCTGCTCCTGTAACCGTTTTGTTCTAATTTCTCAAGTTCTTGGTAAGTCATAACTCATAAGTAGTAATTACTAATTAAACTGAAATGTTACTATTTATTTTGGTTATTTCTTAATATGGTGGTTTAATTATTGGTTATTAATGTAGTGTTGAATTTGTTGATTAATTTATTTAAGTTATTTAGGGTTTATTTAGAATTATGGAATTTTGTGATAGTTAATTTATTTATTATAAAAGGATTTATCAATTTTTTTATGGTTGATTGGTAGACTAGTTGTTAATTTATTTTTTTTATTAGTAAAAGGCTTACTTAGCTTTTTTGTAATAGTTTATAGTAAAATGGAGAATAAATTTCTATCAAATTTCATGGTCATCTATATTTAGAAGGGAAATTGCTCTTGAAATTGATATGGATGTCATCGTTGATAAGTTTTATCGTGTGGGGAGTAGGAGGATGCGTCACAAGTTTCACCTCAAGATATTTTGTATTGCACATTTGTGATTTTTTTTAGCTCTTAGATATTGTCATTTAAGTAAAAATATTTTGTTGTGTTTATGAATTTGAAGTCTTAATTTTTATTTTTTGCTTCAAAAAAAAAACTTCGGGGGCTCCGCCCCCGAATCCCCGGAAGAGGGGGGGGGGACTAATCTCATATTTTTTCTAGCCTACTACGTTTATATATCCTAGTTCCGCCCCTACTAACAGCCAACTTCGGATTTGACCTCAGCCCATCTTCAACATCACAACCCAAACATCACCACTTTCACGTTCAAGCATCACCACTGCCAATATTCGAAACCACCCCAACCACCGTCTGCACCAACCAAGAACCACCACAATACCACCACACTGTCGAAAATGGAACCACCCAAATCTCACCTATATCATCATCATCACCGACCACCAACCATCACAAAAGGGTAACTACTATTAAACACCCAGTCCACCAAGTCGCAACCGCTGTCAAAATCATCTCACGCAACCACCACCACCAAACGATCACCACCACTGCCCAACTTCCATCCCTCATCATTTTTCCCAAAATCAGCCACAAAATCAAGAAAACAAAATAAGCCCAAATACTCACCTCGAACCTCAATTCGTTCGACTAGATTCTCAACTGAAAATCATCTAAATTGAGCCTCGATTTACTCTCGGTTCCACATCAAATCCGCTCCAAATCGCCACCATTTACTGATCCAGTCACCGCCATATGATGGCCGAACCACCGCCGGTCGGACGCCGGCGTTTGGCTCGCGGTAGCACCGACAGAGAGGACGTGGATCGCACTCTGTTGATCTTCGATGGAGAGAGAGAGAATAACGAGAGATCTATATATGAAATGATATATATGTATATATTTTGTTCATATATTTTTATTTGAAAGTTATACTTTAGTCCCACAAGTTTTAAAACGTTTTGTATCAGTCCCTATAATTTTAAATATTTTAAATCTTACTTGAAGTTTCAAAAGTTATTTATTTTAGTCCTTATTGATTTAAAAAGATATATCTTCAACCCTAAATTTCAAAAGTTATTATTTAAGCTCCCATATTTTAAAGTCTTTTTAATTTTCCCCATATTGATTTAAAAATGATATCTATATATTTATAAATCTCAACTATGTTTGGTTTTAATTTTAATCCCTAAACTTTTATTTTCTTATTTTAAAACTCTTTTGTTTCAAAAATACTTGATTTCCAAATACCACTTTAAGATTTATTTATTATTGGCTAGACGAGGCGCTTGGACATTTAGAAGAACAACGTAAACTTTCTTGCTCAACTTTCAAACTCTTGATTTGAGGTAGACTCGCCCCCATTAATTAGTTTAAATTATAATTGCATGTCTTATGTGAAATTACGTGATTTACATGCTTTGATGCATGAGACGAGACAAGAATATCTCTTATGAGATAAGATGAGAAATGATGATGTTATGCATAACTTATGTGCCTTAAGTGCACGAGACGAGACTACCCACACCCTATGATTTTTAAAGAACCTTGATTTTGAAAGTAAAGTAGCCCAAGAATATGAGAATGTGTCATTGTATGATTGCATAATTATGTGTTCAATTATTCTGTAAATTAATTATTGGCAATGAGTCTACTGAGTATTTCTTTCGAAATGCTCATTCCATTTTTAACAGTTTTTGCAGATCTCGGAGAAGGCGGCGAATGAAAGGGCAGCTGTGGCAAATTTAATAAATGATGAAGATTTTTAGTCAATTTTACGAATGTTACTGATTGGATTATTTATCGTTAATTTCATTTAAATAATTGAGATTAAATTTTTATGAATTGTTCTACATTCCAATTAATTAAGTTTCCGCTAAAGTTTTCAAATAATGAATGTGACGTTTTGAATTAAAGTTATTTTCCGCAATAAAGTCTATTTTAAAGGAAGAAGTGGCATCCCGGACTTCGCGGAATCCGAGGCGTTACAGCAGACGCACATCTATATTGTTTGGGTGAAAATTCACCTTTTTGTGAAGTCAGTAGGTGGGCCACGACTTGCTATTGCGGTTTCAATGATTAAATGTTCGGTGGTTGATAGGTTATTTGGTTGAAATTTGAGTAAGCATTGAGAAATCTTTTAAATTGAAGTGATGAAGTAGTAATCCAGTTAAAGTTCGATACTCATTCATTAAACTTACCCACACATTTCCATAACCATTTCTTAACAAAACATTATTTTAATTTTATTTGGAAAACAACAATTTTTTTACTATTTAAAATGAAAAAAATTGACAATTATGTGTCTAGCGGGGAAAAAAGAAACATTGAAACTCCCATTTTCTAGTTTCATCCCCTAGAGAAATTACTTTACTGCGATATTAAAAATCTGCAAATATCATTGATGGAGATCGAGATCTCAAAATAATCATAAATCAGTTCAAAGCGTATAGCTCTAGTTTCCAGAAACTTTCCATTCTGTGAGCTTTATCCTTTTATTTTTCAATTTTCAACTCGGTGCTTTGAATTCTGCATTCGTTAATACCAATGCTTTTCTTAGTATAACGTTCAATTTTTTTTTTCTTTTTCCTTCTCTTTTTTTCTTTTGTTAACTGGGGTTTGATGTTTTTTAATTATTGATACAGGTTAAAACTAATGGCCCAGATTTTGCTTCATGGGACTCTCCATGCCACGATCTATGAAGTGGATAGGCTGCACAGTGAAAAGGGTGGCCATTTTTTTCGCAAGGTAGAAATTTCATGTCATAATTTACCTTGATAACTACCCGAAATTTTTGAATTTCACTATTTGTGGGTTGGTTTAGTGTTTGTGCAATGATCGATGCTTATGCCTGTGATTGCAGTTTAAGTGACATGTTTCTGCAATTCCTGAGATAAAGTAAAAATCTTGAATTTTGACACTTTGCTGCTTGATTTGAGGAATAAAGGAAAGAAAGCGTAGTGATCAAGTACTAGTTATATTCAAATGATTGTAAGAATCAATTTGCAAGAATTTATAAGCTTTATAGAGAATATTCTGACTCTGAGTTGCTATGATATAATTTGATTTCTTCCCCACCCACCAGCCTTGAAACACCCCGCAATTGAAACAAAAAGTAAGATGCTTTTAAGATATATATAAGCGTAAAGAATGGATATACTACTACAAACTTATCTTGCTATTCTTTTATTCTATTTAGTTGATGTCTAATCTTTCCAGCAATACTCAAGCAGTTTGCAAAAATGTTTGAGTCTGATTGAAATGGCGGTTGAAGTTCAACCATTCTGATTCTAGCAATGGAAGAGATTACTATGCAAATGGAGACACATCAAAGTTGAAATACATTGTTTCTGGTTGATTAAAGTATCTTCAAATTATTATAATTAAGGAGCTGTGTGGGGTGGGGTGGAGTGGAGTTGAAAATTGAAGAGACAACACATGAAAGCTCCGCCTCGAAGACGAAAAGTCAACCTTGTTTCTTAAATATCAAATAATAAACCATGACGTTTTAACTTGTTTAGAAGATTGGTACTATGATGGTTTCGGACAAATAATTTAACAATTTCGCTATGCAAAAGATATAATTCTATTTTTCTTCTATTTAAAAGAAAATTCTATACAACTGTTCTTCCTTTCTCTTCCAACTTTGTCCAATGATAATCTTTAATCTTTTTTGATAAACATAATTTTTGAATTATTTTTTAAGTGCAAAGTATGTATTTTCTCTTTTTTTGAATGATATTTATTTATTTGTGATTCACTGTTTATTTGTCAAACGTTTATCTGAATTTCTAGTGTTGGCTGCAACTTTATATTTGATTTAAGGTAAGCTTTTATTTCATTGTCTCATGTTATTTTGTATTTTGATAAAAAGTTAGATGATCAACCGCATCAGATAATCTTCTAATTCAAATATTCTGTGTTAAATGTTATATGGATGTCCTTATTTTCTTGTTTTACAAATTTTTGTTGTACGTTTTTTTTAAAATCATTCTGATATTATTTTAGTATTCTAAAAGATGTAAATTTCCTGAAACTTTTATGACTAAATTGTATTTCATATAAATGCTGACACTTGTGGTGCTAACCATGTAATTCAGTCTTTAAATGCTAGTAGTATTTGAAATTGAAGGTCTTGAAGAAAAGTTTGAGCTTTGCATTTAATCACCAACCTAGAGGGCTCAATCCTTATGTACCTGTCACCTAACACTGCCCGGGAATTTAATTATGTACTGACTGTGTCTCTTGCATTCTATTCATTCAGTCGTCTAACATTTTTTAGTTGGTGCACATGTCATCTTCTGCAACTGAAATTCATAATATATTCACAAATAGGTAATGACACAAAGTGTATGTAAACATAACTCTGGTGGCACTGGAAAGGTGCAATTGTTAGATTTGTCAGGCCCCAAATTATCATGTTTCTTTTCATTTCCTTCTTGTAGCAGTCAAGCCAATTTATGGCAGTGGATTCTTCCCTGAGAGCTCCTTCTATTATTCTGGTTGAAAGTGGCTGCCTGCTATATGTCTCCTCTCTGGGCAGTGAAATACTTCAAAATGCATCCATTTGTTGGATTCTATTTATCCTTTCTATTTTCATGTATAATTTTAGGATCATTTGTCAATGAAATTATAAGCTGAATAAGTTTTTCAAAGAGATGTGATTGTGTATTCTATATGCGGAAAGTTGTTCAAAGACTTGTTCTATATATTCCTGATTGGTGTATTTTTTAAGTATTCTATTTGCCTCTGATGACACTTCTCATAGACATAGTTGGAATATTTTGTAGATGATGGAGAACATTGAGGAGACTGTTGGTTTTGGTGATGGGACTCCTAAAATATATGCAACCATTGATTTAGAAAAGGCAAGAGTTGGCAGAACTAGAATGATTGAAAATGAACCTGACAACCCTAAGTGGAATGAGTCTTTTCACATTTACTGTGCTCATGTGGCTTCAAATGTGATATTTACTGTCAAAGACGATAATCCTATTGGCGCAACTTTAATTGGAAGAGCTTATTTACCAGTTGATGAACTCTTGGAAGGGGAAGAAGTGGATAGGTGGGTTGAGATATTGGATGAAGATAAGAATCCTATACGTGAAGGTTCTAAGATCCATGTGAAGCTACAGTTTTTTGATGTTTCTAGAGACCGTAACTGGGGTCGTGGAATTAAAAGTACCAAGTATCCTGGGGTTCCCTATACTTTCTTTTCTCAAAGAACTGGATGTCGGGTTTCTTTGTACCAAGATGCTCATGTGCCAGAAAAATTTGTTCCACAAATCCCCCTATCTGGAGAGAAATATTACGAGCCCCACAGATGCTGGGAAGATGTTTTTGATGCAATCACTAATGCAAAGCACTTAATTTACATAACCGGCTGGTCCGTATATGCCGAAATCACCTTGATAAGGGATTCTAGGAGGCAAAAGCCAGGAGGTGACATTACTCTTGGTGAGATACTTAAAAACAAAGCAAGTGAAGGTGTTAAGGTTCTTATGCTTATTTGGGACGACAGAACTTCAGTGGGTCTGCTGAAGAAAGATGGCTTGATGGCTACCCATGATGAAGAGACCGAACACTATTTCCAAGGTACTGATGTGCATTGTGTCTTATGCCCACGCAATCCAGATAATGGTGGAAGCTTTGTTCAGGACTTACAAATATCGACCATGTTCACTCATCACCAGAAGATTGTAGTGGTGGACAGTGATTTGCCTAGTGCTGGATCTGAGAAGAGGAGGATTGTGAGTTTTGTAGGGGGTATTGATCTTTGCGATGGAAGATATGATACTCCATTCCATTCACTTTTCAGGACATTGGATACCGCACACCATGATGACTTTCATCAGCCTAATTATACTGGTTCTGCAATCACAAAAGGTGGGCCAAGGGAGCCTTGGCATGACATTCATTCCCGACTGGAAGGACCAATTGCCTGGGATGTTCTGTTTAATTTTGAGCAGAGATGGAAGAAACAAGGTGGGAAGGACGTATTACTTAACTTGAGAGAGCTTAATGACATTGTTCCTCCATCTCCAGTGATGTATCCAGATGACCATGAGACATGGAATGTTCAGTTATTCAGATCTATTGATGGGGGGGCTGCCTTTGGATTCCCAGATACGCCTGAGGAGGCAGCAAGAGCAGGTCTTGTCAGTGGGAAGGACAATATAATTGACCGAAGCATTCAAGATGCATATATTCATGCAATACGCCGAGCGAAGAATTTTATATATATCGAAAATCAGTACTTTCTGGGAAGTTGTTTTGGCTGGGATTCTAATGATATCAAGGTTGAGGACATTGGAGCTCTGCATCTTATTCCTAAGGAACTCTCCTTGAAGATTGTGAGTAAGATTCAGGCTGGGGAAAGATTCACTGTGTATATTGTGGTGCCAATGTGGCCCGAAGGAATTCCAGAGAGTGCATCAGTTCAGGCTATATTAGATTGGCAGAAGAGGACAATGGAGATGATGTATAAAGACATCATTCAGGCTCTTCAAGCTCAGGGCATTGAGGAGGACCCTAGAAATTACCTGACATTCTTCTGCCTTGGAAATCGGGAGGTGAAGAAGAGTGGTGAATTTGAACCTTCAGAACAACCAGAACCTGATTCAGATTATCTAAAAGCTCAGGAGGCTCGACGTTTCATGATCTACGTTCATGCCAAGATGATAATAGGTATGTACTGGATTTTGAGTTTAATTAGAAGGGCATGGGCTTGTAAAACTACGGATTTTTTTTAATTATTATTATTATTATAATTATTATTATTATTATTATTATGATGATGATGATGATGACGACGACGACGACGACGATGTATCAAAACCTAAAATATGATCTGTTACAAATTATTGAAAGACCCCTCCTCTAAACTATGAAACCTGTCTAATGACTAGGGCTATAGCAAAAGTTTTTCCATTGTTCAATGCATGAATCATTTGAGTCATTATTAGGCTTTTATATTTTCTGTCTTGCAATAGCTACTACATGTGAGCACATCAACTTTACATATATTTACGATGGCAAAACTAGAGATTGGTTTCCGTTGCAGTGGTAGCTTGTGGTTGCAATCCTAAAAGCATGAAGAGTACCAAGATGAGTGAATTCTAGAGATGAATTGTTATGAAAATTAGGCCATATGTTGATCTTTCCTTTTCTTTTGGTAGTTGATGATGAGTACATAATAGTTGGATCTGCCAATATCAATCAAAGATCGATGGATGGTGCAAGGGATTCCGAGATAGCCATGGGGGCGTACCAGCCATATCATTTGGCAATCAGGCAACCGGCCAGGGGTAAGGCACATGGTTTCCGGATGGCACTATGGTATGAACACCTCGGCATGCTCGATGAAACTTTCCTCCGCCCAGAAAGTGAGGAATGTGTTAGAAAGGTAAACCAGATCGCCGACAAATATTGGGATCTATATGCCAGCGAAAATCTTGAAAGGGACCTGCCTGGTCACTTGCTCCGCTACCCTGTTGCAATTTCTAGTGAAGGAGAAGTCACCGAGTTGCCAGGAATGGAGTTCTTCCCTGACACCAAAGCTCGCATTCTTGGTGCTAAATCTGACTACCTACCTCCCATCCTTACTACTTAAATGGATATCCGTAAAATTGTGTCTTCTTATTAAACTTGCTCTCTCTTTAGTACTTTGTGTCTGTAGCAAATAATCATACTTTTTCCTTAAGCTGCAGATATCATGTTATAGTTCTGCAGAGCTGTTCATACAGATTTGAATATGACTGATGGGCTGTTTTGAATTTCGATTCTCACTGACCAGAGATATTAGTGTGTGTTTGCATTACCTTACTATTTCATGTGTTGTATGGTGCTTTTACATACTGAATTGAAAGTTATTATGCAAACTTTCCAGTGAGCTATAATGTATGCTTCATAATTCTTAGAACACAGTACTCACATCATTTTTTTCCCGTTAAGATGCGAATATTGTGTAGTTTAATTTGATGAGGTCGGAAATGGCATCTTTGTTCTCATCGGTTGCCCTATGCTTGGTTGTCATATTGCTCTGGAAGACGAGCATAGGTGTCCTGATTTGTCTACTTTGACCGAATCCCGACCAACCAGCGAATGAAATCTCGGCCATGGGGGCCTAGTAGGACTTTGATTGGTACACAAATACCCTTATTTTTGGATCATCTATAAAAATACACTTTCGAAATTTTTAGGAGGTTAAAATACTTTATAAATCTTGAGTGCCACTTTTTAAATATTTGTCACTTTTTTAATAATTTTGTCATATTTTAAAAAAGTGACATAATATCACTTATTTTTTAAAAATTGATATGTACATACTTTCTCAATCAAACATAAGTTAAAACTTTAAAATAAATTCATGACTTGTTAATTTTATTCAAAATATTGAAATAATTGTGTCATTTACATAATTTTAATTTTTATCACTTTTTCTTTTAACTAAAAAAAGTCACAATTTGTCACTTTTTTTTACTTGAAGTCAATTTCATTTTTTTCAATATTCATCATTGGCTAACAAATTACACAAGTCTACAAATATTAATAGATACATTACACTGCCACTTTTTTTCTTATCACTTTTTATTTTAACTCGCCTTCTCTTTTAATTAAAAAGTGATGCAGTGCCACTTTTTAGTAAAACAAATTGATGTTTTGTTACTTTTGGTTACTTGAATGTCACTTTTCAATTTTCAATAAAAAGTAACACAAGACACAATGTCACTTTTTATCATTTTATAAAAAAAAAGTGACAAAATGCAATTTTTTTAAAAGAAAATTGACAAAATACCACTTAAAAAAAAAAATCTAAATCTACTAAAAAAGTGACATAGAGTGCCACTTTTTAAAAAGGGGAATATCCACAAATAGATCCAATAACAATAATTTTTTGTCAAATAGACTTTGAAATTATAACCTTTTAAAAATAGACTTCAACCATTCAAACCTCCTAAAATACCCCCATACATAGAATTTACAATATAAGTCCTTTAAAGTATCGAAAAATTCATTTAAGTCCTTAAATAATTTTGTTTATATGATTTTAATAGATTTTTGTTCGCTCATAGTAGCATCCCGTCAACTGGTATCAGAGCCATATGGCAGATCTAAAAGATAAATATTATATGACAAAAAATAAAAATAAAAATATAATATATACATCAAGATTTATAATTATGCATACATTAACAATACCCGATAATTATAAAATAGAAATCTTGAATACTTTAAAAGATTTAGATAAAGATATAAGAAGAGAAATATATGATCTAATAAATTTCGATATAATAAAAGAAAATTTTATCATAAACGAAATATTAGATTTAATCCACAAAGATATACTAGAAGAATTATACAAAGATTATAAAAATGGATTATCATAGGGAAGAACCCCTGTTAATCAAATATTTAGACATAACAACAAATGAAAAATTAGATTCAATAATAGAACAAAGGGGAAATTTATTAGATCAAATGATAGAAGAAAGAAATATAAAAAGAAAAGTATTTCTAAGACTAAAATTATTAGAAAGTAAAAGAAAATACTTAAATACAGTTTTAAAACAATTACCTAATATACTTATGATCATAAATAACAAAGAAAAAATCAATATGGAAAAATATAATATAATTGGAGAAATAAAATATTACATAAAAAGTTATAGAGCACAACAAGGAAAAACGATGTTAAGATCAATTGAAGAATTTTGTGAATATAATATAATGATATGTAAAGAAGTAAAATATGATACGGAATTAAGATTAGAAGTTGAGCATATCAGAGGAAGAATTTAATGACAGAATTTCCAGAAATAAAATTTGAAAAACAAATAATAGAAAATATTAATCTACCAGTAGGATCTTATCTAATAAAAAGAGCTAATACAACTATGTTTCAACCATTAAGCTCATGGGGAGAATCTAATGGATTTCTTAACATGCAATTAAATTGGATAAGTGCATTTTTATGGCAAACATATAAAAACATAAATTTACAAGATAAATTAGCTATTGAAGAATTACAACAATTAAATATACAGGATATGAATGTCAAAGAGAAATTACAAAATATTCAAAATAAACTAACAATACAATTTAAAGAATTAAAAGAAATGATAGGAGAAGTTAAAAATATAGATGAAGAAATCCTAAAAGAATGCCAAAGAAAATCAGGAGAATTAATTAATCAAGATAAAATTGGAATAATTATAGAAAAAATAGATAAACTAAACGAGAAAATAAGAAAGAATGAAAATAAAAAAATCATATCAATAGAAGAAAAAATCAAAAAGCTAGAAATAAAAATAGATGATATGTATGACAGACTATTTAAGGTACAAAAAACTCAAAAATCAAGAGTATAAAATGTCAATAAGTGAATATATTGAAGATCTAAAAATATTGATAAAATCATTAATAATTGACGTTCAAGAAGTAAAAAATGAATTGAAAGAAGTAAGAAATGATATAAATATATTAAAACTAGAGATTAGAGAATTCAAAGAAAATAATAAAAGCAAAAATAAGAAAATAGACAAAAAATTCATAGAAAAAGAAATACTTAGAATAGGAAAGAAACATTTTGAACAAGAAAAAATTATAATAGAAGCAGGAAGTATGGATGATGAATTTAGGAAAAACATATTACCAAAAATACTAGAAGAAGAGTTATAATTACAAAAATCTATAGAAAAACTTTAGAAAAATTAAAAACTGAAGAAAAAACTGAGGAAGAACAAGACAAAAATGAATGAAGAATTAGATTTGCTTATAGAAAATTTTGACCAGTTAAGTATAGAAAATTTTAATGAATACCAAGTTTTAATGAATACTGGAGGAGCACCTAACCCAGCTCCAATAGGAACTTCCAAACAAGAATTACCAGATCCAGATGAAAGTTATGCACCCTTATATAGTAAACCACACCGACAATATTATGATAGAATCAGAGATAGACAACCACCTAGAGGAAATAAATATAAAGATAGATTTGAACCAAATAATAATTATGATAAACCTATTAATCATGGAGGAACAAAATTAGATCTAGATTGCAAAATAGATACTAAAAAAGCCTTATTAACTTGGGCAGATTCAATGATACTATTCTTTTTATACAATAAAGATGATACATGGGAAAATACTGATAGAATGATAAAATTTTTTGTAGCATCTTTTGAAGGATATGTTAGAAATTGGTGGGAAGGAATAAGTAGTGATACAAAAGCATTAATAAGAAGAAATGTACAGACAGAACTAATAAAATCAGATAGAAAGGGAATAGAAAAGTTAGTAGATTATATTGCAGATGAATTTTTAGGAGAAAATTGGATAAGTAATTTTGAAGCAGAATCAATAAGAGAAAAAGATAATGCAAGAGTAAGATTAATAAATTTAACAATATGTGATATGTTTAAAATTAAAGAATATACTTGTGAATTTAAAGAATACTATTATGTCCAATTCTATAGTAATGAAAACCAAGAAGTATATAGAGATATGTATTACAATAAATTACCAGGTTCATGGGGGATATACTTTAAAATAGAATTTGAAAAATTTATTAGAGATAACCCTGGAATACCTAGAACATTAGGATCAAGGATAAAATTCTTATTTGAAAGATTAGCATATATATGTCAATAAAGACAATTATTAAAAAAATCAGGAAAATTAACCAGAATATGTTGTGAAGATATGGAAAAACCTACCCAATGGGGATGTAACCCTGAAAGAAGAAAAAATAATAATAAAAGAAAATATAAAAATAGAAAGTTTAAAAAATTCAGAAACTTTAGGAAAAAAATATATAAAGCCTAAGAGAAGATATTACAAAAGAAGATATAATCCAAATAAAAGACAGAAAAATAAAACTTATAAGAAAGACAAAAGCCAATGTAAATGTTGGAATTGTGGAGAAATAGGGCATATAAGCCCTGATTGTAACAAAAAGAAAGTCAAAATATTACAAAAAGAATATCTATAAATAGAAAGTGAACTAAGTGAAATATCAGATATTAAAGAATACTATGATCAAGAAGTCTATATAAGTGAATCAGATTCAGAAAGTGATGAATCAGAATCAGAATAAAGAAATAGAAGCAAATAAGAACATAGATAAAAAAGAATATGAAGGAATAGAAGGTTATGGATTAAAGGTAACTTTTGATAATAATAAGTTCAGGAAGATACAAAAATTATCTTTAGATTTGAAAATAGGAAAATGGGAAATACTAGATGGAAAAGAGAAAAAGTAGCAATAAATGAATACCATAAAATTGAAAGGGCAATAGATGTTAGAACTACCCAAGGAACACACAAATTAAACATTTTAACAAAAAATACGGTTACAGAATTATTAACAAAAATCAATAGAAAACAAAGTGAAAAGATCCAATATGTTTATTTAGCAGGTATCCAAATAATGTTTAAATTCTTGTTTAGAGAAATATTAGATTCACCTTTAACTGTAAGTTTACATAATGGAAGAATAATAAATTTAAAAGACAGTCATTTAGGAACAGTGAAAGGAAATCTAGCATATAAGAAACTAATATTTACATATTATCCAAAATATTGTATATCGTTAAAAAGATAGAAACTTTAATGAAGTTTTAGGACTACATTTCAAATTACATAAGGATGACATAATGGAACCAGGAGATAAAATTATGACTATAGAATACAGAGCATTATACACATTTATTAATTCTAATTATGGAAACATTTATTCTAAAAAACCATATATTGAAATTCATAAAGAATGTAAAGACTTTGGTAAAGCCGTAGAACCAGATAAACAAATAAGTTTAGTTCCAAGAAACTATGAACTTACTATAACAAAAAATAAACCAGAAATTATAAAGTTAAGAGAAGAAGAATACCCTAATAATAACAGAACATTTGAAGATGGCAGATTAATTAGGAGATCAGCAAGTTTACCTAATAGAAAACAATTAGGAGAAACTAGTAATACAAGGGAAATAAAACTTAATAGAAATGCTGGAAATATGAAAATCGAAGGTGAATATTTCAATGGAATAGAACATATAAAAGGATCCAATATATTAATTGACACGGGAGCTAGTGAATGTCATATAGCTTCAAATAGAAATAAATGACTAATATCTCATAGAATTGATCCATATAGATATATAAATTTTGATGGACAAGTACATATGACTGAACTTGAAGTAAAAGTACCAATAAAAATAGGAGGAATAAATCTCTTAGTACCATGTCATGTAGATAATAGTATGGTAAATCCTCATGTATTATTAGGAATGAGCTTTCTAGATGGACTAGAAGATTATAGTATAAAATGTGAAGGATTATATATAACTCATAATAGTCAAACTATACTACGTAGAAAAGCTGAATAAATGAATAACCAAAAAAGTTTTCCATTAGCTGTTTATATACAAGTTAGAATTGTTGAAACAAATAAAATAGCATGTGCATTAATTGACACGGGAAGTGATATAACAATATTCAAAAATTTCTTAATAAAATCATGGAATACTAATGGAAAGATAAAGATTACAGGAGTAACAGGAGAAAGTACTCATATAATTAATAGTGCTGATAAAATTGATATAATACTTGGGAGTAAACAAATAGTTGTAAATAAAATATATAATTATAACAAACTAGAATGTGATATATTATTAGGAAATTACTTTATCCAACAATTTCAATATTATAAACAAAATAACTACATGATAATGTTACAAACACCTTGTGGACATTTACTAAAAATATCAAGAGAATTTAGACCTTACAGTGTTCAGCCAACACAGCGTGGTGATAAATGTGAGAAAAAACCAATTACACAAAATGAAATAAAAAATAAAAGAATAATGTATAAAGAAGTCTTAAAAACAAACATACAAACCAACATGGAAAAAATCATTGATCAACTAGAGAAAATTTGTGGAGAGAATCCATTATTATTTTGGAAATCACATCATCCAAAAGCTAAAATAGAATTAACAGAAAATGTTATTATAAGGGTTAGACCAATGATGTATACCATACAAGATACACAAGAATTTAAAATTCAAATAAAAGAATTACTCAACCAAAAAATAATCAGACCGAGTAATGGACCCCATAGTAGTCCAGCTTTCATGGTCATGAAACATTTTGAACAAAAAAGAGGAAAAGCTAGAATGGTAATAAATTATAAAGAATTAAACAAATATACTAAATTTGATGGATACTTTTTACCAAATAAAGAGGTACTAATAAATCTTGCAAAAGGAAAACAATATTATTCTAAATTCGATTGCAAGTCAGGATTTTGGCAAGTAAAAATGGAAGAAGATAGTATTCAATATACAGCATTTAGTACACCCCAAGGTAAGTATGAATGGATGGTTATGCCATTTGGTTTAAAAAATGCACCACAAATATATCAAAGAAGAATGGATAACATATTTAGAAAATTTAATGAATTTTTAATTGTCTATGTTGATGATATATTAATATGTTCTAATAATAGAGAAGAACATAGAAACCATTTAATGAAATTTATAAATGAATGCAAAAAAGAAGGAATTGTTCTTTCAAAAAATAAAGTTATAATAGAAAAACAAGAAATTGATTTTCTTGGATTATCAATAGATAAAAGAGGAATAAAATTACAAACCCATATATCTAAAAAGATAGAAAGTTTTCCAGACAAATTAGAATCAAAAGAACAAATACAAAAATTTTTAGGATGTTTAAATTATGCAGAAGGATTTATTGAAAATCTATCAAAAAAGAGACATAAAATTCAAATTTTACTCAGAAAGACAAATACCAAAGGATGGAGTGATGAACACACAGAAATTGTCAAATCACTAAAAGAAGAATGTAAAAATTTGCCAAAATTAAGACTACCGATGAAAAAGATAATCTGATAGTTAATACTGATGCCTCGGATAAGTATTGGGCAGCAATATTAAAAACAGATCTTAATGAAATTTGTAGATACTCAAGTGGAACGTTTAACCAAGCAGAAATAAATTATACTACTCATGAGAAAGAATTGTTAGCAATCATCAGAGGAATAAAGAAGTTTTCATTGTTTTTATTATCTAAGAAATTCATTGTCGAAACTGATAATTCTCAAGTTGCAGGTTTAGTAAAAAACAAATTACCACCAGAACCTCAATATAGAAGGCTCCATAGATTGCAAGCCTATTTAGCATTTTATAATTTTGATATAGTTCATATTAAAGGTGTCAATAATTATCTTGCGGACTTTTTAAGCAGGAATATTGAATTTGCAGATGGATAATATCAAACAATCTCTGATAGACGCCAAAAAGCGAATGAACTTCCTCATGGAGGAAGCTGAAGATATAAAGTTTGGAATTGAACAACTTGCAGAAACTTTCCAAGGAAGTTTCAAACAATTGATGGAAATCTCAACATTTCATCACAATTATACTAAAGAATTGAGCGATAACATAATTGAGATTGAATCTCAGTTTGAATCGTTGATTACCAAATAGGTTATATCAAAAATACAAACAGGTACATCTTCTGGAAGCAGTGGTGGACCAACGATCAAAAGAGATGAACCAAGTCCCAAAAAAGTTGTTATAAATGAAGCCAGTCCTCGAAAAATCACAATCAATGCCAAAGATGAACATACAAGGGTAGTCAGAATTCGTGCTGAAGAGGAAGATGATTCCCCTTTTTTTACCAAAAGAAAACGAATATAAAACTACCATTGAAGTTATATATGAACTTCAGGAATGTGATTGTTATTATATTTCATCTGGAGACCATGTATACCCACGATTGATCATTACCCATGGAGGAGATCCCGTCATGACAAAAATGGCAGCTGATTATGGATTTTTGGATCTTATCTATCCAGGAAAAGATCTGAAAGAAATCGAAAAATTTGATGATTTACTAAAAGGAGAAATTTCAAAGTTTTCCCAAGGAAGACCCATATATTTAAAATTTTATTCAATTAGTCCTGAAATTGATGGAAGGATATATTATCCCACTGAGCATATTATCACGATTGGGTATGTTGCTCGAAATTTCCAAATTGAAGTTGGAAAAAATACCAAATCAGTACCAAACATTACAAGATCATGGTTTAGATCCCGAAGGGTATTGGGAATTAAAGTTCTCTACAACATTGCCAAAAACCTGTATGAGAAAAAATTCAAATGCATATGCCAGTATAATGGATGGACCCTACTCACTAATGGAGGAAAAGAAAAATCAACAATCCTGCAAGAATACATCAATAAATTTGACACTCATCAAATCCATGGAAGCTTTGCCACTTTGCAAGAGGTGTGCATAGCCAGAAACTGCCCCACATGCCAAAGGAATTGATGGACAGGTGGAAGCCACTTGATGGATTTGCTTCACATGCTAACAAAATTGATGGACAACTGGAAGCTATTCAATAGATCTACTTTAATTCAACAATGCAGAATAATGTAAGGGCCATACCAAGACCAAAAAAGAGAAGGATAAGTGTCCCTATAATGTAAGGGTCATGTGATGTAATAAATAATAGAGGGACAGGTGTGTCCTTAGGTGAAAATAGCTGTAAAATTGTTAGGACAATGATGTAAGCAGTGATGTAATTGTGTCCAATGTAGTATTATAAATAGAGGCCTCCGGGCTAGTTGAAAGACAGAACTCACTAGAGCACTCAGTTTGTGAGAAAGCCAAAAATCTTCTGTCTTTGAAAAATTCTCTTACCAATCTTGTTTCAATCTTCATATTATCAATAAAATCTCAATCTACTTATCAAATTATGACGAGTTTCTAAATTCTTGTCTTCTGAATCCTATTTCCAAAAGAAGATATATTATTAAGAAAACTCCCTACACTCTGTCCTAAAATATTTTCCATCTAAAAGGTTATACAGTGAAGGCATCCAGGTTTGACTAATAACCCGTGAAGGCAGGAAGCCATTGAAGGGTGTGGAGCAGAACCTATAAGCCTGAAGGTCACTAACAATAGAAGAAAAATACAAAGGTACTGAGAACAGGAAAAGAGGTTAGTATTCTTAATATATGTCTTTACGGAATTAGGAGGAAGAAGAGTTTTTAACATGACAGAATTCAGGATTATTAAATTTAATTATCAAAAAAGTCCTTATAATGATGAATACCATAGCATAATTGAACATTTATTCATGCATAAACAGTTTATTAGACCTAATAATGAAATAAAAAAGTTATATCATGTGTATATGCCATGTTTGTTAGTTATCTTTCCGACATTAAAAAGAATATTAGGATTAGAAATTACAAAATCAATTATTTATTTTTGGCTTGATAGTGATAATACTGAAATAAATAATGAATTATATTTAGGATATGTGTTTAGTAGTGATAATGATTATGACCCTGTAATAGATTATGACAGTGATGGAAGAGATGAATCTTTCTTTACCAATTTTTGAAAGTCTTAATATCATGAATAATAGTAATTATATCATGAAAAAACCCAAAACTAAAAGAGGTCCATATAAAGTTCAAAAGCATATAAAAAGTAAAAAATGTATTGAATATGAAAATGAAATTGATAAAATAGGATACCAAGAACAACTATACGCATCACAAGAGATATTAAAAAGTTTTAAAGAAAATTTGATAGAAAAATTTGCTAGAGGTACTGTAAGATCTATAATGGTACAAAACATTCAAGATATAATTGATAAATTAGAAAAGAGAAAGAAAAGTATTTCAAAATATAATATACAATTTGAACCAAGTATAGATATTATGGCTGATATAGATATTATAGATATTATCAATTCTCAAACATTGATAGAGTTTGAAAAATTACTTGAAATTTTATAAATTATTTATCTTTGTGTTTATAATGCCTGGATATACTATTAAAGGATTAGACAATTTGTTAGATAGGATAATGGAAAAAATAGATAACATTATATCTCAATTAATAGATATGAATGAATCATCTGAACAATATTATATACTTTTAGAAAATCATGATCAATACATTATAGATTATTCTGATATATTACAACTTAAAATAGATTTAGAAAATAAAATAGTAACAAATACAATCCAAACCTAAAATGCCAGGATATACAATAGAAGGACTAGATAATCTTTTAGAAAAATTGAAAGATAAAATGGAAGATATTAAACATCAAATGGAAAATGAAAATATATCATCTGAAGAATACAATAAACTTTTAGAAAAATACGAACAATATATTGCAGATTATTATATTTTACTAGACCAAAGAATGGACTTATATCAGAAAATTTTGTATAATAATTTACCAACCCAATAATCTATGGATACTTTACAAACATCAACATCTAATAACCGTGATCATAAACTATATTTAGAAAATAAAAAAATTTCATTTTTATCAACTATCGTTGAAAAATCTAAAAATATACATTCTGTTGGACAATCTAAACTAAAAGAGATATACGAAGATATTGACTATGCTATCCAAAATAGAATAGAATTTAATTATGTTGAAACAGAAAAAAATATAAATACGGTTCATAAAATTATAGAAGAATACGAAAATATAGAAAATGAAGTATCAGAAGGAATAACGTTAGGATATATATCTAAAAAAGATCATCCTAAACCTTTTGGAAAATTAGTACAATATAGAACATTTTTAGAAGAACTTAAAAGATTAAAAAATATAAATATAACCAGAAGTACTGAATTAAATCAACCTGATTAAGTTCGGGGATATATCTTGCAAATTAAACAGTCATTTTCATTAAGGGTAATTTTGACCAAGAAACCACGATTTATGGATCCAATTAAAATTAATTGAATCAAGCAACCAATACAATCACAGAGATATATTGACCTCTTGATCACAAGCAATATTAATTCTCACCGAGATTTGAACAAACAAGAATAACTCACAAGTTCGGATTTTATTCAATGAAGAATAAGGTTGTGAAAGCAAAATAACCTCTCAATTATAATATAAAGTTGTCTTTTTTCTGTCTTACAATGAATAGAAAAAGAGTATAAATAAGCAAAATAAACCTAGCCGCTAATTAGGCTCAAAATAGAATTCTAATTAAAGTAAAATAGTTAAAATAACTAAAACTGGAAAAAAGGAAATAAAATTAGCAAAACTCTATCTGCTCCATATTTACGGTCGTGTGAGATAGTTTACGTTCGTGATGGATGTTGGTTACGGCCGTAACTTTAAGCAGAATATAATTTACGGCCGTGAGGATTGTTTTTACGGCCGTAATGGCCTGACTGCAACATTTTCATTATTCTTGGTCTCCAACTTGATTTTCGTACTTGAGCCCAACATGAAACTTGCCTCTTTAGTCGCCAAGAATGTATTTTCATCCATTGTTGACTTATATTCGAGATCTGGATCACATCAAGATGGAGGAAAGATGTCCAGAGAGCCCACTCGAGGGTTTTAGTGAATTACGATGGATTGGTGAGTTCTCCGTTACAGAGATTGTACGAAGACGTGTGCAATGCATTCACCAAGGTTGCAGATTTGGCTGCAGATGATGAAAGAAGGGCTCGTGCAATTTTGGAATGGATTGAATGTCAAGTCATTGATTTGTCTTCATTGAAATTAGGGAATAGATGTGCAATTAACTTTCCTTCACAACAAATTGATCAGGTGGATTCCATTATTGGAGCTGTTGAAAGGTTGGTAGCGAGAACATTTTTGACCCAAAATGTGCGTGGCGTAAGGGGGCCCCAAGGAAGCTTCGAATTAAAAGTGCTCTCGAACGAACTTCGAAGAAATCTAAGGTACCATTTCTATTTATACAATCTCGATTGCAAGATTTTTTTCCTTTTGTTTTATTTAATCTTCAACTTGTATATTTTATTTCTATATTACTTATGATGCAAAGGCTGGGGCGAAACCGAAGAGCCGTGATTCCATGGCTATGTCTGTCCAACGTGAAAAAGGAGACGAAGCATTTCCTTCTCAACCCGACTTGTACCTTTCCGTAGACACATTCTCATATTCGCAACAAAATATGGTAATTTTGATTTTCAATATGAACTGCACATTTCGTTGCCCAATTCACAACATGGATCTTATGAATCATATTGCTTTTTAGGATTTCCAGTCTCTTTCTTCATGCAATGCATACGACCTCAACTTTGTTGATTCTAATAATGGATGAATCAATATCTAGATTGAAGTATGCCTTGTCCCTGAACTGATTTAGTTATTACCAGTGACTATGGAATCTTTTGGTGATTTTTGGTGTTATTTGTTGACTTTTGTAAATCAGTCATTAACAGTGTTCAAGGAATTTTTTTGTTATTTTTGGTGTTACTTTGTCAACTTCTGTGGCTGTCTTTGTTAATAATATTGGTTCTTGCTGCCATTGTGTTATAAGTACGTGTCATTATAGTTATGTAAGTAGACAAGTATGAGAATGAACCTATCAAAGGTGAAGAATTACAAGGCAGAAACCTGTATTGGACATTTCCATTCTCATTTGATTCAACAACACAAGTTGGAAACTTTTTATTTTTATTCCACATCTCAAAGATAAACCATTACATCGTCAATCATTTCAATTACATGTCAAATACAAAACAAACTACTACACCATGAACTAAACATATTACTACTTATTGTTGTGGATTTCCATTGCCTTGATCGCCATGTTTTCCTTTACCCTTACAAATGGCCAAAATAAGAGCAATCTCCACATCTCTCTTGTTCGTGATTCAGGAAAGATTCTCAAACATGCAAGATAAATCTTGCACTTCACTAGATGTTCCAGCATCGTCGTCGTTGAGCCACTGTTTTGGCCTTCATTTCGATTCTTGTCAGTCCAATCCAAATCGCCACATTCATTAGTGCACGATAGGAACTGCTTCCCTTTACTTGAAATGTTCTTCACAACCTCCAGTTGCTTCACTTTCCACAAACAGGGCATCATCTTCTATCCAAGCAATCCCACAGTAATGTCCATCCATTGAATCTGCACTCCCAACAAACCCAACATTTCTCCTAGCCATTGAGTTTGTAAAATGAATGCAGCAACACAATTGTATCTCCTTGAAAGAAAATGTAAACATCAGGTCACAAATCTCACATTTCTCAAACAAGTAAATAATTCATCAAATTTCATCACAATATGTTCATGGATTCAAATAACTCATCACAGATTTCATGGAACAGGAAAACATTCCCACCAAATCAAATAATTCCATCCATTTCAGAAAATCAATAATCTCACATCTGAGTACAACAAATCGTTCAATAACAAAAAATTTCCAAATCAGATTCAAAAACCCGTAGTACACCATGAAAAAAGCTGATACCAGATTTAGTATTTTGTATGTTCCTTCGAAAAAATAACGGACCTCGTCGCTGGTCGCTATCTGCAATAGAACTGAAATGATGAAATCATACTTTTTTGTTCATCGAAAAATGATGAAATCACTTGCCTAAAAAAAATCTTGATCTCACTACGAAGAAGTCCGGCATGACCGTCGGAAAACCACAATTTGTCGGGGAAGGACGCCGCAGTGGAGAGGAATAGGCTAATTTTAGGTTGGCTTCTAACCGGTTTTTATGGGGTTGGATGGTTTTTGTGGTTGTGGGAGTGTATTGATAGGGATTAGAAAATGTTAGTAAGAGTAAGGGTAAAATGGTCATTTCATTTTGTATCTGTAAGTAATCTGTAAGTATGCATCTGTACACCTAGCAGCACCGTTTTTTTTAATAATTTTGTCACTTATTTAAAAATAAGTGATACTTTGACACTTTTTAAAAAAGTTACACGTGTTTTATTTTTTCAATCAAATATAAATTAAAATCTTAGAATAAATTCATGACTTGTTAATTTTATTAAAAATATTTGAATTATTGTCACTTTTTTTTTAAAAAAAGTGACACATTGCCTTTTCTTCCTTTTAAAAAAAAGTGATACAATGTAACTTTTTATCGCTTTTTCTTTTACCTAAAAAAGTGACATTTTGTCACTCTTTAGTGAAATAGTGTCAATTTGTCACTTTTTTCTATTTTTGAAGGTCAATTTTTAATTTTTTTTGCAATATTCATCATTGTCTAATAAATTATACAAGTGTACAAACACTCGTAGAATTATTACACATTCTTCTTTCTCTATATACAAAAGCAATGTCACTTTGTTACTTTTTCTTTTAACTAGTTATTACCCGTGCGATGCACGGCAATTGAAATTCATGAAAGCGATCTAAAAAAAGCAAATTTATTGACTAATAAGAATTAAATAAAACTCACAAAAAGAAATTATCATTTTATTAAAATCAATATTCTTAGGTGTTTGATACAGCCAATAAGCCATACAATCATTGCTTTCTTGATTCTACAATAACTTAAAACTGAGTTATCTTTCATATCTTTAATAGTAGAAAGGAAAAACTGAGTTATAGTTATCTTTCATATCTTTCATATTATAGTTATCTTTCATATCTTTAAAACTGAGTTATCTTTATATGAAACTATGAAGATAAAACTAAAAATTTAGAAAGGAAAATTGAAAACCTAAGGGCTTGTTGATTCAGGAAGCTTCCAAAATTTTCACAACCGCTTCCAGAATTCATATGAAACGGAAAGTACTTCGAAAACTAACATCTCAGTTCCAATTTCTTGATTTGGATATCTGTTTTCCGTCACTTCAAATTTATGTCAAGTAAACAAAATAAGTCATCTCATTTGAGTAGTAGTTTTGCAGCCTAACAAACAAATAAATTAGTATATTTCAGTCAAACCAGCAAAATGAATTTGATATGAACACCTAAAGATGACTCAATCAAGAAGTTCCATGTGACTATGTGAGTTCATGCATAAAGCACCAAATACCAGTGCTTATAGGTGCTTTTTCCTGAATTTACACACCAAAATGCATTCATTCTAATATAAACTGATGGCTGATAAAAAGGCCTGAAGCTTCAGGACCACTTGAAATTTATCATCAGAAAACTGATGGCTGATAAAAAGGCCAAAGCGAAATACAAAGAGCATTTTTCCAACAACCATTTCCAAGTGGACTTATATGGTCATTAGGAGATGAGTTGCAAGATTCAGAATCAGAATATGATGATAACATGCTAAATCTAGAGCCTTCATTCAAAGATATATTAGAAGTACCTCTGCCAGAACTTATAGATAAATTAAAAGTGAAGTCACCACCTTCGAGTTTCTGCATTCTCGACATCTTCTACAATGCATTTAGAAATTTCTGGAGATGTGTGACTATACCACCACAGTGAATTTGACTTCATCTCCTCATTCTCCATCTTTGTCTGTGTAAGTAGCTAAAACACACGAGAAAATCAGACCTGAAAGCTTAGTTTACAAAGTGATTGACATATCAATAGAGAGTCAACTTATGAGTCAAAAGCAACAGCTAAAGGAGTTGAAAAAACTACCTAATATCTTTAATAACTCTATAGAGTACAACTCAATTGTAATAGGAAAACAAATTAATCAACTATTCTAGACTTCAATTGCTCAAAAGTGATTTTATTCCTTCTTTATGGTAGATGTCCCAAGCTATGCTAATCAAATTTGTTGGAGATGATAAAAGATACAAAAGATGGAATTCTTTTGACACTATACTTTCCAATAGAAACTACAATCTGCACCAATATCAGAAGTCCACTATCTATGTTTACAATCTCAATATTGTAATTACAGTTAACAATGGGCAGGGCAATATAGAATACGCCTCACATGGCAGCTCAATCAAGTCCATGCTATAATGTAAGCTAAAATGAAAAGGAAACTACAGGATAGCAATTAACGACACGATCAAAAGCCTAGGATGCAGGAATTATCATGCACATTGGCACACAAAAAGTTGATATTTGGTGTGCAAGTCACCATTCACACACAAAAATAATAATAATAATAATGGGATAAATGGCACATGGTAGGAACACCAAGTTGCTATAGTTCAACTATAACCTATGAAGGTCCACAGAATTTCCATTTCTACAATGAGAGAAAATTCATAAAAGAAAATATACACCTGAACACAATTCCTACACAACCTTGTACTTCACTCTGATTCCACTCTGTTAAATGATGAAAATCATTCCACAAGAAGTAAAAGCAGCCAAACAATTTAAAAAGGCTAAATCGAAAGTACAAAAAGGAGACTAAAAATGAGATGATGGAAAAAAAAAAAGAACATTTTGAGTTATGCTTCTGAATCAATTTTTCCCTAAAAAGCTTGGAAATTTGAAACATTTGATCAATTTGTGGGTTTTTCTGAATTTCAATTTTTCTTTTGAAAATAAATAAATAAAGCAAACAGCATATGATATTATGATTGGAACCTACGACCAGATTTTCTGTCGGAACGGCGACTGGCAGTGGTAGAATCGACCGGAAAACAGAGCTAACAACCGTACTTGTGGGATTTCAAGCTACAAACACACCTGACCCACACCTCCAGTGACACCGACGACTCCATTATTGCGAGAATAACCATAGTTCTGGTCGGAGATTGAAAAAATCTTCGACACAGTTTCGACAGAGAGAAAAGATGAGAAGCCGTGGTTTGAAATTTGAAATTGAGATTTGGACGGGATTTTCTTAGGCTGAGAACCCATGACCAGATTTTGGGCTAGAACGGCGGCCAGCTTCGACACAGACAGAGAGAAACGATGAGAGAGACGATGAGAAGTTAATGGTTTGAAATTTGAAAATGAGATCTTTTCCAAAAAATGTCGGTCAAAAAGGAAGGGGGTGGTCTCATTATTTGCTGTTATATTGGACAGAATTTTTTGACAGTAATAATAATTTTTTTTTTTTTGGGACAAAAAAGATGGGCGGGAATGTGTGGGCGGGAAAACTATCCCCACAAAAAAGAAAAGATTTTTTTTAATTATTGGTAGATGGGCGGGAATCTTTTGCTGGACTTAGCTCCTTTTATATAATATATAGACTAGGTGGAAAAAAGTGACATCTTCTAATAGACACATTACACAATACTAAGTGACAAAATGTCACTTCTTAGTTCTTATCATTTTTTTCTTTAAACTCACTTTTCTCTTTTATTTAAAAAGTGTCACGATGTCACTTTTATTTAACTTGAATATCACTTTTTTATTTTTTACAATATCCATCATTGACTACTATAACTTAGCAAAATTACACAAACTTACAAACACTAGTAGATACATCATTGTATCACTTAAAAAAATGACACAATTCCACTTTTTAAAGAGAGACAATGTCACTTTTATCACTTTTTATTTAATTTAATTAAAAAGTGACATAATCTCACTTTTTTCTAAAATTGACATACAACTGAATTTCACGTTTCTATCAAACATAAATCAATAACTTTTGATTCAATCTTTTTTTTTTTTTTTTTTCCTCTCTCTCTCTCTATCCATCATTATTCGTTATCAAATAAACAAAAATAAGTAAAATAATTTTAACCAAATAATAGTTATATGAATTATGAAGTGTAAAGTCTAGCTAGGAAAGTCTAACATTGGAACTTGCAGAATTCAAGTTCAATAAGTCAATTCCACTCTCAGCTTCTTTAGCTCTCAATTGCAACTTTCATGATTCACATTTAATAGGTTCATGCCCCCCCATTAAGCTCATCAGCATCTTTATCATACAATTTTTTTTTTTTCTTTTTTTTGGCTCATTGGCATATCAGACTTCACAGGTTCATCATATATAGAATAAATTTCTACTTCACAGGTTCATCATACTTACCGTTTATTGTCAAAAGTTGCTTTGTGTGGCACAATTGTGTTACCTTCTTCCACTCAACCTGCAAGTATCTCACATACGGCATAAGAATTTTGACATAACTTTAGAACTCTTTATCAGATTCCGAAACCACCGTCACCATGATGTCGGACATTGCAATATCTGAATGGTGCTATTATTTAGAGGAGGAATAATTTAAAGGGTAGTGTGTATATGGGTGAAAATTTTAAAAAAGATCGGTGTGTTTTTGGGCTAGGGAAGAAGGGGGCAGGATCTCCATCATATCCTCAGCATTACCAGATCCTTTATCGGGAATAGGAGGAGCAAAACCATATTATTTTGGATTTGTTGTGGGGTGTTGAAGACTTGAAGTGGGTGTGTGCAGTTGAAGTTGATAATCCCAGTGGAGAAACTCCCATACCCAGTGAAGAAATTCCTGTACCCAGTGGAGTTAATACTACTACTAGTGAGGTAATTGATGACCCTCCAGCTGAAGATGGTTTTATTTACAATATTGCACCTGAAGATGAACCAGCAGTAGAAGAAGAACAGATGAGATTTGAGTATGATGTTAGGCAACCAAATATTGCAGCTGATATTGTAACTGGGATAGATGATTTTTGACGCTGGATGTAAATCAGAGGTGTAAGATCCTGTCCCACACTCTATGGAAGAAAAAGAATTGAAGGCCATATGGGAACCTGTGTGTTTTCAGACAGCCTAGAGAAGAGGTTTACCGAGAGCTAGAGAGGAGATTTGATTTATTGTTTCTTGTTTACACCGTATTTTTACGGTGATTAAACAATTCAATTAGTTTTAGGTGCATTAATGTAATTGGTTTTATTTTTAGAGTAATTTGTGTAATTTCCTCAAACTCTTTTACAAGTTTTGGAAATTTAACAATTTGGGTGGTCAATGATTAATGTTCATCATTTTTTATTTTTTTTAAAAAATGGATCAACGAATTGTTATTACGTCGTTATTTATAAATAATACTTGATGCTGTAAAAAACCATAACCTTGACGTGGCAGGATCTGATGATACTTGATTGCTGGAAAGGATCAATGAATTCTCATTGGATGACCTGCAAAAAAGGCGAGGATGATTCTCCCCATTGCCCCTCCGGTGTGAGAATTAATTTTTTGGAGAAAAAGTAGAGAGTATTTGACTGGAAAGCGTAAAGAAATTATGAATGAATAATTTGCTATGAAAAGAACTGTATTTGTAGGGCTGAAAAGCTCATAATCTTTTTTTTTTTGTTAAAGAATGAGTCATTTTTATATAAACTTACCTTTTAGGATGAATTCTAAACGTATAGGGATTCACTTCCCTTCATTAGAATATTTCCTTATGAGATTTGTAGGGTCTTGAGGCCCAAGAATGGGGCCCGCTAGTGAGGCCCAATCATGAGAGATTTCGGGGACAGCCTACCGGGTTCGAGGTCGGGAAGTCCCAACCTAGTCCATTAGCGTAAAATCAATAATGCAGAGTGGTCGGGAAATACCCGATCTTAACTACGAATGTTCCCGAGCTCAAGGTATGACCAATACATTTCGAGGTGAGCATGGTCGGCCAAGCCCGACCATGAAGAAATTGGGGAAGGCCCGGCATAGGATGGGCACCCGGTGAAATGGGCTGACCAATTGTATCCCTTTGTAAAGCCCGTCTATGGACGTCATAAATTTACCCGTTCATTAGCCCCTGTGCATCAGAGATTTGAAAAAATATCTCTGAATGCATTTATTTTGTTTTTTTGCCAGCTCATCATATTTATTACTTTTGTCATAAAACAATTGCCTTATAGTGTTGACACGTGGCAGGAGGTAACTTTTGGATTTTAAAATCTTTTCCTGCCTAATTTGTCTATATATATGTAGTCCCCATAATCTCATTATGTTTACTTTGCAAATTTTTGAGAGATCAGAGAACTCGTCGGGCAACCTACACGACCCCTCCTTCAACAAAAAATTTCTAGCGTCTTAGGTAAGCTCGGCCTACCCCGAACTCTGTAACTTTTTATTATTTATTATAGGAAAATATGGCTAGACGTGTGATAGTGGATGACCTTAGGGAGGTAGAAGATTTAGATGAACCTCTAGAGGTTGAGCATTTAAGATTCTACGAGCTCCCACCCGATTTTGATGAGGGCGAGTCTGATAATGGGAGGAGGTTGAGGACAATCCTCGGGTAGTGAGGGAACCTAGGCGGACCAAGCTCGAGCTACCAACCCATTATAATAGAATGAAAGAACATATGATCGAGGTAGACATGAGGAGATATGGATTAGTGGATAGGTATACTGTTAGGGTTCCGGATAGGGACGAGTACTCCTATCATTCCAGGGAAGGGGAGGTAGTTGTATATCACGAGGCCTTGTTGGCCGGGCTTAGGTTTACTTTGCACCACTTCTTTGTGGACTTCTTGCTGACCGCGAGCATATTTCCCGGTCAGCTTGCTCCCAATGGGTGGAGGATCCTCGTACATTTTTTCATACTGTGTAGGAGCGTAGGGATAGAGCCTACTGTTAATTTTTGCAAGTGTTTGCTGGAGCTTAAGTACTTGCCCCGATGCAACAACTTTGTGTATTTGTGCAGGAAGGGTAGGTTTGAGGTTCCATAGGTCTCCTCCTCCATAAAGTATTGGAAAGAAAGGTTTTTCTTTATCAAACCTAAAGAGGGCGAGACCTTATTTTGGCCAACCTTTAGAAGACCCGATGTAGATAAATTTAATATGATGGGTAGTCTGAGTGAGGAGGCCATGACAGAGCTTATGGCTGATGCTGTCAAGGTACGTGACTTTGGTTTGCTAGCTGAAGAAGCCAGTGACTTAGCGAATAGTGACATTCTTGACCAGGCCGTCCTTGACCTTCAGCCCGGTAGGGGTTGGCCTCTTAAATTACGTAATTAAAATGCCCTTCTTTGCTTTATTCTTAACCTCGTGCATTTTTCAGGAGGCTTTAATCTTTTCATCCTTGTTACATGAATGACTTTTGATTCTGAGGCTTTGAAGTAGGCCGCCCTTGCTAAGGCTCAAAGTGCCCGGGCGAAGAGGACAGTTGATGGGGGTGACAAGGAGGCGTCCTCAAAAGAGGGGAAGGGCAAACACTTCAGGCTCGGGGCAAACATCTCGGTCTCAAGAAGATATCCCTCTGCCAAGGGAGGAAAGGCCTCCCAGGGGTCGAGCACCCCCACCTTCCGACTCAGAGCTCGAGGCCGATAATCCATCTTTGGCTGACTGCAGGAGGAGGATGCAAGACTCCGTGCACCCAGACCTTGTGAAAAATACCAATATGAAATCGATCTGGAGCTGGGTGTGGAGCATATCATGAGCGCGGCTCTCCAAGTAGTTCCTGAGATATTACTGTCTTTTTTTAGCGAATATCTTTACACTAGATTTTTACAAGTTGTTTGCCCGATCTGCAGATGTTGAGCATTACCCGGAGAGTTTCCAATCAAAGTATTGAACGGGGTGAGAGGTGAGTTAGTTAGTACATTCCGTTCAATACGAGGCCACCCGGGCTAATGTTGCCGAGGAAGAGCTTCACAAAGTTAAGGTTGACCTCGAGGCTGCACTCCAAGAGCGAGACTATGCTCGAGATGAAGCCAAGCGCTTCGCCGAAGAGCTCGAGCAAGCTCGGGCACGTGAGCCTCAACTCCAAGCTTTTTCCATTGAGGCCTTTAAAGGCTTAGAAGACTACAAGCTTGCCTTGGGCAACTACGCTTTAGAGTCTTACTCTCAGCAATAAAACATGCAAGGGCTTGGTGCCTTCTTAAAATGCTTGAGCTGGACACGAGCCCAATAGCCGCTTTCCCCATAGGTGCGGACAATCTCGACCTTAGCCCCTTTGAGGAGGGAGATGAAGCTAACTGCGAAGTGCTTGAGGAAGCGGAGGAGGGGACTGACCCCGAAGATTGAAAACCTTGTAAATCTATGTCGTTTGCCTGGGGTATGCCCCCCTTGACTTTTGTAAAACTTTCTTCATAAATGAATTTGATTTTTACGCCTTTCGCAAGTTGCCTACAAATATTCAATAGTTTTGATTCCGTATCTTGATAATTATATGGTCGGGTAATGGCCGACCTTGTATCATAGTTATAAGAATGGATCTAACCTTTTGTAGCATCAAGGTTTTAAGTTCAAGACAATTGACTAGTAAGACCGGGTATGTCTGAACTTTTTAGTCAATTTACTCAAAGATTAGGTCGAGCTATTTACTTGGCGAAATTGCGAGAAATGTTTGACAAGATCATGTGATACCGGCCTTTATATTTTTTGAGAAATAATTAGCAAGATCGAACTGGGCCGACCTTTTAATTTATGCGAAGGAGAGGTTACACTCTTCAATTTGCGAAAGTGGAAAAATAATTTGTAACATCTTGCCATGAGACCGTGTAAAATATTCATGGAAGAATAATTTGTAAAGTCTTGCCATTAGACATTGTAAATTATTTGATGGAAAATAATTTGTAACGTCGTGCCATGAGACCTTGTAAACTATTCGTGGAAGAATAATTTGTAAAGTCTTGCAATGAGATATTGTAAATTATTTGATGAAAAATAATTTGTAACATCTTGCCATGAGACCTTGTAAACTATTCGTGGAAGAATAATTTATAAAGTCTTGCCATGAGACATTGTAAATTATTTGATGAGAAATAATTTGTAACGTCTTGCCATGAGACCTTGTACACTATTCGTGGAAGAATAATTTTTAAAGTCTTTCCATGAGACATTGTAAATTATTTGATGAGAAATAACTTATAAAGCCATGTGGATGACCTTCGAAGTCATTTCTAGATTTGGTCCTCTGGTGCTCATTCTTCAGAAGAAATATTTTTATTGAAGGGGACTAAATGATGGGCCTCGTTAAAACCTTATCCAGAAAAACCCCGTTGGACAAAATCTGGATAAGGAAAAAGAGTACCCGTCCCTGACACTGAAAGAAAGAACAATGGGCACGCAGGCCCGACCTTAACAATCATTGATGGACGTGCAAGTCCGGAGATAAAAAGATAAAATGGGTGCGCAGACTCGACTCTTCTACAACTAGATGACTTTGAACTTTAAAGGAAACGTGATCACTTGTAGTATGGCTTCAAATTTTCCACATTCCATGGCCGAGGAAGGGGCCTTGAATCCATTGTGTGGAGGCTATATGAGCTTTTTCCTACTTTTCGGATGAGTTCGTACGGTCCTTCCCAAATAGGTCCAAATTTCCCTGGTTGATGACCGGAAGCCTCACTTCGACGAATGACAAGACTCCCATTCTGAATTCTCTCTTCTTCACTCGGACATTGAACTTCTTGGACATGGCCTGTTGATAAGCTGCTATCCTCAATGATGCATTTTCCCTAATTTCTTCCAGAAGATCCAAACTTTCTCTCTGTCCCTCAACATGATCGGGTAATCCCGTAGACATTGTACGGAAGCTTGGAATTGTTATTTCTACTGGGACAGCAACTTCCATCCCAAAGGAAAGCATGAATGGTGTCTCCCCTGTCTCCGTCTTGAATGTTGTTCGGTTGGTCCAAAGTATTTCTGGGAGGAGATCGGGCCAATCACCCTTAGCGCTATCAAGGCGAGTCCTTAAGTCCTGCAAGATGAGTCTGTTCATTACTTCAGCTAACCCATTACTCTGTGGGTGCGAAACGAAAGTCAACCTGTGTTCTAGTCTCAAGTTCTTGCAGAATTGTTTGAAGGCTTGACACTCGTACTGACGCCCGTTATCAGTGATTAACGTCTTAGGAAGACCAAAACGGCAGATTATTGACTTCCACACAAATGCCTCCAACTTTTGTTCTGTGATTACGGCCAGCGGTTCTGCTTCCACCCATTTTGTGAAGTATTCCACAACAACTGCTAAGAACTTGACCAGACCCCGAGCTATGGGGAATGGTCCAAGTATGTCAATTCTCCATTGAGTGAAAGGATATGGGCACATAATTGAGGATAGTTCTTCAGCGGGTTGATGTAATCGGGCTGCGAATCTTTGGCATATGTCGCAAGCTTTTACATAATTGAGTATGTCCTTCTTCATAGTTGGTCAATAGTACCCGTATCGTATCAAATTCAATACCAGAGCTCTTGCTCCTTGGTGTCCTCCACAAATTCCTTCATGAACCTCGACCATAGCAAGGGATGCCTCTTTCGGAGTTAGGCATCGCAGGTAAGGAAGTGTGAAACTTCGACGGAACAAGGTATTTTGTAACAAGGTATACCTTGGGGCCCTTGATTTGATTCTTCTTGCTTCTGCCTTGTCATTCGACAACTTTCCTGATGTTAAATACTCAACGATTGGATCCATCCAACAGGGTTCATGATCTGAAATATCCATAACGTCGGGCTGATGTGTAATACTGGGCTCATGAAGAGTTCGTACGAATACGGTTCTCTCTAAGTGGTCAAGATTGGAAAAAGTTAATCTTGACAGGGCATCTGCTTCGTGATTGGCGGACCTTAAAATTTTGTCTATGCGGCAAGACTTGAACTTCCTCTGCAAGTCAGAACCATCATTCTGTAAGACGACATTTTTTCATCTTTTGCTTCAAAAGTGCCGCTCACCTGCTCTACCACTAACTGTGAATCACTTAAGACTTTGACGTGCTCAACCCCTAAGTGTTGAGCTGCTTGAAGTCTAGCAATAACAGCTTCATATTCTACATCATTATTAGTTGTTGGGAAATTAAACCTTATTGCACACTGAATTTTCATTGTGCCATCATCTTTCTTTAGTATGATTCCGGTCCCTGAGCCTGCGGCATTCGATGCCCCATCCACTTGCAAAGTCCATGTGACATCTTCCCTGTCATGACATGTTGGCCCCCGAGGTCTTGGGGAGAGTTTGGTGACGAAGTCAGCCAAGACCTGTGCTTTTATAGAAGTTCGGGGTCTGAACTCAATGTCATATTCCCCAAGCTCGATTGACCATTTGAGTAAACGACCAGAGACATCCGGTTTCTTCAAGATCTGCTTTAAGGGTTGATTTGCATGGGCTTGGAAGTAAGGCCTTAACTTTCTGGCTGCTGTAACCAAGGTAAGTGCGAGCTGTTCTGCTAATGTGTATCGGGTTTCTGCGTCCAACATCATCTTGCCGACGTAATATACCGGTTTTTGGGCCTTCCCTTCCTCTTTAACCAAAACGACGCTCACAGCATGATCAGACACGGCTAGATACAAGAACAGATTGTCCCCTGGATTTAGCTTTACCAATATTTGGAGGAGTACCCAAATATTCTTTCAACTTCCTGAAGGATACCTTGCATTCCTCGATCCATCTAAAGTTTTTGTTTCCTATGAGAGTTTTGAAGAAGGGAAAGCATTTGTCTGCTACTCTAGACATAAATTGGCCCAATGCTGCCACTCTTCCTGTAAGCTTCTGTACTTCCTTGATATTTCTGGGATGTTCCATTGATGTTAGGGCCAAATTTTTATCTGGATTAACTTCGATGCCTCTCTGAGTGATCATGAATCCCAAAACATTTCCCGAGCTTACTCCGAAGGAGCACTTGGCGTGATTCAATTTCATTCGATATTCTCTAAGTGTACAGAATATGTCCTCTAGGTCAGCAATGTGGTCTTTCTTTCTTGAGCTTTTTACGACCATGTCATCAACGTAGACTTCAATGTTTAGCCCGATGTGTTTAGAGAAGACCATGTTTACCAACCTTTAATAAGTAACTCCAGCATTCTTCAATCAAAAGGGCATGACCTTATAGCAATATATTCCTTCATCTGCCATAAAGGAAGTTTTTTCCTGATCTTCCTGTGTCATCCGAATCTGATGATAACCCGAGAATGCATCGAGGAAGCTGTAAAGCTTAGAGCCGGATGTAGAATCCACTAATCTGTCGATCCTGGGAAGAGGATAACTGTCTTTTGGACATACTTTATTCAATTATGTGAAATCTATACAAACTCGCCACTTTCCATTTGGCTTCTTCACCAAGACCACATTGGCTAGCCATTCTGGGTACTTAACCTCCTTGATGAATCCTGCTTTCAAGAGTTTATCCACTTCTTCTTTTATTATCTGCCTCTTTTATGTGGCAAACTGTCTTCTTCGCTGTTTTACGGGCTTCTTGCCGGGCATGACGTTAAGACTGTGCTCAAAGACGGCGGGATCAATCCCGGGCATGTCTTCAGCAGTCCATGCGAATATGTCACTATTTCTCCTTAAACATTGTGATAGCTCATCCTTCATTAATTTGGAGAGTTCCTTCCCAATTGTAAAGCTCTTTCCTTCTGAGACTTGAACTTCCTCCAACTCCTCTATTGGCGACATTCTTTCTTCCACAGGAAGTTCAATTGACATCAGATCTGTCTTACCCTTTCCAATACAGCTAATGTAACAACTCCTGGCTACCGACTGATTTCCCTGCACTGTCGTTATTCCTGCGGAAGTCGGGAACTTGATTGCCAAATGATATGTCGATACTATAGCTCTCAAGCTGTTCAGGAATGGTCTTCCTAAGATAGCATTGTAGGCCATAGGGGTCTTGACGACCTGGAACAGAGTCATCTTTGTTACCTACTTTTCCTCTGATCCAGTGAAGTAGGAAGGTCAATTAGGCCTTCAGGTTTCACGGTTCCTCCACCAAAGCCAGTTAGAGGAGTAATGACCCGTCGAAGTCGATCTCTGGGGATCTGCATCTGGTTGAAGGCTTCTACGGAAAGGACATTAGCTGCGCTTCCATTGTCAACTAGCACCCTTCTTACATCAAAATTTGCGATTGTGGTGCTGATAACAACAACATCATCATGAGGATACGAAATTCCTTTTATATCAGCGTTACTGAAGCTGATGCTGTTTGAAATTTCATGGTCATGATATCCTGACCTTTCTTCCCGACCACCTAATGCCCGGGCATAATTCTTGTGTGCGTTATTTGAATCACCTCCAGATGCTATTCCTCCAGCGATAAAGTTTATGGTGCCAGCGGATCTGTTTTTCTCTTCCCCTTTTCCATGCTCTTTATCGTCTTTCTTTATGTAGTGCCCCAGAAAGCCCCTTTTTATGAGGGCTTCTATCTCCTGTTTTAATGTTCTGCACTCATCCGTGGTACGACCCGGACTCTTGTGAAAGTCACAATACTTTGTCGATTCTTTTCGTCGATTTTCCCCTTGATAGGCTTGGGCCAACGCAAGTCTTCGCGCCCCTTGATTTCCATGAGAATGTGGGATCGAGGTGCATTGGTGGAGTTAAACTCTGATGCCCATAGTTATTTCCCTTCGTTTTAGGCTGGGAAGAATTCTTTTCATCTTCTTGCCTTAACCTCTTATTCCCTTACCTTATGGATTGTGAATACTGTGCTACCGCGCCCATGCACTTAATCATGTGCCCGAACTGACAACAGTGTTTCCTCCATATTTGTATACTTCTCGGCTCTTCTGAGAAGCTCCGTGACATTCGAGGGTGGATTCTTGGACAAGGACATTCTGAATTCTGGACCTCGAATAGCCAAGGTCAGGGCAGAAATGGCTGATGAGATGTGGAGATCCGGAATCTAAAGTCTTTCAGTGTTAAAGCGAGTCATGAACTCTCATAGTGTTTTATTCTGTCATTTCCTTAAATACACGAGGGAAGTGGCGGTTTTCTTGATCCTATTGCTACTTGCAAAGAAAGCCGTGAATTTCTCAGTAAGATCAGCGAAGGAAGAGATGGACCTTGGAGGTATTGTAGAAAACCAGTCTCGGGCTAAATTTGTTAAGGTTCGCGGGAAGGCCGTACACAAAATCTGATCGGGAGGATTCTGCATGTCCATGACATCAGTGTAGGTATTCAAGTAGTTGTTAGGATCTGTTGTTCCATCATATTCTTTTATCTGAGGATATTTAAATCTTTCCGGTAAGGGAAATGATGTTATTTCAGGAGTAAAAGGGGTTCTTCTTATGAATGATGTCGGACCCTGTGTTCTGCCGTATTCCATCAAAAATTTCTTCCTGGATGATTCTTGAGAGCTCTTGCTGTGTCAAGTTGGAAGATCCCTCAGTCATGGGATGGGCACCCCTGATTCCAGGGGAGTTGTCAGCTACGGGATTAAATGGCCTGCAATCTTCCCTGGGAATCGTGCCAGGAGTGTTCGGGTCAGGTTACGCTTGATGATTATTCTGTTGTTGAAGAGCTTGACGGAGTTCGCGGAGCTGTTGCTGAAGTTCGTTGAAATCTTCTCGACTAATAGGTTCATTGTCTAGAGTGATTTCTGGGTTTTGTTCTTCCCTGACATCTTCAAGAGGTGGAGGATTTTCCTCCTCAGCCGAAGTATTGGCCGGAAAGGGTTGACCAGTGGATACGGAGGAACGAGCATGACGTCTATTAACCATGGTTGATTGTATCTCTTCCCATAGACGGCGCCAATTGGTGCTGTAAAAAATCCTAACCTTGACGTGGCAGGATCTGATGATACTTGATTGCTGGAAAGGATTAATGAATTCTCCTTGGATGACCTGCAAAAAATGCGAGGAAGATTCTCCCCGTCGTTCCTCCGGTGTGAGAATTAGTTTTCTGGAGAAAAGTAGAGAGTATTTGACTGGAAAGCGTAAAGAAATTATGAATGAATAATTTTCTATGAAAAGAACTGTATTTATAAGGCTGAAAATCCCATAACCTTTTTTTGTTAAAGAATGAGTATTTTTGATATAAATTTACCTTTTAGGAGGAATTCTAAATTTATAGGGATTCAATTCCCTTTATTAGAATATTTCCTTCTCAGATTTGTAGGGTCTTGAGGCCCAAGAATGGGGCCCGCTAGTGAGGCCCAATCATGAGAGATTTCGAGGACGGCCTACCGGGTTCGAGGTCGGGAAGTCCCAACCTAGTCCATTAGCGTAAAATCAATAATGCAAAGTGGTCGGGTAATACCCGGTCTTACCTACGGATGTTCCCGAGCTCAAGGTATGACCAATATGTTTCGAGGTGGGTATGGTCGGCCAAGCCCGACCATGAAGAAATTGGTGAAGGCCTGGCATAGGATGGGCACCCGGTGAAACGGGCCGACCAGTTGTATCCCTTTGTAAAGCCCGTCTATGGACGTCATAAATTTACCCGATCAATACTTATAAACGACCATTTTAAAAGGTTTGCCAAACATATTGAATTTGACACTATGAATTCCTATAGATGGAAGGATTAGAACTTAATCGCTATGACCAATGACATAGACAAGCCCCTATACATTGCATGCGATGTTGGGAGTACTCAACACGTTTAACAGTTAAACTTAAAAAAATATTCTTAATGGAGAAATGAATACTCAAAATTAAAATATCCATTTTGATAATATGACCATACAATTGGACACATTAAGTCCCTGTTTGGCCTCATTTTTTCAGAACCAAATTTATATGACACTCAATCTCAATCATTCATCTTAGTCGAGTCTACCATTTTTTATTTTCAAACATTTTTTAACCACACATTCTTCCAAAAATACTATTCAAAACCACATTTTTTACAAGGAAAAGGGGACCAAATAAGTAGGCTAAATATGTCAACCAAACCAGATAGGAGGTGGTTACTTTCAAATTAGGAGTGTTGAAGGAAATGACTCACCAACTGTAAAACATGAGTCAAGTGTTAGAAATAACATGTTCACTTACTTAACATGGGGTGTGTTGGAATTATATATGCTCATAGAGTATAATTCACGACATTAAAATAAAATATTAATTGATTGTGTTAATAAGAAGTTGTGTTTGTCCATAGTTCCATTTGATATTACAAATTGAGTGTTTAAGTTGTTAAATACAGAAAGAATTAATTTGTAATTCGATCTAAAATTAACGTTCACGATCAGTAAATAATTATGGACAATTTATTCTGATAAGATCATCTCGATTTTATTAAAGTTTATCTTTGACTTTGGTAATAAAATTGAAAGTATGTTTTGAACGTATTGGACGGGATCACGTGAAATTAATTTGTGGCATTGACCGTATATACTTAATATCCCTTGACTATCGTACGTGAGACCTTAATCCTAATCGGATAATGGACTTCGATTACTAACTTGAAGTTCTTTGAGGTATCAATGCGTGGGATCAAATTGCTGATCAATATCTCGGTATTTTGGAAATTAAAGTGAACTAATGAGGAACATATATTCGTATTATGGAATCCGTCACCGTTTAGGTATGATCATAATCTCACTGGTTCTTCCAGTGGACAGTTGAATCTGAGCTCAGTAATTCGACAGCAACTGTTGAATTCTATGATGTGATGTGATTACATCTAACTGTCAGATAGAATATGAGAGTTAAGATTTTATGAATATTCAGAGAAAGACATTTTGGTCATTTTAACTTTCTTCGAATATTCGAGTTGATCGACGGGGGGTAACATGTAAGAATGATAAGTCGGATGATATAATTATTGATTAATTATTTCAGTAATTTCAATTTTACTAAGAGTGCAATATCATTCTTTTAGTGGAATAGAACGTGATTAATAAATTAATTTTGACTGATCAAGAGTTGACCATGTCATAATTAATTTATTGGAGCTTAGTTTAATAGGGTCTGATTAGGTTCCCTCGGTGGCTTCACTATTGTAGGCTTATACGGGCTTATGTATTGGGCTGTGTAGAAATGGGTTTGAGTTATGGTACTAGGGTTGGTAGAGTTTTGGAGTGTAAAGAGGTTACAAATAGTCTTCTAAGGCTATTTTTCTTAACCTAGTTCGCAAAGTGGCGAGACACACACTAAAGTTTTTAGTGTATTTTTCCTCTTTACAAAGAAACCCTAATCCTAGTGTAACCTGTACCTAGAGAAAGGTGACCACATACTTGCACAACTGCCATTGGAGAATACCGGGGAAAGCTTGATGGTTTGAAACTTTGATGGAATTAAAAAGTAGTTGGAAAAAGATTATTGTAAAGCACGCTACAAGGGTAACATCTCTTTCATTTTTGTGTGCACAAAATTATTTATTCCAAGTAAAATACATAGAATAGAAAATCCTGTAACGGGATGATCTAACAAGAAATCAATTTTTGTGAGTAGAACAACCCGAGTTCCAAACAATTGGTATCAGAACGTCAGGTTTTTGATACTGTATTAGTTGAGCGGTGTTAGATTTTATGTGATTTGATTGTTGTGAAAGACATTTTGTTGAACTAATTTATGGCCTTAGAATTTTTGTAGTAAATTCTTGTATTTGTATTATCGAGTTTTGTAACAAAAGGGGTGGATTATGACTCCAAGTTTTCCCTTTTGATTTTTTATTTTCGCAATAGAATTAGGGTTTATATTGTAATTGTAAAATCAGAGGACAAGATCTGCAGTTTTCAAATTGAAGGACTTTATGTTGCAAAATGCGGAGGACCTCTGCGATTTTTAAAATGAAGGACTACAAACGCAATTTTTGCTTGCTGCACCAAACTTCACCATCTTCATAGTGCAAGGACTTGCAATGCAATTTTACTAAAAACTTGGAAAAACCAACAGCCGCCTCACAGGTGATGCCGCTGCAGTTGACGCATGAAGGTGCTGCTGTCACGAACTTTCCACACTGGCGATGACGTTGGTTGTGCGGTTGCAGACGAAGAGGACGACACGGTGTCGCTGTTGCCATATGCGCGACGCGGTGGCGCTCTAAACGTTGTTGATGCGCAATCGTGGGGATAGTGGTGACACCATCGGAGTCTTCGATTCCTCACGTTCCTTGATCTTATCTCCAGTGAATGGTGAAGAAGGTGGCGGCAGCAAAGCCACATCACCGCTACAGTCTCAATGTTGGCTCCAGTGCGCGTGCAGTGTGGTTTCTGGAGGCGGCGCATTGCATGGAATCCTTAGCCATCTCCTGCGATAAGAAGGTTTCAGTTGGCGGTTGCGTGTTCTTCCAGAGATGGCTAGGTCTCCTATGGCGGCTGCATTTTACAATTTTTCTAGGTTACTGTTCATCACATGCATCTATACGTGTCTAATTCTTGGCCATTCATTCGCAAGTAACTTATAAGACGTGAGAGATGCTCTAAGTCATAACGGGGAGGGCCGTAGACTTCGCTCAAATGGGAGGCGGCTTTCTCCTCAATAAAATGAAAGGCTGCTTCTTGGAAGAAGATGGGTCCAATGGATTGGGCCGGTATTTGTGTTATCTCCAAGTTGGGCCATATTTGGGTGAAATTAAATATGACCCAGAAATTGTAAAATTGTCCATTTTAATTAATGGGAATATTGCACTGGTTACTTCTTTAAAGAAACCAAACTGATTTTTACTCTACAAAAAAAATATATTGAAAAATACGGATGCTGGTGTTCTTCTTCCCAGAAAGATGTTCTTCTTCTTCTTCCCAAAGACGTCATACCAACTCCCCACCACCACCACCAGACCACCACCGCCACCACCACACTGAAGAAACACCCGAGCACCACCTTCATCAACCACCACCATAGTATGGCCTCATCGAATAAATATTTTTGAAAACAGAAAAGCTGAAATACCCATAAATACAATATAATTTAAAAAATCAATCCTTGATGCGTGTCGCAATGCACCAAAATAATAAATAATTCCTTACTTGCTAAATATTAATTAATAATGTAGTAACGAGAGTAAGGGTCGATTCCACGAGGAACGAAAACTAATTTTAGTTGTTCGATCAATTAGAATGGAATGGGGGGCTTTGTTGTTTGAATTGCTTGAATGAAAACTATGCATAAAATAAATAATTAAATATGACTAGAGAAATAATATGAGAAGAAATCTTGTTCTCGGGTTTGGTTGTGCCCTCAATAAATGTTATACCTTTCCTTGTAACGTGTTTCTATCCCTAATTCAATTATCAATCATAAATAATCAACAAGCTCTGATTATCTAAATTCTTCCTTATGTGTATTGATTCAAAAAAAGCTCTTCGAACCAATTCCAGTCATTGACAATCCTAAACAAACTCTTAGGATTTAATGCACGTCTAGTATGAAAATTTAGAAGAATAGATTGAATTGGATCGTTAATTACACGAGCTCGAATTAATCAATCCAAGTTGAATTATTACTAAACCTGCACGAGACTTATTTTCTACTAAAGTAAAGATTCAATGACAATTACGGATCAAGAATCTAAACATAGCATATTCATGAATCCAAAGATCAATAATCCAATTGGCCAAATTAAATTATTAATCAAATAAACTCAATTGAACATTCAAAACATAATAATCCAACAATTGAAATAAAGGAATAAATTCACGCTACTAATTTGTAGGAAAAAAAAAAAAAACATAATCAAGTTAACACAACTTCCCCTTTGAACAATATATGAAATTTAGCCTAGTATGGTTGTGGTAGATTCTTCAAGTTGTTTCATGAATTCCACCGTTATTGATATTCTTGCGTTTGAAAATCTCTCAAGAATGCTCTATATTTTTCTCTCAATTTTTCTCAATGTCCAGCCTCCTTTTTGTGATAATTTTCCTTCTTTAATACTCTCAAAATCGTGCCCTAACTTTACCCCAAAGATATACCAAAGATAGACCTTGAATCAGATAAGGAAATTCCTTGGAGAGCAAGTTACGGCCGTAAATTTCCTTATCACGGCCGTAAGTTAGCTACTGAAAATTTTTGGAATTTGGAAGTTACGGCCGTAACTTTATCATTTACGGCCGTAAGTGTATTTCTGCCGAGAAGCGCCTGTGCTCGATGTTTTGGTCATAACGTTCTCTCCCGAAGTCCGATTGTGGTGATTCAAGTTGTGTTGGGAAGAAAACTCAAATATCTACAATTCTTTGTGAAATAGATCTTCCCAAATTCGAAAGTCTTCTATGAAAAAATTGAGCTTCAATCTATGACTAAAATTCATGATCACAATCCTTGCAGGTTTTTGATTTCCAACTTCATTCCAAACCTTCTTTGACCATAATTTTTGCATCTAATCTTCTTCCCACATGCCATTATTGATTTGCAGTTCTTTGAATATGCCCTTGAACTTCACTTCTTGATTTTTTTGTATTTCTTTGGTCATGTTTCCTTTCTTTTCGTTCTTTGCGATCCTGTATAACAAAATAAATGAAAATGAATTAAACGATACTTCAATAGGATCAAACTAATAATAAAATAGGATAATAATTGAATTAAATACATGCTAACAAATCACTTATCAAATCCCCCCACACTTAAACCATTGTTCGTCCTCGAATAATGATGTGAAAGAAAAGAAACATAATTCAAACAAAAAGATAGACCTACAATCGGAAAGTCAAGGTTACAGCCCACTTCTTTTCTTTTTAGCATGAAAATTCAATTGCATAACTGGAGTGTGTTAGTGTGTGCAAGAGATGCATCATCCAATATCCTCTGAACAAAAATGAAAAATCAATACCCCCGACCCAATTCATTTCCCAATGTGGCTTGTATCCTCCCATCTCTCGTGAGTTCTCTCTTAACCTCTATCAATGATTTACTACATGGGTGTTAGTTTTTGGCCAACTTGAAAGCACAGAATATAGACCAAGCAATTCAAACCACTCATAAGCATATGTAATGGGAGTTAATACCCTCACTAGATATTTCTCTCTTTGCACAAAGTGTATAAGGGTGAGAATTTTCACTCAACTCACTGCATGGAGAATCTATTACCACACACTGCTCAAATGTCATAACCGGAGCCAACAATAACACAAGTGCAAAGTAAAGGTCTTTATTTGGTTGTAACGGGGCTTCGAGTCAGGTAGGATAAAATGACATATTTAGGCTGAGTCGAGAAGGAATTTCGCAAACTAAGTCAATTCACAATGACATTACTTCCTTCACCCCTTAATATGAACTTCATTGTTTCCCGCTACCCAACTTTGTTCACACTTGAATCTCTTCTTTTTTTTTCACAAGTTGAGTGTTTGACATCCTCAACTACTAATTTTCATGACTAAACTTCATTTTCATTGCTTTTTCTCTTTCAATTTTTTTTCGAGTGCAGACTGCAACTTTTTCCCTTTTATTCAAATCATTACGCAATCACCAATTGGCTTGAGATAGAATTACATTCCCCTGAATTCAGTCCATTACACAACCATCATCCAACACAAGATAACCATTGCAACTTCTTAGACTTAGACTACAGCACGATCCTTAATCAAAAAAAGCTTGCGAATCCCTTCTCTATGGGTTCAAAACAGAGACAATGCGAAAGAAAGGGTATTTCTTGGCTTGTAGCGTGGCATAAAAATTTCAAGAAAAGGCTAAGGCTCAAAAGGGCTTCTATTGGTACACGTATCATGGTAGCCCCTTTTAGTAGGTCAAATTTGGTTTAACTTAATGCCTCTACTAAATTTTGCACTTGAGTCAAGAAGCTACAACGGCATGCAGAAAAGAGCACATCTAAGCACAAACCAACCATACAGGACACACATCAAAAAAAGCTTAATATAAAGAGTAAAAGTAGCTCATAGGCTCAAAAGCTCATAAATTATGGTTTATATGTGCTTCTCCCATCCAATTATGAGTTATAGGTCATTGCTCAGTCTTCATTCCAAAAACTCAAAATCTAGGGGATAAGGATAGAATGAAGTTACTCGGGGCGGTATTTTATCATATCAATTTTGGTTTGACTCAATTAGGTTGCAGAAATCTTTCAATTTGTCCCCATTTTCAAACTAATTCAGAAATTATTAGAAAAATTCATCTCTATGTGCTCATTCTTTGTCCGATTATGCAATTTAGGAAGTTTGTGGTTCAAAAATAATCATAAGTGAGGCCGCTTCCTATTATACCAAAATGTGGGTCTAAGCACAATTAAAAAAAAAAACTAACAAAAAAATTGAAAGAAGATGAATAAAACAGGGATATCAAAAAATAATAGATAATCATTCCCTCCACACTTGAATTTCACATTGTCCTCAATGTGGAGCGTGACAATACAAAACAAAATAGGGGAATGTGAATGGAATCAAAGGAGGGGTGTTGAGTGCATTTTACATGCATATTTCATATATTTTTGGTAATACTTTTTGAGTAATTTGGACAAATACCTACTTAATTGTGCATATTTTGTGGTTAAATAGGTTTACCAATCAACTTCATGGAGAAAACACAAGAAAGAAGCTAAATGGGTGAATACTTGAAAAAATTGAGGAGAAAAGAGTCAAATCCATCAAAGAGTCAAAATTAGAGGACCAAGCTGCAACCACGCGATCGCGTGGTAATGCTCAAGTCGCGTTCGCGAAGTCAAGCAAAAATCCAACCCGAGACTTATAATGCCAACCACGCGATCGCGTGGTCATAAAATGAAGCGAAAACCTGGGCCGACCCGGTGCGACCCGATTCGGCCCAGATGCTGAAGGACGCGGATCTTATGAATTTTGGGTGTTTTTGAGGTAGTTTTGGCAAAAATTTGAATCACTTTTCCCTCTTTGGAAGCAAGAAAAAAACCCTAGCTTTTCTTTTCTCTCTTTTGTTCTTCATTTTCATTCAATTTCCTCTTGTAATTTCTCTTGATTTTGTATAGTTTAGTTGATGAATATTGATTAAGGGGAGAAATACCAACATTATTGTGGAAGAATAGTGATATTTTGAAGCAAGAATCATTGGTGAAGGGAAGTGTTTTTGCTTAATCTTCGTATTTCTCTATTTATTTTACTTCATAGTTGAAATGATGTATTTAATTCTTGAGTTTTATTGTTATTTCACTATGGGCTAAACTATTTTGTGTTGGGATGTCGATGAAGCTTGACCTAGCTTAGTTGATTTTAATGCTTGTATTAAGAATTTAAGCTTTTTATTATCTTGTGCATTTATTGTTGTATTTATTGACTAGCATTTATTGTGGCCACATTTATGCTTAGGTTTCATGGAATGTGCAATTATTGAGAAATTGTTGTGTATTCTAGATCGATACAATATTTGCTCTAGGTTCTTGTTTAGGATAGAGATATACCTAAAACCCGAGATGACCCATTGAGTTATTTTCACATAGGTTTAATGCAATTGGTGTGTTTTTAATCGACATAGAGATATAGTAGGTTAATGCCACTAGTTAGGGTTGATTTCACTCGAGAGAGGTAATTGGCTAAGCTTGGAAAATCGGGTCTAACATGATTAATGAATTGCCTTTCTATTTGCTTGTTGATAATTCAATTAGGTAATGGTCAAGTGGAATCAAGAATCCCAACACTCCTTTATCATCTATTCATCACCAATTTTCTAGTTATTTATTTATAATTGCAACTTTAATTCTAGTACTAAAACTTTCCCAAAACAAACTCTTATTGTGTGTGTTTCTTGTTAAAATTAATTAAACTAGAGTGTAGTTGAAATAGACAATCTTTGTGGGATTGATAAACTGGACTCAATTAGTCCACTATCACTTGTATGCGACTCGTGCACTTGCGGTGTGTTTGTAGCGAACAAGTTTTTGGCGCCGTTGCTGGGGATTGTTTCTATTTAAAGTACATTTTAGTTGATATTAGTTTTGACTTGTAGTTACTTTTATTTCTTGTACAAATTTTCTTTTGTTTTGTTTAGTATAAGAAATCTTCTAATTTCTTGTGTTGTTCTAGGTTGTTAATTGTGCATGCGTCGAAGTAGAAGTCTTGATCTAGTTGAAATAGATACGGACATCGAGGGAACTTTTCGACGTAGGTTAAGGGAACAACGGGAATCTAGGAGACAACTTCTTACTGGGATGGAAGGAGAAAGAGTTAACATCGAGCTTAATGCTCCGGCTGCAATTCCTCCAAGGGGTGGAATCCCACCCGGTTTTATTCCTCAAGCGGCTAGAGCTCCAGAGCCCGTTGTTAATGAAGAAGACATGCTTTTTGGGGATTTCATGAATCCTCCTATTGTCGAGAATCAATCAAGCATTGTCTATCCCTCCTACAATCATCCAAATTTCCAATTTCGGCCGGATGTCATCAATTTATTCTCCAACACCATCTCATTCTATTGGAGGACCGATGAAAATCCACATGCTCATGTGGTACGGTTCCTAGAGATTTGTAGCAACTTCAACTATGAGGGTGTGAATGTGGAGGCAATCCGGATGAGGTTATTTGTACATACTTTGAAGGATAAAGCAAGAGAATGGCTTGACACTTTGCCTCCGGGGAGTATCACGACTTGGGTGGAGTTTTTCCAAAGGTTCACTACAAAATTTTTCCCACCATCTAGAGTTGCTAAACTCAAGCATGATATTACTACATTTCAACAATTCGAGATGGAGAGCTTTCATGAAGCTTGGGAGAGATTCAAAGACATGCTTAGGAAGTGCCCAAATCATGGGATTACATTGGGACAACAAGTCAACCGCTTCTATGCCGGGTTAACTCCTCCTTGCCGTTCAAATGTGGATTCATCCTCTAATGGGTCCATCAAGACAAAGAGCATTCGGGAGGCTTATGATTTGTTTGAGATCATGAGTGAACAAAGTGCAATGTGGCCGGATAGAAGTGCACCAAGGAGTTCTAGTGGTGCACGAGGGGGTGATGATTATGCACTTGTCTTGTCAAAGATTGATTCCTTAGCCAAGAAAGTGGAAGGGTTATCTACTTCAAACTCTCGGCCCGTCAATATGGTTTAAGCCCCTCCGGTATGTGATATATGTGGGGCTAATCATCAAAGCTCTATGTGTCCATTGGTGGCAAGTGGTTCTTCATCTACCGAGCAAGTTGCTTATGCTCAAAATTTCCAACGCCAAGGGTTCAATCCATATGCTCCTACATACAATCCCGGTTGGAGAAATCATCATAATTTATCTTATGGAAACAATCACAATGTGTTGAATCCAAAGCCATAAGAGAAGAAAGAGGGATGGGAAGAGGCTATCACTAAGTTAGCAAATCATCAATTGCAATATCAAGAACGCAATGATGCCTCTTTGAAAAATTTGGAGAAGCAAGTGGGCCAAATAGCTAAACTTCTCTCGGAAAGGCAACAAGGAGCTTTGCCTAGCAACACCGAGACAAATCCTAGGGAGAATGTGCAAGCTATTACAACAAGGAGCGGGGTGCAATTGCCCGAAATCACGGCCCCACAACCAACAACTCAATCAAACAAGGCTCCCATTGAAGAAAATGAGCCTATTCAAGCATCCGAACCAATTGTTGAAGTGCCAAAGGAAAGTGAGCCGGAAGCTTCCACATCAAAGGCCCCAACACCGATCAAGGCTTATGTGCCTCCTATTCCATTTCCTCAAAGGTTGCAAAAGCAAAAGCTTGATAGTCAATTTGGCAAATTTTTGGAAGTGTTCAAGAAGCTACACATCAACATTCCTTTCGTCGATGCATTAGCTCAAATGCCAAGCTATGCCAAGTTCATGAAGGATATTTTATCCAATAAAAGAAGGCTTGAAGAGCATGAAACGGTGATGCTAACTGAGGAATGTAGTGCCATCATTCAAAACAAGCTTCCTCCAAAAATTAAAGATCCAGGGAGTTTTACTATTCCATGCACTATTGGTGATGTTAATTTTAGTAAAGCTTTATGTGATCTTGGTGCTAGCATTAATTTGATGCCTTTGTCCATTTTCAGGAAATTGGAATTGGGAGAAGCTAAAGCAACCACCGTGTCTCTACAATTGGCGGATAGGTCTATCAAATATCCTTGGGGAATCATTGAGGATGTTCTTGTGAAGGTGGATAAATTTATCTTTCCGACGGACTTCATTATTCTAGACATGGAGGAAGATCATGACATTCCAATCATTTTGGGAAGGCCATTTCTAGCAACCGAGAGAGCACTTATTGATGTGCAAGAAGGGAAATTAATTTTGAGGGTGCAAGATGAGCAAGTCACCTTCAATGTGTTGAAGGCCATTAAATATCCTTCGGAGTCAAATTCATGCTTCCGGGTGGATGTAATTGATCATCTTGTGGTAAACTCTTTCAACCGTGAGATTTCTAAGGATCCATTGGAGTCGTGTATTGCCCACTCTTTGACTATTGAGGATGATGATCATGAAGTTGAACAAATGGCTCATTATTTGGAGGCATCACCACAATATCAACACAAGAGGGCCCCTTACTTCGAGGAGTTGAAAAAGAGTTCTTCACCACCCCTACCATCTCCCGAGAAGGCACCTACACTCGAGCAAAAGCCTCTTCCTTCTCATTTGAGGTATGCTTACTTGGGGGAATCTTCTACCCTTCCGGTCATTATTTCTAATTTATTGAATGAAAAGGAGGAAGATAAATTGCTTCGGGTATTGAGGGAGCACAAGGAGGCTATTGGATGGACCATCTCGGATATTCGAGGTATATGCCCTTCATTATGCATGCACAAAATTCTTATGGAAGATGAATTTAAACCTTCGGTGGAGCATCAACGTCGGTTAAATCTGAACATGAAGGAAGTGGTAAGAGCCGAAGTGGTGAAGTGGCTTGATGCGGGTATTATATATCCAATCTCGGATAGTGCATGGGTGAGCCCGGTGCAAGTTGTGCCGAAGAAAGGAGGTGTCACGGTGATAGAGAATGATAATAATGAACTTATTCCAACGAGTCCAGTGACGGGGTGGAGAGTTTGCATTGATTATCGCAAGCTCAACAATGCTACTAGGAAGGATCATTTCCCCCTTCCATTCATCGATCAAATGCTTGAGCGATTGGAAGGTCACTCTCATTATTGCTTTCTAGATGGGTATTCGGGCTATAATCAAATTTCTATAGCCCCGGAGGATCAAGAAAAGACAACATTCACATGCCCATATGGAACTTTTGCATATAGGAGGATGCCCTTCGGTCTCTGCAATGCCCCCGCCACTTTCCAACGGTGCATGATGGCTATCTTCTCCGACATGGTGGAGAAATTTATCGAGGTATTTATGGATGACTTCTCAGTTTTTGGTACTTCATTTGATAATTGTTTGAATAATTTGAAGATGGTGCTAAAAAGATGTGAGGATATCAATTTGGTTTTGAATTGGGAAAAATGTCATTTCATGGTTCGAGAGGGGATAGTTCTTGGGCACCGAATTTCAAGTGAGGGGATTGAGGTTGATAAGGCAAAAATTCAAGTTATCAAAAAATTACCTCCCCCAACCTCGATAAAAGGTATAAGAAGCTTCTTGGGGCATGTGGGATTTTATAGAAGGTTTATCAAAGATTTCTCAAAAATCACGAAGCCACTGTGTTCGTTACTTGAAAAGAGTGCAACATATGATTTCTCTAAAGAGTGTCTTCAAGCTTTTAACACTCTTAAAGAGAAACTCATCACGGCACCGATTATTGTGGCTCCGGATTGGAGTTTGCCCTTCGAGCTTATGTGTGATGCAAGTGATTACGCCGTGGGGGCGGTTTTGGGGCAAAGAAAGGACAAACTCTTGCATGTCATCTACTACGCTAGTAGAACCTTGACCGATGCTCAATTGAATTATGCTACTACCGAGAAGGAAATGCTAGCGGTGGTCTTTGCCTTTGATAAGTTTCGGTCGTATCTTATTGGGTCCAAGGTGATTGTGTATACCGACCACTCGGCCCTCAAGTATTTTTTGGCAAAGAAGGATGCCAAGCCGCGGTTAATTAGATGGGTTCTTCTCCTCCAAGAGTTTGATTTGGAGATTCGTGATAAGAAGGAGACAGAAAATCTTGTAGCCGATCACTTGTCTAGACTTGAGCAAACCGAGGAAATTTTGGATGAAGAGATAAGTGAGGTATTCCCAGATGAGCAAATTTTCCAAATCATGGATCTTCTACAAGTTGCTAGTGTGCCATGGTATGCAGACCATGTGAATTTTCTTGCAAGTGGCATCACTCCCCCGGACCGCTCGTATCAACAAAGGAAGAAGTTCTTTGCGGATATCAAGCATTATTTTTGGGATGACCCTTTGTTTTTCAAAAGGGGTCCGGATCAAATCATGAGAAGGTGTGTGCCCGAGGAGGAGATGGAGAAGATTCTTGAACAATGTCATTCATCGCCTTATGGAGGCCATTTTGGTGCCGTGAAAACTGCATCAAAGGTTCTTCAATCGGGATTTTATTGGCCCACTTTATTCAAGGATGCTCACACACTTGTGTCCAAATGTGACCGATGCCAATGATTGGGTAATATCTCTTACCGAAATGAAATGCCCTTAAATTCTATTTTAGAGGTGGAGATATTCGATGTTTGGGGTATTGATTTTATGGGACCTTTTCCATCGTCCTTTTCTAATCAATACATCCTAGTTGCAGTAGACTATGTGTCCAAGTGGGTAGAAGCGGTGGCACTCCCCACAAATGATGCTCGAGTGGTGGTGAAATTTTTGAAGAAAAATATTTTTACTCGTTATGGCACCCCTCGATCTATCATTAGTGATGGAGGAAAACACTTTTGCAACCGCCTCTTCGACTCACTTTTGACCAAGTATAGGGTCAAACATCGAATATCCACAGCTTATCATCCGCAAACAAGTGGGCAGGTTGAAATTTCAAATAGAGAATTGAAAAAGATCCTTGAAGTGACGGTGAATGCCTCGAGGAAAGATTGGTCCAAGAAATTGGATGATGCATTATGGGCATACCGCACCGCTTTCAAGACCCACATTGGTATGTCTCCATTTCGACTCCTATTTGGTAAAGCGTGTCATCTCCCGGTTGAGCTTGAGCACCGAGCATATTGGGCAACAAAAGTGTTGAATTTTGATATGGAGTTGGCCGGTGAGAAAAGACTACTCCAACTCAATGAGCTTGATGAATTCCGCCTTGAATCATATGAAAATGCCCGGATTTACAAAGAAAAGACAAAGAGGTGGCATGACAAGAACCTTGTGAAGCGGGACTTCCAAGTTAGGCAACAAGTACTTCTCTACAACTCAAGACTTCGAGTAAACTCCGTTCTAGATGGTCGGGACCATTCACCATTGCCCAAATCTTCCCACATGGAGCGGTTGAACTTTATCATGGAAGTAAAGGGAACTTCAAAGTAAATGGGCAACATTTGAAGCCATACTTGGGGGGTAATTATGAAAAGGAGAAGTCATCCATCCCTCTTGCAAACCCGGAGTAATTGTATCAAAAAGTCGAGCTTACGACATTAACCAAGCGCTTTTTGGGAGGCAACCCAAATTTCTACTCTTTTAATTACTTGTTGATATTTACTTATTGCATTTTTATTATGTCTAACTTGGTTAATCACCAATTTTGTAGGTTCGAAATTCTTTTTGAAATCCTAAGAAACTTTGTCCTCAACAAGTTTGGGGGAGATTGGCGTATCAAGATAATCAAAGCTTAGGTCAATTTGGAACATCATACATGCATCAATCCGGGGAAGTTCCATCAACCATTCCTTTCTTGTTATTATGCCGTTGTCAACATTGAGGACAATGTTTGATTTAAGTTTGAGGGTATTGGGATCATCTTCTTAATGAACATTTTACATTGTCTTGCCGGCCCTTAATGTCTTGATGGTTGAAATTGTTTATTTTGTTGAGAATATTGACATGCTAGAGAGCCTTGCCGGCTTATAAGACTTAGATGTTGAAATTGTTGTTAATTCATGAGTTATGACCAAATATGCTACTTGTGCTATTTTCTTTAAATGCTTATCCATGTAAGATCATATGTACATTGAGCACAATAGTCATGTTCAATTGTCGGTGAGTTTGGGAATTGTTGAAGGGCGAAGAGGTTAATGGAGTAGATGAACTAGGTTGGGAGCTTGTATTGTTTATTTGTATCAACCTATCAAACGTTTCTTAATACTCTAAATCTCTTGATCCTAATGTAAGACAAGTTTGGGGGTGGTCGACCCGGTAAAGGAGACGACCTAGACGTGTGGTGATTCCATGCATGTGGAAGTAAATTTTTGTGTGGAGTATCTTTCGCCAAGTATAAGCCAAGTAATGACCGTATGCTAGAGTTCTAAGCCCATTTTTATTTTTGCATTGCATTGCCCTATCTCGAAGCCTTTTTGACTCGAGTTATTAAGCCCGTAGGAGTATCTTGAAACTTGGTTCCTTAAGTTTGAAACTTGGGAGTCACCGGCCGAAAGCTCGCTACATGGGTCAATTAGAAAGCTTAATGAGTAGGGTACTCACACACACACATAAAAAAAAAGAAGCACATTATCATTGCATTCGCTTAATAAGTCTACCCCACTTCGTAGCCTTTTTGACTCGAGTTAATAAGTCCGTAGGGGTATTTTGAAACCTGGTACCCTTTGATCTAAAAAATCGGGGAGCTGCCGACCTAAAGCTCGCTACATGGGTCAATTAGAAAGCTTAAGGGAGTGGGGAAGTCACGAGCAAACATCATGTTAGTTGTTAGAAATCATGCATTTGTACTTGCATAAGGGCTTAGATGAATAGTGGGTTTGAATTGCTTGGTATAAACTTGAATGTCGAAGCACTCATTAGTGGAGAGTCACTGCATTTCTAGGTTGTTGAGATTGTCGGTAAAACACACCCATGCTTTAGTGGAAAAAGAAAGAGTGATTTGAGAAGTACCCTCTAGAATTGCATCCCGGGAGTGGAAAGAAAATTATTCATTGGTGGATGAATGTCACGAGTGGGAAAGGGAAGAATTGACCACTAATGTTGGGATAGTTTTGACTTGAAACCTATTTACTCATCAACATTCTTGAATCTTTTTGACGATTGACAGTGGCTATGCACACACGCACCTATCAAACATCAGATAAGCCAAACTCATTTTTTTTAGCATTATTTGGGAACATAATTGTGAATTAATTATGCAATTTCACACTCATGGAAGATTGCAAGCATCTAGCATTGTTCATCATATTGTCACTTTTTGTAGATGCATGTAAATATTCTTGCTCGGGACGAGCAAGAGTTTAAGTTTGGGGGTATTTGTTGAGTGCATTTTACATGCATATTTCATATATTTTTGGTAATACTTTTTGAGTAATTTGGACAAATACATACTTAATTGTGCATATTTTGTGGTTAAATAGGTTTACCAATCAACTTCATGGAGAAAACACAAGAAAGAAGCTAAATGGGTGAATACTTGAAGAAATTGAGGAGAAAAGAGTCAAATCCATCAAATAGTCAAAATTAGAGGACCAAGCTGCAACCACGCGATCGCGTGGTAATGCTCAAGTCGCGTTCGCGAAGTCAAGCAAAAATCCAACCCGAGACTTATAATGCCAACCACGCGATCGCGAGCAAGTCAACCACGCGATCGCGTGGTCATAAAATGAAGCGAAAATCTGGGCCGACCCGGTGCGACCCGATTCGGCCCAGATGCTGAAGGACGCGGATCTTATGAATTTTGGGTGTTTTTGAGGTAGTTTTGGAAAAATTTGAATCACTTTTCCCTCTTTGGAAGCAAGAAAAAACCCTAGCTTTTCTTTTCTCTCTTTTGTTCTTCATTTTCATTCAATTTCCTCTTGTAATTTCTCTTGATTTTGTATAGTTTAGTTGATGAATATTGATTAAGGGGAGAAATACCAACATTATTGTGGAAGAATAGTGATATTTTGAAGCAAGAATCATTGGTGAAGGGAAGTGTTTTTGCTTAATCTTCATATTTCTCTATTTATTTTACTTCATAGTTGAAATGATGTATTTAATTCTTGAGTTTTATTGTTATTTCACTATGGGCTAAACTATTTTGTGTTGGGATGTCGATGAAGCTTGACCTAGCTTAGTTGATTTTAATGCTTGTATTAAGAATTTAAGCTTTTTATTATCTTGTGCATTTATTGTTGTATTTATTGACTAGCATTTATTGTGGCCACATTTATGCTTAGGTTTCATGGAATGTGCAATTATTGAGAAATTGTTGTGTATTCTAGATCGATACAATATTTTCTCTAGGTTCTTGTTTAGGATAGAGATATACCTAAAACCCGAGATGACCCATTGAGTTATTTTCACATAGGTTTAATGCAATTGGTGTGTTTTTAATCGACATAGAGATATAGTAGGTTAATGCCACTAGTTAGGGTTGATTTCACTCGAGAGAGGTAATTGGCTAAGCTTGGAAAATCGGGTCTAACATGATTAATGAATTGCCTTTCTATTTGCTTGTTGATAATTCAATTAGGTAATGGTCAAGTGGAATCAAGAATCCCAACACTCCTTTATCATCTATTCATCACCAATTTTCTAGTTATTTATTTATAATTGCAACTTTAATTCTAGTACTAAAACTTTCCCAAAACAAACTCTTATTGTGTGTGTTTCTTGTTAAAATTAATTAAACTAGAGTGTAGTTGAAATAGACAATCCTTATGGGATCGATAAACCGGACTCAATTAGTCCACTATCACTTGTATGCGACTCGTGCACTTGCGGTGTGTTTGTAGCGAACAAGGGGACATGTTTTTTTTTGAATGAAATTAACTAATAAGGAAAATGACAAAAATGAAAAAAAAAAAAAAAAATAACAATTTGAGGGAGTAAAGAAACTCCCCTCTCGGGTTTCCTCCCGAGCAGCGCCTTTGTTTACTGTCTTTGGCTAGACTTGTTGTTTCCTCCTTCAACCGGGATTAGGTGGATTTCCAAAACTCAACTTCTTTTTTATATTTTTCATTAGGGCCTAGAAGACAGGGGCAAAAGCATGTCATCAGAAGTTGGCAATGTAATACACGAGATTTTACCTGGCTTTTCACCATTTCCACCAAGTTTGAAAGTTTCCTGTACTGAAGAATCAATAACATTAACAGAATGAACAGGATTATCATCATCAAGGTAGTTCACGGAATCATAAATATTAAACTGAATAATCTCATTATCAAATTCCATGGTAAGTGAGCCACTACTAACATCTATCTTGGTCTTAGATATTTTTAGAAATGGCCTGCCTAACAAAATAGGAGTAGAGTTGGGGAAGTAGTCATCATTCATGTCCAATACATAAAAATCTGCAGGAAATACTAACCCGCCTACTTGCACTAGAATGTCTTCAACTACCCCGTCAGGATAAGCATTAGAATGATCGACTAGTTGAATTATAACATTAGTTTCAATCAGTTTGTCAAGTTTTAATGAAGCATAGGTAGACCTAGGCATTACATTGATAGATGCTCCTAAGTCTATTAAAGCGCGATTTATTTTCTTATTGCCTATTTGACAAGGTATGGTAAACATACCTGAATCCTTGCACTTGGGAGGTAATTTTCTTTGAAGAAGTGCAGATACAGACTCACCCATTCTTACCATCTCATTTTCCTTTAGCTTTCTCTTATTGGTGCACAGATCCTTCAAAAATTTTGCATATCGGGGCACTTGCTTGATTACATCCAATAGGGAAATGTTGACTTCCACCTTCCTGAACATCTCCAGGGTTTCTTTTTCCTTGCCCTCCTTGTTCTATTTTGCTAACCTGCTGGGAAAGGGAGGTGGAGTTAGTTTAACATTTAAAGTGTAATCTATTTTTACCTGCGAGCTTTTTGAGGTGTTGTCGTTCTTCCCAACTTCCCTTCCCTCAACTTCCTTCTCTTCGATTGCGAAGATTTGTTTGCTTGGACCTTCAACCTCTTTTCCACACCTCAGGGTTATGGCACTCACGTTTTTGGGGTTCACCTCAGGTTGAGATGGTAGCTTCCCTCCGGATTGTGCCTCAAGTCTGTTGATGGCAGTAGCCATTTGGCTCATCTGATTTTCCAAACTCTGAATACTGGATTTGGTATCCTGTTGAAATTGAATTGTGTTAGAAGCCAAAGTTTTAACCATGTCTTCTAGAGAGATACCTGAGTTCTGGGGCATTTGTTGATACTGCCCCTGTGAATGGAAATTTCCTTGTTGTTGGAAATGCCCTTGAGGTTTGTTGGAGTTGAAACTCGGGGGCTTGTTATTCCCATAGCTTAGATTGGGGTGATCCCTCCAGCTAGGGTTGTAGGTATTGGAGTACGGGTTGTATTGCTGTTTTTGAAATGGAAACCCTTCTGCAGCCTTTACCCTTTCGCCATTCTCTTGCAACACTGGACATGTATCTGTTGGATGTCCAAAATTTGAAAAGATCCCGCATGCTTTGACCTGATTCGAGTTCCCTACAGCAAGTTTCTTAACGAGATTCGTTAGTTCATATAATTGACCTTCGATATTGGAACTACTTACCTCGTTCACACGGTGGACTTGCATATCCCTGTTGGAGTTGAATTGCTGAGTGTTCTCAGCCATGTTGGAGATTAAAGCTCGCGCTTGTTCCGGCGTCTTGTCCATGAGCGCTCCTCCACTCGCGGCATCTATCATGTTTCTATCCATCGATGCTAACCCTTCATAGAAATACAGCACCAGGAGTTGCTCACTGATCTGATGGTGGGGGTAGTTCGAAATGAGTTTCTTGAAACGCTCCCAGTACTCATATAATGTCTCTCCATTGCTTTGGCGAACCCCGCAAATCTCTTTCCTGATTGTCCCAGCTCTCGATGCAGGAAAGTACTTTTCCAGGAATAGCCTCTTTATGTCGTTCCAGGTGGTTACTGATCCAGATGGTAGACAGTATAACCAGTCAGTGGCAGCATCCTTCAGTGAGAATGGAAAGGCCCTCATCTTTATTTGTTCCTCAGTAATACCCGTGGGTCTCATGCTATCACAAATGACATGGAACTCCTTCAGATGTCTGTATGGGTCCTCATCGGGATGTCCTCTGAAAGTTGGCAAAAGATGGATCAGTCCGGATTTTAGCTCAAAAGTTCTTCCTTCTTCCACTGCCGGAAAAGTGATGCATAGCGGTTGTTGAGCAACATCCGTGGTAGGTAGTTGCTTGAGAGTCAGATTATTGTTAGCTACTGCCATTGGTTGTGCAGTTCTTCTTTACTGTTGAAAAGATCTCTCGATTTCTGGGTCAAAATCAAAAAATTCAAAATTAGTTGATCGAGTTTTACGCATATAAGAAAAGAAGAAGACATGCAAGAATTTTTTTTTTTTTTTTTTTTTTTTTTTTTTTTTTTGAAAAATTATAGAAATAAATTTAAAATAAAATTAATAAAAGAAATGCAGAAAAAAAATAAAATTCTAATTAACTAAACAACTAAATTGGTTGACCGTTCCCCGGCAACGGCGCCAAAAATTTGATGCTTGTCGCAATGCACCAAAATAATAAATAATTCCCTACTTGCTAAATATTAATTAATAATGTAGTAGCGAGAGTAAGGGTCGATCCCACGAGGAACATAAACTAATTTTAGTTGTTCGATCAATTAGAATGAAATGGGGGGGGGGTTTGTTGTTTGAATTGCTTGAATGAAAACTATGCATAAAATAATTAATTAAATATGACTAGAGAAATAATATGAGAAGAAATCTTGTTCTCGGGTTCGGTTGTACCCTCAATTAATGTTATACCTTTCCTTGTAACGTGTTTCTATCCCTAATTCAATTATCAATCATAAATAATTAACAAGCTCTGATTATCTAAATTCTTCCTTATGTGTATTGATTCAAAAGAAACTCTTCGAACCAATTCTAGCCATTGACAATCCTAAACAAGCTCTTAGGATTTAATGCACGCCTAGTATGAAAATTTAGAAGAATGGATTGAATTGGATCGTTAATTACACGAGCTCGAATTAATCAATCCAAGTTGAATTATTACTAAACCTGCACGAGATTTATTTGCTACTAAAGTAAAGATTTAATGACAATTACGGATCAAGAATCTAAACATAGCATATTCATGAATCCAAAGATCAATAATCCAATTGGCCAAATTAAACTATTAATCAAATAAACTCAATTGAACATTCAAAACATAATAATCCAATAATTGAAATAAAGGAATAAATTCACACTACTAATTTGTAGGAAAAGAAAATAACATAATCAAGTTAACACAACTTCCCCTTTGAACAAGATATGAAATTTAGCCTAGCATGGTTGTGGTAGATTCTTCAAGTTGCTTCATGAATTCCACCGTTATTGATATTCTTGTGCTTGAAAATCTTCCAAGAATGCTCTATATTTTTCTCTCAATTTTTCTCAATGTCCAGCCTCCTTTTTGTGGTGATTTTCCTTCTTTAATACTCTCAAAATCGTGCCCTAATTTTACCCCAAAGATATACCAAAGATAGACCTTGAATCACATAAGGAAATTCCTTGGAGAGCAAGTTACGGCCGTAAATTTCCTTATCACGGCCGTAAATTAGCTACTGAAAATTTTCGGAATTTGGAAGTTACGGCCGTAACTTTATCATTTACGGCCGTAAGTGTATTTCTGCCGAGAAGCGCCTGTTCTCGATGTTTTGGTCATAACTTTCTCTCCCGAAGTCCGATTGTGTTGATTCAAGTTGTGTTGGGAGGAAAACTCAAATATCTACAATTATTTGTGAAATAGATCTTCCCAAATTCGAAAGTATTCTATGAAAAAATTGAGCTTCAATCTATGACTAAAATTCATGATCACAATCCTTGCGGGTTTTTGATTTCCAACTTCATTCCAAACCTTCTTTGACCATAATTTTTGCATCTAATCTTCTTCCCACATGCAATTATTGATTTGGAGCTCTTTGAATATTCCCTTGAACCTCACTTCTTATTTTTTTGTATTTCTTTGGTCATGTTTCCTTTCTTTTCGTTCTTTGCGATCTTTTATAACACAATAAATGAAAATGCATTAAATGATACTTCAATAGGATCAAACTAATAATAAAATAGGATAATAAGTGAATTAAATACATGCTAATAAAGCACTTATCAATCCTCAAGACAACGATTCAGTTGAGGAGGAAATCAGTACTCCTTGTTAGCAGCTCAACGCGGTTCTTCGTATACATTTATGGTTATCGGTAAAAACATTGCATTTATGGTTCACTGATGCACAAAAGAAAATTATTATGAACAAATCTAAATCGTTGTCAAGAAGCTTTCGATCTGGGCACAATCCCCCGCCTCGTTGGAGATTTTACACGCCCTGATTGGATTGGTCAGATCTCCTTTTAGTGCTAGACTGCCCCAAATTAGCTTCAGATTGTACGTAGCCTAGGGGATTCTGTGGAGTTTTCCTGAAATACGAACTCATTTTCTCGTGAGTTCATTGGTGATTAGCTGGTCAATTACTGAGATTATTCAATATTCATTTTTTGGTTTGAAGGAAGCTTTTGGTTCTACTCCATCCTGGCTGCTTTGGCTGAGGAGTTCACTGATGCACAAAAGAAGAATTTTCGAATTTCCTTCAAAACAACTCTCCAACACATTCTTCTGAGCAGATCATACATAGCATTCCAAATTCTTCTTCAGGGAAATGGTTGAGCTGCTGCAGTGAGGAGTTCTTCTAATTGGGTTTTGAAGGTTTGATTTTGTTGATGGGTGATGGTGGTGGTTGTGGTTGTGGTTTGGTGATAGGTGACGGTGGTTGATGTGGTTTGGTGGTGATGGTGGTTGATGTGGTTTGGTGATGGTGGTGACTGGTGTATGAAAATTGTTTGGTGAAAAAATATTGGTGAAATGACGAGGAAAGATTGGAAGGTTTGGAAGTGGTTTTATGCCCAAATGGTAAAAATGTAGTGTATGAAAAGTATTTAGTTTTGTAAAGTATCAAACTGTGATACTTAAAAAAAATGTATGAAAACTATTTGATTTTTTGTTTAAGATAAAGTATCATAAAAATTTGTAAAGTATCAAACTCTAATATTAAAAAAAAAATTGAAAAATATCATAAGTATCATACTGTGATACTACAAAAAATAGAAAAAGTATCATAAGTATCATATTGTGATACTAAAAAAAATTGAAAAGTATCATAAGTATCATACTATGATACTAACATAATCATAAGTATCATAGTATGATACTAACCTATTTGAGAAGTATCATAAGTATTTTTCAGTTTTTACAATTTTATTATAAGTAATTTTCAAATTTTATAAAATTGGAGTAAATTTCAGTTTAACCCCTAAAAGTATGGTAATTAATTGCAATGTGGGCTAAATTGTTTAGCTGGGTCAATGCAAAGTGGACCGAATTTTTTAATGGGCTGAAATATTTAATTGGATCACTATATTTTGGAATTAGGGTTGAAGACTGAAGCTTTGTAGATTTAGACTGGACACTTACAAATGGGAATTGAAGAATTTGGTCGGCTTGTGGCTCATTGATTCTTTAATTTATTTGTAATATTGTGTCTAGGTTTGAGCCATAAATTATGTTCTTATTTATTTTATTATCGTATTTATTTTATGCTTTAATTAAATTGTGAATGAATGTCATAAATAACATGTCATGTAAATCGCATAAACACCACTCTAGGTACTATACTATCATGCATTGTGTTAAATTTTATTTTATTTTCTAAATGTTAGATTAGAAAATAAATATATTTATTAATAATTAAATCGATTTTAAGAGTTAAAATTGATTGGTAATTATTAAATTAAAACCCAACAGTTCAAAATATTAAGGTCCTGTTCTCTTTGCTGTTTTTGGGTCGTTTTCTGTTTTTATTTCCGAAAACACTAAAAACGTGTTCTCTTTATCATTTTCGAAAATACATTTTGGAAAACGAAAAAAAAATTGTACACAAAACGCAAAAACGTCCAAAACCTCGTTTTGGGCGTTTTATGTGTATTTCAATAAAAAATGGTCAAAACGCGTAAAACGCGTTTTGAGATTTTTTTTTAAAGAATTATCCTATCTTTGAATTAAACCTAAATAAAGTTTTATTTATTTATTTATTTTTGAAAATTATCCTAACTTGGAACTAAGCCTAACTAAAGTTTTATTGAATTCAATATCAACATTAAAAAAAATAAAATAAGTGAGAATTCTTGTTATTGTATTTCAAAAAATGCATTGATAAATGGACTCTAGTGATTTTGAAAGAACTTGCATTTTCTGGATTTTAATAGAACCAGAGCCTCTTCAAATCCCGAACATGACCAAATCGTGTTAATATAAACTCTTAGTGCCCACATTAGTGTGTTGCAGCTAATCATGTTTTCAGTGTATTGTGTGAAAGGAAATTTGAGTTTGAGCTAGTAGAATTCTGCATGTAAATTAATTAAAAATAGTCTAAGTAGTATTCTCCAAAATTTCAAATAGAACGTGTTTTCTAGCTTTTTATTTTCAAAAACAGTTTTCAGAAATGACAAACCAAACGCGTTTTCAGCAAATTTGAAAACAAAAATAAAAATAGGAAACACAGAACATTTTCGAAAGTGAAAATACAAAATAAAATACAAACAGAAAGCCACCTAAGTGAGTGATGGTGCAAAATATTTTGAACTCACGGCCTCCCCTATTTGCCCATTAGTAAAAATTTGTGTATGCCTCGTGCCAATCTAATTAGTCTCCCTATAGGAGGGCTACACTGTTTTAGTTACTGAATTGAGCCCAATTAGGTGATGATTTTTTAGGTTTGAATTAATCATGATTACTGATAAGTACGTTTTTCGTACTTATCTTGACTTTAAATTTAGATAATTGTAAGTGTTCTGGGATATGATATTTCTAATTATATGTTTATTTTGTTTGATTAAGGAAAATCCAATTTTGAATGCGTTTGGATGTAAAACGGAGAAAGTTAACTAAAATCGTGCAAAAAGGACCAAATTGCAACAATTCATAGATGAGACGAGTAACGAAATGAAGAACAAAAATGTCAAGGAATTAATTGCAAAATTAAAGACCCAAGGACCAACTTAAAATATTTGAAAAATTGAGGTCTTAATGCAAAATTTACTACCTAATTAGAATTGGGCTTGAAGACTAATTTGAAAAGGATTCCTTGGACTACAAGTAGGGGCTCGACAGAATACATATAGAAGGATAAAAAAAGACTTCTTGTGGAATTAGGGGTGATTAAATTGGTGGAATTAACGAGAGGAGCAGGTTGGGAGATTATACACGGCATTGAAGAAAGTTGGCAGCTTTGGGATACTTGAATAATATATATATATATATATATATATATATATATATATATATATACACACACACACACGCATATACATATTAGGAGACAGAACTTGGGGGGATTGAAAGAGGGCCGCTGGTCATTTAAAGTAGAAAAAAAGAGGCTGGTCATATACATTGGAAGAAGGCTGGGAATAATTAGAGGAGATTTATATATACACATGCACGGCAAAAGGAAACGAGGGAGAAGTCAGTATATACATACACACAGATTAGTGTAGTTTTCGGTAGGGGAATAAAAAGTAGGTCGGTTGGGAGTAGAGACATATATATACTGGGAGTAGAGACATATATATACATAATTGTGGAGCCTCCTGGGAATACTTCAGGGGGAAGAAGGCAGAATATATACATCTCAAAAGCTGGTCGGCTGGAATTATTTGAGGAAGAAGGCTCTCTGCTATTGGAATAAAAAGGAAGTGTCCGCCGGTGGAAGATTGTGGTGGAATATACATTGGAGTCAATTAAACGAACAGATTTTGGGATTTAATCGGATGATATTTATCAATTATTTTATTGATGTTAAGTTTTTATCACTGAACTTACGTAAACGTCTTCACTAGTCACTGAACTTTAAAATGTCGATTTTTGATCACTAAACTATGAGTTAATTGTCTCAGTAATCACTGAACTTATGTAAATGTCTAGTTTTGATCACTAAACTTATCAAGATGGTGGGCGTTAGTCATTGATTTGACTTTCATAACAAAATTGTCGACATGTCAAATTGGATTCTCATCACTTTCAAGGGACCAATCACGACACCCCAAATTGCTAAGTAAGGAGTTCTTAAGAATGTCTTCGATTGGTTACTAAATTTTTCAAAATATTTTTAATTAATGATTTATTGTATACAACTGATTATTTGAAAGGACGTTTATAAATTTTAGGTCAATCGTGTCATTTTTACAAGTTCAGTGATCAAAACTCGATCAAATCAAAGTTTAGTGAACAATCGAAAATGTTTTAAAAGTTTAGTGACTAATCGATGACCTTTTCAAAACTTTCTTATATTGTAATTTGGTGTGTCATGATTGGCGATTGAAGGTGACATAACGCCACGTGTACATTCAATCTACCACGTTGTCAATTATGTTATGAAAGGTAAGTCAATGACTAACTCAACATTTACATAAGTTCAGTGATTATTGGGATAATTAACTTATAGTTTAGTGATCAAAACTCGACATTTTAAAAACGATGACCAATCGAAAATATAGACATAGTTCAGTAATTATTGAGATAATTAAATAATAAGTTCGGTGATTAAAACACGACACTTTAAAGTTCAGTAAATTAACTCCAAAACCCGACCCTCGCCTCACTATCGGTTCCCTATTCTCTCTCCCATCTTCCCTCGATTTCTCTCTACCTACCGCCACTCCAACTGCAGGCCCCAACCTCGAAGTCAACCACCACCGCGGTAAGCCCTGCCCTCCCCTTCTCCCTCCAGCCCACACTGCCTTCTGAGCTTGCACCCACACCACGAACACTAAGGCACGTACACACAAAACACTTACATGTGAACATTGCAATATTATTGTGTATATGAATTTATATATATTGTATAAATGTATAATTTCAGTTTTGAAGTATCAAGATTTTAGGTTATTTTGATTTGAATTGTTGTATGTACATATGTATGTATCTGTGTAGGTATGTATGTATATGTTGTATGAGTGTGTATTCTTCAGATTTACGAATTTACACATTTAATTGAAATTCCTTAGTTAAAGTTTACATTATAATGGTAATTTTTTAGGTTTAGAATTCTTAGAAAAATACTTTATTTATGAATAAATAGAATTTTAACTGGTAATTTTGTAAAGTTAGGTTATGCTATGTAAATTCTTAGTTGAGTTTGATTTATATGATAAAAATACTTTCGAATGTGCATCAAAAGTAATCTTTTGTTTCCACATGATGTTATGTGTTAGACATAGCTTAAGATCATTTTGGGTTGAATTTGTAAATCAAATTGAAGTTTCAACCTTGGTTAGGACTTTTAAATGTGTTTTCGAACTAAATGTTATATTGTATAAATGAACGGATATAAATAAAGATTGTTAGGCATGTTGACATCGCGAGCATTTAAGACTCTTCCAAGTTGCAAAATTTAGATAATGTGAAATACTAAGGACGTAAACTTCTCCATCTTCACCAAAGTTGAATATCAATGTGGAATTAATGCACTTAAGTGACCATCTTGCAAATTTACTTGCTTTGATGATTTTCGTTTATTTTATACATGTATGTGTTATTAAGGAGATATTCAAGTATGCATGTTATTATGTCATTACATCAGCAAGCATGCATCGTCATCGAATTTGGGAAGTCATGTTTTTAAATGAAAAATGTGTAAAAGTGCAAGTTTTGTTCAAAAGTTATGTATCCCAAGTTTTTAGAAAGAAAATGGGTGTACTTCTATGTCATGAAAGAAGTGAGTGGGAAATGAGCCGTTTAGACCAACGGACTCGAAGAAAAAAGTTAAACTACATTGCGGTGGAAAAGTAAGGGTTAAACCACATTGTGGGGATGAATATAAATGATTTCTACCGCTTTACAATGGAATGAAGTACCACAATGCAGTGGAATGAAAGTGAATGTTAAACTGGTTTATGATGGAATGAATACGGTTCCAAATAAGGAATTGTCCAATGCTATCTGATTGGCTAGAAGATACATCAAGTGAACTCACTATAGAAATGAATTTAAGTTCTGAAATGTTAAAGTGAAAGTTTCAAAAGTTTGAAAGTTTTGATATGTTAAAAGTCAATGGGGATACATATTTCAAGCTGTTTAAAGTATTTCACATTATAAGCATGCATTACATGCACAAAATTTGCTTGCTGAGCTCTATAGCTCACCCCTCCCTTTCCCCCATTTCAGGCGATGAAAGTCAGATTATTTAAGGAGAGCATTTGAGGGCAAACTCAGACAGTATCACATATATTCTTTTTAAAATAAATTTAAACTTGAATTTACTTAAGTTTTCATTATTGAAATTGTTTAATTGGATTTACTTTTTATTAAGTTATGGTATTATATTAGTAGCTAAAAGTTCCTTACTTTGTTAGATTTAATTTATGGATTTGATATTGCTACTAATGTGGAGTTGGGAAATAATCTCAAATGGTTCAGTTGCGGTTGAATGTTGAATAAATTGTGTTTTTGATAATTTTTAAATTTTTGTTGTGTTTATGATATCCATCTACAGGTTGGTTAATTCCAGTTTATAAAAGAGATTTTACCGAAATTTCCTTAGAAATTTTCAATACAGAAATGAAATTTTTGATACTTATAATGATTTATTTTCCCATTTAAAGTGAAGCAACATTAACATAAAATTGATTTCTTGTGATAGATCATCCCGTTACATGATTTTCTGCTCTATGTATTTAACTTGGAATAAATAATTTTGTGCACACAAAAATTAAAGAGATGTTACCCTTGTAGCCTGTTTTACAATAATCTCTTTTCCAATTTCTTCTTGATTCCACCGAAGTTTCAAACCTTCAAGCTTTCCCCGATGTTCTTCAATGGCAGCTATGCAGGTGTGTGGTCAATTTTCTCTAGGCCCAGGTTACACACACTACAAACTTTAGTGTATGTCTCGCCACTTTTCCAACTAGGTTAAGAAAAATAGCCTTAGGAGACTATTTGTAACCTCTTTACACTCCAAAACCATACCAACTCTAGTACCATAACCCAAGCCCAGTTCTGCACAGCCCAATACAGGTAATAAGCCTGTATAAGCCTATTATAGTGAAGCCATCGAGGGAACCTGATCGGACCCTATTATACTAAGCTCCAATATATTAATTATGACATGGTCAACTCTTGATCAGTCAAAATTAATTTACTAATCACGTTCTATTCTACAAAAAGAACGAGATTGCACTCTTAGTAAAATTGAAATTACTGAAACAATTAATCAATAATTATATCCTCTAACTTATCATTCTTACATGTTACCCCCGTCGATCAACTCGAATATTTGAAGCAAGTTAAAATGACCAAAATGTCATTCTCTGAATATTTATAAAATCTCAACTCTTATCTTCTATCTGATAGTTCGATGTGATCATATCACAGCATAAAATTCAATAGTTACTGTCGAATTACTGAGCTCAGATTCAACTGTCTACTAGAAGAACCAGTGAGATTATGATCATACCTAAAAGGTGACGGATTCCATAATACGAAAATATGTTCCTCATTAGTTCACTTTAATTCCCAAAGTACTGAGATATTGATCAGCAATTTGATCTCACCCATTGATACCTCAAAGAACTTCAAGTTAGTAATCGAAGTCCATTATCCAATTAGCATTAAGGTCCCACGTACGATAGTCAAGTGAAATTAAGTTTGTATGGTCAATTTCACAAATTAATTTCACGTGATCCAGTCCAAAACGTTCCAAACGTACTCTCAATTTTATTACCAAAGTCAAAGATAAAATTTAATAAAACCGAGACAACCTTATTAGAATAAATTGTCCATATTTATTTACTGATCGTGGACGTTAGTTTTAGATCGAATTACAAATTGAATATTTCTATGTTTAACAACTTAATCACTCAATCTGTAATATCAAATCGATCTACGGACAAACACAACTTCATATTAATACAATCAATTAATATTTTATTTCAAATGCCGTGAATTATACTCTATGGGCATATATAATTCCAATAATCTCCCACTTGCCCTTAGAGTATACATGAAACATCGAATCGTCCATCTTATCAACATCATCATTACATTAATGATTATGTTCCCAATCAAGATAGTAACTCCTTTCGATGTAAGTCACGGTTGTACAACAAACAATCCAAGATTGTATTATACTCAACCAATTAACCACCTTATCTCCCATTTATATTCCAATTTTGACGACTCTCGAGAGTCCTGGTCAAATCAGATCTTAATTAGTTTTAATCCATCAAATCACAATCTGAATAGATAAGCAAATATTTACTCGTTTTCCAAAAACCCCTGAGTATTATATTCTAATTTTGACGACTCTCGAGAGTCCTGGTCAAATGAGATCTTAATTAGTTTTAATCCATCGTATCACAACCTGAATAGATAAGCAAATATTTTCTCGTTTTCCAAAAATGCTTGAGTGTATGCTTTACCTCTATTCAATGATCTGATCCTGGATCAAACTAATAATCACCAACAATATCCACAGTATAAGATATGACATATCTAGTGCAAAGTAAGGCTTCCTATAGTTGGAGCATAAGGAGCATTCTCTATCTTACCATGAGTCTTAGGAGAATACTCATAAGATAGATAAAGTCCACAAAGAAAGTTATTCTTTTTGGGACTTGAATATTGCAAATTTAGATAGTACCTTATTATTACATGAAACTTGAGACTATACTATTCCATTTTTCTCCCACTCTAAAAAATACGGATGTCTAGAAAAACTCCTTAAAGTCTAATTGCTGGTACCAACTACTATTTAATGAAAATACTCTCACATTTAAGTAGAGTATCATTCAAATAAATAGTCGCGAAAACTGTCTCATCTTTCTGTATTCACAAGTATACTTAAGATATAACAAGATTTTGATCAAGAGCATGTATCACAATGGTTCGATCAAATTCTATATTCCATATCTTGAACAATTACCCAAATCCAAAGTTCGATACTTGTAAGTCATGAACTTTAATTTCATGGTATTTATTATGAACCCATCAAGTTACACTTTGTAAATGATTTTCTCAAGATGCATTCAAGAAACAACGTCTTGATATCCATCTGTCGTACCTCATTTTCACAATGAACGACAATGGATAAAAGATCCAGGTAAACTTTTGCATGGCGATTGGCGAGAAGGGTTTCACAAACCCAGAGCCATAAGCCTTGCGTTGAAGGCATCAACCTTCTCATCTACCATTCTCCAATGTTCTAAAATGCATAATACGTTATGAGGCGTTGAGATTGAGAATCAAGAATCACAAGTTTAGGCGTGTCAATGCGAAGAATAAATGCCATAATGCGTTTCGTATTTTTAATATTATTTTAATTATTTTAAGAAATTAAATATATTTTTATATAAAAAATAGATTTTTTACCCTAAATAATAAAAAAAATTCCTTAAATAATATTTTTAGGCGCGCTTAGGTAGTCAAAAAAAATTTTGATCGAATTTTTACGCGCATACCACTTATTCGACCCATTTTGGCAGCTTATCACGCCTAGGTGGCGTATTTTGGCACATTTTAGAACACTATCATTCTCTTATCATCTTAAAGAATCATCACACCTTATAGGTTTGACCCCATTAGTTGTGTCTACAAATATCCAAACCTTGTTGTAGTACAAGGAATCCAATTCTAAGTTCACATTTGCCTTCCATGACTTCAATTCCATAACTTCTACCACTTCCCTAAATGAGCAAGAGTCCTTCTCTTATTTCAGTAGAGACTGTCTAAAAAGACTCTCTATAGAATAAGTGTCAAGAAGATGGTCTTACAACCCTCCCACTCCAATTAGTCGCTGGAAGTGTATTTCCATTATGTCTAAACAGAGTTACTTCTTCTCCTCCCACTACTTGCTCATATCCCTTAGTGGGATCAACCTTTCCACTACCTCCTTATGAACATAAAGAGGAAGTTGAACAGTGAGAACTTCTTCGACTACAACCTTTGGTTTTCCCCTATCCATTGGGATCACCAGGAAAAAATAGTGGTTGAACTACTTGCCCATTTCTCCCACTAGGATCTGTAACCATCGGTTCCATAGGAAGTTCCAAATCATCAAGATTAATTCTATGCGAAAATATGGAATCAAGTTGTTTGAACTACGTTCTAACATATTATCCAATAGAATTTTACTTGTGGATTTGTATTCTTCTAGATGCCTTTTCCTCTAAGAAAGTTACATTTGTACTCAACAAATACTTTCTTGATCAGAGGACTATAGAAGAAATAATTTCTATTTTCGTTGTATACCTTATAAATAATCAAACATACATTGTTGCCTCCATTTCGTCAATCCTTCTTTTCAGCTTGTGCGCCAAAAGTCACAAAATATGAATGTGGTATAGACTGGGCTTGCACCCAGCCACAACTCTAGGGTTATTTCACGAAACGAATAAATGGTACTAGGCTATGAAGGAACTTGACTATCTCCAGTGTACATTCCCAAATGAAACTAGTAATGAGGATAACTCATCATTGATTTGGTATTATTTTGTTCTCCTTTTTTCGATAAATGGTTCCTAAACTCATATGAGAGATATACAAATCTCGATCAAATCAAAGTATCTCGATTCTCTTAATCACTTCTCAACTTCTGTCCAAATTCTAGAATTTCTTCAATATTTCGGATCAATGAGATATTAAGGATAGAATCGAGATCTAGAGTGATCATCAGTAAAAGTAATGAATTACTCGCACTCTCTCATACCTTGAGCACAAAAGGATCCACACATATTGAAGTGTATTAAACCCCAAACTCTTACGTCCATTTAATGTATGAGGACTATTGATTAACTAATCCTCTAAACAAGATTCAGAAAACAGTATAGATTCCACCTTTGATCTTTTCGAGGTCCATCCCTTACTAGTATTAGAATCAAGTTTTGGATAAGTGCGACCAAGCCTAAGATCTTAATCATTTTGCCCTCTAAATGAGATTCATAAGCCCACATAGATTCCACCTCCAAAATAATTAGATATCTATCTTTACCATTGTTTGAATCTTATTTAGATAAATATGATTCTCTTAAGATCTTATCAAAGAGTCATTAATACAAGGAATCACTAATCCCTTAACATTTGTGGTAATATTACACAAAGAAACCATTAATAAGACTTTAAGATTGGTAACCATTTGTCTTGCAATAATAAGAGCATTATTTAACTTAATTAGAACTAATAACTGGAGATTAAGTGCTAAATAATTCCGCTCAAATAATAGAAAGACAAAATAACAATCAAAATTGTTTTGCAAACATAAAAATCCAACGGCTCTTTCCATATTACCGTACCCATGCTTATCCTTATAGTATACTCTTTCTCTGATTGAGCCATTTGGTCACCTAGGACCATATTGCAACAACTTGCAACTGTTATTAGTTAATCTAGAATCTATAATCAAGATAGACTCAATTACTAACCATAACACAATGAATAGAGTCTTACTCCATTATAAAGTTTATAGGAAATGCTGCTACTCATTAATCCTATCTTTGCTCAAAAGCAAAAAGGTTGGAGGGCCTATCATACTATCTGTTGCTTTAAAATAATCTCTACTCTATGAATAGCTTATGTTGAATCTTTCAGGGACACGTTCATCCTAGTGAGTTTAGTTTACACTGAACCACGAGAGATCATCTTAAAAAAGATTTCTCATGCATTATGTCACATGAACCAATGTTTTCAAGTGGAACCTCCACCACGTTAAAGTGACCAATCATGTCTTACCAAATGGTCTCTTGCAAAAACGCGATCAATTCATAAGTAGAGATATATTATAGCTTGATAGCATATTTTGTATAACTCCATCATTAAAATGTTCAAATTATCATAAATACCCTCCCATCGAGAAAATAAATATGGTATCCTATTTTGATGTTTTTATTGCGAAGTACTTGATATGAGAATCAAAACTATGCAATAAACCATCTCATCAAAATAATACCATTTTCATTGGAAGATTTATGATTACTATTGAACAAAGATCTCCTAGCACAAACAAATGTTATAAGTGGAAAGAATTATAACGAGACATGTTGCAGTTTTCACCAATTAGTTGGTGATGTCTAAACATATAACTAGTTGTTGAAAATAGTACATTCAAATAAAATAAATGTATTAAGCAGGAGTTACATATGTGATGAATACTTTCATATATGATGCATGAAGAAAAAATTATGTATAAGTAGACCCAAAACTACTATAATATGACGACAACCTAAAACCCCAAAATCTTAAACACGTTTCTCTATAGGAGAAATAAATGTGATTTATGGTTAGGCTGGGACCCTCCTACTAAATTAAATATATCTATCATCTCATGCAATATTTAATTTATAGTCATTAAAATTTGGTCATCATTGACATCGTCTGGATATTCTATAGGAAGTCCTCGTCATGTCCTTGATTTAAGTGTATAACCCCTATATTGATAATATTTCAAGAACCAAATTAATTACATTACCTTCAAGGTAATTGTTCGGTGTGATTCCCGAAAGCGCACGGGATCGTTGACAAGTAATAATTGTGATGAGTTGAGAGTATCGTTCCCACGAGGAATAATGTCTAGTCCTAATTATCAGTTTATCGTCGATTCAATTAATGAAAACAAATAAAATAAAAAGATGGTTTTGTTTGACTATTCTAACTAAAAATTGCGATGAATAAATAATAAATAAAATAAAAATGTTGAGGAGTTAAAATATGAATGGGGAGCATGTATTGGAATTCGAATCCACTTGTTACCATCTATCTCAATTCCACAATTTGTAGTTTAAATCATTCATGCGTTGCTTGACAATTGATAATTCACATGCAATTAATTTTCTTTTCCAAAACAAATTAAATATATCCTAAACATGAAACGAATATATTCCTAGTCCGAATACGAATGTTTTGAACGTATTAAATCACACAATTATCATTTAGATTGCACATGTCATAGTGTTATTCCTAACATCTAGTGTTCATGTGTTGACCATGCAATGTTCCAACTTATTGTGTGTAACGCCCCGGGTTCTGAACACCTGGGTACGCCACTTCATCGTTTAAAAATTTACTTTGAAGATAATAATTTAGCGGAAAATAAATTAAATTGAAATTCCATTCCACATAACTTTATAAAAAATGATTCAAACGGTCAGAATAGTTTAAACATGGAAAATAACTTGAACATAACATAATAAAATAATTTTATAATTTCAAATAAAACATTCTAAATTCTTAATAATGGCCACCATCGTACACCCCGCCGCCAACTCTATCATCTACAAAGTTTTATTTTGGAAAACGTGAGTATTTCATAGAAATACTCAGTAGACTCGCGCATAATAATCATTTAACATTATAAATCAAAACACATAATCATGATATTCAAGTCTCAGGTGTCTAACGATCACCAGTATTCTCATGAACAAGTAAATAACATACAAGTTCAAGTCTCATGCATTTAAGCAAGTAAATTCTCGTAACATAGTCTCATGCTTAGAAAGCAAGTAATTCTCATGAACACAATCATACATGCTAAACTTATAATTCAAATAATTATTGATGCACACTTTTGAAAAACGTAAATTTGTAGATTAGAGTCTACCTTAACGAGTGTGGTTGAGCGGGAATGACTTAAATCTTTCAAATCTCCTTACGCCTCGTCTAGCCAATAAGTTACATTAATCTTTTGAAATTTACAGTTTAAAAATGATAATTTACAATTTGGGGACTGAAATGATCATTTTCAAAAATTGGGGCTAAAATAAGTAACTTTAAAACTGAAGGGGCTGAATTAAAACATTTCAAGCTAAAAGGACTAGAATTAAACTATTCAAAGCTTGAGGGACTGAAATAGCTGATTTTTAAAACTTGGGACTAACAATATATTTTAAAAGTGCAGGACTAATTAGAAATATTTTTTTAAAACTCGATAGAGGCTAAAATAATATATTTTGAAACTTAGGACTTAATCACACAAATAAAAGTGAAAGGGACTGAAATAAAACATTTTAAAAACCTGGAGGACTTAAATAATGAAATTAAAATAAAAAGGAAGCTAATTGTTGGGGCTGAAATGAAAGGGTTGAAATTTGCAGGGGCTGAAATAAATAACTTTTCGAACTTGGGGGTTAAATAATGAAATTAAATAAAAGGGCTGAAATAATTGCTTTTAAACTAGAAGAGACTAAAATAGATAACTTTTAAAATTTGGGGACTAAAATATATAATTTATAAAAATTAAATTATATACTGATACATATATCACCCTCTCTCTGTTTATCACACATTCAGGCGAAAACAGAGAAGAGGGCGATCGAGCCCGCCCGTCACCGGCGCTTCCAGCGCTGTCGTCGCCGTCGTCACATGGCGGCGACAAGGGTTTGAGGAAGAAAGGAGTATTCTTGGGTGCGAAAACTGAGGCTTGGGATTGGGCTTTTGGGGTTGCGATTCCGGCCATAACAGGTGGAGGTTGAAGGTAAGTGATTGGGTTTTATTTAATTCTTGGCTCTGGGTTTTTATTTGAGGAAGGTAGTGATGGGTTTGTCGTTGGCTGTGATGTGGCTCGGTGGATGGCTGCTGTTGGTTGCGGTGGTGGAGGCTCGGCTGGTTTGGTTGTTTATAGTTGGTGGTTTTCTTGTAATGTGCATGATAATGGTGGAATTGAAGGCGGAGGAGGTGATGCTCGATTATTGGTGGCGGTTGGTCAGTGATTTCCGGCGGTGTTGGTGGAAGAGGTGATTGTAAGGTTCAGTTGGAGCTGGTGAAGGGGCAATAGTCAGTGGTTTTGAAAATTGGATTGTGACAATTTGTGGCCCGACTAGGGATTCAGTGAACGGGCAGTGAATACTTCTTGTGGTTTGATTGTTGTTGAATAGATAGAGGTGTGGTTGGGTGTTGAAACGTGCGGTTCAGGGAATGAATTGTGGCTAGTTAATGGTTAAAGGCAGAAAACATACTTAGGGGAATTGAACTTTGAAAGGTGTCATGATTTTGTGTCGTGAATGCAAGGGATAGGGATCCAATTAATAGTTGATTTAGGTGTTAAACATGGTAGTTTAGGTTAAATCTGGATTTATGGAAAATTGTGAGAATTTTGGAAGTGAATATGGTTGTGTAAGGAAATACTTGGAAAATAAGTTGTTGATTTAGTTGGGCCAAGAATGACTTATTGGGTTTTTAATATAATTAATACTTGGGCTTTGAAAATAAACTGTGATATTGAAATATATTTGATAAAAATTAAAATTTGACTAAGTATTTGAATAAATTAAATTTTCCACTTAACTGGCTAGACGAGCACGCGTTTAAAAATAAAATAACTAAATGATGGGCAAGGTCGAAGCGACACGCTTTTAAAATATTTATTTGAATAAAATCACGAAAATTCTCGGTCGCTACAACCCTACCCCCTTAAAATAATTTCGTCCTCGAAATTTTAAAATTTCTTGATCTAAATATATCTGGGTATTAAGCCCGACTTCTTTCTTCTTTCTTTTCTCAAGTAGTTTCAGCACTACCTCGTCTACCCCATTGGACTTTGACTAGAGAAACCTCTTTACCAATCTCTACTATTTCTTTAAGAAATCATATCACACCATAGTAATTAATCAATATGAAGTCTATCCTCATCTTCTCAAACCTCTTATATTGAATGACCCAAAATCAGTTGTATCATTAGAAATCACATGAATATTCTTCCGTGTAATATGCATAGTAACATGTTATCCACAAATCAGCATAATATCATCAGCTTAACGTATACGAGAATCTATTCATATAGTACATTTTTGCATCATCTTGTTTTCTAACATCTTCCCCTATACATCACCAAAACATATCACAAAATTCAATTAATATTAATAAACAATTTGTTCCCAAGTAACTAAGATTCTGCTCCCGAATGCTGCAACATTTTCTACAATATATAACTTGGTATTTCCTATGTATACCTCAAACGATCATATAACTCCACATATACACTGATACTTAATCAATTGCACACTTCACCAATCAGGATGTTTATAAATAACAATCTCCAAAATTATCAAAACTTTAACTCCAAATCAATACTCTGTTCAAGATTTCACTCATGCTTACCTAAGCCGCAACGTAAATAAACAACCAATAACTTTCAACCATCTTATACTTGAAAAATAATAGTTCCTCATTATTCATGGGTCAACCAAAATTCTCTTTTCAAAAATCTCGAACTGTCTCCAAAAAAATCCTCAAATGTTCGTCGTATTGTTTACTATCTCTAGGATAAACCAAAATATCGTCCATGAATACAATGAAAAAAAATGTCCAATTAATAAACAGATTGAACAGAGCATTTTAAATACATTACAACTTGCTGCAGTAGATGAGTGAGTCATATACTATGCATGTGGAAGTCATTGATATTAAAAAAACAGGATGTAAGATTAGATAAATCAGAAATTGCTGACGTAGTTAAGTAATTAAATAAGTGCAAATTATGTAGTTAAGATCTTGTGCAACCATTAAGTCCAGCAATCTGTGGAAGGAAAACGACATTGTGTATACATTTTTCTGTTGAAATTAATTAAATCTGTACAAAGCATGCATGGATCAGACTGTGTATACTATCTTACCAGTGTGATACAGATTTTAGAAGATGAAAATACGTAATGAACAAGAGACCTCAACATATGAGCATGCTTTAATTTATATCACAATAATTATAAATGAAAAATGAAATAATTAATTAAATCACATATAAATAAAGAGACCTGAACATATGAGTGAGTCATATACTATGCATGTGGAAATCATTGTTATTAAGAAACAGTGATGAGGTTCGAATCGGGGAATCTCGTCGAACAACGCAGAATAAAGAAATTAAAACATAGGAAAGATATAGTTCAGATTTAAACACAAAAATAAAAAAGAACACAGGAAATAAACAACAGAATTAAAGATAGATCGATGATAAAACCTTGACCCGACAATCACGACGCAATTAATGACGATGCGGATTGAAGAACTAAGATTGATGAACGCCACAAGGACTCGTCAATTTTCTTGATAAGATTCTAATTGGAAACGCCACAAATATTCTCGCGAATATTTGATAAGTTCAACGCCACAAATATTTCACAATATTTGATAAGTTGGATTTGTTCTCGAAGAATACAAAAGGGACTCCTCAACCTTTCAATTGGAGAAAACGCTCTCAACTCAAATTCAATAATCTCAAAACTAAAACTGTCTTTTACAATCATGGAAAGGAATATAAATAAGAAATTAACCTAGCCACTAATTGACTCAAAATAGAATTCTAATTAAGCTAAAATACTAAAATAGGTAAATAACTTAAAAACCGAAAATAAAAAAAAAAACACGAAATCCTGAAAAGCCAGATTTACGGCCGTGATGAACTCATTTACGGCCATAAATGACTTTCTGCTTAAGACTTACGACTGTGACCATATTTCTTACGGCCGTAACTATGAAATTCTGTAATTCTTTAGTTAAACCCGAGGCGGAGTTACGGCCGTGAGGATTATTCTTTACGGCCGTAATGAAGCTTCTGGTCATCAAACTTTGCTCATTTGGTTCAGCTCGATCCATTCGCCCTCTCGGCTCGACTCCAACATGAAACTTTCTCCGTTTTGCACGTAGATCACTGTTATATTACCGATGGCTCGACTTCTCCCTTCGATGCCTGGTCCAGATCATATCATACTCCCTCTCTTGAAAAGGATTCGACCTCGAATCCAATTTTGGTCGGCTTTTCAAACTCCTCCTGCTTTTCTAGGCTCGATGATCATGTTTATACCTCATGCTTGCTTTCAACCTTTTGGGCTGCCCATTTTTCTCCTTTAACTTTTTCGACTTTTTGGGCTGCTCATTTGTGCCAACAAGTTTTTTTCTTATTTTAAGGTCATGGTTTGACTCCGGTACCTGTAAAACAGATTTTAAAGAACTGGGGAGGGGTGTGTTAGTTAGAGTAAATGCAAATAGACTCATTTTTGTGGTAGACTCTCTTTTCTTTTGCTTTTTGCACTCAGTCTCTCCTTTTTCTGAGGTTTAAACCTCAACCCTCTTTTCTTTATTTTTCACTCCCTCTCCTTTTTCTGAGGTCGTGGCCTCAACTCTCTTATTTTTCCCCTCAAACTCACTTTTCACTTTCAATTGATCTTTCAGGGCTTCAGTTGGAGATAGTGGCATTAGAGTAAACTCCCCCCTTTTACCAGGCTATATCTATTCGTATACCCGTTGTGTAGTACAACCCTTTCATGTTGCCAAGGCCTTCCCAACAATATGTGACTAATTTGCATAGGCACTACATCACAAACTACCTCATCAACATATCCACCAAAAGAAAAAGTCACCAAGGCCTGTCTCTTCACATTAACTTCCCCTGACTAAGTCAACCATTGTAATTTATAAGGTGTTGAATGTTTCATTAAAGGTAAGCCTAATTTTTCCACCAACATTGTACTAACTACATTAGTACAACTTCCCCCATCAATCACCGTGCTACACACTTTATCATTCACGATGCATCTAGTGCGAAAAATATTATCCTTCTGCCCTTCCACATTATCCAAAACATTCACCTTACGCCTAACGCTAAGAACATGCCTATCAATAATTGACTCATCCACCACAAAACTCTTCGCCCCTTCACTATCACACCTAACCTTTTTACGTGGACAATCAAGTGCAATGTGACCCCGTTCCAAACATTTAAAGCACTTAAAATTTTTATCCTTAAGAGGCTTGGAATCAGAATTATTTTTACCTTTGGTTGTCGGTTCCTCTCTCCTTTTGTGAACATGATCACTACTCTCCCGTTTTGATATCTCTTTTCGCTTCAATGGCCTTTCATCCATCCCATTTCCGTACCTAATATGACATTCACGCCTACTACTCCTCCTAGCCATAGAGTTCGCCCGCGATTGCTCCTTTTTCAATTGGGCAATCATCTCATCTCTTTTATCCATCCTAACCATTACCTTCTTAAATTTTTCCTGCATCTCTGTCAATAATTCAACACCTTGCTCCAATATCCTATCCCCTCTTTCGGGCAATTTGTTGTCACCCATTGATGAAGATCTCTCCCCGCGAGACATCATTTATAACAAGAAGAAGAAATAAAATTCCTAAAAAATCTTTATCACTCGTGTATCACTCTTTCTCCTTCTCAAAAACTCCGAGAATCAATCCAAGAACTCTTTATCAAGGGTAGATAAACAAGACAGGATTAAGAACAAATTAAAAATTGAGGAAATTTGGAATATGGAAAAAAATGAAATTTTCTAATTTTTTTTAATCTGCCAGAGAATTGGACTACGAGTATGGAAGTAAAAAGGGAACTAGATTTGAACGAAAAACGAACAAGAAAAACACTTTTGAATTTTTGGGACTGACTCTTATGGATCAAACTGAAGAAAATTATGACTGACACGAAGAACACGAAAAAAATCAAGAAAATCAAGAATTAACAAGAAATACAAGAATCTAAAATAGATCCAAGCTCTGATACCAGATGATGAGGTTCGAATCGGGGAATCTCGTCGAACAACGCTGAATAACGAAATTAAAACCTAGGAAAGATCTAGTTCAGATTTAAATAAAAAAATAAACAAGAACACAGGAAATAAACAACGGAATTAAAGATAAATCGACGATAAAACATTGACCCAACAATCACGACGAAATTAATGACGATGCGGATTGAAGAACCAAGATTGGTGAACGATACAATGACTCGTCAATTTCCTTGATAAGATTCTAATTGGAAACGCCACAAGTATTCTCGCGAATATTTGATAAGTTCAACGCCACAAATATTTCACAATATTTGGTAAGTTGGATTTGTTCTCAAAGAACACAAAAGGGACTCCTCAACCTTTCAATTGGAGAAAACTCTCTCAACTCAAATTCAATAATCTCAAAACTAAAACTATCTTTTACAATCATGGAAATGAATATAAATAAGAAAATAACCTAGCCACTAATTGACTCAAAATAGAATTCTAATTAAGCTAAAATACTAAAATAGGTAAATAACTTAAAAACCAAAAATAATTAAAAAAAAACGCGAAATCCGGAAAAATCAGATTTACGACCGTGATGAACTCATTTACAGCCATTAATGACTTTCTACTTAAGACTTACGGCCGTGACCATATTTCTTATGGCCGTACCTATGAAATTCCGTAATTATTCATTTAAATCCAAGACGGAGTTACAGCCTTGAGGATTATTCTTTACGGCCGTAATGAAGCTTCTGGTCATCAAACTTTGCTCCTTTGGTTCGGCTTGATCCATTCGCCCTCTCGGCTTGATTCCAACATGAAACTTGTTCCGTTTTGCACGTAGATCACTGTCAAATTTCCGATGGCTCGACTTCGCCCTTCGATGCCCGGTCCGAATCATATCAAACAGGATGTAAGATTAGATGAATCAAAAATTGCTGATGTAGTTAAGTAATTAAAAAAGTGCAAACTATGTAGTTAAGATCTTGTGCAACCACTAAGTCCAGCAATCTGTGGAAGGGAAACGACATTGTATACATTATTATGTTGAAATTAATTAAATCTCTACAAAGCATGCATGGATCAGACTGTGTATGCTCTCTTACCACTGTGATACAGATTTTAGAAGATGAAAATACGTAACGAACAACAGACCTCAAAATATGAGCCTTCTTTAATTTATATCACAGTAATTATAAATGAAAAATGAAATAATTAATTAAATCACATATAAATAAAGAGACCTGAACATATGAGCATGCTTTAGTACAATAAAAATAAAAGGTACATGTAAAGAACTATTAGTAAAGCTTTAACTCACAAATACTGTGCAACCGTATTATACAATCATGTTACGTGATTCGAGCGATTGGAAGATTGGCTAACCTAACATATTTTTCTATGTCAAGGGTACATGGATTAATGCAACCATGGAAAGGAATCTGATTAAGACTTTCAAACCTCTTATTCGTGAAGGATTGTTATATGTGGTGCGCCATTTTGTTATTGGTAACAACAATGCAAAATACAAGGTTACTACTCACAAGTACAAGCTTAATCTTATCATGAAGATGGAGGTCATTGAAGTTGCAGATGACAGTTTCCCAGCCCAGATTTATGAATTCATGCCATTTACTGATTTACTACTATCTCCTGATACTGATGAGATGAAATTGTTTGGTAAAAATTTTTTACCTATAGTAGAGTGTCTCATTTACTTGTGTAAAATTATAGAGGTGGTTGTGAAGGATATCGTTAGATCGAAGGAGCTATCTGGGAGAACAACTCGAATGATTGATGTTGTTCTAAAAGATATGGAGTATGTTTACCAATATTAAGTCCTTTTATTTGCAACTTCTGGTTGATATAGTCCTATTTGTTATGATTTCATATTATAAGACTCACCAATTCCTTTCTTAGCCATAATCGGTTGTCTTGTACTTTGTGGGGTGAATATACTGATGAAGTAAGTAAAATCCTAGAATCCGAAAATCCAGAGCCAGTAATTATGTTACTCCAAATGTGTCGTGCTAAAAAGTTTAGAGGTTGGTTGATGATGATGTTTAACAGTTGCATGGCAAGTCTTTTAATGTTGATGTCTCTTAATACATTTTTATGCAACTATAGGTGAGGTTCGAATATGTAACACATACCATGTTACGAAAGTTATAGTGAATGCCTAGATTCATGAAGTTCAAGAGTTTCGTGACAAGTATGTTCACATAATATTTTATTGACATACCAATGAATTATTTGTGGTTCGTTATTGTGTTAACTGTCAATTAATGATGAGATGTATTTTGTTTTAAGGCTTTTGGTTGGAAATGAATGTGTGTCTCAAAGGATAAGTCAGATATCCTTGAGTTCTGTCTACATTGTTTCAGATGACTTGGCCAGTGGATCTTGCGAAGTAAAAACTATTGACCAACTTTTCGAATCAATAGAGGTAATGACTAATCATATTTGTAAGAAAGAGCCATTTTAGCCCCAACGCTGGAAGTTGTAGAAACAGTTAATGAGTACATGGTCTCTCTCAATGAAACAGATGGAAATATGTGTCTAAGCTCTAATGCAGCTTCTAGATCAGATTCAAATATTGATTTACTAGACGATCTACACACATCGAAATTCTGAACAATATAAGATGTTCGGGTGTACCTAATCACGAGTTGAAGTTAAAGGTTGGAACTCCTGTTATATTGTTAAGAAATATTGATCATTCTGCAGGATTGTGCAATGGGACTAGAATGGTCATAACAAAACTCGGTAATCATGTTTTGGAAGCTAAGGTCATCACAGGAAGTAATGTAGGACACAAAGTGTTCATCCCATAAATGACTTTAACTCCATCGGATCCAAGATTACCTTTTAAGTTCCAGAGAAGGTAATATCCATTGATCGCATCGTATGCTATGACTATTAGTAAAAGTCAAGGCCAGTCACTATCGCATCCAAATCTTTTTTTAAAAAGCCCGTCTTCAGTCACGGTCAACTCTTCGTGGCAATTTCTAGAGTTACAAACCGTTCGGGATTGAAGATACTTACTTGCGATCGAGATGGAGAATCATCTAATTCAATTGCAAATGTTGTTTTCAAAGAAGCATTTCAAAATTTGAATTAGCCAATGGTGTAATACTATTTTCTCTAAACATTACATGTATCATGTTTTCATACTACTTACTTATACACTTGCATTTAATTTAGAAAAAAAAAATTACCTATATATCTCTTATTCAAATTTTTGATGATGTGAAATTAATCCGTACGTCTCACGGATGGATGAACTAATATATATATATATATATATATATATATATATATATATATATATATATATATATAGAGAGAGAGAGAGAGAGAGAGAGAGAGATATGTATGTGTGTGTGTGTGATTTCGATCAAAATTTATGAAAATATGTTAATTATACAATCATATATCAATTAAAAACGTAGTACAATAATATTTTAATATAAAATATTATCGTATTCAAAACTTTGAAAAAGACAAAACTAATCAAAATAGGAAATGTAATATGTACAAAACTAGGAAATCCTGATCTTTATAGGATTTTTCTTTTTAATTTTTTTTTTTCTTTTAAAAAATTATTTTTATTTATTAATTATTTTTTTGTTGGACTTTTGTTTCTAAATAAGTTATTTTTATCTTATATTTTTATATGTAAAATTATTTTATTTTGAAATATAATATAATATAATATATTAAATAAAATTAAACCATAAATCTATATTTGTTATGAATTTGTAATTTTGAAATTAAATAATATTGTTGTTATATTTTTTCTGTATTTAGTTTTATCTCCAAATGAGTAAATGTTGCTTTATTTCTAAAATAACTTTTTTATAGAAATTTTTATAATATTTGAAATAATTATTAATTTTTTAATTAAAATCGGTTTGAATTCGGTTATACCTTATCAATCTTCGATCCTTGACATGTTGCCTTTTTCTTATCAGACCGATTTTAGGTTTTTTGAATACTGAGTATTATATAACTTAAATGATATAATTTAAAATGAATGTGATATTGAGATTTTTACATTTGATCTTTGTGACGTTTTTACGGATAATGTGTTTCTAATTTGCTCTCACTTGTTATTTGGTATTAAACTTCTCGTTGAAATATCAAAATGACACCTATATTACATACGTATTTCTCGACTTCAAAATATTACAATAATTATCAAATAACAATAATTCTTACAATAAAGTATTTTATAAATAGTGTTATAGAACTTAAATGATATAATTTAAAATGAAACTTCTTGTTGAGATTTTCCATTTGATACCCATATTACATATTTTTCGACTTAAATGTAATAAAATAATTATCAAGTGAATAATAACTATTACAAAAAAAAAATAGTTTATACATTAAAATAAATTAAAATATTGATGTCATTAATAGCATAACAGGAATTCTAAAGTTATGTACCATAGTAATTGTTAAAATATTTATTATATTGTTATTATTTTTTTGTGCATTGTCTCTGTGTGTGTGTGTGTGTGATTTCGATCAAAATTTATGAAAATATGTTAATTATACAATCATCTATCAATTAAAAACATAGTAGAATAACATTTTAATACAAAATATTATCGTATTCAAAACTTTGAAAATGGTAAAACTAATCAAAATAGGAAATGCAACATGTACAAAATTAGGAAATCCCGATCTTTATATGATTTTTATTTTCCTTTCTAAATTTTTTTTCTTTTAAAAAATTATTTTTATTTATTTGTTTGTTGGACTTTATTTTTCTAAATAAGTTATTTTTATCTTATATTTTTATATGTTAAATTATTTTATTTTGAAATATAATATAATAAATAAAACTAAACCATAAATCTATATTTTTTTTATGAATTTATGAATTTGAAATTAAATAATATTGTTGTTATATTTTTTGTATATTTAATTTTATCTCCAAATGAGTAAATGTTGCTTTATTTTTAAAATAACTTTTTTTTTTTAGAAAATTTTGTGAAGTTTGGAATAATTATTAATTTTTTAATTAAAATTGGTTCGACCTCGATTATACCTTATTCAACTTTCGATCCTTGACATGTTGCTTTTTTCGTGTCGGACCGATTTTAAGTTTTTTAAATACTGAGTATTATATAACTTAAATGATATAATTTAAAATGAATGAGATATTAAGAGTTTTAAATTTGACCTTTCTGATGTTATTACGGATAATGTGTTTCGACTTTGCTCTCACTTATTATCTGTTATTAAACTTCACGTTGAGATATCAAAATAACACTTATATTACATACATATTTATCGACTTCAAAATATTGCATTAATTATCAAATAATAATAATTTTTACAAATAAAGTATTTTATAAATAGTATTATAGAACTTAAATGATATAATTTAAAATGAATGTTATATTGAGGAAAAGTAAAAAATAAAAAGTAAAAACTTTTATGTTTGATCTTTGAGACGAGTTTATAGACAATATATTTTTTGTTTACTCTCACTTATTATATTGTATTATACTTCTCGTTGAGATCTTCGATTGACATCCATATTACATATTTTTTACTTCAAAATAATACAATAAAAAGTCATATTTGGAGGGAAAAATATTTCAACTTTTGATGAAGGTTATTTTTTAATGTATTGCTTGGATATAATTTTTTATTTCTATAAAAAATTTAATAGTATTTTTCAAATTAATACATAATCATTGTACAAAAACAAAAAAACAAAAGACAAAAAATCAAGAATAATATAAATGAACACTGTATTCCAAAAAAATATAAAATATTCTTTCAAGTATGAAATTATTCAATCAGAAAGAAAATTATATTCAATCAAGTATGAAATGATTCGATTTGGAAAAAAATCTGGATTGGTCATTTTTTTTAAAAATATAATCTAATTGGAAAACTTATAAAAAATGCACAATATAAGGAATGTTCTTAAGTTCTTTAAGCTAAAACATTTTTGGTTATTTAAATATTTTTCAACACATTTTGTAATATAATTTTATATCTCTAGAAATAATTTAACATTACTTTACCAACTTAGTTACACTATGATTAAGCAGAATTATTTTGAATAATCTTTTTTTCCATAAATCTAACAAAATTTCTAAATGACGTATTTTGAACACTTTTTTATAATAATTGAAAATTATCTATTTATTTTTAAATTAGACTTATGATACTTTTGATGTATTTTTTCACCTTTCTAAATAAAAATAAAATGAATTTAGGATACATAATAAGATTAATTAATAATTATATCATAATCAATCATCTTATTAAGTAAAAACACATTTGTTTTAAAAAAAAGATTCCAAAATGTCCTTTTTTTGAATTGGAACGAAGCATCTCAGTTTGACAAAATGTTTTTAAACAACATATTTATAAACTACGTTTTAAACACACATTTTTTATCTCTATTTTTCAACCACTAATTTGAACAAAAAATTTTAACTACAATTATTTTTTATATAATTTAACAGTGCTCAAAACAGTTTTATTTTTCATTTTTTGGGAACAAATGCATGTAGTATTCAAATGTATAATTCAAATTTGCAATCATTACACTTCGGAGTTTTAGATTGTTCAACCATTACATTTTGAAATGGTTCCAATTCTCAGTGCACTTTAATGAGTTTTTTTTTTTTTTACTTATTTTTAATCTCTTGTTTCTGGCAAAAACATTCCAAATTTAGCAAGTAATTCTCGACGGGAAAGAGTGTGTGAATTTTTTGTGACTGTTACTTTGTTTTTATATATTTATTAATATAGATGAGGGCTTTGTTATAGCATATGTAATTTCACTTTTAAATCCTACATGTTTGTCAAATATTTAGTCCTGTATAATATTTTAACTCCCTCTATGGCCCTAAAGTTTTGATATGTTACCGATTGAGTTCAAAATATATTTTGATTTCATTCAACTCGATCCTAAACTTTCTGATTTTGGAAATTAGTCCCTGAAGATTTATAGATTTAGCAAATTACTCATGTTCTTTACTTTCCAAAAATCAAATTTAGCCCCTAAGTGATGCGATTCCACTCGGGAATCTCGACGAAAGAACGCGGAATAAACACAAACAATAACCTAAGAAAGATCTAAATCAGATTAAACAAGAAAACAATAAAAATTGGAAGATAGGATTCCAACCCAAATCTCACGACACAAAAATTGACGATGCGGTGGAAACAATTGGAATTGGTGAATGCTACAAGGATTGCCTAATTCCTTGATAAGTTCGTGGATGAACGCCACAAAGATTCAATATTTGATAAGTTCAAGAAAAAAAGGGAATCCTCAACCTTTTCAAGAGAAAACTCTCAATCTATTCAATAACAAAAGTTGTCTGTTCTCGAATGAATGAAAAAAACATAATATCAGTCAAAATACGCCCTAAAATTGACTAGCCGCACTAGGGTTCGAAAATAGAATCATAAATAATTAAATAAAAATTAAATAAAAATTCACAAAAATCTGGTCTCAAGTGAATAGCACGATTGCGTGGTTGTATGTAGCATGATTGCTTGGTTGAGCGCTGTAGCTTCTGCCTCGAATTTGATGCGATGGCGCGATCACGACCCTTGTTTTACCATGCGGTCACATGGTTGATCTAGCAACAACAATTTTTGTCCCCTTGAAGCAATTTGATCCAGTTTGATTCTCAACTCGAGCCCAACAGGGAATTTGTTCATTCTTCCATGTAGATTGTTATGAAGTCGCACGTGGCCTGATCTCTCCTTTGATCTCCTCCCTTGGATCACATCACTAAGTATTCTAAAATGTTAATTTTGGACTTAGTATTCTAAATATTAAATTGTTTTGCTAGACGAGGTCGTAGTAAAAGTTTAAAACACGGTAGCTTCATATCTAGTTCAATTTCCAAAAAATTTCAAGACTTTGAGGTGGGGTTTACATTTTAGCAATTATGGTTATTTTTTCCATGTTAGTTTCTTATGTATGATTTTAATTGTGATAGAATGCTTATACATATAAAAAGGTTGTCAAGGATCGTAAATAGGCCCGGGATCAAAAGTGGGTCATTGGGGAAGTCCAACAGTACACAAATCAATAGGAAATTTTGTATAAGTATGATATTCATAATTGGATTTGCATGTTTGGATTTAACTTGGACTAGTTACTGTTTCCCCCACTGAGCATAATTTATTATGTTCATCCCACTATTTCCACCATTTCAGGTTAAGGAGCTTGACGAGGTATGGCAATGAGCGGGGCGATCTTTAAATAAAATGATAATCCATTTTGACTTATAATTTTCTTTTAAACAAGTATTTTTAGCAATCATTTTCCATTTGTAAAAATTAATTTTGAATCTTAGTATTTTGCAAGTTTGACGATTTCTTTATTATGTTTGGTATTGAAACTTAAATTATTTCAATCAATTACGCTTCCGCAATTTGTTTCAAGTTTCATGTTGTGTAAAAAAAACTATTTATACATGTTGCCATTTATTTAAAATTCTTATTTTAAGGAGATTTTAGACTTTAGTAACGTTCCAAGATAATAGAATTTGAGGCATTACAACAGACTCCTCTAAAAAAAGACCAAACTCTAATTTTTATTATCAACATTAGTGGTGTTGCTTACAAATACATTAAAATCGAACATTTGAGACTTTTTTCCTATAATAGTAGATGACTCATTGTGCGTAGAGGAAGCTGAAAAATTAGGAACGTTCCCATATTCTGGTGTTTTGTATTCCTTTACCAAGTTATGAAAAATTTGTCTAACATTCCCAATCTCAGTGAGTAAAACTGCACCCTTAAAATTTTTGGGGAAATAGAACTTCATTTTATGCCTAGGATCGGACGCTTCCGTGACAACCAACATACCATGGATCACATCCTAATAGTTTTCAAACTTTTTTTTATCATGCATGAAGCTATTAATTTAATTTGTCCAAGCCATTCATATATTGACAACTTTATATCATAGACATTTGGAAAAAAAAGTTTGGCTGTAGGGTACTTAGCTCCAGAAAAAATCATAGTCACATCATAAAATACCTCCAACCTCTCACATATCTCATTTTCCAATACCCAATCCTCCTCATTAGACACAAACCAATAGTTTGATAATGATTAAGGCGAGGTGATAATTATATTTTATTGATAAGTGCATTTTATACACTTATTTATATGTCTAAATTAGAATATATTATTGTCGTATTTGATTATATGCTATTTAATTTGTATTCATTTGTTTACTTTGCAGAAAATATCTCAAAAGATGAGGAATCAAGCAATTGATGGGAAAAACACACAATTGGATGCTATTCGGAGCTTAATTGAGCGAATGAGAAGTTTGTAACGTCAACTGGAAGCATGCTTGGTGCCAAAGATAGAAAATCAGAAGTTGGAGGACCTAATTGAAGAAGTTGGGAGCTGAAACGATCAAATTGAGAAGATTTCAAAGTTTGGGGACTAAATTGCAACAATTGAAATAGAGGACCAAGGCTGCAATTAAAAGTTAGGGACTAACTTATACAGTCGAGAAAAGTGGAAATTGCACTGAAGGGTCTAAGCACGCGATCACTGAATTTAATACCGCGCGATAGCGCGAGGATGTAAAATTTTCACCCAAGAGTTAAAGTCGTGTCCACGCGATCGCTGGGTTTTAAACCACGCGAAAGCACGGCTTTCTGCTGGGCCTCGACTTGGGCTTTTTCAGCGATTTTATCTGGTTTTCTTCTCTTTTGACCTAGGTCTCTCCAATACCTATATAATGAACATAAGAGGCACGAAATCAGAACCTTTGCCTCTCCTAAGAACGAGCTACAATTGAGAATTCATCAACAAATTATTGGGGAATCAAGCATTGCAAAGGGGCGTGAATTGAAGATAGTTGAAGAATTGAGACTTAGTGCATGCTTTCCTTTCTTCTTGTTGTTTTCAATGAACGTTTTATTTTTATTTTTATTTTTTTGCTTTTTAATCATAATATGTAACTAAATTTAATGTTGGGATGAACGATATAGCCTAATTGATTATTTTAATTTCATATTCTTTTGTTTTAGTAATTTGTTGCATGTATTGATTTATTATTGTTCTTAATGAGTAAATGAATTGGCCACTTATTCATGATTTATTGAGTTATTTCCATATCCGAGAGGTGAGTTAATAACTTAGAACACAGTAATAAATCCGGTAATTGAACAAAAGATAGAGACATACTTTTGTTATTACTATGGTCGTGTGTGAATTCTTGTGTGTTATACATCTAGATAAGAAATATTCAGACCCTCTATAGAGATAAATGGTTGACTTATTTAGGTAGAATTGATTTAAACTCGAGAGAGGAATTTCAATATACATTAGTGAATTCGACCGAATGCATATTTAGGAAATAAAACTGGAATTTAAGTTAATATAATTGGTTAGGTGAAATCGGGTTTTCCCACTATTTTACAATCAATTTTAAAACAAAAGCAATCTAGCAATTTATTTCTTTAAATTAATTTTCTAGTGTTAGTTTAAATTCTCAAACAAATTTGCCCATTCAAATAAGGATAGGAACTAACACATTTGGATACTTGATAGCAGTCTCTACGGGAACGATATCCGGACTTGTTTGTCCACTTTATTACATATCACGACCCGTACAGTTGCTGGGTATCTCGTTTAGCGAGATATTAGTGAACAAGTTTTTGGCGATGTTGTCGGTGACTGTTTTTATATTAATATCAATACTCATTAGTTCTTACTTTACCTTGAACTTTATCTCGCTTTATTTTTAAGTTTCTGTTTCTACTTTAGTTATTTTCATTTTTGTCTTATTTAATTTATATTAAGAAGGACAAGTCATTTGATTTGCTTCCTCTTGATAGAGAAATTGAACGCACGTTTCGACAGAGGCGTAGACAGCAGTTGGAAGAAGATGAACAAACAGATTTAGACATGGCAGATGATAGAATTCAAGATAATTAAGGAAATCAACATAATCTGACAGCAGCTGTGAATGGACATCAACAAAATCATGGAAGGTGCATATTGAGAGACTACATGGTTCCTCCAGTGGGGAATATTGGAACTTCCATAGTACCTCTTGCAATCCGAGCAAATAATTTTGAGATCAAGACTTCCTCCTTGATCCAAAACTCGTGTCTTTTTCATGGATTTCCATCTCAAGATCCACATGTTCATCTTCGAACCTTTCTGGAATTGTGTGATATGCAGCGTATGAATGGAGTTTCAGATGATACCGTAAAATTGAAGTTATTCTCATTTTCTTTGGCGGACAAAGCAAAAACCTGGTTCTACTCTTTACCTATGCACACAATAACTACATTTGAAGCTATGAGCCAAAAATTTGTAGATAAATTTTTCCCACCTGGCCACATGTCAAAGCTTAGGCGTGAAATCTTGTCATTCAATCAACAGTCAGGGGAGTCTATTTTTGAAGCTTGGGAAATATTTAACGATCTAATTAGACAATGTCCTACCCATGGAATCGCTGATTGGATCATAGTTCGGACATTTTATAATGGTTTGAGCAATGAAAACAAAAGTCATGTAGACTCAGCAACTGGGGGTTCAGTAATGGATATGACGCATGAAGAAGCATCTAAAATCTTTGAGAAGATAGCTGCCAACAGTTATCAGTGATATTCTGATCGATCTATGCCCAAGTCTGGAGGCATTGTTGCAGTCAGTGAGATTATAGCATTAAGTGCTAAGCTGGATGCTTTGACAAAGAAAATCGACAGTATGGGTGTGCATTCAGTGAATTCAGTTCAAACAGCTCTGTGTGATTTTTGTTTTGAAAATTAAGCTATAAATTTCTGCCCATTACAGCAGAATCAATCAAACCTAGAACAAGTCAATTTTGTGGGAAATAGCCAGCAGGGTGGTCCTTATTCGCAAACTTACAACCAAGAATGGAAGAATCACCCCAATTTTTCATAGTCTAACAGTCAGAATGTTCAAGGCCCACCTGGATTTCAGGAATAGCAACAATCTCAGAAAACATGGCCGAGAACATGGAAATGTTAATCCAGCTGGTCAAGAGTTAGAATGGTGAAATAAAGAATCAAGCAGCTAAAATAAAAAACTTGAAGAAACAGGTGGGGGAGTTGGCAGCTAGCAGTGCAAAAAGGTAGCCAGGACAGTTACCAAGTAATACTGAAACGAACCCTCGTGAGCACGTGAATTCAATAACTACAAGGATTGGGGTTCAACTACCTTAAGTAACTATGGAAAAGGATGAGGAGGAAAGGAGGAAAATTGTGGAGAAAGAAGAGGTGCCTACTTCAAAAGTTCAAGAAAAAGTTGAAGAAGAGGTTCAAGTTCGACCTCCAGTTAAAGCGTATGTGCCCCCCATTCCATATCCACAAAGACAGAGGAAGCATCAGTTGGAACAGCAGCTTGGTAAATTCCTAAGAATTTTTAAGAAACTGCACATAAATATTCCGTTTGCTGAAGCTTTAGCTCAAATGCCACTTTATCTGAAATTCATGAAAGAGATGCTATCAAATAAAAGAAAGCTGGTAGATTATGAAACAGTAACTCTCAGTGAAGAATGCAGTGCTATCTTGCATAAGAAGTTGCCACAGAAACTAAAAGATCCAGGGAGTTTCTCTATCTCTTGTACTATTGGTAACTTTAGTTTCGAAAATGTGTTATGTGATCTTGGGGCTAGTGTTAATCTAATGCCTCTATCTATTTACAGGAAACTTGGTTTGGGGGGGGGGGGGGGGGCTAAACCAACAAATATCATTTTGAAGCTGGCGAACAGGTGAATTCTATATCCATATGGAATTATTGAAAATGTCATTGTGGAGGTGGATAAATTCTTCTTTCCAGTTGACTTTGTGATCCTGGACATGGAGGAGGACACTCAGATGCCTCTCATCTTTGGAAGGCCATTCCTAGCTACTGGAAGAGCCCTAATCGACATTGAAAAGGGAGAAATCATTTTTAGGGTCGAGAAGGAACTAGTCACTTTTAGTATCAAGCCAAGACAGGATCTTGAAATTCAAAATGATAATTGCTTCAAAGTGGAAGAAGTGGTCCAAAAACAAGAAGTAAAGATGAATCATGGGATTAAGTTGGAGGAGGATCCAATCACGAAACATGAGTTTGTGAAGGCAAAAGATGAATTGAGGGACAAAAAGGAAGAAAAACCGAACATCCCTCAACAAACAGTTAAAATTGAGGCTTTGCAATTAAAGAAAGTGAGAAAACGAGTGGAGAACTGCAAGGCTAGAAATTACAAGATATGCAAAGAATCAAAGTCCTCTTTCAAGCCATCATGACTGTGAAGTGCAAAAAGTCGTGCTTTAGACTTAAAACGAAACGCTTATTGAGAGACAACCCAACCTTTCTTCTCTTTTATTTATTATATGCTTTAAGTATTTTTTTTATTTGCTTATGTTGAGATATTTGCATGATAGGTAGCATGTTTAAGTGTTTTTTATGTTTGCATGTCAAAACATTTAGGCTTGATGCACTATTCTTGCATTTTTTTTTTTAGGCTTGTTTAAATTATGCATGTTTTCATTAGGCTAGGTTTTTATCATTATCCCAAACTCACATACACACTATTTTAAATCATGAAGATGATGTTTAGGAAAGATGGTCATAAATTATGAAATGATAAGGGGTTAAAAATGAGGTTGAAACTCAAAAAGAGGAAAATTTACACTTCTCCCGGAACTACTGTACGATCGTGCAATAGAATTATTGTGCGGTCTTGCTACTGTATTAAAAAAAATCACTTTTGCTACAGGTTTTTCCTGCGCGATCGCGAGTATTTATACCACGAGATCACGTGGGTGTACACTGAAGGCAGAAACGGCAGTTGAAAGCCTTCACTTGTTTCTTTCAATTTTAAACATAACAAACTCGTTTTTTCTCCCCGAAGCACTCCAAATATGATCTCTTATCATTTGGGAATATCATCAACATGTTGTTGCATCAAATTCCTTGCTCACCTTACTTCAAAATCAAATCAAAGGTATGAATTTCTTTCCTCTTTCAAAATTTGTGCAAAATTATGGACCTCTTTATGAATTTGTGATTTTTGAATTGAAATATGGGCTTAGGTGAGCGTTAGCATTTGGAATATGTGAATGGTGATTAAATAAGTAAAATTTTTGGGCTCATCCATGTCTCCAAATTTATGTACATTCTTCGATTTTGTAGTGCACATGAAGTATTTGATGATATACCACAAAGAAATTTTTGTTCAAATTTGAGAAATTTGTCCAAGCATATATCTTCATTACATGTTTATCATTGATTGTGTATGATTAGTTCATGGTTTGGACATTTATATTGTATGAAATTCATGAAAACCATTTTAAGATCATGGCAGCCCCATTGCAAGGTCACTGCTGGCCATTGCACCAGAAAATCAGCTCACGTCACCTATTTCTCCACATTGTTTCATGACCCTATTGAACACCAAATAAGTTGAATTTTTTAATATGTTGTAGACTACAATGTGAACTTTAACATATCAAGAGATGGCTCAGGAAAATTTGTGTTTTTCTATGCTATGTTGGAGCGTGAAAACATGTGGTCAACCATTTTGAAAAATTCATGAATTTGCTTCAACTTTAGTTTGGGGGTGTGATATTGAGCTTATATTATTTCAAATTGGTGTTTATAACTTCTAATGTTACTTATCTCTTATATACAAGGCAAACCCCAATCAAAACACCTTAAACCACGTTGGGCAATACAAAGAAAGGGTCAAATGCATTCAAAGTGCTATCAAAATGAAGCTTCAAATTAATGATACATGACCTCCACACCTGGGAAGTTCTCTTTCCCTCTCTTTTGTCTTGTTTTGCATATTGTTATCTATGTGACAAACATTGAGTACACTGTTTCTTTCTAGTTTGGGGGTGGAAAATAAATCTCATTCGTGGATCATTCATGGAATAATCATTCTTGTTATTGGCATTCATTCGATTGTATTGGGATTTTTAAAAAATATATATTTGAAAACTTTGTTGACATTTGCATTGCCTAGGATGTAGTATGAATCAATTCTTGCTTTAACTTGGATTGTGAACAACATGAAAACATGAATTTTATGAACTAGTTATCACTTTCTAGGTTTCATCTCCATTGAGCAAATGGCCATTATTGGATAAATACTTGTGTAGAGATTTGTTTGACACATGTGGGGCAGGTTTTATGCACCTTGAACGTAGGAATGATTATTAATCCCTAAACTTAGATCTAGAGACATCCCAACCTTTAAAACTTAGAATCTAAACTTGCTCAAGAGCAGTTTGGAGTTGGGAATAAGTGGTGAAGGAACTTTTAATGGTCCGTAGTTCCTGAAATGTGTCATTTGTTGAAGAGGTCTTGGTCAACGGGTATAAACCATTACCAGCATAAAAATAGAAAAATGTCGAAGGTCTTATTCTGCTCTTCAAAAGCCTTTTTGACTCGAGGGATTAAGTCTGAGGGGTCTTTCAAACCTGGTGCTCTAAAGTCGTCTGGCTTGGGAGTCATCGACATAAAGCTCACTACAGGGGTCAATTAGAAAGCAAGTACGGAGAGTGGACTTACACATAAGACAATAAAACATCTTAATTTTTCTGTTTAAGTCTTTATGACTCGAGTAATTAAGTCTGAGGGGTCTTTCAAACCGGTGCCCTAAAGTTGTCTGGTTTGGGAGTTACCGACCTAAAGCACGCTACATGGGTCATATAGAAAGCAAGTATGAAAAGTTCTGCACAAAGATGGTAAAAGACATGGATATAAAAGAAAAAGTCGTCCATAAAAAAAATTATTACTTGGTATAAGCTTGTTGATTGACACTTTGATACAAAAGGTATGGATTAGAGAACTGCTTACCATTGATTGTTTGGGCAAACAAAGCTAATTCTGACCATCTTGTGTGGAAAAATACAAATTTTTGATGTTTAGAAACCAGATGAATAGAAGGAACCTTAGGATTCGAGAGAAAAGTAGTAAGTTGTGATTATCCATGAGTGATGCAAGGAAAATCATTAGATTCATTAGGGTGACCACATGGGATTCGGGCTTGATTGTGTTTGGGCAAACTTAGCTAATTCTGACCATCTTATGTGGAAAAATACAAATTTTTGATGTTTAGAAACCAGATGAATAGAAGGAACCTTAGGATTCGAGAGAAAAGTAGTAAGTTGTGATTATCCATGAGTGATGCAAGGAAAATCATTAGATTCATTAGGGTGACCAAATGGGATTTGGGCTTGATTGTGCAAAACAAGAGACGGTGTTAGGTATATCCCTTGCATGAGTAGCACTTTGATATTGGCTATTCACATACCCATTTGAAAATCTGGCATGAGACAACTAGAATGATAACTAGAAATTATTTTACTATGTTGTTCATAGCTCTTACTGAAAGTGTGAATTGATTTGGACTATAGAGGCATTTAGTAAACATGTTGACATAACAAAAATAATTGCATTTTGTTATTTTGATTTATTAGTTTAGCTTTACATTGCTCGAGGACGAACATTAGTTCTAGTTTGGGGGTATTTGATAAGTATATTTTATACACTTATTTATATGTCTAAATTAGAATATATTATTATCATTTTAGAATATATGCTATTTAATTTGTGTTCATTTGTTTACTTTGCAAAAAATATCTCAAAAGATGAGGAATGAACCAATTGATGGGAAAAAAACACACAATTGGATGATATTCGGAGCTTAATTGAACGAAATGAGAAGTTTGTAATGTCAACCAGGAAGCATACTTGGTGCCAAAGAGAGCAAATCAGAAGTTGGAGGACCGAATTGAAGGAGTTGAGAGCTGAAACGAGCAAATTGAGAAGATTCCAAAGTTTGGACACTAAATTACAACAATTGAAAGTAGAGGCCAAGGTTGCAATTAAAAGTCAGGGACTAGCTTATACAGCCGAGAAAAGTGGAAATTGCACTGAAGGGTCTAAGAACTCGATCACCGAATTTCATACCTCGCGATCGTACGAGGTTGTAAAATTTTCACCCGAGCTTTAAAGTCGTGTCCACACGATCCCTAGGTTTTAAACCACGCGATTCCCCGGCTATCCGCTGGGCCGCGACTTGGGCTTTTTCTATGATTTTTATCTGGTTTTCTTGTCTTTTGACCTAGGTCTCTCCATACCTAAATATAGATTATAAGAGGCACGGAATCAGAACCTTTGCCTCTTCTAAGAACGAGCTACAATTGAGAATTCATCAACAAATTCTTGGAGAATCAAGCATTGCAAAGGGGCGTGAATTAAAGATAATTGAAAAACTGAGATTTGGTGCATGGTTTCCTTTCTTCTTGTTGATTTCAATGAACGTTTTATTTTATTTTTTTGCTTTTTAATCATGATGTGTAACTAAATTTAATGTTGGGATGAACGATGTAGCCTAATTGATTATTTTAATTACATAATCTTTTGTTTTAGTAATTCGTTGCATGTATTGATTTATTATTGTTCTTGATGCATGAATGAATTGGCCACTTGTTCATGATTTATTGAGTTATTTCCATAATCTGAGAGGTGAGTTAATAACTTATAACGTGGTAATAAATTCAATAATTGAACAAGAGATAGAGATATACTTTTGTTATTACTACGGTCGTGTGTGAATTCTTATGTGTTATGCATCTAGATAAGGAACACTCGGACCCTCTTTAGAGATACATGGTTCACTTATTTAGGTAGAATTGATTTAAACTCGAGTGAGGAATTTCAATATATATTAGTGAATTCGACTGAATGGATATTTAGGAAATAAAACTGGAATTGGAATTAATATAATTGGCTACGTGAAATCGGGATTCCCAACTATTTTACAATCAATTTTAAAACAAAAGTAATCTAGCAATTTATTTCTTTAAATTAATTCTCTAGTGTTAGTTTAAATTCTCAAACAAATTTGCCCGTTCAAATAAGGATAGGAACTAACACATTTCGATACTTGTTAGCATTCTCTGCAAGAATGATATCCGGACTTGTTTATCTACTTTATTACTTATCACGACCCGTACACTTGCGGGGTATCTCGTTTAGCGAGATATTAGTGAACATCTATAAACTTATTTCTATCATAAAAGTAGGATTTTATATATTTGTTTGAGAATATTTTTTATTGATTTCTTTATTATTTGTTTATATTTCAGAAATAGTCCCAAAGTCGAGAAAATAAAGGAATTTGAGCAAACTCAAGTCAATTGGATGATTAAGTACTAAATTGTGCAAATTAGGAGTTGATAAAGTTAATCAAGGGATTAATTGGAAGAAAGTTCAGATAAGAAATCAAATGTGGAAGAAATTAGAAGCTCAAATACTAAAGTGTATCAATCAAAAGAAGGACCAAATTGGAAATATTCAATGGTTGATTAGGACCAAGATAAGATACTTGAAATGTGATAAGAATATTACCATAAATTGATTTCAATAACACAATATTTTCAGGTAGATTTTTAGTCGGACTTTAAGACCTAATTTCGAGGGTAGTAAAACATTCGAATTTGAAACATCCTATTCCATGAAGAATTGCAGCCCTTTAAATTATATTTCTAATGCATTTTGAATCACATCAATTGGATAAGGGAATAAAAGATATGATAAAAATACTAAATGCTATGCAGTGACCAAAAAATCTCCCGCGAAGGTAACTTTCCTTGTTCGGTTGGAATTCTTTTTGAAGCCAATTTGGACGTGATTTTCAACCACTTTTCGACTTCTATAAATAAGGAACAGCAAAAACACATTGAGGGTTCCAAATTTTTTAAATTCATGCCAAAATGCTGTTGAAGTGCTTGGGAATCCATGCAAGGCCAAGAACAAGATTGAAGATACAATTGCAAGAAGATGAACGGGATGACATCCATTTATTTTCTTGTTGTTTATTTTCTATCATGTATCTAGGCTAGGATTTTAGTGTTAGGATTGTGATAATGTTTTAACTATTTTATTCTATGTTTTGACTTTTTATTTAATTTACGGAGTTTATGGGTTTGATGCAATTGATATGTGTTCTTTATTTTTCATTCAATTACTTGATCACTAGTTGTATGAGTTTATGATAATTTTCTATGTTCGAAAGAGTAGGTGATTATTAAACTAGTATCAATTTCCATAAAGTCTGATAGGGGATAGAAATATACCCATATGCTTTGTGTTATCTTTGAAAGTGATCACAAATCCTTTAATGCTTTTCTATTTGTTGAAGTGTCATAGAAATATAGTCAATTTGCATTTAGGAAAATGTCTTTATGCATCGCTCAAAATGGGACTTAAATAACTTTAGGAACACGGATTTTTACAACCCATAAGTTGTATTTAAATAATTTGGTCAAAATATGGATAATTTAGTTAAAATAGATTCATAATTCTAACCCCGCTTTTTTTTCATAGTTTTAAATCGATTTTTCATTTTCCTTTAGTTTAATCATTAGTTCAGTCTTTAAAACCAAATTCTCAAAACCAAGTTTTCCTAGTTTTGGTTAAGTTTTGTAGTCTAAGATACAATTTACACAATCCTCGTGGGATGATACTTGGCCTCATATCCATTATATTACTTGTGCGATCCTTACACATGCGGTTAGTGAACAAGTTTTTAGCTCCATTTCCGGGTATTATAGTTTAAATTTATTTTTAGATTACTTTCACTAATTCGAACTTTTTACTTTGTAATTTTTTTTTTTTAATTTTGCTATTTTGGATTATCCACCACAATTTTAAGCCTTCCTATGTTTGGTTTGTCTTTCGAGGTATATTTGAATCTACCATTGGCTTGTAATGAACGATTTCAACATGGACTATGAAGACATGCTTGGAGAATATCCGGGTTGTGAATTTTGCTACAAAATATATTGTAATGGACAGTGCTTGGATGCGAGCAATATTTTGGTCAATCCGAAACTCCTAGTGTTTAAAGAATACTTGAAATGCTGACAACAAGCAATTGACATGTCGGATGCAAGTCACATGCTCTTTGATGAGTGTGTACCGAACGATTGGGACGAGGACATCGCTCTTGCGGGAGATGGTCCTCCACTATGGAGGATAATTTCAAAATACTATCAGAAGTTAGCCAAGTTAAATGAAGGTAATATGCTGCTGGGAGACTTAATGTATTGGAGTGAATTTAAAAGGTGAGGTAAATCCACTAGAGAAAGTTCATAAGAAACACTTTCCATTGACATTGGAGTTTGAGGAAGTACCGGCCATTCAACCCAAGGAAGAATCGACTATTGAAGAAATTTTTAAAGAAAATGAAATATCAATCACAATGAAACTAAAAAAAGATGTGGTCATCATTAAGGAAAAAATCAATAGTCATCATTAAGGAAAAAATCAATCTTCACTTTTATTATTTTGTTGATTGCCAAGAAATTGATTTTGTGGTTAAACCTGATGAGGAGGTGGAAGTCTTCGTAGTTGAATTTGAATTGGTTGAAAAGTCCATATTCTATAATATGGAGATGGGAAATTTTGAGTTTTGGAGATTAAATGAAGAATGGAACAAAGCCAACTGAAAGAAGATGAGCAAGGCATCCAAAGCTTTCTTTAGGTGGCCGTGAATCAATTGGCAAAAAGTCTAGCTCTAGACTATAAATGAGACGCTTGTTGGGAGGCAACCCAATTTCTCAAACCCTTTTCTTTAGTTGTTTTATTTATTTTCTTTGTAAGGTTTTGATACATACATGCACAGCGAAAATTAAACAAACTTGAAACCATAGCCCAGATCAACCTTGCACTTAGATAGAATTTGTAATAAAGAATATACCTTTAATGAATCTCGTGGATCTTAAATCTGAAACAGGAGGTACAATCTTGTCCCTACCAGCTGTCTAATTGTCCAGCCTCTAACAGAAATCCACATAGCGAGTTGATTCTGAAACTCCATCAATCTCCAACTATTGGAATGGATTCGAGAGAATTGATTTTTCTCTTTGTGCTAGCAAGAGAAAAATCCTGAGCTAGAATATTACAGAAAAGCGACCATCTTTCATAATTTTCTCTACAATAGTACACATATTAATATGCGCAACTCAAAACCCTAACCTTATTCACAATAGGGCCATTAATGGGTCTTGATTAATTAATCATATTAATTAATCTAATTGTAAAGTCCGGCCCAACAATTTGGCTTGTACATTAAAGCTGCGTTTGATTGTCTTTTTTTCCCTGGAATTCATTAGTTTTCCAACTAATTTCTACTTTTATGGTGTTTGATTGCTTTCAAGTTCGAGGTAATTAGTTTTCTTGCCTGAACCTTCACGCGCGGATTTTCTAGCTTTTCAGTGAAATGGTTTTCCCATGTGGATAGTTGAATTTATTTTCCAGTCAAAACTTTTTAACCATTTTTGTCACGTTTGATCATTTTTGTTATTATTAATTGATTTATTTTTTTGCCAAAAAATTAACATTATTATTATTATCAAGTACAAATGTGTGTAAAAATTTAAAAAAAAAAATTATTAAAATATTATATTTTGCTTTATTTGTCATGGAAAATAATGTCAATCAAACAATAAAAGTGGGAAAATTTCTCACTTTTTTCACCTAGAAAATTAAGTCAATCAAACTGATAAAACATCCAATTCCCAGGAATTCAATTCCCTAGAATTTCATTTTCTTTCCACTCAAATTTCACCCTCGCTATCAAACACAGCCTAATTCTAACAATCTCCCACTTGGACAAGATCCAATTCCAGATACTCAATTCTCGCCCTTTGTGTGTGACCCATTAGGTTCCATTCACGATGGCAAACGCCGTGTTATTATTATTCCAATCTGATTGGAATAAGATGAATTTAAATCTCTATTTCTAATTCATCCTCGACTCACCAAGATTGATTAATTCACGTCGCCGTCCTAGATTGACATCTAGCAATGTGTAAAGGCAATCTATGTGAAAGGAAAACTCATGTGGCATGACAAGACCAGTTCATGTGCGGTTACCGTGAAAATATAATCCCTTCATCAATATAACCCAATTGGTTAAGAGATATGGATAGCGTCAATCTCATTTCAACTAATTATGTTATTCACTTCTTATCTTAGTTTATCTTGTTATGAATGAAAACACCTTTTCAACTCATACCTTCACCCCGGCCGAGGAATTTACATCAACGTAAGTGAGCGAAATATAGGTTATAATCTCCTACTACCCAGGGGTGACAAATCCTCATATTGGACATACACAACCTTCATATGACTCTCACTATACCCGTACGGCGTCATCCTGATGACTCCCTCTCAAGAGCCAACATCAACGCTCGCCAAAGCATAGTAATCCTCATATAAGATTCTATGAAGTCCTCAAGTTAAAGGACCAAATCCTCAACCGCGCATTAGAAATTCACCACTGACGCTTGGATAGTTATCCATGTGGAACCTCTAGGCGGGTCATCCAATGCTTTGTTCATCTAACAATGCATCTACGTGTTCATTTGAATGTCCCTCTACATTCTAACTTGTGAGATAAGCTACTTTCTTCATAAGAAAGAAATGCAACACGTCCTAGTCTAACTGCAACAACAATATCGGTATCTTGTTGTTACTTCGACTAGCGAAAATTTTAGAATAAGATATTAATGACTTGTATCTCACAGTCACAACACTTTGTGACTTACAAGTTAATTAAACTTACTCTACGGACTCTATTATTTAAATAATGAGTTAAACTTAATATAATAATAGATATGCCTTTATTGAACAAATGATAATATGTGTTATACTATCTCAACTATTAAATTTAGAGCATAACACTGACATACTCCCACTAGATCCAATAACTCATGTATCTTATACATAACGAGTTTATGTGGCAATCACATTCATGTTGGGATAGTGGATTTACAAGTGGATCTTAGACATGTGACTCTTCACATATTCAACCTTTGCAAGGTTAGTGGGCGTGAATTCTATTTTTCTACAATCTTTGAATAAGATAGTAGCCCCTAAATACATACTCAGATCATCGATGAGACTCAGTTCCCTTGCTTGCGAGATGGCTCCATTGTCGTCACAGTACTCATTACTGGAGCTACAATGCTTGGAACAGTTATAGTTCACTAATGAACTTAACGATCGATATTGCTTCACAAGCACTTATGTATTTGGTCTCGGTTGTATAGTTAGCGGTCTTTCTTGTTTAAGCCATTTCAAACTGACCACACCACTGCTATGAGTTAATTAACAATTAGACTGAATATTTCCTTCATCCCTTCCCGGACTAAAGAATGGTATCTCTATACCTAAAGACTGTAAGTCTACAATTCTCCTCATGTCTATTGTATTCTTAGTATTTCTCAAGTACTCAATAATACAAAAGGTATCGTACATAATGTTGCGTTTAAGATCTTATTGTCAAACAATCAAGTATCTTCTCCACGTCATTATTTCTCAATATGTGTTCTAAACACCATTTTAAAAAGATTAACCCCAAAACTTTTGGGATAGAATCCTACATTGGATTCACTCATGCTAACCCCATTAGCATTACATCTATGTACGTGGATTGAGAAATCAAAAAAACCTTCCAAATCTATCTCTATAGATTCTGGTTCCCAAAGTAAAGGTTTTATATCTCAAATCCATCATGGAGAAATTCAAAATAATTGTACTTTCACTTTAAAGGTTAGAGACTCAACTTCTGATCAATAATATGTCATCTACATATAGTATCAGAAATAATGAACACTCCCACTAACCTTTTATATACACACATTCTTTATCTTCAATTTTTGATAAAATCAAACATTTTGATTATCTCATCAAAATTAAGATTCTAGTTTCGTGAGGCTTGCTTTAATCCATAATAGATATCTGTAGCTAGTATACTATATTTAAGGATTCAAAAATCCCATAATTATAGCATGTTGCTACTGCAGGAGAATCTGAATTGATTCAGAGTAAACACATTTACAGCCTATGGGTCTTACCCATTTCAGGCGAATCAAATAAGTTCCAAAACTTGTTCTTATCTAGGATTCTATGGCTTCATGTTGTCTCATTTAGTCAACACTTGACTTAGCTTCTATGTAAATATAGACTCATTATCCTTGATGACTAATACAATATTAGCAATCAAGGATGTGCAACTTAATGGAGTATACATGATCCTAATATCTTTACATTGAGCTAGTGTGTTCTCAATCATCACCACGTCCTGAGCAGCGGGTGTGTTCCAAGCATTGATCTATGCCTCATCCAATGCAAGCGCAAATTCTAGCTTATTTTATCAGTTAAGTATATATATGTAATCATGAACTCTTTCATGTTCTACTTTTACTCCCACTGTCTTCTCTTAGATGAACTATTTCTCTAAGATATTGACAAAATTCGAGATAGACTTTCTTTCTCGATAGGAATGTAGAAATAATATCCAACCATCTTTTGGATATTCCACGAATATACATATTGGACTAAGGCTATTGCTTATCCAAATTTGGTATACTTCTAATAAGTATTGAGGTCTTAAATCTTAACGTGATGAAGATTAGACCTTTTAAATCCATATCTTATATGGGCCTTCATCAACCGATTATCATGGAACACGACTAAGTGTGTAATATAAAGTTTTTAGTGTAAAGCTCCAAAAACTATTTTGGAGATTTTGCGTGGCTTCATCAATGATTACATCAATTGCAATATTTGTCCTTTCATATTCGTCATTGTGAAAAGAAGTATATGAAAGAGTTATCTATGCGAAAATTATGTTCTCATAACACAATCTTGAAGTCAATCACTTGAAAATATTCTTCACTTTGATCAAATCTACGTGCTTAGAATATTTTTTCTCATTTTGGCCTTCTTATTTATATCTGTATTATTTGAACTTTTCAAACTTTCAGATTTAAACTTTTAGATAACAATGACTATCAATGTTATTTAATAACTAAAGACCACTTTGACAAATGCCCACTTACATCCGAATGTAACAGGCTCAGTGGATCCTTTCCAAGAAAATTGATTTATTAATTTACCTCCAAGGTGAGATATACATATATCTCTATTAATTGAATAAGTCAAATGTCAGATTTAAGTATGACTTCTTCTTTGCCTTATCAATATTCAGAATGTAGACTATTTGTTATTTACCTAGCTTCCATATTATCTCATCTAAGTTAACGAATAACTATTATTCTTAATCAAATAGAATAATCGCTTAATGTCTAAACATGAAGTGGAAGTGTTGTTCTACATAAGAACTGTAATTAATAGTTGTCTAATTTTAAACTGAATGAGAAGACAAAGATAGGTGATAACTTCTTAAGCTTTTTAAGAAACATTTGCTTTATTACCTATAAACAGGTATATCACCATTTTTCGCAATTATTCTACTTTTAGCCATTTTATATCAGTATCTAATACTCGATTGGCTAAGTAGATTATTTTACCTCTATCAAATAGTAAATTGAAGTAGAAGATTCACCAAAATACTCACTTCTTCAGTTCGGTTAAGGAAGCCTCCCAATTATAAATGTAATATCCTATTATTGTAATGTTCGAGAAGAGTATTCTCTATCATATCGTGTTTTGAGATCATTTCTCAAAGAACGACGCCAATTCAAGGTTTTCAGTCTGATGAACTTATAGAGTGTCAATTACACTCCACAAGTTTAAGTAACAACTCAAATTTTAAAACTTATACAACAACAACAATAAATGAAAAAAATAGAATCACGTATTATCATGCATAAATCAATTTAATAAGATCTTTTATTAAATCGATTGCTCCCACTGTTTTACTTGAATTAATGACATTAATCTCGTAGAATCCTGTTAGATTCACAGTAGGCTAGGATCCCGTTTATTCCATTAGAACCTTGAGTGACTCAACAAGCTCTAATGAAACATTCAGGTAGATACTCCTATCAATCACATCTCCATGTAACTCCTAGATCATCAAGTAGACAACTCTTTGTCGAATACATCTTATGTATTTACTTGATTGTACCTCCAAAATCTCATCTCCTTGAGTGACTCAACAAAAGATAGATTTCGGTTAAATTCTATCCATTGTTCAGAAACATCTTATGTTTTATAGTGATAAACACACATTCCCACTCGCAGCCTTGAGTGACTCAACAAACCGCATCGAGGGCAGATTCTGGTTTTTCACTATAACAATGGAAGGCATTTTGTATTAACCAATTAATACGAGTTTAATAAATTGCTTTCAAAATTATATCCCTTTTGATTTACTCAATAAAGGATGTAAATTTCACTTAAGTCCGACCCACTGTTCAGAAGTATCTGATACTTCATAATGAGAAACATATCTACCAACGAGTAGCCTTGAGTGACTCAACAAGTTGACATCGATAGTAAACTCTGGTTTTTCATTATAACAATGGAAAGCATAGGACTTAATATAATTTTAAATGAGGGTTTTGTCTCATCATCCTATGTATATTAACTAACATGAACCATGCAATTAATCATACATATAATAATATTATGGATGATTATGGACGATATCTATCTAGTCTTCTCGAGCCATGAAGAAGATTAGTTGGTCAATTCCTAGGGGACATTACATTCGATCATCGAATGCTAAATGCAATAATCTCCATCTGCTACTGCAACCTGTATCTTATACCAATTGTCTTCTTGTGGCCAACTCCAAATTGTATCCTATACTAGTTGGCACACGGGTCTGTATCAAAGGACGCGTGGGCCTATATCTACAAACTAGAGCTCTAGGCCCAAATAAATAAATTAAATAATAGACACGCAGGCCCAATTAAATAATAATAGGCCCGCAGGCCTAATCAACAAAGTAGAATAAATTAACCATACATTCAACCAGTCACGTGGGTCGAGTCCATAATCATCCACTAAATACACATTCATCATATAAATGTATTATAATATAATATTTAATATTATATGAACAAATTTAAAATTTCTAGCAATTTAAGTCCTCTAAACTAATTTAGATAAAATGGATCGAAACAATAATTAATTAATCAAATTAATTAATTAATTAACTTAAGTTAGCGAGTCTTATTTAATTAAAATCATATTTTAATCAAATACCAAATTAGAGTCCAATTCTAATTCCAAAAGAGAAAAATTAGGATAAAACTCCTAAAATAAAATGAAATTCAATTTAGTAGTTGATTAATCAAATCAATCAATTACTTTAATTGACGGGTTTATTTAATTAAAATCATATTTTAATTAAATAGCAAATTAGAGTCCAACTCCAATTTCAAGATTTAAGGGCTAACTGAATTTAGGATCAAATCCTAAATAATGTTCAATTAATAATTAATTAATCAAATTAACTAATTATTAAATTTAATTAAAATCAAATTTTAATTAAACACCAAATTAGAGTCCAAACTCTAATTCTAGAATTAGGGAAAATTGAATTAATATTTAAATTTAGGATAAAACTCCTAAATAAAATAAAATTCAATTTAGGGTTAAATTATTAATTTTGTTAAAATCCAATTTTAACATTATTTTAAAAGTCGTGAATTTTAAAATTAAACTTTAAATTGGGTCAAACCCATTTAGTATCAAATTTTAAAGTCTTTTTAAAAAAATGGCAATATGACCCATATTCAAAATTATAAGTAAACCCTTTCAATTTCGAAAATTGCATTTTGACCCCGATTTTATAATTGCAGGACAAGGGCTCACAATTTCAGAAATTTCGTTGAAGCCCGCCCCAAGTCTGAACCCTAATCAACAAATTGAAATTGGACCATTGCAATTTCCTAAATTGTGTAAGAGGCCCCCGCCCCAATCTCTAAACCGGAACCTTTCAACTTCTCTCCTCCCTTATGCCAACCAGCGGCGTCGCCTTACTGTGATGTGTCGTTGCTGTGAAACAGCGGTGGCAATTGATGGATGTGTGGCAGCGCCTCTGTGGCACTGCTGCAACTACGATCTCCCGTCCGCAGCAACGTCGAACGTCGTTGTATAGGATGCGGGTGAGAGCCGTTGCATCGTGCGGCGGTGCTTGATGCATCCGTAGCAGCAGCGACATTCGCTGCTGCGTCGAGCAGCGGCACCAGTTGCCGCTGCTGGCACTCTCTACGTGCAATAGATGCAGCGCCGCAGAGTGCTGCCCTCGCCTTAGGCGGCTTCCGCCAGGTCACCACCAGTGCAGTGCTGTTCCGACTTATTTTCGACCAAAATTAAATTTTCTGCTCTCAATCAAATTTAGAACAAGAAAAAATATTTCTCAAAAGCTAGAAACATGAAAATTTTCAATCATATTGAATTCATCAAAAATTAAACAAATTCTAACAAGTAACAAGGTAGGCTTTGATTCCACTGTAAGGTTTCTATACATACATGCACAGCGAAAATTAAACAAACTCGAAACCATAGCCCGGATCAACCTTGCACTTAGATAGAATTTGTGATAAAGAATATACCTTTGATGAATCTCGTGGATCTGAAATCTGAAACAGGATGTACAATCTTGTCACCACCAGCTATCCAATTGTCCAGCCTCTAGCAGAAATCCACACAACGAGTTGATTCTAGAACTCCATCAATCTCCAACTATTGGAATTGATTTGAGAGAATTGATTTTTCTCTTTGTGCTAGCAAGAGTAAAATCATGAGCTAGAATATTACAGAAAAGTGACTCTCTTTCATAATTTTCTCTACAATAGTGCACATATTAATATACGCACCTCAAAACCCTAACCCTATTCATAATAGGGCCATTAACGGGCCTTAATTAATTAATCATATTGTAAAGTTCGGCCCAACAATTGGGCTTGTACATTAATTCTAACAGTCTTTGAGTTATTTTATTGTTTAGTTGCTTTACATTGCATTTTAGGATTGCTAGCATGTTTAGAATTCACATTTTGACATGTTAGTTGCATTGAATATTTCATTGCCCCTATTTTGCATGTTTAAGCATTCTTAGGATTAATTGCATTTTTACTTGTTTTGTTGTTTAACGTCACAATCTTCAACATGATGACCTAGATTAGGACATGTAAACATAGTTTAGAAGTTGGTTGCATGTACTAGAAGAGATTCTGGGGTCGAAAACCGGTTCCAAAACTTAAAAAATGGAAGATTTCAGATCACTGCCAGCAATAACCGCGCGATCGCGTGGCCAAAATCTGTAAAGTTCGGAAGTTTGCTTTATATTTTACATAACTTTCATTTTAACCAATTCTAACTCATTTTTCTTCCCCAAAATCACCCAAAGTTGAGTCTAAAATCATTGCCCAATGTTTGCATATCATATTAGCTCCAATTCACGTCTTACTTCACATTAAAATCATTCCCAAGATTGCAATTTTCAATCTTATGAAATTATGCACGATTTTTTTTGTTCTTCATATCTTTTCTTGGAATTCAAAATTGTGGATAATTGGTGATTGGGTTTATAGTATTGAATTGTGAGTTTATACGTGAATTTTTTTGGCTCAATTCAAAACTCTAACTCTACGATTTCTTTTGATTTCGTCATATGCATGCTAGATGTTTGATGAAATGTAACAGTGAGTATTTTGTTAAGTTTTTGCAATTCTCTTTGGATGAACACCTTTAACACATCCTATACATAATTTTTGCATCATTCATTCATAGTTTACACTAATTTAAGACATAGAACTCAACATGAACATCATTACACCTCACTGCAAGCCTCACAACACCACTGCTCCAAAATTCAGCTTCATGTCAACTAATTAACCATACATTTTCATGACTCAAATGAACTCCAAATGTGCTTAATTTTTGATATGTTGTAGACCAAATTATGTACTTTCATATGCTTGAGACATGTCTCGAGAAATTTTCACTTTTTCAAGGCGATGTCAAGGACTTATTATCAATGTCAACCATGTTCCAAAAATTCAAAATTTTGATATATTCGAGTTTGGGGGTGTTTAGTCGATTTGCTTTAGTTGATATGTTATATTTATGTATTCTAATGTTGTTTATCTCTCTTTGCATAGAACATAATATAAAAACACCTTGGGAAAACATAGAAAAGTTGGAAATAGGTCAAATCATCCAAGCTACATGAAGATCAAAGCTTCAAAATATTAATACCACTTCTCCAAACCCGGGAAGTACCTTACTTCTCTTTGTTATTTTGTATTTATTTGATTTATATTTTTGAAATACATTGAGGACAATGTACCTTTCTAGGTTGGGGGTGCGAATCTCATTCATGTGCTTTTATTTATACATTCATTCGATTTTGGGGTAAAGAATTCATAAAAATTTGAAAATTTTGAAAAATTTTGTAGACTTATTTATTCCTCATAACATGATTTGAATTGACTTTTGAGCTTTAGTTAAAAAATTGGACAACATGTGAACATCATTTTTCTTAGTGTTCATCTATGTAAGATTTTATTAAAACTTTAGCAGATAGTCATTATCAAATAATAACTTGTGTAAGAGATGCTTGATACATGTGGGGTACACTTATGCAATTTGAACAAAGATTTGACTGAAAAATCTCAAATCTTAAGAATTTAGATCATTACCTAAATTCAGAACTAGTAGTTTGGGGGTGAAAAGGTTAATATAAGTCAACATTGATAAATTGAGGGTCTGAAATTCTTGGTTTTACATCTTTGGTTGAGGAGGTTTTAATCAAAATGTATAAATCAGCAATAGCATAAAAATAGAAAAATACTAATAGTCTTATTCCACTATTCGGAGCTTTTTTAACTCGAGCAAGTAAGTTTTAAGGGACTTTCGAATCTGTTACCCTAAATTCAACTGAATTTGGAGTTATCAGCCTAAAGCTCATTACATGGGTCAATTAGAAAACAAAAAGAAGAGAGGACTTATACATAAGACGCTAAAACATCTTTAACTTTTCTTTGTCGCATTTATGATTCGGATAATTAAGTTTGAGGGGTTCTCTAAACTTGCTGCCTTAAAGTCATCTTGCTTGGAAGTCACGGACCTAAAACTCACTACAGGGATCATATAAAAATATAAGTAACATATAAAAATATAAGTAAGAAAGGTATTGCAAAAAAATGGTAAAACACAAGGACATGAAAAGAAAAAAGTCGTCCAATTAAAAGAAAAATGAAACAAAAGTGCATGGTAAAAGCCTAGTTGATTGAGATTTTTGATACTGGAGTGTGAGATTGGGAGTTGACTACCTTTGATCTGTTGTACATGCTTATCTAATGTTAACTACCTTGTATGAAAAAATGCAGTTTATGAATATTTAGAAACCACATAAATAGCAAAAACCTCAGGGTATGAGAGAAAAAGCAGTAAGGTTGTGAGCATCCATGAGAGCTGTAAGGAAAATCAAAAGAAACGAATTGTTTGACCACATGAGATTTGGACTTATTTATGCATAATCCACCATATAGTGTCAAGTATATTTTTATATGAGTTGGCATTTGATTTTTGGCTATTCACACGCACAATGAAGTCGACCATCAGATGAATGAAAATATTTTATGTTGTTCCTATTTCTTTCTAAAGTGAATTGTCAACCTAGATTGTTGAGGTCATGGTGAATAAATTGACAAAAACAAAAATATTTTGTAATTTGGATTTTTATTTTATAGATTAGTTTTATTTTGTTTGAGGACAAACAATAGTTCTAGTTTGGGTTGTTGATAAGCGTATTTTATACACCTATTTCTATCCTAAAAGTAGGAGTTTATATGTTTGTTTGAGAATATTTGCTATTGATTTCTTTATTTTTTGTTTTTATTTCAGAAATAGTCCCAAAGTCTAGAAAACAAAGGAATTGGAGCAAAATCAAGTCAATTGGATGATAAAAGTACTAAATTGTGCAAATCAAGAGTTGATAAATTTAATCAAGGGCTTAATTGGAAGAAATAAAATGTGGAAGAAATTAGAAGCTCAAGGACTAAAGTGTATGAATCAAATGAAGAAGAACCAAATTGCAAATATTCAATGATTTATTCAGACAAAGATAAGATACTTGAAGATTGTTTGGAGTAAATTCGATGTAATTAAAAGTAAAAAAGGAATGAAATGTGATAAGAATAATTGATTTCAATCACACAAGATTTTCGGGTAGATTTTTAGTTGGACTTTGAGACCTAATTTAGAGGTAGTAAACATTCGAATTAGAAACATCCTATTCGATGAAGAATTGTAGCCCCTTTAAATTATCTTTCTAACGCACTTTAAATCACATCAATTGGATAAGGGAATAAAAGATACGATAAAAATACTAAATTTTGTGCAACAACAAAAAAATCTCTCGCAAAGGTAACTTTCCTTGTTCGGTTGGAACTCATTTGGAAGCCAATCTGGACATGATTCTCAGCCACTTTTCGACTTCTACAAATAAGGAACTGTAGAAACACATTGAGGGTTTCCAACTTGTTCAATTCATGCCAAAATGCTGTCGAAGTGCTAGGGAATCGATGAAACGTCAAGAATAATATTGAATATACAATTGCAAGAAAATGAACAGGGTGACATCCATTTATTTTTCTTGTTATTTATTTTCTATCATGTATCTAGGCTAGGCTTTTAGTGTTAGGATTGTGATGAAATTTTAAATATTTGATTTCATGTTTTGACTTATTATTTAATTTATGCAGTTTATGGGTTTGATACAACTGATATGTGTTCTTTATTTTTCATACAATTACTTGACCGCTAATTGTGTGAGTTAGTGATAATTTTCTATGTTCGAAAGAGTAGGAGATTATTAGACTAGTATTAATTGCCACAGAGTCCAATAGGGGATAGAAATATACCCCTATGATTTGCGTTATCCTAGAAAATGTTCACAAATCCTTTAATGCTTTTCTATTTGTTGAAGTGTCTTAGAAATATAGTCAATTTGCATTTAAGAAAATGTTTTTATGCATTGCTCGAAAGAGGATTTAAATAACTTTGGAACATGGATTTTCAAAAGCCATGAATTGTATTTAAATGATTTGGTCAAAATATGGATGATTTAGTTAAAATGGATTCATAATTTTAATACTCTTGATTTTCATAGTTTTAAATCGATTTTTCATTTTTTCTTTAGTTTAATCATTAGTTTAGTCTTTGAAACAAAATTCTCAAAACCAAGCTTTCCTAGTTCTTGTTAAGGTTCATAGTCTAAAATACAATTTACAAAATTTTCGTGGGATCGATAATTGGACTAACATCCATTATATTACTTGTGTGATCCGTACACTTGCGGCCAACGAACACGAGGAAAAACATCTTTGTATACTAAAGCAGTGCGAAGCATCAAGTATGTTGAATTCCATCGAGTTTTGCAATCCAGTGTTAGCTTTTTACCATTCAAGTGATTCAATTGACGTGCACAAGGATCAAAAGTCTCTACTCTTTTTTGGTGTTACACTCCAGAAAGAAACACTATCACGATTTTTTTCTACTCTTGAGCTAATTATATCCAAGCCATCTTTCACTATCAAGTTTAAAATGAGGGCACAATCACGCATATGAAAACATTTACCACTCAACAATTTCCTGATTAGAGAGCTTATCTAACATATAGATGATCATCGAATCATTAGTAGTACAATTATCAACAATCAAAGCATAAAGTTTACGATCGAGATTCCAATCTAGAAAACAATCCATTGATGTTGTTGAAAGCATCTCGACCATATGCTAGCAAGAAACATATATGAACATGTAATAAAAAGAAACAAAACAACTAATAGCAAAATGATTAAAAGAAACATAATTCAAGCTTGATATTTTTTTTATCAAGTACTTGATTACTCAACTTTGAAGTCTCCAAGAGCTGTCTATGAAATGTATAGTGACAACAATGAATCTTTTTTATTAGAAGTCCACAAGTCGGTGGTAATGGAAACTCTACTTTCGTTGTTCTCCAACACTTTCATCATCTTACATTTCTCATAATCGTAGATCTTGAAAATGTCTTTTTTTATGGTATTATGAGGAACATATTTAAAAATGGCTGAATTGTATGCGTAAATCATCTAAACCTAATATGTTTAACCATAGAAAGGGGTACTCATGTAAAATAATCATACTACTTATTTCTTTCCTTGCCTTATCTTGGTCAAAACAATAAATTCCCAATAACACATTTTTACCATCTTATTTTATAGGATTTAACAAACACTGTTTAAGATCAGGTTGATTTCGATGACAAGATATCTTCACGTGATCGGACAAATGACGTATCCCATGTTTGCTCGCACCCAACAAATATTTTTTTACAGTGATTACATGTGGCCTTGTCTAAACCTCCAATTTTTTGTCTTTTAAATGATTCAAACTTTGAATAATGTTTCCTTTTCACAGTTTCTTATCTATTATCCACCTCATCATCACATTAATCTATTGGAACTGAGGTCAAGTTTGGAGGATATTACCAACTAGTGAAGTTTCAAAATAACATTCAACTGACTGAGGATTTGACTAGATTAGAGGAGTAGACATCTTCAGAACACTCTTTAGTTCTCTAGAGTTAGATAAAGAATCAAATCAGGACTACTTCAAAAAGATAAAATAGAGCAATGGAAACCATATAAAATAAAATAAAGCTATCCATACTGCGGCTCCATCTAGTGCAAGAAAATTGCAAAGAAAATTACCAGTAGCAATGGACAAGCAGTGGAAGAAAATTGCAAAGAAAGATTTTATCAAATCATATAGCTTTTCCCCAGATATATCAAGATCTACAAATGTTGAAATGGAACTAAAATAAGGGCTCAATATACAGCCAAGAAAGGCGAACCCATTTGGAAATGGGTACTATCGGCTCCATCTACTGCACCACTAGACTAAAGGCCACCTCCTATCGGAGTTTGACTACAGCCTATTGGCTGCCTCAAATGGAGGACTTAAGGCGAAAATATATGTGGAAGAAGATGTACTGCTAAATGGGAAAATATGTCACGTGCCTCCTACCGGCTACCTCAGAATCTCAGAACTCAAGTTCGACTATAGCCTACTGTCATGCAATTCATTTCATTGAGGAAGAATGATATTATGTAAGGCTGACCCTGTGTTTTTTGGTGCACTGTACGAATATTAAAATAGTGTCCCATTTTCTTAAACTATAAAGCGTGCGTATAGAAAAAAATAAAGCTATTTATATAAATTCATTATATAAAAAATGTCACATAAAAAAAATAACATTTTCAATGTTTTCTAATATCTTTTTCTATCATAAGAAAATGTATAACTAAAAAAATAAATTTATGCCTGATAACGCCTTCAAAATATCCAAAAGCTCGTATTTTCTTAATAATTTTGTAAAGCTTTATCTTTTTGTTGTCTACAGTTTTCTAAAGAGTCTTTGTGGACTCCTGCAAAAACTTGGTGTCTATAAAATTCTTCATAAAATTCGCGAATATGAAATTCAGAATTTATGAGATGAATATGTGCATGACATGTATAACAATTAATTTGTGTACTAGTGTTCTCCATAACTATGGTGGCAATTTGCATAGTGTATGATGAATGTACGTAAATTATTTTCATAATCTTGTTTTGTTTCAAGATATTTTTGCTCCATATTTAAAGTACAATAAGGATTTATTGATAAATTCATGAAAAGAAAAAAACATGTGTATTACGGTGTATCGCATAAAGAATTTGCGATTAACGCTCAACATACATACGGAAAAGTAGGAATCTCTCTACTAACTAAAAAGGATATAAACCAAGCAAAACAAAAAATTGACCTTGAAGATAACAAAAATCTTTACTGGGTTACAATTGGAGCAATCAGAATCCAATTGAAAAGCACACTATCAGAAAAAACGGATCAACCAATTCGAATGTGTTTAATTGATGAAAGAATACAAAACCCACAAGAAGGATGTCTAGGATCCCTTGAAGGAAACCTAGCATGTGGTAAAATACTGTTTACAGTCTATCCCTGACTATCAGTAAGTTTACATGATCAAAACTTTGACGGAATACTCTCGTTTGTACACAAGTACGGAAGAGAAGACTTAGTCAAAGACAATAATGTACCTTTTTCAATATCATACCTCGTGAGTTATGCAATCCATAATTCTCACAACATGGTTATGATAAGAGAACCAAAAGGAATCAAAATTGATCCTTTATTCTCCAATTACATAAAAAATAAAGAAACAGAATTTGACTGGTTAACGCAACCAGAGAGAAGATCTATAAATATAGATCTTAACACTAAAAGACCCCTAATCAGGGAACAACAACCACTTCTCATAAGAAGTAACTTTCAAAATAAAATAAATCCACCAAAGTTGAAAGAAAAAGAAAACGATGAGTTGAGAAAAACTAAGATACAACTCAAACAATTAAGTGAAACTGTCAACAAAATGGCCGAAACACTTTATGGTGATCAAGAAGAAGAATCTGATAATTGAAATGTCAATACCAGAACTTCTAAAAGAAATTAACTCCATAAAAGAAGAAATCAGAGATATTAAAAGAAATTTTAACATATTTGAAAAACAAATTGAAATTTTACTTAAAAAACATTCTGCTATCATTATAGCAGGAATTATTAACAATAATCAAAATAACAAAATAATATCAAAGATTAAATCACCACAACAAATTGGAATTTTTGAAAGAAGGGGAGAACTCTCTCCAAAAACAAAAGCAAAACAAGATGAAATTCCAGAAGGAAAATTTGATATTGACCATTTAGTATAATGACAAGCTTCAGGAAAAATCTTGAAATCATTTACGAGACCAGCCAGAAGTTGGGACTCTTAAATGTTTTATTGGCTTTTGAAGACAATGAACTTGACAAGATTGTTTCAATCGTCAAAAATATTGACATAAAAGAGAAAATTATGACAATTTCCGACAATGAAAACAATGAACAACAGAATCAAGATCAACCTGAATCACAATATGAAACAAATAAAGAATCTGACAGTGAAGATGAAATCATCATTCATGAAAGATTTCATACTGGAAGAGAAACAGATCCTAACATGGGACTTGGACCGACAATCAGAGAACCAAAACCAGAAAATTTTGAGATTAAAGATGACAATCCATCATCAAGTAATCCAAAAGGAGATGGGAAAAGACATATGGGTGACAACACACCAAGACCTGACCCCAAAATGCCAGAAAGAAACTTTGATCAGAACCTCTTAGTTTCTGATTTTATTCCAAAAAGACAGAATATAAACCAACAAGTAATAATTTTGGATATAGATTGTACTCTAGATCCAGAAAAGATCATTGATGCATGGTATAGTTATATCATGGTTGCAATGATTGTCAACAAAGAAATAATAAAAAATGAAATAAATTCATGGAATTATGTACTTGCTAGTACCAGAGGAAATGCAAGAACATTCCTTGAAAGCTTTACATACGACACAAAAAATCAAATCTGGAAAGATTCAATGGGAGTCATTCCAAAATTCATTGAAAGAATTGTGGACCAAATATACAAACAATTTACTGGACAAACTTTTGAAGCATTCAAAAGTAAGAGATCAGTAATTGCAATTGCTAATGCATTAAATCACTTAGAGAAAATCTCTATATGTGATATGTGTTATTTTGAAAATTATGCTTGCGAATTTTCAAAATTTTTTTACATATGTCCACCTGACAAATGGATAGAATTAACAGAAAAATTCATACGTAAACTACCAGAACCATTTAATCATGAAGTCATGAGTGACTTTGATGAATCAATCAAAAAACAAAAAGAAACCATTGATCCAAGAGTAAATGCTCAAATAGACATGTCCCTTGGACTAGTCATAACTACAACCAGAAATTTAATTGCTGAAAAATGCAAACAAAACACATTGGTAAGAGAAAGTGTTAAAACAGTTTACAAAAATCCAAAAATTTGTTGTAACAATTACCTTGACCAAATCCCTGGCCAATATGGTTGTCAACCAATAAACACCCAAAAGAAAACAAGAAAAAGATCTTTTAGAAATAAAAGATATATTTTTAAAAAATACAAAAAACCTTATAAAGAAAAAAATTTTAGGAAAAATAAATTTTTCAAAAAATATTCAAAGGGGAAAATTCCATATAAGAATAAAAAATTTGAAAAAACACAAGACAAAAAGAAATTTTGTCCTCAAAAGAAAAAGAATTGCAGATGTTGGCTCTGCAATGAATCTGGACATTATGCAAACGAATGCCCAGCAAAAATCGGAAATGAAGACAGGATTAAACTCCTAAATACATTTCAAAAACAAGGCTTCTACCCAGTAGAAGATCCTAGTGATACAGAATCCCTGTATTACTTAACAAGTGAAACTGAATCTGAGTCATCTGAAACAGAATTTCCAGAGGATGAGTAATAAAAATGTTACAAATCCAAATTCAATCTACATACCTATAAAACTCGGTTTTGAAGGATATAGAAAATTTACATTACATGCTTACATTGACACCGGAGCATCATTATGTACTGCCAGCAAATTTGTTATTCCAAAACAATTTTGGGTAACAGCAGAAAAAATAATGAATCTAAAAATTGCTGACAAATCTGAAATCAAAACATCAAAAGTAGTAAAAGGATTAAACATTGAGATAAGTGGATACCACAAATCCCAATGGCAAACTTTTTATTTCAAGATTCCAACAGTATACCAACTTGAAACTGGAATTGATTTTATAATTGGAAATAACTTTTGTCAGTTATATCATCCTTTCATACAAGAAATTGAATCCATAAGTTTTACTCTTAACGGAAAAGACTTTGGATATCAAAACAAAGAAAAGCTGTTGCAATGAATTTTCTTCAAGAGAAATTCTTGGAAATGACAAAAATCAATTGCAATAGGAAAATCTTCACAAAACCTCAAGGAGAAAATATTACCCCAAAAAGGAATATTTTCATAACAATAGAAGAACAAGAAAAATTCAAAATCAACTCAAAAAGAGAAGAAATCCTAAAACTTCTTGACCAATGTTGCTCAGAAAATCCTTTGGATCCAACAAAGAACAAAGGACTGCAACAATTGAACTACTTGAAGAACACAAAAATACAATAATAAGAGCAAAAGCAATGACTTATTGTCCAAAAGATAGAGAAGAATTCTCTATACAAATCAAGGAACTACTTGAATTACAAGTAATTGAACCAAGTACTTCACAATTCTCTTCACCGGCTTTCATGGTGAGAAAAGAAGCAGAAAAAAGAAGAGGAAAAGCTAGAATGGTTGTAGACTATTCTCAGCTCAACAAGATAACTAAGGCAGATGGATATTTAATTCCAAATATGCAAATCCTACTACAATTAATCAAAGGAAAGAAAAATTTTTCTACTTGATTGTAAATCAGGATGTTGGCAAGTTATACTTGATCAAAATGCAAGACACCTAACGGCATTTAGTTGCCCGCAAGGACATTACCAATGGAAAATCATACCATTTGGTTTAAAACAAGCATCTGGTATTTTCCAAAGACATATGGATAATATCTTCAAAATACACGAGAAATTTTGTTGTGTATATATTGATGATATTTTGGTCTTCTCAGACAATGAGGAAGATCATGAAAAACATGTAATCACAGTACTTCAAACAATATGCAAATTAGGCATTATACTTTCCAAAAGGAAAGCAGAAATGTTTAAAGAAAAGATTGGATATCTAGGTATGGATATTACATATGGTTATAAGCAGTTAAAACCACATGTTCTTACTCATATTCATGAATTTCCAAACGAAATACAAGATCAAAAACAATTGATGAGATTTCTTGGATGTCTCACTTATGCAGAATCTTTCATTAAAGATCTAGCAAAAATGAGAGCACCACTTCAAAAGAAACTCAAAAAAGATTTTAAATGGATTTGGACTAAAGAAGATACTCTTTATGTACAAAAAATCAAATCTAAAATAAAAAATCTACCATCATTATATCATCCAAAAAATAATGATAAAATGATAATTGAAACTGATGCATCTCAAGAACATTGGGGAGCAGTATTAAAAACATTTGACGAAAATGAACAAAAAGAACAACTTTGTGGATATGCTTCAGGGACATTCACAAATCCTGAAAAGAATTACCACATCAATGAAAAAGAAATTTTAGCAATGAAAAAAGCCATAACAAAATTTAGAATTTATATCATTACTAACAAATTTCTTGTTAGAACTGATTCTACTACATGTAAATCATTTTTGAAAAATCAGGTACACCCAGATTACAAGCAAGGAAGACTAATCAGATGGCAAATGTGGTTCAATCACTACAATTTTGATATTGAAATCATCAAAGGAAAAGATAATTATTTAGCTGATTCACTCACAAGAGAATTTGCTTTTTTAGGTTAAAATGACTGACATCAAGGAACAAATAGAAGACATTGAGACAGAAATTGAAACAAAAGAAATTGAAATTTCTGTTAAACAAAATGAAGTTACAATGTTACAACAAAGCATTAAAGTCCTCAAAAAGAAGTTGATTAGGCTTCAAAAACAAAGAGAGGCAGGCGAAAGTAGCAAGACTACTGCAGCAAAAATTACAGGCGAAAGTAGCAAGACTACCGGAGCAAAAATTACAGTTTCAAAAGAAACGGCTATTATCGAAAGTAGCAAGACTACTGGAGAGAAATTTACAGTACTTGCAAAAAATGTTACTGCAACAAGCTCGCAAGGGCTTAAGGGAATTCAAAACCCGCAACTTGGACCACAAATCCAATTAAATACAGGAGATTCTTCGGAAACTCAATGTTCTCAAGAACATACGGTTATTCAAAAACCAACTGAAATATCTCAGACACAACTGGAAACCACACCATTGGTGGGGGTAAATACTTCCATTGCAGGTACAAAATTCTATACAATCTTTGATGGACCTCACAGAGGATTCTACACAAGTTGGGCAGAAGTCGAACTTATTGTCAAAGGAAAACCATACAAACACAAAAGCTTTAAAACCTTTTCAGATGCTCATCAAGCTTATTTGGACTTTTGTACAAAAAATGGACACAGCCCAATCCCACACAAAAATTTATTTGATTAACAAAACCTAAATTTGAGACCAAACTATTGTCAACCAGACATTAGATCCAGGCCCAGAATGCCTACATTCATACCACCATCCGAAAACCAAAGGATAAAATTCTTTTCCTATAGTGAAGCAACCCGATCCAGCAAACCAGCCCAAATTCCAACCAGGTTCAAAAAACTTGGAAAAATCCCAGCCCAAAAGGAAGAAACCGCCTTTCCGGGTATCAAACTGCAAGATTTACTTTTACTTGAAGAAGACGCACGTACAATAGGAGCCTCTGCACAGAAGGAGGGTACTATGGCACAATTGAGAAAAAATTCGGTCAGTTCATCTTCTTTGCAGGAGCTGAGCCCAACATGGTACATACAGCATTCCATTGAGGTTTAATTAAAGAAATCATTCCTGGAAATGATTTTGAAGAAATCAAATTACCTGATGAAAATTTAGTAAAAACAGTCAAAGATTTTGCTAAATTTGTAAGTAAAGACAAAAACCTCAAAATCATTCTCAAGATCAACAGCACAATTCCTTTTTGGAACGAGGATAATATTCTTGTCAAAGGATATCATCATATACAGATCAAGACATTCCAAGAAGTGGAAATCAACACTCCAATTGCTGGACAACTCACTGAAGTAAACGATGACATTTTGCAAGACTGGAGATCCCTTTCATTTCAAAGGGTTATTACAGGATTAAAAAATTTTGACGGAATCTCAAAGATTAAAGTAAACTACAGTTCAAAGTTTATTTTAATTACTAGTAAAACAAGTACACTTATCAATGTAATGGATACTAGAAAAATTTGTAAGTTTGAACAGAATTTCTATTATCTGCCAAATGCACCAAGCAGCTACAAAGGACATTTATGCAAAGCTCTCAGATTAAGTCTCGGGAAGATGCACCTTTGTCAATGGTGTAAAGTTGATGAGACTCAACAAGAAGAAAATGAAAAAATTGCAGACAGCAGTACATCTGGCAGCATTAGCAGCATCCAATCAGAATAAAAAGTTGAAAATACTTTTTGACCAGAAGTTTCTCGATGAAACGCGTGTCAAAAACTATTTAATACTATCAACAAATTCTGAAAAAGAAGAGGAAAGAGAAAAAAGGACAAGAGAAGAAAAAGAAGGGAAAAGAAGACAAAAGAAAGAAAAAAGAGGAAAGAGAAAAAGAAAAAGGAAATTTTCTCGTAACAAATGAAGAAAAAGAAGAAAGTTGGAAGAAAAAGTCAAAAAGGCTACAAGAGGATGGAAGAAAAAGTCAAAAAGGCTACAAAAGCCACCAAAAAGGCTAAAATAAAATCACGTGAACAATGAAGGCACTCTGCAAAAATGAACAGGAAAAAGAACAGCGGAGGACTATAAAGAGGGGAAAAACAGAAGAAAGGGGGAGGAAAATTTTTCGCTTCAAATTTCTTTCTGAATTTACTCTGAAAAATGTATCAAGGCTAAACACCTTCAAGACAGTGATCCACACTTGGGTCAAAAATATGTAATTAAATAAGTTTAAGAGTTTTTCTCTTAAACCTTCTGTTTTCAATAAAAGTCCAATGTTTTCTTCACTTTTCTTACTTTGTTCAAATACGTATGGATCTATTAAGAATTCAGGCAACTGGAGTACCGCTAGGCAAGTGGTCGCAAGGGAAACATAGCCTAGTAATTCAACATAGTGAGGCGTGTGATCAAAAAAGAAACCAACAACGAACATCAAGAAGGTTTAATTTTGAAAGCTCCTTAAATTTATTTTTATTTACATATTTGACCAAGTATGAGATCACATGTCTTGATTAATACACTTCCACACACACATTCCTCAAATAATATCATATGTAAACCTTGAAATGCAACAATCATTTAAATTTAGTTCTTCTTGCATTTTTGAAGATAAATCACTAATGAATTATTAATAATCAATATTTTTTGGCGAATCATATTCAATGAATATCAAAGATAGTTCATTCAATCTTTCTTGTGGCATGTTTGATTGCAAGGACGACTTCAATAACTTCAATTTTGAAAAACTTCTTTCAGTAGATGCAACTGTAACATATATCGTCAATAAAATTCTATAAGCAATAAATGCACTTGGAAAAAAGTTCAACCTTTTCAAATAAGCCAAGTCAATATATCAAGAGCTGTATTTTTTTCTTCTTTGTTAAAACGTTTCGCAAAATATTTAGCCCTTGAAACAACCCTTGACTGTCAAGATCACAAAAGAATTCATGCCTTAGAACAATAGCCAGATGATCACAACATGTTTTCAAATTACCATCATCCAATGAATTCAACTTTTTAGAAGAAACTGGAAATCCAATTTTTTATTTTATTTATTTACTAGTTGTCTACCCATGCGATGCACGGAATATATAATTTTTAAATCATAATTTTGAAAATATCTTGATTCAATCATATCAAATAAAAAACATAATTTTAATAAAATTTCAATAAAAAAAGTTATTCAATTTGAAACTTTAAAGAAGACAAAAATATTCAAAATAAAAAATGATACATGTACACTAAATATACCGCACCACTCAAAATTTGACACTCATTTAAATTTTTTATATAATTTTTTTGACTTTTAATTACGTTTTTCTCTAAAATACGCCCACCTCATCACATATTTCCCTTTAAATATATTATAATTTTTTTATTAACTATATTTTTTAATGTGTTGCTTACATATTTTTTATTTGAAATCCAATATATTAATTAATATATTTTATTTTTCCTTGTATTTTAAACATGTAATTTTTTTTCAAAATTATGAAATAATAAAGCCTCGGTTTGGTAATAATGTTTAATTTATAAACTTGTTTATTTATGATTCTGAAGTAAAAAGTAGTAGCTGAAAATTGGACAGTGAAAATACGTGTGGTTAAAAAGTTGATAGAAAATAATTAATTATTTTTATAACATGCGTATTGAAGAGTCTACTCATTTATTGACATATTAGGAAGTAAAATTTCAATAATTCTATTTATTTATTTTCAAAATATATTAATTCAATTTTTTTCATTTCTAACTCAACAAATTTATAAAGCATATATTTATTTATTTTAAAATATATTAATCTAAATTTTTCATTTTCAATGTAACACATTTACATATATATGATATGACATTTATTTATATTCAAATATATTAATCCAGTTTTTTCATTTCCTATATAACACATGTTATTGAATTTGAAACTTTAAAAAAAAAAAAAAAAAAATCTAATCAAAATAAAAAATTGTGCATGTACACTCAGTGTAGTACGCCACTCAAAGTTTGACATTTAATTAAATTTTTATATAAAGTTTCTTTTGACTTTTATTTACGTCTTTCTTTAAAAATTTGCCCGCCTTATCACCTATTTCCCTTTTAATATGTTATAATTTTTAATTAACTTTACTTTTTAATATGGTGCTTACATATATTTTATTCGAAATCCAATATATTAATTAATATATTTTACTTTTCTTTGTTTTTTAAACATAACAATTTTTGTCAAAATGATGAAATGATTAAATTTTCTACCAATTTATCATTGTTGGTAAAAAGTTGATAGCAAATAATTAATTACTTTTATAATATGCTTATTGAAGAATTAACCTACTCATTTATTGACGTATTAGGAAGTAAAATTCCAATGATTTTATATATTTATTTTCAAAATATATTAATTCAAAATTTTTATTTCTAACTTAACAAATTTATATAGCATGTATTTATTTATTTATTTTCAAATATATTAATCCAAAATTTTCATTTTCAATGTAACACATTTACATAGATATGACATTTATTTATGTTCAAATATATTAATACAATTTTTTCATTTCCTACGTAACACATTTACATAGATATCACATTTATTTATCTTCAAATATATTAATCCAATTTTTTTATTTCCTACATAACACATTTACATAAATATCACATTATTTATGTTCAAATATATTAATCTAATTTTTTCATTTTCAATGTAACACACTTACACATAGTACATTTATTACAACTCTTACTAAATATATAATAAATAATAATTTTTCCTCCAAAAATCTTTATCTTTTCTTTATTTTTTTATATAAAAGTAGAAGTGAGGAGAGATAGTCATTAAATACAATTTTCTCTCCAAAATGACTCTGTCACCTCACTTTTACTTTTATATATACTAGTGAATCATCCTGTGCGATACACGGGAAGAAACGTTTAAATAAAAATAATCCTATTCGAAATTAAATGAATCCTTATACAAAATAAATAACATTCACAAATAAGAGATAAGTTCATCATTTATTAGTTTCATGTATAAACATCAACCTTTCAGGGAGAAGTCATACATGCGAAAATGATTGTGCCTAACTCTTATTGATAGTCATGACATATGACACCATTAATGAAAATTATTATTTTTGAAATCTAATAAGTATCCAAAAATTTGAATGGCTCAACGATATCCTTGGAATAAAGAACTTGTATCATGCATTACTGTCAGATAGAATTTAACCTTATAGAATATGATCGTCAAGTTTTGTGACGATTATTCACTATCTCCTCGAATCAAAAATTCGCCTTGCAAAATGAACACTTAAATGTAGCATCTCCAGTATTCATGTACTCTGAATATTCAAATAATAGATGAAAAAGTTAATAATAGAGACCATGCATATAAAAGATAAAATTCAATATTTTGACCATTGACAATGAAAAACAACATGTATAATAATAATAATAAAAAAAAAAAAATTGCGAGGTTGACAAAGATATTCCATCAAATTTATGATATTTTAGGTTTTCAATATTTATACAACATAATTATTTTCTGATTGAAATTATAATTTATTATTGATCATCTCAATTTTTAGTTAAGTAAATTGGGAGACAATTTATATACTATTGTGAAAAAATATTAGAAAATTTGAATTAAAATATAGTAAAGAATATCTTGGTATGGTTAATTACTTTTTGAAATTTTAAAATTAACAATTAGGACAAAAACCATTAATAACAATATCATTTCAAACAATATAGATAAATTTGTAAACCGTTAATGTTAAAAAATGTGATATGAGACTTTTTGAAATAAAAAATTAATTAAGAATTAAATGTAATTGTCATTGAAATAATTTTGATAAATAATGCAACATAGGAAAGAACTTTAATATGTATATGTAATAAATAACTTAAAAATAGGATTTAGTTATAAAAATTTCAATACAACGTGATTTATAAAAATAAGAATGTGTATAAATTTTAGATATAATTTTAATTGAGAATTTGACATTGGATCTTTATGACTAAACCAAATATTTATCCATAAAATTAAGACCAATAAAATATCACAATTATTATAAGAAATTAATTACGTATTAAATGTAATTATCTATAAAAATATTTAATAATTTAATAATACGCTATAAAAAAGAGCTCCAATTTTTAGATGTACTAAATAACTAAAAATAAGATTATTTATAAAAAAAATTATATGTATGATGTGATTTATAATTTAGTACTCACACAGATTAAGGACAAAATGGAATATAAAATATTAATTTCACTCTTAAAAAATAAAGTAGACTATCTTTTTGAGACTGACAAAAAAGAAATAGTGAACTATCTTTATAGGACGGAGAGAGTATATCTAGTAATAAAATTTCGGCATAATTTTTAACTGAAAATTTTACTTTGAATTTGTATAACTGAACACAAATATTTATTTGTAAGACTGAAAATGTTAGAAGAACACATTTTTTTTTATGAAAAGAGAGGTTTTGACACAAAAAAGCCAGATATAAATAAGTAAAATCAAACAAATTATAGTTCTTATATCATAAAAAAAAAAAAACTTCTCGGTAAAAGCAAAATTTAAAAAATAATAATTCTAGTTTCTTGTTTTTATTATTTTTTATACAATGTGATATAAAATTTCATCAAATATATATACTGACCCATGAATAATATGCTTTTTCTTCACTCAACTGCCGAAACTATTAACATATCTATCGAACCCAAAACTATTCTAAATAGCCCAACATTAGTTATCACATTGCAACCCCAACAAAGAAATCTAGAACATAATATAAATAAACTATTAACAAATCCTCTTATTAGTCCAAAATAATTTTGCATTCTATATTGTTTTCGAAGCTCTCTCTATAATATTATTGTTTTAATATTTTTTCTTTTGATCAGAAACCCAAATCTATGTTCAACGACTCAAAATATCACAGGTCTTGAAGAAAAGAGTAGTGTGAATCATTTTTACTTTTTCAAAAAATAATTTACGATTTTTTATTTTCAACTGGTTTGTAATAACTAATAAGCATTACCACCGCACCAGAAATTTTGAATCATAAAACGTGATAAATAGAAGGTGGAGTGGAGCGGTCATGTTAAACAGTACACATTTTTTCAAAGAAATAACCCTTTAATTGAATCTTTTATTATTGTGTATATCTTCATAATAATTATATATAACAGAAATGAAAGAGATTATACATAGGGAAATGGAAAAAAAAAAAGGATATAGAAAACAAAAATGAATCAACAGATTTTGAAAAAGCGAAAAAAATGAAACAAATTCTGAAAAAGCGAAAAAGGAAAAAAAATAATTGGTTTTCCAGTATAATTAGGCGACGGGAAATAGAAGCAATATAAACACAATAAATATTGAAGACTGTAAGTAGACGTCAGCGATTTTGAAAGTAATAAATAAATATTGAAGGCCCAACTATTTTTTTAAGTGGGTTTTGAAGTTGATTATTAGATAGGAGATATGAGTAGTGTGAACATGATAAATATTGAAGTCCCCAAAAATTGGAAAAATAAATAAATAAATAAATAAAATTTGCACATAGCACAAGCGTTTTGGAGGGAAACAATGAAGTTGACTGTGGTTGACTCAACTACTTTTATATATTATATAGACTAGTATTTCACCCGTATGATGCACGAAAGTTGTTATCCACAATATTGATTTTAATAAGTATTTATAAAATTTTAATACTTATACATAATCAACACGTATATAAATGCATAAAAAATAATTTTCTATTTCAATAATTATTAGACTTTATAAAATAATATACCTAATTCAAATTATTAAAAACATTTTTGAATAGTAAATGTCAATTTATATATTTAAATATTTGAATTTAATGAATAAAACTTTATTTATAAAAATAAGTAGTCAAAATAATAATTTTGAAAATCTCGCAATTATCATGATATGACAATCGAGTAAAGTTAGAAATCACGAAATTGTACCGAAAATCTTATACCCTGTAATATTTAAAAATTTATCAAAAATAAGTATGGTTAAAAAATATTAATCATTGTATTAATATTATTAACTTAAAAGAAATCAAAGTATTAACTCTTCAATATTAACCTTCGTTCAATAACTTTTTCGATAAATTATTTATAAGTAACACATTTTTTCAACCCACTTTTTAATCACATATATTTCTCCAAAATCTTTCTCAACCACGCATTTTATTATAATACTAAAATATAAAGAATTTAAGAATTAATTCTGTTAGACTATCCTATTTTCATATATAGTATAGATTTTCACCAGTGTAATGAACTAAAATTGGTATCCGTAATATTGATAAGCATTCATTAAAATTTAATGATTATACATAATCAACGCAAATGCAAAAGATATAAAAATAATTTCTCCATTCTCATCCCATATTTAACAATTTTCTCAATTTTCATTCAAAAAACCAATACAATAATTAAAAATATGTGTTTAATCTTAATATACGACAATTGAACAACGTTGAAAATCAAGAAACTATTATATCATATAATCTTTGCACAATTATTAAAATTAAAAACGATTAAAAAATATTAACCATTATTTTCCATAATAGTAGACTATTAGTGCATATATAAATAAGACAATAAATGCATTTATATTTATCTCGATTTTGCATTACATTGGGTGTATAACTATTTTGTATTCACATCAATCTCGTTTTGCATTCACACAAATCAAATCATATAAGGGATGTACACTTTAGGCGGAAAAATAATAGTTTCTATGGCAAACTACACATCTACTTTCATTAATATAAAGATAAAGATTTGTTTTTCGTTTTTCATACGTAGTGAATTGATCAAATCTTTTCTCTAGTCATCCAATTGCTTGATCTATAGTATAGAGGAAATAATAGGTTCTAAAATAATCTTCAAGTGATTGTGTTTCCTGTACCTTTGCCATTTCCTGTACCTTTAAATTTCTAAAGTCTATGCAAACATTTAATTACCATTTTTTTAAGACAAACATAATGTTATTCATTAGATAATCAATCAACATATTTGACTGTTCTATCGAAATTTGCTTTTAGTAATCGTTCAATTTCTTTATTTATTCAAGCAATAAATGACTGCAAAGCGTTTAGGTGGTTTTTTATGATGTTATAAAATTTGGTTTGATGGGTAATCTCTATTCTACAAAATTTATATCTAAACCATATTATTTGTTCATATTCATAAGTGAAAGTATTTATGTTTGAAATAATGATATTTTATTCTTGTTTTTTGGAAAATGTATGATTAAATATTAGAAAGAGAAAAATGTAATTGGAATGTGAGATTGAAAGTGAGCTTGGGAAAAATGGAAAAAATTATCGAAGTATTCGGTGGCTGGGCAACCAGTCTTTTTTTTTTTAGGTTAGATGTGATTGAAAATTAGAAAATGAAAATGTGTATGATTAAAAAATAATTTGATAAATTATGTTATTTTTAAATTGATTTATAAATTATAATCATTATGTAAAAGTGCGGTGAGCATAATTGGGCTCAAACTGTCAAACATGCTGTATTTTCTGTCGGACTCGGACACCAATCCTCTCATTGTAATGTGGTTAACAGAACCATTTCGAGTACGCTATCCACACCATCCCAATACTTCGCGTCTCACTCACGTACACTGTAAGACCCACCACATCTTATTTGTTGCGCGTCATATTCACGCAGTCATCGAACGGTCTACAAATATTTATTTCATTGACAACTGGCATTCTCAGAGCGTGAGATTCGCGCACACACGATATATATACATTGATTATAGTAGAGGGGAGAGATAAAATTAAAATAGAATTGTGGTCACCAAAAATTCCTCAATTCATCCCCATATACCGACACGTGTACTATCTTAGCTTTTGTGCAGACTAAACACCAATTAAACTGCTTTAACAACCAATCCAACACTCAAATATGTGACACATGTCACTCATTAGGTACGTTAAGATCTTTTGTTTTTGTTTAGGTAGCTTTATCTTTATCCTTTAATATCTGGGGCATATTTTTGAAACACAGAGGTACAAAAGAAAAATCTGCAGACAAATTTGTATGCTTCATTTGGTTGTACTTTTACCATCGCTTTTGGTACTTTTAAGAGCTATATTTTGGGGTTCCATTTGTAGGTGAAAAGAATGGCGGAGTCTCGGATCGGGAACAGCTTCGACGTCGTGTCCATGGAGCTTCCTGCACCTGCTTCTTGGAAAAAGATGGTATTTTCTTTATTTCAAAAAGTTTTTCAATTTTTCTTTTGTTTGCTTTTGTTGATCACTCTTTGGTTCAATTTTAGTTACAATTGTTTTATATGTTCAAAAACTTAATTTAGTTACACTCGCTTGCCTAGTTAAATTTTTTGTTCATTAGTAATTTTTATTGCTAGGGTTTACTGTATAAAATTATTGCAATTGGTTTATGTATAGCTTACATTTTTATTTTGTTTTCTGGCTTTTTTTGTCCTTAAATATAATTATCAAAGTCTGCTAACGATGTGTTTAAGAGTAACTATTTCAATTCATTGATAAAAATAATCTTAATGAATTAACACATTAAAATTTTTAATCTATTGAGTTTTCAGCTATTTTTCAAAGCTGACTCTCAAAGCTTGATACTTGAGAAATACACAATTATTAAAAAAACAATGAAGGGAAGAAGAGAGGAAAGGTAGTGGGTGGCATGGCGTGGTGGGGGGTTTGCTGTATTCAGTATTTTTAACTTTGCAATTATCAGTTTTGCAGATAGGGCAAGACTATTAGTTTTAGTTGCATATGTGTCAGTATTTGGTTGTTGAGGAATAATATTGAAGATGCTTTTGTACTCAAGTGCAACTACAAAATTAGACGGTGTTGTGAATTCTTGTAATCAGGCCCTAATGAAGGTGAAACATGGGTTATATTTCACAGTTTTGAACTAAATCAAAAGACATTACTCCAAGAAACAAAGAACCTGAAAGGCAGAGTTTTTAAATGTTTTCAGAACCACCATCCCGTCCGAATTCATGTATTAAGCATGCTGCCATCATTTATCCTGGGCTAGGATTGAACTCTTCATAAAATGACATGGAACATGTTTTCCATCTCTTCTCCATAAAAACATTGAATTATTTCTTTGCAAAATTGTTATCAATTTCGTTATGTTGTGATTTTGCCAAAATCTCTTCCTTAGTGGGAAAGAATCCACATGAATCATATTTAATCATATTTTTAAGTAAAGTATCGAGAGAACATGAGAATGAGCATTTTATGATACACTTCGAAAGCATGAATACAGTAAAGGTAGAGTACTACGCCCTTCGGTGGATGGTTGGTACTTTGCCAATTTCACTCCAATCCATGTAAAGTTCAATCCCATCTTTGTCCAGGCAATTCATAACAAAATGTTAGGTAAATGTTGACAACCAAATTACCAAGTACTCCCACACACCAAAAGCATAGGCCAACGAGCCACCAGAGGACACATTTGAAGAAAAGGCAAGCGCCCTTTAAGTTTTCCACCCTACTTACTAATGGACTGTAAGGGATTAAGTGAAAGTGAACCGACCAAAAAATCGAATCGCTTTCCCCAAAGGTGTTTGTTCATGAGTCCATTCTATAGTTTCTATCAATTCTTCCCAATATTCACGCCAGAAAGTTAGGAACATAAATCTAGTAGCTTAAACAAGATGTTAGGATAAGAACATCCATGCCTAAACCATCCTAGTAGCCCCGCTAAATGGTGATTAAATAAAGATTCTGGATCTTGAAATCAAGTTAATTTTGGGGGTCGCTTTATGATAATTAATGTGCTTGGCTTTTCCGTCGGATCATCACTTTTACTAGTATATTTTCAATTGGACCAAGATTGTCCAATGTTCTATAACAGTGTTTTGACTCCTTAAAACAACACGAATTGAGCTACCACCTTTGTATATAGAGTTTTCTCACCTCTATAAGCATCCTCATTGGTTGTCCTTATTGTATTGTAAACGAGAAGCGATGAGTTGTTAACCGCTTTGCTAATACAAGGCTTGTTATTTTGGGGGCTTATGTAATACTTGGGCCCTAGAAGGGGGGAGATTTTAGAAAATTACTAATGCAATTTGGTAGGATTCAAAGGACATCAATTCAAATCCCGAATTTTCAAATTGTGATAAATATTGATAGAGATTAAGAATTTTCACTGTTTCTTATTCTAATGGACCTAAGGAATTTATTTCAATCTAAATTGATCTACGAAGAAAAATAATCCTTGGTAGGATACTTACAACATCGGGTTTCAGAGACCCACGTTCTGAATTAAGAGCTAGCTTAGGCCTTAGGAAGAGAAGAAGGTCCAACTTCCATTCGATCTCAATTAGGACTTGATCTAGCAAGTTTGTTATAACAGGTAGTTCCTATGAAGGATCCAACTAATGACGTATACAGTACTTGTATTCTTGATATAAATGCTATATGGTTGGATCTCATCCTTGCAGAATCCAGTTGTTTGTCCCCCAAGATTTGAGGTGTTATTATTTCTTACATTTTTAAGAATAGTTTCTTGTGCTTGTGACAAGTTGAAGCTGGCTTGTTTGCAGAACATGGGGATTATGAGGAGAAAATTTAATAGAAAGATGCAAAAATCATTGATCAAACCAGTCTTAGCCTAGGAAGCATGGATTATCTAAGTGCAGAAACTTATTCTCATCATATTGTTTTAATTTCAAATTTCTTATTGAGTAGTATAGATTTGAATGAGCATGACCTGTAGATAAAGCAGCTTATAGGGATATTTACAATTGTTGTCTGCCTATCAGAATGCTATATTAATGTAGTTTTTTTTTTTCCATGTAAATTAATGTTCTAGGAAGATATTTTGCTTATTATATTCTATGGTTCATGACATAGATTGGCTCATTGAGGTAACATGATGGTGATGTTATAGGTAGTTTTGTTGAGGGATGTTCGACTTGACTTCTTAAAAGTATATATATGGAAGTGAATCAATAAGGAAGTCTCAAGGAATTAGTAAGGCTAACCTTAATTGCCAGATCACAGGTATTTTAGTGAGAAATCTATGAGAGACAGTAGAGACTACCTTGGTTTCTAATATAGATTGGTTTAGGATTTTCGTGTAATTGTGTGTTTGGCAATCCGTTTATAAATGATTATTTATAAATAACGACGTGACAATATATCGTTAGTTTTTTTTTTAAAGTCAAAAAAAGATATGCTGGAATCGTTGAGCAGTCCAAATTGTTGACTTTTTAAAAAATGGTCAAATGAGATCCACATGATGGACACAATTGAATTTTCTTGAATAAATGCAGGCAGATAAAAAAATCTTCTGCCAATTTTTCTTAGGCATGCAAAAAGAATAGTTGAATGAGTCTGTCTGAGAAACTTGTAAGTTGTAATGCATATTCGTGGTTACTCGTGTGCTATTTGGTTGTAGAAAGAATTTCATTTTGATACTATGCTGTTATTGATGTGTGAAGATTTTGCTGTCTGTTTAGTAACTTGGCATGGTCCATGCATCTTTTCAGTACATTCCAAAGAAGGGAGGTACACCAAGGAAGAATGAGATCTTATTTATTGCTCCCACTGGAGTGGAGATTAATAACCGGAAACAGCTGGAGCAGTACCTGAAATCGCACCCCGGAAATCCTGCTATATCAGAATTTGATTGGAGCACTGGTGAGACTCCGAGAAGATCAGCTAGGATCATTGAGAAGGCCAAAGCAACACCTCCATCTAAAGAGATTGAGCCACCAAAGAAACGAAGCAGGAAATCTTCAGGTACAAAAAGGGAAAGTGAGAGAGACGCTGGAAAAGAAGAAATTGATGACAAGCAAGAAGTAGAAATGCAGGATGTCGAAGTGGATGAAAAGAAAGAGGAAAAAGAAAATGAGACTGATGAGCTGAAGGAAACGGAGCATACAAGTGAAGTTAAAATGAAGGAAGATGCAGCTGAAAAGAGCAAGCCTGAGGAATCAGAGGAGAATAAACCCAAGGAAATTGTTGCAACAGATGTTGATATTCACAGTGCAACTGAGAAGGGTGGAATTGATGAACCTGACAAAGCTAATGGTGCTGAAAAAGATCCGAAAGTGGAAGAACAACAGGTTTCTGGAATCAAAGAACAACCGGATTCAGTGGCTGCTGAAGCTGGGGCTGATGGTGAGAAACAGGATAAAGTGGAAAGTATCCCCAAGGAAGCAACTGATGGAGCTAAAACAGAGATGTCCAATGGCGTGGCACCTGTGTCTGAAGGAGAAGCTTATGGAGTTGAGGATAACGGCAAAACTAATTTGCAAGTGGAGGAGCCAGAAAAGAATGCCACCGAGAATGGGAAGGTGAATGAAAGCGGGGAAACACTGGCGCCACATCATCCATCTCCGACTGCTACTAGTTGTTGAATTAATTGTTGTCATATATCCTCTGTAACATCTCTGTTGGTGTCCCTTCTGATTCTAACTTTGCATACTAAAATGACTGTAATATGGGTGAATGATGATTAGGTTTAGATTTATTTTAGACAGGAAATCGACCTTTTGGATTGTCTATGATGTTGTAGCATTTGTTGTGCTTATTGTAATATAGATTGTTATCTGGTAGACATGCTAAGATGGTATGCACTTCCTAGTATTCCAATAAATATGGAGACACAGGACTCTCGTTGAAGCTGCTATGTGCTATGGTTTGTTATTTTTAACTCTTGGATTTTTACGTGATGATGAGATTTCTGGATGTGATAAGCTGAAGCTTGATCATGGAGGTGAACGTTGTTCATGTGTATTGATTGTTGTGTTGGTTATTTTTCCGTGTAATTCAAGAAAGCTGCCAGAATTTAAATAACCAGACGATTGGATCTGAAAACGGAAAATCTGTCTAAAAACGCAAAAGTTGTTTTTGAGTGGAATCAAATCTATTTTAGTAGTGATATCGCATAAGCCCCAGTTTGAATCCCAGTTTTTGGCAATTTTTTTCTTTTCTCTCAGTTCGAAGCAATGTTATATTATTAAACAATGTCCAAAGCTGAATAGATGGTGGGACATGTAGCTCTGCATTCCAATTGTGAGGACGGTTCCTCTTGACAAAAAACTTATATTTCATGTACTTTTTTTGTTCTTCAACCGAAATTACCCTTGTTTGCTTTAGAGAGAGGCAAATGTGAACAAATTCCCAAATCTCTAACATTTTGGCTTTTAAAGGAATGCTTCTTCATGCCAAGAATAAAATCAGAGCTTTCGGTCAAACACTCAGGAGACGTCTATGACCGTGATTTTTTTTTTTAATATTCCAACGTTAAAAACGAAAGCCCTTATACGCAATTCATTTTGAGATAGGTGGACAATAGTCATTACTAATTAGTCACACACGGTTAGCTAATACACATTCTTCAATGCACGTAAAATAGATCAATATTTTAAATTAAACGAAAAAGCATGCCTACGACAAACACGTCAAATGCTTGAAATTATTTTTTACCGAAGAATATTTGAAATTATTAGTACAACCCACGTGGAATGAGGTTGACATTCCGATCAAGTAGAAACTACGACAAACTTTGGTCCATGTAGTCCCGTATTCGGTCTCACGGCATGTCCTCGTCTCCTACTGCATTCATTTCGATAGCAAATTCTTCTTCTTCATCAGGGAGATCAATCTCAACTTCCTCGAGGCGTTGGAAACCTTTTTTCAAGCTAACCATTAATTCTTAGAAGATTGTGAATAGCCATTGTAGCAACGATGATAGCAGTCTGTACCCTGAACGAGTAATTTGGCATGCGATCAAGTATTTTCCATCTTTGTTTTCTAAACCCCAAAGGCTCTCTCGATAACATTTTGACATGAAGAGTGGTGGAAGTTGAATCACTCGCGTGCATTTCTAAACCTATGACGACGTCTGTCAGTTTCATTGAGAAACTCTTGAAAATGGTACCGAATGTCCAATACCTTATACGGTGCCATATATCCGGGCATGTAAGCAAATCCTGAATCAACCAAGTAGCACTTGTTGTTAGCTGGCATAGGAAAATTTATGCTTGGACTATGAATTTCTCTTGCTAAGATTCTACTGTCGTGTGTGTTCCCTGTAGTGGCTAGCAGTACGATACAATCCTGTAACATTTAGCAGGTCTAATATGTTTTGGCCCATACATTCCATCCAGAAATGGAACATTATAAAGGAAAATAAACTCAATTTGTTACCTGGAATAGTGGATAGCGTTCCACATCAGGGTGGTGGTTAGCAACACCCTTGTTATAATCTGCATGTGGCTTAATCATACGTCCAGCAAATTGTACGAGTCACGTGACTATTTTGAGATAATGACCAATAGTTTGCAACAAATGTCCAAAATGCGTTTGAACTTGGCGGTAGCCATTCCTGTGAGACATTACGTACAAAAAATACCAATTTGTTCATATACGTCAACATTTGTACAACTACGTAGACCGTACTCGTCCTACAAAATGTGCGTGAGATGCGTGAATGTGGGGGGTACATTCTGAACTCTCGATAACATGGTTGAGGATATACATAAATATTTTGTAGCATGAAAATGTGCCCACTCCTCGATGTTGGAAATAGGAATTGGTGTCTTCTACTTGGTGACATGTAATCACGCACAATAGTTTCAACAATTCGACGGTACCTATGCCATGTTTGTATATCCTTTTGTAATTATTGCATGAACTCTGTGTTGTCTATTTCATCTTTGAACTCAGAGCTATGCATTAATGTGTATTCATCATCAGAATCAGACATTATGTTATCTCAACTTTGTCTACCGTAGATTAGGAATTTGAAAGGTTATGCAGGAGATTGGAAATTAGAGATGACAAAGGATTAGACTTTCTGTGTAATCCAGAAACACAAATTGAGGAAGTTAGTTTACCTTGGAGTACTGATATGAAATCTACCACATGCACTTCATGCATGTGTCACATTAGAATAGGAAACATAATTTGTTGGTGGGGGTGGTGTGGGGCGTGAGATAACGGATGAAGACAGGAATGCATTGTTATACATTTTAGACTCCACCTTTGTGACAGAATAAAAAGGCCATACTGAAGAATTACAAAGCATTTCTTTTTGAAAATGGGAGTAAGCATGATTTTATATGAGATATATCAACTATAAGAATTGAATGAAAGCTTTTATAGAGGATAATTTACAAATCCTTCCCAGTATATTCAAAATCTACTTTGAGTAGACTTAGAGCATGCATTGAAAAAGGACCAATTGCAGGGAATATATTCCCCTGCAATAATACTTATCCCAACCCTACTACATTTGTCCACTAGCAGGAGTTGAATATAACAATGTCCTACGTTAAAATAAAGGTTCAGAAAATATTAAGCCAACCATTGTAACAGAAACATAAAGAAAAATGTTGCATAAGGTAAAAGGAATAACAACCTACATTACAAGAAAAATTAATCCTACAGGCTAGTATTAGGAACCGCAGAATATAGGAAATGTATGTCATGCAACGTGAAGTTTACCTCCGACCAGCCATACTCTTTTGGTCATGCATGAAGCAGTACATTATCAATTTTACTTTAATATTTGGTGTTCTTGCGATTATCGGCTTTGGCAAGGTACCATTAAGCGAACACATGTAATTCGCCTCCCTCCTCGACCAAACCTATCTCCTGTAACTCGTCGATCCACTCCTCAATCGTGATGGTGGTCTTCACACTTGCTTGACTCATAGATTCAAGATTCTTACTGATGTTAGCGATTTGGTCTAGAGTTGCCATCACTTTTCTTGCTCCGAACCTTTTCTTCTTGGTCCTCTCCTTTTGTTCTTTTCCTTACGCTTGTCTCCACTACGTTGTTTAGAGATGTCCATTGAGCAATTACCACCAACACGTGTAGGACCGTTACGTGATTCGGTGCTCCCCACTTTTGTTGGAAACTTATCATGCAGAGATTCCTCAACGCTATCCGGTTCGAGTTCGAAACCCCGCTATGATATCTTTGTTCGTGTCATGGAGAATTTGTTCGAGTTGTATGTGTCCCGAAACAAGCGCCTGTAGGTCTTGTAGATTTCACCTCAGTTACGATCTTTGAATTTTGCATACTTGTAATTTTTCTGCATAACATAAATACAGAGTTAAATTTTGCATACATATTATTTGTCATGCATCACCTTTTCAATAGGTGTCCATCCTAGACCAAGCACGGGTACACAAAATAGGGCTTAATCTTTAATGCATAAAATTTAGTTTCAAAGCCTAAGATAATGTCTATGTCATTCCAACAAGATAAATAGGGAACATGCTAACTTGTTTGTCTAGCCAAGTATTCTGCAATTGTATGAATTGTAGTGTAAATGAATTGCAGTGAATGAATAGGTAGAAAAGAATTCTAAAAATTAAAGCGCAAGTGATGAACATAACATTTATCTTGGCCACAAACATCCCTTAAACTAGAACCCATCCTTGAACCAAATAATGATACGAATAAAAGTTCCAAAAGGTATATTGATTACTATGAACACATAAAAATCAGTTAACACCATATGTACATAAATAAATCCTTTAATATTGAAGAATCCATTCTTCTTGACCAACAGAAGAATAATTTGTGAGCTTCAAACTATTTCTCATAATAATTTCTTCTACATGCAGTGAAAATATTTCAGTCACAATCATAGAAAAGAAAAAATGTCTAGCAACAATCTGTATCATGTGAATACATGAATGAGCCAACCAAAACATAATCAAGCTTTGTTTTCTTTATCAATGTAAAAAAAGGCATTTAATTCATGTAAAAGAGGAGGAAAGCAACTGAGGACTTGTATTTTTTCCACCCACCACTGCTCGGAGGCATGAATAAAATTCCAGTGGTTAAACCAAAACTCGTCCCCTGTGCAACGCAACAACTTGAACTGGAGCTTGTGCTCTTTTTGCATCACATCCCAGTGGTTCTTCAGCTGGGAGATAGTCCACTCATTGTCGGCCTCCTAGTTGAATAACAATCTGATTTGATGCCATCCTTTTGTCATAAAACATTTTTAGCTTCGCTTCCCTTCTACCACAGAAAGGTCGACCGCCACAACAAAAATATGGCTCGAAGTCATTCTTCCCCGATTCTCGGAACAATCTGGATTCTCGATTACATAGCGCTGAACAAGTGGGTGAACGAACACATTTAGAATTAAAAAACTGGGGTACACAAGAAATGAATGAATGATGAACTACTTCGAAGGTTCATTACCGTGTGGTCTGGGTAATGACCGTGAGAATGGTTTCCAAGATCCATTGGAGTGGAGGTGGTTCTCGACTGTGATGAAATCTTTTCAAAGCTAGTTAATTGAAGTAGATTTTCGGCTACGTTCGAGCAAGGTAGAATAAGGAACAAAGATGCTTGTTACGATTATGAATTTGTAGGGGTAGGGAAATGGTAGTTATAGATTTCTCATCTTGAAGAAGGAGACCGCCTTTGAGAATTTTTAGGGATTCTGGTGTTCGTACAAGTGATAATCCCCTACCCATTTTTCAAAATACCCTTTGACCAATTTATAAGTTAAAAAAAAAAGCGAAATAGATTTATTATTTACAAAGTCCAAAATATCTTTATAACTTATTTAAAAAAGTCCGGCTCCTCACCATTTGTATTGTTCGGTCCGGCGAAATTTCTCCTCTCCAAAGAATAGTTCGGTCGTTGCAAAGAAGAAGAACTTCTGATGAGTTCCCGGTCGGGGAATCTCGTCGAAAACGTGGAATAACGAAATTTAAAACCTAGGAAAGATCTAGATCAGATTTAAATACGAAATTAAACAAGAATTAAACTACTGGAAAGATAAAATTGACGATAGGACCTTGACCCAAGATTCACGACGCACGAAATTGACGATGCGGAATCGAGATCCAAGGTTTTCGAAACACCACAAAGACTTGTCAATTTCCTTGATAAGATTCTAATTGAAAACGCCACAAATATTCTCGCGAATATTTGATAAGTTCAACGCCACAAATATTTCATAATATTTGATAAGTTAGATTTGTTCTCGAAGAACACAAAAGAGACTCCTCAACCTTTTAATTAGAGAAAACTCTCTCAACTTTATTAATCTCAAAACTCAAACTAAACTGTTTTTTTACAATGAATGGAAATGAATATATATAAGCAAAATAACCTAGTCGCTAATTTACTAAAAATAGAATTCTAATTAAACTAAAATACTAAAATAGGCAAACAATTAATTAAAAACGGAAAATAATTAAAAATCCCCTAAAATCCGGAAAACCTCAATTACGGCCGTGATAAACACTTTTACGGCCGTAAAAGGCTTTCTGCTTAAGACTTACGGCCGTAAATATGGAATTCTTCAATTCTTCATCTGAACCCGAGGCGGAGTTACGGCCGTGACAGATCTTCGTTACGGCCGTAATGATCATTCTGCCCAAATAACTTCGATCACTCGTCTCGGCTTGTTCCTTTCGCCTTCTCGGCTCGACTCCAACATGAAACTTGCTCCGTTTTGCACGTAGATCGCTGTCATATTGCCGATGTCTCGACTTTGCCCTTCGATGCCTGGTCCGGATCATATCATACTCCCTCTCTTGAAAAGGATTTGACCTCGAATCCATTTTTGGTCGACTTTTCAAACTCCTCCTACTTTTCTGAGCTCGATGATCATGTTTAAGCTCTGTGCGATCCCTTAGACTTTTGGGCTGCTCATTTTTGCCAATGAATTTCTTTCCCGCCTTAAGTTCAAGGTTTGACTTCGGTACCTGTAAAACAGATTTTAAAGAACTGGGGAGGGATGTGTTAGCGTGAGTAAGTGCAAATAGACTCATTTTTGTGGTAGACTCTCTTTTCTTTTGCTTTTTGCACCCAGTCTCTCCTTTTTCTGAGGTTTGAACCTCAACCCTCTTTTCTTTATTTTTCACTCCCTCTCCTTTTTCTGAGGTCGTGGCCTCAACTCTCTTTTCTTTAATTTCCACTCCCTCTCCTTTTTTTGAGGTCGTGGCATCAACTCTCTTATTTTTCCCCTCAAACTCACTTTTCACTTTCAATTGATCTTTCAAGGCTTCAGTTGGAGATAGTGGCATTAGAGTAAACTTTTTCCCCCCTTTTACCAAGTGGTATCTATTCGTATACCCATCATGTAGCACAGCCCTTTCATGTTGCCAAGGTCTCCCCAACAGTATATGACTAATTTGCATTGGCACCACGTCACAAATTACCTCATCCGAATACCCACCAAAAGAAAATGTCACCAAGACCCGTCTCTTCACCTTAACTTCCCCCGACTCAGTCAACCATTGTAATTTATAAGGCGTTGGATGTTTCGTTAAAGGTAAGCCTAATTTTTCCACGAACATTGTACTAACTACATTAGTACAACTTCCCCCGTCAATCACCAAGCTACAAACTTTTTCATCCACTAAGCATCTAGTGCGAAAAATATTATCCTTATGTTCATCCACGTTACCCACAACATCCACCTTACGTCTAATGCTAAGAGCACGCCTATCAATAATTGACTCATCCACCATAATACTTTTTGCCCCTTCACTATCATATCTAACATTTTTGCGTGAACAATCAAGTGCAATGTGACCCCGTTCCAAACATTTAAAGCACTTAATATTTTTATCCTTAAGAGGCTTGGAATCAGAATTATTTTTACCTTTGGTTGTCGGTTCCTCCCTCCTTTTGTGAACATGATCACTACTCTCCCGTTTTGATGTTTCTTTTTGCTTTAATGGCCCTTCATCCATCCCATCTTCGTACCTAACATGACATTCACGCCTATTACCTCTCCTAACTCGAGAACCATCATGGGATTGATCCCGTGGTCTTTGTTCACGTTCTGCAACTCGATTCTCCATCTGAGCCATAAACCTCTCAAATTGTGCCCTCATTACTGCAATATCATTATTACCCTGTTCTTCCTTTTTATTCACACCCCTGAGCTGTTTTATGTCTCCAATAGAAGATGAAGATGTGGAAACCTCTCTATCAGACATTTTTAAGACACGAACAAGGAAATTGGGAATATTTGGGGAATATTTGAGAATTTTCGGAATTTTTTTTAATCTGTCAGAGAATTGGACTACGAGTATGGCAGAAAAAAGGGAACTGGATTTGGACGAAAAACACTTTTGAATTTTTGGGACTGACTCTTATGGATCAAACTGAAGAAAATTATGACTGACACGAAGAACGCGAAGAACACAAAAAAAAATCAAGAAAATTCAAGAAACGCAAGAATCTGAAATAGATCCAAGCTCTAATACCAGATGATGAGTTCCCGGTCGGGGAATCTCGTCGAAAACGTGGAATAACGAAATTTAAAACCTAGGAAAGATCTAGATCAGATTTAAATACGAAATTAAACAAGAATTAAACTACTGGAAAGATAAAATTGACGATAGGACCTTGACCCAAGATTCACGACGCACGAAATTGACGATGCGGAATCGAGATCCAAGGTTTCCGAAACACCACAAAGACTTGTCAATTTCCTTGATAAGATTCTAATTGGAAACGCCACAAATATTTTCGCGAATATTTGATAAGTTCAACGCCACAAATATTTCACAATATTTGATAAGTTAGATTTGTTCTCGAAGAACACAAAAGGGACTCCTCAACCTTTTAATTAGAGAAAACTCTATCAACTTTATTAATCTCAAAACTCAAATTAAACTGTTTTTTTTACAATGAATGGAAAGGAATATATATAAGCAAAATAACCTAGTCACTAATTTACTAAAAATAGAATTCTAATTAAACTAGAATACTAAATTAGGCAAACAATTAATTAAAAACGGAAAATAATTAAAAATCCCCTAAAATCCGGAAAACCTCAATTACGGCCGTGATAAACACTTTTACGGTCGTAAAAGGCTTTCTGCTTAAGACTTACGGCCGTGACCATCTTTCTTACGGCCGTAAATATGGAATTCTTCAATTCTTCATCTGAACCCGAGGCGGAGTTACGGCCGTGATAATAACTTTTACGGCCGTAATTATAAGTGTTACGGCCGTGACAGATCTTCGTTACGGCCGTAATGATCATTCTGCCCAAATAACTTCGATCACTCGTCTCGGCTTATTCCTTTCGCCTTCTCGGCTCGACTCCAACATGAAACTTGCTCCATTTTGCACGTAGATCGCTGTCATATTGCCGATGTCTCGACTTTGCCCTTCGATGCCTGGTCCGGATCATATCAACTTCACTTCGAATTGTTCAAGATTCAAACTTTAGACAAGGTTAGATTACATTTTTAGCTTTGATTCCTAGATTTATAGCTTGAAGTTTGAAATTTTTGTTATGAAAATCGAGTTTTTTTGGGTTCATAGAAGAATTTTTCTTGATCCACCATTGTTGGAGCTTGAGATTTGTGAAGAAGATGAAGTCCGGCCGTCATTTCCGTTAACAAAAAGGTCCGGCCGGACCTTTTGTGAATCTGGTCCAGCCGGACCATTTTTGTCCGGCGGACCTTTTTGAAATGGTCCGGCCGGACCATTTCAAAAAGGTCCGTCGGACCATTGCAGGCACCTTTTTCCGCTCTTATGTTCAATTTTTCCGATTTTGTTATTAAACTGATAAAAATCACACTTCACAATATTAATTTTAATTGTTTAGTCTACATAATTATAGATCTATAATTATTATTAACTAAAAAATTAACAATATATGAATTTTTCGTTAATTTTTGGTTACTGAAGTTATAGATCTGTTGAATAAGTTTAACACAACGAGAACAAAATTAAATACAGTATAATAAATATTGTTAAATCAACTTACCGATAAGAAGTAGCGAATGAAATCTTTTAGTTGAGATTTGTATATTTTTTGCGGATTTTTTTTAGCACAAGCAGATAAAAATGAGAGAATAATTTATCTGCGTATTGAGCACAAACAGATGAAAAAACGAGAGAATAATGAAAAGTGAGAATTGTATTGTTTTCGTTTTAATATAAATATGAAATATGAGATAAATGAAGGGTATAAGAGAAATATGGTTATTAAGGGTATACACGTCATTTTAAAGAAAAAAGGGTATTGTGGTTAGTTTTTTAAAAGTTAGGGTATTTTGACTTAGCCATTGTTTGACTTGGGTATTTTTAAAATTCCCCCGTGATAAGGGAATTGCCTCTAGGGTGGGTGAGTGTGAAATGACTGGGGTAGATTTGTAAATCAATAATGCTCCTGGTACAATTTCTGTTGACAATGCAATTGACAATTTCGATTTCTCGTGAGATTACTTTCCGAACATAAGGAAGTTCCCCCTTTCCTTCCTCAAAAAAGGCAAGAACCAACCCAATCTCTGAAAATACTTCAACAACCCAATCCTCTGCAATATCTTCATCGTCGTCGCCGACCTGACCCACACCGTCAGAGCTAGTAAGATCTGGAGCGCCGAAGAAGACGAGAACGAATCTGTCCGTGTGCATTGTCAATCGACATTATTGTGTTGTTCCCTTGAAATCAATTAAAGTCCGACCATCCACTGGTGAAAGTTCTAGAGAACCAAAATCAGAAACTTGGATTGCACACTAAGGGGTTAGAGACTGTCTACGTTGCTGGGATTTATAACTTTGTGTAGAAGGATAGAAAAGGTAGTACCAGTTTTGGAAGAGCAACTTCTTTGTAATATTTTTGAGACAAGTCAATTAGCTCTTGCATTGACTATCAATAACACAAGTTGATGTGATCCAGACCACAAATACAAGCCCGCACAAAGATCCATTGATGATCAAAGGAGGACCGATGACTCGATTGCAAACAAAGAAGGCCAACGAAGCAATGGACAAGCTAGTACAAGAAACAATGGCCAAAACATTGTTCGTGTCATCAAAAGAAGCAAGTGCCATGTTGGGACCGAACCAAAAGAACGAATGGATCAACCTCATTCAATGCATCGAAGAAAATTGTGAAATCTCAAATTTAAGGCCGTAACATACACTACTCACGGCCGTAAGAGTCTACTGCAAAAGAACTGAAATTTTGAAGAATTGGATTTACGGCCGTAACTTAAAGTGTCACGGTCGTAATGCAGCCTCTGTTAAAATTATGAATTTCAGGAAAAAAAAGGACTTACGGCCGTAAATAAAGTCTCACGGCCGTAACTGTGAATCAGAAAGCTTCTTACGACCGTAAAGGAAGGAGTCACGGCCGTAAAAGTCAATATCCGTAATTTTAGGATTTTTATTTATTTCCTTATTTTTAGGCATTTCTTTCCTAGTATAATTAAAACTCCTAAGCCAGGTTTTGACCCTATTTATAGGGATGTAATTTTCATTATTCTACACACAACTTTGATATTATTATTGAGATGCTATTTTTCTTTCAACAACCTTATTCTTCATTTAATAAATTACGAACTTGCGAGTTATTCTTGTTTGTTCAAATCTCGGTGAGAATTAATATTGCTTGAGATCAAGAGGTCAATATATCCTTGTGATTGTATTGGTTGCTTGGTTCAATTAATTTTAATTGGATCCATAAATCGTGATTTCTTGGCGTTCTTGGGTCGATTTCAATATTTTGTGGGTTGCGTAGCTACAATTGCTACGTGGTTTGTATCATTTGGTATCAGAGCTTAGGCTCCAAAAGTCAAGGTTATATCTTTGTTTTGTTTTCTTGAGTCTTCTTTAATATTGTTCTTCGTGTTCTTCCAGTTCTTGAGTCTTTAATCCAAAAAGTGTCACAAAAAAAATTCAAAAGTCGTTATTTCCTTCGTTTGGTATCCAAATTAAATTTCGTTTGTTTCCTTATTCTCGTAGTTGATTTTTCGAGAAATTAAAAAAAAACGAAAATTTCATCAAGTCCAAGAAAAAAATTTATTATTTGATCTCAAGAATTGTTTTCTTGAATCAATCTTAGTTCCCATAAAAGTATCAAGTCCTATATAGAGTCAAATTCAATTCTCTTCGAGTTTTCCAACAAGTTCATTAATTTTCACTCATACTCGATTTGAATCATTCAGGCTTAAACTTGTTTGAGTTCGGGTTCGTTCTTTGAAGCAATTGGGGTGAAAGCCATTGAGTGGAAAAAAGGCTGGAGAGGTGAGATCAATAGAGGGTAAAAGCCAAAAATTGAGTGATACACGAGCGAAATACATGTGAGGCATATATTACTTAGTTTTAGGATGTCGAAAAATTCTACTACAACAAAGAACAGCGATCAAGTCAACATGGTGGAAGAGTTGGCACAACACTTTGAGAAAATGCTTGGGGATATGTCGAGTAGGATTGAAAGGTTAGAATGGCCTTGGGAAGCGCCCAATGTGCGGAGACAAGTGGGGCATGGCCATAGGATAGAGATGGAGGAAGAAGATGAATTTGATGGGTATGATGATGGGGCACTTATGGATAGAGAGGTTAGGCGCGAACAACGAGATAGAGAGGTTGATCGACAGGATCGTGGCATGAGTAATATCAAAACAACTATTCCTTCCTTTATGGGTTGGAGTGATCCGGAACAATAGCTAGAGTGGGAGAAAAGGATTGAGTTGATATTCGATTGCTACAGCTATACGGAGGAGAAAAAGGTTAAGGTTGCAGTTCTTGAATTCACCGATTATGCACTTACTTGGTGGGATCAGTTAGCAACTTATAGGAGGCAAAATCATGAGAGACCTATTAGTACATGGGGTGAATTAAAGGCTGTCATGAGGAAGAGGTTTGTCCCTAGTCATTACCATAGGGAACTTCATCAAAAAATGCAAAGTCTTTACTAAGGTTCTAAGAGTGTCGAGGATTATCATAAGGAGATGGAGATTGTTAATACTTAGAGCCAATGTAGAGGAGGATGAAGAGGCCACTATGACCCGTTTCTTAAATGGGATGAATAAAGAAATAACAAATGTGGTCGAATTGCAACACTATGTGGAGTTAGAAGATATACTACACATGGCCATGAAAGTGGAGAAGCAATTGAAGAGAAAAGGGACAGCTAAGTATCAGTTGGGTTCTTCGGGTTCTAATCTGTCTTGGAAGCCGAAATGGGAAAATAAAGGCGATGGGGCTGTTTCTAAAGGGAAGTTTGAGGAACCAAAAGGAAAGTTTGAGGTTCCCAAGGGAAATGAGGAATCCGTTAACAAATTTCCACCCAAAGGGGAGTTTCAACCATCTAGGAGTCGAGATATCCAATGCTTCAAATGCTTGGGAAGAGGACATGTGGCTTCTCAATGTCCTAATAGACGTGTTATTACCTTGCGAGCAGAGGGGGCTTGGGAAAGTGGCAGCGATGAGGAAGACTACAGTGACATGCCCGCTTTGGAGGAAGCTAGTGATAATGAGGAATTGTTATCCGGGGAGCATGGGACGTTATTAGTAGCAAGGCGAGCCATTAGTGCTAAAATCAACATGGATGACGTGGAGCAATAGAGGGAGAACATATTTCATACACGGTGTCGCATCCAAGACAAGGTATGTAGTATGATTATTGACGGTGGTAGTTGTACAAATGTTGCTAGCACCACACTAATTGAGAAGTTAGGATTATCATTATTGAAGCATCCATCACCTTATAGACTTCAGTGGTTAAATGATAGTGGTGAAATTAAGGTAAATAGGAGGGTGTTAGTGAACTTTTCGATTGGTAGCTATATGGATGAAGTGATGTGTGATGTGGTTCCTATGCAAGCCGGGCACATGTTGTTGGGTAGGCCTTGGCAATATGATAGAAAGGTGACACATGACGGGTATAAAAATAGATATAGTATTACCAAGGATGGGAGAAAAATTACACTTACACTATTGACACCATCACAAGTTTATGCATATCAAGTTAAATTGAAAAATGATGAAGAACAAAAGGTGAGGAAACTTGAAAAAAAAGAGAGTTGAGGCCAGGACCTCAGAAAAAGGAGAGGAAAAGAGGGTTGGAGCCACAACTCCAGAAAAAGGAGAGGCGAGAGAAAAAAAGAGTGTTGGGGTACATACCTCAGAAAAAGGAGAGGGAGCGAAGAGTGCCAGAAAAAAAAAAACCAAGAGTAAGCTTCTATGCCAAAAGTAGTGAAATCAAGAAGGCTTTCTTGGAAAATCGACCAATGGTCCTTTTATTGTACAAGGAGTCATTCCTTGCCTTTGATGAAGCTAACAAACCCCTCCCTAGTTTGGCTATTTCTCTCTTGCAGGATTTGATGATGTATTTTCGGAGGATATGCCTAGTGGGTTGCCACCCATTCGAGGTATTGAGCATCAGATTGATTTTGTACCTGGAGCAGTCATTCCAAACCGTCCCGCTTATAGGAGTAATCTCGAGGAGACGAAGGAGCTTCAAAAGCAAGTGGAGGAATTGATGAGCGAGGGGTACATAAGGGAGAGCACGAATCCATGTGCCGTACCTGTGTTACTAGTACCAAAGAAGGACGTGACTTGGAGAATGTGTGTTGAATGTAGAGCCATCAACAACATAACGGTAAAGTATCGTCATCCTATTCCTAGGTTAGATGATATGTTGGATGAATTGCATGGCTCTAGCATATTTAGTAAAATTGATCTTAAGAGTGGTTATCATCAAATATTCGAATGAACGAAGGAGATGAGTGGAAAACTGCTTTTAAAACTAAATATGGCTTGTATGAATGGTTAATTATGCCGTTTGGACTTACTAATTCACCTAACACTTTTATGCGTTTAATGAATCATGTTTTATGTGCATTTATAGGTAAATTCGTTGTAGTTTACTTCGATGATATCTTGATATATAGTAAAACTTTGAATGAGCATGTGGAGCATGTTAGGTGTGTGCTTGTGGTTTTGAGGCAAGAACAACTTTTTGCTAATTTTAAAAAGTGTAATTTTTGCATGGAAAAAGTTATGTTTCTCGGCTATGTGGTTAGTGCTAAAGGGATAGAAGTAGATGAAGAAAAAGTCAAAGCTATTAAAGAATGGCCAACACCTAAAAGTATAACTGAGGTTAGAAGTTTTCATGGCTTGGCTAGTTTTTATAGGCGCTTTGTTAAAGATTTTAGCACAATTGCCACACCACTCACAGAAATTGTCAAAAAAAAGTGTATGGTTTAAATGGGGTGTAGAACAGGAGCATGCATTTGAGACTATCAAAAATATGTTATGTAAAATACCGGTTTTATTACTCCCTAACTTTGACAAGGCTTTTGAGATTGAATGTGATGCCTCAGGGCTAGGTATTGGAGCTGTTTTAATGCAGGATCAAAGGCCAGTAGCCTATTTTAGTGAAAAGCTAAAGGGGGCTGCTCTTAATTACCCCACATATGACAAGGAGTTATACTCACTTGTGCACGCTTTGGAGACATTGCAACATTACTTGTGGCCACGGGAGTTCGTGATACACACTGATCATGAATCCTTGAAGCATTTGAGGGGTCAAGCTAAGCTGAGTAAGAGACATACAAGGTGGGTAGAGTTCATCGAAACATTTCCCTATGTCATACGGTACAAACAAGGTAAGAAAAATGTGGTGGCAGATGCATTGTCCCGAAGGTATGTTCTTTTAACTTCTTTGAATGGTAAACTGCTTGGATTTGAATATATCAAGGACATGTATGCTAATGATCTGGATTTTTCTAGTATTTATGATTCATGTGGTAAAGGGGGTCTGTGGATAGGTTTTTTAAACATGATGACTACTTATTTCGGGAAAATATATTGTGTGTCCCTAGGTGTTCAATGAGAGAGTTACTTGTGAGAGAGACCCATAGTGGAGGTTTAATGGGTCATTTTGGGGTTAAAAAGACCACGAAATCCTAAGTGAACATTTCTATTGGCCTAAGATGAAGATTGATGTGGTTCGGGTTTGTAGTAGATGCATTACTTGCAAGAAGGCAAAATCTAGGATTAAACCCCATGGATTATATATGTCTTTACCCGTCCCTAGTGAACCTTGGGTCGATATCTCTATGGATTTTGTTTTGGGATTACCTAGGATTAAGAAGGGAAGAGATTCTATTTTTGTGGTAGTAGATCGCTTTAGTAAAATGGCACATTTCATACCATGCCACAAAACTGATGATGCTACAAACATAGCTGATATTTTCTTTAGAGAAGCCGTGCGCTTACATGGGGTTCCTAAGAGTATAGTCTCGGATAGGGATGTTAAATTCCTTAGTCATTTTTGGAGAGTCTTGTGGAACAAACTGGGAACAAAACTACTTTTCTCTACAACTTGTCACCCACAGACCGATGTAGTAAATAGGACAATGATTCAATTATTGCGCACCATAATCAATAAAAATCTGAAAAATTGGGAAGAGTGTTTACCATTTATTGAATTTGCATATAATAGAGCTATACATTCTACTATTTCTTGTTCACCATTTGAAATTGTTTATCGTTTTAATCCGCTAACACCATTGGATTTAATTCATTTACCTATGAATGAACGTAGTAGTTTGGATGGAAAGAAAAATGCTGAAATGGTTAAATCACTCCACGATAAGGTGAGGTTGGCAATTGAAAAGAAAAATGAACATTATGCTTTGCAGGCTAACAAAGGAAGAAAGGGTGTCATATTTGAACCCGATGATTGGGTTTGGGTACACTTGAGGAAGGAGCGATTTCCAGAACAACGCAAATCAAAGTTACAACCGTGAGGAGATGGTCCGTTCCAAGTGATTGAAAGGATCAACAACAATGCCTATAAATTAGATCTTCCTGGTGAGTATAATATTTCGGCTTCATTTAATGTTTCTGATCTATCTCTGTTTGATGCAGGTACAGATTCGAGGTCGAATCCTTTCGAAGAGGGAGGGGATGATGTGGTCTAGACCACGAATACAAGCCCGCACAAAGATCCGTTGATGATCAAAGGAGGACCAATGACTCGATTGCAAACAAAGAAAGCCAACGAAGCAATGGACAAGCTAGTACAAGAAACAATGGCCAAAACATTGTTCGTGTCATCAAAAGAAGCAAGTGCCATGTTGGGACCGAACCAAAATGACGAATGGATCAACCTCATTCAATGCATCGAAGAAAATTGTGAAATCTCAAATTTACAGTCATAACATACACTACTCACAGCTGTAACGAGTCTACTGCAAAAGAACTGAAATTTTGAAGAATTGGATTTACGGCCGTAATGCAGCCTCTGTTAAAATTATGAATTTCAGGAAAAAAAGGACTTACGGCCGTAAATAAAGTCTGAAGACCGTAACTGTGAATCAAAAAGCTTCTTACGGCCGTAAAGGAAGGAGTCACGGCTGTAAAAGTCAATATCCGTAATTTTAGGATTTTTATTTATTTCCTTATTTTTAGGTATTTCTTTCCTAGTATAATTAAAACTCCTAAGCCAGGTTTTGACCCTATTTATAGGGATGTAATTTTCTTATCTCTCCTTTTTTTTTTTTTTTTTTTCTTCTGATCTTGTAAATGCTGTATCCAGCAAGCTCCAAGTTCCCATCTCACAAAAGTGTCCTCCTCAGTTTCCTCTTTCTGAAGCTTCATAAGGCTATTTTGTTTCTTTTTTTCTTTTTTTTCCTTTTTGCATCAAATCGAGCTACAATAAATGATGCAAAAGATATAACATTTTTAGCAATTGCAATACTGCACACACTAGTTTCTATTTCAATACCTAAAGTGACTACGCAATTGCACCTCAAAATGACATTCACAACCAATGACCTAAAAGTTGTGGACAATTTTGCCCCATTTTGGTGAAACCTTGTACTAAAATGAAAATCATTTTCAAGAATTCACCAAATATAGATAACACGAAGGAGGTTTCGTATGCTTTGGCTGTAAGAATATTCATATATGCTATGTTTAATACTAGAGTAGATTTTTTATGCTCTAGGTATTATCAGAGGCAGACTGAGAGGGGGGGTCATGGGTGGTCACGTGACCCCCCAATTTTGAAGTTTATTTATTTATTTTAAATGGAGATAATGTTTGGACTTTGAATAATTGAAATTTATGCGTATTGAATAGATTATTTTAGATGAAATATATGTAAAAGATTGTAACATGTACTCAGTAAATATACCCTTTTTTTGATACCAATTAAAATCTAGATTTTAATATTAGTCAAAGTCAACAATCAATCTCAACCATAGATTTCATGGGACCTACAACTTTTCAACCACACATCTCATTAACTTTTATCAAAATCTAATAAAATTGTAATTTTAATCTACACTAAACATGAACATAATTGATTGAAATTTGAATATGTTAATTGATTGTTTACTGCAATATAATATGCCAATTTCTTTTGAATTGTAACGTAGATCTTACTGAAAATAATTTAGTATATTTGTGAGATTGCATATTATTTTGTACATTGTCTTTTGTGAATTTGAATTTTATCGTTATTTCCGATCTTTTCCTAAAAAAAAAAAAATTTCGGGGGCGAACCCACGTAAGGTCTATCGCAAACTGTGCCCCCCTACTGCAAAATGTCTGTATCCGCCACTGGATATTATTAGTCGTTATCATTCTAATCCAGGACCACAACATTAGATAGCGGTGAAGCATATACTTAAGTACCTACGGATAATAAGAGGTTATATGCTTTTCTATTTAGGGAATAATCTGAATCCTATTGGATATAATGATTTTTATTTTCAATCTGATCATGACTATTGAATGTCCACATCAGGAATAATATTTACACTGGAAGGTGAAGTTGTGGTATGGATGAGCATTAAGCAATCTTGTATTGCTGATTCTACCATAGAAGCAAAATATATAGCTTTTTGTGAAACTGCTAAAGAGGCTATATGGTTGAAAAGGTTTATTTTGACGTTGGTGTGTTATCTTTTGCGATGGGACCTATGACACTTAATTACAATAATAGTGAGACGGTTGATAACGCTAAGGAACAAATGATTAATCAGCGTGGCAACCACATTTAGAGGAAATGCGACCTTATTAGTGAGATTGTTCATCAAGGGGACGTGGCGGTTGGAAAGATTGCATCATTGGATAATCTTGAGGATTTGTTCACTAAGAGCTTATCAGCTAAGGGTTTCGATAACATCTTGGAAAGATGGGTATTTTTGATATGTCATATATACTCTGATGGACAAGTGAAAGATTGTTTAAAAAAATTATATGATATCTTTGGGATCTACTCTCGTATACATATAAGTTTTGGACCGTGTAACAGGTTGCTTAGCCTCTGGGGCAACTTTGTGTGCTTATGACTATATTATCAGCTATCATATTTGAATGACTTTACCGTGTACAAAAAAATTAATAAGGACATAATTAAGGAGATAAGCTTTTTCAAAGGTGGCTACCTCTGATAATTTTCTCAAAAGTTTGCAAAAGGAAAACTATGATGTCTCCTAGCTTTGACTACTTTAGCAAAAGAATTGCTACGATGCCCATCAAGTAATATTTTGTAACAACAATGCTACATTCACAATCTCATCCACAATGTGGATGACAATCCCCTCATATTGAGGTGGGGGCCACAAAATTCGAATTTTGTGGCCTCCACCCCAATGTGAGGGGATTGTCATCCACATTGTGGATGAGATTGTGAACGTAGCATTGTTGTGTTAAGAAAGCGTCCAAATTTATGTACTAATTGTAAACAATATATCTTGATCATGCAATGTGTGATGTCTTTTATGATCATGGAACTATACATTATTATTTCATTGTAAAACAAGAGAATAATTAAGTAATCGTATAATTTATAATGTCATTTACAAAATGAATAAGTCTATTTTCACAATCTCATCCAAAATGTGGATTTATTCTTATCATAATAAGATTATATTGTTCTTATTAAGATTTGTCTAGATCTTGGGAATAAGATCAATGATGTATTTGATCATAAAACATGTCACCTCAATCCTAAGCTGGTAATTTGCCTTTAATCATTAGTTCAAGTTATTTAAATTAAGCATCAATGAGTGAAGTTTTAATTGCAATATTGATCTCGATATTTTTGGAATCAGGGTGAAACAGCTAGAGATACTATACTTGCAATAGAGGAATTTGTTAATCGTTACAATGAGATGATCGTTACACCGAGGTATTATCTATAGGCATTCGAACACAAGCTCAATAGTCCGACAATGGGATCGATGTACTCGATGTTGTGACTGAATCACAACAGATTTGCCTTAGGAAAATGGAACTCAGAGGACTATACGTGTTGAAAGTGCAAAATGGTAATTTTGTCGATTCCAACATATTGACTGTCAAACAGGGTTTTACCTGTAGAATATATTATTATTGGATCATGATTTAATTCTTTATTTATACTCGAATTGAGAGTGCAATTTCGACTCTTTGGTAGAATTTGCTGTAATTAACAGATTTGCAGAATTGGTTAAGGTTGGCTCAATTAGAGACATCTACTGGAGCTCAGGTTTTTTTACTCTGAATAGGTCCCTCTCTTGGCTCTTATAAAGGTGTTTGACTTAATTGGTCCACTACAATAAATTTCGAGGATAATTGTGCAATTAGTTTTTAAAACTAATTGAGGTCTTTAAATATAGAATTATTCTACTTGTACTAACTCTGGTTGATAAACTGGATTACTCCCCCCTCACATGGAGGGGGGGCCCACACATATGTGGACCCCCCTCCATGTGAGGAGGGAGTAATCCAGTTTGTACATGTAGCAAAGCCCTTAAATATATCCTTCATGAACACATTTACTACGATATTAAGGGAATGTTTGGAAATTTTCAACTTTTTCCCAAATCCATTTCCAATCAAACTTTTTTATGGAATTCATCACTTTTCACAATTTTTAATTACTTTTCAACAACACTGATGAGCATCGATTACGTTTCTTCTCGAGCATGACCATACCGAAACCTCGACCATACAGTAGAGTCCGCATGACGTATGTGACAACCCCAGGGATCGATCACCCCGAGGATTACATGACCCGAGGACCTTCTTCCCATATATAAGGCCAAATGTTGGTCGGGGTCCTACCTGCTCGAGGTTTGTACTCGCACCCGGTTGTGGGACCCTCCATCTGACGTGGAATAACTGTGTTCTACGAATACTAGAAGTTATCTCATAATCCAACATATGATAACACAATCCCCAAAAATCAGGAGGATGATTCCTAACAGGACTCATGCAGTGAAGGTATTTTAGTCCAATTATAACTCGTCTAGATATCTCTATAAATACATGGCTCTTAACTACAATTCAGGGACACAATTCTTATTTTTCCAGTTTATAGCCTCTTGCATAAATCTTCCTCTTCCTTTGTACTGACTTAAGCATCGGAGGGGCGACGAGGACACACCTCCTCACCTTTATTGCAGGTATTCGAAGTTCCAGTTCGTGCTAACTTGTTGCTCAAGCTCGAGATATTGAGGTACAATTTTCTGCATCATCATTGGCCCCGTTTGTGGAACCATAACTAGAAGCCATGGTTAACACACGTTCTGGACTTCCGCAAGCAAACTTACCTGCCTATGATCACACTGTCAGGGGGGAGCAGGTACCCCAAGCAACATCGCCAAACCAGTCCATGTTACCAGGAAATCAAACATCACACCCCCAACCCGTTGCTGATACCCAGGCAGCATTGGATGAGCTTCGTCAACAGGTTGCTACCCTTACACACCTGCTCACGCAACAAAGCCAATGTGATACCCCAACGATCGAGGAGGGGAATGTTTCACGGGTCCAGCAGCCAAACCATGCCCCTAACGCAGAAAGGTTGCAAGTCCCCGACCTCCATATTTTTACTGCAGTATCAACTCTAACTCAGGCTGTAAAGTGCGAGTCCTTCAAGATGTCCCTATCAAAAATACCGCCAAAATTCGTGACTGACCTTCTCATTCGGGCTGAGAAGTACGTAAATATGGAGGAAGCTATGTATCCAAAGAAGAGCGACACAACCCTCGAAAAATCTGAACGGAAGGATAGCAGAAACGATTGAAAGAGACAGCGTGAGGACAGTTCGAGGTAGGGGTGTGATCGTGATGAATGGGGAAAAGGAAGGATTGAGCAGCTGCCTTCTTTCACTCCATTGAATACCCCTCGGGCTGACATTCTTATGGAAATCAAAGATATGAAGGAATTAAAGTGGCCAGCTAGAATCAGGTCCCCGACAGATAAGCGTGACAAGAGCAAGTATTGTGATTTTCATCGTGATCATGGGTACACCACAGAGACTTGCTATGCCCTACAGCGAGAGATAGAAGCATTGATTAAGAGGGGCTTCCTGAAAACATATGTGGGGAATGAAAAAGGCAGAAGCATTGTTAAGTGCATTTTTATACACTTTTTATACCTTTAAATTAGCATATTTTGGAACATCTTGAGCAAATATCTACTAATTTATACATATTTTGTGTTTAATAGGTTAATATCCAAGTTTGAGGCCAACAACCACAAAAGAAGTGCAATTTCTGCTGAAATTCCAAGTTTTGGGACCATTTTGCCACTTCCGGGAAGTTTTAGACAAGCCGTGCAATTAACCAAGGGACCAAATTGAAAGATTTCAAAAGTTGAAGGGCCAAAATTGCAATTTTAGAAGGACATATTTGAAAGAAATCTGAAAATTTGGGGAGTAAATAAAAAGAAGACAGGAAAGCATGGCAATGGCTGAAGAAAGTGGCGACAAGATAGCTGGAAAGAGATAAGCAAGGCAGAGAAAAATGATGGGAAAAGGCTGGAAAGGTGGAAGGGAGAAAAACGAGGTGCAGGCTGTTGCTGAGAGAAAAAAAATACATATATACATATACACAGCTGGAGAAGAGAGGAGGGCGAAAAGGAGGAACCGTGTGTGGCTGGTTGGTGACAGCAATCATCCATAGGTTCCATTAGATAGAGATATACATATCGCTGCAATTGAAGGCAGAACCTGGTTGGTGACAGCAACCATCTTAGGTTCCATTAGATATAGATTTTTACACACAGACAGATACATATACAGAGAGAAGGAGGGGGAGAAACCGGGTGGAAGCATTTCAGGGTGACAGCCTGAAATGGAACTTACTGGTTCTATCCATTAGATAGAGGAAAATACATTTACAGATCAGAACAGGCGAAGAAGGAACAATTTCTTGCTGTTGGTGACAGAAACAAATGGGAAATTGCTGATTCTTGCCGGCTGTTACTGAAGAAACTGCTATTACTGATATAGGACTGCTGCTGCCATTTTCATTATTGCTGGATCTGTTTTATCTACTGAGGGATGTTGCTGCTGGTTTTAATTCTATTGCTGGTTTCTTTGCTGTGTTGAAAGAGTGTTGCTGATCTGATTTTGCTGCTGAAGCTGCTGCCTGTATTGCTGACCCGGAACTGATTTGCTGGTTCTTACTGCTGCTGGGATGCCACTGATCTGCTGATTCAGTGCTGAAGCTGGAAACATAAGCTGCTGGTGATGCTGCAGCTGCTGCTACTGCTGCTGGGAAGCTGAAGAAGGTTGAAGCTGGAAGAAACAGATTGTTGCTGCTGAAGTTTTTGAACTGCTGCTGCTAATTGAAACATAAGCTGCTGGTGCTGTTGCCTTTAATAATGCTGAAATGCTGGATGCTGGAATTGGAGAGGCTGAGCATGGTTGCAGGATAAAGGAGGTTGCGGCTGGACGCAACTCAAGCAGCGATGCAAATTCACAATCTTCAAACTCCGGGTTTTTATTTTTAATGCCTCTTGTTATTTTTATTTTCGAACGCATGTGTAGCTAAATTTTGCTAGTTGGGATGATTGACGTAATTTAAATTGCACTTAGTTATTTTTAAAGTTATTTACGTAGTTGCGCTAATTAATTTCATGCATTTTAATTATTGTCATTTAATTTCAAGTACTTTAATTTATGTCGTTTAATATTGAGTATTTAAATTTAAGTTTAATGTCATGCATTTATTTTGAGTAGTTAGTTTTGTTTACAAAACTTGAAAATTAATTAAGTGTCGTTTAAATGAAATCATGAATCCCAACTATTTTAATTTATCATTTTCCGCATTATCTTTAGAGTTTAGAATTTACTTGTTTAAATTTCGCATTCAAAACCAAAATCAAAACTTTATTTTGTGACACTTTTGTTAAAGTTAAATTAACTCACAAGTGTAATCGAAGTATACATTCCTCTTGGGATCGACAATCCGGACTCAAAAAGTCCACTTTATTACTTGAACGCGACCCGTGCGCTTGCGGTACACGATTTTAGCGAACAAGCATGATCATGAGCATGATCAACCGCCGAGGAGTAACAAGCCAACGGCCGGAACAATAAATGTTATCATAGGTGGAACAGCCTCGGGAGGAGATTCACAAAATGGGCGCAAAATATATGCCAGACAGTCCTCGGGGACCGAGCGTTTTTGTCACCCTGACATCACCTTTGGATAGACGACATGGAAGGAGTGATCACTCATGACTATGCTATGGTAGTTACGGAAATCATAGCTAACTATGAGGTGAGGAGAATAATGGTAGACAATGGAAGCACAGCTAATATGTTATCGCATGAGGCTTTCATTAAAAATGGGGATATCAGTAAGCAGCTTAAGGCCTATCAGGACTCCCCTGCAGGGATTTGGGGGAAGTATCATCATGCCCGAAGGCACCACCGAACTCCCCTTGACATTGGGGGAAGACCCCAAGCAGGTAACAGAGATCATGATGTTTCATGTTGTGAGGGCTCCAATGACATACAACGCAATACTTGGACGACCATCATCAAAGCAATAGTGTCAACATTCCATCTCGCCATGAAATTTCCGACAACAGAAGGTGTGGGGGTTGTTCGGGGAGACCAGACAGTAGCCAGGCAGTGTTATGTTACTAGTGTAAAGAATCTCCCAGCAGAGGTAGCGCAGCAGATGCTATGGAGCCCGACCTCGAGTATTGAGGTAGGCTTTCTCCAGTTGAGGAATTGTTGGAGGTCGAGGTCGGACCAGGGAAGAATGTCATCATTGGTCGGGATCTCGATGACGGTCTGAAAATCGTGCTCACACAGTGTTTGAAAGAGAACATTGATGTATTCTCCTGGAGTGTTGAGGACATGCCTGGAATTGAGCACAAGATTGCCACACACAATTTAAACATAAAACCCGATGCACGGCCCATTAAACAAAGGAAGAGACAGTTCGCCCCTGATCGTCGAATTGTAATTCAAGAAGAGATTGGTGTGTGGAAAAATGCATTATATAAATCTTCAGAAAACACAATTGAGGAAACCTTGGGATTATGAGAGAAAAGCAAGAAAGAGTGATCATCCATGAGTGATGAAAGAAAAATCAAAAGAAAATCATAGTTTGACCACACGGGACTTGGGCTTACTCTTGCAATAAAAGGCACACATTGTTAAGTTTATTTTCGCATTAGTTTGCATTTGGTTTTTGGATATTCACAATTACACTTGAAATTCTAGCATGGGATAATTAGAACTATTTTATTTTGTTGTTAAAAGTTCTTCTCTAGTGTATGATTTTGATCTTGACTTTTGAGGAAAATGGTAAACAAGTGAGAAAAGACAATTTTTTTTTTTTTTTTTTCATTTGCATCTTTATTTTTATAGTTTAGTTCTACTTTGTTCGAGGGCAAACAATGATACTAGTTTGAGGGTATTCGATAAGTGTATTTTATACACTTATTTATATATCTAAATTAGAAATATCTATTGTCATTTTTAGAATAAAGTCTAAATTATTGTTTGTATTTTTTTATATTTTAGGAAATATACCAAAATCGAGTGAATTGTGCAATTGAAGTGAATAATGCGTATTTGGGTGATAATTGTAGCTAAAATAGACAATTTGATGAAGATCATGTCAATCGGGATCTACAAGATGTGTAAAGTGCTAGAAATCAAGGTTGGAGTGCTTAATTGAAGACAAAGAAAAGTTGGAAGAATAATTTGAAGAGATTTGAATGTATGAGGACAAAATTGGTGAAATCAAAAGTTGAAGGACCGAAGGTGCAAATAAAAGACGGGGACTTACTTACAAACTTTTGAAAATTAAAATTGCACTCCAACAGTGAACCATGGGCCATGAATCTTTTTACTACATGGCCATGCGAGGAATTCAAAATTTATAGAACTTGATTTCATGTAACTGCGCCGCCACAGAACATTGAACCACGCGTCCGTGCCTCTTTTCGGCCCAGCGTGAATTTAGGCCCATGCGGGATTTTTTGTGCTAAAAGCCTAGGTTTATTTAACAACCTATAAATACAACCTGTGATGCACGAATGAAAAAAACTTTTGCAGAGCTTAAAACATCACAACCTCGCGTTCTTAATATCAAATTCTTGAGAGGAAATTGAATGCAAAGGGAGAGGATTGGAGATTATCAACGTGGAAGAATTCCTTGGTTCAAGGGTTTCTTTTCTCTTTGTTAATTTGATATGCTCAATATATTTATATTTAATTATTGTGTTTTTAATTATTTTGTGATGAGTAATTACAGTATTAGTTGGGATATATGATATAGCATAAGTTTTACGCGATTAATTTTATGAATTGAGTTTTATATATAATTTGCATGTGTTGATTTTATCTTCATGTTTAATGCATGAATAAATTGATCACTTGTTCACGATATCATGAGTTTTTTCATAATCCGAGAGGTGAGCTAACACTTAGATCTATGGATAAAATTCGGTACTCGTATAAATGATAGAGATATACGTTTATTGGTGTTACGACCGCTAAATGAAATCTTTTGTCCCATGCACCTAGTCATTATGATCTGTTGTTCTTTAACACGGTCGACTAATTAGGTAGAGTTGATTTTAACCCGAGAGGGGATTTTTATATGCATATGTGATTTCGGTCAAGCACATAGATAGGAGTAAAACTTGATGATTGATATTAATAATATTGACTTCTGTGAAACCGAGTGTCTCAACATTTTCAAACATCACTTAAGAAAATCATAATTTGAATCTTCATTCATTTTAGTTTGATAGTTTATTTAATTTCAAATCCTAAATTCACATCAAATCTCTTGTTCAGGCTAAGGGTAGTAATCTATAATACAATTTACTCAATCCTTGTAAGATCGATATCCGGACTCTAAGTTCACTTTATTTCTTGTACAACCCGTATACTTGCCGAAATAAAAAATCACAACAATTTCATTTACAACGAAGTGAAATTATCAAGGAACAAGACAGAACCAAGCTTCCAAGTTCATTATCAAAGATGTTAAACTCTCATGGACATGATTTATAGCAAAGTTAAATTCTCAGGGAACACGATAGAGCCAAACCCTTGAGTTTTCTATCAACAACGTGAAACCGTTAGGGGACACGATAGAATCAAGCCCCTGAACTCATTTCATCTTATTTATACAAGGTGAGTACTTGTCATATTTTTGTTATTACATTAGTTCGCCTGAAAGGACGTGTTGGCAAATTGTGTTTTTCCAAATGGTTGTTCAAATATTTAAAGATGACAGATGAAGTACACAACTAAATCAACACAAAGAGGTATTGAAAAAGATGACAAAAGAATGAGAAAAAATCGGAACATAAACGTCCACGCGATCGCGTGGCCTTGGGTTCATGCGATCGCGTGAAAGGATTATTATAAAGCAGAATGATTTTCTGCTACACCATGCAATCGTATGGCACATAACAACGCAATCACATGGTGGTTTCCGAAAGGAACCTTTTGGTGCCTAAGTTGATTTTTTGCACCAAATGGTACCTTTTTGTCCAAGAGGTGTGTACTTTCGTAAAAGGTGGATCAATTTCTATATAAAGGATGTTATATTGATCAAATACATATATGAAAAACAAGAGAGAACATCTACCAAATATAAAGATCCTTTCTACAAAAATAAATACTCATTTTCCAATTGTTTTTTGTTCCTTTTCCATGGATTATTAGTGCTTAATAAATACATGGTTTGAAGGCTTGATTAATCCGCTAATTTTCATGGTGCTTTTTGAAATTTTCAAGATGATTTTTTAATACATACTGCATTCTAAGAGATCTCTTCAAAAGACATGGCATAAATATTGTTTTATATAAACATAATTAATGGTTTGTCAATTATTTGAAAACGGGGACCATGCAATTGTTATGGCATACATAGTGATAAACTCTATTAAATCTTTGTTCTTTACATGAGATCTATTGGATAAAAGTAAGAATGATAGTGGAATCTGAAAATTTAAAGTTGTCTAAATTTTATAAACAGACTGTCACAGATAAGTCTGGACAGTAACCAGTTAACAGTAAAACGTTATGATATGTTTTAGCGCAATACCAGATGAATCTTGCTATTGCAGATTCGTCTGGATAGTAAATCGGAAATGGACAGAATAAATTGTGCAGAATTGTAAATAGACAAGAACACAATAATTTGAGCTTAACGTGGGAAAAACCCTAACAGGGAAAACCCACGGCCCGCATCATGCGGAAAAAAATCAATCACTATATAAGAAATGAGTTTATACAGATGAATCTAAACTACAGGATAAATCTACGCATAGACTTTATCAAACATCCAAGAAATAGATCACTCCCTGATCCTTCTATGAGCTGGCGTCCCACCACTCTTCTGTAGCTTTCTTTGAATCTGCAACACTTTTTCAGCAACCTCGAACTCCCGTTCGAACACGATCCAAACCTTCCTGTTTGATTTTCATGCTGAAATTCCTTCATTCTCTAAGTGATTGAATCCTCCTCCCGGAGTACAGAAGTCACAACACAATTGAGGCCTTTTGTATTTGTGCCCCACACGAAAATAGGCTTCTTGACTCTTTCAACAAAGTGGACGTGTATTTTAAAGTACCACACGAATTTTGTGTTTTTCACGTCTTAAGAAAAACATCCCGTTTTTCTCCTATTTAAATTCAACTAAGTTACTTGACTTCCAAGTTTCCTTATTGCACAAGATCTTTAATACTTGCAAAATACATTAGAGATAATTAGAGAAAGGTAAGATAATTATTCTTTAATAAATCTTACCATAAAATAAGATAATGATAAATCTTGAAAGATCTTACCATTTACCAATCAAGTGATAAACTTTTATACCAATCAACCATATTTTCGGCCCTATCAAGATTCTTCATGATCAAGATTTTCAACCAAATAATCTTACCATATGCAAAGATAAGATTGAAATATTCTCGACCATATCAAGAAGAAACTTACCATATCTAAGGATAAGCTTGATTGTCAAGAATAATCACAAAATATATCATCAAGAAATTTACCAAAATCACAAGATATCAAGATCAAGATTTCGAGATTATGATCCTAATCAAATCAATATTTCCTGATCATTATCTTTCCAACAATAACATGATTTTCGAAAATAAGAGATATATTTTTTTCCAAAAATATTTGCATAATTTAAATAAACTTAATAAATTACTAAATACACGTATTTAGTAATTAAATTAAGTTTTCTTAAAATTACACATTTGTGGAAAAATAGGAAATGCCAATAATATAAAATTAACAGAATCTGTTTAAACTTTCTTGGATAACTCACACTTATATATAATTCTGTATGTGCGTAGTAGTATGTATGAATTTTTAAATGGACTTTGATAAGGAAGAATATTATATTCATATTCTCTTATCATGATCATTATTTTATCATGGAAAATATGCATTTTGAATAATTGAGATATGATATTGTAACTATGTGATTATTCATTATGAAGAAATTTTCCATGATAGTGGAAATTTGAAAGTATATGCTCTTTCAATAATATTATTTCTATTTGATTCATTTATGAGAAGTGTATTTCTCTTTTACGTTATGCAAGTACATTGATTGATGTATGAATCAATGGAACTCTTGAAAATGGCATGAGAATTTTATAAATTGGTGAATAAAATTATGCTTATTTGTGATACCATTTTATTTTATGGAAAATAGAGTTCCTAAAATATTGAGGCATGCAAGTATGAGTATTTGCACAAATTGCTTTAACAATATTTAATCAAATATTGTAGAGGAAGTAAATATGATAGTTTACTTCAATTATCTCATGATATATTTGCTAATAATGTTATTAGTATTAATAAAGTGACCATTTTCAATGGTAAATTGGAGACTACCACTTGTATTAAAAAATGCCCATTATTGGCTTAAATGTGGTAGTGAAAATCTTGATATTTATTGTTGTATTAAGAATTGTGAAATGACTCTACAACGAATTATGGAGATGTCATATCTTGATTTTGAAAGCAATGTTATTTTCCTAATTAAGAAATTATGGGGTTGAGATCAAACTAAGATCAAGAAGATCATTGATGAATATTGAGATTTATCATATTGTTTATCTCTTTTGAAATAAAATACTTATATGAAGTATTTTTTATTAATGCATAGAGATGCATAACAATTATTGAAAATTTGTGAATTTTCATTGAGAATACATGAGATTGGATTTATCTATACTTATTGTGATTTTTACAATGGTCATGTGAAAAGTGATAAATATTTACACAATTGGATGATGAGATCAGAAATATTATTTTATCACGACCATTGATTAACATTGATATTTGTTTTGTAAAACAAATTTGCTCATATCTTGAAAAACAAAGTGAAAGAATTACAAATTTATTCTTTCAAATGAAGTGAAAGAATTAAGAAACTTGTGCTTATTCCAAATATGTAGGGATAAGGAGTATTACAAAAGAAAATTAGGGGCCGTTCTCTTTGTGTTTCGATTTTGGATTTTGAGTTTTGAATTTTGGATTTTGGTTGTTTGTTTTGGGATTGTTGAAAACATGTTCTCTTTGTGATTTTGGAAAACTATTTTCAAAAATAGAAAACTGAAAAATGCGTTTACTTTGTAATTTTTTGATATATTTATTTTGTAATATTTTATATGTAAAAAATGATTGATCTGTTGAATATCATTAATTTTAATGTTAATAAATCAGTTAGTTATCTATGTCAATAAATTCATCATTAATATTGTTTCAGTTAAACAAAAATTTAACCACATACCAACAAAATCTTAACATGAATCTATATATAATGACAAAATAACATAAGAATTTCAAGTGAAGGAAGTGTCTCACATTTACAAAAAAAATAAAATAAAATAAAATAAATAATAATAATAATAATAATAATAATAATAAATTACAAAAAAAAAAAGATTTTTTTTTTTTAACATGGATCTATATAATGACAAAATAACATAAGAACTTCAGGTGAAGGAAGTGTCTCACTTTTACAACAAAAAAAATAAATAAATAAATAAAATAAATAAAATAAAATAAAAATCTTAAAATGGATCTATATATAATGACAAAATAATATAAGAACTTCAAGTGAATGAAGTGTCTCACTTTTACAAAAAAAAAAAAAAAATCTTAACATGATCTATATATAATGACAAAATAGCATAAGAACTTTAAGTGAAGGAAGTATCTCTCACTTTTACAAAAATAATAATAATAATAATAATAATAATAATTTACAAAAAAAAAAATCTTAACATGGATCTATATATAATGACAAAATAATATAAGAATTTCAAGTGAAAGAAATGTCTCACATTTAAAAAAAAAAAAAAATAATAATAATAAATAAAAAATTACAAAAAAAAATATTAACATGGATTTATATATAATGACAAGATAATATAAGAATTTCAAGTGAAGGAAGTGTCTCACATTTACAAAAAAAAAAAAAAAATTCAAAACGCGCGTTTTGGTCGTTTTGGACTTTTTAACACAAAATATCCAAAACGTAATAAACACGTTTTGAGTTTCCTTTGTAATTTTTTTGGTGTTTTGGAAAACTCGTTTCTGAAAATGGGCAAAGTGAACGCGTTTTCGATATTTCCAAAAATCGAAAATTCAAAACGGGTTCAAAACAGCAAAGAGAACGGGGCCTTATATTGTACTCATAGTGGAGACAATAATCTTTTGTAACAAAAATACCAATAAAACAATTGGGGTTTTATTACAAAATGTTTCTTTCAATTGAGTTTAAAGATTATACATAAAAGTTGAATTTAGCCTAAAATGTAGAGTGACATTAGGTAAAAGATTCAAACTATAATTTTCGAATTAGTGAAATTATATTGCGACTGTGATCAAGTATCCTAGCAGAAACTTTGACAAGTTTAAAGGATATTAAAATGCAAACAAGTGATTAAGTTGGATCACATAAACAAAATTTATCTATGCTTCTAAAAGAGAGAAGTATAAATTAATAAAGTGATAGAGTCACTTTATGTATTTGACAATATTGTTTTCAATTGAAGAAGTGATTAAGTGTAATCACTAAAATACATTTGACAAAATGTATTGTAAATTCATTCTTTTAGTGAAAAAGAATATTGAATATACCTCAAATGTGGGGGTAATATGATTAAGTCCTAAAAGAGACTTTTAGAAGTTGTGAGAAGATGAATACAAGAAGTGGAGAAAGAAAAATCATAGAGTGCAGTGACAAAGGTAAGTAAGTTGTCATACATTATAAATTTATTCTATGCATGGAATGCATGTTAAATTTTCAATATAGAATACTATATTGTTATACCTTATTTTGATATATAACATATCATTGAAATTGGATTTAGAATATAACTAGATTATAGCATATTGCTTATTTAGTTGAAAGTTATGAAGTATATGATTTTCAAGCTTTAAATTTATGAAAGTAGAGTTTCATGAATGTATGAGATTTTAATAACCTTAGTGGTTTCCTTAAAATTCTCATTATAATAAGTATGTTACTCCTTATAACAACATGATATAAATGTTGAATCATGTGAATTTCATTTGCTTGGACTCTTTGAGGAATAAATATATGCTACATTTATTCATAGTATAAATTTCTACATACAAAGTGGATTTGGTATATGAGATGATTATAAGGCATTGATATGAGGCAAATGATAAATATTTATCACGCAACAATAAAGTATTTTTGTCTTAAAACATGTGAATCATTTGCAAATACTTATGTGAAGTATTTATTATCAATTTGTCTTATTTGAGAAATTTGAACAAATAGAAGTTTATTTACTATACATAAATACATTTTATGAAATTTTTGTTCAAATTTGTTATCATCTTATTTCATACTATTGTGAATAATCAAGTTTGATTATTATATAATTTGAGAAAGTGTGCAAGATGATACGATAGAATGAGTCTATCTAATTGATATTGATATCAATGGTTGATATCATATGTGAAAAGCATTATTACTAATGGAGATTAATAATATGAAACATACAAGTGAATATGGATTATTGTTGAACATTATGGTTCACAAAGAGAATTATTTACTTAAATGAAATTGAGAAATTTTGAAGTTTATCCCGAAGTGTGGGGGTAACACTCAAACAAATATTGTAAAATATTTATTGTACTCATTTAGGAGACAATTAAATTATTGATAGAACAATTGTGTTTATGAAATTACGATTCTATTTCTTTCAATTGAGTGAAAGAATTACGAAAAATAATTTATTTTATGAAGTAAATAAATTGTAATATAAAGTTAGATTCTTTCATTGAGCGAAAGAATGAGTTTTAAAACTCTTAATGAAGTTCAGAATTACAAGTATCTCTAAATGTAACAAAGATACTGGAAGGACTTCACCTATATGAACTTAGAAGTGGTGCCGCTTCAAGGAAAGTTTGGAGTTACTTTCTGAAAAGTTCACGAATCGGATAGGTGCAAGGTCATTAACGCGCTAAGCAATAACTTGTGTGGAACAAAAGACTTTGAGTGTTGTGTGTGTGATGTTGCCGGTATTGTCACATGGAATAACGGGTTCAAAGCTAAGGCTACCCGGGATTTTGATAATACTTTGCGACGTTTACACTAAGGTAAGGTTCAAATCGAAAGATACCTTATTTTATGCATAACACCGTTATAAAATGAGTTGGTGAAGATATTTAAACAAGTGGGGGATTGTTGGAAAATTGTGTTTTTCCAAAAGGTTGTTCAAATATTTAAAGATGATAGATGAAGTACACAATTAAATCAATACAAAGAGGTATTGAAAAAGATGACAAAAGAATGAGTAAAAATTGGAACATAGACGTCCACGCGATCGCGTGACCTTGGGTTCATGCAATCGCATGAAAGGATTATTGACCTTGGGTTCATGCGATCGCATGAAAGGATTATTATAAAGTAGAATGATTTTCTGCTACGCCACGCGATCGCATGGCACATAACCACACGATCGCATGGTGATTTCCGAAAGGCACCTTTTGGTACCTAAGTTGGTTTTTTGCACCAAAAGGTGCCCTTTTGTACAAGGGTGTGTACTTTCATAAAATGTGGATCAATTTGTATATAAAGGATGTTATATTGATCAATTACATATATGAAAAACAAGAGCGAACATCTATCAAATATAGAGATCCTTTCTATCAAAATAAATACTTATTTTCCAATTGTTTTTTGTTCATTTTCCATGGATTATTAGTGCTTAATAAATACATGGTTTGAAGGATTGATTAATCCGCTAAAGCATTTGCTGTCTAACCCTTTAAGCATCTCGAACGAGAGGGGACACATATACTTTTAGGACAACGTGTAATCACGTGTTCAAGCCTCTCGTTTGATTCTATCATTCGGTGTTATTCCATTCATATCAAAATTTCAAGTAGATGTTTTCATGTGTTTTTGGCTTGTAATTCTTCATGTAGCATTCGATAATCTTGTCTCCAACCTCTCGAGGTTAGTTCATTTTTACAACAGGACGTTGCTTTAAGTCCCCTGGTCTTACACGTAGGTTCATCAGTTTGTAATCGAAAATTTGTACGACATTATACTGGTCAAATGGTCCAGCTTGATATAATTTCAATTTAGCATTTTTCTGTTTATAGGCTCTTTAAATATTTATAAAAGAGAAGAAAAATTCACAAGTGCTCAGTTCGAAAAAATTACATTATATTAGATTCAAAGGTTACAGTTCCATTCGAAAATAAAATCAAAGGAAAGAGCGGAAAAAAGGATATGATGACTAGATTAAGTTGCCTTGCTGTTAGTTGGATTCTCGGATTGTTCCACTATTGGCTCGATGATTTGAGACGGCTATTGGTCATCGTAAGAGGGCTCTTTGTTAGAGCCGAATCCTTGAGATTTTTTAGGGTTCGAAAATGAGATGTCTGTGTCGGGTCGCTACTTCTCCGACTCCTCAACTATCTCCCTGTAGGCAATAGTATACCTCCTTCAAATCGTTCTAATATTCAATAGAGATGGCAACCGGGGGGGGGGGGGGGATACCCGAAACCGACGGGGACTCGTCCGGAACGGGACGGGGAATCTCCGACGAAGACGGGAATGGGGCGGGGATGGGGATGAAAAGGCATGCTCGAACCGGGGATGGGGATGACCGTCTTATTCCCATCCTCAATTAAAAAGTTCTATTAAAATTTAAAAAGTAAAAAAAAAAAAAATTCCTATATTATCTGTACAAAAGTCCTATGATATCAAATTTCTTGCACAAAAATTTATTACTTATCAAGTTATAAACTTTAAATACTTATTTTGAAAAAGTTACTGATTATTAGTTATTAACATTATCGAGTTGTATTTTGTTATCTAATCATATATAAGATAACGATACAAACAAATATATATATATATATATATATATATATATATATATATATATATATATATATATATATATTATTGGATTTAGAAAATGTTAGGGTTATCCCCTGCATGTTTCCTTATATTGTCTTCATAAAATTATTTTAAAACTTTAAAAAAAAAATGGGGATGTAAACGGGGATTTTTCCATCCCCGACCCGCCTCATACCCGATAAAATGGGGACGGGGTGGGGATGGAGATGGTAAATCACTAACGGGGCGGGGATCGGGAAAGGCATCCCCCCCATACCCGTCCCGTTGCCATTCCTAATATTCAAGTGAGGACTTGAACATTTCCACCACCTCGTGATAAGAAGTATGGCGGCCCAGTTCTCTTTGCTGTTTTGAGGTCATTTTCTGTTTTTATTTTTGAAAACACTAAAAACGCGTTCTCTTTACTATTTTCGAAAACGTATTTTAGAAGAAAAAAAATTGTACACAAAACGCACAAAACCTCGTTTTGGGCGTTTTAAGTGTATTCAACATCAACATGACAAAAAACATGATTTTTTTGCAAAAACATTCTATTGACAAAAACATAGAATCCCCAACATTATAAACATGTGTTATTTTGCTTCTGGGTATGACTGTATGAGATTGGATCATTAAACTCTATATTTAGGATAATAATTCAAAAAATCATTGAACATAGACTATATGTGTGATTATTTAGGCTTATGACCACTTGCATCTATTTTATTGAGTCAAAATCTTTGTGTTATTATTATTATTATTATTATTATTATTATTATTATTATTTACATGAACTTATGTTTAATTCTGACTTGAACATGAATGTTGTAACAATAATAAGATAAGCTAATTTCGTATAATATTTTTGGGACTTGATCATTAATGACTTTATCTATTTTTATAATATATTCTAACCATTATTAAATCAGTACAATAAAAATTAGATAAGCTAATTTCTTACAATAGAAAGTAAACTCTTCAAACAACAATTTTTTTTTATAATTTAACTCACAAGCAAATTAATTACAAATAATCAATGCAAAATTTCAAACTGAACATGTTTTCGAGATTTTCATTTTTAGAAATAGTTTTCTGAAATGGGAAATAGAACGAATTTTCAACATATTTAAAACAGAAAATGAAAATAAAAAATAGAAAACGTTTTCAAAAATAAAAACAGAAAATGAAATATAAAAAAAACGTCACCTTAGCCTTTACTTTCTCCAGCTCGGCTTGACTGGCACACAGCTCCTCCATGGCTACCATCACAGCCACAACCACCACCACCATCTTCATCTTCTCATTTTACATTCTACAGTAATCATCTCTCTTCAAACAAAATCGTATAAGCTTTGGATTCAATAATGTGGGGTCAAACATGTATAAAATAAAATGTGTGGTGCTATCTTAAGGATTTAGTCAATAAAGTGATCCACTAAAGATTATTCAGGACTAATGAGTATTAAGTGTCGTGAGATTAAAGTGTAGAGACGGATTCAATGTTTTAAATTGATGAGGGGCCAATTTAATAACATTGAAACACGATAGTTGCCCTACAACTATTTATACAGGTCATGGTCCCCAATTGAGCGTATCTTTTCATAATTATCTGCATCCCCATCAACAAAGAAGAAACATAAGGAGAAAACCACGAATCAGTTGGAAGGCCATAACCCCGTTCGATCAAACGCAATAATGGATTCAGGTACGCTTCCGCTTCACTTTCGATCTTGATAATTACAGCATGATGTCAGTGGATTTTAGATGAATAATCATATATATTAAATTTATTCGCAACAAGTGGTATCAGAGCCAACATCGTGTTGAATTATCAGATCAATTTTGTACGCATATATGTAAAACCTTAATTTTTGCGTATGTATATGCAAAATGGCCTCTGAATTCGAAAATATAATGGATTCAACGAGATTGATTTCAAAAAGGAGAAAATATACATACACAGCAAATTGAGAAATTTGGAAACATGATTTTAGTATTTTGGATTCAATTTTTTTTTTGGGATTCAACCGGTTCTTCTCTCCGTATGTATATATGTGCGAAAAATCGTGGTTTAACAAATTGGATTTTCAGTTTTTGTTTTTTGTTTATTTCGAATTGGGTTATTGATTATGGATTCAGTATGTATGAATTGTGGTTGAAGTTATTGTATGAATCTGGTCGGACTTGGGGTCACCGCTCACAGCGCGTTGCGGTGTCGGATTTGATGGGTTGCGCGTGGCCTGCTGCGTCGCCGCGCGCGATGTGGGTTGCGGAGGTTACAGCGTCGCGCGCCGCGACGCTGTGTTCTTGGTTGCAGCGCCGTCGATGGCGCTGCAGGCGACGGGCCGCGTTCTTGGGCGGCTGCGGCGGTTAGGGTTTCAAAACCCTAGCTGCGAAAATCAAATTTTTTAGGCAGGGGGCGTCGATTGGAAATTTGAAGTTTTGAAGGGCCTCTTTTGCAATTTTGGATAGTTATGTTTAATTGCACCTCCGGTCCTCTCTTTTGATTTGGATTAAATGTTTAAACCTAAAGTTATAAGACCATTTAAGTTGGCCCTTAAAGTTCTGAAATTTATAAATTGAGCCCCTAAAATTATAATTTAGTTAAGTCAGGACCTCTCAAGTTATGGAATTTTATGATTCAGCCCCTTAAAGTTTGAAAATTTTCTAATTCAGTCCTTAATGTTTGAAAATTTTCAAAATTGGTCCTTAAAGTTTGAGAATTTTCTAATTCGATCCATAAAGTTGGAAAATTCTCTAATTTGGTCCCTTAAAGTTTGAAAATTTTCATTTTCAGTCCCTAAAGTTTGAAAATTTTCTAATACAGCATCTAAAGTTCTAAGTTTCTCCAATTTGGTCCATAAAGTTTGAAGATTTTTTAATTAAGTCCTTAAAGTTTCCTAATTCACTATTTTGGACCTCTAAAGTTTGATTTTCTTTCAAATTGGGACCTAAAGTTTGGAATTTCTCTAAATTGGCCAATTAGGTTTTGGAAAAAATTATAATTTAAGTCCTTCAAGCTTAAAATTTTGCATAATTGCCCACCTAAGGTTTAAGAATATTGCAATTGACTCTCTCAACTTAAGGATTGCTTTATTCTAAAGTTTTGAATTCTATAATTCAAATCATAAAGTCAAAATATATGCAAATCAGTGGATTTCAATTTCAAATTTTGGTACTACGGACTCATTCGAACGTAAGTTAGTTGAAGCAACATGTTGCCAAAGCAACCTCTCTTGTGGATATTAATTAACTTTGAATATTAGAAGGTATTTGTGTGTGTTATTCATTGCGGATATTGATCGGCCCAAAGGAAGGTCAATATTTGGCTCGAATTTCACATGCACCTGTGGTGATAAACACGTGCAATTATTTGGTTTAACGTGTGACCAATAAATCCGTCCAAAGAAAGGTTTATTGGTTAACATGTCTTATTGCCAGTATTTGATCACTACACTAAGGAAAAATTAGGTGTTTATGTGTTATTTCATGCGGATATTGATCGGCCCAAAGGAAGGTCAATATTTGGCCCGAATTTCACATGAACCTGTGGTGATAAACAGGTGACGGTTATTTGGTTTAACGTGTGATCAATAAATCGGTCCAAAGAAAGGTTTATTGGTTGACGTGTCTTACTGTCAGTGTTTGATCACTACACCAAGAGTACCACTTACAAGTCAATATTTTTGTCCAAAGACTAAATATTGATGTTGTGCTAGGTATCTGGTGATGGGCCCTACCATTATTTGAAAGTATGATTTGCATAATAAGGTATTTATGTGAGTTATTTTGTTCAAGTGTTCTCTATTCGGTTTCAAATTCTACTAGTAGTATATCTACAAGCTCAAATTTAATCCCTGTATTTATAGAACAAACTTCAAGGATCAAAACAAGAACATTAACTTTTCGTTGGCTGCATGGATCTAGACCGTGTACTAAGGATTGAGCAACCTGCTCCTCTTACGGATGAAAGTTCATCTAATTAAATGAGGAACTTTGAGAAGTGGGATTGCTTAAATTACGTGAGTCTCATGATCATTAAGTGCAGCATTCCGGAAGCCTTTAGTAGCATAGTATCTGAGGAGGTAAATGATGCCAATGAATTCCTTGCCGAAATTAAGAAATGTTTTGCAAAAAACGATATGGCTGAAACAAGCACGCTTATGCAAAGCTTGATTTCAATAAAGTATAAAGGCAATGAGAAAAATAAGGAAGTACATCATGTAGATGTCTCACACTGCTTCAAAACTTAAGGAACTAAAACTCGACTTGTCTAATGACTTGCTCGTGCATTTGGTATTGATATCTCTTCCTGCACAATTCAGTTAATTTAAGGTTAGTTATAACTGTCAAAGTAGAAATAGACTCTCAATGAGCTCATTTCATAGTGTGCAAGCTTCTTGCACAATTCAGTCAATTTAAGGTCAGTTGTAACTATCAAAGGGAGAAATGAACTCTAAAAGAGCTCATTTTATTTTGTGTGCAAGAGGAAGAAAAGTTGAATCAGGACAGAACTGAAAGTGTTCACTTGGCAAACACCTCTAAAGATAAGGGCAAGTAAAAAAATAAAGAACATAAAGTTGTTAAGGGTCCAAATCTAAAGAAACCACATAAAGACATTGAGGGTTGTTTCTTTTGCTAGAAATCTGGACATTTAAAGAAAAGATCGTACATATTACCAACTAAAGTTGCTGCTAAAGTACCTTAAGAGCTTTTAACAGGCTTAAAGCTTAGTCTAAAGCATTTCTACATTTGGGGATGTCCAGCTAAGGCTAAGCTTTATAGGCCACATAAAGAAATTGGACTCCAAAATAGTCAGCAGCTACTTTATTGGTTATTCTGAGCGTTTAAGGGGCTATTAATTTTATGATCCCACACTTAAGTCAACTTTTGAAACGGGAAATGCAACAATTTTTGAGGATGTTGAGTTTGGGGGAGAAATAAGGTTAGAGATATTGTCTTTAAGGAAGAAGTTGAGGAAGGATCGATTTCGATTCCTACTATTGCTTTTGATAATGTGCAAGTTTCTATACATGTCATTGATCAAGAAGCATATTCAGAACCTCAACTAGAAAATGTTGAAGAACTCCCATCCAAAATAAGGTAAATTTCAGAAGTACAAACTCAACAACCTCAATAACTAAAGTCATTAAGGAGATCCACGAGAGAAAGGGAAAAAAATGCTATTCCGGATAATTTAAATAGTATTTTTTCAAGAACATAAGGAAATAATGGAATGGTGGAAGATGGTCCAATTAATTTCCATCAGGCCATCCAGGGTTCTAACTCTCAAAAGTGGATTGATGCCATAAATAAGGAGTATAAGCATATGCAAGACAATAAAGTTTGGGATCTTGTCCCATTACCAGAAGGTACGAAGCCCATTGGTCTTAAATGGATTTTTAAACCAAGAGGGATTCGAAAGGTAATGTGGAAAGATATAAAGTTCGTCTTGTATCTAAATGCTTTACATAGAATGATGACATTGATTATAAAGAGACTTTCTCTTCGGTTTCAATGAAAGACTCTTTCAGGAAAGTCAGGTTGTTGCACATTTTGACATCGAGTTACATCAAATAGATGTTAAGATGACGTTTCTCAATGGAGACATTGATGAGACGGTTTGCAAATTAAAGAAATCCATTTATGTGCTCAAACCAGCTTCTCGTTAAGGATAATACAAATTTCACCATGGGTCAGTTCCATAGATGGTGGAGATGGAACTAGTTCTTCTCCTGTTGTCGAGTCATAAATAGCTGTGGATTTGGACGCACCTCCAGGCCAAGGTGAAGTTCTTCTCCTTTTCTATTGAGGGGGAGTTAAAGTGCAATCTAGAGCGAGGGGAGCTTGTTTTTTCAAAGGGCCCGTTCCTCTCATGTTGGGGTATTGTGAGCTGGAGAAGGCCAAAAGTATTTTAACTTTTTACTATGATTGGATGCTGTTGACGGTCGTCGGGGTCAGTCCTCTAGTCTTGCTCCCTTTCCATTGAGGGGGAGTTAAAGTGCAATCTAGAGCGGGGGGAGCTTGTTTTTTCAAAGGGCCGGTTCCTCTCATGTTGGGGTATTGTGAGCTGGAGAAGCTCAAAGCCTCATCCTTTCCAAAATAGAGTATTTCATTTTTCTTTTTCCTTTGCGAGTTCATAATAAAAATGAAAATTATTAGTACAAGTATGTAGGTCATTAATAGTAAAAGTTATAATTTAGATGCTTACACTTTGGGAGAGTTGGAAAGAACTCAGTTGGGGTAACCGAAAAGAGGCCTGCAGCGTACAACATCTCCTCAGTGATGAGGTCCTTCACTAACCTAAAGGGATCTTCTTTGTTCTAAATCATGGCAAGTTTCTAGATGAACTCGTCAATCACCTTTAATTTTCTCACTACTACATAAAACGAAATGATTGATACTAGAATATTTTAGTTCAATAATATTAAACATGGTGGATACTTGGTTTAAATCTATAGCGGAATGGAGTAGAGGCACTGAACTCATCATGTCATAAAAATATATAAGAGCATCAACAAAAGACTCGTATTTATAAAGAACTCTTATGCATTATAGAGAATCTTAGCCCTAGGTAAGCATGACAATCTACGTACGATTCAGATATCGACATACCAGCAATTGGTAGGACCTAGTACTATGCTTGTACAATCACGAAAGAGCATGGACAGATAGCGATGTTATTCCATAGCCTCAGATGTATATTTATCGAGGAGGACGAACATACAGAAGGTCGATTACATAGACTCAGATATATTCTTTGACGACCTTACAAAATCTAATCAACACCCTCATAGCTCGTGATTAAAATACCTTTCGAGGCCCCCACAGCAGCGGATGAGGAAGAAGTAGAGGCTAGTCTGTTATAACTTTTCAAGTTGGAAGATGTAACATGAATTATGGAACATAAGTGACTTATATTGTAACACCCCAAGTTCAAAATCATAACCTAGGCATGTTAACTTTTCTTTACTTAAATGCGGAAAAGAAATCATTTAAAACCTCAAACATTTTCAATTTCAAATTATAAAATTTTACACAAATTTCGACAGAGTCTCCCCTATAAATGGGACATAGCCAACCTGTAGAGGGACATCATAACCATTTTAAAACACACATCTCAACTCATTCAATCCCAAACATCATCAAGCCCATTTACAAAGAATCTCAAACACCTCAACATCAGGGTGGTTTGACAAGGCACATATAGTGGAGCACAGATGAATATGACCAACAGAAGTTTTTGTTAAAATCGTATACCAAAAGTGCACGGTTCGCGTTCAAGTAGTAAAGTGGACTAGAGAAGTCCGGGTTATCGTACCCACGAGGATTGATTGATTTGTAACTAAAATTATTGATTTCATTTTTAAAAGAAAAGTCAAGTAACATAAAAAGTTGGTTTGATAGTGAATACTAACTAACATAAATTAAAACATGGCGACATGAAAAACTAGTTGATTAAAGAAAATAGACAACAATATGTAAAAGCTAGAATTACAACTAATTATCCAAAGTAAACGAATGACAACAAGAACTTGGTGATTAAACTAAACTAGAAAACATGAGACAAGGTGAATTAAGTTTTTATAACTACACTAATTTCTAACATGTATAATAACTTGCAAATACAATACAAAATATTGACAACATTTTAAGATTACATAAGCATGAAACAACTTTCCTAATCATAAAAACATAAACATAAATACCCAACATCCATAAACAACCTAAAATACTAATTAAAAAATAAACTAGTTGAAAATTCCAACACAATAACATTAACCTATAATAAACTAACAATAACATTTAACAAATAGCATAAACATATGAATAATACTCAAAATAAAAATTAAAAATAATAGAATAAAGAAAACTCCCCATTTTTGAAAAGTTCTTGAAGTAAAAATCCAAGATATCTTCACTTTGAACCAAGTTCCTCCATCAACTATTAATGTCTTCAACAACTCAAACATAAAACATTAATTGCACAAAAAGTAAATGACATTCATGATGGAAATGTGAGAAAATAACAATAATCAAAAACCCAACAATAATAAGAAACTTAAATGCACAATAACTTTACTAAAGCATAAAAACATTAACTTAACATTGCATTAAAAGTATGAAGATTAAGAGAAAAATTACAAAAGAAATTCAAAGGGGCAAGAACTTACATGATAAGCCAAAAACGAGGATTGTTTTCTATTTAAATAACCTCAAAAATGGTTCAAAATCCCTAAAATTCATCAAGATCCGCATAAAACAGCGATGTGGGCCGGATCGGGCCGGACAGGTTGACCCGGACCAGCCCAGATTTTTTTTTTTTTTTTTAAATCACAACCGCGCGCGATCTCGCCCTAGAAACATTTCTTGAACCATGCGTCTCGGGTCCGTTTTGAGGTCTGAGTCGCGCTCGAAACTTGGTTCGTGCCACGTGTTCGCGTGGTTCGGCAGGGGTGCGATCTTGCAGCTTAGCCCCTTCCGGAATTGCCATCAAGTCCTTCATCTTTCAATGATGATCAATTAAGTCCCCAAATTTTAAGATTTCTTTCAAATAGGTCCTTCTAAAATTGCACTTTAGGTCCTTCAACTTTTTGAAATCTTGCAATTTGGTCCCTCGGCTAATTGCACAGCTCGTCCAGAACTTCCCGAAAGTGACAAAATGGTCCTCAAACTTGGAATTTCAGTAAAATCTTCACTCCTTTTGTGATTTTTGGCGTCAAACTTGGACATTAACCTATTTAAACACAAAATATGCATAAATTAGTAGATATTTACTTAAGAAATTCCAAAATATACTAGTTTAAAGGTATAAAAAGTGTAAAAAAATGCACTTAACAAATACCCCCAAACTTAAACTCTTGCTCGTCCCGAGCAAGAATATCTACTAACATAAAAAGCAAATAAATGAAGGATCAACAATGCTAGATAACTTGTAAATTCTCACTTGAGTGTAAAAGTGCATGATTAATTCACAATTATGTTTTCAAAATAATACTACAAAAAGAAGTTGAGCTTATCTCATGTTTGATCCGTGTGTGTGTGCATAGTCACTTCCAATTGTTACTAGGTTCAAATAAACATTGTACGAAGGATAAATTTCAAAACAATACTATCCACCCTTAGTGTTCAATTTCATTCCTTACCCTCTCGTGACATTTATCCCCCCATATTATTTCTTTTCTCTCCCGAGATGCAATCCTAGAGGTAACTCTCAATTCGCACATTTCTTTTTCCACTAAAGCTTGGTTATGACTTACCGGCAATCTCAACAATCTACATATGCAGTGACTCTCCACTAGATGAGTGTTTCAACATTAAAGTTTATACCAAGCATTTCAAACCCACTATTAATGTAAGCCCTTATGCAAATACAAATGCACGATTTCTACAACTAATGTGATGATTGCTTTTGACTTCCTCACTCCCTTAAGCTTTCTAATTGACCCATGTAACGAGTTTTAGGTTGGAAACTCCTCGATTGTTTTAAGATCAAAGGGTACCAGGTTTCAAAATACCCCTACAGACTTACTATCTCGAGTAAAAAAGGCTACAAAGTGAGGTAGACTTATTAAGCAAATGCAATGATGATGATGTGCTTTTTTTTTTCTTTCAAAGTGTGTATGTGTTCCATACTCATTAAACTTTCTAATTGACCCATGTAGCGAGCTTTAGGCCGGTGACTCCCAAGTTTCAAACTTAAGGCACCAAGTTTCAAGATACTCTTACGGGCTTAATTACTCGAGTAAAAAATGCTACGAGATAGGGCAATGCAATAATTAAAATGGGCTTAGATCTCATGCATTGTGTCATCACTTAGCTTATACTAACGTCAACAACACTCCACACAAATTTATATCAAGCATGCATGGAATCACTACACATCTAGACCATCTCCTTTACCGACTTGACCACCCCCAAACTTGTCTCACAAAGGATCAAGAGATTAAGAACATTGAAAAGAAATTTGATAGGTTGATAAAAATTGAAAATACAAGCTTACAACCTAATTTCTCTACTTCACAAATTTTTCCAACCTTCAATAGATTTCAAATCTCAACAACAATTAGTTATGACTATTGTGCTCAAGAGAACTAGGATCACTCAGATAAAAAATTTATAAAAATAGGCACAAGTAGCATATTCGATCATAATTCGTGAATTAATCAGCAATTTCAATCGTCAAATCATTTTGAGCAGACAAGGCTATCTAGCATATCAATATCCAAAACAACATGAACAAAATCAAACATCACAGCATCTTAAGCCGACAAGGCTATCTAACATGATAAAGTGCAAAATGAAGTCAACACCCCCAAACTTGAATTACACATTGTCATCAATGTGAAAATAGAAACAACATGTAAAGAAGAAAAGAGGTAGTGAAACTTCCCTGATTCAATGCTTGTTTGTGATGTTTGAAATTGACCTAAGTTTTCGTCAAATGTAGTTCACCCCCAAACTTGTTGAGGATAATGTCACTTAGGATTTTCAAAAAATTCGATACCTACAAAAGTTTGACAATTAGTTAAAAAGACAGTAAACAAGTAAAGTAAATAATTACAAGTAACTCAAAAGAGAAGAAATTTGGGTTGCCTCCCAAAAAGCGCTTGGTTAAAGTCATAAGCTCGACTTTTTTATTTTCGTTCGGGAGTATTGAGGAGAAATGATGACTTTTCCTCCGGGATTTCCCCTTCCAAGAATGGTTTCAACATTTTCCTGTTGACTTTGGAATGTCCCTTGTCGGGATGATATAGCTCAATAGCTCCATGGGGAAAAATTTGAGAAATTGTGAATGCCCCCCACCAACGGGATCGAAGCTTTCCGGGGAATAATCGAAGTCGGGAATTGAATAGAAGAACTTGTTTCCCAACTTTGAAATCTCTCTTCAAAATGTGGTTATCATGCCATTTCTTTGTCCTCTCCTTATAGATATGAGCATTTTCATATAAGTTGAGGCGAAACTCATCAAGTTCATTGAGTTGAAGCAACCTCTTCTCACCAATTAATTTTAAATCAAAGTTCAATGCCCGTGTAGCCCAAAATGCTCTATGCTCAAGTTCAATGGGGAGATGACATGATTTTCCAAATACAAGACAAAATGGAGACATACCGATAGGAGTCTTGAATGCGGTACGGTAAGCCCATAATGCATCATCTAGCTTCCTCGACCAATCTTTCCTTGATATATTCACCGTCTTCTCAAGAATTATTTTCAATTCTCGATTTGAAATCTCTACTTGGCCACTTGTTTGGAGATGGTAAGGTGTGGCTACTCGGTGCTTCACTCCATACTTTGATAAAAGTGATTTAAGAAGGCGATTGCAAAAGTGTTTGCCTCCATCACTAATGATGAGTCGGGGGGTTCCAAATCGTGTAAAAATGTTCTTTTTGAGAAAATTGACAACCACCCAAGCATCATTAGTAGGCAATGCCACCGCCTCTACCCATTTAGAAACATAGTCTACCGTCACCAAAATGTATTGATTTGAGAACGAGGATGGAAATGGCCCCATAAAATCAATTCCCCATACATAAAAAATCTCCACTTCCAAGATTGAAGTTAATGGCATTTCATTACGCTGAGATATGTTCCCACTCCTTTGGCATCTATCACATTTGGATACTAAGGTATAAGCATCCTTGAACAAAGTTGGCCAATAGAACACCGATTGAAGAACCTTTGAGGAGGTTTTGGAAGCTCCAAAATGACCCCCTTATGGTGATGAATGACACCTGTCAAGAATTATTTCCATTTCTTCCTCGGGAACACATCTTTTAATAATTTGGTCCGACCCCCTCTTAAATAAATATGACTCATCCCAAAAATTATGTTTCACATCGGCAAAGAATTTCTTCTTTTGTTGATAAGAGAAATCCGGGGCAAGAATATCACTTACAAGGAAATTCACGAAGTCGGCATACCATGGTGCTTCGAAAACTTGGAGAAGATGTTTGGCATGCAATAGGTGTTCATCCGGAAAGACTTCATTGATTTCCTCTACCCCCAGCTCTTTAGGTTGATCAAGTCTAGATAGATGATCGGCTATAAGATTATCCACTCCCTTCTTATCACGGATCTCTAAATCCAATTCTTGCAACAGAAGGAACCATCTAATCAATCTTGGCTTCGCATCCTTCTTAGAAAGCAAGTATTTTAGAGTGAAGTGATCGGTATAGACAATTACCTTCGACCCGATGAGATAAGATCAAAATTTGTCAAAGGAAAAAACCACGGCAAGCATCTCTTTTTCGTTTGTGGCATAATTCAATTGAGCATCACTCAATGTTCGGCTTGCATAATAGATCACATGCAACACTTTACCTCTCCTTTGCCCCAAAACCGCTCCCACGGAATAATCACTAGCATCGCACATGAGCTCAAATGGTAAGCTCCAATCCGGGGCCACAATAATAGAAGTCGAGATAAGCCTCTCCTTAAGAGTGTTGAAAGCCAATAGACACTCTTGAGAGAAATGAAAAGTGTTGTTCTTCTCAAGTGGAGAACAAAGAGGCTTGGTGATTTTTGAGAAATCTTTGATGAATCTCCTATAGAAACCCGCATGCCCCAAGAAACTCCTTATGCCTTTCACCAACGTAGGAGGAGGTAATTTCTCAATAACTTGGATTTTGGCTTTATCAACCTCAATCCCCCCCTTGTGAAATCCGGTGGCCAAGTACAATGCCCTCTCTCACCATAAAATGACATTTCTCCCAATTAAGCACTAGGTTGGTTTCTTCACATCTTTTCAACACTAAATCAAAATTTTCCAAGCATTCATTGAAAGAAGAACCAAAAACTAAAAAATCATCCATGAATACCTCGATAAATTTTTCCACCATGTTGGAGAATATGGCCATCATACACCGTTGAAAAGTGGATGGTGCATTGCAAAGACCAAACGGCATCCTCCTATAAGCAAAAGTCCCATATGGACATGTGAAAGTGGTCTTCTCTTGATCTTCGGGAGCTATCAAGACTTGATTGTAGCCCGAGTATCCATCCAAGAAACAATAATGGGAGTGCAACGCCAACCTCTCAAGCATTTGGTCAATAAAGGGGAGAGGGAAGTGATCTTTTCTAGTGGTATTGTTCAACTTTTGGTAGTCAATACACACTCTCCATCCGGTCATGGGCCTTGTAGGAATAAGCTCATTGTTCTCATTTTCAACCATTGTGACACATCCTTTCTTTGGAACACATTGGACGGGACTCACCCATACACTATCCGAGATTGGATAGATAATTCCCGCATCCAACCACTTCAATACCTCGGCTTTTACCACTTCTTTCATGTTTGGATTTAGACGGCGTTGGTGCTCCATCGTTGGTTTGAAGTCATCTTCCATGAGGATTTTATGCATGCATAAAGTAGGGCTAATACCCTTGATATCCATCATAGTCCACCCAATAGCCATTTTATGCATTTTCAACACCTCAAGTAGTTTTTCTTCCTCCACTTCATTCAAAAAATTAGAGATAATAACTGGAAGGGTAGAAGAATTGCCCAAGTATCATACCTCAAATGTGATGGAAGAGGTTTGAGTTCAAGAGTTGGGGCTTGTTGCAATGAAACTATGGTTGGCTTCATCTCTCCCATGCCCAATCTCCTGAAATAGACAAAGGCATCAAATTAATACTAGGACCAAGATCACATAATGCTTTTCCAAAAGTTAAATCACAAATAGTACAAGAAATAGTAAAACTCTCTGGATCTTTGATTTTTGGAGGCAATTTGTTTTGTAGTATGGCACTACATCCTTCCATGGGCATCATATTTTCATGATCTTCTAGCCTCCTCTTGTTTGAAAGAATATCTTTCATGAACTTTGCATAGCTAGGCATTTGTGCTAACGCATCGGAAAATGGTATGTTGATGTGAAGTTTCTTGAAGACTTTAAGAAATTTACCAAATTGTCCATCCATCTTGTGCTTTTGGAGTCTTTGAGGAAAAGGAATGGGGGGCACATAAGCTTTCACCAGAGTAGGCACCTTTGTTGAAGTCTCCCCACTTTCCTTCAATGTTGCATCATTTTCATTCGTTCATTACTTTTCTCCTTCATCTCGATTGTGCCACATGTTGCTTTACCTTGATTTTCGGAAATCGAATTCCACTTCTTGTAGTGATGGCTTGCACATTTTCCCTTGTATTAATCTCAGTATTGCTTGGCAAGGTTCCTTGTTATCTCTCCGTCATCATTTTTTACAATTGCCCAACTTGAATTTCAAGATTTTTGATAGAAGCCGCTTGATTTCGGAGAATAGTATTGGTCTTGTTCATATATTGCATGAGTATCTCCTCAATAGAAGGCTTCTTCTCTTGGGGTGGTGGAGGTTGAACAAAATCGGGAGGCTTTACTTGATTTTGATTGTTGGACCAAGAAAAATTCGGATGATTCCTCCAACCCGGATTGTATGTGTTGAAGTAAAGATTGCCTTGTGGTCGGTTGAAATTTTGAGCATAATTCACTTGCTCATTTGAAGTCGAAGCCATTTTGAGCATGGGACATTCCTCAACCTTGTGTGTTGCTCCACATAAATCACAAATAGAAATAGGAGGGTAGATTGCTTTTACTGTATGTTGAGAAGACAAACCATCACACTTCTTGAATAGAAGGTCCATCTTTGTTGACAAAGCCGCATATGCATCAACTTCATGAATTCTCGTGGCTTTCTTTGGTACCATGTTGTCGGTTGGCCAAGTAGAATTGTGACTAGCCATCCTCTCAAAGAGCTCAATTGCCTCATTAGGTGATTTTTTAGTGATAGCTCCATTGGAGGCTGAATCAACCGTCACTCGACTAGATGGATTCATCCCAAGATAGAAATATTGAACTTGCATTTGGTTGGTGAACCCATGATTTGGACATTTCCTCAACATCTCCTTGAATCTTTCCCATGCCTCATAGAAACATTCGGTGTCAAGTTGTTGAAATGTGGAGATATCATTCTTCAATTTAGCAACTTTTGACGGAGGAAAGTATTTTGTAGTGAACTTTTGATCAAGATCATTCCATGTTTTAATACTTCCAACCGGGTTGGCATCTAACCATTCACGAGCTACATCTCTAAGGGTATGTGGAAATAACCACATGTTGATAGCCTCCTTGCTAATTCCCGGATAATCAAAGTTACTACACATCTCCAAAAATCACGAGATGTGAGTAAATGGATTCTCCTCGATCATTCCATAGAATTGTAGATGTCCCTCGAAGAGATTTATTACATCCGGCTTTAGATGAAAGCCCAGATGTCCAAATGGGGGATATGTGATGCTTTCTCGATTTTGAGTGATGTGAGGGACCATGAATTGCCCCATTGGTCTATCATCTTCATCAGTAGTGGGATTGGCATCACCTTGATTGTTGTCCCCCATATTGCCTTGTATTCTTTGTTGTTCAACTTGTTCTCTTCTTTCCCTAATCCTCCTCCTAGAAGTTCGTTCGGGTTCGGGATCAAATAGAAGAATGTCCCAAGTCAGACGTTGTTGAATAAGTAAGGCAAGAGTACCTAGAAAATGAAAATAAAAAGAAGAAAGAGATGAGAATGAGAAGACAATTCAATTAACAAAACTCAATACATTTAGTACAAATAAAATCAATCCCCGGAAACGACGCCAAAAACTTGTTCACTAAAATCGTATATTGCAAGTGCATGGTTCGCGTTCAAGTAGTAAAGTGGACTAGAGAAGTCCGGGTTATCGTACCTGCGAGGATTGATTGATTTGTAACTAAAATTATTGATTTTATTTTTAAAAGAAAAGTCAAGTAATATAAAAGGTTGGTTTGATGGTGAATAATAACATAAATTAAAACATAGCGACATGAAAAACTAGTTAATTAAAGCAAATAGACAACAATATGTAAAAGCTAGAATTACAACTACTTATCCAAAGTAAAATAATGACAACAAGAACTTGATGATTAAACTAAACTAGAAAACATGAGACAATGTGAATTAAGTTTTTATAACTACACTAATTTCTTCTTTCACAAATCAATTAGTGATAATCAATCAATTAACCAAATTACATGAGAAACTCTAAATTAAACCTAACATGTATAATAACTTGCAAATACAATACAAAATATTGACAACATTTTAAGATTACATAAACATAAAACAACATTCTTAATCATAAAAACATAAACATAAATACCCAACATTCATAAACAACCTAAAATACTAATTAAAAAATAAACTAGTCAAAAATTCCAACACAATAACATTAACCCATAATAAACTAACAACAACATTTAACAAATAACATAACCATATGAATAATACTCAAAATAAAGATTAAAAACAAGAAAATAAAGAAAATTCTCCCTTTTTGAAAAGTTCTTGAAGTAAAAATCCAAGATATCTTCACTTTGAACCAAGTTCCTCCATCAACCATTAATGTCTTCAACAACTCAAACATAAAACATTAATTGCACAAAAAGTAAATGACATTCTTCATGGAAATGTGAGAAAATAACAATAATAAAAAACCCAACAATAATAAGCAACTTAAATGCACAATAACTTTACTAAAGTATAAAAATATTAACTTAACATTGCATTGAAAGTATGAAAATTAAGAGGAAAATTACAAAAAAAAATTCAAAGGGGCAAGAACTTACATGATAAGCCAAAAATGAGGATTGTTTTCTATTTAAATGATCTCAAAAATGGTTCAAAAACCCTAAAATTCATTAAGATCCGCGTAAAACAGCGATGTGGGCCGGATCGAGCAGCCGGGTTGACCCGGACCAGCCCAGGATTTTTTTTTTTAAATCACAACCGCGCGCGATCGCTCGGTAGAAACATTTCCCGAACCATGAGTCTCGAGTCCGTTTTGAGGTCTGAGTAGCGTTTGCGACTTGGTTCGAGCCACGCGTTCGCGTGGTTTAGCTGGGGTGCCATCTTGCAGCTTAGTCCGTTTCGTAATTTCCATCAAGTCCTTCATCTTTCAATGATGATTAATTAAGTCCCCAAATTTTAAGATTTCTTTCAAATAGATCCTTCTAAAATTGCACTTTAGGTCCTTCAACTTTTGAAATCTTGCAATTTGGTTCCTCGACTAATTGCACAGCTAGTCCAGAACTTCCCGGAAGTGGCAAAATGGTCCCCAAACTTGGAATTTCAGCAAAATCTTCACTCCTTTTGTGATTTTTGGCCTCAAACTTGGACATCTATTTAAACACAAAATATGCATAAATTAGTTATACTTGCTCCAGAAATTCCAAAATATGCTAGTTAAAGGTATAAAAAATGTATAAAAATGCACTTAACAAGTGGTGGTACTCAATCGAAGAGCTAGGCGGGGCGTCCTAAGACTCAGGGGAGAGTTTTTGCGATGACTCAACAGGATGCCAAGGAGTCACTAGAGGTGGTAGTGGGTATGTTATCTACTTTTGGTAAAAATGCTCGTTCACTAATAGATTCAGGTGCTACCCATTCATTTATTTCATATGGTCTTCCTATTCATGCGGATTGTGCATTGGAACCATTAGATAGTGATTTAGTTGTGGGGACCCTAGTAGGAGATTCACTGTTAGCTAACAGTGTATATAGAGATTGTTTGATTAGAGTGAATGATCAAGAGTTGAAAGCTAATCTAATTCCACTTGACATCCATTATTTTGATGTTATTTTGGGCATGAATTTCTTAGTTACAAATCATGCTTTAGTCGATTGTTTTCACAAAGAAGTTGTGTTTAGAAGGTCAGGAGAACCTGAAATTTATCTTTATGGTGAGCGAAGAATTTTGCCGTCTTGTGTAATATCTGCACTTGATGCTAGAAGATTTCTTAAAAAGGGTGTCATGCATATCTAGCCCACGTAATTGATACTCAAATCACTAAGTCGAGGCTTGAAGATATTTCTGTTGTGAGAGAATTTCAGGATGTTTTTCTAGAAGATCATCTAGGGCTACCACTAAATAGGGACATTGAGTTTACGATTGACTTAATTCCAGGGATAGGTCCTATCTCACGGGCACCTTACAGAATGGTTCCAATGGAGTTGAAAGAGTTTAAAGTGAAGTTGTAAGAATTAGTCAATAAGGGTTTCATTAGGCCAAGTACATCTCCATGGGGAGCACCAGTCTTATTTGTGAAAAAGCAAGATGGCACGATGAGATTATGTATCGAATATAGAAAATTGGATGAAGTGACAATCTGTAACAAGTATCCTTTGCCTCGTATTGACGATTTGTTTGATCAACTTCGAGGTGCCACTGTATTCTCTAAGATTGACAACTGCTTTCAGGTCTCGACATGGCCATGGCCATTATGAGTTTCTTGTGATGCCATTTGGGTTAACTAATACCACAGTGGCATTTATGGATTTGATGAATAGAGTATTTCAACTGTACCTAAATAGATTAATGATTGTCTTTATAGATGATATATTAATTAATTCTCATAATCACGAAGAGCATGTTGAGCGTCTGAAGATTTTTTGCAAAGTTTACGAGATAAGCAATTGTATGCTACATTTAGCATATGTGAATTTTGGCTACACAAAGTTGTATTTTTGGGTCATGTTATCTCGGATGAAGGCATTTACGTAGATCCAGTCAAGACTGAATTAGTGATGAATTGGGAACAGCCTACAAATGTAACAAAAGTAAGTGGCTTTCTGGGTCTAGCAGGTTACTACTACCGATTTGTAGAGGGTTTCGCTAAAATTGCTCTTCCTTTGACTAGATTAACTCGAAAGAACTCTAAATTCATGTGGACTCAAGAATGTGAGAAGACTTTCCAAGAGTTGAAGAATAGATTAGTTTCTGCTCTAGTACTTACTCTTCCATCTCCAAGTGAAGAGTTCGTGACTTATAGTGATGCTTCACGTCAGGGCCTGGGTTGTGTTCTGATGTAGAATGGGAAAGTTATAGCTTATGCTTCAAGACAATTGAAGAAGCATGAGTTAAACTACCCAACACATGACTTAGAGTTGGCTGTAGCAGTTTTGACATTGAAGATTTGGTGTCATTATTTGTATGGCGAAAAATGTCAACTATTCATGGATCACAAAAGTTTGAAGTATATTTTTTATTAGAAAGAATTGAATCTGAAGCAAAGGAGATGGCTAGAGTTGATTAAAGATTATGTGTAGAATTGATTATCATCCAGGGAAAGGTAACGTCATCGCAGATGCTCTTATCTGAAAGAATAGTAGTTCTTCGTCTCAACTAAATGCAGTATGCGCTTCTTTGATTTGCGAGTTAAAGAACTTGCGCGCTAAGTTATCAGCGACTACTACTGGAGCACTCATAGCTCATTTTTGGGTACGACGTAACTTGATTAACAAGATTAGAGAAGCTCAATCTCAAGATTTGACATGAGAATTTTGAAGGCGGAAGTCGATGTTGGTTTATGATCAAACTATGAAATCAGAGATTGTGTATTGGTTATGGGGAGTAGATTGTATGTCCCTAATATACCGAAATTGAAGCAGTAGGAGTTTTAGAAGAGGCACAAAGTTTATCATATGCTATGCACCCAGGAAGTACCAAGATGTATCATACTTTGAAAGAGCATTATTTGTGGCCTAGAATGAAACAGGAGATAGCAGATTTTGTATCTAAGTTTCTTAGCTGTCAGCATGTAAAACCTGTTCATCAGAAAACAGCTAGGCCTCTACATCCATTGCCTATTCCAGAGCATATTACTATGGACTTTATATTTGGTCTCCCTTGCACTCGGAGTGGTCATGATGGTGTTTGAGTGATTGTTGATCGTTTAACCAAAACTGCAAGATTCTTGCCAATTAAAGCTACATTTCCTTTAAGTAAATTGGTAAAGTTGTCTGTAGATGAAGTAGCCAGTTTATATGGAACTCCAATGTCTATAGTATTGAATAGAGATCCTCGATTTAATTCCAGATTTTGGCCTAGTCTATAGAGTGCTCTGGGTACTAAGCTTCATATCAGTACAACTTTTCACCCTCGGACAGATGGTCAATCAGAAAGGACCATACAGACTATAGAAGATATGCTTCGAGCTTGTGTCCTAGAGTTTAAAGGCAGTTGGGATACACATTTTCGATTAATGGAGTTTGCATATAATAACAGCTATCACTCGATTATAGAAATGACTCCTTTTGAAGCACTTTATGGGCGAAAGTGTAGGACGCCAGTTGGTTGGGGTGAATGATTATTGTCCAATTTTACTTATTTTAGATAGGTAAATGAATAAAAAATTGCGATTTTAGGATATGAATTATATTATTTAGAGCAAAAATCATAAAAGATTCCATTTTAATTCTTAAACACTAAATTTATTTTATTTACTATTAATTTCATTTATTTAATTGTAGGGACATTTTGGATAGTTTCAACCCGAAAATCCCTAATTTAATGGACCTGAAAAAGCCCAAAATTGGAGAAACCTATCACTACCTCACAAAGCACTCAACCGTCTTCCTGACCACACAGAACTAGCTGCATATCTCTCTTCCTTCAACCTACAACCAGAACTTCACCTCCAACATCTAATCTTCAACCTCGGCTGCACTAATCTCCATCACTCACCAACACACCAACAACCCCTCCTCCTTCGTTCCCACCTGCATCTCCAAAAACCTCACTCTGCCTCACGGATTCAACCTCCCTCAACTCACCATCAGTCACCAACCTCACCTTCCTTCCCCACCTCAGCCCTCAAACCTCTTTATAACCAGCCCTCTTCTCCACTCACGCTCAGCCTCATTCTTCATCAATGAACCAACAGCTTGCCAGTTCTTCACTTCCCAGTCAGCAGCCTCCACCAGAATGCTCAACTAGATAGCGACCGGATCTCTCTATAACAACCAACAGCAACCTTAGCACCACAGCCTATTGCCCCTCATACTCGGCCAAAGCAGCAGCCCTCGATTCACCTCAAGCAGTAGCTCTCGATTTGGGTGATTGGTTCCAGTTTATATTTTTAGTTTTGCTTAGATTTTGAATTGTTTCAATTACTAGTTTTCATTAATTTAGAGTATTGATGTTAGTTGAGTTTTAGATATATTTTTAGTTATAGAATTTTCATCTATAAACTTGAATTTTACTTTCTAGAATGGTTATTGTTTGTTTGAACTTTATTTTGATTAATTTAATTATGGTCGGCTAAATTATATTTGAGGGGAGTTAATCTTTGCTTCAATGGGTATGTGTTAATTTCTTATGGATGAATTCTTGTCATTGATAAGGGGTTACAAATTGTTTTAAATTTTCAGATTATTTTACTTGGATCAATGTCGTTGATGTGATATGTATTGAATATGCACACAACATGCTCGACTAAATGCCATAAAACAAATTGACTAATTTTCTTGTTAATATGTTTAAATCTTATCGATCTCAAGAAATTCACACTAATCTTATTTGCAAAACCCAATTGATAGTGAGAAAATAACTCCACTCAAATTTATCTTTCATTGCAATTTAATTATATCCTCTTTTTATTCATTTAAACACAATTGAAATCGTAATTTAAGTTTTGAATTTAGAAAATATTATTATGCCAATAAAATTCCTAGGAAGAATGACCCTGGATTATTACTAGGCTATAACTTGACCCCTTTATACTTGGAGGGTAGATTTTCCATCGAATCAGTGAAGTAGGTGAGAAGAGATTAGCAGGCTTTGAATTTGTCTAGATTGCTACAAAAATGGTGAAAGTGATTGAGGATAAGCTAAAGATAGCACGGGACAGACATAAGTGTTATGCAGATAGACGCAAAAGAGATTTGAAATTTGAAGTTGGGGATAAAGTCTTTCTAAGATTATCGCCCTGGAAAGGAGTTTTGAGATCTGGAATAGTGTAAAATTAAGTCCACGTTATATTGGACCATATGAGATTACAAAGCAGATTGGCCCAATTGCATACCGACTAGCCTTGCCAACAGAACTGTTTAGAATTCATGACGTGTTTCATGTTTCTATGCTTCATAAGTACATTCCAAATCCATCCCATATTCTCGAGCCACAGCCAGTTGAACTTGAGGAGAATTTAACTTATGAGGAGGAGCCAAAAGGGATACTTGATCGAAAAGAACAGATTGAACACAACAAGATTATTTCATTAGTCAAAGTTCTTTAAAAGAATCACCCAATAGATGAAGCTACATGGGAAAACGAAGATCAAATCCAAGCTTAGTATCCTGACCTTCTTCGATGGTAGTGTACTGAATTTTGAGGATGAAATTCTTTAAGGAGGTAAGATTGTTACAACCCAGTTTTAGATTTGTCAAGTCAATTATTTATTTAGTCAAGTCAACATTTATTTGACCAATTTAGTCCAAGTAGGACCAATTTAAATTAGTAGAATTTTTTTAGGATCATTTAAATGTTATTTTAAGTTGAGGTTTTAACTTATTATTATCATTTATAGTTAGAGATTATGTTGAAATATAAATGAAGGACCAAGCATGCAATTCCAATTAAAATTTATTGTCTTGATTTTGGGAGACAAACATAAACCAGAGAGAGGGTGACGCTGAGAGAAGAATCGGTGGGAAAAAAAAAGAAAAAAGGAGGGTTTCGCTCAACTTCATCTTCTTCCCTAGTATTCTCCATTTTCATGAGGTAAGGCAAAAACCCATTTATTTGAGATATAGTTTTAATTTTAGGGTTTTGCTTATTGAGTTAAATGCTAGATTTTTGGATGGATTTATAGTTGATTTGAAGATAATGAACTAATTATTCAAGTTTAGTTAGGACAATGTAGTTACATTCTAGGGTTTGTAGTATTTGTGGACTAAATCCAAGATTTGGGTATGATTCCATTACTTGGAGCCCATTCCATGTTTAAATGCTTAATTTGTTGAAGTTTATTTGGGATTTATATTATGCATACATTTAAAGTTTTGGAAAATTATGAAGTTATTTGGGAAGGGGATTTTGTATAAATTACAACCTCTTGATTTATTAGTTAAATGGAGAATGTGTTGGCCATTATGAGAATTGAGCAAGGATCAACCAAAATGCTTTTAAATGAAGTTAATTTCTTTTTGCTAAAATATAGAATGAAATTTTTATGTTGGGCAAGTAAATGATGTAGCTTTCATTGATGTTGAATTTTATTCTAAATTCCAAGTGGTGACCCACCTCTCGGTTAGACCTACCAGCCGAACTAAAGTTTGGGCATTAACTCTGTGAGTGGAAACTTATTTTCAGAAATGAATATTGAACTGTTCATTCAAAATTTTACATTATATTTATATTTATTACAGTGAAATTTGTAAGCTTAAATGAATTATCACAATCTTCTATTCCAGCTCAACTAGTAGACAAGCATGTATCTCGACATATATGTTACAAATGAAAGTTAATTTAAAAGTTAAGCTCAGTTTGAATCATCATATTATTTCATTTTAATTAGTTCAGTATATTCAGATATTATGTTAAGACAACTAGAAAGTACCCAAATGCTATGATTTTACTCACTCTGCACAGGTGGGAATTTGTTTTCACAGTGTATGACCAGATATAATGACTATACTTGTTCTGCTCTATTTTCTCAATGTATGACCAGATATAGCGATTTATTGCTCTGCAGTGTCGACATAGTGTATGACAAGATACAGTGATTTTACTGCTTTGCACTGCTTACACAGTGTATGACTAGATACAGTGATTTTATTGTTCTGCACTGCTTACACAGTATATGACCAGATATAGTGATTTTACCACTCTGCACTATTTTCACAGTATATGACCAGATGTTTAGATACATTTCAGTTTATTAGACATTGGGTACCTTTTGTATAAGTTTTCAGTATATTATTGATACTCACTTGTTGATGTAGCTTTCGGCTTCAGCAGTTTGCATATGTCCAAGTAATAGTTTATATAAATGACAATTCAATTGAGACCTATAATGATATTACTACATATGAGGTTATTATCTCCCTTCATTTGCATTATAAAATTGAATTCATGATTCCCAGAAGGTATAGTTTACAATGTTTCTTCAATAGAAATAATCAAATTTTCGTAGAACCAATTAAAGGATTTTCTTTTACCCTCCACTCACTGAGTTACAATCTCATATATATTCTGTTTTCAACCTTTTCTTCTTTAGGAAGCAATTGAGATTTTGAGAAGCTTTTGGGAGGATCCACTATTAAAGGCTAATGCTAAAATAAGCACCATGAAATGAAAGTTAACATCTAAAGCATGGGATCATTTTAAGCTAACTAAAGATATTAATAATGAGATCGGTGTTTTTTGTAATTATTGTGCAATGAAGTTGGTAGGTTAAACTAAACACAGAACAAACCATTTAAAAAATATTTGGAGAGATTTGTCCATCTTAAAGTTAAGCAAAAGGATATTAAGCAGAAAATATTAAACCTTACAAAGCAAGTGGGTGGGAAGATGAGAATGGGGACTTACCATTTTGATCAAGAGCTTGCTAGAAATGAATTAGGTGAAATGATTATTTTAAATAAATATCTTCTTTGCATGGTTGAGCATGTTGGGCTTAGGAATTTTGTGAAATCTATTCAACAACAATTTAAATGTTTGTCTCGAAATACCATTAAAAGTAACATTATGAAGATTTATGATTTGGAGAAAGTGGAAATAATAAGTTTGTTGGAAGACAACAAGAGTACAAGTGCTATAACCACAAACGTATGAACTTAAAATCAGAAAAGGCTTCATGGTCATCGTTCCACACTACACACTTTATTGATGATGATTGGAGGCTTCAAAGTCAGTTATGATGTAAACACTAATAAATTCAATATATATTATTTTAATACTTCTTTAAATCGAATACATTTTGTAATTGTGTTGTTTGATTTTATATACAGGTTCATATTCTTGTCCATATATAGCAGAATCACTAACTACGAGTATGCGAGAAAACTTATTAGATTAGAACATCGATATTAAGTTATCTACTTTCACTGTAGATAATTGATTGACGAATGATGGTATGATCAATATTCTTTTACATAGTAAGCTTTCTACCGATTCACAGTTGGTGAATGGTGATCTTTTCCATATCCGTTGTGAGCATATAATTGATTTGATTATGAATGAAGGTTTAGAAAACATTGAGAGGAGTGTTGGAAATGTTTGTGAGAGTATCATTTTGGATTACACAAAAAATATGGGAAAATATTGAGTGTAATGACGTTAACTTAAAATAAGTTGTAATGGAAAATTACTACTTGATTGTACTGCGTCAGAGTACGTTGATGTTTATTCTCTATTGACCACAAAATCTAGTAGGACTTTGGATCAACACGTTTCAGCTCCTCCCTCTTGCACATGTGGACTTCCTGCGCACTAGGACAAACAGTCAGTATGCAATGGGGGTCGGGGGTGACACTCGTTGCATACTGACTGTTTGTCCTATTGCGCAGGAAGTCCACATGTTCAAGAGAGGGGCTGAGATGTGCTGATCCAAGGTCCTACCAGATTTTTTGGTCAACATTTTTGCACCGTCTGTGGGAAATCACATTTCTAACCACGGATTTACGTGGTGAAAAGCTATAAGAAACCTTGACAAGGCAGAAAACCTCTTGAAAAAGAGCGAAGAAGAACTAAGAATGTTTGAAAATGGCAAAAAACCTCTTGAAAAAGAGCAAGGAAGAACCATAAAACCCCGAAAAGGGTGAGAAGCCTCTTGAAAAAGACAGTAACCCTTGCAAACTGCCTTCTAAAAATAACAGGTGAAACTACACCTACAAAAACCTTGAAAAGGGTTGACTTTGAAATATAAGTTTAATAACCTTGAAAAAGGCTTAAAACTTTGAAATATAAGTTTAATAACCTTGAAAAAGGCTTACGACTTTGAAATATAAGTTTATCAACCTTGAAAATGGCTTAAACTTTGAAATATAAGTCCATCAACCTTGAAAAAGACCTAAAATTTGAAACACAAATTTATTAACCTCTAAAAAGGGGCAAAAACATCTTGAAAAAGATTGGAAAAAATGGCCCAAAAAGCCCATCCTTATTGCCCCAGGTGGCAAGGCCCCAGAAGCCCTTCTTATCATTAAGCCTGGCTTAAGTGTCAAGACGACAAATGGTCTCAAAGACCCTATATTATTAAGTCTGACTTAAGTGTGGAAATGACACATGGTCTCGAAGACCTTACATCATTAAACCCAGCTTAAGTACCAAAATGACACATGGACTCAAAAACTATGAATTACTAAGTCCGGCCTTAAGTGCTGAAATAACATGTGGTCTCAGAGGCCCAAAAATTATCAAGTCCAGCCTTATGATGTTGGAATAACATGGTTCTAGAATATTGAGATTCTCATATGTCGAAATGACATGGCTACAGAAGCCCTTCCTACATGTCTTCGGAATGGCATAGCTTAGAAGCCCTTTCAAAAATTCACATCAGATTAAATATTGATGAAGTAATTTAGCCTGGGCTTAGTGTGTTCGAAGTAACACCATTACAAATTATCAAAGAATCAGATCAATGATCTAACCTCCCAATAGAGACTGACCGAAAGATAAAAACGTATAAGCCAATTTGATCGTACAATGAAAAGGGTATTGACTTATTCAAAACTTCAATGTGTTGTTGCTTATTCAAATAATGTTTGGATATCTTGGCAGAAAGATGACCAAATTAAGAACACCCGCCCCGACAAGAATACATAAGCGTAGAAATAATTGGCTCCCACTAAGGACTTCCTAACAAGCATAACTCCAAGGAAACATGAAATAGCTTAACAAACCCCCTCAAACAGGGGACTTCGCCTTTTGATGGAGTCCACATCGGGCATTTCACTACCTTATTGATTTACTTCGTTTGAGTTGGCACACTACTATTACCATATGCTGTGAAAAAATCCATTATTATACGTCCATTCTAGTTAAGTTATAACAGAAGGAAAAGAATAAACCACTTCAAAAAGTGTGAAAAGTCACTTGTGTCATTCAGAAAGAGTAAAGGAGTCATTGGATATGGCATGGTGAGAGTATGCTTCGTAGGACGAGCACTGGTGACAATGATGGTGATCAGCAGGAGAATAATTTGAGCAATATTGGTGAGGATGATGTGAAAAATGACTAGAATGATATGATAGACGATATGATGCATTATATAAAAGGGGAATTCATTGAAAAGCCTCATATATTCAATAGCTTGTTTAATGATTCTGAAAAGACTTTTTTTTCTGGTTGTAATAAATTCACAAAATTGTCTGCTATGTTGAAATTGTATAACTTGAAAGCAAACAATAGGTGGAGTGATAAGAGTTTCACGACATTATTGGAACTTTTACGAGAGATGCTTCTGGAGGATAACGAGCTTCCTAGTTTAATCTACAAGGAAAAGAAATTGTTGTGCCGATGGATATGGAGATCGAGAGGATACATGCATGTCCAAATTATTGTATACTATATCGAAATGAGTATAAGGACTTGCGTCTGTGTCCAAAGTTTGAGGCATAACGATATAAGCGAAAGAACTTGAATGATAATTGTGGGGATAAGAAAAGCCATCTGGAAAAGGTGTTATGGTACCTAAATGTAATACCAAGATTCAAAGGTTTGTTTGCCAATGCAAAGGATACGAAAAACATGCAGTGCTATGCTGAAGGGAGGAAAGAAGATGGAAAACTAATTCACGTGGCCAATTCTCCTCAATGGAGGAACATTAATAGGCTGTTTCCTTAATTTGGGGGCGAAGATAGGAATCTTAAGCTTGACAATGTACAGATGGGATGAACCCGCATAGTAACATGAGTAGTCAACATAGCACTTAGCTGTTTCTTTTGACGATTTACAATCTTCCTCAGCTATGTATGAAGCGCAAGTACATCATGTTGTCTTTGCTAATATCAAGTCCTCAACAACTAGAGAATTACATAGATGTTTACCTAGTGCCACTAATTGAAAATTTAAGATTGTTGTGAATGAAGGTGTGTCAGTATTTGATGCACATAGCCAGATGAATTTCACCTTATGCGCTATGATATTTTGCACCATAAATGAGTTTCTAGCTTATGGTAACTTGTCAGGTTATACTAACAAAGGACCTAAAGCATGTCCCGTTTGTGAAGAAGACACAATTGATCTTTGGTTGAAAAACTATAAGAAAAATGTCTTTATGAGTCATAAAAGATTTCTTCCTGCTGACCACCCTTATTGAAAAAATTAAAATCCCCTCCATTTGAGAGATACTTGGGTATTGAAAGTATATGTGAGAAATCGATTTCGACCTAAAGGCAGTATCATTGAAGGTTATGCTGCTAAGGAGGCTATTGAATTTTGTACCGCTTACCTAGATGAGGTTGCGACTATTGGTGTTCCTAAATGACCCGATCCCACTCGGGAATCTCAACAAGACACGCGAAATAAACGACACAATAATAGGAAAGATCCAGATTCAGCCAAAACACAAGAAACAAGAAAATAAATTAACAGAAAAAAGATAAAATTGACGATAGGACCTTGACCCGACAATCACCACGTGAAGATTCGACGATGCGGATTGAAGATCCAAAGTTTTCGAAACACCACAAGGACTTGTCAATTTCCTTGATAAGTTTCTGATGGGAATACCATAAATGTCTCACAATATTTGATAAGTTCAATTGGTTGTTCTTGAAGAACACAAAAGGGACTCCTCAACCTTTTAATTTGGAGAAAACTCTCTTAAACAATATCAATAATCTCAAAACTGTTTTACAATAATGAAGTTGTCAATTATATAATGAAAAATGACCTATCCCTAACCCTAGCCGCATTAGGGTTCAAAAATAAAAATTAACAATTAATGAAAACGGAAACTAATTTAAAAATCGTGAAAATCTGCTTCAGTCACAACCGCACGATCGCACAGGAAAACCTGTAGCGATCGCGTGGAGTCACCTGAAACTCTCTAGTGGAATTTTGATGCCATCGCGCGATCCCTCGCTCATTTTTACCATGCGATCACATGGTAGTCCCGGCTGCACCTTATTTCTTCCCTTTGAAACAACGTGATCTGATTTGATTCTTGGTTCGGGCCCAACAGGGAACTTTCTGCATTTCTCAAGTAAATCACTGTCGTATCACCGATGGCTCGACTTCTGTTTTCGACGCGTGCTTTGGATCACATCACTAAATCTCATCATGAGGGACGACTCGAAGGTAAAAGTATGATTGGATGCAAATCAATTGTCCCCAATGTTGAATTGTGAGACAAAGCACACCTCCTTGTATTAAAACACCTTACTGAAGTTCATCCACATTTGGACGAGTACATGTCCATCTTAAGGTAGTAGAATCCTTCAAAAATTGAAAGGTAGGTAACTAATCAACATAATCATTCATTTGCAAAATGGTTCAAAGATAGAGTGATGAAAGAGTTGTCACAAATGTCGAATACCATTTTGAAAGGGTAAAGTGGTTAGCGTAAGGACCTAGCACAATTGTGAGGTCTTATCAAGTATATGACATTAATGGGTATACATTTTACGCTAAACGTCAAAATGATAAGAATACGGTGCAAAATAGTGGAGTGACACAAGTAACATTATCAAGAGATTTTTCCAGTGTCAAAGATACCATGCAAATAGATGCCTCGATGTCCTATTATGGTGTCATTGAAGATATTTGGGAACTTGATTACAGGGAGTTCAAGTTTCCTCTCTTCCAATGTAAATGGGTTTATAACCGACGAGGTGTTCGGGTGGATGAATTAGATTTCAATTTGGTGGATTTTGGACGGATGGTTATCTTGATGAGCCATTCATACTTGCATAACAAGCAAAAAAGGTATTTTACGTTCTTGGTCCTGCCGATACTAAGTGGCCAGTCGTCCTTCGAGACGAGACGCAATGTTGACATTGGTGATGTTGTAGATGAAGAATATTATGGTCACTTTGACGAATTCCTCCATTTTCTATTGGTATACAAGGGAGTGCAACTTTAGGGGAAGATAACATTGAATCAAATTACATGAGTTGAGATCATGAAAAAGGATTATGGATTGACCATCATTCATGATTATTAATTGTGTGAGTTCATTTACATATTCTTGCTTATAACTTTCTAGTATTCTTTATATATGATTTATACGTTAATGTTAGTATTCATTTGTGATTTTGATAACAATAATTTGATATATATTTCTATGTTGTTACAGTGATGGGCACAACGTTGATCAAGGCTTTAAGGACATGATGTAGGAAGAAATAAAGGTACCGCATCACTTCATACATAGTGAATTCATAATTAAATGTATTTTTTTTATAACATCGCATATTATTCTTGTCTTTCAGAAGGAGTTCAACATCCCTGAAGACAGTTAGAAATGAGTGGTTTTGAAATTTGCGGGGATACCGTGGAAAGATTTCAAGAAGAGGTTGGTTCATGATTTCATTACCTATGAACACCCGAAACGTAAATCACCTACGCAGCTATATGATTTTTTAACCGAAGAGCAATGGGAGTAGTTCAAGAAAGAACGCGAGACGGAGAAATTTAAGGTATATATTTACATGTGTGCATATGATTTTTTTAATGAGTTGAAAACTAAAAACATGTGATTTTATTTTCAAAGAAAAAAGTAAGAAGGCTAGGGACAGTTAATTGCGAAACGAGCATCCACATTTTTTGGGCTCTGCTGGTTATGCGGGGATGAAGCCACAGTGGCTAGTAAGTGACCCACTATCTTCTAACTCTTCCTGTGACATGATTATCTTGTCAATTATAAGCGAGGATCGTGTGAGGGATGTTTATGGAAGACCTGAGGATTACATTAGACAATCATGTAGGGTCGGGTCAGTAGACGATATTAAAGAGATGATCAGGAAGGAGATGGTGGATAGTATTGTCGAGAGGGTCAGGCATCAGTCCATGTCGGAGATGTAGAGTAAATTCGATAGTATGTAGAGTGCGTACCATAGTATGCAGAATAAACGATGCTATCCTCCTATGCTTGATGTCGAGGTGGACATAACTCCATAGCATCGACCACCAACTCACAGTTGTTGCCACTACGTGAATCTAGATCCATTTGATGGGCTTCAGGTATTTATTGTTAAATTATTTAGTTTTTTAATATTACTTATTTTATTTCAACTGGAAGGGCTAACATATTTGTTCAATCATGTTGAACAATAGAAACCGATTCCTTGTTGTCTTGTCGTAGGTCTTGATGCTGAGAAACAAATAGTGGCGAGCGGGATGGTTCATCCATCAAGACCCAAGACTGTGGTGCATCATGTACCACTCTGGACCGATCACGTTAAGGTGTCCATTGACCATGTTATAGATGGTGCAGAAGCGTTTCTTCTTCTAGCATCATCTCAATACCACATCACGATGGGGGAAGCTTCTTTCAATGGCCTAAATAGCGTGATTTTTGGAGAGGTAATAACATTTAGTTACATAAAAGTTTCTTTCAATATTACTTTCTTTTAAATTTGTATTAGACTTTTTATGATGATAAAAAAAATGTCTGATTGCAGGAAGAGGCACCAAAACAAGAAAAATGATCTAACGAAGGGAAAAGACCTCAAAGTTTCAAAATGTCATCTACTCGACGACCTGCGATTGTTGACGATGAAGTGTTACAATGTCTGGGTGATAAATGTAAAATGTTACACACTCTGGTACTTCGATTTCCTTTTGGTAATGACTTCTTTCAGGTGCCCATAGATGCCTCTGTGTTCAATTTTACGTACGACGATGGTATTTTTGTTACGGTCAGAGACATCACCGATTTGCTTATGATGCAATGGTTAGATACATCTATCCTGCAAGTATTTTCAATGTAATACTTTTGAACACAAAGTATAACTTTAATCTAAATCATTATTTTATTTCTATTTATTGATTTAATTATTTTTAGGTACCTCCATAAGTTGTGTCAAGATTATGGTATTGAATCGATTGGATTCATGTCTCCGACACACATTGTGTCAGCTAATGTAAGAACAAATGCGGATGGTGTTGTAACTTATATGGCCAACACCATGAAGGAATTGTAAAAGAAAAAAATCATTCTAGCACCTTATTTTCAAAAGTAAGACCATTGATATTTTGTCTCTCTTTTTTTAACCCAATTTGAATCATATGACGTTTAAAGTTGTATTTACATGTTCGTAATACATAGGAATCACTGGATATTGCTATTGATTTCTCCTCAAAACAATACGTTGTACTTCTTAGATTCAGCTGCTGCATTTAAGAGTGACATAAATATCAAGCCATTATTGAACATGTAAGTAATTATTTCCTAGGTCATGCTTTTCTTTGTTATAAGTGTATGGTGGATAAGTTAGGATAATTTTCATGGAATAATAGTGGAAAGTTGTGAAATTGATGCATTTATGTTGTGATTGTTGAGAAGATGTGATAGTTTTCAATATCAGTGTCTCTCTCCAAGTTGGATAAGTTCAATTTATAAGGGAGACTCTGCCAAAATTTTTGTAGAAAATTTGAGTATTATTATTATTTTGTAACTTGTTCATATAATTTATTGAAACTTTAGAGCTTTAAAAAAGTATTGGACACGTGGAGGCCAGATGTCGAAAAACAATACATTGTGGCAAAATGTAAAGTTATGAAAACACAAATTTAAAATTTATTACAATTCAATATTCTATTTAGTTTGATTACTAATATTAGTTTTCAATGTGAAAATTTTAGTGTCCTCAGCAATCTAGAGGTTCGGATGTGGCTACTACATTATGAGAAATATGTATGAAATAGTCACAGAACATTTTCAACTTGCTTCTTTACAAAAGGTATAAGTTATTGCAGAATTGGAATTTTTAATTATGAATTTATATTTTATTAACAAATAACTAATAATTTATTCTAATTGTTTGTAGGCATTTAAAGAATACTACTCAACGGAGAAAATTGTCGAGATTCAAACTTATGAGCAAAATACTTCGTTGACAAGTGTATGTAAAAAAATTTCATTCAAACTTGCATGTACATATTTGTATAAATAAATTAACAATCTTGTAAATATAATTGTTGTTTTATTTAATTTTATTAAGTATATGTTGATTACATATATTTGGATGTCGATAGTTTGGTGATATAAATGTGGAGAATTTTATAAGGTCACTGCAAGTTATGGTCCGGGTCACTGCAGGCCACGTTTAGGTGATTGAAATTTGGTGCTACGGAAAAAAATTTAGACGTCGGTTCTAAACTTCGGGGAACTGTTATTTTGGAACGGGATCAGATGAAGAACACTGCCAGTCGCCGGCAACTCAAAACCACTGCGTCCTCCATTTTTTTATAGAAGTCGAATGTCCAGTGATGATTGGAGGATGTTGTCCCCTAAGAGTGAGATAATACCAGTCCATATATGACCTAATGTCCTTCTCTCTTCTGGTCGATATGATATCCAGGGGATTTGTTTACATAATCAACCCAGCCCTCAACTTGGGCGATATTCTCCTCACTTAATCCTAGTTCTTCCCTATGAGCCCTAAAAAGAGCCCTAGCATCAAAACCGGATTCTCGTACTTCAGACGAAGAACCTACTATCTCTTCTCCCCTTGCCCCTCCACTCCTTCTTTCCTAGAGCTCTTGCAATGATGTCTCTTCTACGACAGATAGCTTCGCCATGTGGGAATGGTATTTTTCTTCTTCACTATCAGAATCATCCAAACATATTACACTAGATAATTTCCTACTGCGCTTCTTCTTGAGCTCTTTAAAATGGTGAGAGCTAAAAACTAAATATAGGACCATGGGAAAAAGCCCCTTATGGGGCCAGCCATGACCACACTTTTAGTTCCACATTCCCAACTCCTTCCATGTTCCCCGAAACCAGACTTACCCAGAGGACACAAAGGAAATGCATTAAATAGACACTCAAAAAGAGGGGGAGATGGAAAAAATTAATAAGCACACACAATGGAGAAGGAAATTACCTGATGGATGAAGAGTAAAAGTTTCTTGGCAAGAAAGCGGCATAGGAAGAACACCAACGACGAGAATCCCAGCAAGTCACCACAAATTCCTCAACAAAGAGCTGAGAGAAATCGCAAAGGGCCTCTAAAAGTATGTTGAATTCACGAAGAGGGAGAAATGAAGAGTGGAAAGTGTTTCATATAGGATTATCATAGGTCTGGAATTGTTGGTCACCAGAGCGTAGGTTAATCCCTACCTTCAATGTACCCCACTAATTAGTCCATTGAAGAGCCAAACGGTAGAAATTAAAGAAGAATAAAACTGTTTGGCTGCTCAGGTGTATTACACGCACACGTAAAGGCACGTAGCCAGGAGGAAATCCTTAGAACTCACAACTCATTATTGGTTGTTCATAAATGCGCCTTTGGCAGCGTGTAAGTACCTGTAACGATTGTCTTAAAAGAAATATGCATTCACATGTCATTTCTCTAGAGGCAGTAGCTAAGACCCCAATAATGAAGGTCTACTGAGTCACTCTTGCCAAATCTACTTTGAACCTAAAGATTGCCTCGTCTTTTGTATGAACTTTCACTATAAAAACTCTTCACGAGCCCATTTGTTAGCCTTTGGAAAATCTGGTTCACACATGAATGAGCCAACCATACTTGAGAGACTAGTGTTACGATCATACTTAAATGGATTTGACACGTCATTAGTAAAGACCCACTAGCTACCAATGGGACCTTAGGCTAAAATAAATTATTTTTGTCGAGGTACCATGTTGACCGAAGCCCCATATAGTCGGCCTGGTAATGTCAAACTGGTGTTATCCGGGGTCATTCCTGGTACTGGTGACATGACCAGACAGCGTGTCAGGAAGATGTGACCCTTCTGCAGGTTTCGGCTTGATGTTAGGCTTCTTTAAAGGGATGTGGCAGTTGCTTTAACCCTATGACATGCATTAATGATTATAAATTTATAACCAAAGAAATGGTTTACCTCATGGAGGAAGGAACTTGCTACGTGTAAAGTAGAACACATGCCATGATCCAAGATGACTACTCCTATAAATAAATCACTCGTGTCTCCAAGAAAGAGGTTGGTAATTCAATATTAAACTTATTATACAAATCTCACTCCCCTTTCTCTATTTTACACACTTATATTTCCCGCACCCAATTTATATTTGCTCACAATGAGACCTGACTTTAGCGTCGGAGTGTATACGGGTTCAAGAGGGAGATGCTGAGATGTGTTGATTCAAGGTCCTACTAGATTTTTTGGTCAACATTCTCATTTAATGCAAAGAGAACCCTCATATAACATTTTGACTAGCGATCATGACTAGAAATTGGCCAAATAAATTTGTGAAATGTTGAATTCTATGTGATAACTAAAATGGACCAAATTTTAATAAATAATGGGATGAGATTCAAGGAATATTAGCTGCAACTATTTTGGATCCAAGGTTTAAAATAATGTTGGTGAGTAATATTTCCATAGGACATAGGAAAATTTATGTGCAACAGTTTAAATTGGTGCTATCGATTCACTTTTTCAAAAGTTGGTATCTATATATACAAAAAAGATTTCAGTGTGAATGTTCCTCAATCTTCATATTTATATACCAACTCTGGCTTCAAGTGTTGATGTAGTGGATGAGTTGGAAGATTATGATGCATTTACGAACACCAAAATTAGAACTAGTGAAGCAAAGTTAGAACTTGATAAATATTTGGAGGAGCCGATATTGTAAGGTCTAAAGATTTTAGCATAATAAATTAGTGGAAAACAAATTTAATCAAATACCTAAATTTTGATAGACTTGCAAAAGACATCTTGGCCATTCCATGTTCTATCAGTCTGGATTAAGTACAAGTGGCAGATTTGTGAGTCCGTGGAGAATTATACTTCATCTAAAGACCTTGGAGGTACTGATGTGTGCTCAGAACTAGTTATGGGCAGACATTCATGTTAAGATGAAAAGTAATTAGTTAATTTTATATTTATTGTTCTTTTAATTTCATTTGATTGTTAATAAGTTTTTATTTTTATTTTCAGACAAATGTCACACTTCGTCATCATACACCATACGTTTTTCTATTACCACTAAAGTGAAAGTTGAAGAAGAGGTAATTTTATTCATTTCAATTTACAACATTATAATCTACTGACTCTAAAATACTATCCAATATATGTACTTATCTTACTCATTACAAAAGAGTCATTTGATTTCTAGTATTTCATAACTATTGGAGAAGAAAATTGAATATGGAGGAGTTTCTATGATTCTCATCAATTGTTATTTTTTTCAAATTTGGGATTGTGAGTTTTTTTGAACAATTTTATTTCATTGGCTGGTATGTTCAGATATCTAGATGGAACATTTTCCTAGTTATTTCGTTTAGATTTTTGAATTTATCTTCACCAGGCGGGTCGAGGAGTAAGATGGGATACTCCTAACAGTCCTCGGGTCCGGGAGGGGTTGAGGTCAACCCGCCATATTTCCATTCCTAAGGAGTATTTAGTGGGCATTTGACGCAGGACAAAAGGTCTAGGGTTTACCAACGTAAGCCCCAAGCAAAGAGAAATATAAAACTCATGAAAATTATATTCAAAACGGAATAATGTTTATTCATGAAAACAAAACGCCCCTAAATAGTCTCGGAAAACCCTAATTTAAGCAAAAATATGAGATTAGACATCTAATTAATGAAATAATTAAAAATGCTAAAAATGAAAAAACTTCAATTCCCTGGTTAACTACCTTAAACTACGATTTTGAAGCAGAAGTTGACCTCAACGGGGAAAATCCCGGTTGCCACATCATAAAGCGCTGCGACATGTTTCCGAAAACATATTATAATAAAGATTATGACACTGTTACAGAAAGTTATGACCGTTTCTTCGAAACCACTCATTTTGCCAATTTCTGATCTAATTCTTCCTCAAATTCGAATGCCAATTACCCTACATCAGTCCTTCTCACCTGTGAAGAAATCAACCCCGAGTTAAGTCTGGATAAAGCAGAATATCATCAAAAAATTCATAGAGATTAGCTACACTGAAAGTGCGAGATATGTTCGTGTCAGGAGGCAGGTCGATCACATATGCGTTATCATTAATCTTCTTCACCACCTTGTACAGGCCATACTTCATTGGTTTCAATTTGTTATAGGAGCCAACCGGGAACCTCTCCTTATGCCAAAACACCATAACCTAATCACCTTCATCAAACAATTTCTTGTATCTCTTGACATCCGTTGTTGCTTTATAATTTGCATTCTTCTCCTCCAACCGTAACTTCACTTCTGCCTGAACATCCTGAACTTGTTCAGCCATGTTCTTAGCTGCCATACTTGCTCAAGCAACCTTGTAGAGTTTTGCTAGATCCAATACATGCTTCGATGGCTGCAAATATACCAAAGCGAAAGGAGATTTACCGATAGCAGTGTGAACTGCATTATTAAAAGCGAACTCTACTTGAGCCAGTGCCACATCCCACTGTTTTGGCTTGTCTCCAAAAATACTACAAATTAGATTCCCCGATGTGCGGTTCAAGTTCTCAGTCTAACCATCGGTCTATGGATGACCAGTGCTACTAAACTTGAGGGTAGTATCCATCCGTCGCCACAATGTAATCCAAAAATGGTTAAGGAACTTGGAGTCTCTGTTGGAAGTGATGGATTGCGGTACCCCATGTAAACAAATAATTTCAAGAAAGAATAATGCGCCACATGAGAAGCATCCGAAGTGTTCCGGTATGGAATAAAATGACCCATCTTAGAGAACCTGTCAACCACCACAAAAACAGAAACGACTCCATGCTGAGTTCGTGGAAGCCCCAATACAAAGTCCATTGAAAAATCCTCCCATATCCCATTCGGTATAGCAGTTTGATAAGCAAAGCATTTTCGAATGAAATTTCCCACATCACACTTTAGTTGAGGCCAGTAATACCTCTCAGTTACTCCACTAATAGTCTTGTCACGCCCCAGGTGACCGCTCAAACCGCCATGTAATTCTCTAATCAGTTGTTCCGTCAATGAACTTCTTGGAATGAATAACTGATTTCCACGGAATAGGTAACTCTCCTCCAAACAGAATCCCCATCTATTTGTTTCAAAACACACTTACTCCACACTTCATAGAAATCCTCATTTTCAGCGAACAACTCTTTTAGAAATTCAAACCTAATAACCTCTTGCTTCGTTGTTACCATTAAACTTGCATGTCGACTTAAGGCATCGGCTACTTGGTTCAAAGCTCCAGACTTGTGTTTCAAAATAAATGGAAATTTCTGTAGATAGGTCGACCACCGAGCATGCATGTTGCTCAAACTCCATTGGCTATTCAGATACTTCAATGCTTGATGATCAGTGTATAGAATGAACTCCTTCTGAATCAAGTTGTAACACCCCAAGTTTAAAATCTTAAACCTAGGCATATTAACTTCCATTCACATTATATGCGGAAATAATCATTTAAAACATTTAAACGTTTCATTTTCTATTATAAAATTTTACAAAAATTTCGGCAGAGTCTCCTCTATAACTTGGACATAACCAACCTGTAGAGGGACATCATACCTACAATACATATACAATTCTCAACCCATTTAAATCCAACATTCAACATCCAACCAATATTCCAAAATTTAACTCCAATATTAATTCTCTAACTCCCCAACGATAATACCTTGAAGTAAAAATTTATAAATTCCTGAAACGTAATATGAACTAATCACGGGAAATACCATACTTATTTTATCTAAGAACCGACAAACTAATTCAAAATGATTTATCAATTTAAAAGAATAACCAATAAAATAATTTGTGAAAACCATTGATTCATTTTTCAAAGGAATGAAATTATGAGTACTGTCCGAGTCAGCCGCCAAATGCTCTCCTCGGATCATCTAACTTTCATCACCTGAAATATTGGGGAGGGATTGGGGTGAACTAAAGCTCAGTAAGTAAACTTTATGCATGAAATGCATGCTTATGACATGAATACTTTAAAATTTTCATATATGTATCCCCATTTACTTTACTTTCCAAAACTTTCAAACTTTTCAAACTTTCACTTCATTTCCATCGTAAGCTCACTTGGTGTATCTTCTAGCCAATCAGATAACAGTGGGCAATTCTTATTTGGAACCAGATTAACATTTACATTTTCAGCGCAAAGCGGTTTAACATTTACTTTCCCACCGCAAAGCGGTTTAACAGTCCACCGTAAAACGGTTGAACATTCCGTCGCAAAGCGACTTAATTCGGGTACGCCGGTCTCCCGCGTCCCATTTCTCACTCGCATCTTTCATGAACTAGAAGTACACCCATTCATTTCTTAAAAACTTGGGATACATAACTTTTGAACAAACTTGCACCTTGACACATTTCTTTCATTTAAAAACATTTGACTTCCCAATTTCGATGTCAATGCATGCTTGATGATGCAATGACATGATAATGCGCATGCTTGAACATTCTTCCTAATAACATATACTTTCATAAAGTAAATGAAATTCATCAAAGTAAGTAAGTTGCAAACAGTTATTAACACATTTCACATTTACATTTAATTTCTACGAACATAGGGGAAGTTTACTTACCTGTAGTCCTTAGTAGTTACTTTACTTAATATGCAGAAGGAAGTCTAGTTTGCCCACGAAGTCAATGTACCAATTGACAATTTTCCTAATAATTTTCATTCGTTAACAAAAATAACTTTTAGTTCAGAAACACATTCGTTATTCATTTTAAATACTCTAAGTTCTTAAAATCCTAATTTAAAAATGAAACAATTACAGTTCAAAGTTTAACTAAAAATTTCAGTTAACTGGCCTCATAAATTCAAAACTGAAATAGGTACACCTATATAAAATTTTCCCCCAAATTTGAATTTACAGTTATTATATAAAAATTAAACTAAAAAATATATCAATTAACTAAATTAATTCTTCCATTTTCGAAATCTGAAAATTGAATCATATAACCTAAAAATCTGAATTTATATACGGGGCTAATATATATACATCAATATATATATAAAAATCCATATATGCATACAATAATTACATGTGTATGTTGTGTGCGAAAAACCACGGACAGGTGTAAGACTGCATGCTCGGGTGTGTGCGTTCGTATGTGTTTTGTGCGTGACAGGGGAGTGGAAGGCTTACCGATGGTGCGTGGATGGTGGTTGTTATTGGTAGTCGACGTTGTGAGATGAGGGAGAGAGCGAGGGGTAGGGAAGAGAGTCGAGACAGAGAGGGAGTCGGGTGAGGGATGGTGAGAATGAGGGTTTAGGTTAAATTTAAGTGTAATCTTTAGGGAATTTGCAATTTAGTCCCTCATTCTCCCTAAGTTTCAAAATTAAGTACACCACTATCATAAATTTACAAAATACCCTAAAATTTACCACTTATAATAATTTTGACAAAATAGGAATTGGAAAGCTTACCAAGTAAAATAAACAATTAGGCATACCATTTAATAAAAGTCTATAAACTTTTTAATTGGTACATTGATCGAAACGGCGTCCAAGTCCTTCCACTGCAAAATAATTCGAATTATAGGCATTAAAAATCACAAATTTATAATTTATAACCACATTAACATAAATCATGAGCGAAATTTAAAATCGCACGTAAAATGAAAAACGGTCTTACACAGGTAGTGCTCATAATGTTTTAAAGCACGAACGATGGCATAGAATTTCAGATCATAAGTACTCCACTTTCGACAGACATCACTTAATTTTTCACTGAAAAACGCTACTGGACAAAACTATCCCAACTCCAATTCCACCAGCATCGTACTCCACTTCAAATAATTTGTCAAAGCTAGGTAAAGTAAGAACCGAGTTAGTGCACATTTTTTCTTTGATCGCTGCAAAGGTTGTGTCAGCTGCTTCACCCCATGAAACTTACCCTTCTTCAAACATTCTATTATAGGTGCTACAATATTGTTGAAATCTCTAATAAATTGATGGTAAAACGTCGCCGACCCATGGAAACTCCTTACATCTCCTACTGTTTTTGGTGTAGGCCACTCACGAATGGCTTTCACCTTCTCTTCATCCACCAATATTCCCTCTGAACTAACCACATACCCCAAGAATAATAATTGTTCTGTCAAACAGCTTATTTTTCGATAATACCTCCAAAACAGCTCGAAGATGCTCCATATGATCAATTTCACTCAGACTGTAAATCACTATATCGTCAAAGTAAATAAATACATACTTGCCAATGAAAGCTTGCAATACGTGGTTCATAAAACGCATGAAGGTACTCGGGGCATTAGATAGCTCGAAAGACATCACCAACCACTCATATAGCTCATCCTTCATCTTGAAAGTCGTTTTCCATTCGTCACCTGGTTTCACCCGAATCTGATGGTAGCCACTACGCAGAACAATTTGGAAAACACCATCGAACCCTCCAACATGTCCAGCATGTCATCCAGTCGTGGAATTGGAAAGCTGTATCTGACTGTGATCTTATTTATTGTCTGGATATCAACACACATTCTCCTGCTTCCATCTTTCTTTGGCACCAGTAAAGTGGGAACAGCGCATGGACTCATGCTCTCTCTAATACACCCCTTCACCATCAGCTCCTCCACCTTCTCCTGCAAAATCTGGTTTTCTTTAGGTCTCATCCGATAATGTGGTAGATTTGGTAAACTTGCTCCTTGAACCAAATCAATATGGTGTTGGATGTCTCTAAAAGGAGGAAGGCCATTCAACAATTCTTCTGACACCAACTCGCTAAATTCTTTCAAGAGTTCTTGAACCTTCTTTGGTACTACAACTCTCTGTTCCTCCTTCCCTTCGACCACTAATGCCCGTACTACCACGACATGTACTTCCTGTGCTTTTTTAGTCCCAGGTTCCAACTCAGATATAGAATAACCAATGAGAGTAAAGACGAATTTCCAGCCGCAGTCTTGTTTAAACTACCAACAGAGATTCGTCTTGGAACCATTGCTATTTTCTTATCTTCCCAATTAACCACAAACATTTCCGCGCACCCATAGGTCACATCCATGCCAAACTACCGAGGATGTCCTAATAACACATGGCTAGCATCCATGTCAACCACGTCGCAGACCACTTCATCACGGTAGTGTTGTCCAATTGAAATAGGAACCCTGCACACCTCAGTCACATTCACTTTAAGACCTTTCTGATTCCACCCAATCACATACGATTTTGGATGCTTTTCAACCTGCAACTTTAGATGATCTAACTGCCTCTTGGACACAAAATTCTTACAACTTCCACTGTCAACAATTAAATCACATACTTTTCCCTGAACACTGCAATAGATCTTGAAGATGTTGTTCCTTTGTGAGGTATCTTCCAACTTCGTCGAACACATAATCCGCTGGATGACGCAACTTACATGTTCCCCTGTTCCTCTACAATTTCTACCCCATCCAACAATTCATCTGCGGCTCCTTCCTCTTCTTCATACTGATCTTCATCATCTTCTCCTCCAGTCTCCACAAAGCACTAGTCTCCTTGCTGGACATTCATTCAAACGATGTCCAGGCTGCCCACACCTATAAAATTTCAACTCGACAGTCTTAGCATATGGATTTAGAGCTCGTGGTGTTTCCTTTGCAGTAGTAGGCGATGAACGAGCTCCTGCAGAGTTAGTACCAACAACTATATTCCTTTTGTTCTGATCTGCGATGTTCTTAGGTTGATTCTACCCCTCACCTGGTGAAAAATGGCCCGTACTATAGAATGAATCACTTGTGTCCCTCTTATAACTGTCAAAAGACGGGGCATTTTCTCCATTAACTCCGCCTTCAACGCCATGTTGTGAGCGTCATCTAACGTCCAAACCATCTGCAACCCAATTTTGTCCTGAATAGAAGGCTTCAATCCTCCCAAATACCTAGATACTTGTTGACCTTCAGTCTCGTTCAAATAATTACGAAGAGACAGCCTCGACCATTCCTCAGTATAATCTGCCACAGATCTATTGCCTTGTGTACAGTTCTGAAAACTCTAGAAAATAAACTGCTCATAATCCGTAGGTAAAAACCTGCCCATCAAAACTTGTTTCATCTACCTTCATGATTGCACAGGAGCATTGCCTTGATGCCTCCTATCCATCTGTAATTTTTCCCACGAAATAGCAGCGCCGCCCCTCAATTTATACGACACCAGTTTCACTTGCCTCTCTTCTGTAACCTCAGTAAATTCAAAAAACCTCTCGACTTCAGAAAGACAATACAGAAACTCCTCAATCTGTAATTTTTCGTGGAACAACGGGATGTCTATGCGAATTCTATAATCTAGTTGATTTTGGATCTACTGATAGTATCCTGGATGTTCCGCAACATAATCCTTAGAATCATCATTGCTAAAAGTCTCCAACTGTACAGGCCTCACCACCCTAGGTGGACTTCCACCCCCACGACGGCCAAGGGAAACTCCCTTAACACCATCTCGGTTGGCAGGGGTAGGAGCAGAAGCGTTGAGATTGGGTTTTTGTCTCAACAGTTGTTGTAACTTGCCCTCCAACCTCTCCATGGTTTGACTTTGCTCGTCTATGGAAGCTCAAAGATCTGCATTACCTTCCCTACGGCCAGTGTCACGAGGAGGAATTCTTCCGGCTTCATTGTTGGCCATTGGATAAGGCAAATCCTTGCTCTGATAGCACTTGACGCGGGACGAAAGATCTAGGGTTTACCAACGTAAGCCCCAAACAAAGAGAAATATAAAACTCACGAAAATTATATTTAAAACGGAATAATGTTTATTCATGAAAACAAAACGTCCTTAAATAGTCTCAAAAATACTAATTTAAGCGATAAGACGAGATTAGACATGTAATTAATGAAATAATTAAAAAGGCTAAAAATGGAAAAACTTCAATTCCCCAGTCAACTGCCTTAAACTAGGATTTTGAAGCTGAAATTGACCTCAACCGGGTAAACTGGGGTTGCCACTTCTTAGAGCGCTACGAGATGTTTCCGAAAACATATTATAATAAATATTCTGACACTGATGCAGTAAGTTATGACCGTTACTTCGAAACCGCTCCTTTTTCCAATTTTCGATCCAATTCTTTCTCAAATTCCAACGCCAACTGCCCTACATCGGCATTGACCCCTCTGCGAGCTGTTAAAAGCTCGAAATAGTCCCCAAGGCTTCTTCTATTTAGGCTAATCCCCTTCTTCCCCTAGCTCCTCATCATCAAAATTGACCATCGGTTGGGGCAATACCTACCTTCTGTAGCATCAAAAGCCCCAAACCTCACCTCATTCTCTACAACTTTCTTCATTTGACCGTCTTCAAAAACCCTAGCCCTCACTATGGTTTTCTAAGCTGTAGAAAATCTAGACAACTTAGGCCTCTGACGAACTCCAACCAATTGACCAACTGGTAGAAAAGAGATAAATGTCAATAAAATTGATCAAGGATATGGATTTTCAAAGGAGAAAGTATCTTTATTCAACATAAGTTTGAGTTTGATAAAATAATAATCCCTGTTGAGAAGATCCTCAAATTCTCTTTAGGCCTTAGGCACTGAAAAAATGGTTCAGAGGGTCTGCAACTCAGCTTCGGACAACTCTGATTGAGGAGGGATGCCTAGAAAATAAAATAAATAGGGAAAATAAACATGATTTGGAACTTAGAATAAACTTTCTACATGTAATGCACCCAAAATACATGAAAAAAGTGCAAAATCTTAGAAATGTATCATATATAAATTCAGCATCGAAATTGTCTATCACCCTTTGCCAGTTTTCCCCAACCCAAAACCATGACTCATTCCATAATTTGATTTAGTGTCGAGCACCAATTGCTAATGCGAACCCATGGAGCAAAGTAATACCACTTAAGTCTCTATGGTTGATCCTTTGGCTTGGGGACTTCTTCACCTAAAATAGGTTCTAGAAGATGTTCATAGGCATTTCCTCACCAACATATTCGTATCAAAACGCGATGGCCCCAATAATTTGGCTTCAGCCATTGGGGGATAATTACTTTGGCACCATCCCACTAGGTGGAGGTACTACTCTAAGTCAAAAACAAAACTCTAGCTAAGAAGGTCTAAGGCGAGGAAGAAGAAAATAAGATAAACAAAGAAAAACCACATTCCCTTTTTTTTCTTTACACACCTTATCCCAAGCCACTAAATGTTGCCCAAGTATTATATTTGGTTATTTACTAAAATCGCCCGAGCTCTAACTGACTCATTTTTTTATTCAAAAGAAATTTTTTGTGATGGCATTCGTTCACAAAATCCATTGACAACAACATAAATGACTATAATTTTTTTATATGCAAGCCCCTTGCCTCGCCTTTTATAGCCTCTCCTGAAGAAAGAAGATTCCAAAACATTTGATTTGAGGTTTACCTCATCTTCGGAATATTCGAAGCGAAAACTAGAATTCCTTTCATAAACAAATGGTAAGATCTCTATAGGCTTGTTCTCTTTTTTTGACACATAAAACCATTTTGTAAAACTGGTACAGAGGAAACCTCATTTTTCCATGCAATACAAAAAGGTTCTTGGCAATGCATTCCCTCCTACGAAAGCAATCCCTTTCACAATGACATGGGGTCGTGAGCTCCACATCTTCAAGGATCCTATAGCACTCCCTCTGTGCAACCAAGTCTTCTTCTTAGTGTAACTAAGTATTCAATGATGTAAAGATGTTCCATTGTAGCTAAATCGACTTTCATATCCACCAGTGGAGCTATTGAAACTCCCTGAACAAATGTCCCCACATCCTCGCCATTACTTTAGGCTTTCATTCAGGCTAAATGGCTCATGCTATTTAAATGCCAAAAAGGCCTCACTACCTCTTTCATAACTAGGACTTACTTTTTGTAGCGAGTAAAACCCAATTTACAAGTAGATTTTTACCACAAGCTGCTTCACTATACATTGGAAGAGCTCCTAGAAACAACCTTTATCTATAGGGGGGTTTATTTTTGCAAGAGGAGTTGCACCCACGAACAGCCTCACTCTTCATTGAAGCAACGAACCAGTTGTGACCTTATCTACAAAATAACTTATTCCTTAACTAGGGCTTAGCTTTTTACAGCAAGTAAAAGCCCAAAGCACATCAGCGTTTTGCCACAAGTAGCTTCACTACACATTAGAAGAGTCTCACTCTATGTTGAATCGACGTACCAGCTGTGACCTCATTCAAGAAAGAGCTTATCAGGAAATTGGTTTTACTTTTTGCAGCGAGTAAAAACCCAATGTAAAGAAGTGCCTTACCATAAGAAACTTAGATACACATTGAAAGAGCCACTGCAAACAAGCCTCTTCCGTAGTGGAACACTTCTCCCTTCAAGGGGAGTCATTTTCGCAAGAGGAGCTGCACCCATGAAAGAGACTCGCTCTTTATTGAACATGCTGATGTTGGATAAAAAACAACAACAGATAAAAAAAACAAGGCTATCAGTCTATTGGAAAACAAGTTTGAATACTTGCTGGTTTTATTACTGTGAGTCTATATCACACAACTAAAGCAAACATGCCTATTTATAGGCTTACAATTAGAAAAACAAATAACAGAATTTGACTCAACCATTAAGCCATTTTCAACAATAATGGCTCCTTATTTGCCTAACTAAATCGGAGAATCAAGGCCACATTTAACAAACCAGTAAGACCAAGTCAGACTTTGAATTATTCTTCAACACTACCCCTTGATTCAAAGTCACAGATACCAAGCAAAGATCTAAAATAGATAAACTTATCTTTTGACAAAGCCTTGGTTAGTATGTCATCCAATTGCTCATCTGTGCTACAATATTTCAAAGTTATCTCCCCCTTAGCAACTAAATCACGAATGAAATGGAAACGAATATCAATATGCTTCATTCTGCTATGAAAAGCTGGATTTTTTGCCATAAAGATTGTTGCTTTGTTATCACAAAATATTTCTGTTGCTCCTTCTTGCCTTTGGTGAAGATCTGTTAAAATTCTCCTTAACCAAACAACTTGACAAGCTACCAAAGTGGCTGCAACATACTCAGCTTCTGAGGAGGACAATGTTGCTATGACTTGCTTCTTTGAGCTCCAAGTTATTACTCTTGATCCATGTGTAAAAACATTTGCCAAAATACTCCGTCTATCATCCAGCGAACCTACCCAATCACTGTCTGTGAACCTACATAATCTGAAATTAGAAGATTTTGAGTATAATCCATAGTTCCAGTAATGTAATGCAAGACTCGATTCGCTACTCCAGAATTAACCTTTGAAGGATGTTGCATATACCTGGAAATTACCCCAACATAAAATGTAATATCGGGTCGGGTGTGAGTTAAATAAATTAAGCCACCAATCAAGCTTCTAAACCGCTTGGCCTCAGTCATGTATGCCCCATCTTTAAGCTGCAATTTTTCATTAGCATTCATAGGTGTAGCTGCAGATTTACAATTAAGCATGCCAAATTTATTGAGAAGATCCTTGGCATATTTCCTTTGTGAAATAAAAAAAAATCCATCTTCTGCTTGTTGAACTTCAAGGCCAAGAAAATAATGCAATAAACCCATGTTTGACATTTCAAATTCACTCAATCATATGTGATTTAAACTCAGTCACAAGTGAGTTAGAGGAACTTGTGTAAATGATATCATCAACGTAAAGACAGACAATGATGAAATCATTTTTACCTTCCTTCTTCAAGTAAAGAGTAGGCTGATTCTCACTCTTTATGAATCTACTATGATGAAAGTATCTACCAATTTTGCTATACCATGCCCATGCTGCCTGCTTCAATCCATACAATGCCTTTCTCAACTTGTATACCTTAGTCTCTTTTCCTTTAAAAATGAAACCTTTTGGTTGAGTTACATAAACTTCCTCTTGTAAATCTCCATTTAAAAATGCTGACTTAACATCAAATTGATAAACATGCCATTGTAATTGTCCTGCCAAAGATAGAATAATTCTCACAGTTTCAAAACGAGCTTCTGGAGAAAATGTTTCTTCAAAATCAATACCATGTTGCTATGCATATCCTTTTGCCACAAGTCGAGCTTTGTATTTTTGTATACTTCCATCTGATTTTGTTTTGAATACCCACTTCAAAACAATTGCATTTTTTCCTTCCGGTAAGTCTACCATTTCCCACATTTCATTCTTTTCAATTGTTGTTAATTCTTGCATCATTGCTATTTTCCATTCTTCTTTTGCAATTGCTTCTACATAGGTAACAGGATCTAAAGTAGTAAGAGCAAATTGACAAGACTCATCTATGTCTCTCAAGGATCTAAACATCCTTGGTGGAGTCTCGTTTGAAGAATCATCAAAAGTGGATGAAGAGTTTGGTGATGCTGAGGTTGATGAGCTTGGTGACACCATAGAGGAACCAACTGGTAAATTTGTAGGAGTAGGCACTTGACTTTCATTTGGGAAGATTCCATTGGATATAGGAATCTGTTGTTGCATCTTTTCATTACTTCCACTCCAATCCATGTTTTCATTTTCATCAAATAGTACATCCCTTCTTATTATAAGCTTGCCACTACAAGGATTATATAATCTATATGCTTTAGATTGTGTACAACCAACAAAAAGTGTAGGAGAGCATTGGTTTTGTGCCACGCCAAGCTTCTAATGGAGTTCAATTCATGATAGACCTTGTAGGAGAGCGATTCAATAAATAGACTGATGTTGCTACAGCTTCAGCCCAAAAATTATTTGAAGGCCCTTTGCTTGTAACAAACTTCTATCCATCTCCACAACTGTTCGATTCTTCCGCTCAGCAACACCATTTTGCTCTTGAGTGTAAGGACCTTTCAACTCCCTATAAATGCCATTTTCTATACAAAAAATGTCAAATTCTTTGGACAAGAATTCTCCACCTCTATCAGTACGGAGAACTTTGATGTATGATCCATGTTGTTACTCAACCATAGCTTTAAATTGTCTAAATTTCTCAAATGTTTCTAACTTGTTTTCCAAAAAATCAACCCAACTCATATGACAACAATCATCAGTAAAAAGTAAGAAATAATGACTTCCAGCAAATGACTTAGTTTGCATAGGCCCACATAAATTAGCATGTATTAGGTCAAGACATTTTGAAGCTCTCCAAGCCTTTCCAACTGGAAATGACTTTCTAATTTGTTTTCCAAAGATGCATCCTTCACATAATTCAATAGATTTGTTTTTTGGTAGTCCAAGAACCATACCATTTTCACCTAGCAATTTCAGCCATTTAATGTTTAGATGTCCATATCTCAAATGCCACAACTTTGAGTCTTCTTTTCCACCAGCAGCAAGAACAAAGTTCCCCATGTTTGAGACTTCGAATGGAAACGTTTTTTTTTAGTCATGTTGATATTGATCATTGTTTGGCCTGATTGCTTGTCTTTAATAATACATGCACCATCGTCAAATTAGATTGAATATCCACCAACCATTAGTTGCCTAACACTCAGCAAATTATATTCCAAATCAAGTACAAATTGAACGTTGTGCAAGAGTTTTACTTTACCATGGCTAGTTTCAATGCACACTGTACCTTTTCCTTCAAATTGCATTTCCTTGTCGTTTCCAAGCTGCACCTTCATCTTGTGAGTCTCATGAAGCTTCTTAAACATGGATTTCGTTCCTATCATATGGTTCAAACAGCCGCTATCTACAAACAACACAACGTTTGACGTCTTGTTAATATTAAAATGAGCCATAAAAAGCTTACTATCTTCTCCATTCTCTGTTGCATAATTCACTTGTTAATCTTTGTTCCCAAAATCAAATTTTATATGTCCATATTTCTTGCAATTATAGCACTGAATACCATTCTTGTAATTTCTTTGCTCGCTAGATTGCCTTTGCCGTCAGTCGAATCGACCTCTGTCTCGTCCTCTTCCACAGCTACGACCACAAAATCCTCCTCTTCTGCGGCCCCTGTATGTTGAACTTTCAATTTCTCAACCTTTGAAGGTTGCCTCCTTCACTTGAAATGCCTTTTCTTCATTCTTTTCAAGTGATCTATTAATTCTTGATTCATGGGCTTGCAGAGATCCCATTAATTCATCAAACAATAAAATCGATAAATCCTTATATTCTTCAATTGCAGAAACTACGTGATCAAATTTTGGAGTCAAGCTTCATTCATAATAGCTTTTCAACTATGGTCGGATCAATAATTTTCTCACCACAAGATCACATTTGACTAACTATTGCCATTGCTCTTGACAAAAAATTAGCAATTGATTCTCCACTTTTCATGACCAAGGTTTCAAAGTCACGTCGAAGTGATTGGGACCTCACAACAATGACCTTTGTGTCACCTTGAAACTCCTTCTGTAAAATTGAACATGCTTGTTTTGATGTGGTTGCAGCTGCTATCCGTAAGATGATGCTATCATGAACAGCTTGTTGAATGATTATTAACGCCTTGGAATCTTTCTTCTTGTTTTCCCCGTGTTCTACCAAGTCCCAAAGATCTTGAGATTTGAGTGGAGTCTTCATACGGATACTCTAGAATTCATAGCCTTTTCCTTTGAAAATGGGAATAAGAGGTTGTGCAGCACCCATTGCAATATCATTGCTGGTCATGGAAGCTTCTCTTCAGTGTTTCTCTCAACTCATGTATTTACACTCCACTCACTTTCTCAACCTGCTCTGATACCAAATTTGTTGGGTAAAAAATAGGAACAGATAAAAAAAGAGGCTATCAGTCTGCTGGAAAAAAAAAGTCTAAATACTTGTTGGTTTTATTACTATGAGTCTATATCACACAACTAAAGCAAGCATGCCTATTTATAAGCTTACAATCAGAAAAACAAATAACAGAATTTGACTCAACAACTAAGCCATTTTCAAAAATAATGGCTCCTTATTTGCCTAACTAAATCAGAGAATCACGACACACATTTAACAAACCAGTAGGACCAAGTCAGTCTTTGAATTATTCTTCAACAGCTGGAACTTCATCTACAAAACAGCTTCTCCCATAACTAGGACTTATTTTTTTGTAGCGAATACAATAGCTCTTTACCCTAAGCAGCTTCGCTTGCACATTTGAAGAGTCTCTACAAAAATTTCTCTTCCATGGTGGAATGCTTCTCTCTTCAAGGGGAGTCATTTTTGCAAGTGAAGCTGCATTTATGAAAGGGCCTCGCACTTTATTGAAGCAAAACCTAATTGGGTCCTCATCTTTGAAACAACTTCTCCCATAACTAGGACTTAGATTTTTACAGGGAGCAAGAACCTAACGTACAACATCTCTTTAATACAAACAACTTTTTACACATTTTCTAACAATGAGCCTCTTCCATGGTGGAACACTTTTCCCTTCAAATGAGTCATTTTTTCAAGCAGGACTACACCCATGAACTTTTCATTGAAGCAACGCACCATCAGGGACCTCGTCTATGAAATAGCTTCTCTCATTACTAGGACTTAGCTTTTTGCAGCAAGTAAAATACAATGTGTAGCAGGGATTTACATAAGTAGCCTTGAAAAGGATTTCAATTAGGAAAGTTTTTTTTTAAGTTAGAAGGATTTCTATTTCAAAAATGAATTAAAATAAAGATTAAGTTTTTTTTTTTTTTTTTTTTAATCTTATGGTTTCCTTTTACCATAAGAGTTTATTTTACTTGGTTGAATTGGTACTAGTTGCTCCTATAAATAAATGATGTTATTCATTATTTCAGAGATGTTGACTACATTGTTCTGTGAGGAAAAATTGTAATATAGTATCTAGGTTTCTTTTTCTTTATAGATTGTACAAAGTAGAAATTGGTAGATTTGGTAAAGTTTAGGGAATTTTTCCAACAATACTTAGGGTTTTGGTGAGTGAAGTTCTATAGGATTGTAACAATTTTTCATATAGAGAAAAGCTCTGTTGATCTGAAATTTTACTTCATAACTTTAAATATTTCTTTATTTGCTATTTTTCTTTGAATATCAAAAAGATCATGCAGAGAAATTAAAGGGAATTTTATTCAATTCCCAAAAAGTAGTATCAGAGCGTCAGGTGATTTGAAGAATTGGAGCAAAACAAAATATGTCTCTCAAATATGACGTGGAGAAATCTGATGGAATAATCAATTATGGCTTATGGAAAGTACAAGTCAGCGATGTATTGATTCAGGCTAGAATACACAAAGCTTAGAAAGGAAAATTGACTTTGGAATCTAGTCACTTGATAAGAAATTTTCCAAAAGGTAGAGCAAACTTGGCTAATTGGTTGAAGTCATATAATGCGTCTCTCTTAGAGAGGGACATTGAAGATGTACTTTGAGTAAGATGTTTACATCCTCATGGTATTTCACTAGTTTTCATGAGAAATGATGTGTTCCTACTAGGGGATCCATATATTTCCACACAGGCATTGGCTTGACTTTGATACAGTGTAGTGAAATTAATGTCAATGGATGATAAGCTCCCAGAGAAAGCCAAATATGAGGGTTGCATCATAATTTTCTGCAAGTTTGTTTCAACGTGAGCCAAAGAAATCTTTAGAACTTGTTGATGCACGCCACATTCTGCTACACCTTACACATGAGGAGGATTATACATGTCTATTCCTAAAGCCATCATGGTATATTGAGGCATGTCTAATGCTAGTTATCAAGTGGACATCAGGATTTAGTCCAGAGCATGAGACCCCTATTGTTCCCATATGGGTATCCTTTCTGCCGATCCGCTTTCGAGCGAAAGGCCATTGTATGCACTTGCTTGGACCATTGGGGTCCCACTACGTATAGATGAGGCAACTACTGATCTACGTAGGCCTAGTGAAGCTCGGGTTTGTGTTGAGGTTGATCTAGAGTATAAGCTTCCTGGTCGCATTTGGATACAGAGACAGAAATTTCTAGGTTACTAGCAGCCTGTGGTCTATGACAAGAAGCCAGAATTCTGTCTCAGGTGTAGAAATAGGGGCATTCAGGTGTTCAGTGTCAGACTAGGAAACCAACTGCACCAGCACCTGCTCAGCCTACACCACCACCACCTTGTACTGATCCAACTGTAATACCGCCTTTAGATTTAAATGCTTTCTTGAATTTCACGTAATGTTTATGTTAATGTCATTATAAATGATCTAACTAATTATTATTGTTGTTTTATTTGAATTATTTTGTAGTGGAAGGATTTGGACGCCGTCTCGATTAATGTGCCAAATAGAAAGTTCATAAATCGTTTACGTACAATTCTATGTGTTATGATTAATTATATTTACTAAGCACGTTATTTTTCTATTTAATTAAGTTGTAAGTGACCTAAATTTTGTTAAATTAAAATTAGGGAAAATTTGGTGACAGTTGACGATTAAATTGAAGTCATGGACCTACTTATGCACATGGGGAGAGTGAGGGACTAAATAGCAAATTTTGAAATTTAAATTTAAAACCCTACCCTATTCCCAAAACTGTATCCCACTCCCTCACTCGACACTCTCCCCTGTCTCTCTCACTCTCTCGGATTTCCTCCCCTCGTTGCCCTCCCTCTTCTCCTCCGCCCACCTCGTCGTCCATAGTCATCGGGGCCAACCACATCCACCACTCCCCCATGGTAACACTCTTCTCCTCTTTCCCCTGGGCGCGCTTACTGTTGCGTGCACACAGACCCGCGCGCACACACTTGCACTCACACACACACAACCGAACCCACACACAAGCATGTATATATATATTGATTGTATGTATGTATATACTACTTATATGTAGATATTCAGATTTGAATTTAGTTTAAATTTTGAATGCCAATCCCAGTTTTATGAAAATGTATATACATGTCTTGTTCTGTGTGTGTGTGTGTGTGTGTGTGTGTGTGTGTGTGTGTGTGTGTGAAGTTTCAGGTTTCTATATGTAATACCGCATTTCGATTTACATGCTTTCTTGATTTTCACGTAAAGTTTATATTAATATCATAATAAATGATTTAACTGATATTATGATTATTATGGTTTTATTTGAATATTTGCAGTGGAAGGACTTGGACGCCGTCACGATCAATGTGCCAATTAAAATGTTGATAAATTGTTTATGTACAATTCTAGGTCTAATTGTTTGTTTTATTTGTTAAACTTGTTGATTTCTACTAGTATTAAGTGGTGAGCGACTTAGATTTTATAAATTGAAGGTGGAAAAAGTTTGGTGACACTTTGGAATTTTATTTGAGGGTCGTGGACTTAAATTACCAATTTCTGAGAGTTGAGGGACTAAATTGCAAATTTCCAAATTTTAAACATTTAAACCTAACCTAATTTCTCAAACAATCATCTCTCTCTCTATCTCACGCCCGCACTCTCGCGTTCTGCCTCAGTCCCTCCCTCCCGCTCGCCTCTGTCTCTCGCTCGACTTCGCCCTCTCCCTCAGTTTCTCGCCGGCACACCACGGTAGCACCTTTTTCCGCCCTCCTCACACCCGCGGACTACACACAACACACACACACCCACACGTACGCGCATACACACACACACACACTCTCGAAAACATGTATTTAATGATGTGTGTGTATCTATATATTATACATATATGTGATTTTTACATTGGGTGATAGGTATATGTAAGTATATGTGTGATATGTTTTAGATTTCCAAACTATGAAAACTAATTTCAGATATTTTGTCACTTAATTTACTAGTGGCTTAGTTAAATGTTTGGACAAAGTTTGAGGGTATAATGTGCATTTTCAGATTTCAAATTTATTGAAATTCGGTTACTGTTGAGTTATATATATATATATATATATATATATATATATATATAATTGTATATACATTCCTAGAATTTAGAAATAATAGGAATTTTGTTTTGGTTGGTTTTAGTTCATAAGGGAGTTTAATGGTAAATTCAGATTCTTAAAGGTTAATTTCAGATTTTTGTTGTTAAAATTGATGGGTAAGATCCTTAGGTATAGATATATATCATTATGTATGTATAGGTACATGTAAATATGTAAATTTTAGATTTTATCTGGACATATATATATAAATTCAGATTTTTGAGAGTTATTTCTCAGATTTTTTTTATGCTAATTTCAATGGGTAATGTGTATATATATATATGTATATATTGACTTTTGTGTGTTTAAAGAATCATGAAATTCATAATTAGGCTAATTGAAATTTTGGTTAATCTTCGAGTACTTCTGCAAATATCAAATTTTGGGGAAAGTAATATAAACGAGTTTTTACTTTCAGTTTGGATAAGATTGATAAATGACGTGAATAGTTGACAAAAATGGGTAAATGAATTGATTTTATATGTGGGTATACAAGTAATTTTCAAAGTCTCAGAAATTGGGTACTAGTTTGATTGATTAATATTTAAGATTTAAATTGGATTATAATGGTCAATTTTCATAAGTAAGATTTTTAAGAGTTTAAGTTACTTGGATTAAAATTTTTTAAATTTTAGATTTAAAAATGTGTTTGGAACTTTAAGTTGGAATTTCAGATTTGTGGAAACTATTAAAATAGGTTATGATAAGTGTTATATTAACGTTTATTTTATACACTTATATCCTTGAATATGCCATAATGTGATTCTATCTAAGTATTATTAATGCATTTTATGTTTTATATTGTATAGGATCACAAAGGAAGAGAAAAGAAGGAAAAAGGACCAAAATGCGATAAAAATGAAGTTTGGGGACTTAGGTGCAAATATATTTACGGCCGCAAGAAAAGTTGTTACGGCCGTAAAAAAATAAGATTACGGCCGTGAAAGTGTTGTGAAGCAAGTTGAAAATAAGCAGAAACCACTTTACGGCCGTAAATGAAAAGTTACGGCCGTAAATGAAAAGTTACGGCCGTAACTCCAATTTAAGGAAATATGCAGAAACTCAATTACGGCCGTAAAAGGAATGTTACGGCCGTAAATCTTCAAGTCAAAAATTTCCTTATTTCAATTCTTTCCATAATTTTGAATTTCTTGCTCCCAAAGCTAGGGCACGAAATTGAGGCTATAAAAAGGGAGTTTCATGACAAGAAAAGAGATTTTTATTATTGTGAAAGAGGCTACACATTGAGGAAAATTGAAAGAAAAATATAGAGCATTCGTTGGAGATTTTCAAGCGCAAGAACACAACAACAATGGAATTCATGAAGCAATTTGAAGAATCTACCATAACCATGCTAGGCTAAATTTCATATCTTGTTCAAAGGGGAAGTTGTGTCAATTCAATTATGTTATTTTATCTTCCTACAAATTAGTAGCGTGAATTTATTCCTTTATTTCAATTGTTGAATTATTATGTTTTAAATGTTCAATTGAGTTTATTTGATTAATAGTTTAATTTGGCCAATTTAATTATTGATCTTTGGATTCATGAATATGCTATGTTTAGATTCTCGATCCGTAATTGTCATTGAATCTTTGCTTTAGTAGCAAATAAATCTCGTGCAGGTTTAGTAATAATTCGACTTGGATTGTTTAATTCGAGCTTGTGTAATTAACGATCGAATTCAATCTATTCTTCTAAATTTTCATACTAGTCGTGCATTAAATCCTAAGAGCTTGTTTAGGATTGTCCATGGCTAGAATTGGTTCAAAGAGCTTATTTTGAATCAATACACATAAGGAAGAATTTAGATAATCAGAGCTTGTTGATTATTTATGATTGATAATTGAATTAGGAATAGAAACACGATACAAGGAAAAGTATAACATTAATTGAGGGCACAACCGAACCCGAGAACAAGATTTCTTCTCATATTAATTAACTAGTCATATTTAATTATTTATTTTTATGCATATTTTCTGTTCAAGCAATTTCAAACAACAAACCCCCCCATTCCATTCTAATTGATCGAACAACTAAAATTAGTTTCCGTTCCTCGTGGGATCGACCCTTACTCTCACTACTACATTATTAATTAATATTTAGCGAGTAAGGAATTATTTATTATTTTGATGTATTGCGACACGCATCAGGTTGTTTTGATTGAATTTAGTTTAAATTGAAACCTTAATTATAATTTCATAGTTTTATGCAATTTAGGGATTTAGAATGTAATGTTTTGGGAATTCGAAAGTATGAAAGGAAATCTTTGTTTTATGTGCTTTAGTCTCGATGTAAGATCACATGTGAGTTAAATTGAAGTTTTAATTCCAGTTAATGTTTGATTGAGTATTAAAATGAATAACGAATTTAATTGTCAACTAAAAGTTATATTTTGTTAATGAATGAGAATAAAATAGGACTTTTGGTATATTGACGTCACGGGGCAACCGAGACTTTTCCACTTGCAAATCCAGATAGCGGTAAATACTATGGACGTCATGTAAGTAAACTTCCCCCTATTTTTATCAAAGTTGAATGCAAATGTGAAATGTGTAAATGACTGTCTTGCAACTTTCTTTGATGAATTTGGTTACTTGATGGAAGTATATGTTATTAAGAAGAATGTTCGAGTACGCACGTTATCATGTCATTGCATCATCAAGCATGCATTGGCATCGAAATTTGGGAAGTCAAATGTTTTTAAATGAAAGAAATGTGTCAAGGTGCAAGTTTGTTCAAAAGCTATGTATCCCAAGACTTTTTAAGAAAGAATGGGTGAATATTAAACCGCTTTGCGGTGACGATTGCCAAACCGCTTGGCGGTGGCAAATATTAAACCGCTTTGCGGTGACGATTGCAAAACCGCTTGGCGGTGGCAAATATTAAACCGCTTTGCGTTGACGATTGCTAAACCGCTTGGCGGTGGCAAATTTTAAACCGCTATGCGGTGGAAAAGTGATAACCTGGTTCTAAACAAGGAAAATTGCCCACTGCATTGTGATTGGCTAGAAGATACACTCAGTGAGTTCACGATAGGAATGAAGTTAAAGTTTTGGAAATATTTAAGTGAAAGTTGGAAAGTATGAATGTCTTGAAAAGCAAAGTGAATGGGGGTAATTACTTTGAATGGTCTAATGAATTTCATGTCATGAGCATGCATCACGTGCATAAAGTTTACTTACTGAGCTTTAACTCACCCCAATCCCTCCCCAATATTTCAGGTGATGAAAGCTAGATGAGACGAGGAGAGTACTTGGCGACAGACTCAGGCTATACCTACCTTCATTTTTTGAAAATAAATTTAAATTAGAATTCATTTAAGTGTCTCATTAATTATTCCTTCAATTATTATTGTTAATGGTTTTTGATTGCAATTAGCTTTGGAATAAGTATTGGTGTAGTATTAGAGGTTGGATGACCTCTTATTTCAATTGCTAAAGTTTATTTACTTGGTAATATATCGTTGAGGAGTTTGAGACTTATTGAATGATTTTGATGATGTATGGGATTGAATGAGTTGAGATGCATGCTTTAAAATGGTTTTGAAGTCCCTTTACAGGTTGGTTAAGTCCAATTTACAGAGGAGATTCTACCGAAATTTTTGTAGAATTTTGTAATAGAAAAAAAAATGCTGAGGTTTTAAATGTTTTATTTCCGCATTTAAAGTGAAAAGAAGTTAACATGCCTAAGTTGAAGATTTCAAACTTGGGGTGTTACACTATATCAGTAAGTTAAGTCTTTTAATTTGTATTGCAAGTTTGATTTGAAGCATAATGGTAATTTTTGAAAATTAAGGGGTTGTATGAATGTTTTTATTAATTTTCACTCAGTTATGATTTCAAAATTTTAATTGGTCAATTTCAGTTTTTGGGTTGATGCTAATAAATGTATATATAGCATAATGGTAAATTTTGAAAATTAAGGGGTTGTATGAATGTTTTTATTAATTTTCACTCAGTTATGATTTCAAATTTTTAATTGGTCAATTTCAGTTTTTGGGTTAATGCTAATAAATGTATATATATGTCAAATTTCAGATTGGATAACGTATGAATTTAAGACTGTTAGTAACTAATCATGAGTTGAAATTTGTAACTTTCTGATTTGGGGAGAATTTTACGAATGGTTAGATTTGTTAGTAAGAACTTTGTAAACTTTGGTTTAAGTTTGATATATTGATTTAAGTTTGAAATTAAAAAATAAGAAAGCTTTCTAAAGTGTATGTAGTTAATCCTCTATTTGGAATATGATATTATATGTGTTGTTCATAGTTCAAGGTCACACTTAGGTTAATTTGAGGTCTTGATCTCGATTGGAAGTTTTGTTAATATTAAAAGAATAGGATTTGTGATTTTAAACTAAAAGTATATTTTATTTAATGAATGGATATAAATTAGGATTATTGGGCACATTGACGTGACGAGCATCTGAGACTCTTCTACTTGCAAATCAAGATAACGGTAAATACTAAGGGTGTCAGGTAAGTAAACTTCCCCCATTTTCATTAAAGTTGAAAGTTAATGCGAAATTAATGTCCGTAAGTGACCGTTATGTAATTTACTTTCTTATGAAGCTTTACTTTATATAATTACATGTTCATTTAAGAAAGTGTTCAAGCATGCACATTATCATGTCATTGCATCATCAAGCATGCATTGACATCGAATTTGGAAGTCTAATGTTTTTAAATTAAAAATGTGGAAAAGTGAAAGTTTTCTCAAAAGATGTATCCCATTTTTTAAGAAAAATAATGGGTGTACTTCTATGTCATGAAAGAAGTGAGTGGAAAATGGGGTGCGGGGGACCGGCGTACCCGAATTAAGTCGCTTTGCTACGGAATGTTCAACTGTTTTGCTGTGGACTATTAAACCGCTTTGCGGTGGGAAAGTGAATGTTAAACCGCTTTGCTGTGGAAATGTGAATGTTAACCTGATTCCAAATAAGAATTTCCCACTGCTCTCTGATTGACTAGAAGATACACCAAGTGAGATCACGAAAATAATGAAACGAAGTTTTGAAATGTTAAGGTGAAAGTTTGGAAAGTTTGAAAGTTTTGAAAGGTTAAAGTGAATGGGGATACATATTCGGAAGTGTTTAATGCATATCATGTCATGAGCATGCATCACGTGCATAAATTTTACTTATTGAGCTTTAGCTTACCCCCAATCCCTTCCCAATATTTCAGGTGATGAAAGTTAGATGATTTGAGGAGAGTACTGCGGGGCACACTGAAACAGTACCGCTATTATCATTTTCAAAAAATTGAATTAAAGACTTTTCTAAGTTTCTCCTTGGTTATTCTTTTATTAGTTTATTCTTCAAATTGTTTTTCTTGGATTTAGTTTAACTAATTTATGGTATTTCCATTGGTGGTCAGTTTATTTTGTATTTCATAAATTGAATAATTAATGACTTTAAATTGTTATTGTTGAGGAGTTTGGGGATTGATGTTGAAGTTTGATTTTGAATTGTGGTTGAATGTTGGATTTTGAATCAGTTGAGGTTTATGTTTTTAAAATGGTTTTGATATCCCTCTGCTGGTTGGTTAAGTCCAATTTACAGGGGAGATTCAACCAAAATTTCTTTAGAAATTTAACTAGAAAAAAATGCAAATTTTTAATATTTAAAATGATTTATTTCCGCATTTTAGTAAAGGGAAGTAAACACGTATAGGTTTAAGATTTTAAACTTGGGGTGTTACACCAACAGACAGGGTTCCACCTCTCATTCAGAAGAAGAGGTGGGTTCCAGCCTCTGCAGCCCCCTCTGTCTTCCCCAATACCTCCACTGCTGTCCCTTCGGTCACACCGCTTCCTCCACCAGTGATAGTGACTACTCCGTCATCCACAGAGATCATCCAAGAAGTTCCTACAAAGGTTACACCACTTGTCCCTACTGCTACAAAGCACACCCCAGAGGCATTTACTACAGTAACGTAGTCGATTCCACAGGTTTCTACTCAGTTACCTGCTCCTGCTACTGATACCATACCAGATGTTCAGATATCGGTTACACAGATCCTTACTGCATCTACTAAGGTTATTTTAGTGACAGTTCCTACCATGGCTGAGGATCATCCGCAGACTCCTATTGAGATACCTCCTACTTCTCCTATTCCTCCTACCATTACTGTTGCAATTGCTATTGACGTACCGCCAACAATTATCCGCAATAGCTCCCCAGCATCTTCAGAGATAGCCCAATCTTCTCATGGGTCAGTAGGGACAGCTTCTAGCTCAGGGTCTATTCACAGCGTTATGTTCAGAACACTCCAAAGCAAAACAGCTTCTGTTAGACCACTTCAACGCAAAACACCAAATAAAAATCACATCCACCTTGAGATTTGCTATTGAAGACCTGGAACTCAAGATCTTTGGAGAGCCCCCATCATCCAAGCCCCCTTGCGCTCAAGCTTCCACACCTTCACCTTCACCCACACCTACTCCTACCCAGAGACAAGATAAAGTGAAGGCTCATATTTAGAACGACATTTATGGGATGGGTCTTGGAGACTGCATGCAAAATACTGAGGCAGACTTACCATCAGCTACAACATCTTCATCTGGAGCACTTACACTGCATGTCCCCTCAGTCACTAGATCAGCTACATCACACATGAGCCATATCTTGAGATCAAAAGCACCTACATTTCAACCTACCCATGGCTCATGGGTGGGTGATCCTCTTGCCATTAGAATTTCCACATCCCAGACGTCATCATTCACCAGGTAGTGACCCAGAGTACACAGAGGACTACTCGAACTACTACGATCAGGATATGTACCAGAGTAGGCGCATGACCAGATCTATGACACATATGAGGGTCCATCCCCAGGAGTGCCCTTGACTACATTTACTCTTCTCTGTATTTCTGCTTTTACTTTCATTTGACATTTTTTTTTTACATTTTAAGTTGTGTCAAAGGCTTATTTGTGTTTTTTTTTTTTTTTCAAGTATTGTGAACAAAAGAGATGATCTAAGTTTTGACTCATTTTAAGCAAAGCAAAGATTGTTGAGATAATTTCCTCAAACAATTTTCAATTTGAATCGAAAGATTGTTCCATGTGTTTGAAAAGGATTTCAATTAAGATTTTTTTTTGAAGTTTGGAGGATTTCTATTGCAAAAAAGAATTAAAATAAAGAGAGTTATTTTTGGAATAAATCTTATGGTTTCCTTTTAGTATTAAGAAAGAGTTTCTTTTGCCTTTTTGAATTGGAATTCTACTCTTCTATGTAGTAGTTGTTCCTATAAATAGATAATGTTATTCATTATTTTAGAACATATTGACTAGAGAGTTTTTGAAGAAAATTGTAGTCTAGCATCTTTAATTTTCTTGTTCTTTGTGGGTTGTGCAAAGTGAAAATTGGTAGATTTGGTAAAGCTTGGGTATTTTTCCTACAATACTTGAAGGATTTGTTGAGTAAAAGTCTATATGATTGTAACAATTTTTCATAGAGTGGATAGCTTTGTCGATCCATACATTTTGAGTCATATCTTTATATATTTCTCTGTTTGCTATTTTCTTTTAAAAAAACAAAAGGATCTTGCAAGTAGATTAAAGGGAATTTTATTCGATTCCTAACAATATAGCGATAAAGATGGCATGTATTGCTTTGCTATTTTAGTTACATTCATCTCTATAATTCCTAATTCAATTGACTATGCTAATAGGATTTACTATGCCAAACTTATTCATCTATGGATTTCAAAATAGCTCTCGCTCTAACCTTCCAGTATGGGTATTTACTAACATTAAAGTAGGAGGAATGGAAAATTAATAACTCATCTAGCTTAATATGGATCAACGATCGAATTTAGACTCTAATAAAAATTTAAATAGCCTAAGAAGATCTAACAAATACCTAGAGGGGGTTAATAGGTGTTTATCATGGAAATGAACATTAATTATCGAGTAATTAAATCTAGAATAGTTAAAAACAAATAATCGTGTAACACACAAACAACACACAATATGAATACTTATGAAAAATGTAAATAACACTAGGATTGGTTATGAAAGAAAAAAACTTGAAGAACACTTCAAGAGAAACGACCTCTGAGCAAACGTGCTAGTAATATCTACTAGAAAAGTGATTTCCAACATGTAGATCACCGAAGAAGCTCATGGATTGTGCTCACAGCATCTTCTGGAAACTCCAGACTCTTCTCTCCAGGTGAATTCCTAAGAAGGAACATCGTTCTTCACCAACTAGAACTCAGCTATTTATTCTCAACTTTAGAACTTTGAATGCTTTATGGAAAAAGAATTAGGTTTGGTGTTTTTGAATTGTGGACTATCTTGGATTATGGATCAATAATCAATAAAATATGTGACTAATATTTGGGATAATCAAAAGATGTTTCTTGATGTTAATTTTATGTTTTCTCCATGAAAATAATGATCAACCAAACCTTTGGAAAGATATATGGCTTGAGTATTTATAATATGAAGTGTTTGAGGTCATATGAGATTGTAAAAAGATTGAAAATCATGAAATCAAGTTTTTCCAGACAACACGACCTTTCAAGTGCCATTTAAGAACATGTCTCATGCAAAGCGTATTCGAGCAGTTTTCCCATGGCCAGGGAGTGATCTTTAGTATTTTGGACATAGAGTTTTCTCCCTAAAAACAAGGTCTTTACTTAAGACTGAAAATTTGAATCATAATCATAGTGGCCTTTTGATACTTTTTTTTACTTCTAATTGTATCAAAAGTCTTCTTGAACCCTACTTTGATCTTCATGAGCATACTTTAACCCGTCTAAAAGACACTTATCTAACACTTCAACTCTAACTACAACTTAATAAACTTAACATTTTGTTCATGGGATAGTCAATTATAATTAAAACCTAACATAATGTGTACATATTATAAAAATACTGAAATTGTTACAAATTGGATTTTGTGAAATAAAAATAGACAAATCTTTAGTGATAAAATCCTCTAATTAACGATTTGTGTATTTGAAAACGAGGGGTCATGTGGATTGATTCCTAAACTTTGAAATTTGTTGAAGACTTGATTTGTGGAGAATTAGCTTGTTTGGCGCTTGAAATTTGAGACTTGGATTTGAGCTTTGAATCTGGACTTCGCATCTGGATGTAAGTTTGCATGAAAGTTGTGATCTTCTTCAACTTGATTTGGACTTGCTTGATTTGAAGAAGACTTTGATCTTCTTGATCTTGAATTTGGCTTGAGGGTTGAAAGAACTATTGTATTCTTCCCATGCGAATGTTTTTTGGTTCTCCTCCTTCTTTTTCCCATGAATGGTCCTATTTATAGAGAACTTGTAACCAACCCCATAATACGTAATTATGGGTTTCTTTGAAAAGTAAGATGTGCCTCATTCATGGCTTTATTTTAGGTGAGCTCTAGTAGACTTTATTTTTTGTGGAAATTACATACACAAAGGATTTTCAACTTCACATTTCAAAACTAAAATCTACAACTAATTCATTCAAAACTCAAATTTTTTCATTATTAATAATCTAATCAAAAATTAAAATCCATTTACCCCCCAGCCATTCACCCCCCAATTATTAATTCATCAGCAAGGGAGAAAGTCGGCGGCGACTTAGACAAATCTTCATGGTTGCAGTGAACCCCTGTGACGCGATGACGACGACTCCATTTTATCACCATCACCGATAACACAAATTCCTAACATCTCCTAAATCTGCATCCCTTAACCTGTTGGTCTGAAACAAAATGCAAATTCGAATTTAGTGGTGGTGTGATTCTGGCAGTCGTGATGGTGGTGTGGTTCTGTATTGTGGCGATGGTAGTGTTGACTTCGATCTATTTCATTTGCAGTGGTGGTGGTCGATTTTTCTGAGTTCGGTACTTCGATCTATTTCATGTGTGGTCACAAGGTGGTGTACAGTGGTGGTGGTGGTGCATTATGTAGCCAGTGTGGTGGTCCTGGCGATGGTGGTCTTGGTGGTTGTTCGTCAGAGTGGAGGAAGTGGTGGCTGTGGCGATTGTGTCATGCATGTGGTGGTGCGATGGGGTGGAGGTATTGATGGTGCAAGTGGTGGGGTGGGGTGGGGTGGGGTGGGGTGGTGTTGCTAGTGCTGGCGGTGAGGTGAGTGGCGAAAATGTCTCAGACGGCATGGGCTTGAGAAGGGATTAGGGTAGAGACCATTGAGTTTGATTGGGGAAGGTGAAGGGTAGGGTAGGTGGGGTGGGGTGGGTGTGCAGTGGAGTGGGTGTGCTGTGGGGTTGGTAGCAGGGGCGGGTAACTTGTTTGTGACCAATTATAGGTGCGTGTGACTGATTAATAGATAAGTTGTGATCAATTAACTTGAAATTTTTTATCGAGATAAAATTGTGATTGCAAAATTCGAGATTTACAACCAATAAATAAGTTGTGACTTAAAAAATTTGAAAATTGTGATAAAAAAAATAAGTTGTGAATAATTAAATCGAGATTTCTGTCCAAGAAAAAATTTTGACTTACAAAATTCAAGATTTTGTAACCGATAAATAAGTTGTGACTTACGAGATTTGTAAATTGTAAGCGAAAACCATGAACCTTAAACCCAAATAATTTAATTATATATTTTTTAACAAGAAACTAATTTTTGAATTAAAAGAACAAATTTCTTAAATATGAAATCTTGTCTTTAAAATTCCCTACTTGTGTATTTTGCCCTTATTTTTTTTATAAACTAATGGCGTAGAAAAATTAAAATTGATCCAAAATTAAACTTAGTTTTGACCGACAGAAACCAAAATTGCTTTGTTAGTTTATGCGATAGCTATATTTTTCTTTTCTTTTTTAATAATGAAAAATTTCATTAAGGTGCGGTTGACGTTGAAAATTGCGTGGGGCACGTGATGTGTTCCGGACCCGCAACAATCGGAGTCATAGCAGGCTTGACAGAAAGTTAAATATTCAAACCAAATAAAAGTGCAGTCCAGTCAACCATGTCGGAATTTGATGGATAATATATGTTTTTCGAGTAGAAACAGATCACTGAGCAAGATTCAAGGGCTAAGGCCCTTGAGCCCATTGATTTTAGGGCAAAATTTCATCGTTTGGGGCTTCAAATTGGCAAATCAATGATGCAGACGAAAATTTACTATATTTGCATAATTATAGGATTATATTTACTTTGTCTTTATTATTGTTTCCAATTAAATTAGGACTCCATTATGAGAGATTTTATCTATTCTCTAATTAGATTAGATTTTATTTAGTTTTCTAAGTAGACTAGGATTTTTATTTGGGTAGTCTATATAAATGCGTCTTCATTGTAATATTAAAAACAGACTTTGACGAATAAAAAAAGATTGAATGTCTTTCAATTGTTTAATGTGTGGATTCACATTACAAACCTGAACTTATCAAGATTGATTATCTTGTGCAAAATCAGAAACTTATCAAGGAAGTTGAACAGATCCTTGTGGCGTTTCGCAAATCTTGGTTCTTCAATCCGCATCGTCGATCCTCGCGTCGTGATTTTCGGGTCAAGATTCCACGGTCCGTAACAACCTGGGTTAGGAACATTTCGGCTTTAATTCCGCGCATCTCGAATCTCATCATCTGGTATCAGAGCTGGACTCTGAATTCAGATTTTTTTTATTCTACCCAGTTTAATTCTTATGTTTATCATCGAGTCTGTCATAAGAATTATCCTTATCTTGTTGAATCTTTCTTTTCTTGAGTGTTCTTCGTGCCAGTAAATTTTTTCCAGTTTGATCCATATAAAAATTCAACGAAAACTCAAAATTTTTTATTTTGTTCGATTCTTATCCAAATCCTGTTTCATTTGTTTTGTTGTGTTCGTGTCGAATTTTCGGATTTTGATATTAAAAAAAATATTATTTTTTTAATTTATTTTTTCCGAAAATTCATCCGTTATTCAAAAAAAAAAAAAAGTCGTTCCCAAAATTCAAGAACCACTTTCTTGAATTTCCTTAAATTCTTGATATTCTTTTCCTTTCAAGTCAGCAATAAAATTCGTTCTTACTATTTGATGTCTAAATCCTCTTCGTTCTTGAATTTTTGAAATGTCACATAAGGAATGGATTATGATCCGGGCTGTTTATTCCAAACTAGATGTTATATGGATCATAAGGGGTGCAGTTTGGCGATTGATGAAAAATTGTTTACTAATTTCGTTAGTAGTACCGTGGTTGAAAAATTAGGATTGCCCCTAGAACCACACTATAAACCTTATAGGATGACGTGGATGAGGGAGTTTGGGAATTTCAAAGTAACCAAACAAGTTCTAGTGTATATCACCCAGGGAAGGTATAGTGAGGATGTATGGTGTGATGTAGTGCCATTAAAATCTTATCATATTTTATTGGGAAAATCATGGAGACGTAGGAGGTAGGCTGTTTATGATAAGAGTATGCACGTATACCATTTCCTTAAGAAAGAGAAAACATGTGTACTATATGGGTTGATATTAGAGGAAGCACTAGAAGATTCACGAAGGGTAAGGAAGGAGAGTGAAAAGTGGTGTAATAGGAGGCATCGTGGGGATAAGGATATTGATAAGAAGGAGGGAGAGTTGTAATTAAAAACAAATAAACAAATTCCAAAATTTGATGAGAAAAAAGAGTTGGGTAGCAAGAAAGTGATTGAGAATGCAATTGTTGAAGATGAGAATAAAGAATTAGAAGTGGTGGTTAAACAAGAAATTGTGAAATTGGAAGTAGAAGATGTGGTTGAATTTGAAAGTAAAATTTTTGAAAAGGTGGTTGAAGATGCAAAGGAAGAACGAGGTGAAGAGGAGGGCCTCGTGGTTCTTAAAGAAGAATTGGAGATGGTGATTAATCATGAATACAAGGATCCATACCTTATACCTCATGAACCTAACATTTCCCTCCCCGCTTTATTTAATTTTGTCTTGCAGGTTAAATGTGCTTGGAAATTTGGGCAACACCACCAATGCCCACAAGAGTTTCTACTTCAATCAATTCATGTAACCTAAGTTACAGGATACTATTGGTCATCTCTCTGGCATGAAAGCAATAATTTTCCGTTTGATCCAGGAGGTGAAGTGAAACAACCGGAACAAAGCTATGATTCGAGGCGAATCATCCTAAAGAAGGAGGATATGATGTGTTCCGGACCCGCGACAATCGGAGTCATAGCAGGCTTGACAGAAAGTTAAATATTCAAGCCAAATAAAAGTGCAGTCCAGTCAACCATGTCGGAATTGGATGGATAATATATGTTTTACGAGTAGAAACAGGTCACTGAGCAAGACTCATGGGCTAAAGCCCTTGAGCCCATTGATTTTAAGGCAAAATTCCATCGTTTGGGGCTTCAAATTGGCAAATCAATGATGCAGACAGAAATTTACTATATTTCCATAATTATAGGATTATATTTACTTTGTCTTTATTATTGTTTCCAATTAAATTAGGACTCCATTATGAGAGATTTTATCTATTCTCTAATTAGATTAGATTTTATTTAGTTTTCTAAGTAGACTAGGATTTTTATTCTGGTAGTCTATATAAAGGCGTCTTCATTGTAATATTAAAAACAGACTTTGACGAATAAAAAAAGATTGAATGTTTTTCAATTGTTTAATGTGTGGATTCACATTACAAACCCGAACTTATCAAGATTGATTATCTTGTGGCGTTCATCTCGAACTTATCAAATATTCGTGAGAATATTTGTGGCATTCAAAATCAGAAACTTATCAAGGAGTTGGACAGATCCTTGTGGCGTTTCGCAAATCTTGGTTCTTCAATCCGCATCGTCGATCTTCGCGTCGTGATTGTCGGGTCAAGATTCCACTGTCCGTAACAACCTGGGTTCGGAACTTTTCGACGTTAATTCCGCGCATCTCGAATCTCATCGGCACGTGGTGATTTTCTTGTCAACTTAAGTTAATAAGTTTGCTAAATGGATTAACGGAAAATGCCAATGAAATAGGCAAGAAAATAAGAGAAATGCTTACTTTCCACATTAATATATAAAAGTAATGATTATAACTTTTTAAATAAGCTATGACCCATGTTTTGGTGGGAACATTCACGTCTAATCTTCTACAAATTGATAAGGTTGGAGCCATCTTTGCAGGGATATTTTCTGATTTCTATGGCTAGAGGTAGTCCACTTACTTGAATTGAGATAGATATTTCCACTTTATCCAAGTCTTCGTTTGTCCTTTATGTAAACTAAGGGCGGTACTTTACCGACCTTAGGTATAAAATGTCAGATGGAGTCTTGTGTCAGGTCGGAGTTCGGTATGAAACCTAAAGCTCGTAGTTATTATGGAAGACCTTTGAATATGGACCAAGCCCATTCTTTCAACAAATAGAACTGGGCCTTAGCGTCTTTTCTCAATATATCAACAATTGTCCCCCAAGGTCCGTAATGAACGAGTTCAGTATGGACCTTAAAACTTCTTGGCCTTCTTTCTTGACATATGTTTCCCCTATTTACTTCTTCAACATGCATTGCTTCTTTCAAGCAATAATTAGCCGTCAAATCAAACATTTACCTTGTTCCTATGTTAAAGCAATGTCCGACAAAAGTCTCGTAATATTTTAGCTGTTAGATGAAATCCAACGATTGCATTTCCTTTAAAAATAAAATAACTTTTTTCATTCTTCATCTTCCTTTGTACGATTTTTGCGAATCTCTTCCAACGAAACTCCATACTTTCCAGCGACTGCTTTCTTCTGTACTTTTTCCTCGGAGGTATTGATCTCCCAGGCCTTTCTTCTCTCCATCTAGGCTTTTAGAATTCTTGGTCACCTTTTTGGTTGAAAGTTTGATACTTTCGTAGTTTTCATTTGTAAAAATTCAAGGTATAGTATTTTGAATAATCATGAGTGAAGAAGGAGGAACTAGTTTAGGGATTAACGAACTTCCCAAGAAAGCCCCAAGGGCTGCTCCGCTGACTACATTGACTTCTTCTGGAGAAGAGGTTACCCTGGCCTCATGTGAGACTGGGGAGCATAGGATGACGTTCATTGAGGGGATGAGGGCCATTCTTAGGACTAGGCTGGAGTGGGATTCTAAGAGGCATGTAACTGTAGTGACAGAGAAAGACCTGAATTTGTGGAGGAAGAGATTTAGGATTCCTGAAGGGATAGATTTACAAGTTCCCCTTTTCCGAGGATAGGGCTTGTGACCCACCTATGGCCATAAACAAAGACATGTTGGAGGCCGTGTTACAATTACCGTTCTCCTCGGTAATAAGAATTTTTTTTAGCTCCTGGAGAATAGCTCATTTTCAACTTACCCGCAATGGTTGGAGAATTTTGATGGGGATGATAGTATTATGGGATGAGCTAGGGTTTGGCGAGCTTAGTTTTGAGGATTTTCATTCCCTATATGGCTTTAAACATGATGGGAAAGATTCGGGTTTTATTATGCTGGTGTCCGTCCTAAACAAGGGGGAATTTGATAAGGGGTCTTCTGGACTCCGTTTAAGACTGGAAGATCAATTGGTTCTGGATCTCTGGTGATTGGAAGTATGTCAGAGATGATCCACCTCCTGAAGTGACTATCGATGCCAGTTTCCGGACTTTGAGTAAGCACTGCTCTTTTTATCTTTATATTCTATATATCGTTTTAACTATACTAACTTTGTTTGTTGTGCAAATTAAAAAAGATACAATCATACTCAGGAGTCCGTTGAAAGGGAAAAGCAGGCACGAGAATATGCAGATTGGTGGAGGGAATGCAGGAATCTAATTGTAGAGGATAAACTTTACAAGGAAAATCTCGTTTATGAGAAATCGAAATTCACCCCACTTTTGGAGGAGAGAAGTAAGTGTTCAGACCTCCGATCTTTGTTCTGTGATTCTTGCATGTTAATTGATTACCAAATTGTGTCTTGTAGAGAAAAGAAAGCATTCAATAAAGGACCTGTGAGCTACCGAAGTAAGGGAAGGGAGGACTTTGGCCACGATTTCTGTAACGCCCCGAGTTCCTAGGAACGCGGGAACGTTACTTTTCTAAATTCTTGAATAAACTTTGTTGCGGAAAAATGATTAAATATTAAATATCGCATTTATCGAATAAAAGTTTAGCGATAATTCAAATGTAATAAGTAAATTCGTACAAATTTAAAAAAAAAAAACAATTCTTGATAAAATGAAATAATTATTTCAAAGTTCACGACTTTTAAAAAAAAATATCAATTTGTAATTTGCCGTCTTTGCCCATCACTCGCCACCGTCTCCGATATCTGCAAAAATTGTTAAAACAACGGGTTGAGCATTTCAAAATGAAATACTCAGTAGACTCATCGCCAGTAATTAATCTACAAGATAATTGAACACGTAATCATCCAAATAATGTAGTGACATTCTTTTCTTATTCATAGGCATCACATAGTGAACGCAAATGAACACATTCTTTTCTTTTCTTGGCTAGCAGATAAGTTATGCCAAGCATAACATAAATTATTTATCTCAAAAGAGATATTCTTTTTCTCATGCAATTAAGCATAAAATCACACAAATTCACATAACACATGCAATTATAATATAAATCAATTAGTGGGGGCGAGTCTACCTTAAATCCGACGAGTGCAAAGTTGAGCGAGAAATGACTTCAATCTTTCAAATCTCCGTACGCGTCGTCTAGCCCATAAGTTGCATTAGTCTTTTGAAATTTATAGTTTAAAAATGATAAATTACAATTTGAGGACTGAAATTGATGATTTGAAAGTTGGGGGACCAAAATGAATACTTTGAAATTTGAGTGACTAAAATGTAAATTTTCAAAACTTTGGGTTGAAACTTAAAAATGGATATTAAATTGTGGAGATTAAGATATGTGATCTTTAAAACTAAAAGGACTGTTTGAAACTATTTAAAAATTTAAGAGACTGAAATGATTAGGTTTAAAATCGAAAGGGCTGAATTAAATAACTTTAGAACTTTGGGGATTCAGATGCAAATTTCAAATATCATAATAGAATCAATTTATTCTCCTCTCAATTTTGTTTTCAGAGAAGGCCGAAGGGAGAGGGAGAAAGGGGCGACCGGCGGTCCTCTTGCGAAGCCGGCCCTCAGTCGGCGATTTTCCGGCGAAACACCGTCGTAGAATGGCGGCGAGCGGCAGTCAAAGGGGTTTCAGATTTGTGAGGTTTAGGTGTGAGATAGGGTGCGAAAAATAGAGGTGAAACGAGGCATGGAGGTCGCGGTTTTGGGTGGCGGTGATGGTCGCGATTTGGAGTTTTGCCGGCAGAAATCCAACTAAATTCCGACAACGGAGGCCAGCAACAAGGGGCGGTGGTCGAAGGTAAGTGGTTGGGTAATTTATTACTTGGTTCGATTCTTGATTTCTCTTGGTGATTTTCTGGGCTTCTTTTGGGTTTCTTGGTTGGAGACTGACTTGGGATGGAGCAGTGTGGTGGTATTGTGGCGGTGTTGATGGTGGAGTTGGTGAAGCAGGGACGGTTGGGGGTGCGGTGACTTGGCAGTGGTGGTTTGGTGGTCAATGTTGACCCAGCTATGAGTTGCAGGTGGCGGCTACAGTAGAAGTGACGGTGTTGGAGGGTTATGGGAGTGGCGGTGTTATGGCGGTTTGGAGTTGAGGTGGTGGTGAGCGGCTGGACTGTGGATGGGTGAGATTGTGGTTCGGTGAAGGGAGCGATGGGTTGTTTGGCCAATGGTTGCTCAAGATTTAAACGAGCAGTATGTGGTAGCTTGTTCAGCTGGTATGTAGGATGGGTGGTGCTGAGTACGTCAACTTGCTTGCAGATTGTGGAAGGATTGGTGATGAAGGTGGAGTTTCAACAGAAGAGTAACCATGGTGGAGAAGAGGAGAAGTTCTTACCCCAGAATTTCTTTGGCTGCGTGAGCTGGGAGGGAATGGAGTGTTCTGAACAGTAATGTGTTAGGGCACAAATTTAGGTTGGTAAGTGGGCCAGCTTGGGCTACAGAATTTATAATTGGACTAAACATATCCAAAACTAGATTACATAATTTTTGACCCAAAATAATCAAATATTGGACTTAATAAATTGGACTCAAAATTATTACATATTTGGATTCTAAAAATAATAAGGAATTTGATACTTCAAATTATTTTCAGATTTGGGCTTGATTTGGAATAGATAATCTTTGGTTTGGTTTCGAATTGTAACTGCGGATAGATTTTCGTGATAGAAGTGGTTGATTGAAAGTTGGCTAGGATGGTGATCATGATTTGTAGAGATAAGTGATGAATTTAAAATTTGAATTGTAATTAGGTTGATAGACTCAAATTTGAAATAAGATTATCTGGAGATTTTATTTGAATAAATAAATAAATAATTAAATAGATAAATGAAATTTGGATTTTAGAAATAGATTTTGAATTTATTGGACGTAAAATCAAATTGGACTGAAATTTACATATTTCAGCTCCAAATTTATAACTTGGCTAAACGATCGCGTCACGACTTTAACGTAAAAATAAAAATAAATGGGTGAGATAGTAGCGATACGATTTTCTAAATTTTAGAAATAATTATTAAATGCGTAAAAACTCTTGGTCGCTACAACCTTACCTTCTTAAAATAATTTCGTCCTCGAAATTTAAAATTTTCTTAATTTAAAATAATTGGATACTTGATCAAAATTTCTTCTTTCTTGAACCAGGTAGTTTCATCACTATCGGGTCTTCCCCATTGAACTTTAAAAATGAAGGATGAAATTGGGACAAGTTTAAAGTCGAAATTTGGACTTAAAGATTTAAACGAATTTAAATTTCTTTTCTTAAAATCTTAAAATAATTAATATGACTAGACGAGAGCGCTGGTTTTGAATAATAATTGTTAAGGTTGGAGAGTCGTAGCGACAAGTTTGGTAAAACAAGTCTTTTAAGTTTGAAAATTTTTCGATCGCTGCAATTTCAATGGGAAACCCCATCCTGGACGAGTTTGCTATGGTCAAAAAAGAAAAGCTCCAAAGACCAGCGGTATTACTATTGCAAGGGCTTCCAAATTACCAATGTTTGAGGAAGTGCACAAAGAAGATCTATCGGAGGGTATTATAATCAGCCCCAGACAAGTGGCGACGTGTTCGCTCTGCGAGTGCACGAGTCGCGTAAGTAATAAAGTGGACATGAGTCCAAGTATCAATCCCACAGAGATTGTTGTAAATTGTATTTTAGATTATTAACCTTAATCGGAACAAGAAAAGCTTTGAATTTGGGAATTTTAAATTGAAAATTAGACTAAATATTAAACTAAAAGAAAACAAGAAAATTTGATTTGTTAAATGATGAGATGAATTTGTTAGAATTATGAATCCACATTAATCATATCAACCATGTTCCTATAGTTGTTTATGTCCCCTTTCGAGCAATGCATAAACAAATTTTCCTACAAGAGACGAGCCTATATTTCTATGACCAATCCAAACATGTAGAAAAACATTAATCAATTATGAACACTTTTTAGGATAATTCGAAGCATAGGGGTATATTTCTATCTCCTATCGGACTTCTTGGAAATTAATCAAGGCCTAATAAATCCCTACTCTTTCGAACATAGAAATCTATCACAAGCATCAATAATTATGCGTCCACAATCATAGATGAGAATAAAAACATAATTAATTGCATCAAACTCATAAATTGCATAATATAAATGTACAGTCAAAACATGGAATCAATAAATTAATGCTTCATCACAATTCTAACAATAAAATTTCTAGTCTAGAAACATGACAAAAGATAAACTGCAACAATGATAATTGGAGTTCATCACCCTTTTCACCATGTTGTAGAAGAATATTCAATCATGCCCCCAATTGGTTCCTTGAGAATTCGACAGCCCTTCAGGATCACCTTTGACAAGTTTGGAACCCCTAATTTCGTGCTCCAAGTCTGGTATATATAGATATTCATGAAAATTAGGTTACTTGGAGAGAAAGAATGTTGAAATCCATGCAAAAAGCCCAGTTGCGGCCTAGTATGTCTACTGTACGACCGCATGGTTATGAATGCTACGATTGCACGCCTCTGGAGGTTAGCTTCAGTCACTGATTTTTATCGTCATGCGACCGCACAGTTTCCTGATTTTAGGTAATTTTCATCCTTTGAGTGCTACAAGTTGGTCCCTATCTTTTAATTGCACAACAAGTCCTCCAACTTTCGATTGATACAATTTAGTCCTCGAACATCTAATTTCTTCCAAATTTGAATTCTTCTTCAAGTATTCTTGCAATTGAGACCTTTATTTACTTCATCAACTCTTGATTTGTATACTTTGACACTTTTATCATCCAATTTCTTGATTCTAGCTCCAATTCCATTGTTTTCCCAACTTCGGGGTTATTCCTGAAATACAAACAAATACAACCAAAATGAATAGCAAATATTCTTGAACAAACAAATAAAATCCTATATTTAGGATAGAAATAATTGTAAAAATACACTTATCAACACCCCCAAACTAGAACTCCAATTCGTCCTCGAAAAAAATAAAACTAAACTATATATATAAATAAAATAAAATATTTTTGTTTCTATCAACTTATTTACCATGCACTTCAACAATCCAAATTGATGATTCACTTTAGAGAATAAATATGTACAAAAAAAAATATTTTCATTCATCTGATACTCAACTTCACTATGTGTGTGTGTGAATAGCCAAAAATCGAATGCAAACTCATGTAAAAATATATTTAATAATGTGCGACTTATCATGCATAGATAATACTGTGTGGTCAAATAATGATTTTCTTTTGATTTTCCTTACACTCTCGTGGATGATCACAACCTTACTGTTTTTCTCTCATATCTCGAGGTCTCTCCTATTGATGTTGTTTTTAAATATGTATATATTGCATTTCTCCACACAAAGGAGTTAGCATTTGACAAGTATGCACGACAGACCAAGAATAATTAACAAAGTGTTAGGGATTTCAATCAACAAAGCTTATACCATTTTCATTCCATTTTCCTTTTATGTGTAAGACTTTTTTTTTTAATGTCCTTGTTTTTTATCATCGTTGTGCAATACTTTTCATACTGGCTTTCTATATAACCCCTGTAACGAGCTTTAGGTCGGAAGCTCCCAACTCAGTTGAGTTTAGGGTACCAGGTTCAAAGAACCCCTCAGACTTAATTACCTGAGTCATAAAGGCTTAAATAGAAAAGTTAAAGATGTTTTAGTGTCTTATGTGTAAGTCCACTCTTCGTACTTGCTTTCTAGTTGACCCCTGTAGCGAGCTTTAGGTTGGCAGCTCCCAACTCAATTAAGTTTAGGATACCAGGTTCAGAAAATCCCTTATACTTACTTGCTCGAATCAAAAAGGCATTTCAAGAGTAAAACAAGACCTTCAACATTTTTCTGTTTTTATGCTAGTTATGATTTATACTCGTTGATCAAAATTCCTTACACTAAAGATGCAAAATTAAAAACTTCAGACCCTCAATCCATCAATGCCTACTCATACTCACATTTCCACCCCCAAACTGAACCTTGAGCAGTTTGATTCTACATTTCAGGTCGGGGTCTAATTTCTTAAAGTTTGGGATTTTTCAGTCAATTCTATGGTCAATGTGCATAAGTTTACCCCCAAAAATATCAAGCATCCCCTACACAAGTTATTATTCAACAGTGGCTATGTGCTCAAATTTGATAAAAGTCTTACATGGATGAATATTAAGAAAAGTTTTAGTTCACATGTTGCCCAATTTTTTAATTAAAGCACAAAATTCAATTCAAATCATATCATAGACAATAAATAAATCAACAAAAAAATTCAAATTTTTCACTTTTTTGGATTTTTTCAATTTTTTATGATTTTTCTACCCCAAAATCGAATGAATGTTGAAATAAATGCACATGAATGAGATTCTCACCCCCAAACTAGAACTATACATTGTCCTCAATGTAATCAAAGCAAATACATAAAATAAACACAAAATAACAAAGAGGGTTTATGTACTTCCCGAGTTTGGAGAGATGGTGTTCTCATTTTGAAGCTTTGACTTGAATACTTGGTTGGATAAAATGACCATTTACTTCCTTGTCCAAGTTTGGCTCGAGGTTACCCATGATGATATGTTCCTTGCAAATAAGAATTAATGATCATTAGAAGCATAATTATCACATAGGAACTAAGGCAAATCAACACAACACACCCAAATTAGGACTTAGAAAAAATTTTGAAATTTTTTGAAAAATGATCGATCACTGACTTCAACCCTTGACATCGCCTTGAAAAATGAAAATTTCGAGAGACATGTCCCTGGTTTATGAAAGTACATAACTTGGTCTACAACATATTAGAAATTCATCACATTTGGAGTTCATTTGGGTCATGAAAAGATGTGACAAAGTAGGTGCAGTGAAGCTGAAATGATGCAATGGTGTCTGCAATAATCTTGCAATGAGATGCTTTGTAGTGCAATGATGCCCAAGTTGAGTTTCATACCTCAAATTAGTATAAACAATGAATAGATGATGCAAAAATGATGTAGAACATGTAGTGAAGGTGATCATCCAAAAAGAATTGGAAAAACTCAACAAAAACCTCATTGAAACATTTTATCAAACACCTTGCATGCATATTCAGAAATTAAGGAATATCATAGAGTTGGAGACTTGAATTAAGCCAGAAATTTTCACCTAACGATTCACAATTCAATATATCCAATCTCAGCCTAAACCCATCACCAATCATCCACAATTTCATATTTTACATAAAGATTGAAGTACACAAAGATTATGCTTGATTTTGTGGAATTGTGTAGAAATCCATATCTTTTGAATGTTTCGGATGCAATGTAAGGCATGAATTTGAGTTGAGATGATTCAAAAATAGTGGGGTGGTTGGGGACTCAACATGGCATGATTTGGGGGAGGAAAGACGGGTGTAAAGTGGTTAAAATAGAAGAAATATGATATATGTAATATTCTGTCCGAACTGCCAAAAGAATGCCTTTTTTCCATTTTTTTAGTTTTTTGGTATGATATATGGTAGTGACCAGATTTTTTTCAATTTTTGAGTTTTTGATCCCTTTTTCGACCCCTAAATGCCTTGCAATGCATAAATCCAACTTCTAAACTATCTCTATATGTCTTAAGCTAGATGATCAAGTTGAAAATTGTGATAATAAGCAATAAAACGAATAGAAATACAAGTAAATCATAAAATGCTAAAACATGCAAAAATAGGTGCAATGAAGATTTCAATGCAACTGACATGTCAAAAAGTGAATTTTAAACATGCTAATGAACCTAGAATGCAATGTGAAGCATCAAGTCTACTAAAGATGCAATTAAAACTAAAAATGCTAAGACAAGCAAAAAGGAATACTAGAATGATTTAAAACGCATAACAAATCATTGCATGCATTCTAAACATACAAGTGCTCCTAAAATGCAATTTCAAGTATCAACACAATTATAAAATAATTAACTCAAAAGAAACTAACTAAAGCAACTAAAGAAAATGTCTGAAAGATTGGGTTGCCTCCCAACAAGCGCTTCATTTAAAGTGTAGAGCTAGACTTTTTGGTAAATTCTTGAAGATGGCTTTAGATTGGATGGTGATACTTCTTTATCTCTTCCCACCTTGTATTCATACCTCTCCCAACATGCCAATTCCACATCCAAATCGATCCTGGAGCAATTTTCTAGTTCTGGTTCATGGACATTAAATTGCCTTATTGTGAAGTTACCTCTTGATTTTCAGCCCACAGCACTACATCTCCTTTTTCTACATCAATTAATGCTCGTGTAGTGTCTAGGAATGATCGACCAAGTATCAAAGGAAAATTTTCGTCTTCCTCCATGTCTAAGACGACAAAGTCAGCTGGGAATACGAATTTGTGAACTTTCACAAATACATCTTCCACAATTCCATATGGGTGACAGATTGATCGATCAGCCAGTTACAATCTGATATTGTTTTCCATTGGTTCACCAAATCCCAGTTTCTTGTACAAAGATAGAGGCATCAGATTTATACTTGCTCCGAGATCACACAGTACCTTGTTAAATTTTAAGTCTCCAATGACACAAGGTATAGAAAAACTCCCTGAGTCTTTGAGCTTAGGTGGCAGCTTCTTTTGCAAAATTGCGCTGCACTCATCGTTGAAAGTTACCTTTTCAAGTTCATCAAACTTCTTCTTGCTAGACATCATTGTTTTCAAAAGCTTGGCATAACTTGGAATTTGTGTGATGGGTTCCAAGAAAGAAATATTTATGTACAGTTTTCTAAGTATGTTTACAAACTTGTTGGCTAATCCTCTCTTATTTTCTTCAGCCTCTGTGGAAATGGGATAGGAGACTTATGAGGCTTAATTGTTGATTTCACCTCATGGCCAGCTTCTTTTTCAGCCATTTTCTCACCACTTTCCACAATCTTTTCAGGAACTCCAGCTGGCTTTTTTATTTCAATTTGAGGAAGGTGTACACCGTTATGCGTGGTGATTGCATTTATCTCATGTTGCACCACGTTTATAACCATGAGTTGTTCCTTAGGGTTTACCTCAGTGGTTGCAGGTAATTTACCCGGGGCTCTAGTTGTAATCAGCTGTGCTATCTGCCCCACTTGATGCTGCAAGTTTTTTATTGATGCCTGCTGATTTTGAATTGTGGTTTTAGTTTTTCTCATAAACTGATATGTTTTAGATATGAACTGCTCTGTCCTTTCCACAAATTTCCCAATGATCTCTTCCAGTGCAGGCTTTCTCTCTTCAATGTTGAGTTGGGGCACAATGTGTGTAGCGACCGAGAATTTTCCACGCGATTTAATAATTATTTTAAAGTTTCAAAAAACGTGCCGCTGCGATCTCACCCATTTTAAAGTTAACTTCACGACGCGTTCATTTTATCAGTTTCATTCTTCCGACCCAGTTCAATTCGCGTACGATTTTGCCTCGACTCTCGTGCATGCTCGTCTTGATTTTCAAACACTACCCACTCCCATCTATCCCATCAATCCCATACCCTATCTATTCTCACACTCTACATCACCAACCCACTTCATTATTCACACCACCCACACTCCACAACCCATTTCAGCACCTGCACCTTCACCAACCTCTCCTTCCCTTTCAACTCCAATGCAGCCAGCACCACTGTCTTCACCATGGAGCAGCCACCTCCTTCATCACCAAGCATCGCCCAAACCAGCCCCCAACGCAGCCACCAACCCCTGCAACCAGCCCATCTCCATGCCCCTGCTGAATCATCATCTTCATCACCACCTCCATCTCATCCATGCAGCTGCCCCATTCCAGCAACCCCAAGTTCACCCTCGAACCACCAAAAACGCTGAACCACAACCATCCTGCAACACCTCAACCACGGCCAAGAATCAACCCAAAATCGAACCCAAAGAAGTTGAACCACCACTCAACCACCAAATGCTGCAGCCACCTCCATCTCCACTGGCCCTCTCAATCGGACCACCAACCTCCACAGTCACGGCCTGCACCCAAGCTCCACTGCACCATCAGCCGCAAGCTCCAACCCTACCATCTCCACACATAGACCACACCTCTGGACTCCAACCACTCCGCCACCTCCATCACTCCCTCATCAAAACCTCTGCCCCAACCACAATACTCGACAACCAACCATCCAAGAGCAATCCAAACCAAACAAACCCAAAACCCAGAATAGACAGAGCCCAGAAATTTACCTCGACCGCCGACTTCTTGACCGGATTTTTTTTGACCACCGGAAAACCGCGACTTCGCCTCGGTTCGCACTCAAAAACTCACACCCAATCCCCCAAATCTGCACCTTCCCTTGGCCACCGCTCGCCGCCTCTTTGCGCCGGCGTTTCGCCGGCAACACATCGCCGGCAGTTCCTCAGCCGCTCCTTCCCCCTCTCGCCCTCGCGTCCCTCCTCCCCTCTCTCTGCGTCTGAAATGGGTAGAGAGAGAGAGAGAGTAAGAATTTGTTTTAATATTTGTGATTTTCAGAATTTGCATTTTGGTCCCCAAGTTCCAAAGTTATTTTATTTCAGCCCTTTGAGTTTTAAAACTTATCATTTCAGCCCCTTAAGTTTTTAAATGATTTTAAGCAGCCCTTCATTTTTAAAATCGATCATTTCGAGCACTACAATTTAATATTCATTTTGAACTTCGACCCAACTTTTGAAAATTTACATTTTAGTCTCGCAAGTTTGAAAAGTGTTCATTTTAGTCTATCAACTTTCAAAGTATTCATTTTAGTCCCTCAACTTTCAAAATCAGCTATTTCAGTCCCTAAATTGTAATTTATCATTTTAACTATAAATTTCAAAAGACTAATTCGACTTAATCTTCTAATTGGCTAGATGAAGCGTACGGAGAATTAAAGAATTGAAGTCGTTTCCCGCTCAACTTTGCACTCATCAAGTTTAAGGTAGACTCGCCCCTATTAATTCATTTAAGTTATGATTGCATGTGAATGTGTATATTATGTGACTTGTGAAAAGTCATTTTTATGAAAATGATCCTGTATTCCTTCGTCGGGAATAATGATGATATGAGTATGCGGCGAGATTGGGAAAAGGCCCCTTGAGGGAGCCCAAATCCGCTACAAGATAAATGATGATGTTATGCATAACATACATGCCTTATGTGCACGAGACGAGTAGAGCAACCCACACCCTATGATTTCTAAAGAGCCTATGATTTTCAAAAAGAAGCCAAGTGCTTTAATGCACAAGAAGAGCAACCCACACCCTATGATTTCTAAAGAGCCTGCTTTTATGTGTTCAATTATATTGTAGATTAATTAATTGACGATGAGTCTACTGAGTATTTCTATGAAATGCTCATGTCTATTTTAACAACATTTGCAGATCTCGGAGAGGTTGGCAAGTGATGGATAATTGTGGCAGTAGACGTTAAATGGTTGAAAACCTTATTTTAATGATTTCTGTATTTCCAATCATTGGATAATTTTGAGAATTTCAGTTATTTGAGAAATTATGACATTGTCAATTGCTTAACAATATTAATGGCTCGATTTATTATTTTGAATTGTTTCATAAATGTTTTCAATTTTATCGACCATTACAATTTATTTAATGTTGCCAAAAAAATGAATTTCAGATATTTCTTCCGCAAAAATATTATTTGAAAAGTTAGATCAGACGATGACGTGGTGAACCGGGTATTTAGAACTCGGGGCGCTACAGCTTGGTATCAGAGCCAGTCTGCGTTTCTGTAGACTGGCAAATTTTCAAAAGAGAAATTTCAAGAAACATTTTTCATTATTAAATTATTATTGATGAAGATTGCCACTGCCATCATTCGTTCCACCAACTCCGAGGTAAAGAAGTTTACAATGTTTAAAGTTATTTCAGTATTTCGGATACTTATTTTACTTATTTATGAGAAAGAATGAAGAGTATTTCGGATACTTATTTTAATGATTTATGAGAAAGAGAAAGAAGATTAATGATGTCGTTATGCTTGTCAAAACTTACTTGCTTAAATGCATGAGACTTGAACTTTTATGTTCATGAGAATTACTTGCTTAAATGCATGAGAAAGAAAGAAATGAGTTTTGAAGCATAACGAGAAATTTTTCAGAAAAGAAAAGAAAGAGAACGAGTGTTGAGCATAATGGGAATAATATGATTTAAGAATGATTTCAAAATAATTTTTGTCCTTGAGTTTAGAAATGATGAACCCTAACTGGACTTTGCATAATTGATTTTAGACATGGCACCACTTACGAGAGTCAATAGAAATGATTAGACCATATTTCCGGAATACATGTTGTTTTGATCAACACCTAATGTTAAGACATATGACCACACTATCGACTATTGTGCCTCGCATTATGAGGCCATGACTAGTGGTTTTAGAGCAACTGTTACGAGAATTCATTAGTCAATTGTTGTTAACGTTTTCAGTAAATCAACGAGAAATAGCGAGCCAATTTTATGAGATTGTGATGAGATGATGAAAGTATAAGTAATATGATTTTATTGAGACTTTTATGAGAAGAATTATGAAATTAGAGATTTAAAGATTTGGTTTTTAATTATTGGGAATTAAGGACTTGATATTATGTTTGAGTAAGTGGATTATTCCTCTATTTTGAGAGAAATTCATAATGTTATTTGGTCTTGTAACTAAGAAACTTTGGGATTATGATTTGGTGGTATATATTTTATAAGTACGACAAATGAGTGGTCATTTGAGCCAATGGATGTATTGAAGGAAGTGATATTGTGATATTGGAAACTATGATTTGAAATTGTTATGTTGAGGAATGATGAATTAATTTTCTGGGATATTTTAGTGGTATTAAAGTTTGTTTGAATGGTTGTCAATATTTAAATCATTGTGGTCAGATGTGGAGTGTAACTACAGGTTGTTATTGTTGGTTATGAAGTATACCTACGGGTTGGATAAGTCCAAATTACAAGGGAGGCTCTGCCCAGAATTTTATCATTTTGAGTTAAGAGCATGGTATGATAAAACAACCCACTAAAGGAATTGAGGTTAGACTTGCAGGTTCATTTACACCACAAGCAAGACTTAGTAAATGATAAAAAGGGATAATGACTCTTGAGACATTTTTGGCTTTCGAGGTATAATCATTTTTGTAATGGATATAGTTCTATTGAAATGCTCTCCTTGTTTCACAATTTCAAAAACAAGATGAGGTATACAACTACTGGGATATCAAGGTATACCTGAAGTTATGTGATGAATGGATGCATACATTGGGAAATGTCAAGTTATATTTTGAAAGATAGTGAAGACAGATATTATGGCGTGATTGGGAAGAATCTTCACTATTCTTGGGAACGAATTGATTATTAATAAGAAATGATCACTTGTATTGGAGAATATTATAAATTATGAGGATATGTGATAATACTGTTGATTTATTTTGGAAGTTGATCTGGTAGATGATGTGTTAAAGATTTGGTTATTTAAATGTAATATGATTATTTGGAAAAGTCAGTTATCATGAATGAGAGATATTGAAAGTATTTTATAGTGGGATGCCCTTAAAGGAGTAGAGACTTATTATTATGAGAAATTGAGGGCATGTGATTGAATGTTTGAGATTATGTGAGATAACGATGATTGTCATAAGGTCATGTGAATATAAAAGGTACAAGAGATAATTATAAGGAATAATGTGATTGCTCTTATGGGAGAACTGAAGGTGACGATGTATTGAGATTATGAAATAAGTTGATTTTCCATGAATAAGTAATGTTCTTTTTGGTTCTAAGTGGAATTCGAAGAAAGATTAGTCTCAGTCCTGGAAATGAATCAGGGTTTCCTCGTAATGTGAATGATTCACCGATGTACTTTTAGTTTTCATTTATGATATTAGAAGATCATGAGAGAAATTGTTGGGTGAAATTGATGAAAGAAATTTTTATCAGGTCCTAGATTGGTACAAGTATTACAGCAGTAATGCATTTGATCGGAGGAAAGTTTATGATAAGATCATACATTGAAATTTTGGAAATTGTTACCGATGGTATCTTGGTTCGAAAATAAGAAATGAACTTTTATGTATTTGTCCTTGTGGATAGAATTTGTGGAAATGAGGATAAGACTTCACAGTGATGACTTATTATGGAGTAGTGTGCAGAAAGAGTAACACATGGCAGAATCCAAGGTTTATTGAGTTTGGGATTTTGATATATAATCTTAGTGAGCATATTGACGTATAAGGTTCATGTGATGGATATGACAGTTATTATATTGTAATCTTAGAGAGATTGATATGATTATTTGAGGTCATATGATACGATGATAAGTGACATGTTACATGATTACTACAAGATATGGTGACTAGACAGTTAATAGATGTTATGGTTATCCTGTGAAGAATTGTGTGAATATATATGAAGTCAGTTGATCTCATTTTGATGGTTTATTGCATTATGGTGAAATATTACCTACGATTGGAAGTTTTCATTTTGAGTCATAATATATGGGTTTATTTAAAGTTTTGGTGATGCAGTTCGATTATTTATTATCGGTTGTGCTTTTGATGTGAGTAAAGTATTTTGTTACAATAATGGAAAATCTGAGATGATCAGTTGTGCGACTTTTACTTATAATGTGATTGTATCTTTGGGTTAAGTAAACTTGATGAGGAATCTTATGTGATTCACAGAAGTCTTATTTAATGGTGATGGACTTAATCAGAGTATTGTTCATAGTGTGACATGAATTGAAGCTTTGGGAGATCAAGGAAAATTGTATCTTGAACTTCAGATTGGGAAGTTAGTGAGGTTTTCTAGATTTGAGAATATCATATCTGATCCTTATGATGATACTTTAAGTTAGTACATTAGTCCTCGACTAGAATGAGTATGTGATACCAGGTACTTGATGCATGATTTGAAAGTATGGACTAAAGGATTTAAGTTTGAATTTCTTCGATTTTGAAAAGGGGGATTTCAGCCGAGTTTAGAAATGATTGCGTTTGTATATCTTTCAGAAAGATTCTGCCAAATTTGGGTTGTACTCAATATTTTGGAATTGATACTTCGTTTCTATATTCTGGATCGTGAGGTTTTATTCTTGATCAATCTTCTTGATTTTTAGTTTAAGCATTGGAATGATCGATATTTATGTCGTGGATTCGATATTAGTATAGATCCTTGAAATGTTGGAAATAGAAGGTCAACGAATAAGTTAATAAGTTGGATAATGTCGGATGATCGATTGAGTTCTATTCAATAGCTATCAAGCGTCTTTTCGATAGCTTTGTATGAGGTACAGATATATGTTAGAGAGGTTGTTCGATTTCATGGATTGCTAGTGTCCATTTTTCAGATAGAGATTCGAGAAATTTTTTTTCCCTTGAGATTTGGAAGAGTTTACATGAGGCAATGGGTACTAAATTAAATTTTAGTACTGCCTACCATCTCCAGATTCAGACATTGAAAGATATGCTTAGGGCATGTGTTCTAGACCCAAATGGTAATTGAGAGATACATTTCTATCAATAGAGTTTGCCTACAACAAATAATTTCGAGCTACCATTGGTATGGCACCCTATGAAGTTTTGTATAGACGGTGATGACGATCGCCAAACTATTGGGATGAAGTTGACGAGAGGAAATTATTGAGTTCAGAATTAATTGAGAAACAGTGTAGGCTATCAAGAAGATCAGATTACAGATTAAAGCTGCCCAAGACAGACAGAAAAGTTATGCCGATCAAAGAAAAGACTTAATGTTTGAGATTAGAGAGAGAGTGTTCTTGAAAGTAATTCCTATGAAAGGTACTTTTCGTTTCGGCAAGAAAGGAAATTAAGGTCTTGTTTCATCGGACCATTTGAAATATTAGAGAAGTGGTTAATGTGGCTTATTGTTGGCTTTGCCACCAGAACTTGCAGTTGTTCACAATGTTTTTCATGTTTCTCCATTGAGAAAGTATGTTCATGATCATAGTCATGTGGTCAATTATCAGTCTCTTGCAGTTCAGAAAGATTTGACTTATGAAGATGCACCTATGTGCATAGTAGAGAGAAAAGTCCATGTCTTGAGAAACAAAGAGATTCCTTTAGTCAAAGTCCAGTAGGGTAGACACAATAATGATGAGGCTACTTGAGGAAATGAAGATGATATCCTAGCCAAGTATCCATGAATAATAGATCAAGTAAGTTTAATTTCGAGGACGAAATTATTTTAAGGGGGTAAGGTTGTAGCGACCGAGAATTTTCCACGCGATTTAATAATTATTTTAAAGTTTCGAAAAACGTGCCGCTGCGATCTCACTCATTTTTAAGTTAACTTCACGACGCGTTCGTCTAGTCAAGTCGAGAAATATCGAGTTAATTCAATTTTAAATTAAATTCCGAATTTCCAAAATTTTATTATTTTAATTATTTATTTAAATTATTATTTTAAAAATTATTTAAATTCCAGATTTCGTCAATCTCATTTTATCAGTTTCATTCTTCCGACCCAATTCAATTCGCGTACGATTTTGCCTCGACTCTCGTGCATGCTTGTCTTGATTTTCAAACACTACCCACTCCCATCTATCCCATCAATCCCATACCCTATCTATTCTCACACTCTACATCACCAACCCACTTCATTATTCACACAACCCACACTCCACAACCCATTTCAGCACCTGCACCTTCACCAACCTCTCCTTCCCTTTCAACTCCAATGCAGCCAGCACCACTGTCTTCACCATGGAGCAGCCACCTCCTTCATCACCAAGCATCGCCCAAACCGGCCCCCAACGCAGCCACCAACCCCTGCAACCAGCCCATCTCCATGCCCCTGCTGAATCATCATCTTCATCACCACCTCCATCTCATCCTTCCAGCTGCCCCATTCCAGCAACCCCAAGTTCACCCTCGAACCACCAAAAACGCTGAACCAAAACCATCCTGCAACACCTCAACCACGGCCAAGAATCAACCCAAAATCGAACCCAAAGAAGTTGAACCACGACTCAACCACCAAATGCTGCAGCCACCTCCATCTCCACTGGCCCTCTCAATCGGACCACCAACCTCCACAGTCACGGCCTGCACCCAAGCTCCACTGCACCATCAGCTGCAAGCTCCAACCCTACCATCTCCACACACAGACCACACCTCTGGACTCCAACCACTCCGCCACCTCCATCACACCCTCATCAAAACCACTGCCCCAACCAAAATACTCGACAACCAACCATCCAAGATCAATCCAAACCAAACAAACCCAAAACCCAGAATAGACAGAGCCCAGAAATTTACCTCGACCGCTGACTCCTTGACCGGATTTTTTTTGACCACCGGAAAACCGCCACTTCGCCTCGGTTCGCACTCAAAAACTCACACCCAATCCCCCAAATCTGTACCTTCCCTTGGCCACCGCTCGCCGCCTCTTTGCGCCGGCGTTTCGCCGGCAACACATCGCCGGCAGTTCCTCAGCCGCTCCTTCCCCCTCTCGCCCTCGCGTCCCTCCTCCCCTCTCTCTGCGTCTGAAATGGGTAGAGAGAGAGAGTAAGAATTTGTTTTAATATTTGTGATTTTCAGAATTTGCATTTTGGTCCCCAAGTTCCAAAGTTATTTTATTTCAGCCCTTTGAGTTTTAAAACTTATCATTTCAGCCCCTTAAGTTTTTAAATGATTTTAAGCAGCCCTTCATTTTTAAAATCGATCATTTCGAGCACTGCAATTTAATATTCATTTTGAACTTCGACCCAACTTTTGAAAATTTACATTTTAGTCTTGCAAGTTTGAAAAGTGTTCATTTTAGTCTATCAACTTTCAAAGTATTCATTTTAGTCCCTCAACTTTCAAAATCAGCTATTTCAGTCCCTAAATTGTAATTTATCATTTTAACTATAAATTTCAAAAGACTAATTCGACTTAATCTTCTAATTGGCTAGATGAAGCGTACGGAGAATTAAAGAATTGAAGTCGTTTCCCGCTCAACTTTGCACTCATCAAGTTTAAGGTAGACTCGCCCCTATTAATTCATTTAAGTTATGATTGCATGTGAATGTGTATATTATGTGACTTGTGAAAAGTCATTTTTATGAAAATGAGCCTGTATTCCTTCGTCGGGAATAATGATGATATGAGTATGCAGCGAGATTGGGAAAAGGCCCCTTGAGGGAGCCCAAATCCGCTACAAGATAAATGATGATGTTATGCATAACATACATGCCTTATGTGCACGAGACGAGTAGAGCAACCCACACCCTATGATTTCTAAAGAGCCTATGATTTTCAAAAAGAAGCCAAGTGCTTTAATGCACAAGAAGAGCAACCCACACCCTATGATTTCTAAAGAGCCTGCTTTTATGTGTTCAATTATATTGTAGATTAATTAATTGGCGATGAGTCTACTGAGTATTTCTATGAAATGCTCATGTCTATTTTAACAACATTTGCAGATCTCGGAGAGGGTGGCAAGTGATGGATAATTGTGGCAATAGATGTTAAATGGTTGAAAACCTTATTTTAATGATTTCTGTATTTCCAATCATTGGATAATTTGAAGAATTTCAGTTATTTGAGAAATTATGACATTGTCAATTGCTTAACAATATTAATGGCTCGATTTATTATTTTGAATTGTTTCATAAATGTTTTCAATTTTATCGACCATTACAATTTATTTAATGTTGCCAAAAAAATGAATTTCAGATATTTCTTCCGCAAAAATATTATTTGAAAAGTTAGATCAGACGATGACGTGGTGAACCGGGTATTTAGAACTCGGGGAGCTACAATGTGTCCATTTGAGTGATCTTTCCAGGAAAAGTTAGGATGATTGCGCCAACCCGGGTTATAGGTATTTGAGTATGGGTTATTCTGGCATTGACCCCCTTGTACATAGTCAACTTACTCCAATGGACAAGCCAGAATAGGGCAATTTTTAGTGGTGTTGTTTGCACCACATTCTTCACAAGTTACTTTAGCACTTCTTGACGATTGACTCATCAGTGCTATGCCCTCTACTTTTGAAGCCAAGGTGTTTGTTTTTGCTGATATGGCAATGTAAGCATCCACTTCATAGACTCTCGATGTCTTCTTTGGTGACCCTGTCCGACCCCCACATGGCATTTGTATTTGCTATCCTCTCAAAAAGCTCCAATGCCTGTCTGATGGTCTTTGTTCCCAAAGCACCATTTAATGAGGAGTCAACCATGTTTTTAAAATGCGGAAGTAATCCTTCGTAGAAAAAATTCACTTGGTCACCTCTGGCGATCCCATGGTTTGGACATTTTCTCAGCATACCCTTAAATCTGTTTCACGCATCATCAAAAGATTCAGCATCTTGCTGCTGGAACATAGTAATGTCATGTCTCAGTTTGGAAACCTTCGCTGGAGGCATGAATTTAGTGCAAAACTTCTGAACCAAGTCGTTCCAGGTGGTTATACTTGTAGCGGGGTGAGAATCTAGCCAATCAACTGCTCTATCTCTTAGAGTGTAAGGGAATAACCTGAGTCTGATAGCATCATCAGAAACATCCTGATATTAAAAGTGTTGGCACATGTCTAAAAATTTAGAAACATGTGTGTGTGGGTTTTCATCAGGTCTCCCACAAAATTGTTGTCCATTTTGGAACATACTGATGACATTGGTTTTAACTTGGAAGTTTTCCTGCCCAAATGGTGGATAGTGTAACGCCCCGAGTTCTGAACACCCGGGAACGCCACTTCATCGTTTAAAAATTTACTTTGAAGATAATAATTTAGCGGAAAATAAATTAAATTGAAATTCCATTCCACATAACTTTATAAAAACTGATTCAAACGGTCAAAATAGTTTAAACATGGAAAATAACTTGAACATAACATAATAAAATAAGTTTATAATTTCAAATAAAACATTCTAAATTCTTAATAATGGCCACCATCGTACGCCCTGCCGCCAACTCCATCATCTGCAAAATTTATTTTGGAAAACGTGAGTATTTCATAGAAATACTCAGTAGACTCGCGCATAATAATCATTTAACATTATAAATCAAAACACATTATCATGATATTCAAGTCTCAGGTGTCTAACGTTCACCAGTATTCTCATGAACAAGTAAATAACATACAAGTTCAAGTCTCATGCATTTAATCAAGTAAATTCTCGTAACATAGTCTCATGCTTAGAAAAGCAAGTAATTCTCATGAACAAAATCATACATGCTAAACTTATAATCAAAACAATTATTGATGCGCACTTTTGAAAAATGTAAATTTGTAGATTAGAGTCTACCGTAATTTCTCGAGTATTGAGCAAACGGGAAAATACTTCTAATTCTCTCGCGCCTCGTCTAGCCCTAAAATAAATAACTTCTATTAGAAACTTGAAATTAACGTTTTGTAGATAAAAGTAAACTTGAGGTTTGAATTGAAAGAATTTAAAAGTGTAAAGCTCGGACTAAAATGGTAAAGTGTAAAGATTTGAGACTAATTATAAATATTTTAAAACTAAATAACTCAATTTAAGAATAGGGGCTGAAATAAGTCATTTTAAACATTATAAGGACTGAAATAAAAGGCTTTATAAAGGCTGGGGACTGAAATAAGAGGTTTTTGAAACATAAGGGACTAAATTGATAACTTTTCAAAAAAATATATATATCTATATCTCTCAACTCTCTCTCTCTCTCTCTCTCTCTCTCACTGAACTCGTTAGAGAGAGAGAGAGAGCCTTGAGAGAAGAGGGGCGACGGGTGCCCCTCCGACAGCCGTCACCCGCTGGTCAAACTACCGGCGCTCTTGCGCCGGCGACTTGGAGGCAGTGCTGCCGCCATCACTTGGCGGCGGCGGAGGTGATTTTTGGGTGCGGAACGAAGGCAAACCGAGGCTAAAATTCAGATTTTGGGGCGGCGATTTCCGGCTAAATTCCGACTACGAAGGCCAACGGTGATGAAGGTAAATTGTTGGTTAATAAATTCTGGGTTTTGGGTTTTGATTGGGTGAATTTTTTGGAGGAACAGAGGTGGGCAGCTGTGGTGATTCTCTCGAATTTGTGGAGGCAGCTTGAGTGGTTTTGGGTGCATACATGCGTGGGTCGATCAAGGCAGCGGATTGGGTTGTGAGATTTGGGTTCGACTCATGGTGGTTCGATTGGTTGGGTTTAGGCAGTGACTTGCTAGTGTTCGGGCTAATGGTGCAGACAATTCGAATGGGGTTGGCTCGTGATGTTGGTCTCGAGCTCTGGTTGGGTTGTGTGGTATGTTTGCTGTTGAATTGAGGTTGGTGACATGTGATGTGGAATTCTGCATATTGTTGTATGGAAGTCATAGCCATGTATGGTGGTTTCGATGGTGAAGGGTGGTGGAGGTGCAGTCGGCAGGGAAGAGTTGAAGGGCAGAAGGTTGAGTTGGAAAAACTTACCAAAGTTGCTGAAATTTTCTGTGTGTGTGCCGTGAATGCAAGGGTTGATGGTTCTACTTAATGGTTGATCATGTGTTAAACAAGTAAACTTAGGGCTAATCTGTAATGGGGAAAATCAATGGAAATTCCGTTGGAAATTCTGAGTTGATGTGGTATGGAAAGTGCTTGTGAAGATTGGAAACATTGTTGAACAATTTTGGAACTAAAATCTGTTAAACTAGGAAATCTTAAATCTTTCTGTCAAAATTTTGGGCCAAAGATGATTTATTGGATTTTAAATGGGCTTAAGGAGTTGGAACTATCGTAATTAAAATTGTGGGCTCAAAATAATTTGAATCCAAATAGTTGAGAGTTGGACCTTAAAATAAATAAATAATGGGCTTGGACATCATTTAATAAATTCTGGAATTGGAATAGGATAAATTTAGAATAAGTTTAATTTAATTTCACTTTATTGGCTATACGCCTACGTGTTTAAAATAATTGGGTCAAATTTGTGGCAACATATTTTTAAATAATATTTAAATAAGTCACGGAAAATTCTCGGTCGCTACAGATAGACTATGCTGGATTGACTTTGAACCACCTGAGGTGTCATGAAGTCACTAACCAGCTGTCATCTTCATTTATTAGATCAGCAGGGGGTAGAATATTGTTGTTGTTTGCCATTTGATTTTTTTTATTTTTTGATTTATCTAGTACTCTAACCTCTCTTAATCTACGGTGTAACGTACGTTCTATTTCAGGGTCAGCTTCGAAAAGATTCCCTTTTTAGAACGTAACATACACAACTACAAGAAAAGTAAAAAAAAGTAGTAACTAAACTAAAATTAAAAATTAAAATCCTAAATTAAAAAAAAAAAAAAAATAAAACAAGTAAAAAGTCTGAATTAGTTAAAGTAATCTAAACAAAATGTAAACTACAATCCCCGGTAACGGCGCCAAAAATTTGTTTGCTCCGCAAGTGCACGGGTAACGCAAGTAATAAAGTGGACGTGAGTCCAAGTATCGATCTCAAAGAAATTGTTGTAAATTATATTTTAGATTATTAACCTTAACGAGAACAAGAAAAGCTTTGAATTTGGAAATTTTTAAATTGAAAATTAGACTAAAGATTAAACTAAAAGAAAACAAGAAAATCTGATTTGTTAAAACGATGAGATGAATATGTTAGAATTATGAATCCACATTAATCATATCAATCATGTATCTGACTTAAACATTTAACAACAAGGTATGAGTATTGAAAATACGTGTTCCTATAGTTGTTAATGTCCCCTTTCGAGCCTAGAAGCATGACAAAAGATAAATTGCAACAATGATGATTGGAGTTCATCACCCTTTTCACCATGTTGTAGAAGAATCTTCAATCATGCCCCAATTGGTTCCTTGCGACCCTTTTCACCAGGATAGCTTCAGTCACTGATTTTTATTGTCATGCGACCGCGCGGTTTTATTGCATGCTATCGCGGTTTCCCGATTTTAGGAAATTTTCATCTTTTAAGTGCTACAAGTTGGTCCCTATCATTTAATTGCACAGCAAGTCCTCCAACTTCCGATTGATACAATTTAGTCCCTAAACTTCTGATTTCTTCCAACTTTGAATTCTTCTTCGAGTATTCTTGCAATTGAGACCTTTATTTACTTCATCAACTCTTGATTTGTTTAATTTGACACTTTTATCATCCAATTGCTAGATTCTAGCTCCAATTCCATAGTTTTCCCAACTTTGGAGTTATTCCTGAAATATAAACAAATACAACCATAATAAATAGCAAATATTCTTGAATAAACAAATAAAATCCTACATTTAGGATAGAAATAAGTGTATATTCATGACGTTGATTGAGTGGACTCCCTCCAACCCTTTTATTATGTCACAGCCTTTGTACTCGGTTGAGGAGAGGGAGGACGACCCCTTTTTTGGGACTATTATAGAGAGAGAGAGAGAGAGAGAGAGAGAGAGAGAGAGAGAGAGAGAGAGAGAGAGAGAGAGAGAGAGAGAGAACACTAAAGGCATCCGACCTAAGCCACCGAGAGACTTTCATAGGAGTAAATCTCCTCCAAAGGACCCAAAGCTTCCAACAGAGATTCAAAAGGTCTGCACGTTGGCGGGTAAGTCTTGGACTACAAAATAAAGGGAATATATGGAGGAGATCGAGCCCGTAGATCTAGTGGTGGTGGTGGCGGCTGTGAATTTCCAGTGAGCTGCGGTCCAAATGTATAATACTGGGATCCATCTTCATAGAGAACATAAGATGGAGAGGCAGCTCAGTCAGGAGGTGGAACAAAAGAATGAGAAGAGCGAGCTGGGGCATCAACTTCATCATTCTGCCCAGAAATTTGTAGAGGTGGCACGAGCTAAAAAGGCCTCCACTGAAGAGAAGTTAATTACTGAGGCTGAGATAAATCCTCATCTAGGGCAAAGGGTCGTAGGACTTCTTCACTCCGTTGAAGAAGAAAATAAAAAGTCACAATCATAAGTCAGCTTAAAGAAGCTCATGAAAAGGCAAAAGCTACTAAAGAGCTTGCCGGTGAGGCCTCTACCAAGGCGATAGCCGACTTCAAAGCTTCTCTTGAGTTTGAAGCTATTGAGTCTGACCTTTACATCATGGGTATCAAAACTGTCATCGAGGAGTTCGAAGAAAAGGCTCCGGATGTTAATATACAATGGCTGAAGGAGGATGTCAAGAAACAAGAAGAAAAGGAGCAAGTATTAAGGGCTTCCAACTCACAAGTCGGAGGTCCTTCAACTGGAGCTAGTGCTTAGTTTTATTTTGTACTAGTGATTAGCACGTACGTTGTACGTCTTATGCATAGCGTAAATATGATGCATAGTCGTAATAATGGAAAAAACTTAAATAGTTGAAATGTTATATATATATATATATATATATATATATATATATATATATATATATATATATATTTAATCTATGTACATAATGTGAGAATATTGAATAAATAGAAATGTAATGTTTTGGTTACAATAACTTTATTTTGTAAATTGTACCTCTCATGTGAAAGATGATTAATTTGTGTAATTTATTCTATAGTAATAAATAATTTTTTAACAATATATGCAATGTTTTATTGAACTAAAATGTAACATTAAAATTACAATAAAATTTCTTTGTATACAATATTTTTTGTTATTTTTATTTTCTACTTTTACCAATACCTTTGTTGTTTGCATTGAAATTCCATGTGAAAGTGTGACATAAAATTTCCCATGAGCTTAAACTACCATTTAACTCCCTGTAAGACCGTTTTTATTTTATGGGCAATTCTGAAATCCTACGTGATATTTATGTTAATGTTGTTATAAATTTTAAATTGATAATTTTTAATGTCTATGATTTGAATTATTTTGCAGTGGAAGGACTTGGATGCCGTCTCGATCAATGTACCAATTAAAAGTTTTTAAATTGTTTATTTTAATAGTTTACGTGAAATTTATGTGATTAATTGTTTTTATTTTCGAAACATGCTATGTTCTATTTTATTGTGTTAAATGGAAAGTTGGGGAAAGTTTAGTGGCAATTGGAGAGTAAATAAAACTTATGGGCTTAATTAAACACAGGAGGAGACATGAGGGAGTAAATTGCAAATTTCAAAAGATTAAACATTAAATTCTATTTCTAACCTAACCTAATGTAAGCCTCGCACTCGGTCTCTCTCTCACTCTCTTGAACCCGTCTCACTTCTCCGCATCTCGCTCTCTCTCGCACTCTCGGTTCCGCCTCCCTCAACCCCTCCCCCGACGCCAACCGCCACACCACCGGCGACCACAACCCGGCCTCCACCACTTTCCAGCCTCGGTGAGCCCTTCCTTTTCCGCAGCAACACGCACACACAGTCACCGCGTACACAGTAGTGCACAAGCTCGTGATTTTACACACGATACACACGAGCACTATGTATTGATATGTGTATATATGTTGAGTGTATTTATTATGAAGATTTCAGATGTGGGTTGTAGGTAAATTTCAAATTTTTAAACTGCTAAAATTCAGATTTGGGGGTAACGTTTATATGTGTGTGTATATAGTTATACATACATATTTATATATTTCATATTTGAAGTTTTTAAGAATTTGTGATTTTAATTGCGTTAGCTTACTGTTTGAACTTAATTGTTAATCTGTGAAGGTTAATTTTGAGATTGAGTAATGTTTATAAATATGTATGTATACATTTGATTCATTTAGTGGAATATATGTGTATGTTTTTATATGCACATGTGTATGTATTGAGAAATTTCAGATTTAGAATTTGTGAAAAATACCTTGTTTAAAATTTTCAAATTTTGATAAATTATGAATTTAAGCTTGTTAGTTTTTGTTCGTGTTTAACTATGAGTGGAAATTTGTAATTTTCTACCTTGGAAAAATTCATGAATGGTTAAAGTTGCTAATAAGAATTTGGTAAATTTTGGTTTAAGTCGATATAGTTATTTGAGTTTGAAATTAAAGGATCAGAAAACTTCCTATAGTATATGTAATTAAATCCCTATTTCGAAGGTGATAATGTATGTGTTGTTCATAGTTGAAGACCACAATTAGGTTAAATTGAGGTTTGATCTCGATTGCAAGTTCTGTTAATATTAGAAGAATGAGACTTGTGATTTTTAAACTAAAAGTTGGAATTTTAATGGAACGTTGTTTTGTAAAGTTTGACTAAGTTATAATTTAGTTTGAGATTCGAGTAAATGGATTAGTACAATTCGTAAGCTGCATGCAATTAAGTCCCTTATTTCAAATATGATTTTGTGTGAACGTGAGTAATAATTGTATAATTACTAGATTTGAGAAAATTGTAAAGTCGTGTACATTTCTCAAACTTGGTTTTGATTTAAGTACCTTAATAGTTAAGCTTATAATGTTGTGTCGAATGGTTTAATCTTCTGCTTTCGATTATGGTTTTATGTGTTTTGGTTATTATGTAAAGTCACGTTTGGGTTAAATTGAAATTTTAATCTCGGTCAATGTTCGATTAGTATTAAAATGAATAACGAACGTGGTTGTGAACTGAGAGTCATATTTATTGATGAATGTGAATAATTAGGACTTTTGGTACATTGACGACACGGGAAGTCGAGGCTCCTCCACTTGCAAATCCAGATGACGGTAAATACTAAGGATGTCAAGTAAGTAAACTTCCCCCCCCCCCCCCTCCCCTATTTTCATCAAGTTGAATGTAAATGTGAAATGTGTAAATGACTGCCTTGTAATCTACTTACTTTGATGAATTTCATTTACGTTATGAAAGTATATGTTATTGAGAAGAATGTTCAAGCATGCACATTATCATGTCATTGCATCATGAAGCATGCATTGACATCGAAAATGGGAAGTCAAATGTTTTTAAATGAAAGAAATGTGTCAAGGTGCAAGTTTGTTCAAAAGTTATGTATCCCAAGTTTTTGAAAGAATGAATGGGTGTACTTCTAGTTCATGAAAGTTGCGAGTGGGAAATGGGGCGCGGGGGACCGGCGTACCCGAATTAAGTCGCTTTGCGACGGAATGTTCAACCGTTTACGGTGGACTGTTAAACCGCTTTGCGGTGGGAAAGTGAATGTTAAACCGCTTTGCGGTGGAAATGTGAATGTTAATCTGGTTCCAAATAAGTAATTGCCCACTGTATTCTGATTGACTAGAAGTTACACCAAGTGAGCTCACGATGGAAATGAAGTGAAAGTTTGAAATGTTTGAATGTTCTGGAAAGTAAAGTAAATGGGGATACATACATGGAATTTTTAAAGCATTCATGTCATAAGCATGCATTCATGCATACAGTTTACTTACTGAGCTTTAGCTCACCCCAATCCCTCCCCATATTTCAGGTGATGAAAGTTAGATGATCAGAGGAGAACACTTGGCGGCTGACTCCGACAGTACCCATCGTCGCCTTAATTAATAAAGTTAAATTTATTCAAGTTATCGTTTAAATTATTTCCTTCATTCATTATTATTGATAATGGTTTGGTTGAAGCTAGTTTTGATTAAGTATGGATAACGTATTAGAGGTTAAATTATTTCTTATTTCACTTGACAATGTCTGTTGATAATTTGGAAAATCTTATGATTGAGGAGTTTGGGAAATGCATGAACTGGTTTTGGAGATGATGAATGTGATTGAGATGTGATGGATGTTTTAAATTTTAAAATGGTTTTTTTGATGTCCCTCTACAGGTTGGCTATGTCCAATTTATAGAGGAGACTCTGCCGAAATTTCTATAAAATCTTATAATAGATAAATGAACATTTTAGTTGGGTAAATGATTTATTTCCGCGTTTAATGTGAATGGAAGTTGACACGCCTAGGTTTTAGACTCTTAAACTTGGGGTGTTACACTCCCATAATTTATAAGTGATAAATATTCATAAATCTCAAGTCTTAATTGTCAATCATACGTTTTGAATATAAAATGCATATTTGATGACTCAATCCACCAAGACGAAGTTTTCAGTATATATGTATAGTTACAAAATGGAGGATGTTACACTCAAAATGCAAGTATATACAGCAAATAGAAGATAACATGATTCAATAATAAATTGGATACAATCATCTGAAACACGAATAAGTTCAAAACCATGGAATCAATTCAAACCTGAACAACGTATACCATTAACTACGTGGTATGATTGACCACTACCAATAATCACGCCATCTGCTCTCCATCCGGCCATCTGTAACCATGCTTAAATAGTTAGCGGGTAATGCCTATTTTTGACACAATAAATATTAGGACTAATAAAAAAGTATAGAATCTAAAGACTATATTTCTAAATAAAAATTACCAAATTTTACAAAGAATAGCCATTATTTTTCAATTACGAAAAAAAGGAAAAAAATATCATATAAACATAAACAATAAAGAAAAATAACGCATAGGCATAACACATTTTTTACTGAAAAATAAATAAAAATTGTAATAATGTGAGAATAATAATATGAAATTTTATTACAACATTGTTAAATGTGATGGTATGTTAATTTAATACCAAATAAATGAAACAGTATAATAATGTGGAATTATAACAATGTAATTCTTAACAATAAATTAATTAATGTAATAAATCTCCCTTACATGATTATAACCAATACAGTGAGTCAACAAACCCATTGTACTCATTTCCTCCACTTCCTTGGGTTATATCCATTTGATCAAATATCTAAATTGCTACTCTAGATGCAACTAAATATTTTTCCATTTATAGTAACGTAAATGTGGCATGCTACCGATGTTATCAACCTCCAAATAAGAAATTTATCTATTATTCTATAAGAGATCTAAAGAAGCACTAAAAAAAGAGTTACTACAAAACAATTTCTTCTATTGTTTCATGGGACAGAAAATCCACTATGAATCAAATTTTCTTGTGAACATAAAGTTGCCAGTAAATATGGCTTCTTTGTCTACACATCAAAACCCATAAATTATCAAATGAGATTTACAAAAATAGCATTCAATTTCTACAGGCTAGAGTCAGTTGAAAAATGTTCTTTCTAGTTTCTAACGGTAAAACAACATTGCAACATTAAATCAGGGAAAACAATCCCCCCCCCCCCCCGTAAAAGACAATGTATCTCAGCATAAGAGGAAACTTTGTGGCCAAAATAAATTCATACTTAAGGATCCAAAAGAAAAACAGTTTCCCCCCCATAAAAGAAAATGTATCCAAGCATAAGTAGAAACTATTGCCAAATGAACCCAAAATAATGAAATGGTTTACACAGAGAGATAACTACTACTAACTGTTAACATGTATATGTGGTGCCAAGTGTTCGACAGGTATAGCATTTTATATAGTCATGTTATATATAACAGGAGAATAATATAATACCTCTATTAAATCTCACTAAAATTTACCTCGAGAAATAATTTTTTGTAGCTAACAATATGTTATCAGACTGGAGATGAGAGCTTACCTGGACCAGGGGTAAAATGGCATCACTTGGATTTGATGAACCATCATCAGAGAAAACATTCCTACAACTCATGTAAACATCATAATATTAATAGATATTAACATGTTATATCTTTAAATGTTCTTAAACCATGGCAAACCAGTATAAGTTTTTAATCTGTTAACTTGTGTAGCATAAAGTGAATTTTTACTGTCCTTTAACTTGAGAAGGACATTTACAAATATATTAATGTTTTGAAAATACGATTTATTCAGATGATTGGTTTCAGTATCCAAAGGTCGGTTGTTCTTCAATATTTTGTAATGAAGAACAAATTTAAAAATATTTTGCAGACATCTACTTACCAAAACCAAAGAAAGGACCCCTACGTTCTTCAATTTTCTAATTGCAAATACCCTGAAGAATAAAATGAGAAAAACATAAAAATATCGAAGAACAACTCCAAAAGACTCGTTGATAATAAAGAGAAATCAGTGAGTCATTTGTATTTCAAATTATTGTATATACAGAGGAGGTGCACAAGTTACCAAGAATAAAATTAATCCTATAACATGTTCTCTTTTTTAATCATAGCCCAAAATGAGATACGCTTGGTAAAGAATCACAAATTTCAACTGTTCTTAGTAGGATTTATGCTACTATTATTTACGTTTTTCCTTTTTTAATGTGGAAAAAATATAAGGAAGAAAGCTACCACCATTCAACATTCTGCTTGGCCGGCGTCAGGCAAGGGGTCTGTCATCACCCCTCATTCTTCATCATACACCATCCCTCTAGCATAGTTCTAGAGTAGACGATCAGCGGGGGTGCAAAATTGGGGATAGCGAGAAAAAGCCAAGAGGGGTGTTCTAGGATTTTCTTCTAGCCTGGAACGATAAGGGGGTTACGAAATTGGGGTGGCGGTAGGAAGAAGACGAAGATGGAGAGGTCGTTTGGTTTCTAGGGTATCAAATGGAGAAGGCGACAGTGGGAGGCGTTGATAGGCAAAAGATGTAGGTGTTTTCCAATCGAGAAGAATAATGGGTTTCTTGGTTTCGAGGGTGTTCATGTTCAAATGAATAGGCGGTGATGGACTATTTCTAAGCAATCGGACGGTGGTGATGGGAAGCGTCGATGAAAGACAACGATGGGAACGATCGGGAGAGTCGTTCTCCATTGGAGAGAAGAGAAACGGGTAGAGATGGATCGTGTAACCTAAGTATTATTTTTTTAATCAAATGTATTTATTGGCGAGAATGGTGTAGGTGGTATAAAGGAAATAAAGTGAGGGAAAAATAGGAAAGTGAAAGATTTTTCCACGTCCATACTTTTTAAGGTAGTTTAAATTTGCCCTTAGATGGCTCCTCTTGTATATTTTTTTGTTAATGTAGTGAAGACCTTTTATTTTCAGCTCGCACATTTTGTATGATTCTAAACATAACATTTAACAATATTAGATTCATTTGAGCTAAACACTCATACATTTTAAGCAATCGATTAAGATTTGCCAAAGTTCTTTTAATCAAAGTCATCTGTTGGGAAAATAAAAACAACGGGATATCTAATCGCAAAAATTAATTTCCTGTGATTTGGATCATCCCATAGTAGGAATTCATTGTTTTATGTATTTGACTAGATTAAATAATTTTGAACAGATAATAGTTTAGTAATCGTTACCCTTGTAGCGTGCTTTGACAATTATCTGTATTGTTCTTGATTCCACAATTTCCAAACCTTCAAGTTTTCCTTGGTGTTCTCCAACAAAGGCTATGCAAGTGTGTGGTCACTTTTCTCTGGGTTTTGGTTACACTAGGGTTAGGATTTTAATCAAGAGAAGAAAATACACACTTCACACTTTAGTGTGTGTCCCGCCCACAAGTGTATTAGGTTAAGAAAAATAGTCTTAGAAGATTATTTATAACTTCTTTACACTCTAAAAACCCTACCAACCCTAATACTATAACCCAGGCCCATTTCTGCACGGTCCAATACAAGTTATATGCCTGTTATATTGAAGCTACCAAGGGAACATGATTGGACTCAATTAAACTAAGCTCCAATAAATTAATTCTGATTTAGTCAACTCTTGACCAATCAAAATAATTTATTAATCACGTTCTATTCCACTAAAAGAACGAAATTGCACTCTTAGTAAAATTGTAATTACTGAAGCAATAACCAATAATTATATCATCTGACTAATCGCTCTTACATGTTACCCCTGTCAATCAACTGGAATATTTGAAGTAAGGTTAAATGACCAAAATACCCTTATCTGAATATTCATAAATTCTCAACTCCCATCTTCTATCTGACAGTTCTATGTAATCACATCACATCATTGAATTCAACAATCACTGTCGAATTACTGAGCTCAGATTTAACTGTCCACTAGAAGAACCAGTGAGATCATGATCATACCTAAAGGTGACGGATTCCATAATACGAATATATGTTCCTCGTTAGTTTACTTTAATTCCCAAAGTACTGAGATATTGACCAACAATTGGATCTCGCCCATTGATACCTCAAAGAACTTCAAGTTAGTAATCGAAGTTCATTATCCGATTAGGATTAAGGTTTCATGTACGATAGTCAAGTGAAATTAAATTTGCATGGTCAATGTCACAAATTAATTTTACGTGGTCCTGTTCAATACATATCAAATGTACTCTCAATTTCATTTTCAAAATCAAAGATAGGTTTTAATGAAATAGAGACGATCAAAATAAATTATCCATATTTATTTTACTGATCGTGAACAATAATTTTAGATCGAATTACAAATTGAATCTTTCTGTGTTTAACAACTTAAACACTCAATTAGTAATATCGAATCGATCTATGGACTAATGCAAGCTCAAAATAATATAATCAAATATTTAAAATAATATTTTATTCCAAAAATGTCACGAGTACAAATAAATTAACTCGACGGGCATACACTTTCCAACATCATCTAGTAAAGCTCGCTAACTGGACTTATTACTTGTAATGAGGATTTAAACTAAACACTTGTAATACTTGAGAAATCTCGTTTACTTCTTGCAGCTTTTAAAAAAGCTCGTAAAAATTTGAGAATTCGAACTTAATATTTAGTTAATCTAAATACTAGAGATCTTCTGGGAACTCTTATTGAGGTCAGGTTTTTTCATCTGATACTCTCATGGGATCAGGTTTTCCTTCCAAATGTGAAGCACTTACACTCCTTGGAGTCCTTTCTCCTCTCGTGAGGATTTTCTGACGATTGAAGCCCAAATCCTCCCATGGGGATCGCTAGACTATTTGTCAGCTGGGCATTTTACTAGACCGTAGTCGGGCTTTGTTCCCTTGTGGAGTTTTAAGGCTGTGACTTAACTCGAGACTTTTGAGGGTCATAGCCGATCTCAGGGAATTTTATTGCAGAGCTTAAGGTCGTAGCCCGAGCTCATGACTTCTGAAGGCCGTAGCCTGGTCCTTGTCAAGCTTAGGGCCGTAGTCGATCTCGAGCTTCTGAAGGCCGTGGTCAATCTGTGTGTTTGAGTTTATTGGTTGTAACTAAAGTAATTCTTGGATTAATTTCCAGCATAATGAACTTTACATTTAACAAAGTAAAGAACAAAGCTTTTATACATCAAAATATGACTTGGTGATCTAATGGTAGTAGATTTTGAGGTGTTCTGCATTCTATGGGTGCAAGAGTGGTATTCCATCTAAAGTTTGGAGCTCGTAAGCCCCTTTTTTAGCACCTTGGTCACCTTGTAAGGTCCTTCCTAATTTGGTGAAAAAGATCCGTCATTGGGTTGCCTTGGATCTAGGAAAACCTTTCGTAGGACAAGAAATGGCATACAACACTCCGATTCTTCATCTCTTAGATAACGTTCTGAGTTAGGTAAGTGAATCTAAAACTGGTTTAGAAATATGGAATAAGTAAGACGAATTATATGCTTCTAATACTGTTCCTAATAAGATTTTTCTATTAGAAAGAGTTTTTGGATTTAAAATGGTCCCCTCCATAGACCTTGAAACAAGTTTAGATGAATTTACTAAAATGACTTTAGATCTAATGAACTATGGATATAAAATTGCTAATGATCAATTAGTTGTAATTTTGGTAAATTTCCTTCTAGAGTCTTTCAAAGAAACTAAAAATGTGATTAAATATGGAAGGGATACCATCACTCTTGTAAATATCACTGCTTCGATTAGGTCTAAAGCTTTAGAGATCAGTTTTGAGGGGAAAGTTGTCTAAAAAGGAATCTGTTTATTTTGTTAAAGGTAAATTCAATAAGCAAGAGTTAATTTCTTTCAACTTTAACAAGAATAAGGGTAAGAAACAGTGGAAAGGAAAGGATAGTGGGAGATATGAGAATAAATGCTTTCACTATGGTAAGAAAGATTGCTACAAGTGGATAAGGAAGTAAGAGGGGTTGCAGGCTTTAGCAATAAATAATGCTTCTTTAGTGCATGATGATGATCAATTGAGGGTGTTAGATGAGTGGAATCAAGACAAGATTCTTGATTCGGGGTGTTCCTACCATATGACTTCCAATAAGGTTTGGTTTAAGACCTATAGAGAGATAAATGAGGTGTATTTAGGGAATGATGAGACTTTTTCTGTGATGGGAATAGATGAAGTTGTGGTTAAGATGTATAACGGGGAAGTTAAAGTCCTAACTAGGATAAGGCATGTACCTGCTTTATCTAAGAATCTAATTTCTTTAAGCACATTGCGTATTTCTAGTTTTTGTTATGAAACAAAGAATGATACTATGTTAGATATAAAGAAAATGTCATTGTGATTCAAGGAATTTTGAGAAATAGACTTTATTACATGCTTGGCACAATGGTTGTTTAGGATTATCCATGCTCACACACAATTCAAATTGATCACACTCATTTGTGGCACAAAAGGTTAGCCCATGTTGGCAACAAATATCCTTGTATTGTTGTTTCTTCTAACGAGATTGTAGGTTTAGCTCCAAATTTACTTGAAAATGAATTTTTGAAGAGTATGGAGTTTGGAATGAACTTAAATAACCAAGAAACGGGTGGTCAAATATATGGAGTTCAAAATCAACAACGAACACATTTAGTTTTTGAGGAAAATCAGCAAGAAATTGATGGAGAAGTTGCTGAAAATGAAGAAATCCATCAAGAAGCTGCCCAGCAAAAGCTTGAATGACTATCAATTAGTCAAGGATGAAGAAAGGAGGTACATAAAACCTAGTCCTAGGAATGATTCCATGAACCTAATAGAGTTTTCTCTTATGGCGAATAGTAAGGAACCTGCAACTTATGAAGAGCCTATTTTGAGTGATAAAGCTAAGGAGTAGGATAGTGCAATGCAAGAGGATATGTCTTCATTGCAAAAAAATCCAACATGGATCTTAATCCCTAGACTGCTAGATCTAGAGGTTATGGAGATTGAAGGCTTCCGAGAGGAATTCCGACTTAAGTGAAGGTATTTCTAAATTAGGTGAAAGTATGGTGTTCGGTATAAGCCAAGGTGAAGGATTGTTGTGATTATTAGCTTATAACCAAACATGCCCTTAAAAAATGTTATCTTGTTTAATGTAAACTTAAGTGACATTTCAGAGATTACATAAATTAATCGGGGAAAAATAAATAAAGGGCTTACAACAATTAAATCGATTGGGGACAGTTTGTTTGTTAGTTGTTGCGTGTATAATGGAATTTTTGGATATTCATAGACTTGTGTGTATATCCTAATCCTAAATATTATAAAAGAAGCTAAGGAATATCACTATTCATAAGGCTTGCAACATGTATGATGTTATAAAGTCATCATATTTTCAACTTAACTTATATCTATTAATTATAATTAACTAAACTTATTATTATTATTATTATTATTATTATTATTATTATTATTATCATCATTATTATCATCATCCTATATAATAATATTATAACTAATATAACTATATTAAAAGAGGCTAAGAGAAAATACTATTCATAAGGCATCATCGATGACATCATACTGATATCAATTGAGGTTTCCTTTTTTCCACATTTACTTATTCATTTGTCTATTATTTTTCTACTATTGTAAAGTACACTTTGGTTTTTATTCTTTCAAATTCAAGACATCTTTATCTTTCATAAGTTCTTAAAATTTGTCATTTAGTCATCAAACTTTTAAACTGTCAATTTTATCATTGAACTTTTCAATTATCAATTTTACCTCCCTAAACTCATGAATTTTATGAAATTATTGCTTTAACACTTATTTATCCTACCCTATCCTTTCATAATCATATCATATCCTTCTTATCCTAACTATATTTCCTAATCCTAATCCTATCCTATCCTAACTTATTTAAAAGAGGGGAAGCCTGGTTACTGTTCATTTACTGTTCCTAAGGCTTACGTCATGGTTCTTACTTTTTTTTTTAAACTTCATTTCCTTATTATCATTCATTCACCAAAGACTCCAGCGCCGCTCCGCAAAATGTAATCACACTCAATCATCAAACCTTAAGCGGCTCCCTCTAACCGCACGCAAGAACCTCAGCGCAGGCATCAAACTCAATCATCAAGTTGTTCTTCATCCTTTTGTTGTGTTAGGAATTTCGACACGTCGATTCCCACTTTAATTTTCCCACAGGATCTTTCGATGTTCAAAATAAAATAAGCAAACAAGAAAATAAATACGAACACAGAAATTTACGTGGTTCGGCAACTTGCCTACGTCCACGGACCCTCGCCAAAGCTTTTCACTATATATTAAATTGTTACAAATATATAGACTTTCTTCTCACCAACCCAATCCCACAGACCACAGAGAAAATACAACAAACGAGCTTTACCACATATAATTTCTACCCTTTGACTTACACTACAAAGAGTTACAAGAAACTTCACAATATGCTAGGCTCACAATTTTCTCTCTTTGATCACAATGTGACACTAATTAGCACTCTCTCATATGTTTGTGATGGTGTATTTCTTCCTTGAATTCCTTCTCTATTTATAGAGAGAATTCTACATGAAAAATTCTCTTAACACCAAAACATCATGATTAGTCAAACTAATCATCATTCCAAGACATCATAATTAGTCAAGACTAATTATCATTCAAAGACATCATAATTAGTCAAAACTAATTATCATTCAAAGACATCATAATTAGTCAAGACTAATTATCATTCAAATACCATAATTAGCTCCACCATCCTTTGTTTCAACTAGGCACTCATTATGTTTCACTAGGCACTTGATTAATTTGGGTCAAATACCCAACAATCTCCACCTTGACACAAATTCGTCCAAGCCAAAACCAAATTCAAATATTGGGTAACAAGCAAGCATTTTTCCACTTTGACAGTCCCATACTCCACCATATGAGTATAATCACTCAGAATTATCAACGAACTCCGAGAATTTCATCGGCCCATGTCGAAACAAAATTGCTGAAATTTATGGTGCAACTCCCATGTTTGGTTCTCCTTGGAAGTTCATCAGCCATCGACATAAAAAAACCACATACCTTGCATCTAAACCAAACCAATGCTGTATGCGAACACAGTACCCGTGCCAGTAAGAACACATCCTCTATCATGGCAACTGGCATCATGCCATGAGAATGTTCCATCTTACTCAGAGTACATCATCACCACCCTCCACCAGGAGAGTCGTATTGTCCTTCGAGCAGTTCGCCGAGTCCGCTCCACCTTTTGGACAATTTCTTCTCACGTGCCCGGATTGACCACAGTTCCAACATGTCACCTTCTTCTTCATGGAGTTCCCTCTCTTCCACTTTTCAGTAACAAGCAAATTATTATTAGATGAATTATCGTCTCCACCTAATCGCCGCTCTTCAGAGATCAACTTACTTGTAACTTCTGCAAAGTCCACCGTTTCCTTCCCGTACATCAAAATCGGTTTGATGTGCTCAAACGTGGATGGAAGAGACCAGATGAGCCTCAACGCTTTATCCTCATCTTCAACTTTGACTCCAATAGATTCCAATTCAGAAACAATCCCGTTAAGAACACTAAGATGGTCAGAGATTTTTGTACCTGCGCTCATTCTCAACGAATGAAACTGTTCCTTCAGATACAAGCGATTTAACAAGTTCTTCGTTTGATACAACTCTTCCAGTTTCTCCCAAAGTTCCTTAGCAGCAGATATCCCATGAATATTTGCAAGAACATTCTTGGCCAAACAAAGTCGTATTGTACTAGCAGCTTTCAAATCCAAATCTTCCCAATCTTCATCAGTCTTCCTGGATTCAATATCTTTTTCTTTGTCAGAACTCTCAGTTGGTTTTCCCTTCAAAGCTTTGTGCAGACCCGCCTGAATCAAGACATCCTTGACTTGTACTTGCCACAAGCCAAAATTGATTCTCCCGTCAAATTTCTCCACATCGTACTTGACAGACATATTTTCTTTTGCTTCAAATTATTTGAACCACCTGTAGTTCTGATACCACTTGTTGGGAATTTCCGACACGTCGATTTCCACTTTACTTTTCCCACAGGATCTTTCGATGTTCAAAATAAAATAAGCAAACAAGAAAATAAATACGAACACAGAAATTTACGTGGTTCAGCAAAATGCCTACGTCCACGGACTCTCGTCAAAGCTTTTCACTATATATTAAATTGTTACAAATATATAGACTTTCACTCACCAACCCAATCCCACAGACCACAGAGAAAATACTACAAACGAGCTTTACCGCATATAATTTCTACCCTTTGACTTACACTACAAAGAGTTACAAGAAACTTCACAATATGCTAGGCTCACAATTTTCTCTCTTTGATCACAATGTGACACTAATTAGCACTCTCTCATATGTTTGTGATGGTGTATTTCTTCCTTGAATTCCTTCTCTATTTATAGAGAGAATTCTACATGAAAAATTCTCTTAACACCAAAACATCATGATTAGTCAAACTAATCATCATTCCAAGACATCATAATTAGTCAAGACTAATTATCATTCAAAGACATCATAATTAGTCAAGACTAATTATCATTCAAATACCATAATTAGCTCCACCATCCTTTATTTTAACTAGACACTCATTATGTTTTACTAGGCACATGATTAATTTGGGTCAAATACCCATGTTGCTCGATTGTCATCATCTCCAATCTTGTTTCGACCGACATACAAATCGAAGACCCGCGCATCAAACTCTCTTCAAAGAAGCTGAAAGGAATGACTTTAGGATAAGGACCATAAGGCGAGTAATTCAAACATAGAAATGGTAATTTTTACTTATTTCGTAGGCCACTATTTAATCCTTCATTATTTTAGAGATCTTTGACGTTTGAATATCATCTCCCAGGTTCTTATGTGCTCTTTTACAATTGGAGCCACGATTTCTTCCACGGTTCTTACTGTCGCAGGTACTTTTTTTTTTTTTGTATTGGATTTGGGTGTTTGCATTTGTGAATCCTCCTAGGTTTTGATGTATATTATGATATATAATGGATGCATTGGTGCCTTTTGTTTATTTTCTTGATTCTTTTGAGTTTTGCAGAGTATTCTGTTGGGTTTTAGTTTGAGACTTGATTCCAACGCTTTACACATATATTTAGTTATAATCTGTTAAGGGGAATTGAGTATGCTTATCAGGGTTTTGTTATTTGCTCACTACAGATCATTTTGAGGCATAATTCATATAAAATCTTATAGTGGGATTTTTTCCTGCTTATATTCTTTTAGAGATAGTAATATCATTACCTTCACCTCTTTAAAATTCTTGAGTCCCAATTATGTAAGACCGAAGCATGAAATTCCAGTTCATTGTTTATTTTCCGATTTGCAGCTTTATTTTTTAAGTTCAGTTATTCATGCAGTTGTACACAGTGTGTACATCGAACATGAATTTGAGTCCACCAGTAGGAATGGAAGCAAAATAAATGTAGGTGCCCCTTATGAAGGACTTTAGAATGATAGATTAATTGACGTTAAATTAATTTAATAATAGTTGAAAATGTTCGTTGCTATTTTGATGGATTTATGCTTATGAAAATTCTGAAAACCTGCTGGTTCATGTTTTTGTCTTTTGTCAACTCATACTATCTGGCTAAGCTTAAAAGAAACTAAACGGTTACTTTATCAAAACATGTTTGGGCATATTTGGATATATTACTTATCTTACATTTATGTAAATAGATGATACTTGATTGAAAGTAAAACTTACCTCACTAACAAAATGTGTTACTTATTCCTACTGCAACACAAAATACTTATTTTTCCTAAACTGAATTATTTACTATTTTACTTATAAGTAAACTCCTTAATCTTAGCGCAACTTGTGTTTTTTTGCTTATCTTAGACATAAACATTAATGTGATTTCTTTTCTTCTTTGAGGTATCTTAATGAGTGAGATGCAAGGAGATTGTAGTAATTTTGTGAAGAATTATGGAATTTAATTGCTCCTCCTTATAAGTTCATTGCTAACCTTTGAATTCAGATTGAATTAATTACAGGGACGCGCAAGGGAAACAATCTGAGACCTTGTTGCACGTTGGTATTGAGTTAAATGTTAAAAATCTTAGGAACTCTCTAAATAGGAAGAAGGTAAAATTTTCTTGGTATTACTTAATTGGCTTGTTTCTCATTATTTAATGTTATCTCTTGAATTGATTATAAATTAAATTTGCAGAACTTCTTTCTGAGACACATAAGCTTCAGATTCAACATTTTAAGTAGGAAACTGAAAATATGCACACTGAAGGAATTGCAATACTTGTTAGTAGACTTTCGTGGCTTTTGTGATGTAGACTTTTGGAGAAGTCATTTTATGAGAAGTGGTTTTTTTGAAGGAATTTGGTTAAAATGAGGAAAATAGTTACGAGTCCACGTGCAAATTTATTTTATTGGGAGAATGTGTTTAAAAATAAGTTTGGGAGAAATTGAGTTTTATAGGATCTTACTAAACAAGGGCTTAATTATGGAAGAGTGATATGTAAATGGTTGAGATGAAACTTTTTTCTATTTTTTTCTTTTTGAAGTACCCAGTATTAATTTCATTTCATTTGAAATAGAGAGCCTCTGTTTGATTTACATTATTTGTAGAAAAAAGTGTTTTGAATGGTTATCTATGTGATATTGTATGGTTGGAAATGGAAGAAAAGTTTTGGGCTTATGTGTAGGATGTTATTAAAATTGAGTACTGTAGAAAAAAAGAAATTTTTAATGGGGATCGAACGGAGGCTTATTTTAACTACTATTTTTTTTTTTTTTTTTAAATCATAGAAAGTAACAGAATGCATGGAGGAATATGCTCTCTAGCAACAAAAAAATCCAATGATGCTAAATGTGCTTGATTATGAGGCTTTAATGATAGTACTTGAAATGAAAGTGGATGCTTCTTACTACTACTACTCAGAACTTTGATGGTGTACTGTGCATAGTTTAGAATGTTAAAAATAAAATATAATATATAGTTCTAAATCCTTGGTAAAACAATTAAATATATAAACGAATAATAATGCAAATATCTGACTGTATCCAAAATTGAATCGCCTTGGTTAAGAGAAAGTGCAATACAATTAGTCTGTAGTTTGAGTTGTGATAATAGAACAAATTCACCTTTGTGTATTTATTTACTGGAAAACAAAGTTCTATCAGATATTAAGAGTGATTCATGAGTGCAATTTGCAGTGAAGAATAATGGTGTCTTTGATTCAAAATGCGATAACGATGGTGCAAAATTTTCGTGTCACATTCACATCTTTTGGCTTCAATATCCCATTATCCTGTATAATCTGTTACCATATTCCCTAGAGGATAGTTGCTTTATGTTCTTAAATGCATTGGATGTCCATACATGTAGAGAGCACTTTTGGATTTTGCATTTAACCAAGTCATTTATAAGTTATGAAATTTTTTGAATTCTGAATTCTCCTAGGCGATGGTCTCTTTTCTAGGCTCAATTGGATTCTGTTTCATCTTCAAAAAGCCAACACCCAATTGCAGGAAATGGCTTACGTCAGGGTGAAGCTGCAAGCATGGGGTCTCATTTTTGTTCCAGCTCTACTCCTGTGGGGTATTATGCATTACAGAGAGATAAGTTCCTTGAGAGACCCTGCCAGCCAAAATGTCAATTCTATATGTAAACCGAGGACTACAAATTTGGTGCAGCGTGTAAATCATCATCCCCGAGACAGATATATCCTTATTCCAAACTGTCTTAAGTCCATTTGGACTTCCTTTGAGGCTGATTAGTAATCTTGGCAATTTTATTAACCACCTTTACACAATTTACCAAAAGCCATCTTAAGTCCATTTGGACATCCTTTGAGGCTGATTAGTAATCTTGGCAATTTTATTAACCAACTGTACACAATTTACCAAAAGCCAACAATCATTCAATCTTACCAGCATATTTGGCAGTTCAGGAAATTCTTATTGAAAGGGAAGCTTCTTTTTGCTGTGATGATTCGAAACAACAAATATCACATTATAAATATTGAGCATCTGATTACAGTTTATATTTCACACCGAAGAGAAATTTCTGCTATGTTATACTAAGATCCCTTATCAATCATGAAGAATATATTTTTATTCTATATAAAGTTCAATACATAGTTTCTATTCAAACTTCTAAATGTTTTGTATCTTCATTTCAATGTTTTCTTGAAGATAAATGTTATTTTCACATTATAGACTTGTTTTCATGAACCCTCAACATCTTCTGCCATAATTGTTTTACCTGCTTTTTGTTTCCAATTTTCATTTGATCTCTTGCAGTTCATAATGCCCCTTGAACAGCGTCCACATGATAATGAGCCACATAGAGAACTCTTTTTTTTTTTTGGGCTCTAGCTCAAAGTTCAAATCTTGAAATGGCTTACTCAAGAATTTCTCTGTATTACATGTATAGGCAGGTATTAATAGCTCAACATCGCACCACATGATGTCTGGGATCGTGCAACGCACGACGTACCACTAGTATTTTAAATTAAAAGAGGTTAAGAAAAAATATTATTCATATACTTTTATTCATAAGGCATAATCAATGACATCATAATGACATCAATTAAGGTTTCTTTATTCCACATTTACTATTTCATTTATCTATTATTTTTCTACTATTATAAGCTACACTTTGGCCCTTGTTCTTTCAAATTCAAGAAATCTTTATCTTTCATAAGTTCCTGAAATTTGTCATTTAGTCATCAAAATTTTCAATTGTCAAATTTATCATTAGTCATCGAACATTTTATTTGTCAATTTGATCTCCCTAAACTCATGAATTTTATGAAGAATAAAAAAAGACGTAATAGCAAGATTTTAATATCAATGTGAAGATTTCGCACATTATTTAATTCATATTTTCATTATTTTTGTAAGATTTTATATGTTTTCGTATTACATCTGAATCCTAAATAATCAACTAGATTAAATAATGATTTATAGATGTTCTGATTTAAAACATTTTTTTTTAGTTAAGGTGTAATATATTTATTAACATAACCCTCTTTTTTGTTTTTTTCTTCATCTTTACAATCTTCTTACCCTTTGACACTATTATATACAAAATTATTACCGTATTTCGTGCATCGCACTAGCCACCACTAGTTGTTACAAAAAGTAGGGTTTTATGGTAAAAGGGCAATAATTCTTTCTTGAAAAAAAATAATAAGTCTCTCACAGATAGACTCTCTCTCTCTCTCTCTCTCTCTTTTTTACCAAAAATGGGTCCTCTCAACTTTCATCATCGGAAATTTCTCTTCCATCTTCTACTAGCCTTGATTGTGCACAAGAAAGATATAACTTTCTGGATAACTTTTGGGACTTTTTACATAGAGAGGTAGAGCTAGTTGAGATAAGTAAGGCTATGGTTTTGTTTTTTGGTTTTCTCAATAGGAGGCTGTAAGCCTACAATTCTTCTAGTTGAAGTCTGTGTCGAATTCGGGTTCTATTGTGTTCTTAACATTCTTGGAGTTTTTTACTAGTTTGAATCACATTTGGTGTGAATATTTTTGTGAGGTATACGGATTTCCTACAACTTTCAAAGCATCAACGTTACCATCCTCAGTAAGACTCGTTTTCCTTCGCCATCACTCTGTACAACGGTGGATTCAGCAAGAAAGAAATTAAAAAGTAAAAAGAGTGGCCTGGCTTCTAGCTAATGTGCGAGATTGAAGAGAGAGGAGTGTTGCGTGTTGAGTAATGACTGGTGAGAGAAGGTTGTGTGTTGAATTGGATGTGCAGTATATTATGGGCTCAAAAATATGTATAAATAAAATAGAAAATGAAAATAGAAAATGAAAACACTACACAAAAAAATGGACGACAAATAATGAATAGTGCTACCACACTCACTCTTATAACATAGGTAAGATATTCTTGATGTCAGAATATATTAGAATATATTATACCATAAATTTTATATATTTTGTATATTATATTTATAGCATAGCGAATATTCTGTAATCTGTATATATGGTAGCTAGCTCCGTTCTCCTCTTATAAAAGAGTCGAACCCTTGTAAAGTTTCATATATTTGAATATACAAGTTTATTATTTTCTCTGGTTCCTTATTCGTAACATGGTATCAGAGCCTTGAAACTTGTGTATTCGCTGTGAAAAATCAATTTGGAGTTCAAAATTCTGAAGAAAATTCGGAATTGTCGAAAATCTGTGAAAATAAAGATATGTCCGAGCCATTTTGAAGGACTTCCCGACGTGCGAAGTCAAATCTGAGACCACAGGTCAACTTCTGACGACGAGACGATCAACGGGAATCGACGCATGTCACCGGCAGCAACTTCACTCTCCGGGGTGTGGGTGAGAGTGGGAGAAATCGTCGATTCGGTTGACGGCCCGTGTGGGGTCATTCTGGAGAGATCTTTTCTGCGACGTGATCTTCAGGAGATTTCTAACCTTTCAATGTGATTATTTTGAATTTTGGAGGTCTGGGCAGTATTTTGTAGTTCGGAGCAGATTCCTCGTGCTTTCGTTTGACTTTGTTCTTTGTTGTTTTTTTTTTTTTTTTCGTTCACCTATGGCTTCTGCTAATGATATCAATATCACTCGTCCTATTGATATTATTTGGATGGCACCAACTACAATATCTGGTCTCAGCAGATGTCGGTCTACCTTATTGGTCGTCGTTTTTGGAATTTTGTGACCGAAAAGAAAACTGAACCAAAGAAAGAGGAAAGTGAATCTCAGTCGGAGTTTGATGAACGTCTTGAGGTATGGGAGGCCACTCACTGTAAAATTTTGCCGGGGTTCATTAATACATCTTGTCCTTTGATTCAGAGTCTTCTTTCGAAGTTTCGAAATGCCAAACTTGCTTTGGATTTTTTTGGAAAATTGATGCAATTGCTCTAGTGATGCTGCCCTGCAGTTTCAGTTGGAGTCCAAGTTGTATCAGGAGCATCACGATCCTGGTCAATCTATTGCTGATTTTCACTCTCAGGTCAGCAGTCTTTGAGATCAGTTGTCTCAGGCTAATCCATATTTTTCGGATGATGATTCTGCCAAACTCTTCTCTGATTATCGAGAGCGTAGACAGTTCATTCATTTCATGATGCATATCTGAGATGAGTTTGAAAACACCAGAGCCTCGTTACTTCATCGCTCCCCACGACAACTCTCAACGTTGCCCTTACTGAGCTCATATATGAGGAGACATGACAACAAACTCATCGAACTCAGTTTACTGATTTGGTTATGTCTGTCACACCTAGTACTGCTCCTCTAGTAGCAGCAATCTCTTCTTTCAGGCCACGTCGATTTGTTGGTAAATGTCATTATTGTAAGGAAGAAGGTCATTGAATTTCCGATTGTCTCGAGAAAAAGGCTAAGGACACGAGATATGCTCAAAAAGCAAAGGCCTCTACCCCCAAGTATGCTGTGGTGTCGACTAGTTCACCAGTTTCTAAATCTTCTCATGTACCCACTACATCTCTTACTGCAGCTGGCCTTGAGGCGCTGGTTCACCAGGTTTTGTCCGATACATCCATTGCCTTGATCGTCCCTTCAGGTATATCTTCCTTTTGGTTTATTGACTCACCTTGTTACAACCACATGACTCCTGACTTCTCTTTATTTTCTGAGGAGAAATCTGAAAGTAATGTCTTACCCATTTACACTGCTGATGGTTCCCATATGCTTGTTAGTCATGTTGGTTCCATCTCTACTTCCGCTCATTCTATTCTCGATACATTTCTTGTGCCAAAATTATCACTCAATCTTCTTTCTGTTGGACAACTTCTTGAACTTGGACTTATCTTAACATTTTCTAATAAAGGGTGTGATGTGCAGGATCAAAAGACGGGTCGGCTGGTTAGGACAGGGCATAAAATTGGTCGTCTATTTGAGCTTTCATCCTTGCAAATTCTCGGTTAATGTTTTGTCCCACTTTTTGCAACTGCTATTTCTTCCAGTGTTTGGCATTCTCGCATTGGTCATACATCTTTTTCCCGTGTTAAGTCATTAGTGTCTAATGGTCATCTAGGCAATGTCAGTATTGATACTTTTGATTGTGTTTCCTGTCAATTGGGAAAACAAAAAGCTTTATCTTTCAATAATATTGATTCTTTATCTTCTGCACCTTTTGATCTTCACTCTGATATATGGGGACCTGCACCTACTCCTACCAAAAGGGGATCTCGTTATTTCATTATATTTATTGATGATTATTCTCGCTATGCTTGGATCTATCTTCTACGTAATAGATCTAAGTTACTCACAGTTTTTCGTGAATTTAAAGAGATAATTAAAACTCAATTTGATCGCACTATCAAAGTCTTTCGCTCCGAAAATGCTATGGAATATAAATCCATTTCCTTTCTTGACACTCTTAAAGAGGATGGTATTCTTCTCCATCATTCATGTCCATATACCTCCCAGCAGAATGGTTGTGCAAAACGCAAACATCTTCATGTGCTTGATAATGTACGATCTCTGCTACTCTCAGCCTTACTCCTTGACTCTTTTTGGGGAGAAGCTGCTCTCACAGCTGTATATACGATCAATCTAGTCCCCTCCCAGACCATATCTAATCGGTCTACTTATGAGCTCCTTTATGAAAAGGTACCAAATTATTCTCTATTAAAATTTTTTGGTTGTGTCTGACTTGTCCTACTTCCACCTCATGAGCGTACCAAATTTGAACCAGGTTCTCATCTCTGTTGTTTCCTTGGTTATGGCATTGAACACAAAGGTTATCGATGTTATGACCCTGTCGCTAATCGAATTTGCATCTCTCGTTATGTTTAGTTTTGGGAACACAAGCCCTTCACCACTATACACTCTTTTCCATCACAATCTCAGTCTCCGTCTACTATCTTTTCTGATCCCAATGTAGAATTTGCTTTAGTGTCTGATACAAGTGTCGAAAGCTCATCCAGTGACAAGTCATCACTTGTTCCTCCCGAGTCTGCACCGTCTGCTGATCCTATTATTGCTTCCGACTCCACTACCAATCCAGAAAATCGTCGATCTACTAGAGTAAGAACCTTTCCTACTCATCTTAGTGATTATCATTGTTATTGTACTATTGCCACTCTTCATGAACCTCGCACTTATCGCGAGGCTAGTTCTGACCCTTTTTGGCAAAAAGCTATGTCTGATGAACTACAGGCTCTCCTCAATACTCATACATGGGAACTGGTTGATTTTCCTCCTAGTAAGTCTGCAGTAGGATGTAAGTGGGTATACAAGATTAAGATACGGGCTGATGGGTCAGTTGAGCGTTACAAAGCTTGACTCATGGCACGAGGTTTCACTCAGGAGTATGGTATTGACTATGAGGAGACTTTTGTACCTGTCGCTCGCCTTACTTCTTTTCGTTGTTTACTTGCAGTCGCAGTTGCTCGGCACTGGAAACTATTTCAAATGGATGTTAAGAATGCATTTCTTAACGGTGATCTAGATGAAGCTCAAACCTCCTCCAGGATTTGAGCATCCCCCTCAGAAGGTTTGTCGCCTTCATTAGGCACTTTATGGTCTCTAGAAGTCTCTTCACTCTTGGTTTTCCAAGTTCAGTTCTGTGTTGGCTCAGCAAGGCTTTACTCTAGTGCATATGATTCCACTCTATTTATTCGACGGTCTGAATCTAGTATTGTCCTCCTTCTACTTTATGTTGATGATATGGTTATCACGGGTGATGATCTTCATGGCATCCAGGCACTTCAGCAGTTTCTTAGTCACCAGTTCAAAATAAAGGATTTGGGTTTGCTCAGTTATTTCTTGGGTCTAGAGGTCTCAACCTGCTCAGATGGTTATTATCTTTCACAGGCTAAGTATACGTCTGAGCTGTTATCGCGTGCTAAACTGACAGATAATAAGCTCGTACATAGCCCTTTAGATAGAAATGTCAAGCTTCTTCCGGGCGACAGAACACTCTTGATTGATGCCACTCTTTATCAGCAGTTGGTTGGTAGTCTCATTACCTGGTGTGACTCGTCCTGATATCTCTTATGCAGTTGCCTTGGTTAGTCAGTTTATGCATTTTCGTCGTTCCACTCATTATACTGCTGTTCTTCGGATCCTTCGATATGTAAATGGGACTTTATTTCATGGGATTCACTTTTCTGCCTACTCTCCATTGACTCTCTAGGCATATTCTAACGCTGATTGGGCAAGAGATCCTACCGATCGTCGCTCTACTACTGGCTATTGTTCCTTCTTGGAACGTCTCTTATCTCTTGGAGAAGTAAGAAACAGTCAGTTGTCTCTCGCTCTAGTACAGAATCAGAATAATGAGCCCTGGCTGACACCACATCTAAATTGTTATGGATTCAATGGTTACTCAAGGATATGGCCGTTTCCTTTACTGACAGCTCTTCTCTCCATCGTGAAAATACTAGTACTATACAGATTTTCCATAATGATGTCTTTCATGAGCGCACGAAGCACATTGAGATAGATTGTCATTTCATTCGACATCATGTCAAGCAATAAGCTTTTCAGTTGCATCATGTTTCTTCTGATGATCAATTTATTGACATGTTTACCAAGGTACATCCCCCTAGACGTCATCGTGATTTGGTTTGCAAACTAAAGCTGGCATCTTCGCACCCATCTTCAGTTTGAGGGGGGAGGGGGTGTTAGAATATATTAGAATATATTATACCATATATTTTATATATTATATAATAAGTTCCGGAGTGGCTCAACGAACGTTGACCCGTTGCACGTGCCCGTAGGACCAATAACGAGACAAAGAGCCAAAAGAATCAAGCAGGCAATGCAAGGATTTATGCAAGCGTGGATGGACGAGTGTTTGAGTGCAAAGACCTCATTTACGTTGCATAGAAAAGTGGAAGAGGAACCAAAGTTGTTACTATGCATTTGGATCAAAGAAGAACAAGAAATTGAGGCAGAAGCATTCTCACGGCCGTAACCCTACTTTTACGACCGTAAAATCATGTTGGAGAAATTTGGACAGAAAGGCCATTACGGCCGTAACATATCATCTTACGGCCGTAACTGAAGTAGAAGAACTCACGGCCGTAATCAAATTCTCACGACCGTAACCAAAATTTGTAACTTTTAATTTTGTTCAAAAGGTCGCTTACGGCCGTAAAATAAATTGTCACGACCGTAACATATGTTTTGCTTTTTAGTCCGTAAGTCACTTACGGCCGTAAACTTAAAAGTTACAGCCGTAACTTAGGCGGCGTATTTTTAACCTAGTTTCAGCGTTTAGTTTATTTGCAATTCTAGTTTATTTAGGTTGCTTTATTTTGTTAGCCTATTTATATGGCTTTATTCAGCATTGTAAAAACAACTTTTATTCTTGAGATTAATGATATTGAAGGTGAGATATTCCCTTAATTTTCTTCTTGTTCTCGTTGAACAAATTTGAACTTATAAAAGGATTTGACAACCTTTGTGGCGTTCCCCCTTTGTGGTTCTTATCTCCCCATCGTAACGGGTTTTGGGTTTAATATACCCATAGTTCTTGCGTCGTGAGGTCGGGGTTGCATTTTTATCGTCTACTATCTTGGATTTTAGAGCTTTCCGGCATTTAATTCCGCGTGTTCTTGGTGATCCCCGTATCGGATCACATCATCTGGTATCAGAGCCTGTCTCTAAATCCAAGTATTTAGTATTCCAGTTCTTTTTCTTTTATTTCCAGTTATTATTCATTCAAAAAAAATTCATTCCAATTCTTGTTTCTTGAAATTCGTCAGAAATTCAAGATTTGCCAATTTCTGTTTCTTGTTTTTGATTATTCTTGTTGAGTAGCCAAAAAAAAAAAAAAAAAATTCCAAAAATTACAAAAAAAAAAGGTACTGTTGATTTGAACAAGAATCAAGAAAATTTTTCCAAGATAATTCAAGAAATCTTTTCTTAGAAAATAAGGTTTGGAAAATCTTTCCAACAATTCTTGTTTCCATTAAATTCCTTATTCCATAAAACTTCTTCTTGCAATAAAATTCTTGTTTCCATAATTCCTTCGTCAAATTTCTTGATCCCAATATTTTCCATCAACTTTCCTTATTTGCACTTTGGGATTTATTTCACAAGGACCAAATCCGTGACTACTTTGGTGGGTTCTTTGAGAACGTGGGAAAAAGGGAATAGAGAGGAAAAAAGCAGCGTGGTGAGATTAATAAAGGGAAATAGCCAAATTGAGTGATACAGGAGCGATAAAACACATGAGGATCTTTATTTAATTTTTTTCTCTTTTATATAATACTAACCATGTCACAGAAGGAAGCTTCATCGACGGAAAATGATCTTCAAGATTTTAAAATGCTTGCAATGATGGAGGAACAGTTTGCAAAATTGGAGGCTAGGTTGGATGCAAAGTTTGAAGCAAAATTTGGTCCACAATCCGGCGTGAATGTGGAAAAAGCTAATAATCCGGGGGAGACACGTGGTGCGGGAGTTGCTCAACCACGTCAGGAACAACCGTGCAATTTCCCTAATTTGTGGAGACCACTAAGGTATGAATTCAACCCACAATATAGAGCTAGGAATGAGCGTGTTGAGGTTGTTGATAGTGATGAAGATAGTGGTGAATTGTCTGTTACTAGTGTTGGTAGGAGACGAGATCGGGGAGAAAGACGTGATAGGGGATATAGGCGTGATCGTAGGGATGATGTAGATGGACATGTTGGTAATATAAAAATGTCCATTCCCTCGTTTCAAGGTAAAAGTAATCTGGAGGTTTATTTTGAATGGGAAAAGAGGGTAGAGTTGATTTTCGATTGTCATAATTATTCCGAGTCTAAAAAGGTTAAATTGGCAGTCATAGAATTTACTGATTATGCTATAGTATGGTGGGATCAATTGGTTACTAGTAAAAGGAGGAATGGGGAGAGGCCTATTGAAACTTGGGATGAGTTGAAGGCCCTTATGAGAAAACGATTTGTGCCTGGACATTACTATAGGGATCTCTACCAAAAACTACAAACCCTTTCCCAAGGTAGTAAGAGTGTGGAGGACTACCATAGGGAGATGGAGGTTGCCATGATTAGGGAAAATATAGAGGAAGACCCGGAGACAACCATGACTAGGTTTCTAAATGGTTTAAATCGAGATATTGCTAATGTTATTGAATTGCAGCATTATATCGATTTGGAGGAGATGCTTCACATGGCCATGAAAGTGGAGCGACAATTAAAAAGGAAGGGAACTTCAAAATTCTCTACAAGTTCCAATTCTTTTGGTAAGTCTACATGGAGCGGGACTTCTAAAAATGATGGGATTGTGCAGAAAAATAAATTTGAGGCACCGAAAGGAAAAATAGAGCCACCCAACAAAGGTAAAATTGCTTTTGATTCTCAAACTCCTAGGACTAGAGATATTCGTTGTTTTAAATGTTCCGGCTTAGGACATATTTCTTCCCAATGTCCAAATAAACGAATATTGGTTATGCGTGACGGGGTATTAAGTTCAGAGGATGAGAAATAGGGAGAAGTGGAGGATGAGTATAAGGATATGCCAGCTCTAGAGGATGTTAGTGAAAATGATGATGGGGACTATGCAGTAGCTAAATCACTTGTCACTAGGAGAGCCCTTAGTACTCAAGTTAAGGTGGAAGAGTCGGGTGAGCAGCGAGAAAATATATTTCATACTAGGTGCTTTGTGAATAACAAGGTGTGTAGTTTGATAATAGATGGTGGTAGTTGTGCGAACGCTGCTAGCACTACTCTAGTAGAGAAATTGTGCCTACCTATACTAAAACACCCTAGGCCATATAAGCTACAGTGGTTAAATGAATCGGGTGAGATTAAGGTGAATAAACAAGTAGTAGTTGATTTGGAGATTGGGAAGTATGAAGATAGCGTGGTTTGTGATGTGGTAACAATGCATGCGGGGCACATCTTGTTGGGCACGCCATGGCAATTCGATAGGAAGGTTATTCATGATGGTTTTAAAAATAGGTATACCTTCACTAAGGATGGGGAAAATATCAAACTAATGCCTTTATCACCTCAACAGGTCTATGAAGACCAACTTAAATTAAAAAGTGAGGAAGAGAGAAAGAGGGTCGGGACCACGTTCCCGGAAAAAGGAGAGTTGAGTGAATAGAAGAGGGTTGGGACCACGATCCCGGAAAAAGGAGAGGTGTGTGAAAAACCGAGAGTTGGGACCACTATCCTAGAAAAAGGAGAGGGTGTGAAGAGTGCCAGTAAAAATAAAAGAGAGAAAACAAAGATGATGTGATCCGATACAGGGATCACCAAGAACACAAGGAATTAAACGCCGGAAAGCTCTAAAATCCAAGATGGTAGACTGTAACAATGCAACCCCGACCTCACGACGCAAGAACTATGGGTATATTAAACCCAAAACCCGTTACGATGCGGAGATAAGAACCAAAAATGGGGAACGTCACAAAGGTTGTCAAATCCTTTGATAAGTTCAATTTGTTCGACGAGAACACGAAGAAATTAAGGGAATATCTCACCTTCAATATCATTAATCTCAAGAATAATAGTTGTGTTTTACAATGCTTAATAAAGCCATATATATAGGCTAACAAAATAAAGAAACCTAAATAAACTAGAATTCAAACTAACCTAAAACGCCTAAACTAGGTTTAATTTACGGCGCCCAGTTACGGCCGTGACTTATGAGTTTACGGCCGTAAGAATGCTACGGATTAAAAATTAAAAACATATGTTACGGCCGTTACAAATTTATATACGGCCGTAATCGACTCTCTGAATAAAAATATAAAAACTACTAAGCTTTATTTACGGCCGTGATGATGTCCTTTACGGCCGTGAGTCCTCTTCTGCATAATTTTTGTCTTGATAATATTACGGCCGTGAGATCATGGTTCACGGCCGTGACTGCCTTTCTGCACAAATTTAGCCAAGATGAATTACGGCCGTGAAAGAGGTGTTATTGCCGTGATTCTACTTCTACCTTATTTTCTTGTTCTTCTTTGATCCAAATGCATTGTAATAACCTTGACTCTTCTTCCACTTTGTTATGCAATGTAAACGAGGTCTTTGCACTCGAACACTCATCCATCCACGCTTGCATGAATCCTTGCGTTGTCTGCTTGATTCTTTTGGCTCTTTGCCTCGTTATTGGTCCTACAGGCACGTGCAACGGGTCAACGCTCGTTGAGCCACTCCGGAACTCATCAAAAGGTGAGCTTCTACGCAAAACAGAGTGATATCACCAAAGCTATTTCTGCAAATAAACCAGTGATTTTACTCATGTATAAGGAAACTCTCCTTGTACTTGATGAAGCTAACCACTCCCTCCCCAGTTTAGCTGTGTCTCTTTTGCAGGAATTTGCAGATTTATTTCCCGAGGAGATTCCTAGTGGGCTGCCGCCAATTCGAGGGATTGAACACCAGATTGACTTCGTGCCAGGAGCAGGCATTCCAAACAGGCCAGCTTATAGGAGCAATCGCAAAGAGACCAAAGAGCTACAAAAGCATGTTTAAGAGCTGTTGAAAAAAGGCTATGTTAGGGAAAGCATGAGCCCATGTGCAGTACCTGTTTTGTTGGTGCCAAAAAAAGATGGGACTTGGAGGATGTGCGTGGATTGTAGAGCAGTCAACAATATTACGGTAAAGTATCGTCATCCCATACCTAGACTTGATGACATGCTTGATGAACTATATGGTGCTTGTATGTTTAGCAAAATAGACCTTAAGAGTGGTTATCACCAAATTCGAATGAAAGAAGGTGATAAATGGAAAATCGCCTTCAAAACCAAATATGGTTTATATGAATGGATGGTTATGTCATTCGGCCTCTCAAATGCACCTAGTACTTTTATGAGACTAATGAACCATGTTTTACGTACTTACATTGGTAAATTTGTTGTGGTATACTTTGATGACATTTTGGTATATAGTAAGAACTTAGGTGATCACATTGAGCATTTAAGATCTGTTTTGGAAGTTTTGAAAACTGAAAAACTATATGCTAATTTTAAAAAGTGTACTTTTTGTATGAAAAAGGTAATTTTTCTTGGGTTTGTTGTTAGTGCTAATGGTGTAGAGGTAGATGAGGAGAAAATTCGTGCTATTAAAGAATGGCCAACTCCCAAAAGTATTACGGAGGTTAGGAGCTTCCACGGTTTGGCTGGGTTTTATAGAAGGTTTGTTAAAGATTTTAGTACACTTGCAGCACCACTCACAGAAATAGTCAAGAAAAGCGTAGGATTCCATTGGGGGGAAGTACAAGAAAATGCTTTTAAAATGCTTAAGGATAGGTTATGTTCTGCACCGGTTTTAGGTTTACCTAACTTTAACCAAACCTTTGAGATTGAATGTGATGCATCAGGAATAGGTATTGGAGCTGTTCTTATGCAGGAAAAAAGGCCGATTGCATTTTTCAGTGAAAAGCTGAGTGGGGCAGTTTTGAATTATCCTACCTACGACAAGGAGCTTTATGCTCTTGTTCGTGCCTTGGAAACATGGCATTACTATCTGTGGCCAAAGGAATTCGTCATACACATTGACCACGAGTTACTGAAACACCTCAAGGGACAAGGTAAGCTAAACAAAAGACACGCCCGTTGGATGGAATTCATTGAGACTTTTCCATATGTCATTCTCTATAAGCAAGGTAAGGAGAATGTGGTAGCAGATGCCCTTTCTCGCAGGTACGTACTTCTAAACTCTTTAAATGCGAAGTTGCTTGGGTTTGAATATATAAGAGGTATGTATGCTAATGACCCAGATTTTTCTACCATTTATGCTTCATGTGAAAAGGGTGCAATTGATAAATTTTATAGGCACGATGGCTATTTATTTAGAGAAAGTAAATTTTGCGTGCCTAATTGTTCTATGCGTGAATTGCTAGTGCGTGAGGCTCATGGTGGGGGGTTAATGAGACACTTTGGTGTAATTAAGACTTTAGAAACTTTACAAGAGCACTTTTATTGGCCTAAAATGAAAAGGGATGTTCACCATATTTGTGAAAGGTGCATAACTTGTAAACAATCTAAGTCTAGGGTCTTACCACAAGATTTGTATACACCTTTGCCCGTACCTATAGAACCTTGGGTAGATATATCTATGGATTTTGTGTTAGTTTTGCCTAGGACAAAAAAAGGTAGAGACTCGATATTTGTGGTGGTAGACAGATTTAGCAAAATGAAGCATTTTATTCCTTGCAATAAAACTGATGAAGCAACAAACATAGCTGACCTATTCTTTAGGGAAGTTGTAAGACTCCATGGGGTACCTAGGAGTATTGTGTCTGATAGGGATGTTAAGTTCCTAAGCTACTTTTGGAAAGTCTTGTGGGGGAAGATGGATACTAAATTGTTATTTTCTACTACATGTCACCCACAAACTGATGGTCAAACGGAGGTAGTTAATAGGATATTAAACCAACTTTTGCGCACTATAATAAATAAGAATTTAAAAAGTTGGGAGGACTGTTTACCATTTGTGGAATTTTACTTATAATCGATCTGTGCATTCTACTACTTCATGTTCACCTTTTGAAGTTGTTTATGGTTTCAACCCGCTAACTCCTCTTAATTTAATTCCTTTACCTGTAGATGAAAGGAGCAGTTTGGACGGGGCGAAAAAGGCTAAGCTTGTGAAAGAACTTCATGAGAAGGTGAAAGGGCAAATTGAAAAGAAAAATGGGCGTTATGCGACTCATGCCAACAAAGGTAGGAGGCAAGTGACGTTCGAACCGGGTGATTGGGTGTGGGTGCACTTGCGAAAGGAGCGATTCCCAACCCAACGGAAGTCTAAGTTGCAGCCAAGAGGCGAAGGACCTTTTCAGATCCTTGAAAAGATAAATGAGAATGCATATAAGCTCGATCTTCCAGGTGAGTATAATGTGTCTGCTTCTTTTAATGTTGCTGATCTTTCTCTGTTTGATGCAGGTGATGATTCGAGGACGAATCATTTTCAACAGTAAGGGGATGATGAGTTCCGGAGTGGCTCGACGAACGTTGACCCGTTGCACGTGCCCGTAGGACCAATAACGAGACAAAGAGCCAAAAGAATCAAGCAGGCAATGCAAGGATTTATGCAAGCGTGGATGGACGAGTGTTCGAGTGCAAAGACCTCATTTACGTTACATAGCAAAGTGGAAGAGGAACCAAAGTTGTTACTATGCATTTGGATCAAAGAACAACAAGAAATTGAGGCAGAAGCATTCTCACGACAGTAACCCTACTTTTACGGCCGTAAAATCATGTTGGCGAAATTTGGACAGAAAGGCCATTATGGCCATAACATATCATCTTACGGCCGCAACTGAAGTAGAAGAACTCACGGTCGTAACCAGAATTTGTAACTTTTAATTTTGTTCAGAAGATCGCTTACGGCCGTAAAATAAATTGTCACGACCGTAACATATGTTTTGCTTTTTAGTCCGTAAGTCACTTACGGCCATAAACTTAAAAGTTACGGCCGTAACTTAGGCGGCGTATTTTTAACCTAGTTTCAGCGTTTAGTTTATTTGCAATTCTAGTTTATTTAGATTGCTTTATTTTGTTAGCCTATTTATATGACTTTATTCAGCATTGTAAAAACAACTTTTATTCTTGAGATTAATGATATTGAAGGTGAGATATTCCCTTAATTTTCTTCTTGTTCTCGTTGAACAAATTTGAACTTATCAAAGGATTTGACAACCTTTGTGGCGTTCCCCCTTTGTAATTCTTATCTCCGCATCGTAACGGGTTTTGAGTTTAATATACCCATAGTTTTTGCGTCGTGAGGTCGGAGTTGCATTGTTATCGTCTACTAATTGGATTTTAGAGCTTTCCGGTGTTTAATTCCGCGTGTTCTTGGTGATCCCCATATCGGATCACATCATTATATTTATAGCATAGCGAATATTCAGTAATCTGTATAGCCCGTTCTCCTCTTATAAAAGGGACGGATCCTTGTAAAGTTTCATACAGTTGAATATTCAAGTCTATTATTCTCCTTAGTTCTTTATTCATAACACTTGTCTAAAACATTCTTGCCTATATCAATGGATACAATCAAATTCATAAGAGATGGTACTCAAGCACCATCACAGTAATTAAAATCAAATGTAAAACTCTAATTCCACTACAATGTAATTGAGCAATTTAAAGAACATGGTACAAATCATGAATTGAAGACTTGTTCTAACTCCACCTATAAAACAAACTAATAATTGTTTAATGAATCCAAGCAGTTAAACACCACACAATAAATATTATACAAGGAGAATAATGTACTCGTGTGAAGCATGTTACAGAAAATGCAAATTACCAAATTGAACATGTAAATTCAATAAGCTTTTTTAATCTGTTATGTTGTTGTAATTAGTTTTCTAATTGTCCTTTGCAACATTTTTCTAATTTATCTTGCAGAAAAAGCAAACTTTGTCGAAGCGTCCAGGAAATGTGGAATATTCAAGTCGTATGTAAATGTACGGACGTACTTAAACTAGAAGTGGAAAGGAGCCAAAAAAAAAAGTCAAATCTGAAACTCAAAATTCTCAATTCTGGAAGCATTAAGGAGATTTTTCAATGTAATATGACCTACAATAATATATATATATATATTGGAAAATGAGCAATATTAAGTGGAATATTAAATCAAAAAAAAAAAATGGTACTAATGTTCATTAGAAACATTGTTTAGAAAATCGGACTGATCGGGAAAATCGGGAATCGGCCGAAAAACCAGTCCGGTCCGCCTAGAAAACCGGCCGGAAAACTTGGTTTTCAGGTTTTTTTTAATAGTTGTTTTAAGTTACTTTTGTATATAATTTTATTTTCTAAATGAGTAAATATTAGTTTATTTATAAAATAATTTGTTGTTTAAAAATTTTGTGATTTTTGGAATAATTTTTTATATTTTAATTGAAATCGGTTCAACTTAATTTGACCTTCTGACCCTTGATCAGTTGTCTTTTCTGATTTGAACCGATTTTCAATTTTCTAAACCTCGATTAGAAATGATCACCATTCTAGGGTCGATGTGAAATAAAATGATAAAATCAATTTATTAGTCTTTATCATTTAATGATACCTCATATAGCAATTATCTAATAATACTCTCTGGGCAGTTTAAATAGCTCATGGTTAATTTTCTTTGCCAAAAAGCATTTTAAATTTAAAAATACTAGTGAATCATCCCGTGCGATGCACGGGAAAAAACGTCTAAATAAAAATAATTCTATTCGAAATTAAATGAATCCTTAAATAAAATAAATAACATTCACAAATAAGATATAAGTTCATCATTTATTAATTTCATGTATAAACATCAACCTTTTATGGAGAAGTCATACATGCGAAAATGATTGTGCCTGACTCTTATTGATAGTCATGTCATATAACACCATCAATGAAAATTGTTTTATTTTTTTAAATCTAATAAGTATCCTAAAATTCGAATGGTTCAACGATATCCTTTGAATAAAGAACTTGTGTCATGCATTACTGTCGATATAATTTGACCTTATAGAATATGATCGTCAAGTTTTGTAACGATTATTCACTATTTCTTCGAACCAAAAATTCACCTTGCAAAATGAACACTTAAATGTAGGATCTACAGTATTCATGTACTCTGAACATTCAAACAATAGATGAAATGGTTAATAATTGAGATCATGCATATAAAAGATAAAATTCAATATTTTGACCATTGATAATAAAAAACAACATGTATAATAATAATAATAATAATAATAATAATAATAATAATAATAATAATAATAATAATAATAATAATAATAATAATAATAATAATAAATTGCGAGGTTGACAAAGATATTGCATCATATTTATGATATTTTAGGTTTTCAATATTTATATAATATAATTATTTTCTGATTAAAATTATAATTTAGTATTGATCATCTCAATTTTTAGTTATGTAAATTGAGAGACAATTTATATATTATTGTGAAAAAATATCATAAAATTTGAATTAAAATATAGCAAAGAATATCTTGGTATGGTTAATTACTTTTTGAAATTTTAAAATTAACAGTTAGGACAAAAATCATTAATAAATATATCATTTCAAATAATATGGATAAATTTGTTAACAGTTAATATTAAAAAAATGTGATATGAGACTTTTTGGAATAAAAAATTAATTAAGAATTAAATGTAATTGTCATTGAAATAATTTTGATAAATAATGCAATATAGGAAAGAACTTTAGCCCTTGTTTGAGCTCCATTATTTCTCATTATTTTTACAAATGTTTTCTACAATAATCAATCTCAACCATCCAAAAAAGTCAAACCCACAATTTTTTACTTTTCAAACCACTTTTTAACCATTAAATTTTCAAAATCCAAATTATAAATTGAAATAATGGGGCTCAAACAAGGGCTTAATATGTATATGTAATAAATAACTTAAAAATAGGATTTAATTATAAAAATTTCAATACAACGTTATTTATAAAAATACGAATGTGTTAAATTTTAAATATAATTTTAATTGAGAATTTGACATTGGATCTGTATGACTGAACCAAATATTTATCCATAAAATTAAGACCAATAAAATATCACAATTATTATAAGAAATTAATTACGTATTAAATGTAATTATCTATAAAAATATTTAATAATTTAATAATACGCTATAAAAAAGAGCTCCAATTTTTAGATGTACTAAATAACTAAAAATAAGATTATTTATAAAAAAAACTATACGTATGATGTGATTTATAATTTAGTACTCCCTCCATCCCATAAAGATAGTGCTCTCCTCATTTTCACACAGATTAAGGACAAAAAAGAATATAAAATATTAATTTCACTCTTAAAAAATAAAATAGACTATCTTTTTGATACGGACAAAAAAGAAATAGTAAACTAACTTTGTAGGACTTAAAGAGTATTAATAAGTAATAAAATTTTGACATAATTTTTAACTAAAAATTTTACTTTGAATTTGTATAATTGAACACAAATATTTATTTGTAAGATTGAAAATGTTAGAAGAACACATTTTTTTTTTTATGAAAAGAGAGATTTTGACACAAAAAGTCAAATATAAATAAGTAAAACCAAACAAATTATCGTTCTTATATCATAAAAAATAAAAAACAACTTCTCGTTCTTAAAAAAAAAAAAAAAATCTCATTTCTTGTTTTTATTATTTTTTATACAATGTGATATACAATTTCATCAAATATATATATACTGACTCATGAATAATATTTTTTCTTCACTCAACGGCCAAAATCATTAACATATCTATCCAACCCAAAGTTATTCTAAATAGCCCAACATTAGCTAACACATTGCAACGTCAACAGAGAAATCTAGAACATAATATAAATAGACTATTAACAAATCCTCTTATTAGTCCAAAATAATTTTGCATTCTATATTATTTTCGAAACTTTCTCTACAATATTATTGTTTTAATATTTTTTTTTTTGTCAGAAACTCAAATCTATGTTCAATGACTCAAATTATCACAGGTCTTGAAGAAAAGAGTAGTGCCAATCATTTTTACATTTTCAAAAAATAATTTACGATTTTTTATTTTCAACTGGTTTGTAATATTAATAACTAATAAGCATTACTACCGCACCAGAAATTTTGAATCATAAAACGTGATAAATAGAAGGTGGAGTGGAGGGGTCATGTTAAACAGTACACATTTTTTCAAAGAAATAACCATTTAATTGAATCTTTTATTATTGTATATATCTTCATAATAATTATATATAACAGAAATAAAAGAGGCTGTATATCGGAAAATGGAAAAAAAAAAGATATAAAAAACAAAAATGAATAAACAGATTTTGGAAAACGGGAAAAAAATGAAACAAATTCTGAAAAAGCGAAAAAGGGAAAAAAAAAAAACTGGCTTTTCAGTGTAATTAGGCGGCGGGAAATAGAAGCCATATAAACACAATAAATATTAAGAATGTAAGTAGACGTCAGCGATTTTAAAAATAATAAATAAATATTGAATGCCCAATTATTTTTGAAGTGGGTTTTGAAGTTGATTATTGGATGAGAGATATGAGTAGTGTGAACATGATAAATATTGAAGTCCCAAAAAATTGAAAAAAAATATATATATATATGCACATAGCACAAGAGTTTTGGAGGGAAACAGTGAAGGATTGGCATTCTATATTATTTTCGAAGTTTTCTCTACAATATTATTGTTTTAATATTTTTTTCTTTTTTGTCAGAAACCCAAATCTATGTTCAATGACTCAAAATATCACAAGTCTTGAAGAAAAGAGTAGTGTCAATCCTTTTTACTTTTTCAAAAAATAATTTATGATTTTTTTATTTTCAACTGGTTTGTAATATTAATAACTAATAAGCATTACTACCGCACCAGAAATTTTGAATCATAAAACGTGATAAATAGAAGGTGGAGTGGAGGGGTCGTGTTAAACAGTACACATTTTTTCAAAGAAATAACCATTTAATTGAATATTTTATTATTGTATATATCTTCATAATAATTATATATAACAGAAATAAAAGAGGGTGTATATCGGAAAATGGAAAAAAAAGATATAGAAAACAAAAATGAATAAACAGATTTTGGAAAACAGGAAAAAAATGAAACAAATTCTGAAAAAGCGAAAAAGGGAAAAAAAAAACTGGTTTTCCAGTGTAATTAGGCGGCGGGAAATAGAAGCCATATAAACACAATAAATATTAAGAATGTAAGTAGACGTCAGCGATTTTAAAAATAATAAATAAAAATTGAATGTCCAATTATTTTTGAAGTGCGTTTTGAAGTTGATTATTGGATGAGAGATATGAGTAGTGTGAACATGATAAATATTGAAATCCCCAAAAATTGAAAAAATAAATATAAAAATAAAAAAAATATGCACATAGCACAAGTGTTTTGGAGGGAAACAGTGAAGTTGACTGGGGTTAACTCAACTACTTTTATATAGTATATAGATGGTTTTGTTCTCCTGCCAGATATCTGGCAGGAGAAGGTGCCAGACATAGACACAAGGGGGTGGACCCCCTTGTGTCTATGTAGGAGAATAATTCTAATTATATAGATATACATTTGTTAGCATGATTAGTTAGTCAAGCGTCAACGTCACTGATTGGTTTATGTAAAGTTGAATGAGTCGTTTCTCCCGCTGCGACTTCTAGTTTTCCAAATGTTCATACTATTATTTCTTCGAGATTTCGATATCACAGGAAACGGTGCCAAAGCTTACCATTCAAGTCTTGCTGAAAGCTCAGGCACTCTCTATTTGGCAAAAGAAAAAAAAAACAATTTTTTAAACAACACAATTCCCCAAATTATTTTTTAACAATATATATTTTCTCTCTCCACTTTTCAACCACACATCTTACTTAAAAACATAAAAAACATTTTTAAATACCAAAATTTTAACAAATAGAAAAGTTTTTAATTTCCCCTCACACGTTAAGAACATTTCCACAACCTGTTAGACCATACTATTTATAGCAAACATATGAAGAGCATTGCATCCACAACAAGATTCCCATAAGTTGAACAATACATTTAGCACTACGAAAAAAGGGGAGCTTGAGAGAGAGAGATGGATAGGTATGCAAGTATGGTTGTTTTTGGTGCTATTTTTGCAGCTATGATGCGATGCATAGGTGCTCAAAATGTGCTTATTGTTGGAGATAGCTTGGGTTGGAACATACCTCCAAATAGCTCAGTCTCATACGCCAACTGGGTTTCAGGCAAAACCTTCATGGTTGACGACATCCTAGGTAATTAATTCACTTTCCTTTTTTTTTTCTTTAAAATGTCATCTTTATTATGAGAAGTAGTCCAAAACCACATATACAAGTTCAGGATAAATAATTCGATACAGCCCCATATGCCAATTTTGGAATTTTCATCATTTTCATTTCCATAAGTATGCTCGTGTATACGATTTGTATAATATTTTGATACTAATAAAATAGTTAGCATGTTAATTTATCTATACGACGTGCGCTGGATAAATAATTAGTAATCGTTTAGTAGTTAATACAACATTGTAATATTTGTGTATCCACGCTTTTTCAGTGTTTAACTTCGTGACAAATCAGCACGACCTACTACGAGTACCAAAATCTTCATATGATGCATGCAGTGACGACAATGCCATAGGTAGTGCCATCACATCTGGACCGGCAAACATAACTCTCGTCTCAGCAGGCGAGCATTACTACATTTGCACCTTTGGCAGCCATTGCCAAGAGGGCCAGAAGCTTTCCATAACAGTCTCAAGCACGCCAGGGGCCAATCCGCCAACTTCCAGGCCACCAACCACCCCTACAACCCCTTCTCCCACCTCGACTGAGCCGGATGCATGTGCACCTACTCCATCTTCAACTCCAAATGCTGGCACCCCTCCTCCTCCTCCACCACCTGATTCGTCGTCAACATTTTTGTTTACAAGTTTCTTGCCAGTTCTGCTTTCCATTGGAACCGCCCTAGTTATTTAAGGAGGAATATTCACAATTACCAAGATTCAGTTTTATATGCATTTCATTTTTAATTTTGTTATAAACTTAATGCGGACCTATTATTTTGTATTATTATAAAATTATTATTTATATATCTGCGATTACGTCTTACAATCAATCCAGCATCTAAACTTAATTTGATAAATTTAGGGGGGGGTTTATTTAATGAAAATTTTGAAAGATATTTTTAGCGGCCATAGAAACGGATATTTTTTTTTTAGGTAAAATGTGTGGTTAAAAATTAAAGAGAGAAAGTGTGTATGGTTAAAAAGTAGTTTGAGAAATTATGTATAAAAAAAAAAAAAAAAAAATTGTTTATAAACCAAAAAAAAAAAAAAAGGTTTGCCAACTTTTTTTAAGGACTTTTTTTAATGGATTTTATTGGATTTTTTTGACCGTTATGGATTTTTATAGATTTTCAAAAACATTTACAGGTTTTTATTTAAAGAACTTTCATAGATTTTCAAATATTTTTGTAGATTTTTATTTAAAAGACTTTTCTAGATTTTCAAAAACTTTTACGGACTTTTATTTTTTCAATTGAAAAACTTGAATATTAATCTACTAATTTTTCTATGACGTGAATATTAATTGTCAATAATAATTATATGTCAAGTGAATCAAAAAATGTGGCTTGAGAGATAAATAGTTTTAGGATAGAGAAAGATTTTTGATAAAAAAAATGGAGGAAAAATAAAATCACATTACATATCGACTTAAAGAAATTGTACTATGTTCATAAATTTTTTTGAATATACAAGCTTTTATAGATTTTAATTGACTTTTAATTAAAATTTTTGAATTATCTTTCTGAAGAAAATTTTAGATCACTTTACTTAATTATTATTTGCTTTGATACAATCTAAATATCATTAGATTTTATAAAATTTTAGTTGGATCTATTTTTATTAAGAAAATTGAAGAAAATTATGAAAATAAGAGAGCGAAAATAAAAAGAAGGAATATAAAAAAGGAAAAAATATATATATAGCAAGTTGAAGAGATAGAAAAATATTTATTTGTTTATCTTAAGTATAAGGTTTCTAAAAATAATATGAAAGAAGGAAGAAAATATAAAAGAAACAAAATTATAATTTAAAAGGTTTTTTTTTTTTTTTTTTTTTTTTTTTTTAAAGTCTTTCAAAATCTTGGATGTTAATAAGAAATAAATTAAGTAATTTTGTAGTTGTACTTTCTGTTTAAAAGTTAGTTAGTACATAGAAGATTTCGTACAAGTTTTTGAAAGTTATTGACATTTTGAATAATAAAAGACTTTCAAAAATCTTTATAAAATACACCATGACTTTTACGAACTTTTAAAAAATCCATAAATATCTATATTACATACCTTTAGATTGAGTCTCTAAAGTCTAAATTGAATACACTAAATATTTTCAAATTCTTTAAAATCTTTAAAAGTTTTTCAAAATCTACATTGAATAAATCTCCCTTAATTTGTGACAATTACTGAAAGGGTAGCTAAAAAAACGATGGCAAAGTCAGCCGTTATTTTTATCATATATTTCAATAAATTCATAATTTTAATAAACTTTTCAACTACAAATTTCATTAACTTCTATAAAATTTGCTAAAACTTTATTAAAGAACTCTTAATAAGATAAAAGACTAAAAATGTGATTCTCTATTTTTGTTGTCTCCGTATTCGTACCACCGGTAAGTAGGGCTACACAAAAAAACCGTCAAACCGCAAATCGAATCGAAACCGTTGGTTCGAGTCCACGTGGAACCGCCAACATTTTCAAACCAAACCGAACCAAACCGTTTCAAAATGGTTTGATTTAGGTTTCAAATTTAAAAAACCGTTTAAACCGAACCAAACCGTTAAAATTTTTTAAATAATATGAATTTACTATTTTTCCCCAAAAAAAAAAAAAAAAACAAATTTAATTACCGAAATTGAACCACCAAAATCTGTTTTTCCCTAAGCCCAGAAACATTTAATACTTACCATATAATGGACTCTTCCACCACTCTCCAACCTAAAACTAAAAGCCCATTTAATATTAATATTAGATATTGAGAATCTGAGATATCAAACCTCTAAATTAACGTAAAAGCACCGCGGCGGAAACTCTACTGTGTGTCTACTCGCTCTCCACCCATTACTACTTCCAATTCAATCCCGTTCAATTTTCATCCTTCTTCCTCGCTTCGTCCCAAGTTCCAGTTCCATCAATCTCCAACTAGAATTCTAGAACGAAAAATCGAAAGAGGCGATATTTCATACTTCCAATCAAGGGATGGATTCCGTGCAAAGCTGATACTTTTGAAAAATTGGATAAAGGTTTGATTTGTGGACAGCTTATAGTTTATTTGGATAATGTATTTTTTTCTCATGGTTTAGTTGTTTTACTTTCTCTTCATGATATCTTCATGGATTTACTTACATAATCGTGTTTTGATGCAACGTTTTCGAAAATATGGTTGGTTTATTATTTTATTATACTAGATGTTGAATAAGTACTCTATTGAATCATTGATGCTTATGTTAGTGTTATAGGCACTTTTAGATTCAGTAAAAATGGTTTGAACCATTGGGGTAAATGGAGATTCTGAGTTTTTTTTTTTTTTTTGTCCTGATATATAAATGTTGTACTTATGTTAGTGTTATCAACTACTCTTGTTGGATGTTTTGAACACTGAACTGGTGTGCTTTATTATCCCTTTATCTTGTTGTAAATCTGCTACTATTATTCATGTAACTTGCTGTAAGAATTCTACTATCAGTACTTATTTTATAATTTGGCATGTAATGTTGTTGTTCTTTGTTTCGTTTTATAGAAATATGGATCCAATTCTCAAAGAACATAATCTAGAAGACAATGATACAATCCCAATAGAGGATGATGAAATTGAAGATATGAAAATAGATGGGAGTAGTAAGAAAGGAAACAAAAGATCTGAGGTATGGGATCATTTTAAAATGATCAATAATGAGAAGGCGGAATGTAATTATTGTGGAAAGTTGTATAAGCATCATGCTAAAAATTGTGGGACTAGTACTTTATGGAATCATATCACACATTTATGTAAGAAATATCCATATATGGTTTCAGACAAAAAGCAAAAAAGAATGACTAGCTTTGGTGCATGTAAAACTGGGGATTTTTCTAAAGGTTTTGATGACTTAGTACAACCTGTTAAATTTGATGAGGAAAAAATATGATAAGTACTGGGGTAATCTTGAGAAGTTTAATCAATTGTTGTTCATTGCAACAGTTCTTGACCCAAGATGCAAGTTGGAACTTCTTAAAATTGGTTTTGAACTTATTTACGATGTAGAAATTGCAAAAATGTTGTTAAAAAAAGTTGAAGACACGCTTCATAGGTTGTACGAATGTTATGAAGAAATGGCAACTCCACCATCAGCTCCATCAAAGGAGACTACTCAAAGTAGAGGTCCGAGCCCTTCACAACCTGTGGATTTTGTCTCTAAGCACATTCCTTCAATTTTTAAAGCTAGACTCATGCAAAATGTTCAGTCTGAGAAGAATGATCTGGTAGATTATTTATCAGATCGTTGTGAAGATTTGACAGATCCCAATTTTGACATACTTCTTTGGTGGAAATTAAATGCACATAAGTACAAGATTTTCTCCCAAATTGCTAAAGATGTGTTAGCAGTTCAAATATCCACGGTCGCTTCAGAGTCTGCATTTTCTACCAGTGGTCGGATTCTTGATTCCTTTAGGAGTTCATTGGGTAACAAAATGGTTGAGGCATTGATATGCACAAAGAATTGGTTGCAGAGTAGCAATGAACCTATAATGATTCATCAATATTTAGATGAGATAGAGGCATTGGATGACTCAGAAAAAGCTGTAGAAGGTAATATCTTTTTCTTTATCGAATTTCATTATATGCATCATTTTTCGTTACTTGTTTTATATTTGTTATTATTGACTAATGAATACATTTTCTATAGTTTGTTATCATACAGAGAACGAAGCATGTGCTACTATGGGGGATAATGAGCCAATTAATATCAACTAAGAGGTTAGAACTCAATTACTTAAAGCGCATTACATCTTATTGAATCATTGATTACTAATTGAGATTGGAAATCTTTCATTTTATTTGTATGATTTTAAGGTTTCATCTAGGGAAATAAATTGTTTTTTCCCATTAATGACAGTTATATTAGGCTATTAGCCATGTTTCTAGAGAATGTTTCTTTTGTTTCTAAGGTTACTGGATAAAGGACAAATGACATGTTGGTTCATAGATCAATTTCAATTACTTTTTAGACGACAGATGACATGTTGGTTCATAATTCAAAAACAAGTGTAGGATTTTTTTTTTTTTCAGAATTATTTTTTTGTAAATTTAGCATCAAAACTTTATTTATTATATTCAAAATATATTTTGCTGAATTCATTGAGAGAATTATAAAATATTATGGCTGTTAACTTCTTGTGCAGGTTATCAAGTCCAACTTGTTCAAGGAAGACTTTGGACTTGCTGTAATTTCTCATTTTGTTGCTAAAGGAATTTGTTGAGTTCATACTTTTGCTGTTGATGAGCTAATATTTTGCTATTTTTTGTGGGCCAAATGATGTATTTGGACAATGCAATGTAATGCAATTACAATTATTTTTGGGCTTCATGTTTGTAATATTGTATTTTGATCAAGTTTCAGTTTTATTTTAACATTTAAAATATGTTCTATTATATCGATAAAAAAACCGTGAATTAAACCAAACCGAACCGCAAAAAATGGTTTGGTTTGTAAAATGGAATGGTTTGGTTTGGTTTAAAAAAATTCCAAACCGCTTGCAATGGTTTGGTTTGAAAATATGTCAAAAACCGCCCAAACCAGACCGCGTTCACCCCTACCGGTAAGGAATTACGCATCTACCTCTTATGTACACATCAGCTAAGAGAGATATGGGGTTTAAAGTTGTGTTAACAAATGAGAAAATTAATCCAAACACTACCTCTAAATTTCATATTTCTATAATAAGGGGACATAACTAATATTTTGAAAATCAGGTTTTCCAAAACCCCTACATTCCACCCAACTCCACCCAAATCTAAATAATTCGTATCAATGGATTATGGAAGGGTGGAAGCCTCATTCCCTCTTTGAGATTTGTCTAGATTCTCCCAGTTGAAAAGTTGCATGTATTGATTTATTATTGTGTTTAATACGTGAATGAACTGACCACTTATTCATAATTTAATGAGTTATTTCCATAATTCGAGATGTGACATAATAACTTAGATCAATGTAATAAATCCGGTAATTGGACAAGAGGTAGAGATATATTCTTTTTATTATTACGGCCATCTGTGAATTCTTGTGTGTTATGAATATAGATAATGAGTATTCGAATCCTCTGTATAGATACATGATTGACTTATTTAGGTAGAATTGATTTAAACTCGAGGGAGGAATTTCAATATACATTAGTGAATTCGACCGAATACATTATTAGGAAATAAAATTGGAATTGGAGTTAATTTAATTGGTTAGGTGAAATCGTAAATTCCAACTATTTTACAATCATATTTAGAAACAAATCAAATTCGCAATTTTAATTCTTTAGTTTATTTTCTTAGTTGTTGTTAAAAATCTCAAACTATTTTGTCCGTTCGAATAGGGTTTAGAACTAACATATTTCGGTAATTAATAACAGTATCTGTGGGACCACAATCCAAACTCTTAGGTACACTTTATTACTTCTCACGCCCCGTACACTTGCGGGTGTATCTCGCATCACGAGATATCAGTGAACAAGTTTTTGATACCGTTGCCGGGGACTGTTTTATTAATATCGATACCCATTAGTTCTTACTTTACTTTGAACTTTATTTGCTTTATATTTATTTTTATTTTTGTTTAATTTAATTTATGTCAAGAAGGTCTAAGTCTTTTGATTTGCTTTCTCTTGATACAAAAATTGAACGCACCTTTTGACAGAGGCGTAGACAATAGTTGGAAGCATCTCAACAAAAAGATTTAGCCATGGCAGATAATAGAAATTAGAACAATCAGAATTATCTTCCAGAAGTTGCTAATAAACAGCAACCTAATCATGGAAGGCGTGTGTTGAAAGAGTACATGGTGCCCCCTGTGGAAAATATTGGGACATGTGTTGTGCCTCCTACAATCCAGGCCAACAATTTCGAAACCATGACCTATTTGATTTCCTTGACACAAAACTCTGCTGTTTTTCATGGATTGCCATCTAAAGACGTGGCCACATGCACATCTTCGAACTTCTCTGGAATTATGTGTTATGCAGCGCATAAATAGAGTGCCAGATGATGCTGTGAAGTTAATACTGTTTTCATTCTCACTTGCAGACAAAGCAAAAACATGGTTTTACTCTTCGCCTCTACACACTGTCACTACATTTGAAATTCTAAACCAGAAGTTCGTAGATAAATATTTTCCACCAGGCCGGATGTCAACACTTAGGCGTGAAATCCTTTCATTCAATCAACAGTCAGGAGAATCTATTTTTAAGGCTTGGGAAATGTTCAATGAGCTAGTTCCTCGTGTCCGAGGCATGGAATAGTATAATGGATTTTAGTGCAAACATTTTACAATGGTTTGACAAATGAAAACAAGAAACATGCTGATTCTGCAGCAGGTGGATCAGTAATGGACTTGACTTATGAAGAGGCATCATAAATTTTCAAAAATATGGCTGCCAACAGTTACCAGTGATATTACGATCGATCTACACCGAAGTCTGGGGGAATTGTTGCAGTCATTGAGATTACAACATTGAATGCTAAGCTGGATGCTTTGACCAAGAAAATTGATAGCATGGGTGTGCAGTCAATCAACTCAGTACAAACAGCTTTGTGTGATTTTTGCTTTGAAAATCAATCCGTGAATTTTTGACCCATGCAGCAGAATCAATCAAATTCAGAACAAGTCAACTTCGTGGGAAACGCAACTGGGTGGTCCTTATTCATGAACTTATAACCTATAATGGTAGAACCATCCCAATTTTTCATGGTCTAACAATCAGGATGTTCGGTCACCTGGATTTCAACAACAGCAATAGCAGCAAGTTCAGAATACAATGAAGGAGAACGTGAAAATGTTAATCTAGCTAGTCAAGAATCAGAATGATGAATTAAAAATTCAAGCAGCTGAGATAACGAACTTGAAAAATCATATGGAGCAGTTGGCAGCCAATAGAATAGAAAGACAGCCTGGACAGTTACCAAACAACACTGAAACGAATCCTCGTGAGCATGTGAATGCGATAATAAAAAGGAGAGGGGTTCAATTACCTGAAGTGACTGTTGAAGAATATGAAAAGAAGAAGAATCAGAGGGAGAATGTGGTGGAAGAACTGCAAAATGAAAAAGAACAAGGGCCCACTTCAGAAGTTCAAGTAAAAGCTGAAGAAGAAGTTATAGTTTGACCCCCAGTCGAGGCTTTTGTGCCTCCCATCCCATATCCACAAAGACAGAGGAAGCATCAGTTGGAACAGCAGTTTGGTAAATTCTTGGAAATTTTTAAGAAAATGCACATAAATATTCTATTTGTTGAAGCTTTAGCCCAAATGCCACTTTATCTGAAATTCATGAAGGAAATGTTGTCAAACAAAAGAAAGCTAGTAGATTATGAAACAGTAGCTCTCAGTGAAGAATGCAGTGCTATCTTACAAAAGAAGTTGCCACAGAAATTGAAAGATCCAGGAAGTTTATCTATCCTGTGTACAATTGGTAACTTTAGTTTTAATAATGTTTTATGTGATCTAAGGGTCAGTGTTAACTTAATGCTTTTATCTGTGTATAGGAAACTTAGTTTGGGGAGCCTAAACCAACAAACATCACTTTGAAGCTGGCTAACAGATCAATTCAATATCTTTATGGGATAGTTGAGAATGTGATAGGGAAAGTGGGGAAATTCTTCTTCCAGTCGACTTTGTGATCCTGGATATGGAAGAAGACACTCAAATGCCTCTCATCTTTGGAAGGCCATTTCTAGCAACTGGACTAGCTCTCATAGACATTGAAAAAGGTGAAATTATATTCAGGTTTGAGAATGAGCAAGTAACCTTTTGCATCACTCCATGATGTGATCTGATGGTCCAAAATGAAAGCTGTTTCAAAGTGGAAGGCGTATTTCAGAAGCCCAAAGGAAAGTTGAAGCATGGGGTTCAGAGAGGCTACAAAGGATGGAAATTACTTGAAGAAGGAGGACAAGCCTAATATTCGTAAACACACGGTGGAAAAGGAAGCCTTGAAATTCAAGAAAGTGAGGAAACGAGTTGAGAAGTGTGCAAAGCTGGAAACTGCAAGATGTGCAAGGCTTTGAAGTCCTGTTTCAAGCCTCCCTGATTTGGATGTATCAAAATTCGGGCTTTAGAATTAAAACGGAGCGCTCACTGGGAGGCAACCCAACATTTCTTCCCTTTTATTTATTATTCTTTAAGTATTTGTTTATTTGCTCGTTTTGAGATATTTACATGATAGGTAACATGTTTAAGTATTTTGCATGTCTGCATGTCAAGATATTTAGGCTTGAAGCACTATTCTTGCATTTTTAGGTATGTTGTCAATTTTGCATATTTTGTTTAAGGCTAGGCATTAAGTTGTCATCCCAACTCACACACACATTAGTATAGTTCATGAAGGTTATGATTGGAAGGCCATAACATTGATCATGACTTGACTAGGGGGTAAAAACAAGGTTGAAATTCAAATAGGCAACATTCACTGCCGGAACTACCAGGTGATCGCGCACCAGAATTAAAAACATAAGATACCTGTAGGTATAGCCTGCACAATCGCAGGTATTTATACTGAGGGATCGCGTGGCTTTGTTGGATGACAAATCGGAAGTTTAAGTATTGCACTTGGTTCTTTCACTTTTAAACAACACAAACTCGTTTTTCTCCCCAAAATCACCTCATGTATGATCTTACATCTTGTGTACATATCATCAACACTTCGTTGCATCAAATTCTTTGTTATTAACACTTCAAAATCAAGCAAAAGGTATGAATTTCTTTATTGAAATCAATGTTCAGTCAAAATTGTGAAATGTTTTTTTAGTACTTGGGCTTTGAAATTGTGAATTGTGGAGAATTGGTTTAAGTTAGTATTTGAGAATGTGATTTGTGCTTTGATGGATTAAAATTTTTGGGTTCATACATGACTCCAGATTGATGAACATTCTTTGATTTGTGCAATGCACACCAAGTGTTCGATGATATGCGATAATGAGACTTTTGTTCTTATTTGAGAAAATCTTCCAAGCATTTATCTTCATGACATGTTTATCATTGATTTTGTGTGCTCATTTCATTAGTTAGTTCACTTTTTTGCATGAAAATCATGAAAACTATCGTTGCATCATGGCAACCCCATTGCAAGGCCACTGCAGGGCATTGCACCTGAAAACTGACTCACGTTGCATACTTCTCCATATTTTTTCATGACCTTATTGAACTAAAAATGACTTGAATTCTTAATATGTTATATACCATGCTATGAACTTTAACATATCAAAACATGGCTTGGGAAAATTTGTGTTTCTCTAGGCGATGTCAGGGCTTGAATACGTGTGGTCGACCATATATGAAAATTCAAGTATTTGTTTCACTTTAGTTTGGAGGTGTGGTATTGAATTTCCTTTGTTTCTTATTGGTATTTTTGATATCTAATGTCACTTATTTTTATTTTCAAGGAACACACCAACCAAAACACCTCCAACTAAGTCGGGCAAAGCAAGAATAGGGTTAAACTTATCCAAATGCATTTCAAGTGGAAGAATCAAGGAAACAAAACATCTCCATTGCACTTGGGAAGTTCTCATTCTCTCTCATTTGTCTTGTTTACACTGTTGAATCTTTTTGTCAAACATTGAGGACAATCGAATTACTTCCATGTTCATGCTATTCATGCTATCCATTCTATGTTTTTATTCAATTTTTATTGGGAAAAAAAATTTAAAAATTTGAAAAATTTTGAAAACTTTGTTGACATGTTCATTTCCTAGGATATAGTTTGGATCAAATTTCTCTTTAGCTTGAATAATTGGAAAACATGAAAATATAAATTTTATGTACTAGTTATTACTTGCTAGGGTTCATCTCCATTGCTCACATAGTCATTGTTGGATAAATACTTGTATAGGGATTTGTTTAACACACGTGGGGCAAGTTTTATGCACTTTGAACTTAGGAATGACTTGAAAATCCCTAAACTTAGATCAATAGACATCTCATCCCTAATTAGAACCAAGCATAGCTTGAAAAGCAAGTTTGGGGGTAGAATGGTTAGAATATGCATGTATTGATAGGTTGGAGGTATGTGGATTTTGACTTTGCACTTTAGTTAAAGTAGTTTGGTCAACGGGTATAAACCATAACCAGCATAAAAATAGAAAAATGGTGAAGGTCTTATTTTACTCTTGAAATGCCTTTTCTAATCGAGTAATTAAGTCTGAGCGGTTTTTCAAACCTGGTGCCTTAAAGTTGTCGACTTGAGAGTCATCGACCTAAAGCTTGCTACAAGGGTCGATTAGAAAGCAAGTACGTACGAAGAGTGGACTTACACATAAGACAATAAAATATCTTTAACTTTTCAGTTTAAGCATTTATGACTCAAGTAATTATGTTTGAGAGGATCTTTGAACCAGTTTCCCTAAAGTCGTCTGGCTTGGGAGCCACCGACCTAAAGCTCGCTACAGGGTCATATAGAAAGCAGGTGATATGATCTGGACCAGGCATCGAAGGGCGAAGTCGGGCCATCGGCAATATGACAGTAATCTACGTGCAAAACGGAAAAAGTTCCATGTTGGGGTCGAGCCGAGAAGAGGGACGGATCAAGCCGAATCAAGGGATCGAAGTTATTTGTGCAAAAAAGTCATTACGGCCGTAAATCTTATAATCACGGTCGTAAAAGCTATTATCACGGCCGTAACCAATTCCCGAGAAAAAAGAAAAAATTTCAGCAGAACAAGGCTTACGACTGTAACCTTCAGACTTACGGCCGTAACATCCAAGCCGGGGGCATTCCACGATCGTAATCAAATTCGTCACGGTCGTAACTATTGAAGCAGTTTTGGACCCGAGAGGCCTTCACGGCCGTAACGTTATTCTTCACGGCCGTAACTAAGGAGCGGGCCAGATTTTGCGGGATTTTTAATTATTTTTTTCCTTTTTGGTTTTTAAGTTATTTGTCTATTTTAGTATTTTAGCTTAATTAGAATTCTATTTTGAGTCAATTAGCGTCTAGTTTATTTTTCTTATTTATATTCCTTTTCATAATTGTAAAGAACAGTTTGAGTTATTGATTAATTGAGAGAGAATTCTCCAAATTGAAAGGTTGAGTTATTCTCTTTTTCTTGAACTTATCAAAGATTCGATCTTTGTGGCGTTCGCCCAACGAACTTATCAAGGAATTGACAACCCTTGTGGCGTTCACCAATCTTGGTTCTTCAATTTGCATCGTCATTAATTGCGTCGTGATTGTCGGGTCAAGGTTTTATCGTCGTTCTATCTTTAATTCCGTTAATTATTTCGTCGTGTTCTTGTTTATTTTCGTGTCAAATCTGATTTAGATCTTTCCTAGAGTTTTAATTTCGTTATTCCTCGTGTTTGTCCAGATTCCCCGATTGGGATCTCATCATCTGGTATCAGAACTTGGATCTATTTCAGATTCTTGATTTCTTGTTAATTCTTGATTTTTTTTATTTTTTTCGTGTTCTTTCTCATTCTTCGTGTCAGTCATAATTTTCTTCAGTTTTATCCATATGAGTCAGTCCAAAAAATTCAAAAGTGTTTTTCTTCTTCATTTTTTTGTCCAAATCCAGTTCCCTTTTTTCTGCCATACTCGTAGTCCAATTCTCTGGTAGATTAAAAAATAAAAAAAAAAAGAAATTCCGAAAATTCCCAAATATTCCGAATTTTCTCAATTTCCAAATTTCCTTGTTCTTGTTCGTGTCTTACCTATATTTTTCCAACCCTCGATTAGTTTTTGGGTGAAATTTGAAGGGATAGAGAGAGTGAAACACGAGTGAAAATACACGTGAGGAGAAATTTATTTTTGAAATTAAAAATGTCTGATAGAGAGGTTTTCACATCTTCATCTTCTGTTGAAGACAGAAAACAACTCAAGGGTGTGAATAGAAAGGATGAACAGTGTAATGATAATATTACAGCAATGAGGGCACAATTTGAGAGGTTTATGGCTTAGATGGAGAATCGAGGTGCAGAACGTGAACAAAGACCTCGGGATCAATCTCATGATGGTTATCGGGTTAGGAGAGGTAATAGGCGTGAGATTGGTATGGATGATGAGGACATGCGAAGTGAAAGTGGAAGTATATCTTTAGGAAGTATGCGAAGGAGGGATAGAGGAGATACTTATGAGAGGAGGCATGATAGGGAGCGTCGTGATGCTAGGAGGCATCGTGGGGGTAGAGATGTTGTTGATGATGACCTTGGGAAAATTAAAGTGAAAATACCATCGTTCCAGGGTAGGAGTGATCCGGAGGCATACTTGGATTGGGAGACCAAGGTTGAATGGCTATTTGATTGTCACAATTATTCAGAAAAAAAGAAGGTGAAATCAGCTAGTGACGGGTAGGAGAAGGAACCTTGAGGAGCCGGTAGAGACTTGGGGTGAATTAAAAACCATAATGAGGAAGCGGTTTGTGCCAACTCATTATTATAGGGATATTTACCAGAGGCTGCAGGGTAACTCAGGGGTTGAGGAGTGTAGAAGATTATCATAAGGATATGGAGGTGGCGATTATTCGAGCTAACGTGGTGGAGGATCGGGAAGCTACGATGGCTAGGTTTCTGAGTGGGCTGAATAGAGATATTGCCAATGTCATTGAGCTGTAACATTATGTGGAGCTAGAGGACATGGTGCATATGGCCATGAAGGTGGAAAGACAACTAAGGCGAAAGGGGGTAGCAAGACACTCACCATCTTATCCTACATCACAACCGAAGCAGGAACACAATGATGAGCATAACCCGAAAGGGAATGAGGAGCCTACAATGAAAGGTAAAAATATCTCTGATTCTCAAACTACTCGGGATAGAAATATTAAGTGTTTTAAGTGCTTGGGTATGGGTCATATAGCATCCCAGTGTCCAAAATTAGTTCCGAGGATGAATTTTAGGGAATCCCTAAGTTAGTGGATGTTGGGACTAGTAGTAGTGATGAGGAAGGGCTGACCTATGATGTTAAAGATTCACTTGTTAATCAGCGTGTCCTTAGTACTGGGGTCAAGGTAGATGAAATTGGTGAGCAAAGGGATAATCTCTTCCATACTAGGTGCTTAGTGGGTAAAAAGGTTTGTGGTATGGTGATTGACGGGGGAAGTTGTACTAATGTGGTTAGTACAATGTTGGTTGAGAAATTGGGTTTGAGCTGGATAAAACATCCAAACCCTTATAAATTTCAATGGCTGACCGAGTCGGGAGAAATTAAAGTAAATAAGCATGCTAGGGTCAATTTTTCCATCGGAGGTTATAAAGATGAGGTGGTTTGTGACGTGGTACCTATGCATTTGGCCATATTTTGTTGGGAAAGCCATGTCAACATGATAGGAGGGTAGTGCATGATGGGTTTAAGAATCAGTATTCATTTGTGAAGGGTGGGAAGAAAATTACACTTGTTCCGTTATCTCCGAAAGAGGTTCAAGAGGATCCATTAAAAACCAAGCGTAAGTTTGGAAAAAGAAATAGGAGTGTTGAGGCCACGACCTCAGAAAAATGAGAGGGTGTGAAAATTGAAAATAAGAGAGTTGAGGCCACGACCTCAGAAAAAAGAGAGAATGAGTGGAAAAAGAAAAGAGTGTCCACCCCTAAATTGAGTTTATTTGCACAAAGGTTGGTGTACAAGGGTTCTTGCCTTGCAGTTAACCAAACTAACCATTCCCTCCCCAGTTCTATTAAATATGTTTTGCAGGGACATAAATCAAACCATGAACTTAAGGCGGGGAAGAAATTCATTAGCAAAAATGAGCAGCCCAAAAGTCTAAAAGATCGCACGAAGCTTAAAAATGATCATCGAGCCCAGGAAAGCAGGAGGAATTTGAAAAGCCGACCAAAATGGATTCGAGGTCGAATCCTTTTCAAGAGAGGGAGTATGATATGATCCGGACCGGGCATCGAAGGGAAAACTCCAGCCATCGGAAATATGATAGTGATCTACGTGCAAAACGAAGTAAGTTCCATGTTGGGGTCGAGCCGAGAAGAGGGATGAATCAAGCCGAATCAAGGGATCGAAGTTATTTGTGCAGAAAAGTCATTATAGCCCTAATGAAAATCCTTCATGGCCGTAACTCTTATAATCACGGCCGTAAAAGCTATTATCATGGTCGTAACCAATTCTCGAGAAAAAAGGAAAAATTCCAGCAGAACAAGGCTTACGGTCGTAACCTCCAGATTTACGGTCGTAACATCCAAGCCGGGGGCATTTCACGGCCGTAATCAAATTCGTCACGGGCGTAACTATTGAAGCAGTTTTGAACTCGATAGGCCTTTACGGTCGTAATGTTATTCTTCACGGCCATAACTGAGGAGCGGGCCAGATTTTGCGAGATTTTTAATTATTTTGTTTCCTTTTTGGTTTTTAAGTTATTTGCCTATTTTAGTATTTTAGCTTGATTAGAATTCTATTTTGAGTCAATTAGCGGCTAGATTATTTTTCTTATTTATATTCCTTTTCATAATTGTAAAGAATAGTTTAAGTTATTGATTAATTGAGAGAGAATTCTCCAAATTGAAAGGTTGAGTTATTCCCTTTTTCTTGAACTTATCAAAGATTCGATCTTTGTGGCGTTCATCCAACAAACTTATCAAGGAATTGACAACCCTTGTGGTGTTCACCAATCTTGGTTCTTCAATCCGCATCGTCATTAATTACGTCGTGATTGTCGGGTCAAGGTTTTATCGTCGTTCTATCTTTAATTCCGTTAATTTTTCTCGTGTTCTTGTTTATTTTTGTGTCAAATCTGATTTAGATCTTTCCTAGGGTTTTAATTTCGTTATTCCGCATGTTTGTCGAGATTCCCCGATTGGGATCTCATCATCAAGTATGATATTTCTACACAAAGATGGTAAAATACATGGATATAAAAAGAAAAAGTCATCCATAAAAAAAATATTTGTTTGGTATAAGCTTTATTGACTATAACTGAAGAGATGAAGGGTGTAGAATTGGGGACTGCTTTCTTTTGACTTGTTGTGCATGCATGTTTCTAACTCTAAGATGTTTAGAAACCACTAGATAAACCAGGGATATGAGAAAAAAGCAGCAAGTCGTGATCATCTATGAGCGGTCCAAGGAAAATCATTAGATTCATTCGGGTGACCACATGGGATTCGGGCTTGATTGTGCATAACAAGCAACACAGTGTTAAGTATATCCTTTGCATGAGTAGGAGTTTATCTTTGGTTATCCATACACACACTTGAAAATCTGGCATTAGATAACTAGAAACTATTTTACTATGTTGTTCATGACTTTTGATGGAATACGAATTGATTTGGATTATTGAGGCATATAGTATACATGTTGAAAAAACAAAAGTAATTACTTTCTGTTATTTTAATTTGTTACTTTAATTTACATTGTTCGAGGATGAACAATAGTTCTAGTTTGGGGGGTATTTGATAAGTGTTTTTTTATATAATTATTTGTATGTCAAAATTAGAATAAACTATTGTCGTTTTAGAATAAATACTATCTAATTTGTGGCTATCCGTTTACATTACATAAAATAACCCAAAAACATGAGAATGAAGCAATTGATGGGAAAATGCACAATTGGATGCTAATTGGATTTTAATTGAGCAAGTGAGAAGTGTATGACAACAACCGGGGAAGATTCATGGTGCCAAAAGTGAATAAATCAGAAGTTGGAAGACCTAATTGAAGGAGTTGAGAGCTGAAACAAGCAAATTGAAAAGATTCCGGAGAGTAGGAACTAAATCACAACAGTTGGAAGTGGAGGACTGAAGGTGTAATTAAAAGTCAGGGACTAACTTGTAAAATCGGGAAAAGTGAAAATTTGCATCTTCAGTACAACCACATGATCGCCAGCTATTGAGCAACGTGATCGCGTGACCCTATGAATTTTCCACCCGAGAGTAAAACGCCTGCCTGCTGAATTACGCCAATGTATGCCAAGCGATCGCGCGCCTGTTCGCTGGGCCGCGACTTGGGCTTTTTCCGCGATTTTCAACTATTTTTTCTCCTCTTTCACCTAGGTATTCCAACACCTATATATACAACATAAGGGGTACGACTTCAGAACCTTCACCTCATCTAAGAACATCATAATTTGGGATTTCAACGTCAAATTCTTGGGAGATCGAAGAATAGTAAAGGGTCGAGAGTTGAAGATCACGTGGAGAATTGATACTTGGTGCAAGTTTTCCATTCTCTTATGTTATTTTCAGTGAACGCTATATTTTATTGTTTTTTTTGTTTAATTATGATGTGTAACTAAATTTCATGTTAGGATGAACAATGCAGCATAGCTTATTTATTTTAATTCCATATTCCATATTTTTAACGCTTCGTTGCATGTATTGATTTATTATTGTGTTTAATACGTGAATTAACTAGCCGCTTATTCATTATTTAATGAGTTATTTCCATAATCCGAGATGTGACTTAATAAATTAGATCAATGTAATAAATCTGATAATTGGACAAGAGATAGAGATATACTCTTTTTATTATTACGGTCATCTGTGAATTCTTGTGTGTTATGAATCTAGATAAGGAGTATTTGAATCCTCTGTAGAGATACATGGTTGGCTTATTAGGGTAGAATTGATTTAAATTCGAGAGAGAAATTTCAATATAGATTAGTGAGTTCGACCGAATACATTATTAGGAAATAAAACTGGAATTGGAGTTAATTTAATTGGCTAGGTGAAATCGTAAATCACAACTACTTTACAATCATCTTTAAAAACAAAACAAATTCACAATTTTAATTCTTTAGTTTATTTTCTTAGTTGTTAGTTTAAAATCCCAAACTATTTCGTCCATTCAAATAAGGTTTAGAACTAACATATTTCGGTAATTAATAGCAGTCTCTGTGGGGTGACAATCCAGACTCTTATGTCCACTTTATTACTTCTCACGACCCGTACACTTGCGGGTGTATCTCCCATCGCGAGATATCAATGAACAGACACAAATCTCCCCATTTTTCCAGCAAATTTTCCTTTCATCTTCTCTAGCTCCCCACCAAGATTTTTGAACGATGGATGTAAGTTGATTAAATGAGGTCACAAGTATTCTGAATATGCTCATAAGATATGTAGGAATTTCTTGTAGGACTGCTTTGATGATCAACTCTTGACCGCCTACTGTAAAATAGGTGCTTTTCCAACCATGTACTCTTTTTCTCATTCTATCCTTGATAACATGACCAAAAGTCTTGACTTTCTCCCTTCCCACCACAATTGGTAGTCCTAAGTATCTATCATATTCATAGCCCCCTTCAATGTTTAGAATGTCCAGAATGGCTTCTCTCTCTTAGTTTGCACCACGTTGGACTGAATGTAATCCCTACCTTAGACATGTTAATTTTCTTGCAAGAAGCCTCTTCATATGTGGATAAAATATTCAAGATAGTCTCGCACTCTCGCACTTTAGCTCATGAGAAAATAAGTGAATCACCAGGGAAAAATAAGTGGGTTACTCGTGAGCCTTCACATGAACAACACATTCCTATCAAGTTGCCACTATTCTCTACATTCTTAAATAGGCTAGATAATGCTTCGGCACAATGAATGAATAAATACGAAGAAAGAGGGCAACCTTATCTCAAACTTCTACTAGGTTTCATGAAGCCTCTGGTTTCCCCATTGAGATTGAAAGAGAAAGTTGATGTCTAGCTAGATGAAATTTTCTAGTAAGTTCGGAAACCCATTTTCTCCCATACCATCAACACAAATTGCCTATCCACACAATCTTAAGCTTTGCTCATGTCAAGTTTGAGGCCATGAAACCCTTATTACCATTTGATCATTTGTACATGAAATTAGGGACAAATCGAGGACTTAAGTCCAGCTAGAGCGACCGACCAGTTGATCGAAAATCGTCTAATGCCGCAATAAAGAGATTTTTTATTATTATTTAATTAAAAAAAGGTTTCATAGTCCGTAAATCAATACAAGTTCAAATATTCAATAAACCATGATTCATAAATCCAATATTCACCAAATCTCAACAATCACAATTCATAATTCACAAATCAGATATTCACCAAATCACAATTCAAATTCATGCAAGGAGAACATGGGGCTCACAAGTGACCATTGTAAAAGCTAAAAACACGTCGAAAACTTAAAAAATTAACACATTTATGCAAAATTTTGCTATATTCAACGGTCAGTGGGTTACCTGAGTAGCTACGAGAATTTGAGATGAGAAAAGATTCAATAAAATTCCTTGCTTATTGCTAAAACTTCAGTTTCTGAATCTGTTCCATATACCAGTGGACTTTTTGGAACCCGCCGTCCTTGGACTAATTGAGCTTCCAAACTTCAAAAAAAAAAGACTTCTTCAATAGGCTCATCTGGAGTTGGTGCTTTAGAACGTCAAAACGATGAATTGGAGAACCTTGTCAATACACCCAACTTTGAGACTTTGAGTACATATCAATAAGTGTTTTTCCCAACACTATATCCACTCCCATCTTAACTCTATCAATATATGTATGAATCCACCTTCCCTGATCCAAAGCACTAAGAGAAGCACTTACTGAGAGCAAACCAACAGCTCCAGATTGATTAAATCGAATCCCAGCCACCTACATATCATTAAATTTTCTAAATCATCATTAAAAAAGCCCCATCTACACAAAACCACTGATCATTGCACTCCAAGAAACAACATTTCTCTTAGGAATTTTATCAAACAACTCCCTTGCAACCCCATCCTCCCCAATATTCAAAATAACCATTGATCACTGCAGTCCACATAATCCCATTCCAATCCCACTTTGTACTGACATCAAACAGTAAAGAGCAACTTCCATAGATTTTCAATTAGCATAACAGTGAATTAACCCATTTTGCACAAAATCATAAAACATACAAATAAAACAACAAATATTTTTTGAGCCTTCTTCTTGAAGGTGTTGCACATTACACAAAAAATAAAACATACAAATATATTCTGAAACAATATCATCTGAGTTTCAGATGTGGAGATATAGCAACGTATCCAGTTACCAGTAGCAGAGGTGAAGTCGAAGTTTGAAGAGGGGAAAGATTGGAAGTTGGAATCAATTTCCGCAATTTGAAGAAACATATTTTGGATTTTTGTTCCCGGATAAAGATTGGATTCGAATTCAAATGGCCAAATCTTGGTTTAAAATATATATATATATATATATATATATATATATATATATATATATATATATATATATATATATATATATATATTTGGATGGCCGGCGGCCAGCTAGCGTGGCCGTGGTAGCTCGTCAACATATAAATCCGTTCGTACATGGAATGTAATATTTCAAAAGCTACAACAACCTTATATGTGATCAATCTACCCGATACAAAAGCACTATGGTTATCAGAAAACAAGCTGTGCAAGTTCATTTTCAACCTATTGGCCATCGTTTTTATAATCAGCTTATAGAGAACATTACAAAGGCTGATAGTCCGAAACTCACCAATAAGTTTCGGATTCTTCTTCCTATAAAATCTTTATACGGTTTAAAATAGGCTCCTAAAAAATGACGTGTGAAATTTGATAATGTTATAATATGCTTTGGTTTTTTTTTTTTTTTTTTTTTGCATAATATGATAGATAAATGTCTATATTCTAAAAACATAATAAATATATTGTGTTTATATGTTGAAGAAATTTTGATTATAAGTAATCACATAGATTATATCATAGAAATGAAGATGTTTCTATCTTCAAAATTCAAAACGAAGGATCTTGGTCAAGCAGATATTATATTGGGGATAAAAGTGATCAAGAATTATTTAAGTTTTGCATTAACTCAATCTTATTATGTTTAGAACGTGATTGAATGGTTCAGACATTTGAGCATTAAAGAGGCAAATACCCCACTTGATTCGAGTATCAAACTTGTAAAGAATGATGGAAGAACTATTAGACAACTCGAGTATGCAAGTGAAATTGGTAGTCTAATGAATGTTGTTCAATGTACAAGACCAAACATTGCATTTGTTGTAAGTGAACTTAGTAGGTTTACAAGTAATCCAAATGTTGAACATTGTATAGGTACTTGGTTATTTAACTAGAATCAAAAACCTTGGACTCCAATATTCTAAATTCTCAGCTCTACTTGAAGGATATACATATGCTAGTTTGATATCAAGTGCTTGAGAAACAATTAGCCTCAGGTTGGTTATTTACTCTTGGAGGAGGTGTTGTTTCTTGGATATCTAAGAAATAAAAAATGATTAAACATTCCACTATGGAATCCGAGTTTTCAGCATTAGCTAAAATAGGGGGAAAAAGCGGTGTGACTTAAAGATCTTCTTCATGAAGTACCATTAGATACGAAGAATGAGTCTTCTAAATCTATACTATGTTATAGTCAAGCTACTCTAGCAAGGACTTTTAGTGAAGTATACAATGGAAAGTCTAGACACAATAGTCTTGGACACGATTATGTAAGGGAATTAATCAAAGACGAAATAACTTCACTTACATGTGTGAGATCAAGTGAAAACTTAGTTGGCGCATTTACAAAAACTCTTACGAAATAGTTGGTAAGATTAACATTGAGTGGGATAGGGCTTAAACTCCTTAAATAAAATTCACCAACGGCGGCAACCCTACCTGTTATTACAAAATGGGTAGTATAAGGTTTCAAAGGGTAACAGCAAGTCATTTGATGTGAATTTACTATAGTACTTAACATAAAAAAGTTAGAGCTTTATCCTAATGATATAAGTGCTAGGGTTACAATTTGGAGGGTTGAATAAAATCTTAAAAAATAGGTACTTAGTATAAGTGTCTTTAAAAATGTAACTACGACATTATAAGAATATATCTTATATGAAATTTGAAGTGATGCTACTTCAAGGAAAGTTGGAGTAACTTTTTGAAAAGTTCATGAATTCAGATGGCCACAAGGCGATTAACGCGTCAAAGTATAATAGTTTGGAACATACCGAGCTAGAATGTTCACGTGTGTGATGTAGTCAGTAATGTCATAAGGGATGACTGGCTCAAAGCAAAGGCTAGTTGAGATCTCAATATTACCTTGCAATATTAGCACTAATGTAAGGTTTAAATTGAAAAATGCATTAACTTATGCATGACATCTTTAATTATAATATTTGAACAAGTGGGGGATTGTTGTAAAAGTATGTTGTTAAAATATATATTGGATAATATGAATCAATTTGAAGTGAAATGGATGAAAAAGGGGATCAAAAACATGCAAAAAAAATGAGAAATTGGAAATTCAAATTGCTCATTCGTACAAACAAACTGCCCGTTTGGGCAGTTGGAAAGGACCAAGCGGTCGTTTGATCCGAAAATGGTTCCATGTGTTTTTGTAGGATATAGTGACCAGCAAAAATTTTATAAGTGCTTCCATCCATCTGCTAAAAAAATGTTTATCTCTCGACATGTGGTCTTCGATGAACTCAGTTTTCCATTTGAAGCTCATCGTGATCATGATCTTCCCAGTTCCTCTGATAAGTAGATAAGTATTTTTGACTCATAGACTATGCTTCCGTTTACTAAAACTGATTCTCCTATGCTATCTACAGGGTCCCATTATTCAATTTCTTCTTCACCGGATTTACAAATTCATGATGCTTCAATAGATGAAACTCCTAGACCATCAGAACCTCTCCAAACCAGTACTCTAGTGCAATTCAGCCCCAATCCCACCTACCAACTAAATTGAATGCACACTGTTGCATTCACCTGTAGGCTTCTCTCCAGGTTCTTCAACTTCAGATTTAATTTCCACTCAGCACTTGAGCTCTTCCCTCTTTCTTCATCATTATTTGGTTCATCACACTTTGATTTAATTATCACGTCTCATACTAATCTTAACATTATTATTTCTTTAGGGAAACATGTTCCAGAATCAGCAACCATCCTAGCACCTCATCAATCAGATTCACCCGAGGCTCAACTGGAGCAACACCTAATAAATATGAGGTATCTATGCCACCCAGTCCCAAAACTAGAGAATGGTGACTTGATCTCAGATTTGAATTCACAAACCCAATCCTAAGTATGCTAAGATAGTAATTAGTCATGACATTCCAAGGGGACCTTACCCTCAATCATGATGGATGGAGGATTGAAACGCAAGGGGAGGTTTCTGCACTTCACCATAATTGCACCTGGACTTTTTGTTCCACATAATCCCACCACACACGTTGTTGAGATCGTACCCGAAATGTGACACGTTGGGCCACCAGTAAGGGCCCAATAAGGGTCTACGAACTTTAGCCCATGATTAGAAGTTCAAGGCATCCCCCTGGGCCACTAGCCGAGGTGGAAAGGCACAGGAGCCCCTCCGTCTGAACTGGTTTGTGTCTAGCAGAGGCGCTTTATGCTTAGCCGAGGTGTTTACAGCAGCAACTCTGATGTAAGGATGGGACAGGGCGTGGAGTCAGAGATGTGACATTGCATTTACCAAGATGTGACAGGCGCCCATCCCCTACGAAATATAGCAATGATTACGTTCAGAAAGCAAGGTTGTCACCTCCAAGAACTAGGGTGAAGACAAGTGTAAAGTATGCCACGTGTCATGATCCGAAACAACGAGTTCCTCTATAAATATGGCACTCCTCCCACTTGGTAAAGGGTTAGCATTTTTACTCTCTTAACTAAATATTTACTCTCACTCCCTTTTCTCTCTTTTACGCATTAATATTTCCTGCACTCAAATTATACTTGCTTGACATGGCTGCTGACTTTGGCATCGGAGTGCAAACGGGAGCCACCTCGGCCCCCTTTGCAAACTGATCATTTGTCACAGTGCGCAGGAGATCCACGTGTTCAAGAGGGAGGAGCTGAGACGTGTTGGTCCAAGGTCCAGCCGAATTTTGTGGTCAATATTTTGGCGCCGTCTGTGGGAAACCATACTACTAACCACAGAAACGCATGATAAAAAGCCACTCACAGAAAGGAAACCTTGAAAAAGGGCGAATAACCTCTTGCAAAAGAGCGAAGTGCTACAAGAACTTTGAAATATAAGTTTATTCACCTTGAAAAAGGCTTAAAACTTTGAAACATAAGTGTAGTAACCTTGAAAAAGGTAAAAAGCTTTGAAACATAAGTTTATTCACCTTGAAAAAGGCTTAAAACTTTGAAACATAAGTGTGGTAACCTTGAAAAAGGTAAAGAACTTTGAAACATAAGTCCAGTGACCTTGAAAAAGGTAAAAAACTTTGAAACATAAGTTTAACAACCTTGAAAAAAGGCTCGGAGCGTTGAGATAAGAATCTGTTTATCCTTGAAAGATAAATTAAAAACAAGAAATTTCTTTGAAACATGAACGAAAGCGATGGTGATTTTAACCCCCGTAGGGGAAGAAATGGCCAGCACAACGAGGAGGAGGTTCCTCAAGGACCTCATGAGAATGACAATGAGGGAGTGGCACAACATAACCTGCCACTCCGGCACCGTAATGGCCGCATGTTGCGGGACATGACTCGCATGGCGGCCTAAATGATAGAAATGTAGAAGCAACAGATAGAACAGACCGCTGCGATGAATGCCTACATGGCTAGAGGATCTATTGTGAATGAGCCCATGATGCCTCCGCAATACCCACAACAACATTACTCACCATCCAACGCGACCACTGCCTCTTATTATTATCAAGATCCACAGGCACATGCCGAGGTGGGATCTGAGCCCTTCTACGATGAGGGCCCGGAACATGAGGCACGTGAAGAACAAAACCCACTCCCAGCTAGACACAGGGAGGCTTCACTCGTAAAATCTGGCAGTGTCTTCAGCCGGATAGGAGGGTTATTCAGAGGTAGGCAAGGGGGTCGGAACAATGCAGCTGAGCCTAGAAATAGGCGGGAACGACGCGCTGAAGAAGCCTTGTCACAGATTCGAATGCATAGGGACCAATAAGGTACGGGGGGCAGAAAGGTTCACTCCCACGCATGAGCCTAGGAATAGGCAGGAAAGGAGATCCGAAGCAGTTCGGACCAAGTCCCGCAACGAGTTACTGAGCCATGAACGGCCAAACTACGGTCGCGTTCTGCCACCACAAAGGCAGGAGTATGGTCCGCCACTCTATGACCAATACCATAATTTAGTGTATTCCAGTCACGAAGAGAACAGTGAACTACCTTCATATGAACTGGATGACGAAGAGGAAATAAGCCCCTTCACAGAGGGCCTCCGCAGGTGCCCCGTGCCCCATGACTTCGAAATGCCAGAAATAGCAAAATATTCTAGCCGAGGTGACCCTGACGATCACCTATTAAATTACCGCGCCAGCATGGAAATAGCCGGAGCCACCCCGGCACTAAAATGTAAAGCCTTTGCTTTAACCCTTGAGGGGAGTGCGATACGATGGTACAAAAAAGTCCCCCTGGCAACACCCATAGTTGGAGAGATCTGAAAACGGCTTTTAAAAATGGCTTTGTTTCCTCCAGGCCTGGCCAGCTCCCACTCCAGCGCCTTCAGGATCTGAGGCAAGGAAGAGATGAATCTCTGAAAAGTTACCTCGCTCGGTTTACTGAAGAGATGCACATCTGTGAAAATATCACCGAGGCGGAGATGTTTTCCGCCTTAAAGGGAGGACTAGATATGACAAGCATGTTTTGGAGGGATGTCCGAAGCAGGAAACCAAGGGATTACAATGCCCTCGTAGACCTGATGAAGGAGGAGATTGTATCAGAAGAAATGGCTAGGGCCAGGGACAACCACCCCCAAGGAAGATACAATCTTGAGTATTCTAATGAAGCAAACCTCAAGAAAGGAGGAAACAAGGATAGGATCGGCAGTATCCGAGACGGAGCGCCGCGTCCGTTTCCGGGGACAGGGTCTAGCTTTGCAGCAGAAATCATAGAAGCTATCCCCCACTTGCACTCCAACACCCCTTCTCAAAATCCTCCCACAGGTACTATGGTCATTCAACAGAAGATTGCAGGGAAATCCACATGTTGGCTGACCAAAAGGCGTAGGGGAGAAGGGGAAGTGACTTCTCCCCCGACACGGGGAGAACTCAAAAATTCGGTGGTCAGAAGTTCAACCGAGCTGATAGGAGAGCTCTGTGGAAGAACTCAACTAAAGAAAGGATTGACAATCGTCAAATAGACAGGAACAAGGGCCAGGATACTGCCTCGGCTCATGCTAAAGATACACGGGACCCACCTATGCCTGTGGCTGACCTCCCTATTCGTGAAATCGACACAATATTAGGGGGGGCCCACCCAGGTGGGAGCACAAACAACTCCCAAAAGAGGTATATCAGAGAGGCCAAGCAGCCCGCCAACGTGAATTACCATATCCATTCGCACCCTCTTGGGGTGCCTCGGACAGAATCTATCACATTTACCCAAGACGATGCCATTGGGGTACACTTCCCACACAATGATGCGTTGGTTATCAGGGTAGTGGTGGCCCGGAATGGGTTATCACGAATGATGGTGGATGATGGTGTCTCGGTAAATGTAATTTACGGGGTAACTTTCGATAAAATGGGGATCAGCACTCCACTCATCCCAGTCCCGGACCAAATTTATGGATTCACTGGGGATAGCATAACCCCCAGGGGGTCTATAACCCTTATGACTGAAGTAGGGCAAGTGCCAGTTCTTTCCAGAATCCCCATGGAATTTTTGGTTGTGGACAAAATCTCCTCCTATCATGGCTCAATTGGGAGGCCCGGTCTCATTGACTTAGGGGCTGTAACGCATACAAAATACATTTGCACGAAGTTCCCCAAGGAGCATGGCGTTGCAACTGTAAGGGAAAGCCAAACTGAAAATTTCAAGATCGAAGCTTGAACATGATCAGTGACGTAGCCATGGCCGAGGCTGCTCCAGACCCTGAAAGATTAGGTGAAGGGCCTTCTGAAAATAAGGATGTTACGATGACACTGGAAGAGGATTTAGCAGATCTAGACCCAAGAATGGCAGGTGACAATTACTCCACCCCGGCCGAAAGGTTGAATGCTTCGGTGTAAGACCCATTTGATCCAATCAAGGAATTGCAGATCGGATTGGATTCACCAATTGAATACAAAGATCAGTTGAAGAGCTTCTTACTTGAAAATCTCGATGTATTCGCATGGAAGCATGGTGACATGGTTGAGATCGATCCTAAAGAGGCCTGCCACAGACTCCAGCTGAATCCCCGAAGCCCTGAGCATAGGAAAAAGAGAAGGCCCATGAGTTCTGACAAGTATGAGGCCTTGAAAGACGAGGTCATAAAGCTATTGAAAAATGGCTTCATCAGAGAGTCCGGCTATCCGAAGTGGGCATCAAATCCTGTTTTGGTACCAAAACACAATGGGAAACTGAGGGTGTGTATTGATTTTTCCAACTTGAACCAGGCATGTCCCAAAGACAGCTTTCCATTTCCTCAGATCGATCAGTTGGTCGACTCCACGGCAGGACATTAGCTGCTAAGCTTCATGGATGCCTACTCCGGGTACAATCAAATCCCCATGTGCGAATCGGGTGAGGAGCATACTTCATTTATTACAGATAGAGGACTCTATTGCTACAGAGCTATGCCATTTGGCTTGAAAAATGCGGGAGCTATCTACCAGAGGCTGGTAAACCTCATGTTTTCAGAACAATTAGGAAACACCATGGAGGTATATGTTGATGACATGCTGGTCAAAAGCATGATCTCTGCGGATCATATCCGCCATTTTTCAGAGGCCTTCGATGTTTTGAGGAAATATCGATTGAAGCTCAACCCAGCGAAGTGTGCTTTTGGAGTAGCATCTGGAAAATTTCTTGGATTCGTGGTGAATAAGAGGGGAATCGAAGTTAATCCCGACAAAATCAACGCTTTGTTAAACATGTAATTGCCTCGAAATCCAAAAGAAGTGCAAAGCTTAACGTGGAGAATTGCGGCCTTGAATCGATTCGTCTCAAAATCCAGTGAAAAATGCTTGCCATTTTTCAAGGTCCTAAAGGTGGGAAAGTGATTCCAATGGACACCGGAATGTGAGCAGGCTTTTTCCGACCTGAAAGCATCTTTGGGACGGCCCCCATTGCTATCGAAGCCAAAGGCTGGCGAGCCTCTCTACCTGTATTTAGCTGTATCCAAAGAGGATGTTAGCTCGGTGTTGGTCAGAGAGGAGGATGGGAATCAGTTCCCAGTATATTATGTGAGCAAAGCCATGCTGGATGCCGAGACACGCTACCCAGATATGGAGAAACTTGCTCTCTCGTTAATCACAGCCTCTCGCAAACTTCGTCCCTACCTTCAGGCACACTCCATACGCGTGCTCACCAATTTTCCCATGAGACAAGTGTTGCAAAAACCAGACGTATCTGGGAGGTTACTGAAATGGGAGATAAAAATCAGCCAGTTCGACCTACATTATGCGCCTCGGACCGTCGTAAAGGGTCAAGCGTTGGCGGACTTCGTAGTCGAATTCACACATCCACCAAAGATCGAGATGGTTGATAACACAGATGACAGCTAATAGTGGAAATTGTTCGTTGATGGGTCCTCGGCTGAGGGACGATCCGGTGCGGGAACATTGTTAATAAGCCCGAGGGGTTTAAACTACACAGTGCGATCCGCTTTGAATTCAAAGCCTCAAACAATGTTACTGAGTACGAGGTGTTATTAGCTGGGCTAAGACTTGCAAAAGCTTTGAAGATTAAGTCTGTAGTGGCGAATACCGATTCGCAGCTTGTTGTGAGTCAATTCAATGGGCAATTTTCCGCCAAAGAACCTTCTATGGTCGCTTACTTGAAGAAAGTAAGAGATTTGGCTGTGCACTTCGGAAAAATGGAGTTGCAGCACATCCCCAGAACAGAAAATTCCAACGCCGATGCTTTGTCCAAACTAGAAAGCAGCAGTGATTCAGAGTTACATAATCTAATCCCAGTTGAGCGCATGTTGACTTCTTCTATTGAGCCAGGACCGGAGACTTTGGCAGTAGAAGAAGAGGGATCCTGGATGAATCCCCTGATCACCTATTTGAAGCATCGGACAGTGCCAAACGAGCCAGAGGCAACTCGAAAATTGCAAAAATACGTTGCGAATTTCGTACTCTTGGATGACCTACTTTATAAACAGACTTACACCTCCCCTTTACTGAGATGTGTGGGGCCAGAGGAAAGACGGTATGTAATGAGAGAAATCCATGAGGGCATATGTGGCAACCATGTCGAGGCGTTATCGCTAGCTCGGAAAGCCCTCAAACAGGGATATTTTTTGCCTACTATGCGAAAGGACTCCCATGACTTCGTGCACAAGTGTGATAAATGCCAAAGACACGCAACCATACCACATCAGCCACATCACAAACTAACTGTGGTGACTAGCCCTTGACCTTTTGCAAAGTGGAGGGTTGATATTATCGGTCCAATGCCTAGGGGTGCTGGTAACAATTGCTTTGCGATAGTGGAAATTGATTACTTCACCAAGTGGGTCGAAGCGGAACCTTTGATGAGAATCACTGAGGCCAACACCACCAAGTTCATTTGGAAGAATGTCATATGCCGGTTCGGAATACCACACTCACTGGTTAGTGATAATGCGAAACAGTTCAAGAACAGAAGCGTCGATGAGCTGTGCGACGATTTGGGAATGAAGAAATTTTTCTCATCTCCACATCACCCACAGGCCAACGGACCCTAAAAAGGAAGTTGGAATCCAAAAAGGGCGCATGGGTAGATGAACTCCCACAAGTGCTATGGGCGCTCCGAACCACCTCGCACACCGCTACTGGTGAAACACCTTTCTCATTGGCATATGGAGCCGAGGTGGTATGTCCCGTTGAAATTGGGATCCCTTCGCTTCGTCAAATTCATTACGACGAAGTGAGAAATGAAGAAGCACAAAGGGCCAATTTGGATTTCCTCATGGAAAAACGGGATGATTCCCAAGTGGTAATGACCAGATACCATGAGAAAATGGCTCTCTGTTACAACAAAAAGGGTGAGGAGCCGGCACTTTAATATTGGGGACTTGGTCCTCAAAAAGGTTCTTCCTTCAACATAGGAACGAGGAGTAGGGACTTTAGGTCCTAACTGGGAAGGCCCTTACAAAGTCTTTGCCGAAGTGGTACCCGAAACGTACATGATTGAGGACCTATCTGGAGTACCTCTATGTAATCCTTGGAATACGGACCACCTTCGTCGTTATTTTTAATAAACCAAATTTCTCCTCTATGATTGCAGCATTATCATATGATTTCATAAAATCATGGGTGAACTACGTTGAAGATTATACCAATTTCTAATTAGATAAACATAATGGATAAATGCAAGTTCCAAGATTATTTTGGTTATAACACCATATGTCCACGCTATGCATGAAAATTGTTAAAAATAAGGGACTCTTATAAAGCCCACACGGCAATCACTGCGTAAGAATTGAGTGTGTTGGCACCATAAAAAGGGGTTCATACAAATTCGCTTGCATAGGTCTTACAAAGTGTGATTTAAGATATGTTCAAATTTTTTTCAAAATCAGATCTCACTGGTAAGTATGAATACCTCGAACCACTCAGATCTGAGGGACTATCTACATATAACCGTGCAATAAGTGCAAAACATTTAAAAGATGTCTGCGGATTGGAAGCATTCAAACTCAATCAAATATTGTTATATAAACGAAGGACTCCTGGGAACTTACACTACGACCACTGCATATATTTGAAAATGTTCACGCCATCAACAGGAAGTTCGAACAAAATATGAATAAATTATCATACAATTCAAGACATTTACAATTACAAGGCATCCGCGCTTGGAAACATTCATGCTTAAACAGTTTGAAATGTTGCTGCCAAAATACTGGGCAAAATATGAACAAGTCATTTCATTCATAAAATCAAGGCATTTACAATTTGAAATGTTACATTTACAGTATATGGGGCCACAAAAACCAAACAACAAAACAAAAACCCAACAATAAGGCAAATACAGAATAGGATTATTGCGGAGGGACATCTTCTGAAGAGCTCTTGCCAGTTGCATCCAGAGGATCCGCAGGAGTATCTTGAGGCTCGGGGTATAAGGCTTCAATGGAGGACATGTCCAAATTCGGAAAAGCTTCCTTCACGTCCCCCAAAGTCATCCTGGCCCCAAAGTTACCTCTGCATAGCCTCGTACTCTGGGGTCTCTTCAAAAGTGTCTTTGAAGTTCTGGACAGCCTCAGACACTCTGGTACTTAAAGCATTCTCCACCCGTGTCACGACAGTCTGCTCCAGAACCTCAGTGATCCTTGTTTGCATATACCTTTCCAAAGAGGCAAGGTCCTCCTCCGCCTTCGCCTTAGCCTCCATCTCCCTTCTCAACTTCTCATTAGCTGCTGCCACCTCAACTTCCATCTTGGACTTGGCTGCATTAGCGGCGGTCAGAGCCTTGGTCGCGATAGACTGGGCGCGGTTAGAATCATCCAGTTTCTTGCACAAGGCCTCCACATCTGACTCGGAGGCCTGGAAGTCACATTTTAGCTTATCATTGTCCTCCTGGAGACGCTTAGCATTGGCCCTCTCCTCGGAGGAAGATTTCCGGGCTATGGACAGTTGGGCCTTTAGGTCGTTAATCTCCTTTAGCATGTTGTCCGCATGCCAGAGGGCAGTCTCAGCATTTTTCTTGTCCCTCTGAGTCTCCTCCACGGAAGATTCCACCTCGTCAATAAGGGCCAATGCCCTGGCGTTCATGGCCTTAGCGGTAAGCAGATTCCGGGACAGACTGGCACTGGAAGAGAAGGCAGACCAGCCCTCCGTCCAAAATTGCTCGGTGATAAATGCGGCCCGGGCTGGAGGAGAACTGGGGGAGTCAAACAATGAAGGGCTGAAAGTGACATCTCTGGGGAGAATACTGGTTTTGATATGCTTGAGCTCTTCTGCCCCCTCCAGTGTCACTTCATAAGCCAAGCCTGGAATGGGCACAGACGGCTCATCCTCCAGGTCTTCAATCATTGGTGGCGGAGGTGCGGAAGTGGACTCCTTGCCCTTACCTCTTCTGAGCCTCTTCAAGGGGGCGGGCTCCTCCTCAAGTGCATGCTCAGATATGTCCTCGGGCAAGGAAGGTGGCATCGAGGCATCCTTAGTCTCCCTGTCCCTCTTGGATCCGCCTCTATCCGACATTTTCCCCTTCCCTTTGGCAATGCCTCTTTCAGGATCTGCCTCCCTTTCCATGCTGGGCTGTTGGGGACCCACTGGAAACAGGTTGGGTGGTGGCAGCAAGGCTGGAAGAGGATCCTGAAGTTGGGCTGTGGACGCTTCCGACACCTCTTTGGCCACCCCAACTTGCAGATTAGCAAGCACTGCTTTCTGCTTCTTCTCAATGTCACTGCCGTGGCGAAGGGCTGGAAGTATCTTTTTGGCCATGAGACCCTTCAGAGAAATTTTCAGGAATTCTTTGGAACCTAACCAGAAAAGAAGCAAAATGGGGTTACGAACAAAAAAAAAACATAAGATATAATAGCAATAGGAAAACGAACTGACTCATGGCTCGCATAAGACCGTTTTAACAAATAATTTGTTTTGTTGGATAACCCTCTGGAATGTGCCCTTGTAAGCAAACAAGTGCCTTACCGCCGCTAGGTCTGCGTCGGGGAGGAGGCGGGCAAAAGTGTCCCCTGCCATAAACCAATAACGTGTTAGGAAACAGTCAAGAAAAGTGAATAGAAATTAAAAAGCACACGACCTGTGACACTTAAAGACACAAAAACAAGTACAAGACTCACTGGGTAGGGAAAGAGTTCGGGGAACTGTAATTTCTGGACTAGGGTCCACAGGAGAGCTCTGCCACTCCCCGGAAACCCAGAACCATTGGTTCCTCCAGTTCTTTATTGAGGTCGGATGATAGGTGATAACAGGAGGATATGAGCCCCTGGGAGACAAGTAGTACCAGTCTTTGACATCCGACCTCACGTCCCTTTCCCTTCTAACTGATTTCTTCAAAGTGTAGAGGGTATGAATAACGTGCAGTGAGATGGGATAGTCAGGACTGACTTCCTGCCACACTAACCAAGTGCCCACAACCTGTGTCCAGAAGTTGGGGGCCAGCTGATAGGGGCCAAGATTATAACTCCTAAGCAACGCCCTGAAGAAGGGGTGCAGAGGTAGCCTCATCCCAGTAGATAAAGCATCGTAGCATAAGGCCGCATGGCCTGGGGGAGGGTTGCAAGGTCGGCAAGAAGGTGTAGGGTGCACCAATTGAACCCCTTTTGGTATCCTGAATTTTTCCGAAGCCCCATCCAAGTCAACCCTGCGAATCTCAGTGGCGATCTCGCTGCTCTCCCATGACTCTAGGTTTGGATCAGGATCAACGTGATAGCCCAAAACATGCTTAGCCCTTGTTTGGGAGATTGTGTAGTTTATAAATTTATAAACTAGTTTATTTTATTTACCAAACACTTGCTAGTTTACAAACCAAAAAATTGTGTTTACCGAACACATGCTTAGCCCTTGTTTGGTATATATTAAAATCAGATTTTTTGCGAATTTTGATAAAAGTTGATGAACTGTATTGTTGAAAATTTTTGTAATCCATAAAATATGTGATTGAAATTAATTGTTAACTTTGACTTTAAGTCTTATTTGGTGAAAATTTATTGATCAAAATATTTAAGGTCAACAAATATGATTATTTTTCTTAAAACTGGTGAGCTTCCTATTCTACTCTGGAATTGAACCTATTGAAAATTACAAGGTTCTGTTGAACTTATACCTCTACTATGGAATTGAACGATTTTTCGTATTTTCATTCTGTAGAGATCCAATGAAGTTCAAATGTTTTATTTGTCAATATACACGACATTACCATTTAGAATTCATCCCTTTTCTTCTATTAGGTCTTGTTAATTGTAGAAGAATGCTAAGGGAATGCCTATGCTTGGAAGCTTGTTTCAATGTTCAACTACTTAGCCATAAATCTTGTAAGATTTGAAGACTATTTATTTAATATTTGGTTATTAAGTTTATTTAAGACACGTTTATCCTTCTTTGGAAATCATGTATATATATATATATATATATATATGATCCAATCCACTCCACAACTGGTCCAAGCCTAATTACAATAACTAGTCCAAGTCCAGTGGCAAGTCCAGTGCAGATCAGTAGATGATGTAAATTTATTTTTTCTTTATTTCTAATTGTACATTCATTCTGTTTTGTATCATTATTTGGTTAGCCAACTGTACAAATTTTGTTAAATTTCTTTCTATATATTTTATAGCCACTGTTATCATCAATACAAGAAGAGAATTTTTCTCCAAACAGATTTTATAGTTTCAATTCTTCGTGCCTTTTTTTGGCACTACTTTCTTATTCCTTTCTTATCAAAAAAACTCACAATGTATCTCATTTTGGATTTTATTTATATAGTGGTGAGTTTATCTAGCTCTTTGTCCTTTCTTAGATTATTTGGGATAATGATTTCTATATTCTGTTCGGCAAAGAGGTTTTAATTTTTTGGTTTAAAAACATGTTTCTTTTTACACAATTTCTCGAACCACTTTTTAACCACAAATATTTTCTTTCTCAAATTTGCAACTGTTACAATAATAAAGGTTCGTGGGAGTGCAAAATAGAGGAAGCGCGAAATGAATAATCAACACGAAATAAAGAACACGCAGCGAATTTTTGTGCCCAAAGGTCCGAGTTCACCCAACCTCTGGCTACGTCGCATTGAAGCTCCAGTTTGAGTGGATTACGGCTTCATTTTTATTAGGATTCACAAAGAAATTATAGAGTAGAGATCAATTACAGTGGATCTCAACAGATCGCCCGAGAACATACAGAAGAAACCCTCAGTAGGACTCAAATCACCAAGATAACACACTGCACTAACTAGGACTACAACTACTGCACAGAACGTTTACAAATCAAAGGTTTGCAAACGATTTTACCAAGAAAATATATGATCAGAACTTAGATCAACCAAGATTTGAAGCTACAAAGAGTGGGATAGAGAGAGTATTAGGGTTTTCGTCTGAGAGAATCAAAAGAGGAGTTTGGAAGACTCAAAACTGAACCAAGAGTATATAGTTTAATCCAAGGGTCAAGATCATATCTCTAAACATGTGGCCATGATCAATCAGCCAGGATCCAACGGCTTGGATAAATTCAGCACACAAGTCACGCCTTCAGCAGTTAGTAAGGCGTGTTTCCAAGAAACACGAGATTGCAAGTTGGTCCGACAACTTTAACTTGTATCAATTTTATGACAATCTCCACCTTGATACAAGTCTGGTATCATTCAGTATAACCTGCAGCAAAAATACTCCAAAACAAAAAACAAAAAAAAAAAATAATAAGAAAGAAAGCTATTCAAGTAAAATAAAAATAAAGTGATCAAAAATTTTAGTACTTACCCTTTATCAATGTTTAACAGACTTAAACTGGATTCAAACTTACTTACAGGCAGTATTTTAGTGCCCATATTTGCAGGATTATACTAGGATGGAATTTTCTCAATTGCAATGAGGCCATTAGAGATAACGTCTCTAATAAAATGTAACTTTACATCAATGTGTTTGGCTTTCATGAAAAACGGGGTTTTTGCACGAATGGATAGCAGATTGTGAATCAGAATACAGAACAGGCATTTCACATGGAAAATCTAACTCACTAAGCAAACCTTTTAACCAAAGCAGCTCCTTAATAGCTTCAGTTATAGCAATGTATTCAGATTGAGTTGTGGATAGTGAAAAAATTGTTGTAATTGTGACTTCCAGCTAACACAAGCATCACAGATAGTAAATACATAGGAAGTAACTGATTTCCTATTGTTCCTATCACTAGCATAATCAGCATCAACATAACCCTTCAACTTTATACCTTCAGAACTCCTATTAAAGGTCGATCCAAGATATGCAATACCTTTCAAATACCTTATAAGCCATTTTAAGTCTTCCCAACGGTTCTGACCAGGGTTGGACATGTATCTACTCAACATACTAATGGAATGTGTAGTGTCAGGCCTAGTGCAAACCATAGTGTACATGATCGACCCCACAGCATTAGAATAAGGCGCATTCTTCATACATTCAAACCCATATTCAGATTTAGGACAGTCATTTTTTAGTCAGTATGAAATGATTAGCTAATGGGACAACATGTTTTAGCTTTAGACATACCAAACTTATTCACAATTTTCAAAACATAAAGAGTTTAGAATAACCTAAGCCTATTTTTTGGGTTTGTCCCTAAGGATTTCCATTCCTAAAATCCTTTTAGCACTTCCTAAATCTTTCATATCAAATTCAGAAAATATAGCAAATTTAATAGTTTTGATTTGTTTCTTGCAATGACTAATCAATAGCATATCATTATAATACTGTAATAAGAATACACATTTCACTTTCAGATTGCAATTTATAGTACAGGCAGCGGTCATATTCACTTCTTTTAAATTTCAAAGATAGCGCAAAGGTATCAAATCTTTTATACCACTGTCTGAGAGATCGTTTTAAGCCATAGAGAGATTTTCTCAAAAGGCACACATAATCAGGTTTATCCTTCTCAATAAAACCTAAAGGTTGTTGCATATATATTTTCTCATCTAACTCACCATACAAGAATGCAGTTTTAACATCTAACTGTTCTAATTCCTAGTTAAAATGTGTAACTAAAGCAAGCATGACTCTAATAGTAGTGTACTTGACAATAGGGGAGAAAATTTAGGTGTAATCAACACCTTCCTTGTGCGTGAATTATCAACTAATCTGGCCTCAAAACCTAACAGGCTGAGACTCTGCCCCCACTCTCTTTTACCTTATAAATCCATTTACAGTCAACTATTGATTTATTTTTAGGTCTAGGAACTAAATTCCAGGTGTTATTGTCACTTAAAGACTTCATTTCCTCACTCATAGCCCTCAGCCATTCCTTATGGTACTTACTAGACACAGCTTCATCAAAGGTCTTGGGTTCAGTGTCACACAGATCCTGAAAGTTAAGGAAGGAAAAAGTGACATTATCAACATATCCAAACCTAACTAGTTCCCTTATTTCTCTTCTAACCCTTTCTCTAGCCAACTGGTAATTACTCAAGTCAGTTTGGACTACTCCAGTTTCAGTTTCAATGTCATTTTCTTGGGTTTCAGGTTGAGGTACTTGTTGTTCAAGTTCTACGGTTTCAGTTTCAGAATTGTTTGGCTCCACCTGAACAGGTTCAGTAATAGCAGGAAAATTCATATCAGAAATAGGTAAAACATTTTATGTTTCAACAACAGGAGACTCTGCAGGCTCTTTCTCACTAGGGCAGGGCATGTCGTTTTCATTAAAAGTCATATCCCTACTAATTATGGCCTTAGCTCCCCAAAAACTCTAGCCCAAAGTCTATACCATTTAACACCTAGAGGATACCCAAGAAAAACACATTTTTGTGATCTAGGATGCAGTTTACCTAAGTTTTGATGAGAGTATGCAATACAGCCAAATATTTTCATGTGAGAATAGTCAATAGGATGATCACTCCATATCTCAGCAGGGGTTTTATCATTTAAAGACACGAAAGGAGTCAAATTAACAAGATAACATGTAGTCATCACAACTTCACCCCCAAAAAGTTTTTTGAAGGCTCTAGCCAACTATTATACATCTTACTTTATCAAGAAGCGTCATATTCATCCTTTCAGCTACACCATTTTGCTGTGGAGTGTATGGTACAGTTTTGTAACACCCCAAGTTCAAGAATCTTAAACCTAGGTGTTAACTTCCCTTTTTCTTAAAATGCGGAATTTAAATCGTTTGCATAATTAAAATATTCATTTATCTATTATAAAATTCTTACAGAAATTTCGGCAGAGTCTCCTCTATAAACTGGACATAGCCAACCTGTAGAGGGACATCACGACCATTTTTACAAATTCAAAGCATCAATCACATCACAATCACATTCACCATCGCCAAGACCAATCCATTCATTTCCCGAACTCCTCAAGTATAAGATTTTTCCAAAACATCCTCAAACATTGACAATTGAAATAAAAGGTAATTTAACCTCTAATACGTTTCATACTTAACCAAAATAACTTCAACCAAACCATTATCAATAAGAATGAATGAAGAAATAAATTTAAATGATAACTCGAATGAATTTAACTTTATTTATTAAGGCGACAATGGGTACTGTCGGAGTCAGCCGCCAAGTGTTCTCCTCTGATCATCTAACTTTCATCACCTGAAATATGGGGAGGGATTGGGGTGAGCTAAAGCTCAGTAAGTAAACTTTATGCATGAATGCATGCTTATGACATGAATGCTTTAAAAAGTTCATATAGGTATCCCTTTCTCTTTACTTTCCAGAAAATTCAACTTTTCAAACTTTCGTTTAACGTTTCAAACCTTTCACTTCATTTCCATCGTGAGCTCACTTGATGTAACTTCTAGTCAATCAGATAACAGTGGGCCATTCTTATTTGGAACCAGATTAACATGCGCATGTCCACCGCAAAGCGGTTCATTCATTCATTCCACCGCAAAGCGGCCCATTACATTCATTCCACCGCAAAGCGGCTCATTACATTCATTCCACCGCAAAGCGGCTCATTACATTCGGGTACGCCTGTCCCCCGCGCCCCATTTCCCACTCGGACCTTTCATGACATATAAGTACACCCATTCTTTCAAAAACTTGGGATACATAATTTTGACAAAATTGCACTTTGACACATTACTTTCATTAAAACATTTGACTTTACCATTTCGATGCCAATGCATGTTTAATGATGCAATGACATGAATGCATGCTTAACATTCTTCTCAATAACATGTGCTTTCATAAAGTAAGGAAATTCATCAAGACAAGTAAGTTACACGACAGTCATTTACACATAACTTTCACATTTACATTCAACTTCGATGAAAATAGGGGGGAGTTTACTTACCTGCAGTCCTTAGTAATTTACCGTTTCTGAATTTGCAAGTGGACAAGTCTCGGATGCCCGTGACGTCAATGTACCAAAATTCCTAATTACATTCATTCATAAATAAGGTATAACTTTAGATTTGAAACAAACACGTTCATCATCCTATTCCAATTAACATGCTAACTATTCGAAATATGTAAATTCTCAAAAATGACAGTAAACATTTCAATTGAATTAACAAATTCATAAATTTTGGAAAATGTGAAATTAATCCATATAAATTAGTAAATCTGAAATTCCATATATATATATATATATAGACACACCCACACATATATACTTCTTTACATACATATATATAAACATTATTCAAATCTCAAATTAACCTTCAAAATTCGAAATCTACATATCTTGAAATCTGAAAATTTAAAAATCTTAGCCTATATACATACTCAACATATATATACATCAACAAATACATACAATTCCATATATACATACAACAATTACGTGTGTGTTGTGTGTGTGCGTTCATGTGCAGTGTGTGTGACTGCGGGTTCGGGTGTTGTGCGTTAGGCAGGGGAGAAAGTGGCTTACGGCGTGGTGTGGTGGCGGTGACGGACTGCCAGCGAGAGGGAGGGGAGATCGCCGGTGAGAGAGTGAGAGAGATGCGTGACCGAGAGAGTGCCGAGGGAGAGGCGACGAGAGGGAGAGCCGAGAGAGAGAGGCGTCGGGCGTGAGAGAGTGAGAGACCATGAGAGTGAGAAAAATGAGGTTTAGGTTTATATTTTGGAAATTTGCAATTTAGTCCCTCCTTTCCCTTCAAGTGCATAGTTAAGTCCATAAGTTCTAATTTATTTCCCAATTGCCCCTAGACTTTCCCCAATTGCTACTAAACACAATTTAGGCCACTTCCAACTTAATTAAATAGAAAATAATAAGATTAATAAATAACGTTAAAAATCACACATAAAATTGCACATAGACAATATATGAACTTTCTATTTGGCACATTGATCAAGACGGCGTCCAAGTCCTTCCACTGCAAAATAATTCAAATCATTGACATAAGATTATTCAAATTTAAAATTTATAATAACATTAATATAAATGTCACGTGGAATTTAAAGATGCACGTAACAATGAAAAACGGTATTACAAGTTTTTTGTCTCATTATACCACAATTTTCGCAGAAATGATCAAATTCAGAATTACAAAATTCTAGGCCATTGTTGTTCTTAATGTTTTAACTTTCTTTCCAGTTTGGTTTTCAATTGAAGTTTCCAAACTTTAAATTTATCAAAAGCTTCAGACTTTTGTTTTAGTAAATAAACCCAAACTTTTCTAGAAAAAATCATCAATTATAGATAAGAAATATCTGCTGCCTCCAACTGTAGGAACAGGTGCAGGTCCTCATAGGTTACAATGTATATAATCTAATACATTCTTGGATCTATGGGTACCTATGTTAAAATGCAATGTATAATGTTTTCCTAAAGTGCAAGTTTCACAACTACCACACAGAACGTTAGCAAATAATTTCACCAAGAAAATATATGATCAAAACTTAGATCAACCAAGAGATGAAGCGGCGCACCGAGAGAGAGAGAGAGAGAGAGAGTGTGTGTGTGTGTGTGTGTGTATTAGGGTTTTCGTCTGAGAGAATCAAAAGAGGAGTCAGGAATACTCAAAACCGAACCAAGAGTATATAGTTTAATCCAAGGGTCAGGACCTATCTCCAAACAGACAGCCATGATCAATCAGTCAGGATCCAACGGCTTGGATAAATTTAGCACACAAGTCACGCCTCCAGAGGTTAGTAAGGCATGTTTCCAAGAAACACAAGATTGCAAGTTGGTTCTCCAACTTTAACTTGTATCAAATTTACCACAGCAACCACATATTTTACCTAGAAAATATAAAAACATGTGTTTTTGCCAAACAAAGGCTTTATTTCTACTTGGATGGTGAACTATGTTACATCGATCTCTTATCCCTTAAGTAAATTTCTGAAGTTGATCGTTGAGTGCTTGTGTTTGTATTGCATCCTTTTTTGTTCCCACACTTGTGGCGTCAATTTTTCATGTCACATCTGCTGGTTGCAATTTTTTTATATATAAACCACTTTCTCGACGACAATTTATTCTTTTATGCTACAAACATTGTAACAACGCACTTTTTAATTTTCAAAGTCAAATAAGGACTTAAGTTGAACAAATGATTTTCATGGTGGGTTTTATCTTGTTATTACAAATACTTAACGACTGGAGATGACTAAATAAGGAATTTAAGGATTTAGTTTCTATTATTGAGATTTTAAGGACTAAATCTTATTTTATATGAAAGTTTGGGGACTTGGCTTGTTATTACATTTAATTTTTCCACTAAATAGACACTAGAACCTCCATTTTCTCCTCCATTCGGTGGGCAGCAGACAGAATTCGAGAGAAAGGGAGGAAAGAAAAAAATGGAGAAATGAAGGGGTTGGCTTGATTTTGATGTACAATCCAATTTTGAGGTAAGCAAGTAAGTTGTTAAAGGATAATTTATGGTATATTGTTTAGGATTGGAGTTGAAATAAATGAGAAATGGAAGTGAAGTGGTTTATAAATTATAGCTCCAATCTTTGATTTTATCATGTTTATATGTTGTCAAACAATTAATTCAAGGAATATGGTTCAATTTCTCCACTTCTATGTTATTCATGAGTTATTGTATGCAAATGGGTTATTTCAAGATTTGGAATTGTGAGCTGCTATTTTTAACAAGGGTTTTATAGATTGATTTTCGTATAGAGAAATTGGTCGCAGATTTGTAGAGTTTGGAATTTTATTAATAGTTTTGTAACCATTCAGTTTTTCTTGGAAATCTTGGTATGAAAACTAAATTCAGTGTCAAGTATTGAGGATTAAGTATTAGAATAAATGACTACTTGAATCAGGGTTTTGAGTATAAAGATTCCGCTGACCTGTAAAAAGTGGGCCTAACCCTTGGGGATTAAGTATTAGAATAATTCAAGAAAGGGATTTTTACATTATAGTGATTTTGATTCAGATTATGAAGTTGGAAATTAAAGATATCTAGTTGTTATTAGTTAACTCTTATTTCTAAAATTTGATGTGTGTCGCGATGCACCAAAATAATAAATAATTCCTTACTCGTCAAATATTAATTAATAATGTAGTAGTGAGAGTAAGGGTCGATCCCACGAGGAACAGAAATTAATTTTAGTTGTTCGATCAATTAAAATGGAATGGGGGGGTTTGTTGTTTGAAATTACTTGAATAAAAAAAATATGCATAAAAATAAACAATTAAATATTACTAGAGAGATAATATAAGAAGAAATCTTGTTCTCGGGTTCGGTTGTACCCTCAATTAATGTTATACATTTCCTTGTAACGTGTTTCTATCCCTAGTTCAATTATCAATCATAAATAATCAACAAGCTCTGATTATCTAAATTCTTCCTTATGTGTATTGATTCAAAATAAGTTCTTTGAACCAATTCTAGCCATGGACAGTCCTAAACAAGCTCTTAGGATTTAATGCACGACTAGTATGAAAATTTAGAAGAATAGATTGAATTGGATCGTTAATTACACAAGCTCGAATTAAACAATCCAAGTCGAATTATTACTAAACCTGCACGAGATTTATTTGCTACTAAAGTAAAGATTCAATGACAATTACGGATCAAGAATCTAAACATAGCATATTCATGAATCCAAAGATCAATAATCCAATTGGCCAAATTAAACTATTAATCAAATAAACTCAATTGAACATTCAAAACATAATAATCCAACAATTGAAATAAAGGAATAAATTCACGCTACTAATTTGTAGGAAAAGAAAATAACATAATTAAATTAACACAACTTCCCCTTTGAACAAGATTATGGAATTTAGCCTAGCATTGTTGTGGTAGATTCTTCAAGTTGCTTCATGAATTCCATTGTTGTTGATATTCTTGCACTTGAAAATCTCCCAAGAATGCTCTATATTTTTCTCTCAATTTTCCTCAATGTGTAGCCTTTTTCAAAAATAATAAAAGTCTCTTTTTCTTGTCATGAAATTCCCTTTTTATAGCCTCAATTTCGTGCCCTAACTTTGGGACCAAGAAATCCAAAATTATAGAAAGAATTGAAATATGGAAATTTTTTACTAGAATAGTTACGGCCATAACTTTCCATTTACGACCGTAATTGGGTTTCTGCGTATTTTTCACAAAGTGAGGTTACGGCCGTAACTTCTTATTTACGGCCGTAATTTGGGTTCTGCTGATTTTCTACTTTTGAGGTTTACGGCCGTAAGGATATGTCTTAAGGACGTGAAGGCGTTTCTGTTGGTTTTTGCACAACGATATGAAAACGTTTACGGCCGTAACTATATGTATTACGGCCGTAACGTATTCGCACCCAAGGTCCTCAATCTTCGATTTTAAGCGCATTTTGGTCCTTTTTCCTTCTTTTCTCTTCCTTTGTGATCCTATACAATATAAAACATAAAATGCATTAATAATACTTAGATAGAATCACATTATGACATATTCAAGGATACAAATGTATAAAATAAACGTTAATATAACACTTATCAGTAGGCATAATGCATGAGGTACTCGAGACATTATAATTAGTATTTGAAGGCGAAGAGATGACAAGATTGAAGTTGAGTACATATGGATCTACAACTTGGTGAGTAAAAAATATTTTTCTTAAGAAAATAAATATTTGTTTAATGTATATCAGTTCTAAAAGCTTTATGAAATCTTTATTTATTATAGTGCTTGTACAAAATTATATAAATTGCAGAACTTGATTATTTTCAAGTATTGAGGTTAATACATGATTTTAAAAATAAAGTGAAGTTTTATTATAAGGGGTCTTTTTAAAACTAGAATCAGCTCAGTTAAGAGATTTCATTGACATTATACAAGAATTAGATATCCCAGTATATTTAAATTATTTTAAAAATCACCAAAAAGTACCTAGGTGAATTTACCCGCTCTGCACTAATGTGAATTCGTTTTCACAGTATATGATCAAACATGTTATTTTACCCGCTCTGCACTTGTGTGAATTTGTTTCCACAATGTATGACCAGAATATCAGAGGTCTTTGGGGCCCACTCTTGTACACACATAGGCTTTGGGCAGTGTAATAGGGTGATTAGCCTTTGGGGCAACTCTACATGCGCATGACCAGAATTACAGAACCTTAGAATTTAAGAATTATCAGATTATGGGTACCTTGGTGTGATTTTTCAGTATTTATACAATTTATCAGAATTTAAGATTTCAGAATTGAGTTTTCAGTTTACAGAGTAAAGGATTCAGCTTATAGTATTGTAAAATAATATTTTTATTCAGAATTGAATTTATATAAGAATACTTATACTCATATGCTTTACAGTTGCTTATTTAGAATAAATAGTAAAGAATTTTACCATCCCAGCTATTTCAGTTTTAGTAGAAATTATCGGATCTTTGAATTTCTTAAAGTGAAAGTAGTAAGATCTTTTCAGTAAATATTTATAAATGAGAAAATATACTTAATTATGAAAATTTCACTCACTGAGTTACAAACTCATATATTTTGACATATATTTTTATAGAATGCAGGTGAATGTGAGTTAAGAAGCATTTGAGCCTGTTGATCTACCAAGCCAAGCCACATATATAATAAGATTGTGTGCTCTAACTGATTTAAGTATCTAAGCTTATGGGTTCACTGCGATTTCATGGTTTTATATTCATTTGGGATATAGTGTAAGTTATATTAAAATGATCGAGTTCTTTATACTAAGTTGATTAGTATGTGTTAGAGGAATAGGTGGTTCCCACTATTTATGAAATATATGTACGTTTGGGAAATTTTGATGCTATTCAGGTGATTTTAGTCTATTTTATAAAGTAGATCATGTCAAATAGTCAATAAATTCTTTACAGTCAAATAAAAGTTAAGGTTTCTTTGATAGTGGGTCTAACATCTAGTTGGCCCCTACTATCGGCACACGTCTCGTTCCAAGTCTAGTAGGATGATTTGGGACGGTTCGTGACAAATATAGTTTCCAACCATTAGTGCAAAGCTTTATGTAACCAGCTTTGTTTCAATAACATTGCTATATAGGTCGACTGCCCATTTGATTCAATTGGCCGGCCGAACAGAGCCCAGTGAAAATCTAAATTCAGCATCCAGAACTGAATCTTGAACTGAAAAGATTAATAAAATGGAATGTTTAAACACATAACACATTACATTTGAGATTTTTTACATGCTAGCTACTTTTGGTTTGATCAGAAGTGGCAGTTTTACAAAGAAAAAGTAACAAGCTAACCCCTCTAAAGCTGAATCCCTACAAGACTTGAAACGCACAAAAACTGCAGCCTTCTTCAATTGTAACTGTTGCATGCATTTTTTTTATTTTTTTTTTTTTTGCATCAAAAACCCCAAATTTGTAAAAGCATGTGTCTAATCAGGTGAAAATCTGTCACCATCGATACTTTTTTCTCCGCTTTCAGATAGACGACTGGAAATGAGGCTATGGGTTGTTTATCTGGTGCTCAACTGCTGGGTATCTCACTGCCGCGGCTAGGATTCTCTGCTGCTCAATCTGTACAGTAATCATCATATTAATTACTGCATATATTAATTTGAAGACATACATATATATTTACACATTACCTGAAACAGTTCATGCATTTTGTTTTTTAGGTAACAGTACTCGTATTCTAACAGCTCCAAGGCTCTCAGACACCTAAAATAGAGTGAAATTTAGGAATATTTTGAGGGGTGAACGAAGAGACTAGAGAGAGAGAGGGGGGGATTAAACGTACCCGGCTCGGTTGCTTTGCTCGGATGCAGCGCGAAAGGCGACGCATACATTTCGGACTCTTTTGGCACCAATGCTTGAACTGCTACCTATAAGTTGATTTAAATGAATTCCCATTTTCATGTAGTCCGACAACTCTCTATCCAGCCTGTTTTTCCACCATTATTATCACAAAAATCAAAGCCCATCTAATCAGATTAATAAATTCTTCACTAATCACTTTAACTAAAGTGAATGTGCCTCCGTGCATTTGTAATTCGAATGTTCAAAATTAACCCCTTTTCAAATAAAAAAGTTTCAGACTGTCCCATGCTTAATGCGTATATGTGTGTGAAGATTACCTTTTTGTCTGTATGCATGTATAATATTATGAAGAAGCTATAGACTTCTAGATTCTGGGATACAGTAAAACTGTTTGCATGTGTGTGTGTGTGTGTGTGTGTGTGTGTGAGAGAGAGAGAGAGAGAGAGAGAGAGAGAGAGAGAGAGAGAGAGAGAGAGAGAGAGAGAGAGAGTTACAGCAATCCTCTGAGATTCCTCAACAGCTTCTCAGACTCGTGGAAGTATATGTTAACAACCTCGGAAACGAAGTTTGGAGAGGATTCATCTTGGAGCTGCTGGAGCTGCAAAAATTGCTCATCCAACACTCCCTGTAATTAGTCAAACCACACACAAATTTCACATAAAAGTATAACAATTTTTTTTATGAATATACTGCTGAACCTAGTAAATACGAATGACGTAGATATTTAAAACCTGGTGGAAGAGTAATGCGAGCAAACGATTCATGTCAGCCCGCAAGCGCTCCGCCCCGAATCCCAGCATCCACACAGGTAGACCCGTTTTGGCTGCTTCCTACTTGAGGCCTTAAAGAAGCAAGGAGGAGGAGAATAGCGAAACAAGTTCGAAATATGTCCGGTATTGCGTTCAGGTTTTAATACATGTATGTAAAGGAGGTTTAAAGGTGTATTGGTTTTCTCATCGTGGGAATGCAGCTATTTAAAGGGTAATGGCATTGGTACCACCAATTCAAATAGGACAAATTCTGCCCCGGTTTTTTTGAAGTTTTTGTGATTTTGTGGAGAATGTATGATTTAAAAGTGTTTAAAAAATTAAATATTATAAACTTGATTAAGAATTGATAGTTAAGATTATGCATTTGTAATAATTTAAAAAAAATAAAATGAAGCTCAAAAGGGCTCTCTCTCTCTCTCTCTCTCTCTCTCTGAGTACCACAATCCACTGAAAGTCACACACGGTCTGATCTGTTGTCGGAATCGGCCTTACAATGTTGCCCGATTCAAGCACAACACATGAATCATGCAGCATAGTGTGTCCGATTCGGACAACATAGTGTGCTCGATTCCGACAACAGGTCATTGTTCATATACACATTTATGTCAAGACTACTCTAGATAGATTTTATAACGCTAATTTTTTTATATGAAAGAAAACCCCAGAATTTTCCCCTTTTTTTTTCCTTCAGCAATGGAATGGCTTTTCATTTGAAGAAACGAAATCATTCAAACAATTTCATAAACTAATGTTTGAGATTGAGTTGACATGTCAAATTTTGATAATGGACGAAACGTTTCTTCTCTTTTTGGTAAAATTTTTGTTAATATTTTCAAGTTAAAATGTGATTAAAAACTGATTTAAAAAATATGTGACTAAAAAATAATTCGAGGAAATGAATTATTTACAAATTTATTAATAAACAAGTTTACCAAATGAAGACATAAGAATTTTTTTATTTTTATTTTTTTTAAGTCTTAATTGACATGTCTCTGTTCGGTAATTCAAATTTTTTGGTTCATAAACTAATTTATAATCTACACAATTTTTTAAATCACTTTTTCAACAACGCATTTTTTCCTTCTACTTTTCAGTCACACATCTTACCTCAAAAAAAAAAAAAAAAAAAAAAAAAAAAAAACTAGTTTATAATCAACAAGGAAGATTTGAACAGAGGATAGTCGATAGTTTCTTCAATTTTACTGTGGCCCTCTTCCGTTGGAATATGAACCAAATTAAATTTTGTGTTGAATTTATTTGTATTTTCTAGGTAAGATGTGAAGTTAAAAATTGGTTTAGGAAATTGTGTAATTGGAGAGATAAAATATGAATGGTCAAAAAGTGATTTGAAAAATTTTGTAAATTAAATTTGTTGTTTTTTTAATCTTTTAGTGTTTTAATTTGACAAAATAATACACAACCGAAAATTTTACCAGACAATATTAGAGTTAAGATTAATTCATGTTCCACTGCTTTTAGGTCTAGTAAATTTTACCTGACAATAATTTCACTCCCATAGGAAATAAAATGTGTTAATGAATAAAATTTCACATCGAATGAAAATAAAAAACGTAAATCAATTTATAAAATTTTGGGCTCTTCTTAATAAAGTTGATCTTTTAAGATAGATCCTCAAATCTTAATATGATATCAGAGCATGTTAACGTTGCCCTACTCTTGGGGTGCTTACGGGTCATCAATATACAGTATTGTCCGTCGGATAAGTGATTTTGTTCCACGCTAGGTGGACGCGTCCCAAGGAGTTTCGAACATTGGACATATTAAATATAAGATATTCAAGTAGCTCCTTGGTACCACCAACTAGGGACTTACGGGTCGTTAACAAACGGTATTGTTCATCGAATAAGTGGTTTTATTCCATGTTAGATGGACTCGTTCTCAGGAAATTTCGAATCTTAGAGCTATTGAATATAAGATTTTAAAGTAGATAACTGGTGCCACTAGAGCAAACGTTATTCTACCTTTGAGGTGCTTACGGGGTATATATCAACAGAGTCCATTAAGCCCTTACGAACAATTCGATCCGATTATAATTCAGAAAAATGAGTACAGGAATTTTAAAATTAATCTGCTCAAACAAGTCATCAATTTGAGGAGGCATGTTAAGAAATAAAATCCCACAACGAATGAAAATAAAAAATATAAATTAATTTATAAGAATTTTGACTACTCCTTTTAATTTGGTAAATTTTTTAAGATGGACCACCAAGATTTTACCAAAATGGAGCACAGATTTTCATAATCGTACATTTAATAATTGCACTTAATTCATTTGGAAGCAAAATTGGCATTATTCCATCAAGTACATGCTCCTCCATTGAGTGCAAAAAGTAACTGATGCAATCGAGGTAAATGTGGGATATCTACCGGACCAAACTTTAGCCCTTGTTTGAACTCCATTATTTCAATTTATAATTTGAGTTTTAAAAATTTAATTGTTAAAAAGTGGTTTGAAAAGTAAAAAATTGTGGACTTGACTTTTAAAAATGGTTGAAATTGATTACTGTAGAAAAAATTTGTAAAAATAATGAGGAATAATGGGACTCAAACAAGGGCTTAATGTTTTTTTGACGGAATGACCAAACAAAAACTCCTTTGCACTTCTCCATTTTTTTTAATTTTTTTTTTGTAACGCACTTCTCCATTTTCAGGTTGAGCTATAACTTGATCCGAGTTTCTTTGTAAATAACAGTTTGGTAAATGTCTTTTTTTATTTATAAATCACATAATTTATCAAATTACTTTTTAACTATACATTTTTCTCTCTCCAATTTTTGACCACTACTTTTTACCTTAAAATCATAAATAAATCAGTTTATAAATAAAATAGTGTTACCAATTTGAAAAAAAAAAGTGCACGACTAAAAAGTGTTCTGAAAAGATATTTTATTTATAAACTAATTTAAGCAAATTTATCCAATGGAAGCTTACAAATGAGTTCCATTTATCATAAAATAGTGTATTTAATCCATGCGATGCATGACAACTATATTTTATGAAAGTGATTTCAATAAAAATATATAAATCTATTGGAGTTTTTTTTTTTTATAAAATTTTAAAAACATCATAGCGAATCCGGATTTTTAAAAAAATCTCTTTGAAGCTCACATTTGTTGTTGAATTGGTTGGTTCTCCATCTTTATCACAAATTAGTATATTTAATCCAACATAATTTGTAACTCAAGAAACCATCATCTTAAGTTAAGTTCATACAAATCATTTAATCAACTTCTTAAACGACTCAATGACTTGTTGGGACCAGGTTGACATTAATGATATATTCAAAAATGTCGATATATCTACGTCTATATCTATAATCTACAATATATTAAAAGTGTGAATGAAGGAATAACATTAAATATTAATTATTTACAATATTATAATATAATTTTATAATGTTATACTTTCTTATTTATTTATTATTAAATTAGTTTATTATATAACAATTTATAGTTTAGTAATATTATTTCATATTAATATATTATTCATTTATTTAGTATTAAGAAGCGAAAAAAATTAATTCGTCATTTAATAAATATTATTATTACTATAATACATTAATATAATACTTAAAATATAATATCCATTTGGGAAGAGCGAACATATTTTAGTTTCCTATTTTACCCTTATATATTTTGCTATGCACTCAAGATACTCATACCTCCTTACTTAATAAAATGTAAAATTAATTTATTGTCTAACAATTGTAATATTAAAATATAACTTCATATTAATATAATTTCTCATTTATTTAATATAAATTAATTTATTATCTAATGATTTACAATTTTGTAATATAATTTCATATTATATTATCATATTATTATTTTTTTTCATTTTATTTAATATTAAGAAAAATTACTTCTTAATTTGATAAACATTAGTATTATTATGACTATAATATATTCATATAATACTTAAAAATATTGCATACAACCTTTTCAAAAATTGAATTGTATAATCAAATTCCATTGTCTACATTGTATATATTATGAATTTAATAATCACTTGAACTTCAATCGATAAGGATACAATTTCTTTAATTCGTGATTTTCATTTTCATAGATTACATGAGAAAATAATTTTAATATTTTTAATTATCATTTAGCTCTCTTTTATCTTTTTTTTATTTTGTTGCTCTTCACAATAATTCTTCAAGTAATTTTGTATTGATTTATTATTATAATTTTTATTTTAGATTTTTTTCATGCTATATGTTTTGCTTTGTCATTAATAAATATTATTATGATTAAGAAAAATTACAATAAGAATTTTATATTATATTATCATATTATTATATTTTTTTTCATTTATTTAATATTAAGAAAATAAAAATTACTTCTTCATTTGATAAACATTATTATGACTATAATATATTAATATAATACTTAAAAATATTACTTACAAAATTTTGAAAATCCAATTGTCTGCTCAAATTCCATTGTCTACACTGTATATTATGAATTTAATAATCACTTAAACTTCAATCAATAAAAATACAATTTCTTTAATTTGTGATTTTCATTTTCATAGGCTACATGAGAAAAGTATTTTAATTTTTTTATTTCACATTTAGCTCTCTTTTATCTTTTTATTATTTTGTTGCTCTTCACAATAATAAATCTTCAAGTTTTGTATTGATTTGTTATTATAGTTTTTGTTCGTCATTAATAAATATTATTATGATTACAAAAAATCACACTAAGAAATTTATATTATATTATCATATTTTTATATTTTTTTCATTTATTTTATATTAAGAAAAGAAAAATTACTTCTTCATTTGATAAACATTATTATGACTATATATTAATATAATACTTAAAAATATTACATAAAAAAATTTTAAAATTGAATAGCCTACTCAAATCCATTGTCTACATTGTAGATATTATGAATTTAATAATAATTTGAACTTCAATCCATGAGGATACAATTTCTTTAATTCGTGATTTTCATTTTCATAGGTTATGTGAGAAAAATATTTTAATATTTTTAATTCACATTTAGTTCTCTTTTATCTTTTTATTCTTTTACTGCTCTTCACAATAATTCTTCAAGTTTTGTACTGATTTATTATTATAGTTTTTATTTTAGATTATTTTTAAAAAAATAATTGTATTATAAGTTTTACATTGTCATTAATAAATATTATTATGATTACAAAAATTACATTTAGAATTTCTAAAATTAGATTGTTATACAAAAAATTCATAGTCTAGAATGTGTATATTATGAATGTAATAGCACATGACCTTTAGTCTACAATGTTATAATTTTATAAATTCGTGACTTATTTTCATAGGTACCGTGAAAAAATATTTTACAAATTTTAATTCACATTTACATAAAATACAATAATTGATACAATTTCATTACATTACATCAATGTAGATTAATTTTGGAATTAATAATTTATGACATTTTGCACTTAATATTTCATTGACTTTCATATTCAATACACGTCAATTAGAATCAATGCCATAAACTCTTACCCAATACTGTCATTATTAAACCTCTACTTAGTTCTGGTTAAATTTTATTTTAATCTTAAGTCAAATTCAACGGTTAATTTTAACTACACATTTTATGGGATCCACAATGTTTTAACCACTGCTTATCACGTTTTATCAAGCTTTACTAAAAATATGATTTAATCTATTCCAAACATGGACTAATTAATATTAATGTACAATGTTATATAATTTTATGTTATTACATGTAACTTCTTTTGATTTTATGATACATCATAATATTATGGAAACATAAAATGAGTATGTTGACTAACTCAACGACAAACTAATTGATTTATGTTCTGAAGAAAGTGAATAATTTGTCTGCTTCGACAAAGTAATAGATTATACAAATCAATTTTAGCAAGAGGAAATCTTATATTTATTACCAAATAGTATCTCATCACATAAGTTAATTTTGAAAAAAAGATTGTCTACGTATGCTCTTAAAGAATCTGGACACGATCTTTGCAATGATGAGTGATTTATCATGATTCCAAAAGACATGTTATCCATGCAAAATTAAAAGTTGGACAACATGCTAGAAATACAAGTTTTCCTTTCGTTTATCCCATTAACTCCAGCAAACGATGAATGATATTCATTCAAACACTGGAGAATAATTTTTGGTACGCGTATGTGCTATGCAATGGCCATTAACAAATTTAAAAAACAAATAATACATATTGTGGCAATATAACTACTTGAATATGCATTATTATATAAACAACTATATGTAGCAATTTTACTCGGATTTTCAATGCAAACACAATATAAAATAAAAATAAGAAAAGTTGTGAAACGTTAACCAAAAAAATTGTCTAAAAAAGGTGTTAATGTACTAAAGACTTTACATTTCAATTGTTCAACATTTTCATATATATAAACAATTTCAATTATTCATTTAATAATATCGATTACATCAACTACTTTAAAAATAGTATTAATATTTCAAAAATATTATGCATATCATTTATCTTACACATAAGACGTGCATTGCACATGCTTCCTACTATTAAAAATGACAAAAGAGCAATTGTCCTAACCAACTACTACATTACTAACAAAGAAGACGGGCATCAATTGAGGAATTATTGTCACGGAAAAAAAAAAAAAATCTTAACATTTTAATTAGTAGTAGTGTTATATTTTACTAAAATTGTTATCATTTACAGAAGTTTGTAGATATTTACAATGTTTACATTTTACTTAATTTTTTATTACTTCTAATATAATTACTTAAAATCAGATTAACTTATAAGAAAATTGCAATGCTCTAAATCATTTGTTTTTTTTTCTTTCTAAAAATTAAAAATTAATTTGTGTAACACGTGTACATGAAAAGGTAAAGAATATATTAAGTATTATTACAATTGCATGTACATTAATAAATGAGTAATGCACCTACTATCATCACTAATTCAGGTCGCATTTAACTTTTAGACATTGCCTACTTGGCCTTTGTTTAACCTCGCTTTCTTCAAATTTATTTTCAACTACATTTTATCTTTTTTTTTAATCATTTCTTCAATTTTAAACAAAATCTCCTAAAATTTGATTTTTAAAAATATCAAATGGAGAGTAATCTACAAAAAAAAAAATGGCAGAGATAATAAATAAAAGTCAATTTAATATTTGATTGAAAATTACTTACTAATTATAGTAACTTTGCCTTTGGAGGGAAAATGTCGCATTTTTTTTTGCTACTATTCTTCTTTTATATATTAAAATAAAGGTTTTTAATTATTAATAATCCTCAAAAAAATCAAATTTAAGTTAATTTGATAATTATTAAAATTTTAATATTACAATTATATATTAAATATTAATAAATTACTAATTATTAATAAATTATTAGTAGTGAAAGTTTTGGGAGAATAAACTTGAAAAATACAAATAATAAAAAGAATATGTAATTGAGAAAGAGAAAGAGAGCATTGAAAATCATAAATTGATTAGTAAGGGATATTGACTTTCTTTTATTTTTATTGCAATTAAGTATCCTGCATAATGTTGATAACAGCTTGAGCGGGAAAATGTATTTTCATGGTTCTCTCTCCTTATAAGGGGTAAACAAATAAACTATCAAATCACCAAATCGAATGGCAACAAACGGTTTGATTTGGTTCAGTTTCAAATGTGAAATTTTTTTGTTTGGTTTGGTTAAACTTTAAACCACTTTTAACGATTTGATTTAGGTTTTAAATGTCGAAACCACAATTTCAAACCACCAATCCTCAAAGTTAAAAAATTAATGTACTTTTCGCGATTTCTAGTGTTATGTAACAGAAAGATATTGACCGTAGGAAACAAGTCTTGGCATTTCCAGTGTTGTCGTTGTGTACTGTATAAGAATTGCTTCAATAATTATAGAAAGACTCTTTTAATGAGAATGAAAATATATATTTATTAAAAAAAAAAAAAAAAAAAACCTTAGCAAATTAGGTTGAGCGACTTTATGGTTTAGTGGTGCAATTGTTTACCACTTCTATGTTCTAGCCATTTGTAAACATTGTTGATCATTGAGTCAGTCAAACTATAGGCTTCGTGTTTCATTTAACATTTCTTACTAATATTTGGTATGGTTGATCTACTGCTTCCTTTGATACATGTTGTTCGTCCCTTTTAGCTTCCCTTCAAAACACGAGAGCTATTTTAAGGCATTAATTTTTATCTCGTCTATCATACAAGAGTTAAAGAAAGTCTCTACATGATAGATTTTTCAGGTTCTTTACATTTCCTTCTTTTTTACTGTTATATCAAAATCAATCAGATAAATTAAAAGGGTTATCCACGAAGGTTTCGCTTGTTTTTAATAGATGATCGAAGCATATCTCATTTTTCCAATAGATGCTCGGACAATGTGAAGTGTTGCTGCTTATAATAATTACCATCATTCGAGACTAAGTTGATCGTTCCCTTAAATAAATTGGGCAGACAGACAAAAATGGGAATAATTGCTAGAAGAAGGAAAGTAAATCAACATCGTGATATTGTAGGGTGTAGCCCACACCTTGAGGGCCCTAATCGACCCTACCCTGGACCATTGGTTAAGGAGGTAAATAGCAGATTATGCCTCCTAGAATCAGGGTGGAGATATGATATTGTAGATTCATTCCTAAAGACATCTAACCTACACCATCCATTACAACAGTCTTTCCCAAAAGCTCAAGTGCTCTGATGAAATTTGAAAGCGATGTTTTCTTTCCTTTCTGGTTTTAATACCGAGACAAGAGTTAAAGAATATAGCCAACTGGTTTGGCTAACACAACCACACAAGCATTACAAGCTAAAGCTTCGGCATAATCTTGCATTTTGCACCATACTGCATTATCCTATTTTATCATTATGCAATTCCTAATCATTAGGAAGCAGCAATAATTACAAAACATAAAATATACATTTTAACTCGATATTTTAGACGAAAATGTATTTTTGAGCTCGTTTGGAACCTACTAAATTCTTTGTTGACAAACCACAATTTCAAACTGCACCAAATCTCAAAAAATGGTTTGACTTGATTTGGTTTATGAAATGATATGGTTTAATTTGGTTTGGAATACAAACCTTCCAAACCAAATCGCGTTCATCCCTATCTCTTCTCACTTCTATTTTTATATATAAAAATAAATAGATAAATAAAGATTCGTTATAAATAGTTAGAAAATTTATTTTTTTGACATTGACATTCTCAAATGTGATAACTACAAAGTTTGTGGTTCTAATGTGGAAACAGTGTCAAAATTAGAGAGGACATCACATAGATGAGTATTTATATTCTTATTCAGCATTCAATTATTATGGTACTCATTCTTATTTCAAGTTATTCAATGAGGGAATTACATACACACAGATTTTCCAACTAATAGATTCAAAAACCACCCATGTTTTTTAATTATTAATCATATGATTAAAAATTTAAATTCATTTACCCAACCATTCACCCCCCCCCCCCAATTATCAATCCATGAGCAACTAAGAAATCCAAAGCGACTCAGATAAATCTTCACAGGGGCGGTGAACCTCTGCGATGTGACAACGACTCCATTGTATCTCCACCACCGATTGCACAGATGCCTAACATCTCCTAAATCTGCATCCTTAACCTGGGAATCTGGAAACAAGATGCAAGTTTGAATGTGGTGGTTAAGTTGTTCTCGAGGTCGTGGTGGTTGTGGTGTGGTTCTGTGTGGTGGCGATGGTAGTGTTGGCTTCGATCTATTTCATGTGCGGTGGTGGTGGTCCATTTATCTGATGTTCGGTGCTTCAATCTATTTCATGTGAGGTCGAAAGGTGTTGTGCAGTGGTGGTGGTGGTGGTGGTGCATTATGTAGGCGGTGTGGTGGCATTGTGCGATGGTGGTTGTTTTTGCATTAGGAGGAGATGGTTTGGTGGTTGTTTGTCGGAGCGAGGAAGTGTTGGCTATGGTGATTATGGTGTGCATGTGGTGGGGCGGAGGTGTTGGTGGTGCAACTGGTTGGTGGTGGTGCTAGACGACGGTAACTTGAGTAGGGATTAGGGTAAAGACCGTTAAGTTTGGTTGGGGAAGGGATAGGATGGGTAGGTGGGCTGGGCTGGATGTTTTGTTGGGAAGGGTGGTTGGGTGGGTGTGCTGTGGGGTGGGTAACTTGTTTGTGACCAATTATAGGCGATTGTGACTGATTTATAGATAAGTTGTGATCAATTAATTTGAAATTTGTGATCGAAATAAAGTCGCGAGCTTCAAAATTCAAGGTTTACGATCTATACATAAGTTGTGACTTAAGAAATTTGTAACTTGTAATAGAAAAAGCAGTGTTCTAAAAAGCGTGAAGCTTGACGAAGCGTGGAGGCCGAGAGTCAAGCTTTTGAAGCTTAAGTAGGAGTATGCGTTAAAAAACATTTCTCAATTATTACATATTAGATTTAAACTTTACACATACTTTAACTTGTAAAAATAAAATAAAAAATAAAAAAAGCATCTGAACGCTTTATGCGCGCTTACTCGCGCTTAGGCGCGCATACTCGAGCTTCGCTCGCGCTTTACACGCACTTTATGCGCGTTTTTTAGATAAAAAACTGTCTTCATGTTTTTTTCGCGCTTTTCACAAAATCGTCGCGGGAGATGCACCCTCGCGCTTAGAGCGCGTAGGCGCGCGTTTTAGAACACTTAAAAGAAGTTTGTGACCACAAATTGTAAAAATTATGACTCATAAAATCTAGATTTGTGACCCATAAAATTTGAGATTTGTGATCGATAAATAAGTTGTGACTTATGAGATTCGTAAATTGTGATCGAAAAATAAATTGTGACATAAAATTTCAGAACTTGTGACTTAGATATCCTGGCCTATAAAATTGTGACTTTTAAGAGAGTCGTGACCGATTAATTTAATAATTTGTGACCAAAAAATAAGTTGTGACTTATAAAATGTCTTAAGCGTACTTAGGCTTTGGCTTTGTTTGACTAAAATTTTCAAAATTTATATTTTTTAGGGTCCGTTGTGCAGTTGAAATAAATAGAATTTGATTTTTAATGTGTATTATTTTGATTTTTTAGGTAAGATGTGTGATTAAAAATTGGAAATAGAAAATGTGCATGATTAAAAAGTGGTTTGAGAAATTGTGCCATTACAATTTGAATTTATAAATGCACACGTTTTATAGGATTTGCAATTTTTTCAATTTTTAAATTTATAAATTTCATCAATTTTTATAAAAAAATTAGTAATATTAATTTTTTAGCAAAATCAAATAGGGCTTAATGTTCTTAAAAAGTTTTGATTTTATAAGAATTTATAGCATAAAAAATCCTCACCATTTACACTCATTGTAAAATCGTCTCTATCATTTTCAAATTGATGTTTGCACCCTTATTTCAATATTTTCTAGAGGAATTGGTCATTTATGTCTCATTTCGTCAATATATTTAGATAAATATGGATAATTGATGCAAAATGTGTATATTCTTTGTCTTCATTATGCAAATCATCCCTATTGTATTAACTTTGTCGTTTGGACTCTCTAAATCACACGTCTTTGTGCAAAATGTTCTTACTGTTTATTTTCTCCATTAAAACATTGTAAAATTACTAATTTACATTTCTATTTAAATAAATAAATAAAAATATATAAATAATTAAAAGGAGAATTAAAAGAAAAATGGTAAGTAACAAAGAATTAAATACAGAAAAGCAAAAATTTGTACTTTTGTCCTATCTTGTTTCACACCATCCATTCTTACCATCCAACTACTGAGTAGGGTTGGAGGTGAGCGTGGGTCGGGTCGGATCGTTTTTTTGTCCAACCCGAACCCGATCCACTACGATCGGATTGATAAAAAATCAACCCAACCCACCAAATTTCGGTCGGTTTGGGTTTTGGCCCAATTAGTAAAAATTGTGAAAAAAAAAAAAAAACTCATGAATCGACCTTTAATTCAAATCAATTATGTACACTACAATAACCAAAAATACAATAAATTGAATACTTGCTAATAAAATTAAAATATGTTCAATCAATGTTTAAATAAGTCAAGTTTCATTACTTTAATATATTAAATAAAAATAAATAAATAAATAAAAAAGTTTTTTTTTTTTATTTGGGTTGGGTTGGGTCGGGTTATTCACCCAACCTGCAACCCGACCCAACCCGACAAAAAAATTTAAAAAAAATTCGAATTCAACCCAATTTTCATTAAAAACTGACCCAAACCAATCGGGTTGGGTCGGTTTGGGCGGATTCGACGGGTTGGGTCGGTTTTTGCCCACCTCTACTACTGAGTCATCCAAGAGTTTAAGTATTTTCCTATTATCTAATTTAGAAAATGTTAAGTAGCCCGCGGAAGCACTATAGCGCCCCCCCTGTCTAATTTAGTCACTTTCAATATATTTTATTTTCATCGAAATTACAAGATTTTTTTTAGCTATTTTCAACAATTTTTTTTCCTATCTTATTTACATACCTGTAGAGGTGTCAATCCGGATGGTTCAGATCGGGTCGGCCCGCCAACATAAAATCCCGGTAGAGGTACGCTTGAAAAAAAGCCCGCCCGCTACGGGTTACGGGTCGGTTACCAATTTTGAACTACGACTTGGCCCGTCCGCTGGCCCATCCGAGTCGAGCCCATACGAGTTGCGGTTCATTCTGATTTGACACGTATGAATAAAATATAGATTATTTCATATTTATAGCAAATTTTTTGTCAAGTTTCTAAATACAAAATGATTAAAATGATAAATTCATATTTATACCATAAAATATTTACATAGAATTTAAAATTATATTTTATGTTATAAGAATTATTTCTAAATTTGTAAATTTAAATAAAATATAAACAAATAACAATTAAATGCTAAATGTATTTCTAATTACTATTATAACATTACGTTTTTTAGCTATTGGGGAGAAAAAAAATAAGATTTTGCTTTAAAAGTTGTATTAGAGTTTGTAGAAGAAGAGAGATTTTCAATGTTACCATATTTAATAAAAACAGTTTTTTTCTTTTTTACGGGCCAGCGGGTTAACTGCGGCCCTCGAAGGTTTAACCCGCAAAACTCGCGGTTCACAATTTCTTGATCCGTGAACCGCTCGCACGAGTCACAGGTCGGCCAGCGGTCCCGAGTCGATCCGAACCGATTTTTACGGGTCTAATTGGTCCATTCATCTTGACACCTCTACATACCTGCATACACACGTATACCCATTGCATCTTTTAAGAAACTCTCTTAATAATGATTAGAGAAAATAGACACTAAGGACCTTTTTTGCGCAAATAAATATCAAACTGAGGATACAAATTCTAATTTCTAAAACATGAGTGATATGATGATTTGTGCAATGAAAACATATAATATAAACATTTTGCACTAATTATCCATGTATATTCAATTAGGAAAAAAACCCCTTCTACAAGGCTTGTACATGTAGGAAGGTTCATTCATTGAAAGGAATTAAGCCTCCGTTTGATAAACATGTTTTTTCTACACAATTTTCAAAATTACTTTTTAATCACACACATTTTTTCTTTCCATTTTTCAACCACACATTTTACTTGGAAAACATAAAAAATATGTTTTTAAATAGAAAACTTTTAACAAACAGAAGTTACACACATTTTACTTAAAAAAATATAAAAAAACATATTTTTAAACAAATTTTTTTTTAACAAAACAGAAGCTAACATAATGGCAGAGGAAAGATCAACTCCACAAAAAAATATTGAAATGAGGGTTATAATGTAAAATTTGAAATGAATATTAATTATTTGTGCAATGAATATCAACGACAAATAACAATAATAATAATAATAATAATTAGCTAAAAGGATATGTCATGCTAAAAAGGAGGCAAAAAAGGGAAAGGTCACACAGGGTCGGTAGTGGTGGTGGGGATGGAGGTGTTGAGTGAGTTGATGTGAGGCGTACTGGGTCACCTCCGCGTGCTGTGCGGCGTTAAAACCCTGACTCACTCATACCCCGAGTCCCGACAACTGCAGCAGAGAATTGTCAGCTCTATTCATATGCTATCAAATGGACACTGCACCCTTTTTTCTTTCTTTTTTTTTTTTTTTTTTTGCAGAACAACACCTGAAGGATACAATTTTTTCGGTCAATTCTTTTACGCAATGATTATAATTTATAAATTAATTAATAAATAATACATTTTTTCAAATTACATTTTAATTACACATATTTTTTTTTTAATTTTCATCCACACATTTTACCTATAAAATACAAAAAATAAAAATAAAAAAAATCCAACATACGAGATGCCAAACAGTGCGATAGCCTCCTCCATTGGGGGATTGTTGGATATTGATTAATAAATCGAGAACTGAAAATCTATTAAAGTGACTTCGTGTCGAATTCGGACAAATACTCAAACCGATCCAATCCGTTTATGCAAATTTAATTTGCCGCTTCGAACGCACAAAAGAGGGTTGAGGAGGCAGCGCCCCCCGTGGTGGCTCGGGGGCAATGCCCCCCGAAAGAGAATTTTGATTTCTCTATATGTATTAAAAGGTATATTTGGCGCTTCAAAAATCAATATCAGATGAATGAGAAATTACGAAAAATGACGAAATCGGGTCAAAATATTTGACCGTGCGATCGCATGGTTGGGAAACCGTGCAATCACACGTTAAAATTTGATTTCCGACTTTTTGTGTAAAGCCGTGCGACCGCACGGATTATAACCGTGCGACCGCACAGTTATCCGAAGAAAATACACATTTTTCATAAAGGTGTATGGTTTGGAAATGATGCATGTTTTGGCTTCAACCATTTCGTCCACACCCTTTCTTGCTCTATAAATAGGATCATTTGGGTGTCATATTCCTCACATTTTGATATTCAAAACATATATCATCTTCTCTTCTCTCCAAAATCAAAATCATTGCATTTATTTTGATTTTCTTTCATTTTCATCGTTGGGGTACATATACCAAAATTTGGTTCGTTGTATTTATGTTTTGAAGTGATACAAACACAAGTGAAGCCGTTGTATCTTGAGAGTCGATTGCCGGAATTCGTAAGTACCGTTGGGGGGCAAATTCGACTTAATGACAAAGAGTCCAACTTTTGCCTCGTCTTTGTCCCAATTTTTTCTTCTCTTTCTTATTTGTATTTTTTTTTTTTTTGCTGTTATTCTGTCTAATTTTCGGCACGAATTTACAAACAATTATTCTTCTTATTTTGGTGTCACTATTCACAAATCTCCCAACAGCTACCTCGTTAATGGGGTGATTTGGGTTTATAATCACTCCAAATTTTAATACAACTTTTTAATCACACATTTTTTCTCTCTCCAATTTTTAACCCTAGATATACCTCGAACTCTGTGAAAAAAAACCCAAAAAAATTGCTTTCTCAATCCGAACGGAGGATAAACTACAATTTAAATTATATAATTTTTCGAATCACATACATTTTTTCTCTTCAATTTTTAACAGCACATTTTATAACGAAAACAACAAAAAATTCTCCAAATCACTTTTTAATCACATATGTTTTATTTCTATTTATTAACAACATATTTTTATTTAAAAAACATAAAATAAAATATTTAAAAACAGTTTTAGTTTTTGGCAATTTCCGTATCTTGAAATTTGGGAAAAAAAAGTTGCTGAATATATTCGATAAGCGAAGGCAATAAAACGAGGTTGTCAGATCTCATGAAGCAAAAAATTCAGGTACTCTTTCTTTGGCGTACCTGAGGAAGTTTTTTTTTTTTTTTTTTTTTTTTTTAAGCCTGTGTTTGTCAAGTAGTTTAAAAATATGTTTTTAAATAATATAAAATTTTAAATTATTTTTTATCTTTTGTTTTGCAATACTATTTGATTTATAAATTGATTTATTTATAATTTTGAGATAAAAAAATAATAGTTCGATAATTCCAGTTTTTTGGTTTATAAACCAATTAATAATCTACACAATTTTTCAAATCACTTTTTGACCAGACATTTTTTCTCTTCCAACTTTTCAACAACACATCTTACTTCGAAAAATGTGAAAAAAAATTGGTTTATAATCAGCAAGGAAGATCCACATAGGCTAAAATGATTTGGGAAACTGTATTTATAAACTAGTTTATTTTATTTACCAAACGAATTAACAACATACATTTTCTCTCTTCACTTTTCATTCACATATTTTATCGCAAAAACATGGAAAAAAAAATATTTTTTTAAATACAAAACTTTTAAGAAACAAAGTATAAAATTCTACTATATATTGTCTCTAATTTTTGACTAATCAAGAATCCTCATTCCATTCAAGCCCACAACGTGGGATGAGATCAAGGGAAAGTATTTTATCATCTCTTTTATGGACCGTTAGACGCTTGTTGTTTATCAACAAAAGTTTTTTGTGATTCTTTTTTTTGTTTTTTTGTTTTTTTTTAAATGTGTTAACAAGTGAAAAATGTGATTTTGAAAAATGCAAAAGAAATTGTTTATAATTTAACTAAGAGGAATTCAATGAAAATTAAAGTACAACGTCAGATATTTTTAACACCAGTAGATCATTATCATTGTTTGTTATCAAGGATTATTAACATACAGAAAAATATTTTAAAAAAGATCTAGCCGTGTTTGATTGAGATTAAAATTAAATTTTCAGTAAAATTTTGATAGAAGTTGATGAGTTGTTTAGTTGAAAAGTTGTGAATCTCAAAAACGTTTGGTTTAAAATTTGAATCATAATCAGTACCAAACAGTAGATTAATATTTAGCCCATATTTGGTGGAGATTAAAATCAAAATTTTAGTAAATTTTGATACAAATTGATGGAATGTGTTGTTGAAAAATTGTGGGTCCTATAAAATGAACAATTAAAATTAATTGTTGATCTTAACTTGTTAAAATCTGAATTTTAAACAGTACCAAACAGGGCTCCTATAACTGGATAATCATGTTATTTAAGGATATTTTATGCCCTTCACTTTTACTTTTCGGTTATATATTGATGAAAGTTTGAACCTCTCAACATGTAAAGATAAACTATAATAAATTTAAAGACACGCATGGTTTCAGCTCTACACATTGTGTTCAAAACCTTGATATGGGTACAACTTTTGTTTAATTGAGACATTTATTTTAGAGGAACCTCTATAAACTGACAAGGCATGCTTCACCACGACGTAAGCGATGTCTAATAAAAGTTACAAATTGGCAGTGTTCGGTCTTCCAATTTTTGGGTTTATAAATCAAATTTTAAATTACACAATTTCTCAAATCAATTTCTAACCATACACATTTTCTCTCTCCACTTTTTAACCACACATTTACCTCGAAAAAAAGTAAAAAAATATGGTTTATAAACCAAATTTTTAATTGTACAAATAAATGGAAAATTTGTTTTAATTAGCATCAATTGGAGTTAGATTTATCATCTTTTAAGAAAATTACATTCTAAAATGTTGGAGTTATTTGAGTTTTGTATTGAACCATATCAACTTTTATCGACTTTTGATGTCTAAAGGAGGAGAGGATATTGAACTTCACATATGTTATTTTTAAAAACAGTAATGATTAAAGTTTGGTAAGTTTACAATCAATTAACTTTGTCACAAATGAATTGTTTATAAAACGATGTATTGAGCAAGTGACAAAAAATATTCATCTGAATGTTAAACATATCCAAATAAAGTTTGATGTATCTTTGTTTTGTAAAATTTGTTTATAAAGGAGGCAACATTTCTGTACAATTATTTTGAAGTCAAAATCTCGTCCGGCAAAATATTCAAACCTACAATTTTTTACTTTTTCAGAAAATGGATTAACAAAATGTTGTACAACTTATAAATAATCGTTTATAAATGATTACCAAAGAGGAGCTCGTCCTCCCATCAATGCATCCTAGTGTTGGTAACGGGCTCGGCTCGGCCCTTTAAGCTTGTTGGACGAGCCGGGCTCGTGGTTCGTGTTAGAGCTTCGACTCGGCTCGTCCCTCAAGGTCATGTATATAATTTTTTTTTTCATTTTTTCTTCAGAAAATGGCATTTTGTTTTTAAAAAAATGAGCCCACGAGCAGTTCGTGAAAAACGATTTTTTAATTTCCTTGTTTGGCTCGTGTTCGAGCTCATGGATTGGACGAGCTAAGCCGACGAGCGGCTTGACCCATGTGCCATCTTTAATGCATCATGCAGTAACAAAAAAACAATAATAAAAAAATAAAAAATATATATTCAATTTTGTACACTTTGAATTAACTGGACATAAGGGTAGAAAATGGGGGCAAGTTGAGGTAATTTGTGTAATCGCGAGTGCACAATATTGTATCAAGTAATAAAATAGATCTATGAATTCGAATATAGTTCCCACGAGGATTGACTTTAATTATCGAAATATGTCAATTACTTGGTTTATTTTGGCATTTCAATTGATGATAAGATAATACGAAATCAAACAAATTAATTGAAAATAAGAGTTTTGTAACAGAAAATAATCAAATAAGATAAAAATAACTACGATTCTCGATTTCAATAATTAGTCTTACTCATGTTTAATTAATATTTTAGAATCATTATTCTGTTGTTTTGTTGGTCTCAATATTCAATTTAAAGCATAAATTATTTGTATTTCTCAAGATCTATTTAACCTACCTCTCAATATTAAATTCTTATTTTCTCAAATAACAATTTTATAAGAAAAATATTTAATTACATAGGATAATCATATAATTTAAATTACAATTTCTAAATTAACAAATAATTCATGAAATGCAGTATTAGGTGTTCTAAATACAATTTCCCAATTAACATGCAATTTATGTCATGAAATTAACTCTCCTTAAAAAATTCGTGAAAATAAATAGTCAATAAGCTCAATCAAACACAATATAGAAAATAAATCCAAAATAATAAATTAAAACACAACGTCTTTGTTCAATTCCAATTACCTGAAAATCCTTCTTTTTTTTTTTTTTTCCCAAGGGACTCTTGAATCTCTTCTTCTTTTTTTCTTGAAATTTCTATGAATCACGATATAATATAACTCTCTAGGCTGCGTTTGATAGCGAGGGTGAAATTTGGGTGAAAATAAAATGAATTTCAGGGAATTGAATTCTAGGGAATTAAATTCCTGAGAATTGAAAGTTTAATGTGTTTGATTGATTTAATTTTCTAGGTAGAAAAAGTGGAAAATTTTCCAACTTTTGTTGTTTGATTGACATTATTTTTCATGAAAAATAAAGTAAAATTTAGCTATTATAATATTTTTTATTTTCATTTTTTAACAAGTTTGTACTTAGTAATAATAATGTTAATTTTTAGGGAAAAAATAAATCAATTACAACAACAAAAATGATCAAACGTAACAAAAATGGTATAAGATTTTTCATGGGAAATAAAACCTCCTCCCCCCTTGGAAAACAAATTCATCAAAAACAAGGAAAATATCGAATTTCGAGGCAAGTGGAAAAATGAATTCCACGGAAAACTTAGGCAACCAAACAGTGCAAAGTTGGAAAATCACGTGAAAAATCATATTTTCCATGAAAAATATGTTGAATCAAACGCACCCTAATCTCTTTTGATTTGCCCCTCAATTGTGTAGAGTTGTGTATTTATAAGAGTAGAACACCCCTTATTTGTAGAAAAAGAGCCTCAACTGAAGTAAAAAATAAGAGTTGATTAAAATTGAAAAGTTGAAAAAGGCAGATCGAAATACCTAGCGATTGCATAGGCATAACGGCTGTGATCACTTGGGCTTGATAATTTTTGTTCTGCTTCAAATTTCAATGCCCTTGCAATTGCATGGGGTGTCAATTTTCCCTCAAATTTTGGTAACTTTTAATTGCTCTTCCACTTCTCGAACTTTCTAACTTGTTCAATTTATTCCATGGATTTTCCACTCTTATTTCAATTAGGTCATTCCATAATTGGATCACAAGTCATTCATCTTTTGAAAAATTCACAGGTTGGTCCTTGGTACACAATTTTGTATGATTTTAGCTCCATTCACCTCCAAACTAAAGTTTTATATAAAACAAACAAAATACATACACAATTAAGTAGAATCACACTTAAATAATTTATCTTTCAAGCTGACTCGATGCATTTAAAGAGGGTTATGGGCACAAGCTAAGCAGCAAAATATTAGTGTAAGTCGATCATCACATAGTGAGTAAGCAAGTTGACTAACACTTCAACTGAGCGAGAAAACACACTTTCAACTTTTACCTAAAATGAGTGAGAACCTACTCACATGGTGGATCAAGTTGAGCTCGATGATAGACGAGCTAAGCAGTTGGAACCGTCCCATTGTACACCCCTATTTGGACATGCATGCTGAAAATATCTTTATTATACATTTATTACTATGTATTTCCCCTATCTCATAAAGATAGACTTGCTTTCTTCTTATTGTCCGAAACTAAGGCATTTTTTGGTTGAGAGCATTGATTTCTTAGTTTTCTAATATGTCCTTATTTAATGTGTATTTTTATTAATAAATATGAACTACTTATATTTAAACATTATTTAATACAAAAATTATAGTGTCAAGCCTTACAAAACACACAAGTAATCAACATTAAACAATATATATTAGCAAATCAAAACAATATGCAATTAAATACAGGATAAAAAAACTCCCTCAACTGTACAATGACAACAGTCAAATGTTGTAGAATGAGGGCTCAGAAATCTATCCAAGATCCACAATAGGCAACACCACTTTCAAAGGGGTCAGAGAACACTCCTAGAAAACACAAAACCACTACTGAAATCACCAAGAAAATACTGAACAAAGGTTGCACTAGTAACACTGAAATAGAGGCTCGATTTCAACAACAAAGGAGTTAGCCGACAAAGTCCAGCCATGAAGGGAACCGATGCCAGACAGAGGTAGTGAAGAGGATGAGACAGTGGGGGCTCACAAAAAGGAAGATGGGTAGGTCAATTTCTGAGAGGGAGGGAGGGAGGGAGGGAGGGAGAGAGAGAGAGAGAGAGAGAGAGAGAGAGAGAGAATAAATGGGTAGCTTGGTTAATTAGGTTAGGAATAAGATTACATAATTAACTTGGGTCGCCACCATATTTACCCATCCAGCAATAGGGTCTACACCTAATTAAAACTTCGAGATGGGTAGCAAAGTCCCTTAACCCAAATAATCAAATGGGTTACACTAATTGTGAATATTGGACAGTATATAATTCTTCGATCATGGGCCAAACATCCGCAAAGTATAATTAATCCGACAAGATGAACAACATATAATTCTTAGATCACGGACCAAAGGTCCGTGAAGTATAGTTAATCCGACAAGATGATTCATCATCTCCCTCGAGGCTTGTTTGGGACCAAATTTTCCAACAAACATCCACCTTGGTACCAAAAAAACCCGCAAAGATAAAATAACACGTTCTTAGTAAATGCATAAATAAGATTCCAAACAAATTAGAACTCTGCATACCTGTACCAATATTTAAAAATTATAGAAAACTTCTAAATTTTACTAGCGTGAGCATCTTAGTGCTCATATCTGCAGGATTATAATCAGTATGCACTTTCTCAAGTTTAATATCGTCTTGAGAAATAATATATCTAATAAAATGAAACTTAACATCAATATGTTTAGTGCATTAATGAAAAATAGTGTTCTTACACAAATGAATGACCGACAGACTATTAGAATATATAGTTACGTTTTCATTTAAGGCACATAATTCCTTAAGCAGTCATTTAAACTACAAAGCTTCTTTAAAGGTCTTAGTGACGCGATCCCAGTCGGGGAATCTCGTCGAACACGTGGAATAACGAAATTTAAAACCTAGGAAAGATCTAAATCAGATCTGACACGAAAATTAACAAGAACACGAATAATTGAACAGAAATTAAAAGATAGATTGACGATAGGACCTTGACCCAAGATTCACGACGCAAGAAATTGACGATGCGGAATCGAGATCCAAGGTTTTCGAAACACCACAAGGACTTGTCAATTTCCTTGATAAGATTCTAATCGGACACGCCACAAATATTCTCGCGAATATTTGATAAGTACAACGCCACAAATATTTCCACAATATTTGATAGGTCGGATTTGTTCTTGAAGAACACAAAAGGGACTCCTCAACCTTTCAATTGGAGAAAACTCTCTCAACTATATTAATCTCAAATCAATCTTAATTGTTTACACAATGAATTGAAAAAGCGTATAAATAAGCAAAATAACCTAGCATCTAATTTACTCAAAATAGAATTCTAATTATACTAAAATAGGAAAATAACCTAAAATAATTAAAAATCCGCAAAATCTGGAAAATCTTGAATTACGGCCGTGAATATATTGATTACGGCTGTAATGAATATTCTGTCCAGAATTTCAACTTGGTGTTACGGCCGTAAGAATGGAGGTTACGGCCGTGATCAATTTCAATTCCATTTTTACGGCCGTGAGGAATATCTTTACGGCAGTGAATCACTTTCTGCACAATTTCTTGATTATTTGCCTCGGCTTGATCCTTTCGCCTTCTCGGCTCGACTCCAACACGGAACTTGCTCCGTTTTGCACGTAGATCATTGTCATATTGCCGATGGCTCGACTTTGCCCCTCGATGCCCGGTCCGGATCACATCATACTCCCTCTCTTGAAAAGGATTCGACCTCGAATCCATTTTTGGTCGGCTTTTCAAGTTCCTCCTGCTTTCCTGGGCTCGGTGATCATTTTTATGCCTCGTGCGATCCTTTAGACTTTTGGGCTGCTCATTTTCGCCAATGAATTTCTTTCCCGCTTTAAGTTCATGGCTTGACTTCGGTACCTGTAAAACAGAATTTAAAGAACTGGGGAGGGGTTTGTTAGCGTTAGTAAGTGCAAATAGACTCATTTATGTGGTAGACTCTCTTTTCTTTTGATTTTTGCACCCAGTCTCTCCTTTTTCTGAGGTTTGAACCTCAACCCTCTTTTCTTTACTTTTCACTCCCTCTCCTTTTTCTGAGGTCGTGGCCTCAACGCTCTTAATTTTAATTTCCACTCCCTCTCCTTTTTCTGAGGTCGTGGCCTCAACTCTCTTATTTTTCCCCTCAAACTCACTTTTTACTTTCAATTGATCTTCCAGGGCGTCAGTTGGAGATAGTGGCATTAAAGTAAACTTTTTTCCCCCTTTTACCAGACTGTATCTATTCGTATACCCATCATGTAGCACAGCCCTTTCATGTTTCCAAGGTCTCCCCAACAGTATGTGACTAATTTGCATTGGCACCACGTCACAAATTACCTCATCGGTATATCCACCAAGAGAAAAATTCACCAAGGCCTGTCTCTTCACCTTAACTTCCCCCGACTCAGTCAACCATTGTAATTTATAAGGCGTCTGATGTTTCGTTAAAGGCAAGCCTAATTTTTCCACCAACAGTGTACTAACTACATTAGTACAACTTCCCCCGTCAATCACCAAGCTACAAACTTTTTCATTCACTAAGCATCTAGTGCGAAAAATATTATCCTTCTGCTCATCCACATTACCCACAACATCCATCTTACGTCTAATGCTAAGAGCACGCCTATCAATAATTGACTCATCCACCACAACACTTTTAGCCTCTTCACTATCACCTCTAACCTTTTTAAGTGGACAATCAAGTGCAATGTGACCCCGTTCCAAACATTTAAAGCACTTAATATTTTTATCCTTAAGAGGCTTGGAATCAGAATTATTTTTACCTTTAGTTGTCGGTTCCTCCCTCCTTTTGTGAACATGATCACTACTTTCCCGTTTTGATCGGTGTGACTTTGCTTCTTCCTTTCCCCTTAATGACCTGTCATCCACCCCATCTCCAAACCTAGCATGACTTTCACGCTTACTACTCCTCCTAGCCATAGAAACCGCCTGATGTTGCTCCTTTTCCCATTGAGCAAGTTCTGCTTCCCTTCTTTCCATCCTAGCCATCAATCTCTCAAATTTTACCTTCATGGCCTCCATCTGTTTAAAATTCTTGTGGTCACCTGTTGATGGAGATTTTTCCCTGCGAGACATGGTTAGCTTTCAAAGACAACAAAAATTCCTCTCGTGTTTATTTTCACTTGTGTATCACACTTAATCCCTTCAAATTTCACCCAAGAACAAACCAAGGATCAACAATCAAGGAATTTATGGAAGATACGAAAGGTAAAAAAATTAGAAAAAAATTCTCGGAAAATTTCGAATTTTTTTTTTTGTTAATCTGCCAGAGAATTAAACTACGAGTATGGCAGAAAAAACGGAACTAAATTTGGACAAAAAACGAAGAAGAAAAACACTTTTGAATTTCTGGGACTGACTCTTATGGATCAAACTGGAAAAATTTATGACTGACACGAAGAACGCGAAGAACACGAAAAATCAAGAAACGCAAGAATCTGAAATAGATCCAAGCTCTGATACCAGATTACGCGATCCCAGTCGGGGAATCTCGTCGAACACGCGGAATAACGAAATTTAAAACCTAGGAAAGATCTAAATCAGACCTGACACGAAAATTAACAAGAACACGAATAATTGAACAGAAGTTAAAAGATAGATTGACGATAGGACCTTGACCCGAGATTCACGACGCAAGAAATTGACGATGCGGAATCGAGATCCAAGGTTTTCGAAACACCACAAGGACTTGTCAATTTCCTTGATAAGATTCTAATCGGACACGCCACAAATATTCTCGCGAATATTTGATAAGTACAACGCCACAAATATTTTCACAATATTTGATAGGTCGGATTTGTTCTTGAAGAACACAAAAGGGACTCCTCAACCTTTCAATTGGAGAAAACTCTCTCAACTATATTAATCTCAAATCAATCTTAATTGTTTACACAATGAATTGAAAAAGCGTATAAATAAGCAAAATAACCTAGCATCTAATTTACTCAAAATAGAATTCTAATTATACTAAAATTCTAAAATAGGAAAATAACCTAAAATAATAAAAGGAAATAAAATAATTAAAAATCCGCAAAATCTGGAAAATCTTGAATTACGGCCGTAATGAATATTCTGTCCAGAATTTCAACTTGGTGTTACGGCCGTAAGAATGGAGGTTACGGCCGTGATCAATTTCAATTCCATTTTTACGGCCGTGAGGAATATCTTTACGGCCGTGAATCACTTTCTGCACAATTTCTTGATTATTTGCCTCGGCTCGACTCCAACACGGAACTTGCTCCATTTTGCACGTAGATCATTGTCATATTGCCGATGGCTCGACTTTGCCCCTCGATGCCTGGTCCGGATCACATCACTTAGTAATGACAATATATTCAGATTCAATAGTAGGGAGAGCAACAATGTGTTGGAGTTGAGGATTCCAACTAACACACGAGTCATCCAAAGTAAACACATAAGAGGAAGCAGATTTCCTATCATCTCTATCTCCACCATACTTAGCATCAGCAAAACCTTTTAATTTTACATTATTAGACTTACACTTAAATATTAAACCCACATTAAGAGTATCCTTTAGATACCTGAGTAACCATTTCAAGACTTCCCAATGGGTAAGACTTGGATTAGATATGTACCTGCTCAAAGTATTAACAGTAAAGGCCAAATATGGCCGAATACATACCATTAAGTACATCACAGAACCGATCATATTTTGAATAAGGAATATTACTCATGTAAGATGTATTTTCTCCATTAGGAGATGATTGTTCTTCAGATAAAACAAAATGGTTACCAAGAGGCACAGAAGCAGGTTTACAATTAATCATACCAAACTTCTTTAACATTTTTTGCACATAAGGAGTTTGATGTATAAATAAGCAAGATTTAGTCTTATTTCTTTCAATTTCCTTGCCAAGAATTCATTTAGTACGACCAAGGTTCTTCATATCAATTTCCTTATTTAAATCACTCTTAACGTTGCCTACCAATCTCATGTTAGAACTAATCAATAACATATCATCCACATAAAGCAACAAATACACACACTTATCAGTGTTGTGGTGCGGGTAGAACAAGCAATGATCTAATTCACTCCTCTTGAAACTAATAGATAATACATAAAATTCAGATTTTAAACCATATAATTTTATTTTTTTTAATAAAACACACATGATCAGGTTTTTCTTTATCTTCAAAACCTTTAGATTAACATATAATAATTTTCTCCTCAAGATATCCATGTAAAAAAGCAATTTTCACATCAAATTGTTTAAGTTCTCAGTCATAGTAAGCAACAAAAGCAAGCATGACTCTAATAGTGGTATACTTAACAACGGGAGAAAAATCTCATTATAATCTATCCATTCTTTCTATGTGTAACCCTTGGCTACTAATTTAGCCTTATATCTCACAGGCTCACTCTTAGTTGTACCTTCCTTAACCTTGTAAACCCACTTGCATCCTACAATGGATTTATCCTTAAGTTTGGGCACTAAAGCCCAAGTTTGATTCTTATAGAGAGAATTTATTTCATTTCTCATGACACTAACTCAATCTTTACTATTTCACTCCTCATAGACCCTTTTCATAGGTATTGTGTTCCTTATCAGTTAGGTCTTGGTAACTAGCATAATCTATGACATAGTTGGACATTCTTTGAGGTTCCCTATAAAACCCCAAGTTTAAAAGCTTAAAACTAGGTGTGTTAACTTTCCTTTACTTTTAACGCGGAAATAAAACATTTTAAAACACTAAAAATTTCATTTTCTATTATAAAATTTTATAGAATTTTCGACATAGTCTCCTCTATAAATTGGACTTAACCAACCTGTAGAGAGACATCATAACCATTTCTAAAGTATAAATCTAAACTCATTCAATATTCAACATGCAACCACAATTCTATATCAAACTCCGACATCACCACACTATTCCAAAATAAATACCAACTCCTCCACACAAAATTTTATATCAATAGACTACAATTCAGATAAATAAATGATAATATAAACAATACTAGAAGTATCATAACTTATTTAAACTATTTCCAACCAAAACCATTTAAAGAATGCCCAATGAAAACTTATGAAAATTCCTTAGTTAAATTTTGAAAAAAATAACAAATTTCGGGTACTGCCCGAGTCTGCCGCCAGTACTCTCCTCAGATCACCTATCATTCATCACCTGAAACATTGGGGAGGGATTGGGGTGATCTAAAGCTCAGTAAGTAAACTTTATGCACGTGATGCATGCTCATGATATGAGATGCTTTAAACTTTGAAATATGTATCCCCATTCACTTTAACCTTTCAAAACTTTCAAACTTTCACTTAACATTTCAAAGCTTTCACTTAACATTTCAAAACTTTCACTTCATTTCCATCGTGAGCTCACTTGATGTATCTTCTAGTCAATCAGATAATAGTGGGCAATTCTTATTTGGAACCAGATTAACATTCACATTTCTACCGCAAAGCGGTTTAACATTCACTTTCCCACCGCAAAGCAGTTTAACAGTCAACCGTAAAACGAGTGAACATTCCGTCACAAAGCGACTTGATTCGGGTATGCCGGTCCCCCGCGCCCCATTTCCTACTCGAATCTTTCATGAACTAGAAGTACACCCATTCTTTCTTAAAAACTTGGGATACATAACTTTTGAACAAACTTGCACCTTGATACATTTCTTTCATTTAAAAATATTTGACTTCCCGATTTTGATGCCAATACATGCTTGATGATGCAATGACATGATAACGTGCATGCTTGAACATTCTTCTTAATAACATATATTTTTATAAAGTAAACGAAATTCATCAAAGCACGTAAGTTGCAAGACAGTCATTTACACATTTCACATTTACATTCAACTTCTATAAAAATAGGGATAGTTTACTTACTTGACATCCTTAGTATTTACCGTTATCTTGATTTGTAAGTGGGAGAGTCTTAGATGCCCGTGACGTCAATGTACCAATTCTCCTAATTATTTTCATCCATTCAAACAATACAACCTTTAGTTCGAAAACACAATTTAAACTCCTAACCAAGGTTAAAACTTCAATTCAATATACAATTCAAACCAAATGGAACCTTAAACCATGTCTAACACATTTAACACCATATTCAAAACGAACAATCAATTCAATACACAATAAAAAGCTTTACTCGTCATTTAGTTCAAACTAGAAATTCAAAATTTCATTACCAAACTTCACAAAATTTCTCAATTAAAATTCTAATTATTCATAATAAAAATTTCGGAAACATGGTTGTAAAACTAAAGATTTACCATACTCGACATAAGAGATTATCTTGAAAGGCAAAAAAATTGAAATCTCACTTATCAAATAGAATAAAAGTCAAAACTTTGAAATATTCATCACAGCCTAAGTTTCATATAGACAATTCCAATTAACATTCTACCCACTCATAAATCTGAAAGTTAATATATCTCTCTTTATAATTTCTCCAAATTTAAAATTTACAAATATAGCGCAAATTTAAACCCAACATTTCAATTAAATTACAAATTCATGAATTTCGAAATCTGTAGAAATCATACATACGTAAACACCAAATTCCCAAATTCAAAATCTGAAAAAGCATAATATTACTCAAGTTTTAAATTAGACAGTCCGCTAATTTCACAGCTCTCATAATTTAGGAAATATGATGTCTAAACTAAAACTCAACCAAAATAACGAAATCAACAATTCTAACAGTTAACAAATATAAAATTCTCGAATTTATCCTAAACTGATTGGAAAATCAATTAACTCAATTAAATCTTCATAATTTCGAAATCTGAAATAAATGGGTATTCACGTAATATACATACACATACCTATACATACATACCCACAAATCAATATATATATATATATATAAATGTGTGAGCATGTGGGCAAGTTCGTGTGTGTGGGTACGTGTGCGTGGAGTGTGAGGGTAAAGGGTAGTGAGTGCCTCACCGGTAGGTGGTGGTCGAGGTCGCCTGCGCTGGTTCGTGTCGCTGGCGCTGGTTCATGTGTGAGGCGAGAGAGAGACAGGTGAGACCGAGAGAGCGAGAGGCAGGGGCGTAAAGAGAAACGGGATGGAGAGAGACCGAGTTTATGGTTGATTTAGGGATAGGTTTAGTTATAAACTTTTGGTGATTTGCAAATTGGTCCCTCAATTCTCTCTAAGGACATAATTTAGTCCATAAGTCCTATTTACTCTCCAATCTCCGCCAAACTACTCCCCAACTTTCAATTTAATGTAATTTGGCCGTTCACAAATTTAAATAAATTGTAATAAGCATCCTTAGCAATTAAAATAACCACTTAGACACATAATTGCAGGGAAAGAAAATTTATAAACTTTTTAATTGGTACATTGATCGAAACGGCGTTCAAGTCCTTCCACTGCAAAATAATTCGAATTATAGACTTTAAAGATCACAAATTTATAATTTATAATCACATTAACATGATTATTGAGTGAAATTTAAAATTGCACGTAAAAATGAAAATGGTCTTACATTCCCTATGTGGTATTCTTTCCCTATATCTAACTAACTGATAGCCATCTAAAGGATTCTGGTTAACATGATGATCTTCATTATCATCCTCTTCTCTTTCTAATTCTATTGATCTTGCTGTGGATTATTCTCCACCTCACTCGGGTTAATAGGGATAGGAATTCTCACGCTCTCCACCTCAATTGGAGACTTATCTCTATCTAACTCTTGTTGTTCTTCTGTCTCTAGACACGGCATATTGGACTCATTAAATGTGACATCCCTGCTAATTATAATTCTCACATCGATTTGGCTTCTATCCCATAACTTATACCCTTTAACTCCTTCAGGATATTCTAGAAAGACACTTTCTAATTCTAGATTCAAGTTTTCTCTCACTCTGATGAGAAGAAGCAGCACAACCAAAAGTTCTAAGCATAGAGTAGTACGCACATTTTCCATACAATTTCTCGTATGGAGTATCACCATTTAAAGCAGCGAAAGGAGTCATATTAGTCAGATAGCATGCATTCATAACAGCTTCACCCTAAAAAGATTAGGCACACCAGAACTCAATATCATACATCTAACTTTATTAAGTAATGTATGATTCATCCTTTCGGTTACCCCATTCTACCAGGTAGTGTACGACATAGTCCTGCATCTAGTAATACCACTAGTCATGTGTCTAGTAATACCACCATCTTTACACAAATTATCAAAATCAAAATTGCAATATCCAAGACCAATATCAGTTCTTAAATATTTTATTCTTTTGCCTGTTAATTTCTCCACCTATATTTTTCAAATTTTAAACTTAACAAAAAGATTTATCTTTCAACAAAAAAATCCACACACGTCTAGAGAATCATCAATAGTAGATAAAAAATATTTGTTCATACCAAAAGTGAGATGCTCCCGGGATCCGTAAATCAAAATGCATTTATTCAAGCACTCTAGATGTCCTGTGTGTGCTGGATGCAAAAAACATCATGTGATGTTTACCAAGCACACAATGATCACAAAATGGCATGTTAGATACTTGATCCTTCCCTAACACACCCTTATCATTCAGATACTTTAAACCCTTAACACTAACATGTGCTATTATATTGTGCCATTTCTCTGTGTGATCGATGTCAATTGAAGCACTAGTGTGGCTTCAACCACCTACTACCTTAACATGAGTTATGTAAATGCCATTTTTCTAACGGCCTTAGGCCCTAAGAGCACCCTTAAACATTTTATTCACCCCGAAATCAAGCCCCTAGTAAAACCCGTACTTTCCAGTTCTCCGACAAATATCAAATCTCTACCCATATGAGGAATGTACCAACACTCTTCAAGGTATGCACAAAGTCATTTTCAAATTTGACAGTAACATCACCAACACCTATAATGTTATATGAAACTCCCCATAATGCAACTACATGACCATGATTAGACTCATGCAAGTGATCAAACTAATGCTTATGTGATGTGATGTGAAGTGAAGTGAAGTGAAATGAAAAGATGCACTAGAGTTAAGAATCCATTCATCAGTATGAGAGTTCATAGACATGTTAATTTCACCTGACTGGGGATTTAAAATGATGTAAACCTAACTAGGTTCACTATGTTTTGGTGACACAATGTTTGTCTTCCCTTCTTCACTCCCCTTCTATTTATTTTTCTCTTTATAGCAATCACTAATGAAGTGTCCTAACTGCCCCCAGCCATAACACTTCTTTCCTGTAGATTTACCTTGTGATTTGGATCTACTTACATGCTTCTTCTTGCCGCCACCACCCTAGTTTAAGATCTACCTTTCATAAAGTGGACCTCCACATAATTTCTCTCCCATCTTTTAGCTCTTATCTTTCTATCCTTGCTCTTAAGAGAATCAATGACTACCTTAGGGTAAGGGTCTCCCTCCCATACTTGATAGCATTCTTGACTTCTTTATAGATGTCAGAAATGACATTCAACAAAATTATGGCATTATATTCCTCACGCACTTTATCACCACAATTTGTGATATCTTGAACAAGTTTATTTAAAACACCAAGATTGTCATATAATTCCTTTGAAGGGTTGATTTTGAAACTGAAAAAGCTTTCAAGTAAGAAAAGTTTGTTCGGGGTAGACTATGTTAAATAAAGTTCTTCCAACTTTTCTAAAGAGCTTCAGTGATATCGTGTTTACCAGTTTTTTGTAGAACACTATCAGATAAGTGCAAGATAATAGAAGAGAAGCAAATTCATCAAAATCCTTTTTCTGTTCATCAAATACAGTACCTGGAAAAGAATTATCAATTACTTTTGAAAAATTTTGCTGTACCAAAATACCTTTCATTTTCTGTTGCCATATAGAAGAATCACATTTTCCATTAAAGACACTCGGGTCAAAATAATGTGCAGGAATATTTTCAGAATAAGTAATACAACACAGGAAATAAGCAACTCACAGAGAACTATACAAAGAATCCTAAAAGGCCCGCAATATACTCCTTTCTAGATTCTCGAGATTCCGTAAGACTCAATCTCAGGTCACGAGAGTTTTCGATATGGTTCAAGTCCAAATAAAAGTCCTAATATCAATGTAACAAGAAACTGATAATCACCAAGATATATTGAAAGGATGCAAACAACAATATCATATCACAGGTAATAGCAAGTAATCCTAAAACTAGCAACATGCAACCGCAAGTCTAATGACCATCCCACATGATGATCTGCTATTACTGAAATTTAAAAGTTATCAACCAATTTAACTGAGCGGACTTTCCTGTATCCATAATATAAGAGTGATATAAATTTACTTATTTATTTATTTATGTGCTTTGCAATCAGCGATCTTTTGAAGCAAAAACAACACCAAGCTCGAATAGCTT